>CM065171.1:5978706-7223081 GCA_033026295.1 Channa striata
AAGACTGACAGGCGTGTCCTGGTCACCGCCGTCCCCTTCCCTCCAGGATGAACCCACGATTCACAGCGCGATGTCTGAGTCCCAGGACCCAATCAGCTTGGAGAAGGCTTCTGTTAATCACAGCAACCAAGCCCTGGGCAGTCAGGAGGATGGGGCAGGTTCCAGTATGGGCAATGACATCAAGACAGAAACGCTGGAGGACGACTGAAGGGGCGGTGGATATCAGAGTTGCAGGAGTCATGAATACAACAGGTGTGTTAATATGCAAGCAGATTTTATAGGAATGTAACGTGTAAAAAAAAAAAAAAAAAAAAAAAAGACCAAAAGTCGTGTAAACTCCAACCCTGAGATACCTCCCAACCCTACCTCCAACCACCAACCTGCTCTGCTACGCTCTTATAGATGCTTCTAGTATATTGTAATTATTATGATGATGATGATGATAATGATAAAGCTCCTTAGCAGAGAGTGGAGGATTTAAAATGCCTAAATGTAAAGAAATCAAGGAAAATTACTACATTTATATATTGCAAAAAATAATGACAAAAAAGCAAACGTGTATCAATCGGAATGTTTTTCACTTTTCTTCTTGGTTGGTTTTTTATTATTAAGGCATTTTAAATCTTCCAAAGAAGTAACAGGACATGATGCATCGTGCAGATTTCCTTGAAAACTGCATTTTCACAGCAGTTCAAATAGTTTCAGGGTCTTGCACTGTGATCACAACTGAATAGCCTCAAAAAAACTAAATACATTCAAATTGAACGTTTTTACTTCATATTAACTAACTGTTTTGAAATTATGTAGCACATTTTATCACAGTTTATTACATATTTAATTCCTGCTGTTCATTCCTTCCCGAGAAGAGGAGGGGAATGAGCTTTTAATCCTGAAAAACGAGAGCTTGCAACACACTGGTAATATTTCTGTGTTGCAGGATGATCCACTTCTCATGCGCTCTGATTAAAATAAGCGCAGGAGGAAGAGTGGAGGCAAAGTGAGCCCAAGATGATTTGGATTCTGTAAACGACTAAATACCGAAATACAAAATCTAACCACCCAATACTTATTGTTAAAATGCAAATACCACAGATACATTTGCACTGAAATATTTTAATTTGGAAACAGTTTTTCTGATGAGAAAATTCAGTTGTCTGAACTTTTCTTTACTTTCAAATCACAACGTGTAATTGAGACAAAAGTTACAGACTATTGTAAATGTCACAGGTATCCGGAACTGCTGACAGATGAGTAGGGAGGGGAAAAACAAAAAACAAAACCAAAAAAAACCAAAAACTATAAGCTTGGGCATCCAGGTAAATGGGTGTTTCTTATTTATGCCCAGTTACCCAACATGTTATGCAGCAGATTGAATGATCACTGTGAGATCATCTATAATCAATACAGACCAGTCAGCTAAGAGGGAGTTAGCAGTGTAGCTGTTTAAATACTACAGATTAAAATGAATACATGCACACATGTATTCTACATGCATATGTATGCATACAGTATACACATACATATATACAGTATATTATATAAACTGTGAGGGTGCGTGGACCCTATCTATTTCTATATACAGTATATAGACCTATTAGCTTCAGATGAAAGAAATTATGAGTTATTCTTGTTGGTGAAAGGCAAGTGAAGCTTTAGCCAAAGTATTAAGTTTAAACTTTGTATATGATGGTCACTGAGGAAATGCGTATTAGAGAGATGCTAATCAAAGACGCATCAAATGTGTCAAATTATTGCAAGATAAATGCGTAACTTTCCTTTTTCGATATATCTGTGTTTGTGCTCGAAATGTCATGTGTTCTAAACACACACAGTCACGTTGAAATCGTATTTTCATTTTTAATGACACTTTATTATATCAACACCATGGTGCTTAGATTCTCTGCTGTTGAAACATTTCAGTGGTCGGTGTGAGTGATGGAGAAGGAAGAAAAAGAGATAGTGAAAATGATGTTTTCCACAGGAAGCTAGCTAGTTAGATTTTCAAAAAAGAAGTCTATTTTAGCAGAAAAGAAAAATCAATATTTGTTTGAGTCATGAAATGTTTATCCCAGTACAGCCATTGTTGAAGTCCAGATGTTTTCTACATTAATGTTAATCTCCACAATGAAACATTCAGTCAGGCGTTTCCCATTTTTTGTGTTTCAAACAGGAGAAGCCCATGAATTTTGTTTTAAAATACTAATTTAGATTCACTAGTTTATCAGGAACAATATAGCTTATTGTCATATATCCCACTATTATATGCACTATTTAAAACACTTTTTGATTGAAAGTTGGAGTGTTTACCCTAAAGTAATATTACTATTTGTTATGGTCTCAACACCGAACATGTCGTCATATTAGCAAACAGCTGCCTCATTCCGCAGACACACTCAACACTGTAAATCCAATATATGCTCTTTTTAGCTTTGTTCAAAAAAAAAAAAAAAAAAAGCACTTAGTGGGATTGAGACGACCCTAATCCCAGTACGAGTACTTGTCAATACCAAGGACCAGTACCAAACTCTGTCCTTTCAGTGTGACTCACTGAGCTGATGAAAGACACTGGGGCAGACACTGGTTGTCCAGACAGTTTACACTAAAACACTGTTTTCGTTGACTATCTCAGAAATGAGAAAATTCTTGCGCGTGCTTGTGCCAAAATAAACACGGCAGCGTGATTTATTCGTTTTTGTGAGGAAAAACTAGATCTGACGACTTTGTGGGAGCACGGCTTACAGTTGGCTTCGCTTTCGTCATCAACACTTATCTTACAATACCACGGACATATTTCGGTTAATGTGAAGTGGTACTTGGTAAGAACAATAATCCCAAATCTGTGTTAACATGCAAAAGTGCTTTTGAGCTGGACTATATCAGCTTTAAACAAACTACTACTAAACCTTTTATGTTCAGCACATGAAATGTACTGTATTTTAGTTGAAGTGCCTTATGTTTTTGCATCAGTGCATGAAGGAGGGACTTCTGCAATGGCTGTACAAACATCACTGTATCAGTACTAATGCAGGTTCTTTCACCTGCAGCAACACTAAACTAAGCTTCATTCAAACTGGTTCATCATTGCTCGTCACCAGGTGCTTTACAGGCTAAGCTACTAGTTCAGAGTTAAAAACTCAACAGAAATACCTCACTGTAACCCCCCCCCCCAGCTACAGAATAAGCTACACCCCTGCATGTTTTTCCATAGCTGCTTCAATGTGAAACAAATCTTAAACAGTTGGGAGTAAAAGTAATGCTAGTACTGACGTGTTGAGATGAGACTGACGACGGACTGTGATGAGGTTGTAAACGTCGTTCATTCTGGCGTTTTTGGAAACACAAATGTCAGTGTCCTTTTGAAAAGGGAAATTTCCTTCCAGACTTGAGCCAATTAATATTACATTGAAAGAAAAGGGAAACAGTATTTACTCATTCACATTCTTGTGCGTCCACCACAGTCTATTAAAAAAACAAAACAAAAAAACTGTAAAATACTTGTCTCCCCCTCGTGGTGGAGTATTTCCACAACATTTTATTTAGCTTTTTGATTTTATGGTTCAGTGTCTTTTAATTGTAAGACAGCAGAGCTGTCTGGGTGAGTTTGCTTTAAGCATTTATAAAACTCTGAGACATCATTTGTTTTCATTATTTACACCAAAATATGCTATCTCAGAGTCTGTTTTTTTTTTTTTATTATCTGCCAAGCAGAAGCCTTTCTCAAGTGAGTCCAAAGATTCACTTAAGACATGATGTTTTAAATTGTTTAAGTTTCTGCGTTTATTGTGTCTTCATGGAATTGTACTTATACAGTCCTAAAGCAGCAAACTGATTCCAGTTTATTGGTGTCATTTTTAGTCAAAATAACCCCAAGACAACCGAAAGCAAAGAGAAATTCCAACGATAACCCCGAAACAGGAAATGAAAATAAAATGCACACTTTTAAATGAGAGATCAACACAAAGTTGTAACTAAGAAATGAGAAGAATGAGTGAGGTTGCTGCTTTTAGATCATGTGGATTTACATTCACCAGTTTCTTTTTTGAATTGAAAAATGTATCAGTGTGGAAATACAATTTTCATTAGAAAAATAGGAAAAATGTCTTGATTAGCTACTGATATTAGCATACTGTGACAGTAATAGACAAACATTAATGGACATTTTCTCTGCCTGTTTTATTTTTATTCATTCGAGTGGAAACCTTGCTAGAGTCTTTCCACCGCATAAAGACTTTCCCTGCACATTTTAAAGATTCTCAAGGCCCCAGGTCCCTGAACCGTTTGGGCCTAATGAATCCTGGCATTGTCATCTAGAAATATTGGTTAATGAGTGTTAAGGGTACAAAGTTTGATAAGTCAGTACATAAGCAGAACATTATAAAATCAAAACAATTAATTTCATGATCACAATCTCACAGTTGCTTCCATTTTTTAAAGTGTCAACCTTTGTGATTGTTTTCTCTAGCTTGACTAAATTATATTTTGCTTTTAGAATTTAATCCTAAACTGCCTCTATACATTTTTGTGCCAGAAAGTATGTATTTCTTATCATCTGTAAGTGCTAAATAAGTCAAATATATGAAAAAGAACTACAGTAATATTATGTTTTCCATAAATGACACAAATCCTTTGCTCTTCCAGTTGTGTTTAGCACTGTCAGGCTGTTTATGTGCACTTCTTTTCTGATGGTGGCGCGTCTTTTCATTTGTCAATATGCCGTTTTGCCATCTGCCTTCGGTTTCCTTGTTGTACTTTTTGTTTGAAATCCTGAGCTTCCTTCACTTGGTTCTTCAAAGGAACAAAACAGGTGACGATCCAGATCAGATCCTGTTTTACACTCGGTTGCATGCACAACTCTGGCTTTGACACTGACACGTTACACTTTTATCTTTGCCAATACCGTCTCTCTCTTATCAAAGACAGCACAGGAAAAAAACTGTCAAAATACTGAGATACAGAACGTAAGGGTGCATGTTGATGAGGTTGACAGGGTTGTTGAGATCTGATCTGAGATCTGCTGTCTGAACAAAGAGTAAGGATGGGGGATCTGCTCATTATGGTTTCAGTCAGTTCATGCCTCAGGACTGAATGGAAATGCTAAACTCCCAACCTTGCTCCTTCTCTTACCTTAAATCAATATTGTGAAACCATGAGATGCAGTATGACATATGAAGAGTTATAATAGTGAGACACATATTCCAAAAAATGCTGTTTTTATTTAGGTAGGAAAAAGACATTATTCATGTGTGGGCATCATAAACTGTAGATGTTCCAGTCTTTGTTCTCAATAAGCCAGTGACTGGAAGTTGAACATCTGGTTCAAACATAGTATCAATCATGTGAACTCTTGTTTTAAAAGACGTTTGTGCCGTTTCATTCTGGCAATAAACTCTCCAATAATTCTGTGTAAAATGAAAAGTATCAAACCTCAGCAGGATGTCTGTGTCAGTTTGAATTTATATTTTTAATCCCCTCTTATTCTCTTATATTTCAAGATTTAGTGCCTTTTTTGGACAGTAGACTGTTCTGTAATTGCTATGTAGAAAAAAATCTACATATGCATTTTGTTACTTTTTTCATCTGTTGGATAAACCTTATTTGTTATTTTTAAGGTGTGTTTTTATTGATATTCTATTTACCAGGGAATAAAAAAGTGATCAGTCCATGCAGTGTGTCTTGGTTGTTTGTTGTGATTTCTTTGTGCGACACTTTTTCATTTTGAAGCAGGTTAGACAACGTTTCTCACAGCATTTGACTCACTTGCAATAAATACAAGGAAGAATAGGTTGGAAGCTTTTTTTGTAGTAATTGAGCGCTTATACATTTACGCATACATGTACCTTTATCAAAATTAAACTGATCACCACCTTCATGAAGTGAGGATTTATTGCAGGATTGTTGGATTAGACTCACTTTTAGCTGCAAATATCCTTAATATATTTACAGTTAAATTAAACATACCCTAGATAACAGAAATAACTTTATTCTGTGAAGCTTAAAGAATGGAGAATATAAAAATCAGTGAGCACCAAAGTCACTTCCTGTTCCCTTTCTCCACCAACACGCAGAAAGCAGCTACACCAACAATACGGCCATTTGTGTCTGAACCATTTAAAGCATCGGCTCTTCCTACCGACAGGCGATCTGAGCTACGTTTACATTTTAGTGGGTCATTCTCATGTGTGTATGCAAGGGGGGAAAAAAAATTGGATTTCCAGTAACAGGTGAAGACTTGAAAGATTATCTGCTTTATCATAACCATATGGTTGCATTTTATCTCACCTCTTCGAAAAATATTTCATGTGTGGCTGAATTTATTTAGCTTGCAGTCAGACTCATTTACTCCTACACACTCCATCAATCTCCCACAACTCACTTCCATCTAGTACAAATAAAGAACAAATGCTGTGTTAATCTTGCTCTTTTTATTTCAATTTTTTCTTACCCAATTATGGTTCAGATGGGGAAAAAAATAATTATAAATGTATTATAATACATGTTTATTCTTTGGATTGCAGCATAAAATTACATGAAACAATTAAATTAATCGAAACCTAAACTTGTGCTCAAATTTCTTTTTATAGGTTTTAATATGCGCATACTGTATATACACATACATAGAACAACCACTCCGATGGTGCACTCACACATACAAATGACACATCAAGACAATCCAATTCCACATAATGACCAGTAGCAATGATTGATAATTATTAGTTAGAACTGAGATATAGTAATACTGTCGACCAAGCTAAGGCCACATTAAAACCATGTACGATTATTTAAATTTGTCTTCAGATGAACGTGGAGGGTTTTTTGTTTTTTTTGCACTGGTAACATGTTTCTACTAAAACTCCCTGACTTAGCAAAGCACCAAACGTTCTCTGTAAGTGCTCTTATCAGCCTTCCATTACACAAGTCAGTTAAATGTGGCTGCCGGTACCTAGAAGGAATATTGATACCAACTGCCTCCTAAAATGCACCAGGAGGAGGAGGAGGAGGAGGAGGAGGAGGAGGAGGAGGAGGAGGAGGAGGAGGAGGAGGAGGAGGAGGAGGAGGAGGAGGAGGAGGAGGAGGAGGAGGAGGAGGAGGAGGAGGAGGTTCCCCCCCCCAAAAAAAACACAAACAAAAAAAAACAAAAAGGAAGGAAAAAGAAAAGAAAAAACGTCAGAAAAGGCCGTGCACCTGCAAAACAGCTGCACTGCATCACCTAACAGCCACGTATTGCTCATTTGGGTTTATTAGAATGTTTGAGAACAAAGTGAACTGGCTGTGAAGCGGGTACAACTACAACTCCTGTCAGCTAAAAGGCCTCAGGGAGGAAGTTGGCAGAGCATTCAGGATAACCACGACCAAGGACAGAGGTAGTAACAAGGTGAGAACTACCAAGGCAGGAAGTTTTTTTTGTTCAACACAAATCCAAAAACATTGATCTTCTTCTTGTATATGAAATTCCCTGTGTGGAATAACCAGAGGAGCGACAGAAACTTCTTTCTTTCGAGTTGAAAAGAGTACCACAGTACACTGAGACTCAGCACGTTTAGTTAGAGCTGGCATCCGGCTCCAGGTTGAAGGCCACATTACGGTAGCGGGCATGTTTTTTTTTTTTTCCCAGACAAATGATCCCATAGTTAATTAGTGCAGAGCTGCAGGGAATGCTACAGGAGGGGAACACAACAAAAGAACTGAAGACAAAAAAAAAAACGCAACAGAAATAAACAGGATTGAAGATTATTTCAGATCAAAATGCACTTTGAATATGCTTGGACACAAATCGCATCAAATAAAAACGATGATGGATACAGTCACATAAATAACACTGCTTCTGGCTTTGCTCTAATCTGTACTGTGGTACAAACGCAGGCCACCGAAAAGAAGTGATCGAAACAGCGAGGACTAATGCTAATCGCTAATCTCTTTTTACAGGTTCTTATGAAAATAGTTTGTGCTGCTCCGTGCGTCAGGACGCTCACGAGCGGCACATTTTATCACATCAGCGTCACACTCAGTCCAATAAAGCAATACAATGAGGATGGAGCAAACTGGAGAGTTCTAGAAGAGAATGGCGTGTTTAGGTCGACACGTCTTACTGCTACGTTTGAACCTAGCGCTGCTGTCATGTCGACCACTATCGCACATGTAACTCATTTTCATTTTTCTAAAGGGTAGATAAGTGAAGGAATATTGCTCCACAAAACCGACTTAATAAGAACTCAAAGTGAAAAAAACAATAAAGCAATAAAGTAAGAGAACCTGCATTTACAAGCATTTCAGAACATTTTCCATTCACTCTGGAGATATTGTTTGTGCAAATAATTAAATTTTGATATGAAAACAGTGTGTGGAAGATAGATGGTCACGTGGTTTCCGAGGCACAATAACTTAAAAGAAAATCCAGAAGCCTGAAGTGATCTCAAACCCCCCAAAACCGTGTCCGAGCAGAGACCAGGACGGGAAAGTCCACCAGCCACAGGGACTGGAATTTTACATCTATCAGAGAAAGCAGGCGTCTGTCAATCTCAATGTCCCGTCAATTCAGTGGCAGCTGCTGGTAGTTTCCCATCGTGGCACGGAGACACACACACACACACACACACACACACACACACACACACACACACACACACACACACACACACACACACACACACACACACACACCGAGATTCCTCCTCAATCCACTCACTTAATATGTACAGTCACACACAACATGAAAACGTAACTTTGATCTTCATTACTACATAACTGTTATGGACCACAATATTTAGTCCATCCTATGAACCACTTCACATCCTGCTGACCAATAATAAACCAAACCTAAGAAGCCCCCTACAGTAACCAGTCAACCAATCAGAGAACTCCAGGGTCCGAATTCAATGCAACTCCAACATTTCAGTTTCCCAAATTATTTGTGTATATATGTATATATATAAAAAACAAAAAAACAATGCAGATAATGTTTTTTCAAGGCTTACATGACAAAGTGCCTTCTTTTCAATTTTTTACTGCTTGATAAAATATATATTGGCCATTGAAGTAAAGCACCAACTTCCATTTCATCATCTGGGATAAAAAAACAAACAAACAAAATCATTAGCTACTGAGCTCCAACGTCGTATACAGTAAGAGAGAGAGTGTTAGATGAATCATCGATCCATTTACAGAGAGATTTACAGTGCTAATAGCAGCGATTTTCATGGAATCATTTGTGCAAAATTTATTAAAATTAAAAAAAGGCATTCAGTTTTATGTAACAGAGGCATGTGTACAAGCATTTAAATATAAATAGTAAAAACATGCCTTTTGATTTCAGAAAACGATAAATGAAAAGATAAAGATAGTATCCATAAAGATAATAGTGTACGGAGATACTGTGTGTTTACATGCGCATACAGTGCTCCAAATAAGATTCAAAAGCATGGTCAGAAATCTTTATAGATTCTACTGTGACAATAATTAACCGTTACCACGGAAACAGCCTGAAGAAGGCCATCCCAGCTCTGGGGAAATCAAGGACACGTCAAGGTCAAACATATTCTAGTTTCCCAACAGACAATGCTCAGCCCCGCTGCTCTACGCAGCAGAAAATTCCCAAATACTGTTGATTAATTCATTTTAAACCATTAAATTACGCTGTCGGCAGATGCCCTTAGCTCACTTGGTGAGACTACAGACGACTCCAACTAAAAACTTTACACTGACCTTACACGAGTTTATTAAAGGGCTACTCCATCAAGCTTTAGATTGGATTTGGATTTTTAAAATAATCAAACACGTTAAAGCAGCAGCTAGATCCTCAGTATTCATATATATAAATATAGGAAAGACTCCCAAAATAAAAATCCTTCTCTCTCTTCCCCATCGGTCTGTCTGTAAGTCTTCCTGTAGTAACCCCGATGATGTCAGGGATATTTTCTTAGACTTGACAAACATAAAAGGTCAGTATAAAATGTTTAGGCTCCTCTGGAATCCTAAATAAAACTACTTAAATATGCCCTGTCATTTTTGTGTCAGGAATGTTCAGTCAGAACTGCTTCTGTATTTAATACTTTCCCAAAATGTACTTGGAAGCTTATTGTCCCAGATGGGAGTCATTTCGAAATAAAAGATAAAAACTAGATTCCTTTAAATCAAATGCATAGAATCAAATTAGTTCTTCTCCCATGTTTAAAATACCCACTATCCATCTCACCTCCTGTTCCTAAACACATACACATGCTTATTTCCACCAGTACGTCACCAACATCCTCGTCCAGGCAGCACCTCCCAGTGTCCGCGTCACTGGATTTCCATAATATCTGAGGTCAGATCGGCCCTCTTGGATGGAGAATATCCTTTAGTTAGGCTTTCAACAACCATCATCATATTACTAGAACTAGATTGAGGTAGGGCTGCAACTATCGATTACTTTTATTGCAAAGTAATCTGCTAAATATTTTAATGAGTCATTTTGTGTATAAAATGCATCAAAACCTAACATCTGAGAAGCTGGAACCAGAAAATGTTTGGCATTATTGCTTGAAAAATGACAAAAACAATTACCAAAATAATAGCAGATTAATTTCTTGTTGATTGACTAATTGATAAAATTGTTGCAGCTCTAGTCTGTCAACACATCGTCTACCTCTCCGTCTCGTGGCCACACACGCACATCCCGTTCACATACAGAAGCTACTTATCCGACATCTCCAGTGCAAAATCGACTTTTAAAGCCTCCCAGTCAACTCACTGTCATAGTGGCTTTGTCACCGAGGACACGACTTCACTAACGCGACCATGACGACACGAACGTTGTGCACACAAGGAAACACTGTACAACATTTACAAATACACTCACAAACGTGCACGCCCCGCCCCTCCCCCCCCCCGTCACGTAGAGTCCCTGAGATCACCTCAAACTTACCACAAGGCATCTGCTAAAATTAAAAACACAGATACACACAAAAACAAATGCAAACTGAGCCATGGTGAAGGCACATTCTGGGAGGATCTATGTTCCAAAAAAAAAAAAACCCAAAACCAGTCCAGTAGGGAGTGACTCATTCTAACAAGTGTCAGTCTATGGACTGGACCAAGAGAAGTCTATTCAAAGAAGTCTGGCACATGGAGATCTGACCCTCCAAAGCGGTCTAACCACTGACAGCCTAGTATTATTTTTCCCACATGATAAACTGTCCTTCCATGGTCTTTATATTCTCTGTAGAAGTCCTTCTTTAACTTACTTGCATTGTTTCTAACTGTCTTTTCACTGACTTTAATTCCATCCATTTTCTGTCAATGGATAAAGCAAATTTAGTGTCCAACTACAGGGAGGTGGGCAGTAAGTTCTGATGCATAGCTGGGAAGAGAAGATGAAACGACGAGGAAGAGGTGGCTGTGGGGGGGTTCATTTCTTGCTTTCAGATCCTAGTGTCCCTATCTCAGCTGCTCCAGGACTTGCGGTTCTCGCCCCGCCGGGCAACAATGGCTTCTCCTCGCAGGATGGGGACATGGGCGGAGGGGCCGCACTCTCCCTTCTGCCGAGTAGTCTGGTCGCGATGGGACAGCCGGTCCGGACGAACCAGGACCCCATAACCTGGTTTACAGTGGAAGTACCGATGACCCCCGACTGAACCGTCATTCTTACCTTTAGGAAGAAAACAAACTGCATCACCAAGATGTCATTGTAGCACTACACTGAACAGCTGCACCAAACAAAAGCAGTAAGTTTTCATTTATTTGTACAGACCAACTACCTACCAACAGGTGTGTCCAGCTCCACCCCGACCCACACTCCCTCAGCGAACTGTGTCACCCCCACGTAGCGCACTGTCCCGGCCTTATTGCTTCCTACTGTAACATATGCCCCTTCAGTCAGCCATTCAGGCAGTGCGTTGTCATGGTTACACTCTTCATCGTCCACAAGGATCTCCAACCTCTCATAACTTTCACTACCCCCTCCTCCTGAGTTTGTCAGCTTCTGTTTAGAGCAGGAGTTTTCTGCTGTGATGCTGCAATGATTGACGGAGCTGTGGGAAGCGGGGGGAGCAACGATGGCCGCTCTGGCACCACACTGAGAAGGAGAGGTCACAACGTCATTCCTCTCAGCATCCAGCAGCTGGGAGTTTGTGGGTAATGCAGTCTCGGTAGCCAGGAGGGAGGAAGATGAGGAGGAAGGTTGGAGAACGTCAGACAGGGTAACTGTAGAAACACTAGTGGAGAAGTAGCCACTTGACGACTGGCTGAGGGGGCTGAGGGGGGTGATGTCATGCAGGTCATGCACAGGAAGAGGAGGGACCTCTGGGAACTCTGCCTGCCTGTCTTTGGCTGGGGGCCGCAGAATAGCAGTCTGCAGGAAACGGACAGTTGCCGCAGGAACAGAGGGACAGTTGAGAGCATGCAGACAAGACAAAACAATAACACAATCAATTTACCCCAAAAGTTTTACAATTACCTTTTGTGTAATAGGAAGGAGTCTAGGTAATGTTAAGTGTGTCTGTTATTTGTAGCACTATTTGCACCATGTAAAGCCAGATACTGGTTGACTACACAGTTTAGGCTAATGAGGGGATTAATAAAAAGCTCAAAAAAGAAGAAAACTAGCAGTACTGCAAATTATAGCAGGTGCAACCACAATAATCATGAAAGCAATTTTAACACACTACTGACATGCCATCTATAAATTAAGAATTCTGGAGTGTATGTTCTGATTATTTCCTAAAGTGGTAATTGTACGTTGTAAATCATTGGAAACAAAATGCACAGTCCTCGTTTTGAGTAAAAACTGTAAACTAAAACTGATACGAGGCTCCAGCAGACAAATGCCATATATAACATCTAGTTATTCACAGTATAAAATGACTTTGGGGCAAGTTTAGTGGTATAATAATAATAATAATTTTGGTATATACTCATTTTATTCAGACTCCTGAAGCCCAGGCAGTATTGCAAAATACTTAAGTAAATAACATCTCATGGCATTTGTGAAACTGATATGAGGGAAGAAAGGACAAAATCTCACCGTTTCAACCTTGACTCGACTGTCATCCCCTCCGGATGAGGTCATGATGCGAGGCACATGCTGTGAAGAAACAACACATAAGTTACCCAAATTCTACAACGTCAGACATTTAAACACTTCAATGAGGCCATTCTCTTCAAGAGATGAAGATAATTTGGTTTTAATTAGAAAGGCCCATAAGCCTGTAGAACTGTCAAGGCGCAGCACTGAGCTGACTTCTACAACAACTACAGCATTTCTGCTGACCTGCTGGTTGTGCGGTGAAGGTCTCAGCTCCTTCTTGTCATCTCTTGCCGGAAACAGCGACTTGAGCAGTTTGGGCATCTGAGGAACCAGCGCCTTAACTGAAAAATAAGAGGCAGCAAGTCCTGAACGACCTGGGGAAGGGAAGTAGGGGGAAAATCCAGAGAGGAGAAAAAATAGGCAGAAGAGGGGAAAGAGGCAAGAGGCAAGAAAATGAGGAGATGTGGGAGGTAGAGGGAGCGTGAAACATTAAGACAGGAAGTTGAAAGCAAGTCCAAGAAATGGCAAATCCTCCAACACAGTGATAGACTGACAGAGACATCAGCTGGATGGTTGATCTAGCATAACAATGTGATTTTTAAAAAAAACAAAACACTGAATTAAGCAATAGAGTAATTACAATCAATTAATTCTGTTTGATTTTAAAACAGAATTAATCTAAACCATGTCACAATAACATGAATTTTGAAACCACCATGAGTGGCCTGCAGAGACACTGAAGGTTCGCTAATGACTATGAGGAGAGATGAGAAAGAAGTTCACACTGCGTCAGACAAAGCAGAAATAGAAGTGAAGGTGAAAAGAGTTGATGTTGATGTTGATGATGAAAAGACCCGCTACATAATAGGATATGGAAAGGAAGAGGAGGAGATGATCAAGCTCCAAGTTTAATTAGCAGCATAGGTGGGGAATAAATGAAGCTAGTTGGAAAAGCAAAGAAAGCAGAATGAACAAAGGGTGGAGTTACATGGACTTTATGGGAGAGAAGAGAACAGAGGGGGTAGAGGTAACGGAGGTGAAGGGATTACCTTGCTCTGGTTCCTGATTCTGTGGGGGAGTCGTGGCGAAGGGAGAAGGGGACGAAGAGGGAGAGGTGGAGTAGGTAGAAGGGGAAGACGCTGGGCGGGGGAGGGTGCGGTGAAACTGAGAAGGCATGAAAATATCTTGCTGACTTTCCCATCGACCCTGAGAAGCAGAAATATAAACAGGTTTGGAAAAAAAATAATAATCCGAAGATTCAACTATACTGTGAAACAAAAAAGGTGCCTTACCTTATCGTCCAGGAGGCAGGTTGTGGACAGGTCTTGTCTACTTCCTGAGAGCTGAGGACAGAAAGAGAGCACGTAGAAAAAATAAAAATTCTATGATAATATAATCTATGATATAATGTATTGTATTTGTGTTTTACCCGGTGGACAGAAGGAGAACTGAGGCTCCGTCTGTTGCTCCTCCCTCTGCTGGTCAGTTGTTCCTTCACAGCAACCTCCTAAAATACACCCAAGGGATTCAAAATGTCAAGAGGTGCCAGACTGACACCGTAAAAACTAACATGAATTACTTTTAAGAAGCTCACTCGGTGCGCTAAAATTCACAGCTCAATGACACTGCGTGCTTGATTTTTCTGCTTCCTGTTTTATCTACCTGTGATTGTCTAAATGCATTTCTGTTTCTTCATCTACCTGTCTGAGTCTGTCCAGTGTCAAGATGTTCTCGAGACTCAGGACACTTCGGAGGTACTTCTCAATGGCAGCCTCATCATCAGCTGATTGGCTGTTGTGTGCGCTGGCAGCAAGCCGGGCCAGCATCTCCCTGTCCTCTGAGCCAGGGGCATCCTGATGGGAAAAACAAACATCCTGCCGAGTTAATCATCAGGAAAATATCAGGGCTGCACAATAAATAACGTTTAAGACTCCAATCTCGAGTTTGATCTCTATTCAATCTTATTCTGGCATAACAATTACACAGTTTGCGTGCAAACTATCCTGCAGGGGGCCATACACAGCAATCAATAATCAATGTGTTCATACTCGTGAACAATGAATTGAGGCTGTGTCTGAGCCAATCATCAACAAGGAGTCATGCAAGGGCGATGCAGAGTTTAAGGAATGCCAGACATGAGTCAGGGCCTTGCGTGGTCTAGAATGATGTAATTACAGAGTTCATGGGGGTTTTTGTGAAACCGTATGAATCACCATAAACCCAGCTCAACTTTACTTGACTCTTGAGTAGACTTGTACAGTTTAACAACCAGCTTAGTTTTCAATGTCTAAACACTGTTATTTAGCAAAGCAAATCTGCTCATTCATTTTAAGAAATAAAATGAATATCCGCACAAACACCCACACTCACAACAAGACATTATACTTTGTCACAGTTTAGACAGTAATTTTTCAATAATGATCCTATTGTTCTTTCTTAGTAGTGAGAGTAGATAACTTAAAAAATTGTGTTGATAAAGTGTGAAATATGTTTCCAATAATGACAACAGAAAACTGATCCCAATTCATTTACATTTAGCCTAACAGACATTTTTCTTACCCCAGGGATGTTTGAGACCACCTCGAATGTGACCCCGCAGCCAGGTATGGTGCTGCGGGTGGACATCCTTCTGAGAAAGTTGTGAGCAAATCCCTGTCGTCCCGGATTCACATTCACACAGATTCTCTTTCTTAGGACCAGCTGCATGTCGGCAGGGTGACTCAGCTGAACCACCACCCTTATAGTCAGGTACACACGCTGCTCGGGCCATGCTCCACCTCGGCTGAGCTGGGGACACTCATGGACGGTGGAGTCCCATGATGCCTCTGCTTTTACCTGTGCGGTGGGAAACTGTTAACTATTGACCAATACATCAGGCCCCTCAGTGGCTTCAACAGACATATTTGACGCAGATTCCTCCTCACCTCCCCATCGTAATGTTTAACAATCTGCAGGTCGAAGAAGTCATCCTCATCCTCACCACTCAGGGTGGCATCCCAACCACCAGCCTCAGGAACCTCAAACTGGTCTTGAGAGCTGAGGTCATCAGCTGAAGTAACAAAAAAAGAAACGGAAAGTATGCTAAATTATGAAGTTATCATTCTAAAGTTTACTTGAGTTTTACAAAACAAAAAATACTATACAATAATAAAGTAACACTGTAGAGTTACATGCTTTTTTTTTACACTTTTAGTAAAGAACTGACATACGTTTGAGGTTCAGGAAGAGGACAGGAATATGAGTCTCCATGCCTGGCAAAGGAACCCTTTGAACAAAAACATTGCGATCAACATGTAAACTTGTTGGTGGCTTTGTGCCTCATAAACAATAAAATAACAAGGTCACATGTAATAACATATGGTCACGGTGACACATAAAAAAGCCAACAAATGTAAATCCTGGCGTGTGTGGTACCATTCAGCAGGTGCTCCAGGAATGCCGCTGCCTGCAGAGGGCACCATGACGGCATTTCTCTCCTCTGTCAGAGTCAAGCGCCACTCCAGGAGCTGGGCCTCTCTCTCCATGTCATCCTCTGTCTTTTCTGTGTACATACATCAAACCTTTTTTTTATACTACAAAAATGTTAAAGATGCCTGAAAGCAACAAACAAAGGTAAAACCATTCAACGATGTGTCTTACGAAGGTCTAAGTGATTTTACCTGTGGGCAATGAGAGTCTGTAAATGTACGACATTATGTTACCTGCTTTGCTGACAAGACTCTGCAGGTGTTGGTCAAGGTATTCCTGTCGCTTGGTGAGGGCAGAGAGCCACTGCCGACGCAAGCGTTCCAGATCTCTTTCCTGCAAATCAGTCAGTCAAGCAAATCAGCCAAGTCTCATTTTAAGACTCACAAGAAAAAGGCTGTATACACAGCGGTATTAAACTGGTCTACCTGATAACTGTCCATTTCATCCCCTTCGTGGTTTGCTGTACTGTTTCTGATCTCCACACAGCCCACGGACACTGCAAGCACTATCTCTGCTATCAGAGGCATGGTACCAGAGTCCTGAACTGAACGCACGTCCACCTGGATCCGCCTTGACTGACCCTGGAGGGTAGAAAAAAAGGGGGAGGAGGACACAGAAGCTTAGAAGACAAAACAGTCTACAGTCAACATATTTAATATATACTTAAGCTGGTCTTATTGCTAAACTTTCCTGTCACACCAAGATATTTTTTTAAGAACTACCTGTCGAAGCTGGAAGATTCCCCCAGTTCTGACATCTCTTGCAGGAACCACTTCCACTGGGACAAAATCTCCATTCTCATTTATCTCCAGGATTTGAATCCAAAGCTCCAGGCGACGCGTTACCTCACTCCATCTGCAGAAACAACAATTATTAGTATATATGAGCTATGAGTAAAGCTTGTCTGGAAGAACAGAAGCAGAGTGTGTGTGTGTCTCTCTCTACCTGTCTCGTAATGTGCGTGTCTTGGCCTGGATGATGCTGAGGTCCCAAAGGGCGGGGTTCCTCCCTGCATCTGCCTGCCTGTGTCCATATACCTCAATGGCAACTGCTCCTTCTGTGAGGTACTCAATGAAATCCTCCGTCACCGACACTGCCAGCTCCTGCAGCATCCACAGAGACCAGTGTCAAACCAACAACGTTTGGTCATTTATGCATCAAGTTTGGCCCGATCTTCAACAAACTCCCCAACGCAATATTTCTAAGCTGCAAAATTATTATTGAACACATCAAACCTACAAAATGACAGTTGAAAAAGCGTCTGCAAAATGACTAAATGTAGAAAAGGTTATGGCAACAGCGTTTCAATATCTGGTTGAACCACCACTGGCAGCAATAATCTCAGTGTTTAGGGTAATTTCCTGTTACACCATCCAGTTACTCTGAGCTTCAGCTTGCAGACAGCCAAACTTGGGAACTTATGTTCCCCTCCACAAAAGCAAGCAACCCCTCCATCGAACCCATCCTAGGCACTACTCTTTTTATTCCACATGTGATGCTGTGTGTTCTTTCAAAACCATCCTACCTTTGTTTCATCTGTCTATAAAACATTTTCCTTAGTAGTGTTAGGGAGTGTCAAGTGGACTTCCTTAAGGTGTGGTGTTGCGTGCTATGCCTATTTAATGATTTGCGTATAATTAATTTATGAACCGACACCGTTGAAATGTTATAAGTCAAAGCAGCCCTAAACCACAGCCCCATTCTCGTTTCATTGATTGAAATACAGGTTTAACTTTCTGACTTCAGTTGATCTTCGCAGGTGATATTAGAAGCCTAGCATTGCCATTAATTTTTTCACCCTCACTTTGTATGTGTAATGGTTGTGTTCAGTACAAACATAAAACATCATGACTGTTTATCTTCTCTATCTGGAATTTATGCAGAAAACCAGAAAACTGGAAATCATGCGTTACTTTTCCTCAAGACTCCACCTACTGTTACACAACAACAGTTGAACCCATACACAGATCTCAAAAACTCTTAAAACAATTGTTAAAGGGCCCAAAATAGTTGTCTCCAGCTGTCGTCAGTGTTCACCTTGCAGCTGTCAAACACCACCATGCAGTGTGGGTCCTTGGTGTTGGGTGATGAGGACGATGGGTCGACTTCAGGAGCCACGATGATGGGCTCAGGCTGATCCCAGAATGAGTACTGACAGAAGACAAAATTGGACAGGTACTGGGGCAGACCCGTGGCCTGCAGGATCTTAATCTGTGGATGATACAGAGGTCAAAGGATTCATATAATTTATATTGAAAATTAAAACACAAAATCAGATTCTTTCTTTAGATAAAACCAAGACCCAGGAATGGTTTTAAAACTGCTCACTGAACTAGGTCTGAATAATACAGAGTAATGCATTTTTTCTGATGATTCATTGGAGTTACCATGCAGACAAGTTTGCGATCTTGGAATTCGGTGTCTTGGTTGTTATCTGGCTCATCTCCTCCAGCCATGTTGTCCTCTAAGCCCCCTCCAACTCTCACAACCTCCACATGGAGTCTCCCTGCAACCTGGCCACAGGGTAAACTTGCTATCATTCTATTGTCTTGAAATTCAAGACGCACGTGCCACAGAGACTTTTAAAATATACATGTAAAATCAAAATGGATGTATTTGGTAGGTTTTTCAAAACCAGACTAAAGAATAAAAGCATACTGTCATTTATATGTATTACACACACACACACACACACAATGGCATTTAGAAACCCTACCTCTCCCTTCTGATTGATTATGGGAACAGCATACTGCAGCTTGACATCATAGAAGAGACAAGAGAGGAAGACGTTGGCAACGCCGATCAGACTGTGATTTTCCTGCTCGTCAAAGAACGGGTCAGCTCGACGGAAATATGAGCGCATCACCTAGATAAGACAGAAAGAGAAAATAAATGCTTTTCACTGGAATGCAACGTTTTAACAAAAGCAGAGGTTGACAGTGTATAACATTATTTAGTTGTTTATTTCAAAAGCTGAGCAAAGCCTATGTCATCCTCTAAAATGTGACCGTCGCATCCATATTTAAACGTAGAAGTGCACAAAGGTTAACAGATTAATACGGTCATATACTGCACTCATACTTAATGACAGCACCGTAATAACAAAGCGGGGTTGGTGGAAAACTTGACATGGCAGATTTGTTAAGTTCACACACCGGGTTATCATTGTGATGGACGTAGTCCTGCCACTCCTGATACAGCTCTCGCATGTCCACCAGACGGTTCTCCATCTTCTCTAAACTCCAGATCTGTTTCCCTCGACACCGCCTTCGAACCTGAATCGCTGGTTCACTTAGCACAGCATCCCTCTACACGCACGCACAGAATGTCTTGTGTTAATAATAATAATAATAATAGGAAATCTGCACACTAGTGTTTCTGTGCTTGTGTGCGAGACCTTGCGGTTTGCGTTGAGGTTGTCTGATGGGATCTGCAGAGTCACTCTGTACTCAGTGTGTCGTTCCAGCTCCTCAGCAATGAAACAGGCTTCTTGCACCAAGAGGTTTGCCCTCACTATCTGTTCCCTTAACCTCCGCAGACTCCTCACCAGCACTGCCTCTCTGCAGGGGCAAACGAGGTGGCAACAAGGAAGGAGAAACGTAGGAGAAGCAGCAAAGGAAGATGTGCTCAATTAAAATGTTTTAATTAAACAAAGCAAAAATAGGTCATTAGTAATGCATTTGTATTTTCTTATTCACATGTGCTCACACTTCCACTCGTGTCTCTATACTTGTGAGGACACTCACTGACATATTGTAGTCCCTAGCCCCTTCCCATCACAACTGAATAACCCTAACCTAAACAGAACCTAACTGTAACCCTGACCGTAACACCCAGTCTTGACTCACAAAAAGCCCTTTGAAGTTGTGTGGACAAGCCAAAATGTCCTCCAACACCTACATTTCTTCAAAAAATGGCACTGAAACAAAATTTATCAAGGCAGTATAGACTTGTAAATTAACACACACACTCACGGATGCACAAACACTCTCACCTGTCCTCACTCCACTGCCTCAGTCTACTTTGAGCACTGCTTGAATGACTTATCCCTCCCACACTCAGTCTCTCCAAGCTGCGATAGTGAGACTGCTGTCCTGGACCTTGCTGACCAGAAACCGGTGCTCCGGATTGGCCTGTGGACAGACGATCTGGATTCAGCTTCTTCCGGAGCTGTTGGAGCTCCTGCTCGTACATTTGCCTCTGTCGTTCCAGAGCGGAGCGCTTCTCTTCTTCGTGCTGCCTCTCCAGAGACTGGAGGACTGCCTGCATGGGGTCTGAGGGGAAACAAGAGACCAGTCAGTAAACACAATTAATTAAAAACTAATTTATGTTCCGTGTATGAAGAACATATACCGTAAATTCTGGACTATAGTGCGCACCTAAGTTTAAGCCGCACCCGCTAAAATTTAAAAGAAATACATATTTGGTCACATATAAACCGCATCGGACTATAAGCCGCCAATATCCAGGCTGAGAAATAATATCTGTTGTATGCGCTCCTACTCATTGTTCACAGTAGGCATGAGGATGTTCTGTGCGCTGTTTTACCGGCATTACGGTAAAGAGTGCGTTTACGTGTATGTGTGGCTGGTATAACACATGTCGAATGTACAGAGCCGACAAAAACGTCCTTGTTATAAATAAATGTCTTGTTCCATAGCCAAAGGAGAAGACGTCTCTTATTGTTCACGAATTACGCAGGAGTTGCTGCGCTCAACAAAAGATTTTGTACCATAAGTCTTTATTCATACACCTGAACCTGAATGGTGCCTGTAACACGGCAGTAAAAGTGCTGATCACACAAAACAGAAAAGTCATGGTTTTATTAATCTTCCTCCTGTGCACTAAAACCAAGTTGCTTTATTTTTCTTCCTCCTGCGAACTGAAACCACTGAACACCAAACCACTGTCACTTTTTCTTCCTGCGCACTGTTAAAGCGCAACTGCGCAACTATTAAAGTCGCTTCATCCTCTCGTGCACTGCACACCACAAATCGCTATTCATCTTCCTCCTGAGCATTGAAACCACTGTCACACTCGATTTCCTTCACGGATAGCCAGATCGATGGCTTCAAATTAAAAGCTGCATCATAGGAATTTCTTCGCGTGTTTTCCATTATGAGGGGGTGAGGGTGTAAAAATATTACCGTATTTTGCTGTTGTGCGTCTTGGGTTGCATGCGCTAAGAATAAAAGCTGGCGCTTTTTTGTTTGCACTGACTTCCATCTACAGCGCCCATCTGAGGGCTGCAGAAAAATTCATAGAAAAGCCGCATCTCTGTTAAAGCCGCATGGTTCAAAACGTCGGAAAAAAGTAGCGGCTTATGGTCCGGAAAATACGGTATATTCAATTTCCCCAGGTACCATTGTTTCCGAGTGCCTTCATCATGACTTCTGTCTGGGCAAACTCGTAGGAGAAGCTGACTTCACTGGATACTTCGCTTGCCGTGTCTCCATCTGCATCCAGTTGTTCACTGCTGCCACTGTCCTTCATCCCCCCACCATCACCTTCTTCATCCTCGACCCCCCGAGAGCGCCGCTTAGGCAGGTTGATCCTACAGAAAAGGTGTCCAATTTATTAACAAACAATTGCTGAAATTGAAATTGTGCTGAACACATTGGTCCCACATAAAAAACTGATAAACATAAGAGAACTTAAAACTACCTAAAGAAGTGGTTGTTTCCCCAGAGAATTCGGTCACCATGGTGAAGCTGGAGAGCACTGGTTACTGGAGATCCGTTAACACAAGTCCTGTGTAACAGTTAAAACAGCAGTCATATTAGAATTTTCTATTAAAAATGTATTTAACAATGTCTTTCCTAGAAACACAATCGGTACTCGGTAATTAGGGTACTTACCGAGCATTGCGGTTGGGGGTGAGGATAACGGCGGCATCTGCTGTAATGTCGATAACACAGTGCTCTGCCTGGATCCCCATCCCGCATAGCTGGATGTCCTGAGAGTCTGCTGATCCCACCTTTGTGTGTTCCTGAGACAAAACAGTCACAATATTTGAAGATATCATCAGGTCAGAGTTGGACAAATAAAGAAACACGATCGAGTCATGTCTAGTGGTGCCCCTAACTTTACCTGTTTTGGATTTGAACCATCAAAAACACATTATTCACTAACTGAAGAAATTTTACTTTTGAAGAATCCCACCACACATAACGCTGTTTTCCATAAGCACCCACCATCAGTTAAATGTCAGCTGCTTAGTTACCAAACTAAATCCTCACTTTCTATGAATTTTGTGCATGTAAAGATTTCCCATTACAGCTGACATAAAATCTTACAGCATGTGTGAATTGCAGACCAATTGGAAACGTTGTCAAATGCAGTTAGCAAATAAAACTGTATGTAAATAGGACACACAAATAAAGAATTGAATAAGACAGAAAAAAATTTTTTTATCTATTCATATATACCTTCAGGTAGTACACCAGCAGTTCGTTAAGGGCAGGATCAGCGTTAAGGTTAACAAGAAAACTCTTATCATCTCCAACTTTAATCCCTGAAGATTGGAGAGAAATACCCAGACTTTCTAACTGCTTCTGACGCTCCTACAAACACACAGATACAAACATCATATTTCCATAGCACTGGGACACATTCTCTAAATGACATTTAAAAAATGTATTTGACAATTAGACTTTCACAAGTGTTACATTTCTTACCTGTGCAATCTCTTCAGTTTTGCGAAGCTTTTCTTCCCACGTGATGGTCATCTCTTGAATCAACTTCTCTGATTCTTCCAGACGCTCCTTAAGCTCAGGAGCCTTCAATGACTGAAGACAAACAAACAAAAAACAATAGTTGTGATTAGTCTAAAAGATGACATTTCTCATCATTTCACATCCTGATTTCTACAATTTCAGACTGAAGTCTGACCTCTGCCTGGGTCAGCTGAACTCTGAGTTTCTCTACTTCCTCTCGGAGCTCCCTGATGATGCGAGCATTGGGATCTTCATTAACGACAGCATGATTGACAATGTTTTTTGCCCGGTCAGCATAGCGCAATGTTGACAGTGTCTCCTCGTAGTTGTCTGCAGCTGGACTCACAGTTGCAACCATTGCCGTGCGACTGTTGCCTCCTAGACAGTCCTAGGGACAGGCAGAGGAAGAAAGAAAGATTATTCTAAAAAATAATAATTATATCATTCCCTTTTTCTGTAACATTTATATTTATCACGCATGTACCTTTAGTAGCCATGTGAGAACAGAATCCCTGTAAGGAACAAACTTGTTCTTGTTCTTGGCAGTTCCTTGTTCAGCCAGTGCTGAGATCACCAGACCCAGTGTAGTCAGCGACCTGACAATCACAAAAAAAAAAACAAGGTCAAGTTCATTTTAAGTGCTTGTTCTTGGGTAAGTATTATCATGTTTGACATATTATGTGTTGATCCAAGGTTGTTTCAAGGCAAAGGCAAAGGCTGTCAAAAAGATGTACAGGTTACATGTTAGAATAAAAGACTGCAAAATACATGTAAAACTGCTAATATTACAGTGGAACTTGACTTCAGACTCAGGCAAAAAGCCTGATTGGGAAAACACCCAATCACGTGGTTGCATATTTGCATTTAGTTGCATTCACATACTTGTTAATGTTGCTTCCCTCCTTCAGTCGTTCTCCTGCTGCTCCAGTCTTTGCAGCTCGCTCACTTCCAGCCAAGTCTACCAAACTCAATCGACTCACCTTCTCCCCACTTGTCTAGAGACAGAAAGATAAATTACATCATTTGTTAAGAGCCACAGAGTGAAACTCACCAGTTTTTGAGATTCTAAGAAACAAACCACATGGTTTTCTAGAGCACTGTAATGTTATTCCTGGTTTAAGGTCATCCACATTAGGTCTGACAAATCTTGGATGGAACTTCATTCGCCAAGTAGGTGCCACGTTAAGGCAACGTCTGCTGTTTTTTCAGCAGTTTTCAAAAGAGCACAGCTGAGATTTACAAGCATCAGAGCAAATCATGAGGTACGGCTTCGACTTTCTCAACAACATTCCCTGCTGAGTTGACTGCAACATGCTTTCATCCACTCTTGCTCAGTACTTTTTTTAATCCCTTCCAAACAGCAGCAACAACATAACTCAATTGCTCAGTTAAGACTTTGGTTTCTATCTTTTGGCCTCTTGTTGAGAGATTCTTTTTGTGTCTTCCAAGAGCTGATGAAAATGTGGATATCACTTTCCCTTGTGGACAATGACTAATCTGCTTTGGGCCAAGCGTGACAAGTCAGTAGCTGACAAGGTTGAATATGAGACCTGATCCATGCCTGCAGCCAAAAAAGTATGTCAGCAAATTCAATATATCAGCAGATATAGTCCCCTGTCCGTCAGTGAATCTACTCAGCACATGACAAGGCCCCAAAACAATTTCATTTACTCAAGATAGTTTCTTCAGTTGTTCTTCAGGGTTAACCAAGTTCTGTCAACTTGGCTTTTACTCGTCTTTATTTTTCTCCAGTTCCTGTTTTTTCTTGATCATTCTTAACAGCTCACATTTCCAGGTGTTGAGTCAAAAAACGAACACAATACTAATGACTAACTACCTACAATCAAACAAAACACAGACCATAAACACAACTCTGAATAGGTCTGGACAGAAGAATGTAAAGTTCCAAAGCTTGCAGGAATTGTGAGACATTAACTCTAGAACTACACCAGAAACTACTATTACTACATATATTTTAAAAAATTCCCCATTCGCCCCTTCTTTAAGGTGGTCTTATTCCTTCCTTCAAGCTTGAGTCCTCTACCAGAGACTGGGAGCTTGAGGGTCCTGCGCAGTATCTTAGCTGTTCCTAGCACTACACTCTTCTGGACAGAGATCTCAGATGTTGTTCCTGGAATCAGCTGGAGCCACTCTCCCAATTTGGGTGTTACAGCCCCCAGTGTTCTTATCACCAAAGTCGGTCGCATGAAGGAGTATCTCTGACTTACCTGAGCTGTGTCAGACAGCTCAATCAGAGACTGTGGAGAAACTGACTTCAGTTGTACCAGGATGTTTTACATCAAAACACAGTAAATGTTCGGGTGATTAGCCACAATTGTGGTCTTGAAAAAACAAATCCCAAGACCGCCCTAACCGAGCCCAAGACAAGACTGAATAAAAACACATCAGAGACCGAGACCTTAAGAAAGTGGTCTTCAGACCAATCTTGAGTACTACAACACTACTCATTTGCATAGTGTTCCTCACTCTCTTCTTTTAAGGCAATTCAGAAAGACAACAGTAAATCTTTATTAGCACCTGGGAGCACGTATCCAACCAGAACTAAATTTAGATTACGTTTCCTACAGTTGAAACACAGATTTATCTCTAGTGTAGGTCCTCTGGGAAAGTTCCTGAAACAGAAAGACCTTATAATAAAAACACCCACACACCCATCTCTTTCTATTGCGTACGGTATTCTAATATTCTCTTTTTAAATAAGAAATTCTGCATTTCGTTGCCTTGTACTGGTTCATGTGTAATGACAACGACAAAGTTTAATCTAAACATGTTCTCAAATGTTACATCTTACAAGACACTGAAATTTCAGAGAAAGCAAAACCCAAGCCCTGAAACCTCAAAAGATCAAGTTGTGACTAATGGAAATAGACCTCAATAAGCACTGATAAGATATCAGTCTTCCACCAGTAATCCTTCAATGCCCCTAGAGTAAAACTAAACATTAATCATAACATATATAAATAAACCAAACTTTTGTTTTAAAATAAGACTCTAAACTCTGTAAATGTAATAGAGAGTCACCAGCAAAAAAAGTAGGAAGCCACAATTAAATAATTATATGTCCTTATTGCATTGGCATTGATTGTAATGCACAGTGCCACATCCTGGTGTAACCAGTAAACCAACCAAACTAATTCTACATGTATGTTTAGGTCGTTTTCAAATGAAGTGCGGAGAATTTTAAACATCTCTAGGGCTGGTAAATAGGGAATCATGAAAACCAGACTTATTTCTTCTTGGTTTTGCTACTCACCCAGTCCAGGTAACATAATTAAACCATAACCAAACCTGTATGACTGAGAACCTTCACTGATGTATCCGCTACAGTGGCATTTTTCCTGTTAAATAGGGATTCTGTAACAAGGACAGTTGATACCCGAGTCAGTAACAGGATCTGCAGGAAGAACATGCAGCTTGTTGGCCTTGGCAGCATTAAAGCACCATGCAAAACAAATGTCAGCACAGCAACACACTGACACTCATGGTAAACAATCTATTAAATGAAACTACAGGAAAACACAATGGTTTGAACCCATTGGACGTCTGCACTATACTAAAGTGTTACCAAAGCTTGACTGGATTAGTTAGGCAGGGGACAAAACAGCAAACACCTGCGTGAGGTTTGGCAGCAGAAAGGGCCAAAGTGCAACCTGACTGAACTTTGGGTGCTTGGTTTACAAGTGTGAGAAGAGCTTGCAACTGAAAGGAAATCCTGTGAGGAGATGTTGAGTATCAGAATGACTCATCCAGCACTGGGTGACTGTGCTACCTGTCATAGGTGTTTTCTTTGAACAGTCCCTCAACACTGGATGAGCCATTAGGCAGCACAGAGGGGCTGCAGTACTGCATTTAATACTACAGTTGAGTACTACAGATTGATTTTAACAATTGAGAGTCTATAATAGCAGTCAGCAACCTTAAACACTCAAAGAGCCAGTAGGACCCATTTCACACAAAAAAGAAAACAACTCTTTTGACATACAAATCGAAGATAACACTGTGTGTGTGTGTGTGTGTACTATATATCTACACTCTATAATACAGGTACTTATGGCAAAGACTTAACAGCCAGCACTGCACATACACTCTGAACTTAGATCGAATTACACAAAAATGAGGCGTCTTGAACTGTTCAAAAGGGAGAGTGCAAGCAAAAATGTATTTAAATGTATTTAAAATTAAAACACAATGTAAAATAAGCAGCATGAGTGTGATATGTTCTAAAATGGACGAGATTCACTCACTAACTACACAGCTTGTGTATTAACTGCGGGCTTGATGAAGCTACTGACTGACTAATGTAATGACTATGGGTGTGCCTTGAAAACTGAGCGGCCTGTATCAGCTGACAAGCTCAAAGTCATGCCTGTAAATTATTAACAGGATTCGCTGGTAGCAAATTTGTCTGGAAAGGAGAGAGAGAGGAGGACGAGCGGCCAAATGGGTCATTGAGGATGGAGAATTACTCATTTAGACTTTTGCTTTCTGAGAGTGCCAGATCAGACAGCTGAGATGACCTCATCCCATTTGGTAACTACCTTTTCACCCACCAGCAGCCAAAGCTGACAGATCAAAAACTTGGCAGACACGGTTTGTTCAGTCAAAGTGCATATAATTACACACCCTGACAAATTCTAGGACCACAGAAGGCCAGACTGATGTGTGAACCAGTATGAATTTTACGATGCAACATTTTAAATCTTAAAAATATAAACTAAATATTGTACACAGGGTTAGACTTATCAGAGTTTAGTTTATGTTTGCTGACAAACTGTAAAAAGGTTTGAGTTCAGATTTTTGCACTCACTCACTTTTTTAAAAAAAAGTATTTGATTCCGTAAAAGTGTGTGTTCATTACACATTTGAGGCACACTGCATGTGAGCGAGTTTAGAAGTGGGCGGATAAAAGAGCAGCTGGATAGAGAATAAAACTCTTTCTAAAGAACTTGGAGAACAAGGTCTAATTCCCAGTTGGTGTAGACTTTAAAAGGCTGCTGGAAGCTTTACTTTCTTTTCCATGAAGTTTAAAGGAAACTGCCACGTTGCCATGGCGCTCCACCATATATTTAAATGTATATGCACTATTTGTATCTATATACTGCCTACATCCCAACAACCCGGTTGTCACAACAACCGCCCAGCCCCAGCTCTGTCCCGTGTCGAGAAGGCCCTGCTCCTTGTGGAGGCTGTGAAGCAAGCACACCAATTATTTAGTGAATGTTTCCAATCACACATGATTTGCAGTGGAACTGCAGCCACCACACACCCAGAACAATCCAGAGCTAACTCAAACTAAAGCTCTTCTACTGCAGGTTTCAACGTCAATTACATCTTTAGTCAGCTCAGGGTTTTCAGTGTTTATTTGTGGAGCACATCAACCTTAAAATAAATCTAAATGAAGTTGACCTAGAAAGTGACAAAAACAGTTCAAATGCGTTTAATTTAACAGTCTTATTGAATTGTGTGTTTTATATGGAATATCTTACCCCGGACTTCAAATCTTTGAGTGTGTGTGTGAGGATGATGTTAAAGACGGCGTGCGATCGACTACTCTCCTCATTCATGTTGGTAGCAGCAACAGTCCTAGACTTGTTCCCCTCTGACATCAGAGACTCAATGTCCTGCCAGAAAATAAAAAAGTAATTATACAACAGATTTTCACTTCAGTGTTGACTGAAAAAACATTGCGTTTTCGTTGTCATCTAGTAATTTTTGGATAATAAAATGATGAAGCAGTTTGCATCCCCCTTTTTAAACTTAAAGGTTCAATAATATAAATATATTATAAATATTTATATAAAAAGTAACAACTAATTTAGTTACTAGCTGAATGTGCGTTAGAGCAGCATGGTGGTGAAGTGGTTAGTCCAGCTGCCTCACAGCTAGAAGGTTGGAATCCACCTGCCAGCTGTGGCCCTTCTGTGTAGAGTTTGCATGTTTTCTCTACGAACTCTCGTTTTCTCCCACATTCCAGAACATGCATGTTAGGTTAATTGGTAACTCCAAATTGCCCATTGGAGTTAATGTGAATGTGAATAGTCTGACTATGTATGTCTCTCAGTGTTGGCCCTGAGACAGAATGGTGACTTGTCCAGGGTGTACTGTACAGCTCACCAGTCTCTTTTTTTACCCAGCTGTACTGTACTATCCAGTCTAATTTATCACATGGTGTATTAAAACTAAGAAACGTCTGGGGGACTTTCACTCCCAGACAACAGCTCCCACATTCCAGACCCCTCCCTCTATCAGCGGTACCCACCCCAGTTCTCCACTTGCCTGGGGCAAACTATAATTCTTGGAAGTGGAATGCGTAATTCAGTTGCAATATCGGGCAACTGACAAAAAAAATAAATGCGATGATCTGCAGTGTCTCTCAGACATTGATTTATGTGTGTCACCCCACTACTAATAGGTTAAAACGTATTTGTTTCTAGAGCTGCACACAGAATGTTAACTGAAAGTGAACCAAAGACTGGGTAATTTTTTTGTTACTTAATAACACCAGAGTGTTATTTAATGCTCCACCCCAGTTTATTAATTATAAGCATGATACAATAATTACTTGAATCTGTGCTACAGATGAAGCGTTCATCCTGTGTAGTGTAAGAAAGTTTCATAAAGCGTTAGGGTTATTTTGCTGATCATTGGGATTTCTGGTTAAAACAGAACTGAAAACGTGCTTCAACAAATCAGCCACAATCACACATGAGCTCTGTATCCACTGGATGTCAAGGCTATTAGGGGGGAAATTAATAAAACTGAAATTGTCGACCAACAATGTTAAAGACTTAACCATTTATCAGGACAAAGGATTTTACCTTGTAGCTGGCCACAGCTAGTCGAGACAGGCCATCCACATAGGGACCTAAAACTTTATGTTCCCTCACTCTCAGGGTTTGTCTGCCGCTGAAAAAAATATAAAAAACAAGTTGAAAACACAAACAAACCGACGCTTAGTGGTTTTCTGTACATCTGATGCATTAGCAGCTGTGGCTATTGACTCATAACTCAAACTTTTCCCAGTACAGAGAGACTATGCTGGCATTTTGCTCTCTGACCCTAATTCAAACTTGCTCCAGGTTTGTGAACTTCATAAGCTGCTTCTCAACAGTAAAGCCCATATGGCTGTCAGATGGCCTTCTTCTCTTTGGTCCATTTTACTGAGGTTATAGGTCAGAAAGTGAGTGAAGGTCAAAGGTTATGCCGTCTAGAGCAGCAGACACAGCTCTGCACTCCTGATTTACTGCTGACCTGCTGGACACAAACCTCTAGCAGTGACTATAGGACAGAAGAATAATTCTTTTATACACTGACCACAGCAGCTGGTGGAACCATAGTCAATCTGTGACTTTCTCCATTCTACCAATATACTACCTTTTTACATAAAATGAGGGTTTACATAGAAACATAACATTAGATCTATGTGATACGACGATATATATTGTGTGACGATAGATTGTCTGTTGTTCATGTTATGTTCTATCAATTATTTGGTTATGTCCCAAATTGCACTTTTTTGGCAGTGTGAGGCAACTTTCTTCCACATGACACAGATGCAGGCATTGTACCAACACAAACAGAGCAGCGTGAAGGTGACTGCACCCAAGTGGTTTGTTTTGAAGGACTTAATGCACTTACTTGTCAAGCAAATAAAGCAGCATTGGCAGCAAAATCCATTCTGATGAAAAGTTGTAGTGCAAACAGAAGTTATGCTGATCTATAAAAATGGAGCTCAAGGTTTCATTTTTTTTACTAGTTAACATCAGGCAGCAACATATTTAAAATGTACTAGAAGATACTGGCAACTTTTAAAGTGTAATGTTATCTCAAGCATTTTTTAGTGCATGAGTTAATGTTGTGAATTTTCTTGTTACTTCTAGTTATTTCAATTCAAGTACCTTGCCCATTCCATATATTTTTATTAGTTATCTTGCCTGACGAATGCTTTATTGATCTTCAGCGGTTCTTAAAAATTTTAAAGAATTTAAACCAGATTTTGCAAATCTCTCACTTTGTTAAAAAAAAGGTGGCAGAGCCTCCACTCTTGAAAACAGTACATAGATAACATTGGGGAAAGAGCCAGAAAAGTACAGTATGTTGTGCTTTTTGTGACAAGCTTAACTGAAAATTGGCACAAAGGTTCTCAACATTCAATATATGAAATCTGTAATTGGGGGAGGTCATACCCTTTGGGGTCAAGCAGATCGCGGACCTTTTCATTGTAGATCTCCATGTAGGACACCTCAACAGTAAAGCTCTCCTGCTCCCGCTGTTCTATCTGGGTTCGGTCAAACAAAGCACTACACAGGCGTGGAATCAGGCCTGGCTGGTCCCCTGAACCCATCATCGTGTACGACTTTCCTGAACCTAAATGCACACACAGAAACACACATAAGAATCCTAGTAAGCAGGCCACTTATAATCAAGAGTAAAAAATGTCATCTTTGTGACAGCTGATGTGAATTGTTACTAGAAAAAGCCTTCAGTAATTATGAGCAGTTAAGTCCTAATGATACCTTATACTGATTATATATTGACAGCTCATTCCTGTTGCAAGCTTGCTTTCCTTATTGAGAGCAAGACCACTTGGTTTCTTTTTTGGTCAGCACATAGAACTAGGGTGATCGGCCTATATTCATTGCTAATCATTATAGATTACAGATTATCTGTATAGGTCTCCAGAAATGTCTATTTGTATTAATTTGGCTAAAGGTACAACCAAAAAAAAAATTTGGAAGTCTATTGGATTATGGGAAGGCAAAGCCCTGGACTTTAGTATTCTATTCATGTGGTGGAAGTATTAGATTATGACTGATATTTGTGCCACTCCCGTTGAATCATAAACTATGACAAATAATGTCATAACCTAACCTTTCTGAATCTGAGTTCACTCATCAGTTCTAACTTAACTGCTGAAATATTTTCAATGCCCAGATTATATGTAAATCAAAAATAAAATGTATCCTATGCCTTTTACATACTGTCACCAAATACTTGTTTTACTGTTGTCACTGATGCTTCTCTGGCTAAAAAGAAGCTGGTACAGATTTCTTTTGTACATTTTTTTTAAAGCTACTACTTAAGTATCTTTGTTTTTTGTGGCACAAAAACTGCCTCTGAGCTTTGATATTTTTTGAAATGTTCCTAAGCATCCTGTCACAACATATCAACAGTGACACTTGCATTCATTTATACAAAAACCTTGAGGGAACCTTTTCTATAAAAGAATTATAAAAATATTTTATTTATTGTGTCCAGCCCTTGTAGTTATATAAAAGGTTTATTGATTTGTTCTTTGACATAATAAGAACTGAATCATAACCACTATAAAACAATCAGGACAGTCCTGAGTCCCTGCAATGAATAAACTGACAACTGTATATATTTCAATCCTGTTGACAGAATTGTGGGGCTCTTGATCATAATTTACCAGTTTGTCCATAGGCAAAGATACAGGCATTGTAGCCCTGGAAGGCATTGTGGAGAAGACTTTCCCCAAGGCACTGGAACACCACCTCCTGACCTGGAGAGCGACAAATACAAACATAGAAATGGAGCATATAAAGCATATATTTAGTCTCATAACTTAATGTGTGGAATTATTTAAATGCCAAAGTAGTTTTTAAACTTAATATCAAGTGGATCTGTATTTTAAAAACCAACCTGCAAATTTCTCCTTTTCTGTCTCGTCCATGGACCAAAAACAGTAATCGTATGCAAAAACCTGAGCAGCACATGGAGACATATCGAGTGTAAGACAAAAATATAAAGTATATATATGGCTAACTGGAATATTTTATAAAAATCAACATTTTTGTTGGGAAAAAGAGACCACTAACTGTTCATATTTGAAACAACAATTAAATTATTGACACATTTTATGTAGATATTAAGCATCTTACCAGTTAAGACTTGCATTAACAAAAATAACAACATATTGTTCTGTAAGCATAATGTAATGTTATTTGTATAGCACTGAGGCCAGACAGCCAAAACTGTCCTAGCAACCAGTACACCTTAAATGTTTATAGACTCTTTTGAAATTAAGCTTTACCAAACGTGTTATCACTACCTTAACAGATATACACAGTTCCCAAACTGAGTTGGAGATACAGCAGCTTCTTTTTTTTTGAAACCGCAGAGATGATTCATAACCATGGAATTAGCTCAGTGGATAAAATGTCTGTGTGTTTGCATATGTGTGAGTGGTTTACCTTGGACTGATTCCTGATGATGTTGGGAGGGTCAATGTCCACAGGAGCATGTGGAAGGACAAATGACAGTTGTGCACATGTTAGGGATGGTAGAGATAAACTAAACAGGCTATTCAGAGTCCACTTGTTGGCTTATCAAGACCAAGAATAGAAATGATTTATGCAGACATTTGTCTATTGACTCTTTGTTTTCTGATCTCATGTGTCCAAGTAGAAAATAGAAATAGAAGTAGAAATACAAACATTATTAGACAAATACAGAGACAGAGCCACTGGCCTCACACTTTCCTGGTAGCACACATTTAACTCAAAAATCAACCTTGTGTGCATATGTAGTTTTTTATGTTTTTTTTTTTTTAGCCTTATGTTTGTTTTTTACATATCAAAACCAGCTTCTAAGGAGGCTTGGTATAGTGGTGTGTTTGTGGATGTCAGGGTGGGTACTGCATTCACTGAGGGCTTGGGAAGACAAAAGAATCTCTGGGTCTTGGTGAACTGTTGAGGGAATGTGCATATGTGCGTGTGTGTGTGTGTGTGCGCGCGTGTGTGTCGGCATGTGTGTGTGGGTGTAAGTTGGGAGGGGCGACTCGGTGGTGGAGGAGGTTGGTATTTAAGTTGGCAGAGGAGAGAGATAGTGTGTGGTGGAATCAGATGGTAATGCAGAGGGCTTACTAGTTAAAGCTCAGACTGAAATTAAGAAAGCTGTGGGTAAAATGCACTGACAGCGAAACAACAAAAGCGTGTAAAAGGAGGGGCAATTAACCCCAATGCTTATGCGATCTAAAAACTAAGGCAATTTATGTGAATTTGTAGTCAACGGATTATGTGCATGCTGAAAACTGAGCAGTTATCCATGCAGATCACGGATCAACCATGATCATGATACTATGATACCATGATACTACTATGGCTGATGGTTCCCCCCCTAAAAAACATCAGATTTTGATATCACCACTGCAGCGCTGATTCCACTCACGGGGTGGGGGCAGCTGCCAGTTAGAGAGCTGTGTCAAGTCAGATTGCGAGCCTAGGTTAGACTCTACTAGTGGCTTATACATCCATCCATACAAATAATTACTTCTATACCTATAAGGGCAAATTGTATTAATTTAATATTTCAGTAATGCTGAACATTACTGCCCGACTCTGGTAGCATATACAACCTTTACTCAAACACTATGCTATATCGTACCATAGAGTACATGTCCTGCATACTAATATCTAAAACTAAACTGGCTCTTGTAAAGAGAAAGACACAGGAACCTGCATATACACAGACACTCGCACACCTGTTTCCTTTTACCTATGCACATTCTTTAAAAACCGCTAAAGCTGCTGGTCTTGCACAAATCCGCTAGCATCCAGTCCAATCTGCAACACTTCATATTTCACTGATGTTCCACTGTTGACATGCCGCACTTACAGAGTAAATCCTATCCGTAGCTTAACTGATTCCAGCTCTTCAAACTCTTCAACACAACGCTGACATTATTGCTTTAGAGTCTACAGAACGTCTCGCTGTCATTGAGGGTATTCTAAGGGTAACAGAGAGTATAATCATGTCAACAATGTGTTCACACATACACATACAAACTATTTGGCAGTAGCTCGGCTCTGGTGAATTGGACATTCTGGGGATGAGCTGCGCTGAGCATGTAATTTATTCACTCCGCTGTGGACGGATGGTTATTTTCTGACCCATCTGCCACTGCCAGACACACTATCAATGTCAACAATTTGTTTGCAAGTTGTTCTTTTTCTGCACACAGTGACAAAGCCGGCTTTTCATTCAGTGCATTTAAATGGAAGTAACCAGGTTACAATTAGTATTCTCTGAAAAGCTGATTTCTTAAGTGCCATGGAAACAGGAAAGCTGGTTTCCGAAATCAGGGTAAAGTATTAAAGAAACCCAAATTTCCCAGGTAGGTTTCTTATACATTTTTTTACCATGTATAAACAAAAAAGTTTCTAATGCGTAATGTGCGTAAAGAAGGCTGCAGATAGGAACGTGCAGCCCAGTGAAATGAGAGATCATTGACGGGGCAATACTGCCTAATTTTTAAAACAGTGTGTCTAAAGTCTAAAAGAAAATCTAACTAACACAAAGTGATTCGTAGGAGTCTAAATAAGTGCACATTTTTCGAATTCAGGCAGTTCCTGTTGTCGATGATTGTGTCTCCTCCTTTTTTCCTCCCCATTCTCTCCCAACACAAGAAAATTTAAAGTCAGAAAGCCACGTTTTAAGTCAGAGGTGGAGGAGAAAGTATATTTCTCTTCTGCTGCATGTCTATGCAGATTTCCAATAACCATGTTTCTTAAATGCCATTCTTTACAAAACTAAGAAATTGTTCAAACATAGCTAATTGGAGTTTAATATGTCAAACTACATTCCCTGATTTAACACACATCTGTAGGTTCTGTGTTTTAAATGTAAGTGAATCCCTGGTTTTCAGATATTTTTGTTTCTCTTAGGGATCCTTAGGGGATTAGAGCACTGTACATGCCTAATATCCCCTCAGTCAATTCTCCAAACCCTATAGTAGTGGTGAAATTAGTGTGGCAGGTTTTGACATACGTAGTGATGACAGCTGTCATGGTTGCTTCAAAGCCTGCAGGCAAGAAGAGTCGCCCATGACTTGCGCTGAAGCACCCATTAACAAAGCTAGGAGCCCCCCTCTCCAATCAGAGATGAGAATAAAGTGGTCAGGAGAGGAAGTGAACCCGCCTCCCTCGGCCTTCAAGCACTTCTATTCGTCCCTGCTCCCTTCAGCCTGCAACTGCACTGATCACCGTCATTTAAAAAATAACTTAATGCATGGTTGCTTCCCCCCCTCCTCTCGCTTATCTCCACCCTCCCTCCTATCTTTACTGTTGTTGTATTCTATTTCCCCCCACTCTTTGGGACTGTACCATCCACGGCTGTGTAGGGAGGAATAAAGAATGTAGAAAGGAGGCTGAAGGTAGCCAGGGGGATAGGGAGGAAAGAGGGTGGAATATAAAGCAGGAGCAGAAACAGCAGGAGTGTAATGCAGCAGTAATATGAGATATGGCAAAAAATATTGTCGTCTTTTACTTCTCATATGATCAATGTCAATAATCATCAATACTGTACGTATCATAGTGAGTACATCTGAGTATGGATTACCTGATCCAAGTTTTTTTGACCCTGATCACAATGAAAGTCCTCATAATCCATTATCTTATGTTGTGTTTTGTACCTCATTCAATTGATTTCAATGCTAGAAAACTTAACAATATTGACATGTGAAGGATGCCACGTTACACCACCCAATGCAAGGCTGGTTTTAATCACACTCCCTGAGGGAATTTGCTCAGACAGTATCTGCTGTATTTTGTTTGCATTTATGTCCTATGTAAATATTTTATATTATATTACAATGGTTCTCACCTTAAGACTGATCTGTGTTCTGTAATTTTATTCTAAAAAATGCACGCCAAGAATTTTAAACAATCAAATGCAGGATAGTCAGCATGCCTTAATACAAGTAATATGGCCTGCTATTTTAATTATATTTTTATTTCTCTGTACTCCTATTTGTCAGTCAGTAAGCCATCAGGGTTATATATTCCTCAACTATAGGTACAACATAAAATGGTCAACTTCAAAATGGAAAGGCTAGCATATTTATCCAAAACCCCTCATGACAATTAAACTTACCAAGCTTAAAATAATGGCTTTGAAAACGTCGGTAAAACAGAGTACTTGACGTTGATCATTTCTTGGACAATCCTACATGGATAGCAAAACGAATGTATAGGGTCTATTTAAATGAATGTGTCTTGATCAATCACATAAAAGGCAAATAAGTTCATGTGATTCACTAGATTGTCATGCCTTCTCAGGCTCTCCATTTCACCGTGCAGAGAAATCCGACATCAGCTGACCTGGAACAAACCTATAGTTGATTAATGGTTCATAATTATTCTCTTGGCATTAGCATCAGTGAACTAATTTATATACATGTGAGACATTTTCAAGCAGTTTAACACTGGGCATTTTATCATGAGCATGGGGTGGACATAGATGGACAATTCACTTTGTGCTGAAGGTTTTTAAATATAAGTTTTTTTTTTAGGTCCTTTCCTGTTTAATTCTAATTTATTAATATGAACCATTGCAGAGTAGAATATGTAAAACTTGGATGCTATATTGCTGCCTGTGATGGACCAATAAATATGGTCATGGTGGCCTGCTTACATATTAATGAGTCAGACAAGCCTTTTCCTCTGAAGCTTCCAAGCATCTAAAAAATGCATTTTTTTTAAGCTTTTCAGTCTATTAATGCTTAATTTATCTCTTTCCACAACAATATTCATGTATGGCCAGGATTCTAAATGGTACATTTACATGTTAGCTCAGCATGTCCTCAATACAGGCTTAAAAAAAAAACTCAATTTAAGACCACAGTGATATATAAAAAAAACAAACAAAAAAACTAACTAACTAAAAAGGTCCATAGTTAAAACCTTGAAATTCAGAAAAACCTTTGAGGATCCTATTTGATTCAGTCAATGCAGGTGCAAATGCAAACAAGAAACCAAATAAAGTGTATGCAAGATGTATTTTAAGATTTTTAGTACCAGACAGCAAAAGGCAGAAAGCACAAAGCACTCGGGTATCATAGCATTATTAGCTTCTCGATTGTTCTTAATAAAAAGTGCTTCGAGAAAGAAAAATATGTGAATGTCATAAACAAGATTATTGTCACCAGTGCCATGAGTCATTAAGGGTGGCAGTGAGGAACTAAAACCTGGCCAGCCCAGTGGATGCCGCCGGTGGAAAAAATTAATCAGACCCTAAAGCAGTAGAGCAAAAAATTTAAGTGAAATTCTTTCCTATTATTCAAGGTGATCCACCAACAAAAATACTCTGTGGAAGTTCTGATCAGGTAAAGCAGGGATTCCAACGTCAACCCCTATCTGACTAAAAACACTTTACCTTCATGGAGTTAGTTTGTGGAATAGGAAATGCTATGAGCTCAAACTTTTTATTCTCTCCTTTTCACTTGTGGATGTGAATTTCTGTTTTAGTAGATCACATCTATAATTTTACACTTTAATCTATGTCTTGCAGCTCAAGCCTTATTAAGAAGGTCTACACATTGGATAGACATGGTCTATTGTGTGTTAGCCAGGGTAGTTTAAGACCAGTTTGACCAGTCCCACATATGGCCTTGTCTAATTTCAGTGGTTAGTGGGTTTTAATTCCTTTTCTTTTGTTGATCAACATTTAGTGTAATACTTTAAGTATAATATTCATATAAATGTATACATTACATAAATGTTTTAAAGCAGATGATTAACAGAAATGTTGCAAGGTTTGTCAACAGACTGGAGCTAAGATGACAAAGCTGACAATTTTATCTACATTTCCCGTACTGTTTCTCTTTTTCTATCACCTCTCCATTCATGTCCAATAATTTTTTGTAAACAGTCATGACCTCTGAACCTGAATATCTTATTATATAATTCCTATTTGCATAGAGAGCAAAAGCTCTACTTAGTTATTAGCACAGTGTTTTTTTTCCACACTGTGTTTTAACCCAGTTCAAAACTGCATACACCAGTAGAATAGGCCGCTATCTTGGAAGAAGGGCAAGATGCAGCTCCCTGTTGTTGGCTATTCAAGAAATAATGATTTTCTATTGCATCTTCTGTAGTTTGTTTTAGCAAATAAACAATATTAGCAAGACATTATTTGGACTGAGCCAGGAAGCCGCACACTTTTGTTATGTGTCATCTTTTACAGATCCTTTAGGTCTCCCCTGTTCTAAACAAAGGGCATCCTGGTAACTCAGTCAGCTTAAGCAAACAACTTGCACCTGCAATATCCTAACTTTATTGCACACTTCCCCTTCGCGCACACTCCAGTCTTTTTCAGCTATTAACAACCACGCAAAATGCTGAGTGGAAGATTATCCCCCAATGTAAACACTATGTGAATGAAAACAGGGTACACACAAACAAAATGAAAAGAGCATCTGCAGGCTGGGGTCAACAGCCCATCCTCCTGCTGCTTCCTTGCGCCTTTGTCACTGACAGACAGAGGGAGAAACTACAGCTCCACTCTTGTTCAAGTCCTCCATAAAAGTCAATGCGAGAAGTTTATAGTCGACAGATGCTCGAGTAAATGTGAGATTCCCCCTGCTAAATTCACCTCCTCACTCAAGGAAGGGGCTCCACAGTCACCAACAGCGACCCAGAGTTAACCTCCCCCTGTGTTGCCACGGAAACGGAAGAGCTGACAAAAAGGGAGGAAGTCGGGCGGCGGGGAACTGCGACTTGAGAAGCGTAGGAAGAGAAAAGTGGAGTGGGATCGATCTTTATAATGTATAATTGTCTGTGTCTTGCTCCCATCGTCCATTAAATAAACAAATTTAATAAATGTGAAATTTTTTTCATATAAATAATGATATTCCAGGGTTATACTGGAAATCATTTGTGCATCATTGCCTTACTAAGACAGATCTGACAGCTCAAACACACATTGGTGTGTCTATACATATTGGAATTTTTCTGATGACCTGATGATTATCTACCTGCTTACCTTAACCATCACATCTAAATGTTTAGTCCCTACTTAAACCCAATGCTAACTTTAACTCTAAAACTAAGTGTTAACCCTAAATAAGCTTTCAATCTTGTTAGGGCTGGAAGAATCTCCTCACTTTATCAGTAGACGTCCATTTCCACACAAAAAGGATGAAAAAAGAAGCTGCATCGTGACAACAAGGAAACATTTTGAACAAATCAAAAGCTTTTCTCAAAGTAGTATCAGGGAAAGGATTCACAATGGAGAACAGTGGAAAGAGGCATGTGGCAGCTCATTAGATGCCAAGAGGTCAATCACTTAGGCTTAATCTTATACTTGTACAGTATACACAGTAGCTACACTAGTGGCCTACAGCATTGTGAGCATTTATACTTGTTTGTTGGTGTGCCATACTGCAATTACCCTGCCAAACCAGATGTGGGGTTTCTGTACTAATTTGTTTGTGTGTTCCACAAATAATAGTGAAACTGAGTGGATAATGTTGAGTTGGTGCCAACAGATGTTGAACAGGCAGTTACTTTCACTGAAATTACTGCGAGGCAGGAAAGAGACGATGTGTCAGATGAGTTGGTCAGTATAACCACTGAACTCAAGGAGGGTGAAGGACAAAGTGGACCAATCACAGATGTCGCAGTCTACCTTTCTGCGACATGTAGGTAAATTCTGAAAAGGAGCACGTCAGGGCACAGTGTAGATGTGTATGTAGGGTGAGTGGCTATGCAGAACCAATGTGAGACCTACACTGTAGATGCAGCGTACAAGCATAAATCTAGTTTGAGACTGCATAAACCTTTTACAGTCCAGACTAAGGATTTTCAAGGTTTAAGGACAGCGTGATACTACTACCCCCTTACTTCAGGCAAAGGACTTGAAACCTTGCTGAATTAACCATCAGTATTTCCTTTTCACCATGAATATACCAACTTATAAATTCTTACTATATTCCAATGTATGTACACACACGTATGAAAATAAATTCTTGTTATGGATACAAAATACACAAGTGTACCTGGTGTCTGCTTTGCCCAGGTTAGCTCCTGCAGGATGGAGGATCGTCTGGTTCTTCATCATCTCCACAACACATTTAGTGTTTAATTCCTTTTCTGTGAATCAGACAACACATAACAGTTTTACAAACATCACTCTTACCCAAAAATGCCTGTTTGTAGTCTAGTTTGTTCCTAAATTATTAGAATAGTCTCACACTTATATATAACATGCTTAAGTATTACCGACGACTTTTGAGTAACAATCCCAAAATGGATAACCATCTGCTAAGCTGCTACAGAAATCTTTTCCAAATATCCGTATCATGCGAGTAAAACATTTACAATTCACTTTGACCATGTTACCAGCACAAGTGACATGTAAGAAAATGTTTTAGAATGTTCATCGTCCTATGAAACATATTTTTTAATGATACTGAGATAGTACAAGCAATTGACTAATGTTACATCTTTATCAGCCTTGCATAGAAGATAGAGAACCTGTTAAAGAGTGCAATAGCACTCAGAAACATGAAGTTCAAACTGAGCAGACTAGGCTCTAAGATGACCTTTTACCTTAGATTAGCACCAATCAATGCACCAGGCCTTATACGCTCCGCATTTCTCTCACCATAAACATACACACCCCTAACGACCTCCCATAACTGACCCTGGCCTGTGGTCATGATGCAGTACGTGTTCAAAATACCAGCCTGGCAGTTACTAATCTCAGCTAAATGATCCCTTTAAAAGAGAATTATAAAAAGAGTGTCACAACATTGCAAAAAGATCAACAGTAACAACCTGACTGCTTTTTAACAAAATTTAGATATTTATATACATAGTATCCATGCATGAAGTGTTACTAATAATGTTTCTTAAGGGTGAATTAGTTTTGTAATCTTCTGGGGGGAAAAAGGCAGAAGCACTGGCAAATAAAATAAGCCACAATGGAAATTCATGTCTCTCCATTAATCTGTGTTGCTAATGAGACCTAACGATGGTTGTCGGTGTACAGGCTAGGTGTTCCCAGCACATCCTGAGAATCCAGTATCAAGCAGGACTACTCATGCATTTACGCATTTACTAGGAGACTAATTCCCCAATAGACTACAATACCAGTATTTTAAGGGTGGCTGCTGGTAAATACTTGGCAATTTGGCAAATTATTGACATACAGACCACAACATTTTTAGTTAACAATCATGTCTCAGAAGGTTGTCAATACTTTTCCTCGTTATGCAGACATGCAAGAGCATGCAAGGATGTACTTTAGCAAATGTGTTAGGACAGGAAAAACATTCTGTGGTTTCAATTCCTGTCTTCAACAAGAACTCTCTAAAGCAGTTATAAACTTTTTTCAATTATATCGATAGCTTCAGTAAAGCTGAAGCTTCGGAAAACAAGGCTGTATACATCAAGTTGGGTATTTCAGTAATCCTTAGTTATGCTAATGTTGAATGGAAGACTGTTCTCTGTACCCAAATGTAGGATGGGTGACTGATATTATACACTGTTATAAAGCAACTGTATATTGTGATGAAGACATCTGGTCAGCTAAGAGCAATGAATGAGTGCTCAAACTCATCCATATTAAGTGCTTTGTCTAAGACATCCCAGTCTTCTCGAGTTCAGCTTTACCTAAATACCCATGCAGAAAAAACAGGACCAACAGCAGAACATCAGGATTGTAAAATAACGTCAAAAAAGGCTCCATTTACATGTCCTGTAAACTGATGACATCCCATGAAGAACCTTCATAAACACTAAGCAGAGCATTAACCTGGTAAGAACCAGAAATTGTGTACCGTGTCCTCCCCCTTGTTTTCTGAGGCCAACCTGGTTCTCCATGCATGCTCATTAGTAGAACTGCCCATTTTCCCATCATTTAAGAGTTTTATTGTAAGAAGAAATTTAGAAACAACCTAATAGCCTTGTGGGGATGCATGTCGTTTCACACAAAAAAAGAGAAAGCACCTGGCTTAATGAAGTTGTGGTCAAACAGTGGCTACAGAAGAAGACCACTCTGAAACTTGCTCTGTGGCCATTTTCATGATGATCATTCCTTTGGACACGAGGGAATCCCAGCCTAAGGATAAAACTGCTTAGGCTGGGATTCCCTTTTCTATCCAACGGAATGATCTGAGCCTAACTCTGCATGTTCAAACCAGGAGCACTGGCAATTTGAGTGGTTGTTTAGACAATGCTGTTTCTGGCAATAACACAAGAGTAGAACTATAAGGCCTTTAGTGTCAAAGGTCACGGGACTTGAATTACCCTTTAATTCTCCCAATGCCTTTGAGAGAACGAATTAAGACAAAAAGACAGTGAGGGTGAAAGAACAAAATAAATGTAAACAGGTAACGAGACACAGACATTGAGGGGATGAGTAAGGAAACATTCTGTTTTGCCCTCTCTTCTACTAGTGCCTACATTTACCCGTGTGCATGTACCGCTGCAGCTGTATGTCCTGCAGAGGGGAAAATGTGATGCGGCGTTGTACGGAGGCTAAATGTACCCATTGTTATCTGCCTATCCCTAGTCCATGAACAGCTCCCACTTTCCACTGGCCTTCTCTCCAGCCCTCCCTAGGATACCGGTGCTGAGGTTTGGCACAACTGCTCTCACATGAGCCAGGAAGCTGATTGGCCGTAGTTTTGCTGTTGCTACGTCTGGTGTTGCTCTGTTCTTCGAAGGCCACAACCATGGGAACATGGAGCATTACACAACGTTAGCAAATATTCATTCAGACTGACTCCCTTCCTGCCTTTGTCCAGCTCTACAGCTCCACCACCTCTTCTCCTCAACCTGGAATATACAGGGACAGTGGCCTCAAGGTTAAAGAAGACCACTTATTATTTCAGCATCACAGGTCTGAATCACTGCATCGTCTGGGGAAATGTGAGTGAGGAAAGTGAATGAATACTTTTTATCCTACTAGCTCCTGTGTCCTGAGGCAACTGTTTGACAGCAGGAGACAGAGGAATAGCTGTGTCTGAAGTTAGCAGTTCCACGGTGTGAATATGTTGTGGTTAGAATACCAAAAGATGTGAAGGTGGAAAAGCACATGCAGTGAAGTGTTGCTTTAAGGATTGAAAAAATCTGATTTTAGTGACCTCTTCTAAACCAGCATATAATAGAAAGGTTATTTTTTTTAATGCTGACACTACTTTTGAGTGGCTGTTTTGAATCATAAAAGTTACATTAACACAGATAGATGTGGACAGAGGGCCTATTCAGACAGGGAAACCAGTTGAAAGGCACTAGTGGAAACGTGGCAATGCTGGTTCCAAACGCTTTCCCACTGCCTTCGGCAAGCCATCAATTTGCCTACTTGTTCCCTTTCACATAAATAGGTAACTAGAAACAGAATTATTTTGGGGTGGATTAATCACCTTTAATTACAGCCTATGAACTAACACTCTTAAGTGCCAGGCTCTCTTTGAAGCCAAACACACACCAAGAAATAAAAAGTGTAAGGATATTTCTATTAACTACAATAATAATTTAACAATGTAGAAAAAACAATTTAAAACTTGCTTTATGTTAAACTATGAAAGTTGCTGTTTTGTTATTAGATTTTTTTAAACTGGCATGACAATTTACAAACCAACAACTCAAACCTGCCTAAACCATGTGGAAAGAATTTTAATAATACTTTAAACATGCTTATTTTGAAAAAAGAAAAATCATGGTTTCTGGTCAAGCAAATGTGGCTGACAGTTTGCTATTACCTATACTTATCTGGTGAAAGAGTACACTGACAGGAAAGAAGTAGAGAAGGACATACAAGTTCACAGAAACCATGGCTAGAGAAATGTATTTACAGTAAACCTCTACCTCTATGAATCCACATGCACCTGATCTGTTATGGGATTTTTTTTTTTACCAGAGTTAATCTGTAGGCTCTACTTCTCCATTTCATCATCTACATAACAATGCTTATCCTGAAAAATGCCCACTATCAACTAACTAATTGCTGTTGCTCATGGCAATAAATGTGTTTTGCATGCCCCCTGCCCAAAAGAAGGCTAAGCTTGCAGAGAACTAACGATAAATATGTCAACCTGTCTGCAGAGTTTATCTACATTAGAGTTTATTGATGGTAAATCCCCCCCATATGGGAACAGTGCGGTGTTCCACAGCCTTGGTCTTGTGACCGACTTTTTCAGCCCAGAATGCAGAGAAAGAGGGAGAGAGAAAGAGACACACGTGATCCATTCTGCCGGTTGCTGGTCAACCACTTTGCAGCTCTCCTCCTCCTCTTTTGATGGAACACATGGTGTCCCACAGCAAAAACACAACTTAGCAATTGGCCGGTAATGTCCATCCATGGCCCATCCATTTCTTACATGTGCTACTGGAAATGTATAATATATTTAACATTTCATCGGGCCTTTGTTACATAGACTTTTCTAAAATTAGACATGTCGAGGTGAGCAGACGTGTAACTGCGACCCAACTTCATAGAAAATGATAGCAGTTATGCTGGAAAGCTTGATTAAATGTCATTAACTCACATAGAGCTATAGCTATCCTGTTAACTGATTGAGTACCTCACCACCACAGCAAGTGACAGATGAAATCAAGAAGCTATTTGGCAGTTGTATTAGTCAGCCAAAGACACAAAGAGTTCTGGCTTTGTAGAGAGCAGCTCATCTTTAAATCTAGCTTGATGGCAGGCAGCCCTGAGGGAAGCCTTATGGCAGCACTGTACAGACATTTGCCATCCAGAAGACAGCATTCTTTAATCTGTAGCAGCTCATTTCACTAATGGGTGGTGATTTCTTACTGCCATTCCATTCCGAGGAAATTAATCAGAGAGTACTTAATGCGATCCAGGGTTTTGTGGATAATATTGTACTTTGTAGTTTCTTAAGTTACATAAAGGTATGTCAGTGATAAATTATAAAGCAATACGTTTTATTTTAGTGCATCCGTTACAACCTGACACTGGGTCTATACGTAATCCAGTTTAAGTGTATCTATATTCTACATATTCTGAATTGACACACACATATATTTATCTTTTGGTTGAATATTCCATCAACAATTCAAATGTGAGCAAACATAAGCCCCCTCACCTCTCCTGTTCATGGGCCGTACACGAACAGCCACCTTGACATTGGAGTCGTCCAGGCTGGGCTCCCCCATACTGACTCCTTAACCCAGGAAGGGGATGTGGCGCTGATCTAAAATAAACCAGCTCTTCAGCTAAACAATCATCCAAAAGCCTGGAAATGTTACGCTAGCCGGACTGTCGGCCAGCTAGCTTTGCTCCACAGACCAGGCATGTACACGGAAAAACAAAAAGCCTGAGCAAAATCCCTCAGAATGCCTGACGACGCCGCTTATCTTCGCCTTCTTCTGTTCATAGTCCTTGCTTAATTTAGATCAACGGAGCTGTGGAGGCTGAAAGAGAGAGAGAAGAGATGCAAATCAAGAAGGACATTACAACAGCTGCTGGATGTGACTGTGCAAACATATGTCATCTCCGAGGCAAAAAAAGGCTAGCCAGCTAATTTGCCTGGCAAAGTGAACGGGAAGAGCGGCAGGAAAGAGAAATGTTTGGGGCATTTCCGACCATTTCTCTACATAACATCACCGGACACTGACCAACATGAGAGCTACATACCTTGGGAGGATTCATTCCGGAGGTGACACCGTTATACAACACGTACAATCAACAGAGATCACCAGAGAACCGCCTGGCGATGATCTACAGCTTCCCAACGGAGTCCACTGTTTCCACCCGCCGCGTCGAGTTAGCGACAGCTAACGTTAGCACCCTTCCGGCCGAGCCTGTCTCCTTCAAAGTAAAGGCGTCTCCGTTTCCAGCTGTCAAAGAGCCACAACTTTAGGTCTGTGAGGAATATACGGGGACAAATGTCTTAGCGAAGAAGAAAATGAATTTATCGGGGGGCTGTGCATGCAGCTTGCTACGTCACGGCCTATATTCAACCGAATGAATGTATGGAAAAGTTAGTTAGCCGATTTAAACGACCACTTGTGGGTAACGTCACACGCCTTCCACATTCACATCGCTGGTAAAACGGAATAAACCGCCGGGGAAGTTTAGCAGCTAACGCTAAAGCTAACGCCGACCCTAACTGCTTCTCCCACCGCACTTTCAGCTATGCTAACGTTAACCCGTCGCTACTGACCCACCTTCAGTAGCAATACGCCGTTACACTAAAAAATGAAGCTTCGTTTTGTTAAAATCATCAGTCGAACACGTTCACTTTCACTCTCCTCTTACACTCGCGGTTAAAGGCTGAACGCCGGGTTGATGGGCTTCACCGTGCGGTTCCCACCCGTTTCCGCAGGGGGGACCAGCCGGGACCCGTTACCGTCAAATTACCCCGTCAAAGCAGAGTTCGAGCCCCCTGATCCAGAGGACACGTCATGGATTCACACGCTCCGTTGGCCACACGGATTCAACACTGGCTCGGTCTTAGCAACACTTTAATATGAAACATGTGATGAAAGTTACTTTGTTACCAGATGCGTTCAGGACCCCAGACAGTCACGCGACACTTCCGGTGTCCACTGTCAAACTCGACACTTCCCATGTAGTTTTCAGAATAAAGTCCGGCCGGTCTAATTATCCACTTGGATTAATGGAAATTCCTTCCACAGTGTGCAGGAAAAAAACACATGGATGCTGCAGCACAACAGATGCTAAAAATGCAGCACTGAGTTAAATGTTCATTAAACGACTTGTTTGTTAAGTACACTGTTCGAGTGTCCAACGTCATTTTCATAAAAACTATCCAAAACATACAAAACTTTGCAAAAGTTTTTTCAGAACTTTGGAGAACACATAATTCTATAATAATTTAATGTAAAATAACAGTATACGGTGCTGTTTGGGATTTTACTTTTGTATGGATTTGGGGGGGGAAATGAAACGATTTATTATTTTACTTTCTGATAACTCATTACAGAGAAACAGGAAAAAAAAACGTCTGTTATATATATTTTTTTTTAATATATTACGTATTATTAAAAAAACAAGTACAGGGCGCATCATTCAGTGAAACAGAGCGTTACTGTCAATTTCCTTTGCCCTGCAGCTGTTAGTTTTGGTGCTGTGAGCCTGAAAGACTGGAAGTTTTCTGACACCGTCTGATCCCTGATAGAACTGCAGTCAAAGCAGGAAACAGCAAGAAAGGATGCACAGTATAATAGTCTACACACAACAACGTGCAACCAAAAAGTTGCTGTAATTCATTTTAGCTCAACAATGTCAAATGTTACGCAGATATTTAGGTATTTTGCTGGGAATTCATATTTTGCATTTTGTCTGAGAATCTGAAAGCATGAGAGCACAAAAATTGTGGCTGTGTTTCAGAGGATGTCTTTAAATGTAAGCAAATGTGTGGCCTTACAGCTGGATAACTGATTATACTTAGTTATGAGTAAAAGTATGATGAGTATGAAATGCATCAGGTAGAGTAACAACTTTGATTGTTGAACACACGTCTGAATTTAAGCTCTTGAGAAGCACAGAACCATAATAAAAGGTAAATTATATTGAAGACTGGAGCACATTGCTATGTTGATTATAGATATGTATGCAGGGGACAGTTTTACCTCTTTCACTCTAACCAAACTTTACTGGGCAGATCTTCACGTACGTCTATATAAAATTTAATACAGCTTCAACACTGTGAAAAGGTGTTTTTACTCACTTTTTCCAAAGAAAATTAATACCTCAGTCTGATTTGCCTATAACAGAAAAACTGTCAACAGAAAAACTGTTTACTGCATGTAATAGATCTTCTGGATGCAGTCTGACTCTAGCTAACTAGTAGAACAGTGAAACCACTAGAGGACACTCTGCTGCAACATGTACAGAGCCATGAAGCAGTAGACACCATGACAAACAGGTCACTGCATCACCTGCTTCAAGGCCTCTCAATTCTCATCCTCAAGCACCCCTGCTCTGCGTGTTTTCCAACTGCCCCCCCACCCACCCGCTGTTGCATACCTGTGTCATGGGTGTTTAGTGAATCAGAAGGTGCAAGGTGACATTTATGAGGGTGGAATTTGGTATCTTCCAGCTTTTGACTGACTGAACAAACCTAAACCAGGTAATCAGCAGTTGGTTGGGCTGGGTCAGTTGGGAAAACACAAGCAGAGCTGGGGTCCTTTAGGAATGATGTTGATAACCCCAGACATACTATAGATGGAAAAATTATAAACTATATATTATATTAGAAACTATGCAGTAAAAATCAAACCAAAGAAATCTAAATTATAATTATATTTCTATTATATTTATTTTTGTTACCATTAGAGATTAGTTTTTCCAGAAGTATGAAAGAGGAAGTTTGTGCTCTTCGCACTAGGTATTTATTTACACCCTTGTAGTAATAGCGGTTTTCATTTTTCAGCACCTTGCCACTTGAGTACATATATTATTAATGTACATACATTTTAAAATGAAGTCAAGTAAACAATAATTGAATTGGTTACTTGATAATTGTAATAGCAACTTCTCGTATGTGCTTCAGACCATCTTCTATGATTGCACCTTAACTCAATAAATAGTAACTGCTTGGAAAAATCTATTTACATTTTTGGCCCTCATAAAGAATATAAATTACCTTGAAGTACAATAATAAGCCATAGGGATGCAAAGTGTGGACCGTACCTTTGGGAACAGAAATATGCACTCACATTTTTTTTTTTCCTAGTAGGCTTCCCAACTATCAGAAAAGGCTATTGGAAGGAACAGTGAGTATGTAACTCATGTCGTCACGCTGTGGAGCGCGTAGGCAGAGGGGCGAAAAATGCAGGGAGACGGTACTCCGCCTCTTTTTCCAGGAACCACGTACATGCCAGCATCTGCTGTCATCACTCACGTCTGAAGGATTTGGGGCTGTCAGTGTTTTTCCTTTTCAGCTTTTTTATTTTTTTCATGTCATAATATTAAACAAAGTATTGCAAGTGCTGCTGGTTTGCATAAGCCTGAGTAAACAAATGAAGCACCAGTGTAAATGCGCTGTCGATGAGATGGTGCTCCTAAGCAGTACAACTTGTGCCAGTGGGGTTTAGTCAAGAATACTTGGTACCTGAGACACAAACACTGGGAACATACTGCACACTCAGTCACTATTTAGAGATGATGTGTGACAAGCATTCTGTTTAAATCCAGTCTACTGTAGTCTCACAAACCTGGTTGAGTGGACATCTCTGAATGTCCTTTTACTTGTGACATGACATAATTTTTTAAAAAGGATAGAGACTTTTCGTTGAATATCTTCAAATTGAGTCAAATTAAGTTGCATTTGCGGTGGTATCAAGTAACTAAGTAGATATACAGTACTTCAAGATTGGACTTTTACAATTTATTTATTTTATTTGTACTTTATACATTTCTATTTTCTGCTACTTGATAATTTGACTTTGCCAACAGTACTCCTACTGATGTGAAGATGTGGAGGAGTACTTTTACTTTTCCACAAATATTAGCCAACTATTTAGGACACTTTTAACTTTCCAGATTCAGAAAAATACAAAACACTGTATAGTCATCACCTTCCAATTTCACCAAAATAAGACATTAACAAGCTGTGATGGAGGACACAAAGCAATTTAAATTAAAAACATATGATCGCCATTACCAGCCACAATATATAAATGATGAACATCATCGCACCGCAACAATTATATTCCAATAATATGATAATTATTTAGCCAAAATGAGCTTTTCTACATAAAGAGTACTTTTTCTTTGTATTGTGTGGGCAGTTACTTTTGTACTTCTATCTAAGTAGCACTTTCAATGCAAGATTTTCTTTGTTACAATATTTCTATGACTCTGCACTGATACTTTTGCTTAAGTCGGTGATGTCACCGCTCTGTATTTGCAAGCAAATTTTGCTGATGCTTTAAAATGGGACAGGCCTTGTCTGAACAGTATGACGTCTTCGGGCTATAAAAATGAATTCTGGAGAATCCAGTCCTCCAAGTGAGACACAGAGCAGGCCAATGAGGCATGGGATGCCTTATGATCTTTCATAATTTTCTTTGCACAGTAAAGCTTTTTCATGAGCTGTCATGGCAGGTAAATCACAGACGTAAATAATGAAATTAATGATGGGTGAATTCCATTTGAACTGATTCAGTTTCAGTGTCCTGGTATTGGGCGTGCTGGCTCAGCGTCACATTGTCATGGCCCACTGGAACCAATCACTCATTGTTTCAGTGACATCTTACTATATGGCAGATCAAGATCTGCAGTGAAAAAGGCAGACCAGAAGAAGGCCTTTAAGATTAATGTTAAATATATATAGCAAAAATCATATCTTCCATTTACTTCCAATATCTGATGATTTACAACATAATCAGGCTTTTTTCTGCAACAAATACAAACTAGCTTCAAATATTTACACCCCATAGAAAAGAATGATTTTATTGCTTCTTTTCCATAAAAAAGAAGCAGCAGGGTTTGGGATCAGGTGACTGGCAAAGAGAAAGCTGGTCCTTTTATAGTTTTTTTTCAAATGATGGAAAATCAAATGGTTAATAAATATAAGTAAAATATATCTAATGTGTTTTCAAAAGTATCTTCAAGGTAATTTATTTTAACTTTAATCTGTTCAATTAAAGGGCCTGATTTAGGCCAAGTGCATTACATTGTGCTCCCCTACCCCAGCCCCTTAGTCACTCACTTGAATGATGCACGGTGATGGGTAAGTGATGAGTGGAAGTGAACAACAGGATGTCAAACAGTTACTGAGAGACACATGTTCTCTTTTTACGCAGAAGAAGTGTAAAAGGCAGGATTAAACAGAAGTAGTGGATGGCAGAGTACGGAAGACAAAAGAATGTCATGACGTCACCATGACAGATTGTAAGTGACCGGGTAAAAATTATCAAATGCCCCACAGGTCTGTTTACTTTCCTTTAAGCTGGTTAATTTAAAGTAAATGTTTGCACCTCATAACTAAAGGAGACCTGGAGGGCTGAGAGTGATTAAGACCCCCTGGGGTTTTCCTTTGCAAAGGGCATGGGCTTTGAAGGATATTAAGAACACTCCTACTGGTTATATTATTCAGTTTCAATCTGCATCTTCTATCAGTGTAATGAGGAATTAGCCTCTTGTTATCTGCCTCATGCAGATACATACAGCAAAAACGTCAGCAAGAGAGCACATGGGACAGTTAAAGGAGCATGCCAATTTACCTTGTTTGGTCTGATGTAAAATTAGCACTGCATTTTATTCGTGGGATTAGGATCATTGGTTATTATAGGCTAAAATTTCACTGAGTGAAGAAGCTGAGATCAAGAAACTTAGTAACACCGATGCAAAACCTGAATATGAGTACAACTGAAAGTTTACCAGTGAACGTTTAATTGCCAAGTTAAGACAAGTGTAACTGTCCGGTGGATGTCCCAGATGGTAGTGTTGAATTGCAGGTAATACAAGCGTGGTCATGGTTCATGGTTCGGTTCTGGCTAAAGACCTTTATTGCTTGTCTTACTGCTCTCCCTGCTCATTTTTCCTTCCAGGCTTTTGTGTATTAAATTATATTAAAATGCTAATAAATAAATAGTTGGTCAAATTTCAAAGTGGGCATTTTATTATTATCATTATTTTAAGATTTGAAAGATTAGATTATTTTTGTAAATAGTACAAAGATAATTTATCAAACATTTTTCAACTTAAATGTAAAAAAGCATCATGTTTCAAAAAAGGTTGAACAGGGGCCTGTTTATGTTGCATCATAGTTTGTGTGTGGAAACTGAGGAAACCATTTGTTTTAGTTTCAAAAACAATTATTATTAATTATTATTCTTAGTGATTTCTGTGGCTGAACAGTTCAGAGCCTATTTTTTCATACATTTCACTTCATAGTGCACCAAATATATCAATAGGTGACAGGTTCTGCCTGCAGGCAGGCCAGTTTAGCATGCAGACACATTTTACTGCGGTGCTGTTGTAAACCAGTGTGCAGGATGGGATTTGGCGTCTTCTTACTAAGACAAATAAGACCATCCCTAAAAACACAATTGGATTGCAGGACATGGCAACACATTCATCCATTCATCTCTCACATAGGAGAGGAGAGTTTTTTCTTTCTGCTCTAAGTTATAAATGGCCTACTTGGCAGCCACTATAGCTTTAGCAGGCATGAAAATCTATTTAGAGCAGTTTTTTTGAAAATGAGTTAAAATAAATCACACCATTTCATAAGCTAAACAATATCACAAAATAATAAAGTGATTTGTTCAGTACAAACATTCCCAAATCTTTATAACTTTTGGAATCATGATAAGAAATAAAACTAATTTGAACTGTAAACCATAATGGATAAACATCCATCCACGCTACAAGGTACCTGGTTGATATCTGCCCGCTGACTGTAGCCTTTCTGTGTGGGGTTAAAAGCTAATGACCTACAAAATGGCCACATACTTTGAATTAACAAAACTTTTCATAGCTGATGTTGTTTACTCACTTCCTCCTTTCCTCTATTATTTAATAACTGTGACCGCAACCCTGAACGGGAAGCGGCCGCAGATAATGAAATAATCAGATGTTTTAGGATCGGTGAGGGATTTTGGGGCTGGGTGCTGTGTCACCTGCAGACACTTCTCTGACACTGCTCCTGCTCCTCATTAAAATGAGGACTGATTTTGTCTGTAGACACAGTCAGTGTGTTTGAACTTTTCTTTCCACCATACAGGTGGATGCAGCGGATGTAGTGACTTTCATACTCTTTCTTATGGGTTTACAAAAGCTAAGGAAAGCTATGCTTTGTCCATATTTATAACTTTTTACATGTTGTTCTTTTTTAATAAAATAGTTAGACCTATGCTTGATTGTGCATCCAAATTTAGCACGAAAGTGATGATGAACATCTGCAGGAAATGGAGCTCTCTCCAGATCTGTATTCCACTTGCCCTTGTGTGTGTGTGTGTGTGTGTGTGTGTGTGAAGAGGTGGGTGCTGTGATAAGGGTGGAGGGGAAGGTCTGACTCCTTATCGGCTCCTTCGTTAAGATGACACGATTACAGTAATTGTTCCGGCCACTAATCAGAGCAAGGCTGTGTGTGTGTGTGTGTGTGCGTGTGTCCTGTGATGGTTAGCTGGGTTTTAGGGATTTTCAACATTATCTAAGCTGATCTAAACCTAGGCATATAGTACAAAACAAGTAGTTCAATTTGTGCAACCTGTTTGCTCACAGCAGTATTCAAAGATTTCTACCAGGGTGCTGCAGCCTGTCGCAGCTGTCATAGGGCGAGAGTCAGGGTCCAACCCGGACAGGTCTTCAGTCTATGTCAGCGCCAACACAGACAGACACATACAGACAACATTCACACCTATGAGCAATTTAGAGTCCCCGGTTGAGCTAACATGCATGTCTTTGGACTGTGGAAGGAAACTGGAGTACTCAGAGGAAACCCATGCAAACACGGAGAGAACATGTCAGTCAGAGATGTGAAATCACAACCTTTCAGGCGTGTAGCTTATATAACAATTATATACATACATGCTTCATGATGTGAACGTCATACACAGTCAGCATTTATTCTTTTCTTTTCTGTCAGCAGCAGTTCACAGTAATAACAGATTACAGGAGCCAGCTGGTGATTGGAGCACTGCTTGGTTACATTCTCGAATACGCTGAGCAGACCCTTATCCTGGCAGGATAAGATCATAAGTGAGTGTTGCAACCCTCCAATATTGTACTGTACACAAACACAATATTTGGCAATAATGTCTCCTTCGACTGATTGAAATATGGATAAAAATAAAAGAGTTTGAAACACACAGAACTCTTACAGGCCATTCCAAAATCAATCAATCATTCCAAAGATTCAGGATATGCAATTTGGGTAATAAATAGTTAATAATCTTCAGTATAATAATCAGCCAGTTAAATATTCAATGTGGGATATGACTCTATATATGTTAGGCACTGGTCTGGTTTTGGTATCACACCCAAACAGCACTATGCATAATGTTTATTATCTGAACATGATCTGACATCAGTCCGTGTGACAACATAGTCATGACCTGAGTCATGTGATGTCAGGCTGCTCATTATGCATCAAACTTCCCACGTTTCCTAAACCTGAAGCCCAAACCCTGATGGGATCTCAATTGCTAGCATAATATGATTGTCTTTATTGTCTATTGCCTCTGTGGAGGGTGCAGCAATGGCTGGGGCTGCAGCTGGTGCAGGTGAGGGTGGGGGAGAATGGGCGGTGTCTTGATGGGGAGAGTGGGTGGCTAAAAGCAGAACTATGGTCAAGAGACAGTGGAGATTGCTCTTTATGGCCCCAGTGGCGGAGGGCCACGCCAGAATATGGCCGCCCATTATGGCAGGCTCTATTAGGTTAATGACTTTAGCAGCTTTATGGCCATGAGCTCATTACTTAGACTGGCCAATCTAATCAGCGGCCGCACTGACATACAGTAGCAAACCGGTTTATGGCAAAAATGGCCCCAAGGGTTTTCCCCATGCAGCCCAAAAGATTGTTTCTATCATGTTTAGTGTATTGAGCTCACAAAAACTACTAACCAGGACTAGTGTAGAGTATGGTCGCTTCATATTTCCTCTTTTGCATCCAAACTAGACTTAGATTATTAGACTTTAATTCCAGCCGATGTTATTCTCGGGATAAAATAAAATTTCCACTAACATTTGAATGTCTCGATAAATTGGATCCACAAACACATGATAAATGTACCATGGCAGCTCTGGGACATTTACAAATAATGAATATAGATTTAATCCCTTTGGATCAAATCAGCTCAAAAAACTCTATGACTCACAAACACGGACAAAAGGTTGTTGAAACGCATTACCTGTCTGTTTGGTTATAAATTATTTATGCATATAATGTGCCGTACGTATGAGTGTGTTTTTTGTAGATAGTCTCCAACAGACAGACAGACAGTGATGAGAAACAGCAGCAGCAGCATCGTCATCGACTGTTCCGGCATCGACTCATCAGCCTGCTTCCTGGGTCTGCGGCGTTCAATAGGGAACTGCAGGAGTTCGTTTGGTTCATCTCACAAGCACTGACAGGGCTATTTTAAACCGAGGCTTTGATGGTACACAGTGGTCTAGAATTTATGGAAGTAGCTTGGCCAAGGTAAAATGTAATTTCACGTTCATCAGCACACATCACTGTGCGCTTCTCCATCGTTCACTGTCTCTGATCCACTTCAGCTGCTGACTTCCTTTTATTTTGCACGTAGTATGTTTTTTAGCATCAAGTCGGTTTGGAAGGTTTGTGCTGGCCGTCAGTATTTTACATCTCAGTCTGATACAGGCACTGCGCTGTGGTCAGTACTTTGTAAAATATAATTCCTACTTTTTACAACAAGAACTACAATAAGAAGCTCATGACTAAGATTTTTGTTGGATTGTCAATGTTGAGTTCAGGATTATGATGGCCTCTGGCATGAAGCTGTTGCAGAACCTGGCTGCTCTGCTCCTCAGACTGCGGTACCTCCCGCCAGAGGCCAGCAGTGAGAACAGTTCCTACTGGGGGTGCGAGCCATCTCTGATGATGCTGAGGGCAAGAGACAGGCAGGGTTTATGTCCCATCTCCTGGGTTGAACAAAGAGAAATCCCAATGATCTTCTCTGCTGCTGCGCTCGTTTCACCAGGGACGTAGCGTGCTCACACCAGCTTAATCTGACCTGATGTGCACCCCCAGGAACTTGGTGGTCTCCAAGTTGGGGTGGGGTTGAGCTGGGTCTTCGTGAAGTCCAAAATGATTTTGTTGACATTCAAGAAGAGGTTGTTCCTCCCACACCGGTCCGCCAGCTGCTCCACCTCCTGTCTGGAGGTCCTGTCGTTGTTGTTGTGGAATCAGCCCACTACTGTTGTATCATCAGCATATTTGATGATGTGGTTAGTGGTGGATGCAGTCGTGGGTCATCAGGGTGAAGAGCAGTGAGCTCAGAATAGCTTCATTGGTTTAGCTGAGTCTCTAATGAGACATTCTTTTTCAAGTATTAATACCACCATTACTCATGTGTCACCATCAGTAGTACTGTGAAAAGCTCAGTGCTATGAATTTGCCAATGTTTATTTCAACTTTTGCCATCTTTCAGTGTAAGGACCTTTAAGTCACTAATATTTACTTAGGCCAAAATCTTTTAGAAAACTAAGCTAACAAGCTATTTCTTGTTATATGGTCAAATACTTTAACTTAACGTTTTTCATACAACACCTTGATTTCAGCAGCAATCATCACAGCACTGAATGTACATTAACATTTAGTCATTTGGCAGACGCTTTTACACAAAGTGACTGACAGAACACACACACACATAACAATGGCAACGGCTGCCATGTAAGGTGCTCATCTGGCCCACCGCGAGAACCTTGGGGTTCACCCAAGGACACTTGGGCAAGACACTGAGGGACCGGGATCCACTGACCTTGTAGTCTGCGGACGAATGCCTTAATAACAGCAGCCGAATGTAAACTCTTCTCAGTGTCTTTGTCGATAAAGATGATTCGTGGAGGTAATTGGAAAGTTGAGTCTACAAAAAAAACAGTTTGACACGTTACATTCTTCACTCCCAAGTTCGTGGACCTGAAATGTTCCTTAGTGTTGAACATTTCTGAACGTTAACTTGGAGGATTTAACCTAACAAGCAGTGCTCAATAATCAAATGCAAGCCGCAGCTGCTACTGTGTGCAAATGTGCTTTCATCTGCATGTACACGCTGTAGTTCATAAGTCAGTGAGTGTGTGTGTGTGTGTGTGTGTGTGTGTGACAGAGACACGGAGGCAGAAGCGAAGCATCCAGGGAACACTGGTAGATAACAGAGTGCTTCTGTTCTCCGCTCGGCTGAACACCAATCACTTCTTCTCTCAGATAAAGTCCAGAGGAAGGAAAATAGACTAGTGAGTGTGTATATGTGTGTGTTTAAGTCCATTCAAGGATGTCTGAAAATAAACCACTTACTATTTTAAAAGTAGTATATTAAATATTTCTGCAGTTTTGCTGAGCCAGCCGTCCTTGAGTCACTTTTCTCATATTGGTTTGGACTGATTCTGAACTGAAAAAACTCAAAAACCGCTGGGTTGGGCAACTCTCAGTCCCTGAAGCTTTGGCCCACTGTCCTCATCCGGATTTCTTAGCTAATGGTTCCGACCTCTATTAGTGCCCCTCTCCATCACACACTCACCTCGTCCACCTCCTCCACATATGGGTCCCCTCATGTTCTCCTCTTAACAAACTAGTTCTTAAAGGTACTTCTTCGGTTTAACTAGCTCTTCTCCAATTCCATATTCCAATTTTGGCAACATCACGACTGGATCAAGAAATGATCCAGGTTATTAATGTGACACAAACAACAATGAGGACTGGTAAACGTAACAGCAGAAATGAACCGAACCCCTTTGAGTCTGGAGTCTTTATGGTGAGGTTATGAGCTGAAAGGAGGCTACAGGTTCATAGAGAGCACCAGCAAAGACTGAACACATTATTTCAGCTGGATCTGTTCTTGTGAAAGTGGTATCTGCAATTTGTCTTGTGGGAATAGTACAAATGGGCCAAGAGCTGTTTCTTTCTGAAAATAACTAATGTGTCTGTCTTCTAGGTGCTTCAAATTCTTGTAGTCACTCTTGAAACCTGCCATCCAAACTTTGACCTCAGTCTCTCAGCTCTATCATCTCTGTCCAGATAAGGGATACACATCTGTCCATTTAACATAATAATCCATGATGTCTCACTGGGGCATGTTTGCTTTGGATTTCCTTCTCTTTCTGTGTGAGAGCCACCTTCCGTTATTTGTCTTGTTTTCGTCCGTGACCGTTATATAGAACAACCGATGGCTTTATTATTTACGATCTAATCACTGACCAGCTGAAGATGCCCTGCTATGGATTATGGGTATTGCACTAAATTTACAGTGCCATCCTGGCTCTCTGTCATCATTAAACTCCTGGGAAGCATGATGGAGAAATATATTTATTCAATCATTTGCTCATGAGTTCTAGCTGATGTGACCATCCCAGTGTGGCTTTTAGAGGCTAATAAATCAGCCACTGTGGTGGAGGTGTGATTAAAGCCTAATTGGCTCTAGCCTTGATATCTTCTGTTGAAGGGAACTGGCAAAAGTGAGGAGAGCAACAAAAATTGACTGTGTCGTCCTAAGCATTTGCCAAGGCTGTGACAAAGAGGTGCAACAGGAATGTGAGGCGATAAAAACAGGATTGTACTTTTGCAAATGTATGTATTGAAATAGAGGAGGAAATCCAATCACAGTTTAGCAATCGCAGCAGGCCTTTCTTACATGACAGGTTGTGTGTCTGTAATTGTGCGAAAGGGAAGTTTAAAAATATATTTTTCAAAACCCGCTGATCTAAAGATAAAATTGTGTATTTATTGCCTCTTATGCTGTACAGCCTAAGCTGAAAGCTTAGGAACATATAAATACATATATAGAATTTTCTCAATATACTGAACTGAAAGCTAAAGCAAAGACATGACATCACATTTGGACACTAGCATCTGCGCAATGTCCCATTTCGCAACTTATTCAATGATCATGATCAATACATATCATATTGTTACTATTCAAAAAGCTGTTCAGCCGTCTGATCTGACATTTCTCCTGACATATAATAAACTAAGCCTGAGTTGCAACACAAGAGCAATGATTGGGAACCGATGAAATGCTTTTTGCCTAGAATATAGTCCAAGTCCTGGAGCACAATATAATCTACAAGTCATCGGCACATAAAATACACCAAATTAAATTGCTCATATTATTCACATATTTAGCTTGTTAGGTGATAGAATGTGCTAGCCATGGGTGTTCTTTGAGGACACATAACTGGATTCTTTATTTCAGTGTTTCAATGACCAATGCAAATCTGAAGTTGTTCATCTAGAACCAATAATGTAGAAATAAACTGCTGTGCAAGCAGGAGAAGGTTGACTGGATAATTACGCTTCAAAGTTCAAATAAGTCTAGTCCTCTCATTGTCCACTAGAATAGACTAGACACAAATAGACAAAATAACAGATTTCTAAATGTATTATAAATAAAAGTAAAACCAAAAAACGTATTTCAACACGTAGTTCCACAATGCAACAATAACTTCAACCCACTGACTCGGTGACGGCGCTGTTGTTTTCTAATAATGGCAGTGTGTTCTACATAAGGTACAAAGAAGCTGTAATGTCTGCCGCGAGGAAGACACTTGCACATCATCATCAGATATGACGGAAGATGACCATTAACCTTAATAGACAGTACCTCAATTAGACGGAAAGAATGGCAGCGGTGTGCTGTGGAGAGGAAGGGGCAGTCACAGTAACCTTTTGGGCATCTTGGAGGGTAGAAAAATGACACGGTCTGACGCCTTGAGAATGAATCACATCTGTGACATTTGCTCCATAGAGGTTTTCACACATGTGCCGGGGACAAGAGACGCCCCCACACTGGTAACTACACAACAATATGGAAGAGTATGGAAGAGTTCGACACTTACCAAAACACCAAGAAACAATAACTACACTCTGCACTTTGTTTGTCTGATGCTTTATGAGGTTCAGAAAGTTGTGTCCTCTTAAAATATAAATATTTCATCCATGTGCTCAGTCATTAAAGGAAACAACTTAAATGTATGTACTTGTTCTTAATCCAAACACACTATTGACTCTCTTTAGATGGTTTTAACTTCTTTCCAATTGAGTTTCAGAACTTAATGTTCTATCACTGCGAGGCTCCTTCAAGATGACAAGGAATTTAACAAAACCGAGCCCCTCCACTCCTCCATCCCTCTATCAACATCTTTGTTTTCCCTTGAACCTACTTCTTATTGAGGTTAGGGTGTAAAAGTCGATGAATACTTTTAACCAGGTCTCGATTGAATCAGGCCTCTCAGCATCTGGCAGAGAGAAGATAAGGCCTGTTATCTTTTTTCCAGCCAACCTGCAACCTCCCTCTGTCCTCCCTGTGCTTGGACCAGAAATAAGAAGAAAAGACGAGAGAAAATAAGTTCACGTAATTAACAATGAAGGCAACAGTAATTATACAACACAGTATAATTTATACTGCCTAAACATTTTTGAAAAATAATGTCAAATGTCACAATACAAATGCAATTTAAATCAGTAAATAAATAAATCACAATACAAAATAAAAGCTTATTTAATCTTTTTACCTGGACTGTTGCTGGTTAGTACAACAGAGCCTGATGGAAGCATGGTGAATAAGCATTGGTCCAAATGTGTTAGGCTGGGATTCCAACAGGAGAAAATATTAGAAATGAATATTGAATGGTTGTTAAGATGAACAATGAAAGCCTGCAAGCCCTGATATCCTAACCTGTTAGACAACATAATGTACAGTACAATAACTTTACTACACTCACTACAACAAACTTAATTTTTTGGACGAGTATTTGTTTATCCTATATAAGGAGCCTTCATTCACTCTGCATGTGAGCACAAATACCAAAGCATCAGGTATATGTAACTCTGTATATGTCAGTGATAGACTTATGGCGCAGCTGTATTTGAGAGCAAAATTACAAAGACATTTTTAAAAGTGTGCTTGTTATTTTTCTTCTATGGAGACCGTGTTTTGACTTTTTGTCATGAATCTTCATGACAGTGCTGCTGCCATTCATGCCTCAGCTCCACCAGGTTTGTCCAAATTAAACAAAGCATTTCCCACAAAACACCAAAGACACTGTATTCAGAAAACCCACTGTTGTAACCATCAGAACCTACCTGAGAACATGGCACCACAGTCCACCAACAGTTATTAGGATATTTTTCACACTCAACTTTTTCACACTCAAATGAGACAAAGCTTTTTTAGAAGATTGCCACTGTTTAAAGCAAAATGAATTACGCATGAGTAAATAGAATTTTAATAAAACAGAACAGGATATTGTGTGTTTGAAATAACCGGTACTTTCAGCCACTTACGTTCAAAAATTCAGTAACATTCAGGCAAAAAGCTGGTTGAATTTAATATTGGTAACCAACACTGGAAGTGGTCCATACACAGGTGAACCAAAGTCCACGAACTAAACAGTGCATGAGTCCCAGAGGAAAATCTGACGATAAGTGCACGCAGTGTGCAGGTTTAATATAATGACTAACAAATGGCACGGATGTGAATCAGGTGGTTGTGAGCAGAGGTGAGTCAAGTGGGACAAGCATGAGGAAGCAGGACAAAGGCAGACAGAAGGGAGAGGCAGTCTCTGGAAAGGAGGACGACAATATGGTGAATGTATGAAAAGTATGTAGACTGAAATGACAGTTGACTCTCCAGTGCTGCCAGAATAATTTGACTACAATTGAAACTGGGCAAAAACTGCACAGAAGAATTTGCATGCGGTTCAACAATTTTTAATTGTTGCTGGGCTTATTGGAGGATTAAACAGGCGGAAATATTGACATGCGTGACGGCAAGTAAATCCCTGTAGTTCCCATTTTAAGGGATTTAAGGGATCCTCACTACAGTAACACAGTCACATTATGATAGTGGCTTAGTTCAAGCGAATGCGGTCTGTCACGCACACGTAGTCTATGTCTGCAGAGCCACGCTGCAGAATATGGATCAGCTCCATTGGTGGATATATACCCAATCGTGATACCCTCACCTGTTAGCAATTAGCCTGCTAATATTAGAATTTTTTAGACAGGTGTTATTTGATATTTTATAAACTCTGTCTTAATTTGCATTCCTTCCATTACTAAACTGCCCTTAAGAAACGTGTTTATTCCCAGCTTGCTTCAGACAGAGTAAAAAAAGAATGAGAAAGAAAAAGTAATTATGGGTAATTATCAATATATAATTATTGATCTCTACTAGAAATAGAGAGATACTGTCAATACATGTGTTGTTGGGCATATGAACATTTACATAAACTCTGGTTTGTCAATAAAAAAATAGAAATTCAATGTCAAGATAAGTGTTACCACTATGTCACAATGTCTCTTTGAACTTTGGCTGGGTTTGGTCAAATGTTCGCCACAATTTTACTTTCAATGATTCTTCTGGTTGTTTTTGAAGTTGAACTAAAATTAGCATCTGTTGTGGTTCTGTCTAATTTGCTGTTTAGCTACCAGCCATTTCCCACAGGAAAAGTCTTAACGACTTTTTAATTAATGACATTGATTCATTTTGGTGGAGGAAAATTTGCTTCATGGATCTGATACTTAGATCAGACACAGTGATGCTTGTGTTCGGCTTGTGTCGTTCGGCTCGTGTTTGCATTTCCTCCCCATGCCAGGCTGCGTTCAGGTGACCCGTGTGTTACCTTTTGTAGAGAGAAACATTTCCTTGTGGTGTTGTTTGGCTTAATTAGTGGTCAGCCAGATCCAGCCGGCTCCACAATACGACCTAATTGCTCGTTTAGCATTTTGTGTCTCTTTTCAGATTGCCAAGATGCCAGAATGTGTAATCAGGGGTGGGCACTTGATGAGGCAGGGCAAATAAGTCAGCATTGTAGACCATCATTATGGTTTGGGTTGAGTGATCGTCTGATGCCGCTGAGGTTTATTTCCTCCATTCAGTTTTTTTTTTCTCTGAAGATGGAAAGGAGTTTAAGTTTGAACTGACGGACACATGCATCTGATGACTCTGCTTCTCCTCTCATTATTAAGCACTATCTGCTCTTTGCTAATCTAATTTGTGTGTGAGTTGATTCTTTATTATTTGATCTGAGCTAAGTTGGGCTGAGTTGACTCAAGCCAAATTATTTAATTCTTTCTAGCCCATTTCTGACAGCCAAGCCACCACCGCCGTTAATTACAACGCTGCTCATCATCTTTTTTTAAGACCAACCAGGGAAAATTTATCCTTCATTTCTCTGTGATTATTAAAAAAGTAATTATGCAAGTACTGACAAGGCACTACGCTTGGCAGTGATGTCATGTTCTTAAAGCAGTGAACTCACAATCACGTTTCCAGCACCTAGTCTGCAAGAACTGTTTCCTTTCAGCACTTAATAAATATAATTTGAAATAAAGTTTAATAATAATAGAATGATTTTTCCATTGTTTTGAGGTGCAACGTGATATGGACCTGCTTTTTTAATAAGCAGGACTTGAAAAACACATTTCGTGAACAGTGAACGCGTGTCTTGCTTGACCAAGTGGCTGTCTCTCCTCTGATAACTATCTACCAATGGACTGGTGGGAGACAAACACAATAATGGCCTATTGACCTCCAGAGGTCTGTCTTTACTGCCTCAACAAACTGTTTGTCTGAACTTGAGTTCATTGGTTTGGGGGAAGTACATTCTGGAGTCCACTTGACAAAGTCGATCCACCTCATCAGTGACGACTAATCTACTAATAACAGTTGAGTCAGGGTCTTAGCAGATTTGTTACATAAAGATCAAACAGGGTTTATTGAAAAAATGGTCCTTACAAACAAAATAATATATTTCAACCTTATATAGAAAGGTAGAGGTTAACATAGACCAGGGAAAGGTGATGTTTCTATTAAAGCCCTATTTCCTCTTTTTTCTTTGCATAATAGATTTTGATTGTTATATAAATCTGCCACAGCTCAGACTGACACGAATTCAGTGTCTTGGTAATTTCTGCTGGAGGGTAGTAATAGACGGAGATGCTCAGTTTTGCTCTTTAGAGAATGTGAAGTTTCATCCAGTTGGAAAAACTGTTAGATCACCAACTTGTGATCTAAGTAGTTAGCTGGGTTAATTACATATCTTTGTTAAAAAATTTGACAATGAATTTTTTTTGGCAATAAATTTGGCGACGGCACTGATATACCATAAAAGAAAGTCAAAAGAAAAAAACAACGTAGAAGAAATCTCACAAGCTGGCGTACACACCCAACAGTTAACACTGTGTGACGTCAACTTTACGTTCTCTGTAAAAATAAAATGCTTGCAGAGAGAACTAGACAATATTTGAAAGGTTCAGTGTTACTGGAACCCGGAACCTACTCATATGGCATGTTAATTTGGAATAAATGTGGGCACCATCTTGTGATCTGTGTGCTCTATTTACCTGCTACAGTGCTTCCGATGGGTTACTTGTATATTTTTGGTTTTCTTTGGCGATGTGGCTCTGATAAGGCAGCGCTCCTCCTCTGACCTGTTGTGACAGCAGCTCTGACCTACTGTGGTGAAACGCTCTTCGGAATCATGACAGTAAATCAAAACACAGCCTCCAATTCAGGAACAGAAAGGCAGGGGAAATCTCAAAATGGTTTCTGGCTGCACCCCTACAGTCATCATCACATACACTTTATAAATAAAATATTAACAATTATAAATTGATTTATGACATTGACAGAAGCATTTCAAGCAATGTAAACTGAACTGTTTGTTTTTTGGCTTAGAATTTTGCCTATAAAATTTGAGTTACTGAACGTTAAAAGATACAGTAAATGCATTTGTTAGACGTCTGTGAATTTTCTCAGTCATCCAGCTCATGGCTATGCAACCTGCAGCTCTTGTGTTTACAAATGACTTATCAATCTTATTTGGTAAATCTGTCTATAATAAAACACCTATTTTTACACCTACATTTTCACCTAAATGTTCAACTATTGTTTATAAAAATGACACAATCTGTCATCTGGCCAGACATCATGTGTTGTCGAATGAGTATGTGAAGGTGGACTCTGAGAAAGACCCTCTGCACTTTGTAGATCACATCCTGCGGAGCCTCTGTTGACTTAAGGAGACCAAACACGACGCACAGAACCTGCGGCAGGAAGTACTCCAGAAATAGTAAACTAACCCACCAGGTTGACATGGATCCTCATGAGGAATGACCACTTGACAAAACCAATTGTAGGTAGCTTCAGCTCTTCTATAAATGACTGCAGCCCCTCTGAACAACTCGTCCTGCCAGCTGAGATCAGGCAGCTCCACTGTCATGCGGTTAAAAAAGCACACTGATGATCGGTTGTGCAAGAAGGATTTATACTGCACAGAGGGGCTCGGTGCTGTGGTCCTGACCGATCTCACAAAAAGAGCAAAAGTGTGAAATTCTTTTCACCATGATCATCAGAACACTAAATGAGGAAACGTCTTCTGAAAGAATGGTTTTCCTCACACAGCCAATATGTCACAGTTTCACACATACTGAGAGAGTAAATGTGATTATTTGGTTCACAGTCAAAACGATAAAAATAACCTGATAAATGAAACATGGATTTTTGACTTCCTTGCATTGAGCTGCTACAGTGTAATGTGATAAACATGTGAACGAGGCTCATTTAATGTGTGGCAAATGACTTTACTCGCGGCTTTGATTTCTAATCGTCTGGATGCTGATGAGTGAATGTGCCTGGGGTTGTTTGGAGTGCTGCTCTTTTGTGAAGATGTAGTTTGCTGGTGAAATCGCTTCTGTTTTACCTTCAAGACCCTCGTTCGTAATTGGGTTTGAACCAGCGGATGTCTATAGATATGTAACACTCATTTTCAAGAACACGAGAGAGCACGGACAGAATCACAATCTTCTATCAATACAATATACAGTAGTCAGCCACAACACTCGTAGCTCATGGCCAGCATAAAATATGTCTCATGATGTCCCCCCGGTCCAGTACACCTTTAACACCACCAGATGGTAATAATGTTGTGGCCGATCACTGCATGTATTCAGTAGTTACTGAGACATGTGGCTTTAGTCTGACGGATCGAGCTGCTACTTAGATCCGTGTAACACAAATGTGACCAGTAGACTTTCATCCGGTTTATTGTACTAACATCATTCTTAGATTCAGGACCAGACAAAAATCTTGTTTCTGTGTAACAAAGCTGCACTACGACTTTTACTTCCCTCTCTCAGAAAATACTTGGTTCGCTTTAAGAACAAACGTAGTAAAAACATATACATATACAGTATATTGTTTTGTCATCTATATCAAATCTTCATGTTTTTCTTAATTTTGGTGTAGGCTGTAACTTTATTAAAAAGAAAACTGTTACAGTGTATTATGTAATGTGTTTGTCTATTACTGAATAACAAACTATGAGTTAGTTTTATTTCCTCTTGGTGTTGACAGCTTTTGCAGTTCTTTCATATTTCATAATAAATAGCAGTGCAACAATTTTAGAAACGTGCATAACAGTCCCTGTTTCAGTCCACATTCTACCTATTTACTCAGGTGCTTTTCAGGTGGCAGTAATGTGCATTTCAATTCATTTCATCCTGCATCAACAGGAATACATGGCTGAAGTAAAGACGACCTAATCAGGGAGAAGCAGGACGCATCCTGCTGATAATGAAGGCCGGACAAACGCATAATAAGAAGCTCTGGAACGCACGCTTATCGTGATTCTTTTGTTTCCTGCAGTGATTTTTGTTTGTGAGCAGAATGACAGTAATACAGTCCTGCCACTGCCTGAGGAGAGGTTGGAGGACATCTGACTGTCACTCCCACAACATGGTGGAGGAGTGACAGCCAGATGTCCTCCAACCCCTCCTCAAAATATCTCCGCATGTTAAGTTGACACTTTCTTTGTTTGCGTGAGCAGGAGACGGTACTGGATAAACTCTACCAGTGTTTTTATGTGGAGCCATTTCATCCAATATAATCTTTTGCTTATTGTTACTTTACAAAGATGTTTGACCTTCACTTTGGAGAGACTGACGCGTCGTTTTTCTGCCTGAATCACCTAAAGTCTCAGTTTAGCCAGAAAAACACACTAACACAGAGTGGAAAATGATTTACATGCTCATGCATTTAAACATTTTCATGATAAAGAAGGACTGGCTATAATTTGAAGAATTATTATAAGAAAAGTGTTCAATAAATGATTGTGTAAAAACCATATAAAACACAAACTTTATTCAGCATAGATTGCGCCCCTTATATTGTACATTAACTTACACATGCGGTACGATATCCACATCCACACAACACCTTATATCAACAGCCCATTTTTAGTTTATTTCTAGCATATTACTTTGTTGGCAATTGCTTGTATTTTTATATCCAGAGCACCTTAAGTGAGGGACACACACACACAGGTCTGAAAAACCCACACAAGCATGGGGAGACCATATACCCCCACATAGAAAGGCCGCAGCTGGTGGATTTAAACCCATAATCTTCTAGCTGTGAGGCAACGACGTAGACCACTGCACCACCGTGTCACCCCGTTCACTTCATTAAATGTTTCATTCAATCAATATGAATGTGCCTGTTTAGTCCCGGCACAGAGCTACTGGACGTTTGCCTTTGTTCGCACTTTATTCTCTGGGTGATTTTGAGGAACAGTTGTTGTTCCAGTGATGTGTTGGCTCTGTTCACGAATGGTGATAAGACACTGAAAATCTTAATTCTGCAAATACTTGATGAGCAGGGACACACACCAAGTCAAGCAGGACTAACTTACGGACACTTGGCCTGCCCTTGTTCTCTGGACCTAGATTGGAAATTTTAATCCAGTTGTTTCCTTTTGCATGTATTTTTTTTACATGCCATTAAGAAACAGAGTCCCCATTTTGAAAACAAATGAAAATTTATTTTTTGTGCAGAGGTTTTCCAAGTATTACATGATGGTTAGGCAAGTCTCTGGGAATTCTGGGAATGCCTAAAGCAGATGTTGCCAGTTATTCAACATTAGGAGGAACAAATGTTAACCTCTGTGACCTGGATGAGATACAAACTCTTTCTCATACATAAAAAATGAAATGAAATGAAATCTTCAATTCAAAATCATACAGACATCACTCCATAAAATAATCAGTGACCACATTTCCTCCTCTCCCCTTTTCCTTACCTACATTAACCCCTCCACCTCTCCCCCCTTTTTCTAGTCTAACAGTTTTTTCCTTTTCTATTTCTTCTCATCTCCATCGTTTCTCCTATCTTCCTCCCCTCATTGCCACCATCCGTCTCTCCCTCCCACCTTTCTCATCACTCCCAATCCCTGCTGTCCCCTTGTCTTCTTCCTCCTCCCTCTCCTTTCTGATTTCCCTCCCTCCCTCACTCACTCTTTCTCTCTGTGATGAACGAGGAAGTTTTAGAAGAGAGAGAGAGAGTTAGAATCAGAGGAGGAGGTTGAAGGGGAGGGGTGGGACCCTATAAAAGCAGCTGTCTCCAGCTTCCACGTAGCCAGAAACACCAGACCGTGGGAGGCAAGCGTACAGACCAGCCAAGAACCTCCAGCTGCACCCAAGGGAACCCTGTTGGCAACCCGGTCTCACCCCAACACAGGTAAGACGACCGTGCGGAGGAAAGGAGCGGTGTAGAGGGGTGGGATTGAAATGGCTTGACCCCTGACTTTTTGTACAGAATCTTCTGCACTTTAGTTTTATAAACAATGAATGACAATGTAAAACAAAATTTCAACTTAGTTATAGTTTGCAAAAGGTGAGGAAATAATTTGACATCCCTTTAAATGTTTTAAACTTCTTTTAATGTTGGTGATGTTGCATTCAGTCAGATTTAAGATGTCCAGTAAATGATTTCTAGTATGAACTGTAGCAAATTATAGAAAATGTTTAGTTTAAATTAATTTAACCTAAATTGGACAAAAGTATTTGGACATTGGGGAGAAAGGTCTTGGGATCATTGCTGCAGCCAGTGTTGTGAAGGTGCGACACTCTGACCTTTGATCTTCTTGTGGTTAAGTGCATGTAACGACTGGAGCTTCATTTATTGTCACTTTTGGTGACAGACAGAAGAATAAATGACACACAATGATTTATGATAATGTCTCACATCACTTTAGCTGAGAAGCCATTGACTTTGTCCATCCTAGAATTACACGCATCACCCCCTAAGGTGTGTCTGTCTGTGGACTGCTAAAGTTAAATGTGTGTTTGAGTGGGGTTAAAGGCATGAAGCAGCACGGATGTACAGAGAACAGGAGGTGACGGAAGCCGCGTCCGAGGAACACACTGTTTGTTTTATCACTGCGTTGGTGGGCTATTTAGTAAAGAGGGAAAGGTCATAAATCGTGGGCCGTGATTAGTCATTAATCATTAAGGCCTGATTTACCGGTGCGCTCTAGTGGGTTTCATGAATGAAAGGGGAGCCTTCACAGAAAACTACTGTTTGTGTTTGCTTTGTAGCTCGAGACACAGGAATGAACGGTAATTTAGGTGAGTGAATGTTGGTTAATCAGAATCTGAGTTTCCTGGGCTTACTTTTATCACGATTCAAGGACAAGTTCAAAAACTGAGTTAATGTTTTAAAGATTATTTTTATTTGACCATGCCACAAATTTATAAAAATATAAAATTATATAATTTGAATCACATAGATTATAAACACAAATTGATGATATGCAAATTAGAATGGCATTCTAATGTAGATTATTATCACTAGTTGTTGTGTTGTACCCTCAGCAGTGGATTTGTATAGTAGCTCTACTATTAAAATTTTCATTCTTTATGTGTAAAACTTACTAAGAGGTAAATGTTTTTGTAGGCTGAAAGTTAATGACAAACCTTGAGAGTATCACCTTTTTTTAAGCACTAAAAAATTTACATATTAAATTTACCCTGGGGCTCACTTTTTATTTGACCTTGAGAGTTGCTTCATAAACAAAGGCCCAGTACAGAATTAGTACTAAAAGGCTCCCAGCAACAACTGATAATTAATTCATTGCATTTATCTACTGCAGTTGTAATTATTATTTTTTTGCAAACCTTCAGAAAGTGGCGAGGTAGATCCACAGATTCCATTAGGCTATGCATGTTTTCAACCAGTTCCGAGAACAAATCCTTTAGAATATTTATTCTCATACACTGAGCTGTGGCTACAACAGATTTTGTGTTGTCAAATTTAACTCTTATTTTTGTATTTGCATGACTGCATTGGTTTGGTGAAACAAGTTAAATTACAGTACATAGGTACATACATTGAAGTTGTATTAACAGAGAGAGATTAAACACAATAATTAATCTCAATGACTCATATTTTTTGAAAGTTTAATATTTCAAAATGGAGTGTTTATAAATGTATTTGACACAAATACAGGGTGTGACGAGAAGCAATAAAGATTTTATACTGTTTTATACTGATTTTAGGAGCAATATTGGCTTTTGGGGATGAGTGAATGACATTTTGTGGGCAGTTTCATGGTGTGTTTGTGGGATATCTGGCTAAATATGATGTAGTGACAGTGATGTGGGACTTAAGGGTTAGGGTTTGGTTACATTTTAATAGCAAGTCAAAGAGAACTATGGAAAAAAATGGAAAAATTCAATTCTCAGTTGTATTACACCTAAACCCAGCCAAATGTCATAATTTGGTCCAATAAAAAAACACACAAAATAGTTTTATGCATCACGTTATGGCTACAGTATGTGACATTTTTCAAACATTCTTTTAGCAGGGGTGTTTTCCATACATTGCTCTATAGTGAATAGTTGTTGTTGATGTCTCTTGTGATATTAGTCCCAACAACAGCACCAGCAGCAGGACCCAGTCAAGGTTTTTGAGAAGGGCTTGGCCTTCTGACCAATCAGGGAAGATTAAACCCTGTGCATCACATGGTGACTTGTGCATCAGCATCACATGCTTCAGCTTGCTTGATTCCAAAATACTGCGTATTGTAGTTTTGATTTTACTTTATTTACAGCTTATGCAAAATGTATCTGGATAACGTGAGGAAAATGGACCTTATAAAGCATGAAGTGATAGTTTTTACATCCTCTACCATTGGCTGTTGCCCAGTTTCCACACTACACGCTTCATGTGTCCTGTGGTTTTAAAGAACCTTGGACACATCTCCTCTTTGGTATCAGTTAATGTGTTGATTCCCTCCTCAGTACAGCACACCTCATTAGCTTTATGGATAAACTTCTTGACCCCAGGAAACCGCGTACGGCTGGATGGGGAAAATGGCGAGAAGATAAGGAGTGCGGGATCACAGGTCACACAGCATAAAGCCAGTTTGCACAGCTCTTATGTCTGCACTCAATTGGTGATGGATGTGTGGAGTTAATCCACGGATACAATGTTCCTCACACAGCAGGGCCCTTGTCCATCCTTTTATGCTGGAAGGATCTCGCAGATCCTTGTTCATGTCATCTTGCTGTTTCTCCTTTTCTTCTGTTTTCACATAAAAGTAGGACTGATTCCTGTCATATGTAGTTGCAGTCATTTTTATTCTGGGGGCATACACATATTACTTAGGTTTTGATAATGATTGTTTTTTTTTTTTTTGGAAAGGAAACATATCAGAACAGAAAGTCTTGCCAGGCTCCATGGTTTTATGTTTTTCCTTTAGTCTTGATGATCTATGGACTGAAATAGATGAATCTGGGGAACATATTGAAAGCTGTGACAAGTTGTAATGATGCATGTTGGGCTTGATGTAATATTGTGTTGTGATGAGTCAGGCTTGGTGCCATGTTACACCACTGTACTGCAAAGGTGTCCCCAATGGCACAGATATGCTGGTAGTTATCATAAAAGAGACTGAAAGAAAGTTTCCTTCTTAACAACACATTTTTTAAGCCCATAATATTAAATATTTCCTAGTCCAATCATAATCTGTACATATACAGGGGCCTACTGTAAAGCATCTCTATGCAACAAATAACTTGAACTCATATCAATTATAACTTATTCAAGTACAGTAATTAAGAAGAGGCTGTTTTACACACTAAACTGTAAAAGTAGCTTATTAAATCTATTTAAATAATGTGGCTTTGCAGTTAGCAGTGGGGGTGGCCATCTTGGAAACATGAACACTCCAATTTACAACAATGGGAGATGGCATTAGTGCAAAGACATTCCCTGGTAAAGGTTCTTCAGTGAGATCTGCTCTTCTAACCAACCACAGAAGGCCAAACCCCTTCCACATGCTGATGTTAGAGGGTTTCTTCCTGGTATCTAAGTGATGCTGCAGGGTTTGAAACAGCATCAGTGATTGAGGACGTACTTGGAAGTCTATTTCCAACCACACACTTTTGAAGATGTTCCATGTGTCCTGCATAAAAATGATGTTTTCTGCACGTACCTGATTTATTCAGCTGACAACTGCAGTTGGAAAAAACAACACTTCATTAACTTGTCTAATTAGGCATTTTGAACAAGTAATTTTGAGTTTACTTAACAACAGCAATTATTAATTTAGAATATAGTGGAAGAGAGCTTCGAGTGTGCATTTTTAAACACTATCAACAAGCCTGAACAGCTAACCCACAGATCGGCGATTTATTTATTAACTTACATATACACGTGTATTCAACTAATCTATTCAAGGAGGTTATTTCAGGTAAAAAATGTCATATAAACTGTATGACAGACTGTGATAAACATGATTCTATTTTAATGCTGAATTTAGAGTGGAATGGAAAATGTGTTAAGTTTTTCTTTGGAATGTCATTATTATTTATGTTTTATTTGTTCAAATTAGTTCAGAATATTATTAACATACAGTCAACACACAAACTAACAAAAAGTATTAGATTACCACTGTAGTCTTTACTGTGGTCAAACCAATTTTACACATGCATACACTGATTGACACACAATAGACTTTTTGGGAATACACATAAGAATGAGGGGTCACACAAAAGAAAACCATAAAAACTGTTTTATACATCCATAAAATCAAAAACAACACTAGTCTCATAAACTAATAAAACAATTCTAGTTGACATATGTAATTTTTTCACCAACCCACTGTCAACAAGGTTAGAGGATTATATGTCGGTGTTTTTTTAGATGATTTGTTACATGGTTCCTTTCTACATGATTATTTTACGGATTTATTATTTATTTATTTGTGATATTGGTAGATACGTAGAAGTATTTCTTTGCCTTCTCAAAACATAAGTCAAAATTTTTTTAAGTTTAAGTTTTTAGGTTACTTGATTTTACAACTTTTTGCCATGTCACTGCAATCACACACTCATCTAAGATCCAGACCTTTATCTGTTCAAACTCACAAAGTGCTGGAAAAAAAATGCCTATATGACCTTTGGAGATCCTTTGGCAAAATTCAATAATGCATTGATTTGACACACCTTTGTCTCATTATGACCTTATATAGCAGAAAAAGCACAAGTGTAACTAATAACATTATTGATAATTTCTTTCCTTTTAGCTGTTTCAGTGAGTCAGCCACAGCTCATTAGTATTGTTATAGTTACATATGTGTTTGTCAAAGGCCACGAGTAAGAAAATGTCAGCTTTGTTAAAGTCTGTGTTTTTCTGAATAGCTTTAAACTATGTTTGATTCAGTTATATAGTCAAAACCAGGAGATTTGCCTGTTTTTGTGATATTCAGTGGTTAGTTATCAGTCAATAAACTCCACACAGAAAGTCTGTGCAGTAGGTAGATTCAAATTAGGGACCTTGTAGCTGTGAGGCAGCAGCCCCCCTCCACCACCCGGCTGCCTGATAACAAGCCACTAAATATCCAGATAACATATTAACTGGGTGAATTATCCACTTGTACATATACAAACATACAAAAACATGTTCAAATGCGTAAACGGGTACAAGTAGCCCTCCTCACCACATTCTAGGATTATAGATGCATTGAGAAGTGACATTAATTTAGCTTAGAATGTCTGCCTGTATTGTTTTCAGCATGTAAAAAATAGACTGAATGACATGTTGTAAAAAATGTAAAGGCGTCTTTTAAAGACGTCTTTTGGCTGAGGATGGGTCAAAATGTCCACGTTACAGACACATTTGCTAACATTTGTGACCTGACATTACCTGCAACCAGGGGACAAGGGGTAAAATCATAAGGAATACACTTTTCATCCTTGTAGTGACACGTCATTATAAAACAGTTCATCAATAACTGACTGACAGTTACATTAAGTGTTTAACAGACCTCTCCTCTTTTTTGTGTCTCAGTCATTTAATATTTTACAGTTTTGCCAGTGGGATGTTTTTAGCATCTTAATGCAAACATAAATCAGATCCTGGAGCTATTGGGTAATGTTTAATTTTTTGTGACGTGAATGTTGAGGAATTATTACGACCCCTGTGGACTTTGAAGCTAATGGCAGCAGAAAGACAGACTGAAAGCGTGACGGAGGAGGAGCATAAGTGGGTGAGAAGAAGGGCAACGACAGACAAATCAATAAGTAGGTAATGAACGTAGGTAGTGTCAGGGGCAATTAATATATGGATTGATAGGTGGTATGGATTTACTGTCTTTAAATGTGTCACATCACCGGCCGTTTTTGCTGCTTTGCTGGCTATCAATATTAAAACAAAGAGCACAATGTAGTTTGAGTGGGCCTGGGATAGGCTGTCAATCACAGTGACTTTTCTGACAGATAAAGTAGTCGAAAGTAGTTGTGGCGTCTGATTAAATAACATTCAATTACCTGTCAAAGTGACTCACCAAAGAACATCGCCAACATCATGAATACACTGTCATTATCAGTCCTCTCCTCTTTAAGGCTTGGCATTGTTTGTCCATAATTGTAATTTCAAGCAATTTCTCTTAAAACTGCAAATTTTGTTTGGCGTTTGCAGGGTGTAATAAAACAATGAAACATATGTATACACATCCAGGGACCCTAATTATTATGTAATATACTGTACTGTCATTCAGAGTTTCTCATGCATTTGGGTTCAAATGTGGCAATATTGTAAAAAAAAAAAACACACACAGGCTCCAACTTACAATATTGTCTATTACTATACTGTCTTTGTGTTGCGTTTTCAAACCCCTGTTGCTTTTTGCCGCTCTTACACAGGCTCAACTACTTGCTGGGCTACATAGGGTGCTGACGTGACTGAAAACGCTGCAGTTATTATATTTGAGTTATGTAATAAACCTGCAGCTCAGCTATTTGAAAATAAAGAGGAACTGCACGGCGGGTGCACCCCGCTCGTTCGTTCAGCCACGCGTGATTAATCCGGCTTTAAGTCGCACTTCCAGTTTGAAGTCATTTATTTTGTACTTCCTGTTCTTGATGGAAAAATTGAGAATAATGGAGAACATTTGTGTTGATAACATGGTGTGAGCTTGTATGAGCATTTCCTGCGTAGAGTGAGCTTTGTGCTATTGGATGAACATTTCTTTATCTTTAGAAGGTACTTCATCGTGATTGGACAACTTGAAGATGGTGGTGCCGTTACGTCTTGTGTTTAACTAATTAACAACAAAAAACTGTTGACTGTAGACACAGTCACCCATCAGATACTTTCTGAAGAGACAGGCAACAGATACCGTGATCCCACTTATGACCCCACATTCGATGGCTCTTTTTGGTGGTTGATGCTCTTGTACTTACCTTGAACTGCAACTTGAATAAGATTTTTTTCAGCCAGCGGAAGAGGACAAATCTCCTCGTGATCATGAGGTCAAACCAAAATTGGGATCTGGATCAGATACTTCTGAGTATGATTCCTGATGGGCATTTTTTCATCCTCTACTGGACTGTAAGACCTTCATCAGCAGTGCATCCGCCCAACACAAGACACTAATGACTTAATTAACCGGTTTATTTAATGGCTAATCATTTAATTAAAAGCGGAGTAATTGGGTTATGAGGGCTCCTGAGAGAAAACCCACAGATGTTGGTGTAAGAACACAGACAAGAGCGGAGAAAAGCCGCAGCCGAGCCTGTAACAATGCAGAGTGTTTTAGGACATGAGATGAGGAGGAGGACGAGGACAGAAAACTGATAACAAGTGCATTTAATAGAGTGTGTGTCTGTGTGTGTGTGTGCACGTAGGCTTCAAAAAGTATTCAAATCTTTAACAAGAGCTGTCTAAATATCTTCAATCAAACTGCCAGGACATTTTACACATCTTTATTCTCCCACACTGACTTTGAATAACTTAACAGATTTCCTCGCATGTTGTGCCATCGTGAGAATCTTTCATCGTTAGCATCAGTGGCCTCCTTCATGCATTGGCCTTAATGATGGCAGCTAATTTTTGGGAGCAGGGACGGGCTCGAGTCAATGACAGGATGATGGACAATGAGATGCATTGTGGGCAAATGAACACACACAAAGCTGTTTGTCTAAATCCACAGCCATCTGCCAATTGAATCCCGCCCTTAGCTGTCAAACTATTTTCCCGCCTAAAATGGCTTTGTTGCTCTTTTGTCCTTCACCCAAATGCCGCTGTCTGTCTCATTAGACTAAAAAAAGAAGACGTGATGCACACTTTAATTGTTTGCACACGAGAAGAAAATGGATTCTGATTAATTATGCAGAGTCGCCTTTTTATGAGTAAATTGGCATGAACTGTTGAGCAGTTACACTTTTATCAGTTTTTAATTACTCTGAATAAATACCAAATTTATAAGACAAAGTAGCATTTGACTGGAGACAAATTAGTTTTACTTTCTGCTTATCAGTTGACAGATAGTGACAATCTACAGCTAAAACAGGAATGTAATGCGTGCGTGAACGTATTGGATGGAGTATGTCTACATACATGACATACTCAATAGGCAAGTGAGAGAATCCATGTATCTGTGTATGGGCTGTGTAAGATTGTGTGTCTGAATGTTGTGTGTGAGACAGTGTGTTTGTCAGCAAAAAAACAATGATTCAGTTTGTTGCCGGAGGCATTAAATGAGGCATCAATTAAAGGAGTTAACGAGTTTGTTTAATGAGATGAAAACTCGGGTTGTGTTTTTGACGTCAGACTCACCAGACTGAGCTGTTCCTACCAGAATAAGGTCAAATAAATTTCTTCTCCTGTTTCTTCCTCCTCTAAGTCATTTTTTGTGGTCACTTTTTTCTTTGCCATGTCTCTCAATTTGTCCCCATTCCCACTTCCTGCCACCTTCAACACACTCCTGTCACTTTTACACTCTTATTTTCCCTTTTTCCCTTTCCTGTTTCAGGTTCAGACACCTACAGGCCAATAGGTGCTGATATTTCACCTTGTTTAGAAATGAAACAGCCTGTTAATAAGTAATAGCAAAGTTTGAAATTAGATGCATTTCTAAAAATGTGGATAATGTACTTTGATATGAAGTCTAAAAAGACATTTGGGAAATTCATTCTTAATAGTTTTTGTGGGATGAATTGCTAACAGAGCATGATCAAGCTGACACATATTCTCAACCTTCATAAAACCAAAACCAAAGACACTGAACAGATGCCAGCATACTGAGTTCACATGCACTTGTCATTGTCAAATAGCTGATGTAAATGTGTTTGTACTTAGAATAAAAAGTATAAACTCGATATATCAGTTGTGCAGGCACTGTGGTCAAATCTCAATATATACAATGGACTCCCAAGTTACGTGAAGACAATGTCTATGTCAAGACCATGTGTCATTCATTTCCAAATCACCCTTTGTGGAAAGACTTGTAGCTGCCTGCTTGTTCAAAATATCATTTACTCTTTCTCGTTAACGCATAATGCATTTGTGCTGAAAGCCTACAAAAACAGTACATGGTCCAATATTACTGCATTATTGGAATTAAACAGATTTCTCTTCACATGCGCATAATGTATCAAGCAGTCGGACTGACGCTGTATGTTTGCTCTGTCCTGTGTTTCGCAGCAGACACTTGGACCATGAAGGCTGTGGTGGCTTTGCTGCTGCTCTGTTTGTGCGATCCAGGATGGACTGACTGCCAGGCAGACTGCCTGTCCTGCAGCAATATCCTGCCCAAACAGCTTGGTTTCAACACCATGGTGAGACGTCCACACAAACACACATGCACGCGCTTCTTACACGCTCTGCTGTATCCTGTCCGCTCTTTACAGTGCAACCCTGCCATGAAAATATACTGTACTAACCCATATACATAAATTCACTCACTGCGGCTCTGTCAATTTGATGATAAAATAAGTGGATCTCCCTCAGCCCACCTTCCACCATTCGTTGTGTCCTCTCTCTATCCTTGTCTCTGACTCAACAAATTACCCTTTTGGCATTTGAGTTTTAATTTGTTGTGGCTAATTGATTCCCAGGGATAGATGTGTGTTCCTCCTCTCAGTGACTATGCCTGCTGGTTGTTTCTTTATGGGAATGACGTGTCTGCGTCTGAGACATTTTGGGAGGGAAAACACAAGAAGGCATTTATGTGTAAATGTTCTTAGTGTTAGGCATTTAGGTCACATGTCTATATTTATGGAATCCATAGGTTATCTGCTTATTTAAACCCCCTTCTTACTTTTATCTTCATATCTTCTTCCTGGCTGAATGGCATTTTATTTGTAAATCAATAAGGAACCAGAGCTTCCATGATTAGTGATTAGCTTCATGGAAACTGTAGATGATGAGCTCAAAGCAATGTGGTATTTCATGCATAGTAATAATACTCAGTCTTACTCTGACAGATACATTCCCCCACATAATAGCACACACACACACACACACACACACACACACACAAACCCACTGAGCCACTGAAGTGGAAGATACAGGTGATAAATCTCTTGGGAATCCAATCCATTTCATTCTGTCACATTGATTTTTGTATTATCTGTGCTAAGGACCTTCAACTCAACAACCTCGACAAAATGCTGCAGCATGTTAATCATTAATATACATAAGGCCAGTAAACTGTGACTGACAGCACTCTACTTATTATAAATGTAAACTATATGCATATTATGTATAGGTTACATTACTGTGTCTTTTGGGGTTATTAATAATGATTATAAAACATAAGGACTCTAGTTCTAAACCTCTGAGGTGGTAAAGTGGAAAAGTCAATATTGTCATTATCAGGTTTCTAAAAAAATCTTAAAAACACCAAATGATGCTACATTTGCTGGGTTATAAAATGTGACATTTTAGACATATCAAATATATAGAGTGGGAATCAGTTTTTACATGTTCAAATGATGGGTTCTATCAAATCACATAGTTTTTCTAAAGATATCATTTACATTTACAGGTAGTTTTATTTGCCAATATCTGCATGATGTAGTATCTTACATGCATCTTGCATTATTTACTTTCTTAAAACTTCTGGGCCTGCTAGTAGTACAATTACTAAAATAACCACCTGAAAAGTTCATAAAAATGCTGTCCATTACTTTTTTCTAATATCTGTAAAAAAATAAGCCTTAATGCTATCAAGGCACACACCAAGCCTTTTTGGTTCAATGCACGCCACACCTCCCAGCACCCTGGGTCTTCAATAAATTGTTACAAGTGTATTTTAGTCAGTTATTCAGAGCAAATCCCAGACCATGGTCTCATTATTTCTATCTACAAAAGGTAAAACCAGCTCTAAAACTGATTCAACACAAGAGTGGAGTAAACAGCACATCAGCATATCAGCAGCTCCAAGGCTCCATGTGTTTCTATGCAGGAGGCCTGGTATTGAGTGAAGTTTTTGGAAGCTCTCATACCCCAAATCGAACACAGAGCAGACTTAAACATTAAAGAAATCTTTGGTTCAATCTCCCGGGTGTACAGTGTGCAGAAAACAGGGATCATTAGGCCACTGTGTAGACAGACTGATTAAAATAGAAGAGCAGCTTTCACATGTGTGTACAGACAACCAAAAAATGCAGGAGAAACACATTCAGTCCAGACACCAATACTGTCTACAGCCAAACACCAACTCTGTTAACGCGCCAACGTTTAGTGAGTTCAATATTTGCTCAACATCTTAATTTTCTTGCAAGTGTCAAAAACTATCAACAGTGAGGCCTGTCTTATTCTGAATAAATGATCTGAACTGACTTCCCACGAGTTAATGCAGGTGATGTCTTGTCTTTGTCAGGTGTGTCTCATTGAGTGTGCAGGAAACGTCTCCCCGGCCGTTTCCTGGGACTCGTGCCGCAAGTTGCTGTCGTCACCAGTTTCCTCTCTGAGTGGTACCTTGAGGAAAAGATCTCAGGAGGAGGTGGAGGCTCTGTTTCCTGAGGTGGAAGAGCAGGTGGAGGGTGGTCTGTTCCTGCCCATTGCTTTGCAAAGGTTTGATCATGTGACCAGGGCCCTCGGGATGGATGAGAGGGATATGACCGGCAAGGGTGGCCAGCTGAACGCAGCCTACAAATCCCAGAATGGCCTTTCCCTTGAAGATGAGTATGACGAGGAAGCAGGGCAGGAAGAAGCGGATGCTGACTTGACAGCAAGAGGACAGGGTGATGAAGGACTGAGTGTCTCCAAGAGGTTTGGCGGCTTCGTCAAAGGGAGGCACGGCTACAGGAAGCTCGTTTCTCCGGGAAGATCATACCAGAAGAGGTATGGTGGCTTCATTGGAATTCGGAAGTCAGCCCGCAAGTGGAATAACCAAAAACGTTTCAGCGAGTTCCTGAAGCAGTATCTAGGGATGAGCTCTCGGGCCACTGAGTTCAACAGTATGTCAAAGGACCTCACCCAACAGAACGAAGTTTAGCAGCGTGCATCTTCACGCCAACAACCAATAACACTTTCCTGATGTATTTTCAGTGATCTGTTTTTGACTCTCAATCACCAACATGTCAAACTTTAACAGGTGGCACCAAAGTTGACCTATTGAATTCAAGTAATTTACCAAAAATTAAGCCTGTAATCTAGGTACCATTTGTTCCAAAACATAAAATTTGCTGTTTATATTTTCTATTTTTTATTTAAGTTGTATAAAAAAAATAAACCTTGTATACATTCGGATCCATCTTATTCTTCCAGTGGAAACTTTGGTTCCCCTGCCCAGTTCTCGGTGCCCTGAATCATCCAGACCTGTTCTACCTCCCTTATGGGATGTGAAAGTTTAATAAACTTTTGTTTAATTTATTTAGCTGTTGAAGCCTTTATGCTCCCGAGCTTTGAAGGCACCCCCCTTCAAATCTGCAAAATGATCCCACATGGATGCTGTTATGAAGTCTGTCAGGATACACTACAATATACCAAGTACTATGTTGTGCCAAAATGAATGACTCAGTCTCTGTTAAAGAACAATACCACTGTTTGTCATGTTTTAACATTACTAAGAGGGTCATGTTGCCAGTTATGTACTATGAAGTATTACAAAGCAGGTGATATGTGAGAAATGAATGAAAACATGCACAAACCCAGTAACAACTCCCTTATTCATCACTGTGACAAACACACACCCAAGATCAGGCTACTGAGGCAGTTTGAATTTGCAGATTTCAATTTGTTGCGATGGTGAGCTGAAACACTCACTCCGTTATACATGTCGGCTTCGGATCTTGCCAAACTGATGATGTGAGCATCATCTCTGACTCTGTCAAAACAGCACATTCCTCTATGTACAAATTATATATTTTGTTCTTTAAATTGTATTTGTGTGAAATGTTTTTTTTTTGTTGTTGTCAATTATGAGAACTTGTAAATAGCTGAATTTAAACATGTCAATAAAAATAGTTTATTATTTCCTTCATGGCTTGTCATGCAGCAACTGATTCTGTGTCTTGAGGTTTTTGTTCCTATTATTTGTAGTACAGCCATTAAGTAGTCACTATTTTTTCATATTTTATGTAACTGCTATGGCTTGTAGACCAGTTACAATATTAGTTATTGGTTACTAGCCATTCAGAAAAGCATATACAGTAATTTGAACTAATGTCCCATTAAGAATGACTTATTTAAACGTACCAGCTACAGTGTTTTCTGTAGTAATTACTGAAAATATAATCACTGAACATATATGAGAGCCTGGCAAAAAGGCTGACGCCTTTGATAAGTTGGAGCTTATTTTTGCATAATAAAATAACTGTAAAATTACATATGTGCCCAGTTAGGAATTGTCTCTTCATTATGGAAAAAGAGAAAGCAATCTTCTTTGATATCATGTCTGGGCATTCCAGCTCTTCGTGGAGCCTTAATGAAAACACTACAGCAGACAGTGATGGGCTTACCATCTCAGTGGGAGATAATCTTTGACTGACATCACAAGGACCTTATGAGAACAAGTTACATATTTGCCATTAGTGAGCATAATTATGGATTTCAAGGGAGCTCTCTTTTACCCACCACAGTTTCATTACAGGTGTGCAGCAACCACGCAGAAGAAACTCTTCCCTTGAAAGCAGGCTTTTGGCGCTCCTCAGTGGTCACTGCTGCTATGTGCCAAGTGTGTGAACAGTGAATACCAACCCCAATGCACTAGAAATCTCACTTTCACCACTTCACATGACACATACTGTAAATTCCTACTTCTCAGGGAAAACCACGTGGACTATTTACAATCATACTGACCAACCATACCAACACACTTTTTGCCACCAAATTTCACCAATCAATCAAGCAGGTTTACACCATGTTAGCCAACATGTGAGATTTTACACACAAATGCATAAGATTTAGGTTCAGGCTTTCTATTTTCTCCTTATCATTAGTATTATCTTTGTTGATTTTACTTATGAACAAGGCCAAAACATTTTAGATTTATGCAGTTGTTGAACATCAGGAGTAGTCTTGCACGTTAATGTTGTCAACAGTATTTAATACTTAAAACCACTAACTCTGCATGTTTGTCCGGAGAAAACACAATTCACCATTTTAAAGGCCTTAAACTCGTTACCAGTTAGCATCCATGTTAATTTTAACATACGTTTACTTGTTTTTAAGCACTTCATGTCCTTGCACCAACCTACCTGTCTGACACGCTTCCAGTGCATCTGGACCTGCAGTCAGATCTGGATTAAATTTTTCTTTTAGCATTTATGCTCTGAGGCATTGGAACAGTTTGCCTGAGGCTGATTTTAGATTTAAATATTTTTTATGCACTATTAATTTATCAGCTGTTTTTACCTTTATATACAGCGCGTTTATCTTTTTGGACTTCCCTTTATTCTCTTTTCTCCTTTTCTCTCACTTTATCATTGCCTTTTTGTTTTATCTATGTTTTATTCTAAATTGAAATTTTAAACAGTTTTTTATAAAGTTTCAATCATTATAACCTTTTATGTATTTATTTATTTATTTCTCCTTAGTCTTATTGGTTTGCCCTGTTATCTGCTTCTTTCGTCTTTGGTTTTCCTTTGACTCTTTTATCGATGCTTCACATACACTTTTACCTATAAAAATTGTGTAATATAACTATTGTTTGATTGTTACCCAGTCTACCATAACTGAAATAAAGAATTAGAGGTGGCAGCCCATGTGTAATGGAGTACTTTTATAGACTTACAGAGTACTAATGCTCAGTATATTAGTTTGTGTTTGTGAAGAAGGCGACTAAACTGAAAACAGCCTAAATGATTTGAAATAAGCGGATAAATTAATCACACTGCTGGATGATTTACTGCTATTTACCACAGACTCAAACGCTTTGAGGCAAATCAGTTTGAAAGTCGACCGGAAGTGCACGTTGTATTTGAAGGTAACTTGACAACATCGGACAACAAGCCTGTGGGTCTCGGATCCTTCAGTCACTGCTTTTCACTTGTCTCGTTAAAAATATCGCAGCTTCTGGACTTGGTTGATTCCGTAAGTTCTGTTTTGGATTAAAAATTGGGAAACTCCAGCGCAGTTGTTCACGTTTAGCTGCAGCTAAATAGCCTAATCTCCGTTAGCTGCGTTAGCTGTTCGTTAGCCTAAACTACGCTAACATTGTCCACAGCACCACTGCTGCTAAGTTTAACTAAAAATGTAGTATGTCTGGGAACTTTTATGTAACATTAATTAAACACAGCCAGTGAGTTTTAGCTCATAGTTTCCGCTTTAGGATAAGTTAACGGAGTTGCTAACGAAACGTTACCTTAGAGCTAAAGCTAGCCGTTCTGCTAAAGGTTTAACTGCAGCGATGCTTTGTAGTTCAGATTAGTCTGTAATAAAATTGTGACAGTTCAAGGACTTATAGAAGTTAACCTTGCTAGCTCACCGGGGCCCGACTTTATTGCACGATTTTTTTAAAAATACAATTTTGCTTTAACGTCGCTTGAGCTCATTACAACAACTTGGTGAATGGGACTGGTATTAGTATGATTTTAAAAACCACTAAAGTACAGGTGACTTTATAATATCACTGCATCCTCATGTAACCTCGCGAAAGCTGGATAATCACATTTGCAACGGGTTTTGACTGACTTATGGCTTTGATTCCTTGTATGTGCTTTGCAGAGAGCACAGCTATGTGCAGCTGTGTGAGGAGCTCCAGGGCTCTGTCCCCTGCCCTGATTCCCAGGCTGCTGCTTCCCCAGGCTGTGCACAGGTTGTCAGGCAGGGGCTTCCTGACCTCCCCCCACTGCCTGGCTGCTGGTGGGGATTCTCAGCTGCTCCCACTGCCAAGCCAAGCCCGTGTGGTGATTTGTGGAGGTGGTATTGTGGGAACATCAGTAGCCTACCACCTAGCCAAACTGGGCTGGACGGACGTTGTGCTCCTAGAGCAGGGCAGGTAAGAAAGACCTCTATTAAGCTTTATGCTTTCTGAATGTTTTAGAGGTGGCATGGGGACATTTTCTGCATTGATGCACAATAGCAGATAAAATGCCAAAGGGTGTTGTGCTAATTGAAATAAGTTGTTCTTTGCTGGCAGACTTGGTGCAGGAACAACCAGACTGTGTGCTGGCATTGTCAGCGTGGCCAAGCCTCTTTCAATTGAGTGTCAGATGGCTAGTTATTCAAATAGTCTTTACCAGCAGTTGGAGAAGGAGACTGGAATCAAGACAGGTCAGCCATACTGAAAAATTTTGAGTGTAATTAAAATAATTAGGACTTTACTCTGTATGATGGGTTGTTTGATTCCTGTTTTGTCAAATAATGTGTGATTTGATGACTGTGTTTGTGCTATATGTTCCAGGTTATGTAAAGACAGGGTCTTTGTGTCTGGCCCAAAATCAGGACCGCTTCATCTCTCTTAAGCGCCTGGCATCAAGACTAAAGTAAGACATTCAAGATCTCAAGTGAATATCAAAGAGGTGCCATTGGCAGCTTATACTGTGTTAAGTCTGGGTGGATTAGGCAACTTTGCATAAGGGAGTACTCAATATTTTTGGCTGAAACAGCACTGTCAATTTAATACCAGTTTTTAAATTCATCCCAAAATTTTTGTGTAATTAAGCTCTTGCAACTAGCTTGCCCTGTCCGAGACACAACCTTTGTGTCTGGTAGGATCTTGCTCAAACAAATCCACTGGTTACATTTATTCACTGGACATTTTGATTGCTGGTAGAAAAGGATATGTGCAGTCATTCAGCATCTGCTGTATCCTCCTCTCCTTGAGCTAAGTGTTCCTGTCTGCCACATAAACGTGACAAAATCTATTCTGTTATTAAGTATTAATTTCTCTCTCCTACATTCTATTCTAAGGGTAATGGGAATCAGCTGTAACATAATTAAACCTAAGGATGTGGCCAAACTCCACCCTTTAGTTAATATTCATGACCTGGTGGGGGCGATTCACCTGCCTTCAGATGCTGTGGTTTCCCCACCTGAAGTTAACCATGCCTTGGCTGTGGCTGCTGCTGCGCAAGGTGAATCAGAGACACAACTCACCTTTGATAAATCAGTCAGTGTAGTTTTGTAGCAAAATGTTGTACAAGCAGGACTGATAACATTTAATTCGTCCTATTTTACTGCTTCTGTTCCTCTTACTCCTCCTTGCCATTTCCTCCTTTTCTCCTCTGTTTTTTTTCCTCTTTGCCTCCTCCATCTTCCCTGACTCTCTCATTCTCCCCAGGGGTTCAGATCCTGGAGCGGACCAGTGTTCAACAGGTTCTGGTGGAGAAGGGTCATGTGATGGCGGTGGAGACTGACCGTGGCCCGATTGAGTGTGAATATTTTATCAACTGCGCAGGACAGGTAAGATTGAAGACTTTCTAGATTGCATATATTGGAGAGTTTGTTAAGAAAAGCGGTTGCAAGACTTTACGAATGACCTATATTTTAGCATTATTTTGTTATAAAAATCAGATACTCCCTTATATTGTAGCAGTAAATAAACACGATATGACTGTTAATTTGAGAGGTCTTAAGACTAAAATATGTATTTGTTCTCTCCGTCTCTGCTCCAGTGGGCTTACGAGCTGGGCCAGGCTAGTGAGGTAAAAGTCTCCGTTCCTCTTCACGGCTGCGAGCACTTCTATCTCCTCACCAAACCTATGCAAGAGCCACTTTCACCCAACAGCCCAGGTCTCACACATCCAACGCACACCAAAAGAAGAAATTAAAATAAAATGTTTTCTTTGCAGCAGGCACAGTAACAGATGGATTTTATATTACAATCATTGGTTTGTTGGCTAAACAATATGTCTGTAGTATAAGAACATTTGATTTGTTTTCTTGGACAATTTGTTAAATATGGAATATATTGCACAGTCAATAATACAACAAGCATCTTCCTGCATTCAAAAATAAAGTGCATAGTGGCAATTTTCTCTGTGATCGTATAGCATTTAGTGCCATTTGAACATTTAAGCTTACATTTTTGAGGCCCCTGTGGAGTGCACTTTATTGCTAATAATCATAATAATAACACCCTGAAATACATCCTAGAGGTAACTTTACTCTTCTGTTTCAGTGGATTTTGTGTGTGTGTGCGAGCTAGTTGTGCTTTATCCATCTAGTTAAATTAATTGATAACGTAGTCACTAATACCCTTTAAAGTACATTAATTTATATGCTGCTGCCTTTATATGAAGTTGCATTGACTATAAACACGGATAAAGAAGGTGTTCTAACTGAGTCTGTCTCTTGTCTCCAGTGGTGATTGATATGGATGGCAGGTTATATGCACGGCCGTGGCAGGGAGGTGTTCTGTCTGGGGGATTTGAGAAGAACCCCAAACCCATCTTTACTGAGGGCCGCAACCAGCTGGAGATTCAGAACATGCAGGAAGACTGGGACCACTTTGGTAAAATAGGGACTATAGGAGGGAGAGATTTTAAAATATTTTCATGATAATTGGCCGGAAATAAGGGAGATGTTATGACATATATTTTAGGCAATCAGTTTTACGTACCTGAAGGGAATGGCTTTATTTCCTAAACCTCTTTTTTTTGTAGTAGTCAATCGTAAACTGTAGTGTTTCAGAATCAGGTTTACGTATTGTATTTTAAAGGGACTACTTGAAAGTATGTTACGCATAAATACAAACAAAAGAAATTCAATTTAGCATCAGCTCATGTGCTATCAAGATTGTTTTTAAAGGTACAATTTTTAAGTATGACTGGGAGAGTGAAAATTACTTCTGACTCTTATGAATCTGGTTGAATCTAAGAAATAAGCTGAAGTTTAATTAGAAATTAGAAATGAATAGCATATAACCAAATACATTTTTTTTAAATTAGTTTTAACAAAAGAATTTTGTTAGCATCTGACACTTTACTTCAGTTTTTTGCTGCTAACTCAGCATTCATGGAGGAAAAGCAGCTGCACTGCAGTTCCAGTTGAGTCAGTGATTTTTTTTTTTTTTTTAGCTTGTTGAACCTCTTGCAATAGTATAGAGTTTGGGTGAGATGGTTTTTATTTTTATGTAAGGGAAGCAGAAACACATGTGTCAGACTTATTGTGCTGCATTAACATGACTTATGTCTTATAATTACTTGAAAGCATTAGTGATTTGAAGTCCTCCTGTCTTTTACTTCCAGAGCCAATGCTCAGTGCCTTGCTGAGAAGAATGCCTGGTCTTGAGTCAGCAGAGATTCATCAGCTTGTCAACTGTCCGGAGTCTTTCACCCCTGATATGCGTTGCCTGATGGGGGAGACGCCAGGCGTCTCTGGGTACTATGTGCTGGCAGGGATGAACTCCTCTGGTCTGGCTTTTGCCGGGGGAGCTGGAAAGTAAGCATGGGCACACATTTGCTGTTCTTTGCACGGATTATCACTGGATAATGGCATATTATGTGTTTTGGTATCCAGGTATCTGGCAGAGTGGATGACATACGGCTACCCCACTGCCAATGTCTGGCCATTAGACATCAAACGCTTTGGCAACCTGCAGAGCAGCCGCACATTCTTGAGACACAGAGTGATGGAAGTCATGCGTAAGTAACTAGTTAGTTTGGTATTCAGTTAATGTTCGTAGACAGGGAGACTTAAATTTATCTGGATTTTAGTGCTGTGCTCAGTCAGTAAAACACTACAAAAATACTGCTGGCTCTGTTGCAACAGCTGGGCGAAGAAACCAGGAAGAAAGAAGATAATTTAAGCTTCTGAGTTTAGAATTCAGGATTTTCAGTTTTTTTTTTTTTTTTTAACAAACCAACATTTAAAATCTCCTAATTATTCATAAATGTATAGATTTTTTTTTTTTGTGAAATCTGTGTATTTAATATGTCGGTGTGTGTTTTTGTTCAGCTCTGCTATACGAACTGAAGGTTCCTCGCTGGGACTTTCAGACTGGGCGTCAGCTGAGGACCAGTCCTTTATATGATCGTCTGGACACACAGGGAGCTCGCTGGATGGAGAAACATGGCTTTGAGAGGCCAAAATACTTTGTTCCTCCAGGGAAAGGTACAGATTATTGAGCAGCAACACTACAACCTACATTCCCTTTATCCCTTTGAGCAAATCCAAATTTATTTTAGGAGTTTTCAAATGCAGTACTAGTTAGTGTACTAGTTAGTTATTACAGTAATTCCTTATTCACTATCCATCCATCCACCCGATAATTATAAACATTTTTGGCTATTATAGAACAACCTGGAAGTGATGGCTGCTTTATTCTGAAAGTACCTTTTTAGGTGAACTTGAAAGGAAATTGTGGTCAGTATTTTGCAGGTGTCTATAATTGTTAACAGTCATGATGTAAAAGAATTCAGTTTTTTTTATGATGATCCCCCCCAAAAAAGAATAATAACAGTATTATATTACTCCATTATGATTAATCTCCTCTCAGGCAGAACATTTACATAAGAGCAAACCTATATGCCTATTTGATCACAAACTTTGTAGACCTGTTTGGTCTTTTGTAGAAATGTTTGAGAATATAGCTGGATACTGGCCATGACATCTCAATTTATTTTTGATACACAAATTTCAGTATTGATTTAATTCTTTATGATTCACTTATTCCAGATAAACACCATTATTATTCTCAGAATTTACCCTGGAAACTTTTCTTTTGCGTTCAGTTAGTGAACAATATAGTTATTCTTGATGTCTGAACTCCACATTTTCTGCCTGAATTGCAAACACACATTACACAGTTTTAGAACTTTGGACCAGTTATTATTTTCCAGGCAAATACAAAGTGACTGAAACATGATCATCATATTTCTTTATGCAAAGCTATTCTTTGTCACAATCTGTAAACTGTCTGGTTTTGTATGTGTTTGTAGATTTACTTTCTCTGGATCAGAGTAAGACTTTCTACAAGCCAGACTGGTTTGACATTGTGGGAGCAGAAGTGAAATGCTGCAAAGAGGCCGTCTGTGTCATTGACATGTCATCTTTCACCAAGTTTGAACTCACTGTAAGTCATGTTGACCTGTGGACAACTTGTAACATAATCAACACTGGATCTTGTAGGACAGGAAATTGTTGCTTCACAATCATCTGTGGCTTCAAGTGCTGTCAGAATGTATGACAGTCATCTGCTCTAAAACGTAAAGAATTTTTTAAAATGGCAGTTTGCTGTTCTGTTAATTACTAGCGACTTGTACAGCAGTAAGGTACCTCTGTTGTTAAATACAGTTTAATCAAACAGTAAAAGACCTGTCTGGTGTTGCCAAATGTATGTCAAACCCTTGGTTTGTCCTTATGTCCTAGTCAACAGGGGACCAGGCCCTGGAGGTGCTGCAACATCTGTGTGCCAATGACCTTGATGTTCCTGTTGGACACATCGTCCACACTGGCATGCTAAATGAGAGGGGAGGCTATGAGAACGATTGCAGTGTCGTCCGTCTAAGCAAGAACAGGTTTGCAAGACTTGGCCAATCCCTTTGTGCATCTTTCACTCTCCTTTTAAAATTACTCACATTTTTGTTCCCTTTTCAGCTTCTTCATCATCTCTCCAACAGACCAGCAGGTCCACTGTTGGTCATGGATAAAGAAACACATGCCCAATGACCCACACCTCCACCTAGAGGATGTGACCTGGAAGTACACAGGTGAGGACACAGCCGCTTTGTTAAGGTCTTGTAGTGATGTCGCCTTCTAGTGTCCACACAATAATAAAAAGTGGAGGCAATCTAACTGCATCATGCTTCCACTCTTGGCCTGGTTTTTAAATCTACCCTTTATGAAAACTTAAGCTAATAAACCAAGTGGGTGTTTAATTACATTTCCAGTTTTTAACTTGCATATAATGTTTAATGTTAATTATGTGATGTTATGCCTACATTTAATTAAAAAAAAAAAATTAAAACATCAAATAGCTGATATTGGGCTGATTTGTGTTCTGTTTATAACTGATTTTTTACATGCAGCCTTAAATCTTATTGGGCCTCGTGCAATGGACGTTCTGGCTGAGCTTTCGTATGTCTCCATGACACCTGATCATTTCCCCTCCATGTTCTGTAAGGTAGGAAACGATGGTTGTTGCCCTAGTATATTAATAGAGTGATAATAACAGCGGTGATAGCAATAGTATGAATGCTATTTAATTGTTAAAATATGTGGCGTGGTAGCAGCAGCATTTTTTTATGTTGGATCTGTGGGTGTAGTAATTCTTGTATTGCAGCTAACAGAAGCACAGTTTGTGTTTATAGGAAGTTGTTATCCCAAAGTACAGAAACTGACCCCATGTGTGTTTGTGTTTACAGGAGATGAGTGTGGGCTATGCTAATGGGATTAGAGTGATGAGCATGACTCACACTGGGGAACCAGGTTTCATGCTCTACATACCTATAGAGGTGCGGGCTGCACACACAGAAATTATCCAATCATCTTTCTTTTATATTTTAGTTTAATGGAAGTGATAACGTTACTATTTCTCTCTGCTGTCCTCAGTACGCACTGCATGTGTACAATGAAGTGATGTCGGTGGGTCAGAAGTTTGGGATACGCAATGCGGGGTACTACGCACTACGCAGCCTGCGCATTGAAAAATTCTTTGCCTTCTGGGGTCAAGACCTTGACACCTTCACCACCCCGCTCGAATGTGGAAGAGAGTTCAGAGTGAAGTTTGATAAGGTCTGTTGTTTTGTTTTTTTATATAGTTTTGTAACTGCATGTTATCAACCACTGTGGTTTTTGAAGGTTGTTTTTGGTTTCAAAAGACTTTTTTTAATATGCAGTGTCGTCGTTTAAACAGTATATTACTTTTCATAATAACTTGACAAATAATATGAGTACTAATGCACTGTATTGCATTTTTATTCTTTATTATACTCTATAGGCCCTAATAGACAGTCACACGCACAAGTTCGTTCCCTTTCGTCTGATCTGTGTTTTTTGTGATAAACATAACAAAAATCAGTCATAGCGGGTATTAGGCAAAAATAACTCTAGATGAACAACAACGTAACTTTTTCCACTGTGGCATAATTTATCTAACGAAAATGTAAAACAATACTACTGTTCCCATAGGACATTATAGAGTAAGATGTAGTCAGGTGCTGTTAATCATCAGCTGCTGATTAATTAATCATCAGGAGGTCCGCAGACCTCCATAAAACACATTTTTGGGGGTAGTTTATAGTTGTGAAGAGTTTAGGCTTGTGTTGACATAATGCCAAGAGGGAAAGACATAAACAATGGCCTTAGAGATACTATTGTGTCAGCACATCAATCTGAAAAGGGTTATAAAACCATTTCCAAGCAATTTTTCCAGCACAATAACCCCAAGGTCAGACTGTGCAATAGTCATAGAAGTAGAAAAAACCCAAGAGCTACAGCTTGGACCCTACAGGCCTCACTGAGCATGTTAAACGTTAGTCCATGACAGCATAATTAGAGGAAGACTGAACAAGTACGGCTTGGGTCCTTGTTCAGGGTTGCCAGGAGAAAGCCTCCTCTGTTTAAATTAAAATGAAAAGCATGACTGAGACTTGCAACACTGGATTTGCACAAAGCACAAAAGATGAAAGTGGAGTTGTTTGACCGTAATGCCCAGCATCGTTTTTGGTGAAAACTAAATTCAGCATTGCAGCAGAAACACTCATACCCACTGTCAAGCCCGGCAGTGAAGAGGTGGTTATTATGGCTTGTTACGCAGTCAGAGGATCGGGCACCTTGCAGTCACTGAGTTGATCATGAACTCCTCTCTACACAAGAGTATTCCAGAAGCTAATGGGAGGCCGTCTGATAAAAGCGAAAGCTTGGTTGAAATTGCTTCATGCAACAGGACAATGACCCAGAGCGCAGCAGATATTCTACATCAGAATGGCTAAAATTGAAAAGATTAGAGCTTTTGTGAATGGCCTAGTACGAGTCCAGACCTCAACACAATAGAAATGCTGTGGTGGGACCTAAAGAGAGCTGTGCATATGTAAATGCTCAAAATCCTAAACGAACAGAAGAATGGGCCCAAATTCCTCTCTGAGAGTTTAATTAAGTAACACAAGAAATATTAATTCATGTTATTTATGCTAAAGACGAATCTACGTAGGAGCCATTTGGTGTTGTTTGTTTTTAGACTCATTTTTGTTAAATAGTAGCAGAGTTATACAGTAAATTAGTTTTTCATTTGTATTTGCCTAATACTAAGGTTTGCTATGATCAGATGATTTTTTTTTCATGTTTTTCTAAAAACAAAACATTAAATTAAAGGAGCGCTAACTTTTGCCCATGACTTGCACAACTTTTCCATATGTCATGTTGTTTATCTCTCCTTTTTAATTCAGTAATTATTTTCAACCCTCCCTTTCTCCTGTTCTCCATCAGGACACAGATTTTATTGGACGTGAGGCATTACTTCAGCAGCGTCAGGATGGTGTGTCTCGACGCTTCATCATGCTGGTTCTGGAGGACCACGACACCGAACTTGACCTTTGGCCTTGGTGGGGAGAACCCATCTACCGTAATGGTCAACTGGCTGGAACCACCACCAGCAGCGCCTACAGCTACACTCTTGAGCGCCACGTGTGTCTGGGTTTTGTGTCTCCGCCACCAGGCCCAGATGGGCTCCCCACACCCATCACCCCAGATTTCATCAACCGTGGGGACTACGAGGTGGACATTGCTGGCCAGCGCTACCCGGCCAAGGCGAAACTCTACCCATTCAGCTCCCTCTTCACTCAACAGAGACGGCGCAAGGAAGACTTGGAGCTCAGCAACCTCCAGGGGAAGTGAGGCAGAGTAGCAGAATACCTTTGCCTCAAAGGAGGCTTGTGTGGCCAGATCCACTCCTGCACTTGCTTGGCAGTGCCCTTCTATCATTTCTCTTCTAGCTCTTAAACAGAGGGCTGTTTGCACAAATAGGGTCAGAGCCCTTTATTAACTTCCAAATTGTCTCCCTTTTTGAAAGTGCAATATTTAAAAAGCACCTAAAACTTGAGTTGTATCAAATACAAAGCTCATGTGTTAATGAATTCTACAATCATCCCTGCCCCTTCTTTACACTCACATACAGTCCACACAGTCTTGTGGCTGGTTTATTGGTACAGTCTGTGGTCAAGTGCCTTTATGAAGGCAACATCAACACTAGCTGTAGGCTCTCTTTCACTATGTTCACTTTAATCCACGAAGATGGAACTTTGACCTTCAGTGTCCCGGTTGATATAAAGTTTCATCTAGCAGAGTCTAAACGAAAAACCGTTTGGTGCTGATGTGCAAATGCCTACACAGTCAATGTAGATGTTGACTCTAATGTCATTTTACAAATTGTAATTTTGCTGCTGTAATGAATATGGATTATTTATGATGTGTGGCCTAATTCTCATAGTGTATACTGCCCACTACAGTTAGCGTCGCAGCAGTATACATAATGAAGGATATCCTTCCCAGTAAGGCAAAGGAAAGCATCAGGAATCCGGATGTAATCATTGGTAAACCATTGTTTGCCACTCAATTCCCCCTTGACGGTCATTATTATCAACTTTCAGCTGTTTTCATCTTCTTAGCTGTTCATTGAGCTTGTGACATCATCCTACTTATTTATGTTTTGTTTGTTTTCAAGCCTGCGTTGCTCTTTTGATGCTGAAGTTTGCTCTTAGTGTGCCATTGAATGTGTGGCTGATGTTAGGTGACCTGTAGGTAGAACCAATGATGGGAAGGCTGCAGCTGGAGCTAGAAATCCCAAACACGTTGAAGCCCATCATATCTATCTACATTAAATACTTCTGACAAAGAGTCACAGGTTTTTGCAAAGGAAGTACTTAATTGAGATATGAAATAAAGCAATGTATTTTTCTATAGCTAGTGTGTATAAAATCTCTATTTTCAGTACTGCCCATTATTTGTGTATCCGTTTTAAGTTGTATTAGCTGAATGAATGTCATTAGTTTGGTCATTTGTTTCATTCTTGCAGCCACCATTCTGGCAATGGATCACTTTTGTTTATGAGAATATTCTGTAGATGTAAAAGTCATTTGGCAGCAGCAGCAGCTTCCTTCATGTGCAGTTGAATTTCAAGTAAACGGGTCATTTTGTCTCTTGTTCCCCTCCAGTTAACAGTGAGTCAATGAGAGCTACAGAGCAGCAGGTCTGGAGGTTCTAGGTATTTAGTGTGAAAGACACCATAGCAACATGGTTGTTAGGAACAACAGACAAAACAACATAATAAGCATACAGGACATCATATTGTACAGTAACAAGTGTGTTTGCTCTGCACCTTCACCTGATAGAAATCTGAATGTTAGCTCGACTGTTTAAATGAAGGGATGAAAGTCACACAGAGTGAGCACCTTAAAGATTAGGGAACAGAAATCTACAAGTTGAAGGCTGATAGCTGTAGATGTGGAGCATAGAGATCTGTCTGGTGTTATGATGTTATCTCCATATTTGAAGATAGGTAAATTTCTTTTTGACTCACTGCTCCTGATTAAGGATTCATGAGCTGGTCCTATTTTAATTACGCTATCAAATATTGATAGCATTTAATAGACAATACATAGCCACCGGCTGTTTTTTTTTTTTTTTTTCCCAGTTTTCTTTCAGCGCTCATAAGGAGTTATGATAAAGATATTTAAGGCAAAATCTTCAAATGCAGCCCTATTTAGAAAATACCCCTGAAAACCACTTCGCAATTTACTTCACAGTTTACATATAGAGTGTCCATTTCTTCTATATCCCTGAAGCATCTAGTTGGGAATTATGTTTTCTCGTTAAAATAAATAATTTATTAATTTGCTTTCACTGATAATAGTCTTTCTCTTAAGCAGCGACAGCTTTGTTTGGGAGATGTCTGAAGCACTTTAAAAAAACTGCAGTATCTTTCAGTTTGGATATTGCACAAAGCATGAATATACAAAGTTTCAATAAACCTTCACATTTATAAAAAGAAAGGATTGTATTTTACTCATATAGTTGGGTGCAACAGTTTATCCCCTAATTTTGGAATGGCAAAAAGAGTAAAAGAACATTTATTTTGATCAACATAATATTAAATGCACATTGCGCTAGTGTTCACAAGGAATTAGGGTTAATTGATCAAGGTGATTCATACCTTTGCATCAAATGAATGTATTATTTTACTATATTTTGCTTTATACATTCCTTGAATGTTTTTGTTCCTTCTGGTGACAAAGGACCCTCTGAATTAGCTGAATTTGTAATATCATTATCTTAGGGTAAATTTGAACTATGCCATACTATACTGAACCTACCAATAAAAAAAAAAAAAAGAGAGACTCACATTGTTGCACCCAACTGTATCTGAAATATTTCCACTGCAAAAAGCCTACTACGCAAATAGTTCAGCGTAGAGATAGCTAATGGTTTAGAGAGAATAAAAAAAGTGCAGTTTTGGCTAATTCACGACATGAGACATTGCTCAAAAAGGGCTAATTGTTCTTTATATACGCGCATTTGCATGTGAGAGTCTGGATCAAGTCCATTTAAATGCTTTTATGGTTCTTTGACCCTGACAACAGTCACTCTTCTTTTATGTCTGATGTTGCAATGTACAATTTCTAAAAATCTTTTCTTCTCTCATATTTTTGGATAAGAATTGAACTCCCTGCTATTATTATCAAAGAAAACTTAAAATCCTAAAGTCCATCGACACATATACAATTTGCTGCAAAAACCACGGCGGCCTACTCACTCTGGGATGGTATTCACCAGATGATAACAGCCTCATGGGCAAAAACATGAAATTTAAGTATTTAATATGTAATCCATAACACAAGGTGCAAAAGTGACACTTTGTAAACTTTGTGGAACTGTATATCATTCAAAAAACAATGTTTTAAATTAAAGTGGCAAGAGTGGAGGTGTGCAAAAATACTGTACATAAAAGGAAGTTCGTTGTGTTGATCAGAGGGTAGTGTAATCTGTCTCCGACAAAAACATGCTCAACCCGTGGACAGTGGTTTTGGTGCATGTGTCTAATATAATTCATGCTGGATTGATCTGTGTGATCTTGTTGTGAGCATTCTCTGCAGAACTCTACCCTGACGTGTTCATGTCTTGTTAAACACATACTTTGTATTTGTAAATTATAATGACATCTTTGTTCATACAAGAAGGTTCAAGTTGCTTCATCTGTGCTCTACATATTGTGTGTGTGTGAGTGACATGGGTGGTCACGTGAGCTCAGAAGTGTAGTAAAGCTCTTACGAGGCCTGTGCTGTTTAACCCCCGTAACTGTTGTGTTTTTTTCCCCAAACACTGAAACTGTCTCAATAAAGCCTAACAAAACTAGGGTTCAAGGGTTCAATCCCCATGGTTACCAGCTGTACACAGTGTTGCTGGCATGAAACTTGCTGTTTTCTCTTCCCACACTGAGCCACCAGTGCGTTTCTGTGCTGTCTGCAAACATCAGTCTACTAATGAACACGAATGCCTGCGGTGAGACTGAAGGTTCATTCATGTGTCAACATCGCAGCAGAGAACTGAGGCACCAGTTATCTGCTCATTATTAACACTGTCTGAAATTATTTCTAGAAATGAATTATGTAAGTTCAGCTCAGAGCCAAGAAAGTTACACAACAAAACATTTTTATTAACATATTACAACACAACGGCGTACTACTTTCTCAGTGGATTGTGTTAGCAGGAGATCACATCCTTCTGGCTTTGCGTGGGCGGCATCCATTGTGTGGCACGGGGGTGTTGTCAGTGATGGATACCACCTCCAGGCCTCCCATTGTCAAGCCTTTGATTGCAGACTGCACAACAGAGATAAATATATTAATTGATTGAAACAGCTAATGGAGACAGATCAAGACATCTGTGGCAACTTCAATGGCTTTATATTTTTATCATCATTATAAAAAGTTATTTTAAAATTATATTCAGTAGTACAAGGTGCAACAGGTTTCACTTTTCACTTATCCTGTGATTCTGCTGGGTCTATTTCAAGTTGCTAAGCTCTAATATGTAACCCAGTAACTGAAATATGACATGATAAATCAACTGACAATAAACAGATCAGTGATGAAAATAATCTGTAGTTTCAATTATTGTAAAAGTTGATCAATCTCTACAATAAATGACCTGCAAATTTATTCTAATCAGCTCACAAGGCACAGTACAAGCAGTGATACACTCTTTTTAAATCGCCTACTCACCAGACGTCCAGGACCAAGACCTTTGACCACAACACGAACAAATTTAACTCCCTTCACTGTGGCTTTCTGTTCACAAGAAAAGATATGCATAGTAACTAATTTGTAGCGTCTGACTTCCCCATTCAGAAAAGCTGGGAAAATTTCATTAGGCAGACTTTAAACATTAGGGGAAATTAAAGATGCAAAAGTGAACAGCCACTGAAGCTGTAGATTAGAGTGGGAGTCCAGCCCCTGTTTGTAGAACTGAAATATTTGCGTATATTATTGTCAAACACTCCCTTAGTTGTGAGGATTTGCTGTTTTTTTGTAAATGTAAAAGCAAAGTAAAGCTCTTTGTCATAAAAATTAATATGTAATGGTGTGGTTTGTCAAGAAAATAATTTTTTAAAGAATAATAAGCAGATTAATAGAAAATGGAACTAACTTCCAGCACTATATTATCACCTGGAGAATCATCTTTGTCACATCTGCTTGAGCTTTTAATCATAAAAGATGAGGTATTACGCTTACTATTTTTTCATTTTTAGCTGTAGCTGAAACTGCAACGTCTGAAAACAACAGTTTAGACGGCGAAAAAGTTTCACTATTTGCAATTACACATTACATGGTAGCAGTATAATCAAATAAGTGCCCCCATGGGATTACTGCAAATGAAATTGTGTGACCTTAAGCCAGCTGTTCATAAATCGGGCTAATACAAAGTGTTAATGAGCTTTTTAACTCTGACTACTACACTAAGCCAATGTCCTAAGAGACCGCAGCTTACTTAAAAAAATATGATTATGTGTCATTAAACATAGTAGAGAAGCGGCGTAGGTTTGACTAATGCCATATAACAGACTGAAGTCTTTACACAATCGTGTGCTTTGTTGTACTAGTGTCTTTGAGCAAGACACTGAACCTCTGGCCTGTCGCAGTAAGATGTGAGAACTTACTGCAGCAGCAGAGATGCCTGCTGTCTGAGCAGCGATGGGGGTTGACTTCCTGATGTTCTTAAATCCTTCTGTTCCGCACGATGTCCTGACCACTGATTGTCCCGTGTTGTCTGTCAGCTGGATGTGTGTGCTGCCACAGGACAGGACAGTTTACTGGGTCACTGACTCACAGCTTACAGACAAGTTAATTTTTTGAACAGTCACAAAGGACGTTTTCAATACACCATCTCACAGATGACAAGGTATGTGTTCCCTAAAGCTGGTTTACTATGTCATACAACTGTAATGATGAGTTATTTAATGTGGTGTTAGTTTTTCTACTACTCTGGTTTAACTCAATTCAACACTCACTACACTGAAAAAACATCTGATATTTTTAATCATACCACGGTCTTATTAGTGACAAATGCATTTCAAACAGTTGTTTCTTCTCAACTCTGCATATATATTTACTGGTCTGATTCAAGGGTTGGAAATCAGACGATGAGAGAAACATTGTCTAAATATGAGTTTAGCTGGATCTTTAATGACATAAATAAACTCATTTTCATGCATTCTGGGGAACACCGTATGACCTAGATCAGTTCACTAAAGTAAAATGGACTTTATTTAAGCTTAATTATATACATTTTATGAACCTTAAGAAGTCATGTCTGCAGTTTCACTTACTTGTTGTATGTGGCTTTAATGTGAACGATTGGTAACTCCTCAAACTTCTTTCCACCCCAACTCAGAGAACTGTCCTGACCAGGCAGTGGGGGAAAATGGCTGAAGAATAAAACATAGACACACCATCAACATTTAAGCCTCTCGTTACCAAGCAAAGGGACCAAACAATAAACGGTAATGCAGGAAATATTACCCATGGATCATGGAAAGACATAGGCGTATAACAGACCTGAAGACTCTGGAGGTTTTCCCCGAGTCTGTGGTGGATGCTGCGTTCTGCTGAAGTCTGACAGCACTGCTACACAATGTTCGCTGCAGCCCACTGCTTCCGCATCTGTTAAACAATTTTTTGGAAACATATTCATAAAGCAATGCAACTCGACTCTTAACTAAAAACTAGCCTCTCATTTGATTATCAGGTTTTACAGTTTAAGTCACAATTCAGTTTTATCAACACTAGCTGTTAGCTGACCAGGATGCTAGCAAAGCATAAGACACTTACAGGGAGCTCCCATGTGTATTTAGGGAGACAGCGAGTTGTCGACAAACATTGCTCACAGAAGTAGCTAATACACAACTGAACTTATACATGCTTTATTAAACGATACACGAATTAGCTAAAAGACTATATGCTATTTTACACACAACAAACGTGACATTGAAGGAACTGCAAATCTAGACCAGACTAATAATGTGTTTTTTTAAAGGGGTGCGAAGGTTATTACAACAATGTTATTGCAAACGTCATACACAAATAGCCTGAAAAATTTACAGTTTAACTATCAAAATAATTTCCTGATTGTGTTATGCACTGTGCATGTAATGCTACAATGTTATATTTTCGTTTTCGTTTAGTACTTTTATTACATAGTCCCCCCTTTTACCCGAATAGACCAACCCGTTGTCCTGCACAGAATTGTGGGTAAAAGTAGTAAAATGCTGCATTCATGTGATTCGTAAATCCTTGTAAATATGATTTACGCTGAAGATGTGCTTAAAGCCCTCAAATAAATTACTTGATGAGCTGTTTCATGCCAAAAGAAATACGGATTGAGCGTTTTACCTTGTTTAACATAAATATTTTTTGTATCCTTTGACCATAAAACCTGGGGTTTTAAAATCATTTTTCAGTGCACCGCTATCGTCACGATTCTTTTGCAAGTGCATTGAATGTAGCAGAAGAAGATGGCTGCGCCGTGTACGAGGATGGCGAGTAGGCCTCTGTTACACTTTCTGTCTCGTTTTAGCAGGACAGTGCCCGGGAACACCGGGGTTTGTCAATTTTCCAGCACTTGTGTTTGTCGGGTTGCTCGCAAGCCAAGAGTGTGCCGGAAAGGGCGACTTCTCCGTGGACTCTGATGGCAGCGGTGTGTGTGCAGAGGCTGCCGGTGATTTCAGCGGACTTGAGCCCCGTTGAGCAGCAGTTCAGACACATGCTGCAGCAGGTGCGTTTGTTAGGAGACATTAGCTGGGTCACCTCACATTTCCCAACCCGGTGTTACAAAAACGTCTGTGACCAAACCCAACAAAGGTTGTTAGAGGGCAATGTGAGCTGTAACGTTACTGACCTTCAGTTTTTTTTTTAATTAAAACCATCAGGAGACTATAGTTTATTACTTTGTCATTGTGTCAGTGTCTTTGTGTCAAGTCACTTTTTTTAAGAACACGAAGAACAAATGATCTACAGGTTTGGCTTCCTTTTTTGCTCGGTTTCAAAGCTGGGTAAGAACTGGAAAGCCACTAAGGGCATCTGCTCACCCCCAGGCCTTGAAAAGCCCCAGATTTCCATGGTAGTTCTGTACGTCTACTTGACGAAATTCAATCTGCCAGAAACTTGCTTTACTAAAGTCGATGATCATCTGGCGTTTCTGTTGTTGACCTAGTTGTGAAGAGGTATGTGTAACCTTGTGTGAAATTGAACTGAATAGAATTTATAAAACAGGGAAACAGATTCCAACTAAACATAAAGATCTTTCAGAACCAAATTCAAAAACTTAAACCAGTAAATGATTGTTACTTTTTGCTTAAAAAGTTGCCAAAAGATTTTTTTGCCCACTGACTTGATTATTCAACTAGAATACTACTTGAGTAATGGATGCCAGGACAAAAAATAAAACTGCAGTGTACATTTGGGTAGCAGGGGATGGACAGCATGTTCTTGCATTATAAATCCTACACCATAATTCAAATCAGTCAAACAATTACCTTATTGTCGAGGGTTTGATAACCAGCTAACAGAGGTCAAAGGACACCCTGGACAGATTGCCAGGTGTCATGGGGCTGAAACACAAACCCTTCTTATTTCTGAAGAGGTCATTAAAATAGGCATGCTGCATAATCTTAAGTGTTCAGTGTCTGATCAGAATTAGCCAGTTCAAAATATGTCACAATTTGTATTATAATTGGGGTGCAACTTCTAATTTCTTTGTTTGGAGTCGTAGAGTTTTGAAACTCTGCAGGCTAGATAAGAATGAATAGTTCTAAAATGCCTCAAGGCTGAGCACCAGGCTGAGATGTCATGTCTGTAAATCACTGAAGGTGATGGGATAAAGATGTTGATGTAAGCCATTTTACCCACCATAATAAATGACACCCAGCAACAATTTCCTTATTAACATACTGTCATAAAGTTTGAGACTGAGACCTGGGCTCACTTGCTTTCAGATAGAGCTGGAGAAAAGCCTGCTGTCAGATCATGAGCTGCGGCTGCTGGAGGACGCTGAACGAATGAGTCGTAAGCAGGCGAACGACTATGATTCTGATCGAGAGGACGACCGTAGGGACCAAGAGATTGTGTTGGCTCAGGATCTGGAGGATTCCTGGGAGCAAAAGCTGAAGAGCTTTCAGCCAACGCCTAGGGTCAGAGGTCAGTTAAGAATGTAGATATGCACATATATATGCATGGTATGTGATTTATTCAAGTTCACACTTTTTTGTGTTCCTATCAAAAAAGGAATGTGAGAGTAAATTAGATCATCTGAAGTCGTCTCACACAGCCAAGTGTAAAGTAAATAACCCATGGGGAAATGGACTTGTATTATTTTCAGCATGCGATTGTAAATGTGTTTTTGACATTCAGAAAATCTATTCACTCCAGTACTCCCAATTTGCATTTTACTCCCTGTGACATTTCAAAAGTTTGTGTACATTTTGCTCGACAGTCGCAGAGAGGCGTAGCTGCTGTGAAGCAGCTGACGGCTCTGTCTCCCTGTCTCTTGTTTAGCTGATGTAGATAAGGACGTGACATCAGTGGAGCGCTGCCTGGCAGACTCGCTGGTTCTTCTGTCTCAGCAGCAGGTCGGCAGCGAGAAGCTGTGGCTGCTGCCTCAGACTCAGTGGCAGGAGGGGGAGACTCTGCGACAGACAGCTGAGAGAGCCCTCGCCTCTCTCCCAGGTAACACGAACACAGGGATTTAAAGACTTGCATTGTTTGTGTTTAAATGAATGTGCCGAGCTCTTCGGGGCGCTGTGTTTACACCCTTGACATTACAATTATTAACTGCGTCCATATGAATAATCATCCAAAATAATTCCACAGAAAATAGATTTCGTGTTTAGTGCAGCTCCTCATTGCCCATCAAGAACTAACTTTTTTAATTAGATGAAAAAGGGCATAGGAACTACTAGGAAAATGTACATTGCAGGACAAAACAAAACTTGATTTTGTATTAAAGCATGAAAAATCACCTTTGCAAATAGGTTCATAGGTTTTTGTGTTAAAGCAAGGTGCCCTTTCGCCTCAGTATGTGACCTTCTCTGATTGGATAGAAGGTTGAAGCTCACTCAAAAAGCTTTAGAAACAAATGTCTTCACACTGCTGCTAGTGCTCTTCTGTGAATTTATGCCACAGGCGGCTTTGACTGCACTTCATAACCTTGGGAGAAATTATGGAACTCATGTCAACTAAAAACAGTGTTCTAAAAAGGTGATATATTGTAGCATTAATGCAGAGAGAGAGACCTTTAATGAAAGCTACAATATGCAACTCGAGCTAGTGCTAACACAGGCTGTCCACTGTCCACTGCTCTCCTCCGTGCTCTGCACAGTACCGGTGGTCTGTTGAAGTGGATTATGCTACTCACATTAGATTTTTAAAGCCCTGGTGTTTAGATTATGTTACCATATTTGAATTTGTGTAGGTCTCAAACATGCTACAATTCTATATTTATGGGTTTTAACAATAATACATAAATGCACCTTATCTTATATATTAGGGAAACTTTTTTTTTTAAATTACTGTAAATAATTCACAGATGTAGAAAAGCCAAAATGTTATGTTAATGCTATTTTAAAAAGTTTCCGAACACACTCTTTTTGTTCATTAATAGTAGTCCTTACTCAATTCTACAGAAACAGCCTGCTTTTGCTTAATCGACCAAAAGATCACAGATCCTGCTTGTCTGTACCTGGATTTCTTGTATGTCAGAACTTTAACTTGACTTTGCCGTGTGAGCAGTTTCCTAGTGCGATTTCCCACATGGTTGTAGTTGTTTTAAAACAGTATTTTCATATTTTGTCCATAATTATAATATAGAGTCAGGTGGGATATAAATGAAAACTTTGCTGGAGAGAGTCATGGCTGATTGACTAACCCATACAGTGTGAGCAGAGAAGTCACAGGTTCTGGGTTGATTAAAACATTTAGTGTGAGTTAACACATCATTCACGATTAATATGAATTGCACAGTGTCTGCCCAGCTTAATGTCCTCTGGCTCTGGTGGAAGATTTTTAATGGTCTTAAAAAAATACCACTGATGATGTCATACTCTTGAGACTTAATATTTTTGACAGGAAACCTGCATTATGAACTGAGGCCATATAGTTCCAAAGATGAGGACATTTAACTCACCGGGAATGTGTAATAAAATATGCCACTGAGTTGCATCATGGGAATTTTAGGTTCCAACCTTTCAGACTTGACTGAGCAGACTTTGATTCAGGATAACTTAGCTTAGGCTCATTTTGACTGCTCTTGAGCATTTTTTTACATCCATCTCTCCAATCTTTCCCGACTTTATGCATGTGCAATAATCAGCAGTTTTTTTTAAATTGCAAGACAGACTTATTTTTTAAATCCGATTAAAATCCAGTGATTCTTAAAGCTTGCTATAATCAGCAATGAAACAAACAAACAAAATCCATATCTCCATAGCCCTGAGCAGTGAGTGCAGGCCTTTAGGCTACAGTCCAAACCTAGGTTTAAGTTGGTCTGTTTACAGCCTGTAAGGCAAAATGCAGGGCAAGAGTTTGCTGCGGGCTGCATTTAAAGCACTGCTGCCAGTGCATGATAATAACTCTAGGCGAGTCATAAATACATCAATAATTTTATCAACTCAGAACTTTTCTTACCTGGCAGTATTTTTTTGGCAGCTGATCAGATTGGAAATAGTGTTAATAGCGATTTGCATGAGTTAATCAGGGAGATAAGGTGCTATCCATATCATAAATATCAAGTGTTACAGGATGAATTTTTGTCAACATGCTCCATTTGCTGCATTCTTACTGTAACTACATTCTAATCTCTTTTGCTGTAATGGCCCAGTTTTCTGCTAAGGATCATTAAAGTTTGATGTGATCTAATCTAAAATAGCTCTGTGGTAATTAAAGTACAGTCGTCTGTATTATCCACAACAAGAGTGTCAAACCACCTTCCAACCCGCAGCTCGTTTTACATTCACAGCGTTTTATTCCAGCCATCTCCACTTAGACCTCCACAGATGTCGGTTCATCAGTCTGCAAGGTAAAGGTTGCAGGTCATAGATGGTAGTGATGGAACAAATATTTTATCCAGTGACCCTCACACGTGGTATTTTACATTAGTTTTAAAACGGACTAATTCCTCATATTTTTCCTTTTCCCCGTGACTCCTAGTTACAGTCTCACAACATTGCACATAAGCTGTTAATGTGCCAGCTCCATCAATCACTTCCCGTTAAGAATTTCCACTTGACATCAGCGTGTGCCATTTGGTGACTTACTGTAGCAGGAGTTAATCCATTTTTAATATAGCTGGACTGAGTGGGAATTGAATCTCTAACATGGCCGTGTTACTCTGCATGTCGAGCCAGCTGGGACCGTGGGATGTAGATAAAATGAGATTAGATTAAAACTTAATTGAAAGTTTGATTGAAATTGAAAGTGTGTTGTTGTGACAGCAGAGAATGAGAAACTGAGTATTAGGCTAATGTAACACTTAATTAAAGCAGTCAAACTCTGATAATTCCAGAGGAATACAACGAAAACGCAGTCGCAGCATCGCACCGTCTCTGCCGCTGCTTAGAGTGTATAAAAGGCTGCACCTGAGCTCACCTTTTGTCTTTAGCTGCATTAATGTAAAGCTTGATCTCTCTCCGCAGCAGCTGGGTTCAAGGCGACTTTCCTCGGCAACGCCCCCTGTGGAGTGTACAAGTACAAACTGCCCAAAGCCAGTCGGACGGAGAGCTCTGTGGGAATGAAGGTGTTCTTCTTCAAAGCCCTTCTGTCAGACAGCGGTCCCCCCGCAGCTCCGAACTCTCCTTTTGTGTGGGTGAAGAAAAGTGAACTGCAGCACTACCTGAAACCAGCGTACACAATGAAGGTAGAGCGCTTTATCCTCGACATGTGAAGCATAAATCATACGAGGATCACGATATTTATGAGTCCCAGAAAGATATTATGTGCTGTATCATAGAAAGTTCTTTCAGCCAATATGTGTATGTTTCAATGTATAAATAAATTGTTTTTCACAAATACTGTGTGTGCATCATATCATGACACTGATAAAAAAAAATTCCAAGAAATCCTCTAAAGAATGGTTCCAAACTTTGGGTCCCTGAGTGAGTCCACTGTAAAACCCCGAGCACCTCTAGAGGCCTGCCATTGGCTGATTGAGTGCGAGCCTTTTTAGGCTGACATGATCTTAGCATAAATAATCCCTGCAGGCATTACTGCAAATGAGTGGGAATTTGAATTTACTCAAAGTTTGGCTCTGCCCTTTACTGAGAATATTCCTAAGTAGTGAACTATTTTTGTGGGGGATTTTTCTACATACCTGTCCTCTTTGTCGTGAAGCTGTCAATCAGAGACTCGGTGGGTGTTAAAAGTTTTCAGGAAGGCAAAAAAAAAGAAAAAGTTTTACCAAATATTTTAACAAATATTAGCGTAACTGTTAAGTGTCTTGCTTGTAGTGTTCTGTTTAGTGGTTTTTTTTAGAACTCCTGCAGTCACTGAGTACACATGGAAAACTAAACAGCAAATGTTTTGAGTGCACACTTGATGCTGAACTGTGTGGGCCTGGCAGGGCTGCTGGAGGTGAACTGTTGAGCCTCAGCAGCTGCAGGCCGACTCTCGTCTAACAGTAGGTGGCAGTATTTGCACACCAGCCACAGACGAGCACAGTAAAAACCTGTAATTGTGTGTGTGTGTGTGTGTGTGTGTGTGAGAAACCTCAGAGGGGGACTGCAGAGAGAGCTTTTCTGATCAACTTGGCTTCCTCTTACTCATACTGAAAATATCCATCATAGCAGGTTAATGTTCCTTTGGAATAGCTACGATAATTTGTCTTAGGTAAGAGCATTCTTATGTTCCCGACCCATTCTGCCTGCGATCAGCCTGTTCTTTCTATTTGTGTCTGCTGGGACAAGGATTTATTAATGTTGTAGACATTGGCATCAGATTTTTCCATTTTTATTTCCAGGGTTTGTTGAAAGCCCGCAGCCTGAGCTGTTCTTGAAATTGGCTGAGTGCAATACAGCCTCACTCTGTCAGTTGAGATGTGAAATGTGAAGGTCAGGGCAAGCTGATAAAGGCCATTTCTAACTGTTGGACCATTTGGTTCGCACGCAGAACAAGAGCTAACTGCTCTGTCAGCTGACAATGGCCTTTTGTTCCCCTCGCTTCGGTTCAGATGCCTGACGTCAAATCAAGGTGTAATCACAGGTAGAAAAAGAGCAACGGTTGCTGATTTAGTCCCGAAGGGGCATCGCATCAAAGCAGCTTTACCCAGTTTGTAGTGAAAGGGCCTTCCAGGTTAGATAAATTGGCTGCGGCTCAAAAGGTTGCTGGTCTGAATTCTGAAACCATGCGGGAGTTCTAAGTGACCTAATGATGACCTCCCTTTCCAAAGAAACTAGTGTCAAAAAGCTCTTGAGCAAGACACCAAAGCACGGCCTGCTCTTTTTGGTAGAACGCAGCGAACAACAAACTAAAGCTGATAGTTAAACTAAAGCCGGTTTGGCGCTACGCCGGAGAGATAAATGTTAAAGGGCTACTTGACTCAGTGCTGGTAATTTTCTAGAGATGGCTGCTCAGCCTGTGAAAACAGTTAGTTGATACGCATTTCTCTAGAAGAGATTTGTCAAACTAACTCCTGATGGTCCCATTAAAATGCACCTAGAAAATGCCAATAACCTGCATTTTGGGAAATGTAGGAATAAAAGTCAGGATGTCTCGGATCACTGCCATTTTGATTTTGACCATTCGATTTAAAGTGTCCCCTGTTTTAAATTTTATGCAAGTGCAAAAGGCTTTTTGATCCAAACCTATTAAGATATTCCTAGAATTTTTTTATCAATACTATAGGGCATATTTAATAAAATACTACACTTCCCGTATTGCACCTCAGCCCCCTCTTATATTCTTGTCTTTCACTCTCCACATCCCTGAATATAAGAACCCTTTTTATTTAAATTTGCCTTCAGATTTAAATAAAAGTCTGAGATAACCCTGATGACATCAACATGACATCACCAGGGTTACCTTTGCAAGATCCATGCGAAGCTACAGTTCCTGTGTGATATTGTCAGTCTAAAAAAAACAAAAGTACTTTTTTTTTTTCTATAAATGCAAACGCAAAACTCCTCAGCACTCTAAAGCTGACAGAATACAGTAGAATATAATTTCCGTTCAGTGAAGTGTCTCATCTCCTCTGACCACAGGCTGGTTCAATACCTTTTTCATCCAATTAGATGGCACATGATAAAGAAATGCCAACGAAAAGGTCTCGGAGTAAGAGTTAAGGACAGACGGTGAACGCGGAGGATGTGGCTCAAAGCTGGCTGATGGCTGCTTCTCTGCCTTTGCCGCAGCTTTGCAAACGGTTGCATGTAGAGCAGAAGATGTTACCACCGCCACCACACTGTCACATTCACGCTGGCCTCCTTCTCACTGAGTATTTCAAACTGATTTTAAAGCAGCCGCTGAAATGTTTTTTTTTCAACCTTATTCTTGTAGCCCTTTGAAGTTCAGCGCACAGAGCGAGGCACTGGCAGGCTGAGGGGCTCAGCTCCATTGGGGTGACCTGTGCTAATAATAGTGCACTCACTTATGGCAATGTCAGGCACTATCAGGGGGTAAAAGCCTCCACCAAACACTGCTCTGTATCTCCTCCTCAGTGACACTGCCGGTGGATGGAATGGCCTGTTCTTACATGTATCCTGCATAACAACTCTTACGTAAGTATCTGTGAACATGCACCGTACACATCGCATCTACACACTTGGGCAGCAGTTTGGCGAGGCAGTGAAAATGGGTTCGGAGCGCACAATCAAACTTCTCCACTCTGACCTGTCAGCCTCTAAACAAAGCCTGGCTCCAGAAGACACAGAACACAGCAGCTCTGTTTGGAGTCAACCTGACTACAGAAACCAGAGAAATAAGCATTGCTCACAAAGAAATACAGCAACCCACCACCTCCACCAGTCCTTGCAGCTTTTCTCTCTCTTTTTTTTTATTCTATTTTATGCAAATCTCCTATGACTGAGTGAGGTGTAAGCAGGCTGCTCTCTCACAGCAGTTTACATTAGATAAAGAAACTTATTAGGAATTTTTTTAATGTAATGTCCATGAAGGTAGGAGACAGTTAAGTTCAGCGCAAGGCTTCTGGATCATGCACCGCTTTAAGATCCTTAACCACTACCCTCCGTAGCTTCACTCTCCCAGCATGCAATGCTACCAGCGAGGACTGTATTTCTTACCCTTAATCATTCAGTGACAGTCAGCTCAGCACACACACTTTCAGCCCCATGCTGCTCTGCCTTTAAACAGCTGCACGCACTGAAACAGACATCTGCTACGGGACCTTCGCCTTTCTGTTAACCTCCCTGTTCAAGTGCACACGCTCACCAATGTTCCTGCTACCTGTGCACCGAACAACAGATGAGATTAGAGTCACCCTGCAATAAGTAGAACCAGTACAACAAATGCACTTTAGTATCTTAGCAGACAGTAGCAAAAGTTTATCTAAAGATGTAAAAAGATAAATGCGCACAAGTACACAATACCACCACAGTGCTACCAGCAACAATACTGCAAACGATCCATTTCTACAAACGAGCACATTTTATAATCCCCAGAAATTTGAGAGACAAAAACAACAACTTTAGGTTTCTCAAAGTGAGCATAAACACCAGACCAGCTGGACTAGAATAGAATATCCAAATTTAATGCAAATGAAGAGGACAGGACAATCAGAAATCCCATGTGCATCTGCTTGAAAAGAGACATTTAAATCATTATTCATCATAGTTTGATAGTTTTGTGGGTATGTCTAAATATTTGTAATTAAATAAGCAGCAGTCCAAATTAAAATATGTCCTTAACATGTTTAAGATTAACACGCTAATGTGCCTTATCAGGAGTGTGTGATGATCAGAGTTCTCTGACTGGGTCCTGGCGCAAAGAAAACCATCGAGATTTTATTTTTCAAACCTTTAACTTGAATTAGTGAAAAAAACATGGAAACATGCAAACTGTTCAAACATTTTGCTCGTTGCTTGTAGTCAAAAGCTGAATACCACCGTGGGTTTTCGGGCCCTTTGACAGCTTAAACCAAGGAAACAGGTGAAAGAAGCCAAAGAGCAAAAGGAAAACAAAAAATACCTGGAGTGCACAGTTGAACTGTGGCAACCAATGCAGAGCACCTGCTGCATTGCTGAGGGTGGCAGACTGGAGGAGGAGGAGCTGGGACGAGGCGTCGTACGCTGTGATGGCTGGGATCTGTGACTGAGTGGGGGGTGATGTGAGCCATCTGAACCCGCAGTCTACCATCCATCACGCCAGAGAGGCAGCAACAGTGGCGAGCAAACACAGGGAAAAAAAAAAAAAGGATTTTGCTATAACCCGTTGCTCTCTTAGGCCTGTCCTGTCAGAGACATAATTTCTCTGTCTACTCTGGCTGCAAAAACATTTTCATCTCCAATCAAATTCAGATGGTCAAAGTAGAGTGTATTTTCCGGGATGTAAAAGCTGTGGTGTTATTTGGGGGGCAGTGTGGTGGAAATGGTTTGCTGTGAAAACAGACTTCTACAAAATGTGATGGTGGTTATATATATAGCCACCATATACACTATTAATACTGCAGAACGATCACATGTACAGCACCTGCTTACACGGGTGACACTTTGACATTTGGTACTGAGAAACATTTTCTTTTTAATAGACGCTACACTGTGGACTGTATATTTTACAGTTACAAATCATATCAACTTAAAGAAAGGCTAATCTCGTTGGATTCTGGACACTCCTCCACTCTCTGGCTGGTTACCGGTTGACTCACCCATCGCCTTCCATCATCCTTACCCCTGCATGCTTGTATTTGAGGGCTTGTGTTTTGGGGTTGCTGGTTGTGTCATGGTCGCTCTGGTGCTTCTCCCTTATATTGTTCAGCCTTTCATGCTGTTCGTGAGTCTGTGTTGATTGCTCTGAGTTTTAGCCTCCTCACTTTGAGTGATTATCTGTTCGTAAAGAGGGTTTTTTGTCACAGTCCAAGTCTCTGCTGTTTGCAACATTCACTTCCTCTTTGAGTGATTTTTGTTAGAGTCCAATTCTCTGCCCTTTGGCTTAATGTTGTTATCTCCTCAGGTGTCTATGCTGAGTATTATAGTATCAGGAGAATGTGTGATAATTAATAACTGTATGAGTAGTTCATGTGTTAATAAACCTTATACACTCTTGGTGCATCTCAGCTTCCGCTTTTGGGTCCTCTAGTTACAGCTTCTAGTCAGGGTAACCATTAAAAACCTTAATGAAGAAAAAAAGATATTTTCTACAGTACTTACCTCTGGGATTGAGGCAGCTTATTTTTCCATTGGTCATAAAAACACTAAAAAACATAACATCTCTGATAGTTCTATGTATTTCCAGCATTACTTCAAAACCTTTTTGACTAAAAAAAACCAAAACATAACACTATTACTTAAATGTGAATAATATCCATACTTTGGGCACTACAACCACAATTCCATGTACTTCCACTGGGGTATTCAAAGAAGTTTAACACTGATATCAAAAAACTAGAACATAAAATCATTAAATATTAAATACTCAGTATGATCTTTAGCTGGATGCCGAGTAACTTTTGATGGGTCTGTGCCATTGCTCCTTTTTACCTTGTCACAGACCAACAAGGGTCTAATGATGTTTTTTTAAGTGTTGGTGTTGTGATGTTCTTTTTGTCCCTCGGGGGAAGGTGAAACAGAGAACTTTGACATATTAACATGTCATCTTTCTAAACATCTGTACTTTTTGATTCTTGTGTCCACATTTAAAACTGGATGCATCTGCACAGTCAGGTTCCATTTATTTGTTCATTTGTTAAAACAAACAGTAAATATCACAGATGTGACTTTTATCCACCGTATAGGTTATTTAGCATTTTTAGTTTTTATTTTGCTCTTTTATTTTTTGTGTGTGTCCACCTCGAATGAATGTGGATGTTGTGGCTCAAGATTTTGCGCGATGTTGTTGGGATGGAACAGTGGGAGATGGCAGACGCTGCTCCTGCTTCCTGCTTTCTCCTGTACCACTCTGCAGGAGGAAGCTTCAGTCCTCCACACCCCCGTCTAGTCTTCCATCTCACCCTCTTCCTTCCCAAACGTCCCTCCATCCAAATGTTTTTTTTCATTGCTTATAATTATATTAGATTTTCACATTTGTTTTTATTTTTGCTGACTTTTTAGACTCTCTGTGTGATGCAAGTTGTAATAGATAGTAAATGCTCCTACATGTATGTGATGCAATTTTTTTTTTTTTTACTTGCTTCTTATTTGTCTTTTCTACATAAACCCATCCAAACCCCTTCCCCCTCATCTCTCTCTTTCTTATGCCCTCTATCTCTCTCTGTCACACACACACACACACACACACACACACACACACACACACACACACACACACACACACACACACACACACACACTCATACAGATCCGTTCATACTGTGCCTGGCAGGCAGACCTCCGGCCTGCAGGGTGAGTCTTCCTCCCCTCCTCTGACTGTCTGGATCTGCCACCGCCTTTGTGTCACCCAGATCCTTCCCCCTTTCCCTGGGAGCCGTCAATCCAAAGCAGACTCATGAGTGGGTTGATTGGGTGGGGGGGTGGAGTAGATGGATGGATGACAAATCGCGTGTTGGGTCTGGATGCAGTGTGAGGGGAAAAACGAAAGTGTGAATGGACAGCAGGAGGGTTAAGGTCACATCCTACTGTGTGATAAGATGGCGCTGTGTCAGGACAGACGACCCTTCCACTGACCCCGACTTCCTCCATCACCATCACCCCATCTCAGCACTCCACCTCCTCTCCTTCTAGCCTGCAGGCTGCGTGATTGGCTGCTGGGGTTAGCAGTTCACCCCCAACCACCAGCTGGACCAGAGCGTCATCACACCTTCAGGTCACTGGCAGCATATGGAAGGAAGGCTCTAACAAGTTCACTGGTTCATGAACAAGTACAAGTAAAGTGTTTGAAGTGAAATAGATCCACCAGTGTAGAACAAACACTGACACAATATCAAATGAAGCTCAGTTGGATAGAACCGGAAACCTCGCATGCGTTCACGTTTTCTATGTCCAATGGTTGGTGTGAATACTTCTTTGGCAGTGGCCTGTAAAGGGGCTAGTCTCCTTCCAAAGACCTTTTAGGTGACGACCAATGGTCCCTGAGGGATATCTGAATGCCTCCCCTTTGGCAGCAGCCCCTGTCCAAAGTCCCCTGGGATTGGAGGGACAACAGCTGCTACAGCAGTGCAAAACATCTGGCAGAAAGGCAGGAAAGTCAAAGTCCCGTCCAGAAGGTTGTTAGGGGAGACGTCGGCACTGACGATCGTGTTAGACGATGCTATCATCATTAAAAGAAACTGCAAGCGGCATGGCACACTACTCCCCAGACTGAGAAGTCATCTGTATCTTTCCTTCAAAGTGCAGTGGAACGTTTCTGCAATGATAAAAGACACGGCGGTTTTGATAGGACGGCCTCAGGGACTGTGTTAGACTGTGTTGCATACTGCATGCATGGTGGCAGCCAGTGTAAAAGGGCCTTTTTTTTAACTGCCTGCTGAGCTGCTGTTGCACTGCTTCCCAACGAGAAGCAGCAAGATCATTTTGCTGCTTGCACAATTTTAGTGTTTTAACGCGGGCAAATTGTGAAAACCAAGATTGCTGGGAACATACAGCATCACCTACAAAGCCTGAACAAATAACAGGACATGCAAGCAAGGAGGAAAACATTGGTACATGGCATCAGTGCAAAATCAAATTATTATAAAAACATTTTTATTGATACAGGCCTTTGTGAGATTTTTCAAAAAGACACTTCCTATGTAAGTGATGGGAAACAAAACCCACATAAACCCTCTGTCTGTGCAAACATGAATTACATGCTTTATCTGAGGACAATTTAAGGTTCTAAATTTCCAAATTAGTCACATTTTGTGGATGAGTTGCTGTCTTTTTAGTACAAGATTCTCTTTTGTGTCTGAGCTAGTATCTAAACAGCAAAGCACAAAGCTTACGGCGTTAAAAGAGTTTAACTTCGGAAGACGTGTATTTGATTTGATCAACTCAGAAAAATTAACTACGTTTACTGAAGCCTCATATCAAGCTTCAAATACACATTTAAAAACAAGTAGTGCAGATTTTGTCCCCAATCATTTCAATTCCCTCGGTTTTAGGAAAGGGTCTGTACACGGCCAGTGTGAAGACAAGGACCGATTCTTTCCCTGATTGAATGGAAACACATGAAGAATTGTGTTTTGGCTACGTGCATGTTCTCGATAAATGCTTCCTGTCAGTATCAGAATTTGTACAATAAATTCAAACCTCACTCTCCACAGAGAAATGTTCTTGCAACTGCAGTGAAGAAGACGTTAGTTCCCCAGAACTTGTCTTCTCAGGCAATTAGTAAAAACTGAACCACTTCTAAACTGCTGCATTTACAATTTGTGTGCTCTTGCAATTCTTAAATGTAATGCAAACTGTAAAAAAAAAAAAAAGAAAAAATCAAACATATTTGTGAAAAGCTGCTAAAACTTTCCTTACTCTGGGGCAGCAAACGTCATAAGATTCCAAAAATTCAGTGAGATCCTGGAGGCCCTCGTAAGTAACTTTCAACTCAGCAGAACTTTAACTGCTCTGAGGTGAAGCAACACCACATGCGAGACGTCTGCCAGCAAAAACAGCCTGGCTACGAAAAAAAAAGATCAACTCCAGGCATTTACTGTACTCTGCCTTTGATAATGACTTTAAACACTGTTTCTGGTGATGTCAGTGTAGCTTTCATCCCATCATGCACTATGCATTATCATAGCTAGTCGATGCTCTTTCAGACATTTTTATTTCATTTGCCCTTGTCAGTACTTACCCCTCTTGACTCTGATGGAGAAGTTCCACAGGAGGTTGCTGAGCATACATTCTTAACAGAATCCCTTTTCAAATTAAATTTAAATGACCCCCTCAGCTCATAAGCAGCAGCTCTCCTGACAACTTAATTCATAATTCAGTGCTGAGCCAGGGCCTTGAGGGCCGTAATGACGGCCTAAATGGAGAAGAGATGCTACTAAATGGGCTGTTTGTTTGCACCTAAACCTCTTTACAGGCCACAAGTCCACAGCTCAGCACGGTGGTGGTGAGGAGACGAGCTGATGCAGAGAGGAGGTGGAGGGCCGAGACGATTTGCTGACCAGTCGCTTTCCTGTCTCGGGGTCACCGTGGGCTGCTCGACCACAGCGATTTTGCACGCTTTAAAGAGCATCTCCGCTTGTAAGTTATGCGTGAGTTAATGGCAGCAGTTTATTTGTGTCCCTGTGCAGATGACTGGAACAGACAGAGACACACTCATGAGATATTTATGCCAAGAAGAGGATGTTGTGAATGGTGGCACAGTGAAGCCACCAAACTAGGCCGACTACACTTAGTTAACGTGAAGGAAGACCCGAGCGTCACGCGGCAGCCAATCACGGACGCCGCGTCCGCCGTGCCGCAGAGGAGAGGGACCGTCTGACGCGTTCAAAAGCCAGCGCCCGTGATGCTGTGGGAGTGCACTCATACACATGGCACAGGCAACCTACAAGCCAGTGAAAGCCCCGTTAAACACTATACACAGGTTTGGAGCAACATGTGCTGCTTTCCGGGTGACAACTTCTTCAGGAAAGGCCTTGTTTGTTTCAGCCAAGCAATGCTAACAATGTATTACAGCAGCAAAAAATCCAGGTGCTAAACTGACCTGTCAACCCCTGAAAACATGTGGTGCATTGGGAGGTGAAAAATATGACAAAGGAAGCTTAAAAATGGTGAACAGAAAACCAAAATCCTACATCACGCAAGAATGAGAAAAAAAAAACTAAAGCAAATGGACAAAAAGGCGACACAGTAGTAAAAATGTCTCCGTCCCAACTCTAATCACACAAACTGAATCCGAACAAACAATCGAATTCCTTCCTTTCAACAGTCGATATGTTGTTTTTGCACAATATTACATTCAAAACACAGGTTTTCAGATGATTTGCAATGTAGTAGGTCTTTAAATTTAAACTTAGATTCTTAGTAGATCTAAATAATACTAATAGTAAATCTTTTTGTCTTATTTCCAACCTTGATTTCCATCACTCTCGTTGAAACACTGAATCCTCACGGTTAGAAGCAAACGATCCTCTGTCATATGTATTTGTTGAGTTTTCCATGAGTCATCTACAGTAGAAACGTAGATTAGTGGGAACTCTGTGACTCGCAGCTACTGGCTTAGAGTTTAAAGACGGTTTTAAGGCCTGGGTAACCGAATATTTCCAGGTGCAGAGCTTGCAAACTGTTGGCTAAGAACACCAATATCAAATAGTGACGACAACGCTTGTTCACAATCCCTCTGGCTTTAGTGGGAAAGACTGTAAGTGCTGAACAAAGCACATAGTGGTTCCCTCAGGTGAGTCATACATCAGGACATCTGTCCATGTTACTGTTCAGCTCCCTGGACCACAAAAGACACGGCGTGACTGTCTAGCTTTTACAGCAACTTTGCCATCTCGTCGTTTGCAATTGTTGAGGACTTTTTTTTTCACCTTTTCTCCACGTTTCTACTTTATTCTACACGCAGGCTGAGAATGTGCATTAAAACTTGCCGATGGATCCCCAAACACTGAGACTCTCCGGGCATTAAAGTGGAGACAGACAAGTCTGTATTACAGCTGACATTGGGACAAATATAGTGAAGGCCACTTAACAACTGGACCCGACTGCAGTAGCTGCACTCAGCAGTTGGTAAGTGGCCTCCTGTCTTACTGCTTCATTGCTTCATTGCCAAATGTGGAATAACAATAAAAATGGTAATAAAGTTTTAAAGAATGACTAAGTACAAAAACGATAATGCAGTGTTTAAAAGCCAAATACAATTCAGGGGGGAAATTATATTTGATTTAATGTTATGCCATCGCTGAACCGTTTCATTTTGCTTATTTTGACTTAATGTTATTTTGAATTTAGTTGACTTCCTCGAAGAGCAGACAAAGACAAGAGGATGATAAGAGCTGCCTGTGTCTGGCCAAAAAGAAGGAAAAAAATAAAAAAAATAAAAGGTGGGTGTCTTATTGCTGCAGAGGAAAGATATCAGCTTCCTCTCCTTTTAGTTTGTGGCAGACTCATCAACCAGGTGTGACTCTTGTCAAAAGATGATTCTAAAGCAACAAAAGGTCATTTCACTCGGTGCTGACAACAAGACCACTTCATGTGTCAGACTCTATGAAGGGGGTCTTGGATCCACTGCTGGAGTGCACTGATTCACGCTCTGCTGAATCAGACCTGAGTGTGTCCTACCTCTGGCTGGGGCCACCGTCTCGTTTTAACAAAGACAACTCGGCAGACAATGGGCAACTCAAATCCAACACCTGACACCAGCCACAACATAATTCGACGAGAACGTGCGTGGACGTGACTGAGGAAAGACCTCGTAAGGTTGCAGCGCTGGGCGATCCACGATTTGAGACACGCAGCTCATCAGCTCTGATAAGACTGAGGGCAGCGAAATACACAATAAAATCATGTTCAACTAAGTATTAGTATTTCATCATAGGAGAAGAGACAGGAGAAGAACAAGCAGCAGCTGGGAGGGGGCAGAAATCAGTGTACAGGCTTTGTCAGAAGACACCTGAGGACCTGAGGACACCGTGGCAAACTGACAGACAGGTACGCTGAGGCTATGCAAATACGTTTTTTGTCGTGTTTTTGTCTCTAGTTATTGTCCTGTAACAACTGACAGTTGAAAAATACACCAAGCTACAAAGACATCAGCGCAACAAAAGGCAAATCACGGGTGGTGACAAAAAGTATATTTTAAATATTATTTCCTCTGAACAGACTGTGCTGTCCGTGACTTAAGGATCTAATATGTGGAGTTTTGTTCTCCTTTGTTCACATATGCTCGAAAGTTTCTATTGAGCACAAAATACTTTTTTAATCAAAGTAATAAACTTCATATTTTTGTGGGCAGTTCATAAAGTTCTTGGTCATTTTTTCAAGCTCTGAATCCGCTAAAGGGGCCAAAGATCCTGCGCCAGTCTTCTGTGTTTTAGTTCCATTGGGAGCAGTTGTGGGATAAATCTCAGTACGTTGGTTGGAGATCAGCAGATGACAAAGAGGCTCCTCAGACCTTTTCAGTTATGCAGTTTTTCTTTCAGCACATTAGAACTTGGTTTGGATGAATACAAACTCAATATGATTCATGCATAAGTGATGCTTCAAAAAGAGAAGAGTTCACTTTGACTCTTTGTAAAGTTTTCAAGCTGAAATATATGTCTGAACATCAGAATATGGTCATGCATAAGAGCAAGACATAAACATTAGGGACCTGAGCTAATTGGAAGGAAGATGAAGGACACTGCTAAAAAAAGATTTATGTGAATAATAATAAAATATTTATAATAAGATGTTAAATATCAGAATCCTACTTGTTGATCTCACTTTCATGTGTAGGACATGCAGAGAAATGGTAAAGGAGCAGCCACGACACACACACTTGCTGTAAAAGGTAAGTGCATCAGCAGCTTCGCAGTCCTGAGGAGAGTGACTTTACTGAACACAGCAGGGCGCTTAAAGAAGTCTTTACGCTCATTAAAATTAATAAAAATAAAATTAAATAAAATCTTGATTTACCTGACCATTCATCGTTATCTCAGAAAATATACACGTTTCTCCCTTTAGTTTTTTATGACTTAGAGAGACGGGAAAGAAACGGGAAAACAATGGGAATTCAGGTAACAATTTCACAGCGAGGCAGCCAAGCAGGCCCATAGGCAGCCGCAGCACCTGCTGCCATCGTTGGGTCGTCTGGATCCGGTCAGTCCCTTCCAATGTTCCCCTTGTATTAACCCTTTATCATAATGCGGTTCTGCAGTTTGTGCTCCCATAAAAGCTGCTTGGAGACGCTGAAAGCGGTGAAACGGCTCCAGCGACTGCAACCCCTCTGAAACAAGTACACGCTCCTCGGCTGGATGACACATCACACCACCTCCTCAGGTGCTATTGTTGAAGTTGTTGACGTGCCCTAGAGTAAAACGTTTAGTCTGTAATTTTCTCCAGTGAAGCTGCTCAGTGGCATGTGGTGTAACACTGCGGTTATGCTGTACGTTTCCGCAGCGTGAATGTGTGTGTGTGTGCGGCTGTCATATGTCTTATGACACATTCGTATGTGAGCCATCAGTCACACATTCACGTCTAGTTTGACATGCACACACACCATAGACTCAGGAAGCATATAGGTTCCCCCGTGCACATTCACCGGCTTGTCACTGTGTCTGAGGCAACACGTTACTGTATGTAACACTTTGCTCAAACAGCCACTTTAAATCTTACTGCTAATACAATCCAGGTTTTTTTCTTGTCATTTCTTCAAGGATCTTTTTTTTTGCCATGTTAGTAATAAGGTCTGTTCTCACTGATCTGCTCCTATTTACTCTGTTGAAACTCAACTCACCAGCTTTTTAAATACACGGAGATGTACTCATATAACAACACAAATATAAAGAAAAGTAAATAATTATTAATTAAATAAATAGCATTTTGTAAACTGTGGCCTCCACCTGAGCACGAAAGAGCTGATGGTGAAGTCGGCACCTAATTTAGTCCAAACATGTCTCAAAGGCCCCTAGAACAGAAATGTTAGTCAGCACAGCAGCGCATTAATATTTCTACATTTATATTGAAGAAATTGATCAGCAGTGACAAGGTGGAGGCTCTGTGACTTGCACTGGGACGTTTCACCTGCAGATGCTTTGAACGAGAACTAAAAACCAGGAGCTCACTGACACGGAAACTGTCTAATTTCTGCCCAACAATGTCCAGGATTATTTTATTATTAGTGCTTTTAATGATGTGAGCAGCGGCACCAAGAATACACAACGTGTTGAGGACAAATGACCACATGTTGCTCTGCTCCCGCTCAGTTTATTGTTGCTGCTGCTAAACACTCACACACGGGCTCTGGTTAAAAACGGCTTGACGATAACACGTCAGTTTTGGCTCAGTGTGTGCGGCTGGTACATGAGTTTCCTTAAGAATCAATATTAAGACTCTCTTTACTATTTACTGTACTTTTACATTGTCTCCTCCACAAAGTGCAGATGACACTTTTATTTATTGAAACATATTTTTCCAATGCTACTAACCTTAATTATATTAGCTTTAAATTTAATAGTGAGATGTTTATGTCCACTGACCTTCTAATTTGGTTGAGTGTTGTTAATTTTCAAAAACCACACAACGATATTGTCAAATATAAGAATTGACAGTGGCTGAATCTGCACGTCCATGTTTTCAGCTGCATGTGTCATGCAGCTCAAACGGGAGTTGTCTCTACTCATATTCCTCAGGTGCACTAGCAAAGTGATTTCCATTAAGTAATAATATAATAATGACATTCGCTAACGGAAATATAAAAATAATAATTTCCTATTTTTTCCGCATTTAAATTTTATTTCCTGTTTCCGGTTCCTCGGGCGAGCCGAATGTGGACCCAGCAACAGAGACACCCAACACGCATCTTCAAAGGGCTGCGGTACCTAAGGGGTCAGTTGCTTTTAAAGAGCCCGGATGGCCCATGTCCCACTGTGCCATTACCTGCTTTAACAGCAGGATTTGCCGGTGACTCTCACCAGCTCTCTGTGATGTAGGTTCAGGAGTGAGCTCTATTAAAAAGTCATTAAAGCCGAGAGAAGCGTGGTGGGCTCGACCCTCTTGGCAAAAGGCGCCTCTGGAAATTACTCCATCCATCATAATTACACCAACCGGACACTGCCTCACAGAGGCCAAGGGACACAGATCCTTTCATGACCTCACTGAACCAGACTTAGGGGCAGACGGGGGAGGAAGGAACGAGAGAATGTGTGGGGAATGACAAGCGAAAGGAAGAAGGAGAAAGAATGACGAAAGGAGACTCGGGGTGAAGTATTACCAGGATAGAGGAAGTGAAAGGAGCAGTGGGAAAGGAGGAAGGCTTCAGGGGGAGACGGGAAAAAAACGGAAGGAGGATGGAAACGAAGAACACAGGACGGTGTTTGAGTGCAGATTAAGCGTGAACAAAAGGCTGCTGTCATAAAACAGATGATAAAAGAAGGGGAACATATTTCCTACCATATCCGACTGCAGGGCTGTGTTTCTGTGAATCAGTGGCGCAGGGAGTGGCAACAAATTTTTGTTAATTTGAGGCCAGAGGCAAACAGGGCAGCTGGAAATGATGTTGGATATAGAGAAATACATTATTTGTGCATCTGGCTTCAGTCATGACTAATCAGATAAGCAATTTTCCTTCCTTTTAAACTTTGAAAATGTTATGATGTAATAGCCCAGAGGATCACAAAAAGCCTCCCTTGAAAGGAAGCTAATGTCCTTGTGTGGGAGGTGTAGAATTGCCACGAGTGAATATACAGCACCTTAAATAAACTACTTAAGGCTGCTGATTGTATTTGTTGTCGTGGCCGTGGGGGAACCGATGCCTAGCGCAGGAAATGGTATTAAAAGAAAAGACAATCAAAGGTTGGCAGCTTATCACAGCGGTAGCCCACACTATTGACTGGAGACTGTCCCAGCGCACATTGTTTGGAGAAAATAAAGGCAACCTCTGTGACCTGCCAGTCCATTACGGGGCCTAACAGATAAACACACGTTTTCAAATCCTGCGGGAGAATTACAGGGTCCCTCTCCGGAGCTGGGCTTTGTATTTATTGGATCTGAATCCAATTTCCAACTAATTAACAGTCGTAAGGAAATAAAGTTTAAATAACGAAAACGCACTGATGTGAACGCAGCTGTCGTGATGATTCTTTTCAAATGAACTTTGGCTTTGCAGAGAGTTTGGCTGGTAAAAGCACGAGGTTTGAGTGTTGTCATTACAGAACAATGTTAGTTACTGTATGTCAACAACCGTTGGATCATCCATGCAAACAGCTTCCTATGAATCATAGTTTTGTTTTATTGTTATGAACATGTTATGGAGAAAAAATGTGTGTATTATGAAGTACAATGGGCACAAATACACTCCTTACTGTGTCTGTTGTCACGGCTGTGTTTTACAGCTTTTTTTTCCTTGAAAGCTGTGCACGTGTTACCTAGTTGGTGAAGATGTTTTCTTAATTTGCTTGGCTTCTATTTTTTATATATTATATCTTTTTTCCATCAGTTGTAGTATATTAAACTCTTAGGGCCAATTTACAATGCAACAACAACCACATTTATTATTGGAACCATTATCACACATTTCTAACTGTCTAATAGCAGTGGTGATATTTTTCCAAATGCTTCTGTGTGTTTATAAGAGCTTATAGGCACTAAATAACCCAGGGTATAACCTGGTCTTTTAATTATGATGAATTATTGACATTGTCTCATTATACTTGTGTAGGTGGCATTGAACCATGATTGACCTTAAAACTAGTTGTGATGTTACTTGTGCATATGATCAAGATTTAATGTGATCTCGCACAGATGTTCTGAAGTCAGCAGGTGAATGTAAAAACAGCCTTTAAACTTCCCAACCTGCATGATTAGAAAATAGGAAACGTTTAAATTAAATGGAGGCCCGCAAAATAATGTGAAACTTGTTATTAGAAATGTATTTATTTCATAAATTGTAAGTATAATAAAGTGCAATATAACAGCTAATTTAAACTAACAGGTTGACTCACAGCTCAAAGGGGGTTCACGTCCCCGTCCAACTGTGGCCTTCCTGTGTGGAGTTTGCATGTTCATGGTGAATGTAAACTGGCTTTAGGTGTAAATTCCAGTGTAATTGGGTGTATATGATGTGTGTCGGCCTGAGATAGAGCGGGGACCTGACTGCGGTGGAGCCTGCCTCTCTTCCTATGACAGCTGGAATAGGTTCTGGCCCCCCTGCGACCCAACACAGGATAAGCTGTTACAGACACTGAATGGCTGGATGAATTTTGATTGGCCCCACACAGAATCATTGTGAGGCCACAGTCATGACATTTTTCTCCAAAGCACCTGGAAATCCAAGTTCACTCCACATCCCATTGTCATTTATAGAACAATGTGATAATTGATTGTTACACCCTCTACATGATGCCTATTTTAAAATGTGTGTGAGATCATCATCCTCTCCCTTAGTATTCGGAGGGCTCACTTTGCTTGTTGTGTTGCAGCTTGCAGTCTGGATTTAGCTACACGTGTGTCTGGGCCCATCCACCTCCTCCATCTCTCTGCACACCAGAGGCTCCGAGCCTGGCAGCGCTGCCAAAGGGCTGGAGGAAACATCAGCCCGGAGACACAGAAATGGAGCGAGGGGGACTGGGGGTTATTAATGATGACCGCTGGAGCTCGGTAGAATGACAAAACCGAAAAACAAATAGTGTGTGAAATGCACACCTGTCTGCTGCAGGGGCAGGAGTCTTGGTGGAGGCGGAGAAGGAGAAGGTGAATACTATGAAGATGGACGTTGGGGAAAGTGGACAGGGTTGTGGTTGGGGGAAGGACAGGAGTGTAGTAGAGGTATAAAAAAACAAAAGAGGAGATCTGAAGAGCTGGAGGGAGGAAATCAGTAAAAGAGGTGGTGTGAGTCCCTGTAGAGAAGGAGAAGACTACAGAGAACGAGGAGAGGGAGGTGCAGAATACAGAAGAAAGAGGACGAGTGTGAGACAGTTGCAGGGAAGGAGTAGGTGGAGGAAGGGGAAGCTGCACAGGCTTTGTTCTCCTGTTTATGAGTCCGGAATAGACTCACATCTGCTGGGCCTGACAGAGGAAACAGGGAGAGCGAGCTACAGAGAGAAAGAGAGAGAGAGAGAGAGAGAGAGAGAGATGCTAACCCATATTTCTGTTACTATGTGTCAGTGGTCAGTGTGCGAGGTTTCCTGTTGCTTAGTTACTGTATTGTAACAGCAGCGTCAATGTCTGTGTTTGTATGTGTCATCCTCCCAGTGGTGGGTGTCTGCACGACTCTCCCACTGCTGCCGCCATGTCTGCTGCCTCGCATCCACGCTGCTGTTAACACGAATCAGTCTTCTGAAGGAGGTCTTTCACCCCGAGCAGGTTCCTATAGGGGCCTCGATCGCCTTCCCGCATAATCCGCTTCAGACAGTCGGGACTGTGGAGGGAAACGGCAGTGCCCAGCTGGTGTTTAGGAGCCTACATGCTCCCTCGACCAGCCGTGCGCACTGGCCCAGGTGCCCTGTCGTAACCCCGCCTATCAATCACCATTGGCTGACAGCTCCCACCTCGAGGAAATGTGAATCTACCCTTTTCCCCCCTTTCAGGATGATGGATGAGGGTGGAGCACCAGGCCCTAAGAGCCGGGGCTCTACGGGCCGTGAAGCTGCACGGAGGTAGCGAGGAGGGGCGACAAACGTAATGTTATTGTAAGTCTCAGAAATCACATCTTTTCATAAAATGAGCGAAAAAGGCTCCACTTCAGGGCACAGGAATCCATTCCTGTGCTTTTGAGTGACACAGATATGTCACACAATTGTCAATTGACCCCAAGTTTCTTGATATTAGTAACTGAGCTTGAAAGAGGAAAAATCATCACATCACATCTCGTGTCAGGTTTATTTGAGGAGAAGTCAGACGAGAAGAGACGCTGCAAGATGAAATTACTTCCTCGCTTGGACAGTTTTTGCATCATGAGGATCTATAAGTGAGGATGAGCAAGAGACGAGAAAGGTCTCCTCACAAAGTGATGAAACATGTCTCTGAAAATGTGTCTGCGGTTTGATCTTCAACCCATCAGTACAGCAGTAACAATTGTAGTACATCATCATGTAGTGTACAGCATACTGCAGCTATTTTGAATCAAAGGTCTGTTTTTAAATGTTACTGAGCCGAGCCAACTGATGACACAGCAGCGGCGTCTTTTATCCTAACATCTTTCAAGGCCTTTTCTTGTTTGACTATACACCTATGCAGTCTGTGACGGAGACAGCACAAAAGAAAAATAAATTATGACTTAACCTTTGTGATCAAAACCCAACTCTAATAAAATAAACATTTCGCACCAGAACAGGATCAAAACTCAGCACCCGTCTGATCCCATGTGCTCCGTGACAGATACCGCCCCAAAAAATAAATGTCATCCTTTAACAATCAAGCATTTAAAACCACCCAGACGATCCTCGTGTGTCCAAGTGTTTGGCCCCAAAGAGCGACTGCACTTGCCTCCTTCTCCATTTGTGCCTCTCGGCTTCACACACGAACGGGGACAAAAAAACCACAATCATATCGTCTAGATTTTCTAAATGACGCTGGATGAATGGAGTTAATTTGTTGTGCTGTAAAGCTCAGACAATGCTTTCGCTTTTCAATAGCTGCTCCTTTTTAAATGATTCTCTATAGGAAACGTGCTTTCTGTGCTGCGACCGACGTGGAAGCTGCGATCCTGTGGTTTGGCGCCTACGGTCAGATTTCTAACCCCTTCTCCTGCATTAATTTTTGATCCTTTTTTTCGAACTTTACTTTCCCAAAAACCCGTGTGTGTTAAAAACGGACAAACAAAGGGACGGCACAGCTCGGCCTCACTTGGAAACAATGAACCTACTGACAAATTTACGCAGCTATAAAATGTCCATCCATTGTCCACCAAGACCGCTGTCTTTTCAGCCACCTTTTTATCCCCTTCTTTTTAACACCCCGCATTAATGTGTCCCGGGAAGGTGTTATTTTATGCCTTTTACTGCATTAGGACACCCCAGCGGAAACACAAGCACTCCTGAGGGCACCGTCTACCCTTATCTAAAAGGTAGCCTCTACAGTACCGAGTGCCTCTGGATCTCCGTGTTCCATTTGTTTTTAACACACATTGGTAAAACCACGTTTGAAATCTCCCCCGGAAGACGCGCTCTCTAAATGAACAGTGGCGGCTGAGAGACGCAGTCACACTAATAAATGGGAGAGAGATGAATAGTGGATTTTTGCTGCTCCTCTGTTAGCAGTGAAGTGATGAGAGCGAAATTAGAGCCGTATGAGATGATTTTCGTTGTAGGCCAGCTGTCGCACTGCTCAGATTATGCAAATGTGTTTTAACGTCTCGGCTTTCGAATCAATCGTTAAATAAATATTTAATTATTTTACAAATAATGACATTTGAAACACAGACAACAACAACAACAAAAACGCCTTACACTTTCTCAGCCAGACGACCTGTCTGTGTTCGTGTGATGCCGACGGAGAAACCTTCGCACACACTGCCGCTGTCTGAAGGGAGCGGGCCGGATAAAAACTGCAGGGGGCAACAACCTCCAAGACGCAAAAAGTATGTTGGATGGGATTTTATGGGGCTTTGCCATAGTGTGCCACAGATTCTCTGCAGAGTAGCCTCAGTGTGATGTGAAGAGAGGATTCTTTGTTTTGAATTTAAGCGTGCCTGTATTAATTATATATCAGCCTAAATAATTCAAACTTTAAAGGGGACAACTTGGTGCTATTTGTGCTACGGAGCTGCACGACTGTTGGAAATACATGGTGAGAAAACAGTCTGCCACATTAAAAAGCAGCAAGTGAACCAGCAGGCGTAGTTGCTCATGCATTTGAGTTATGAATACGAGTTTTAGCAACGGGCAGCGGCTAATGTTGTAAGAAGAAAGCTGAGTTTAGAGAAACTCAAAGCAATGGCTGCGTTTCATTGGATGATCAGGTTCTGGATACTGCTTCTGTCCATTATGGCGGATGAGAAGGGACGTGCTGGTTAGGCTGGAGGTAAAACAGTAACGTAAAGTGTCAGCATTTCCCTGGAGACAGGCACAGCAGGTCGTGTCAAAATGTATGTATGTATTGTGGAAATAGGCGACATCCCGTGTCCTTCGCCTCTCACTTTTCCCCGTGCACAGCCTTCACATTAACGGCGTAGCATCAGCGTGTCTGTGTTGAAGTTGTAGCGTTGTAGCTGCTCGCTTTGTGTGTTTGTTGGAGGCGTTCAGGGACAGTACAGAATGTGAATCACCTGAGTTTATGAAGCATCCAGAGCCCAATGTGCAACTGAGCTGTTAGTAGACAGCGATACGGGACCATGTCGCCACGCACTTTATTCAAAAGAGTTATTTGTCAAAAGCTCGCGGAGCTGCGTTCGAGGCGAAAACTAAATAAATAAAAGCTAATACGCCATCTGACGTTTCCTGCTTCCTCTCTCTTACTTTGAAGTAGCACTGTTGGTCAACTCATTAGTGTATTAAGTTTAACTAAAGTCCAACTTGACGTGAAACATTTGCTACAGTATGATTTATTTTTCCCCCATATGCCCATCTGGATGTCAAGATTACAGTGCAAATTTGTACTGGTTTTGTGTGAGTTTGATGGTGCAGGCCGACATTTACTTGTGCCATTGCAAAAATACCAGAAACATCTCTGGACAAGGTCAGATATTATTGGCTGTTGGTACGTTGAGCGGATATTGTACATACTGTACATACTGCTAGGAAGCACCATCCAAGCGGTCATGGTGGGACATTGCTTGAGGCAAAAATTCTGTTTTGAGTTGGAAAAAAAAACACTGTAAGTGCAAAAAAAGCACCTTGTTGCCACAAGTTATATCCACAAGCAAAATGAAAACTAAATACGGACATCATACACATATTTTCTCAAATGCTACATCGATGTTCATTGTGATTAAATGACCAAAGAGCCCACAGAAGTGTAACTGTGGGATCAATATGATATCCCAAAGGATGCACAAAGGGGTAAAATCAGACGCCTCAGGAAGCGTCGATGCGTCGAGAATGTGTCGGTCAATGTCTGGTGATAGTAAAGTGCAGCGTCAGCATTGCGGAGCCCCTCGTGTCTTTAAACTGACATAAACTGAAAGGCTCGATTGTCAGACTGTTTCTGAAATGCGTTCTGTCTGATTAAGCCCTCAGTTTTGTCTGGAAGGAGGCCCATGGTATCACATTTTGAGAAAGCCTTGGTTAACAGAGGCCTCGCTGGCTGCGCCTCCACTTCACCTTAAAAATCCATGTTGCAATCCTGGGATGAGAAATGTTGATAACAGCTGTGCCACTGTTTGGTAATAGAAAGTCTCATTTGAACCAAACAATTATCACCTACCAATTAGCAAAATAAGGTCTGGCTAGGGTTTTTGAAACTGCTGTCAGGATGCAGATGAACAAAAACAAATTAAAAGCTCTGCGTGGTCTTGAGAAAACGAAATCTAATCTGCTTTTCTCCACGGTGACGGTTCAGATGTTTTTTTTTTTTATATTTTATAAGTAGACAGAGCATTTCATCTTATGTCGAGCTATTTCCTCTATGAAAAATTAAACAGTAAATATTTTCTGCGATTACAACTACAGTTGAGGCCTTTTTGTTCTTCTTTTAAGCCGACAGTGGAAAACATTTCCCTTTATAACTCATCTGTATACAGCTGCTGTACACATTAAAAGCAGCTTTATTCCTGAGCTCGTGTTCTTCAACTCATCCCCTTTGTTATCTGATTGCTCCGTCTGTGGATGCCCAGAAATCCCCCCAGTTGTTTCTTCATGCTGGTTTAATATCTCATCCATCCAGCATCTGTCTGTTACAGTTTAGGTGCAATACAATGCATCTTTCCAGAGACGTGGACGCCAGGAGGAGGATTATTCTCTGGCTCATGGTTACTCTGAAAGAACACGGGTCTATTTATGGAAACACTGGTTGCTGCGTGGGTCAAACCTGTGATGTTACAATTATAGTCTTTTTATCCGCTCGGTCATCCTGTTTCCCAGCATGAGGAGATCTGCACGCAGAGCCGACAGCCTCCGTTTGTTCTGGCTGGTGCGGGAGCGTGTTTCGGAATGTCCACGACTCAATCGCAGCGCGCTGCCCATGCTTCGTCGCCTCATCTCACATCTCACCCCACCCCAGCCCCTCCACTGTTTCCCCCCACCCTCTAATAGTTTTCTCATTACATTCCCGGCACTCCCGACGAAACAACACAGAGCGTCTTAACTGGTCTTTGCAAGAAATACGAATGTCCTTTGGCTTAACCCTACATGTGTGTCCAGAATCCACACAGGACACTATTTGTCCTATCAGAAAGTGAACGCAGCCTCCTCTTGCACTTGTCAGGCTCCTTAAATAGGCTATTTTCTCCTCTAGCGTTGTTTCCCCTCTTCTCCTTTTTTTGTATTGATTGGACAAGCACAGTGGATCAATAGATTGCTGTAGATCAGAGCGATTGGTGCTCAAGCAGGCTACCATCTCCCAACATTCAACACGGTCTCGCTATAAACCACTCAGAGAGGCTCTCGTTTCTGTGCCAAGGTTATGAAATAGAGGGCTGATAAAAGTTGACGGTGAGGCTTGTTTGTTTTGACCGATGAATAGGTTAACTGCCGTGGCATTGTAGCAAGCCTTCTGCCAGCGCTCTGGGTCTCACCTCATTGTGGAGCAAATTACCTTGAATCTATGGTGTCTTTATTGCACTCACAAATCCTGAAAGTTGTTAGTGCCACAGGGCTGAAGAACAGAAGAGAAAGATTGTATACTAATGGCCCCATGATGCTTGTGGTTTTCTTTTGATTCACTTGAGATATCAAGGCATCAATCATTGTGCTGTACTAGTAAAACACGAGTTGTTTCTCGCCATCTTCGACCTTACTTTTCTTTGATTTCGCTTTTTTGACATCAGGCGGATACTGAAGTCCAGGCAAGTTCCTCAACTCCTGCGTCCATCCTTACACGGGTTCGTCACACTGGAAGGGTCTCTCCAAAGAAATCTACACTGTTTCCACTGGAATTTATCTCTACTAAATTATAATGGTGGAAACATTAATACAGTTGCTCACTTACATATCTGCTACTTACAAACACTGAGCAGTGTCCTACATTCATTAGTCCCGGGATGGCAGCGATTTTCTCTCTGCGGGTCAGTCGCTCCATCACTTTGGTTTAGGCTGTTAGAGGAGCTATTAGAAATACTGCCATCATATTTTGTACGTGGTCCCTATGAAATTAACTTTGATGAACCTCGACTTTTTCCTGTAGTGCAGCTGTGATGTTAATATTAGATTTTCTATCTCAACAATTTTAGAATGGATCGATATAAAATTACATATTCAAAGAACCCATAAGGTGAATCATAATAATGTTGATGTTCACCTCTTATAATACTGTAGGACAACATTTTTTGTAATCGATAGATTCAATACAATACTGGATGGATGAAAACAAAAAGCTAAAGACGCTCTTGGTTGCCAGATGATGGCATTGGTGGCTCCATTACATTTCGGTGGCTACATTTGAACAGCCTGGCAAACAATTTCACACAGACATTCATGTTGCAGTGGGCTCTGCCAAAATAAGGATTGTCAAGTTGAATAGAAGTTGAATCAGCGAAGCCACTGCACTGGCCAATCACAAGCAGGCAAAAGGTGAATTTCTGGTGAATTACTGTGTATCGTGACCTCAAGACTGTCAAAACTAAAGATAAAACAGGGATTTTCCATTTTTAAGCAAACTTAAAAAACATAAATCCATTAATATAAGAGCACTTCCCAGATCATTGTTCGCGGTTGCCTACATGAAACACCAGTGGATGTATGAACGCAACCCAGTTCTGCAGATGAACAAATATTGCAAGTAATTTTAGACATTGACTGTTCTACTTAACATAGAGACAAATACTCCATCTGCAAAACATGACTTCCTAGAAAATACCTCCTCATCTTTAACAATTCCCTGAGAGACAATTTTGGCCCCATTTCTTCCTCTTCTCTTTCTCTGCGTTTCCTCTGGCAGCATCATTGGTAAACATGCCATCGACTGCTTTGCAGTGGATGTGTAGCAGGCACCTTAAAACCCGCCTCTCACTACGTCACCTTTGTTTGCTCTTTGACACACTTGAGGACACACTTGGTATAAAACCCTGTGCTGAGCTGGCCGATGAACGTACACATCAAACTCCTGTTTCAAGAAAATATTGTTGTAGATAAAATGATTGCGTGTTTTATCGTTTGCAGGCCTTGAGTCAGTTATCCACACTTTTATTCCATCTTGTTTATACTACTGCAAAAAATTGCACACTGGGTTAAATCAAAGATCGCTCTCCATGCCGAGTCCAAAACGTAGGCAGGATGCAAGGCTCGTAACAAGCTTTAAAAAGACTGTGAGCATATTCTTGTTTTTAACCTCTCTTCAGTGGCTGACAGACTCTGAATTAATTTAGCTCTTCCTTTATAAAGTTTTTACTCAGACTGTATACTCTTCTTTTTGAATATTAGGTTCCTGCCCTTATTGTTAGCCTGTGTCCTCTTTTAATTAGAACAGAAAAAAACATGACAACGTGTCATAGTTTCCTAGTAGAAAACTTATGTCGCCTGATGTGACATTTGGGTCTGATCAAAACACTTTGTAAACAGCACAACAAAATGCTCAAAGGAATATTAAATGTAATCCACCAAGGGGGAGAAAAGCGCCCTCCACTCGCTCATCACGGCACATGGTTTCTGTTCCATGTCTCCCATCCCACAGAGGAGTTATTTTACCTCTACCCGTTTCTAGAGGGGGCACTCCAAACTGACGCCAATCCGGAGACAAGACGGAGGCTTTCAGGGGCACGAATGGGACAAAGCATTAATATTTGTATCATGACAGAAAATAGTTCATTTGTTATAGGCGCCATAGAACGGGCGAGTTGTTAATGAGGGCACATCCATCTTCCTCGCTACACTATGCAGCCTGCAACCACAGCATTCGCCGCTCCAAAGACATGAACTGCACCTCTGTCCATTTTAAATGACTGGCTTCTTCACCTGTGCTACATGCCCTGGGACATTATGCAAATGTCCCCGTCCCCTTGCCAGCACACCCTGCTGCTCCCTGCCGGTAATCAGATGCGATTATGCACCGCTCCCTGCAAATGCTTCTTCAGCAATTAAATCCACAGTGACTAAAATCACATTCAGACCAGGTGGGACAGAGTGAAGACATGGGATGGGTTGGGGGGGTGGTGGACAGGTGTAGCATGTCCAGTGATGCATATTTCCATTGCTACATGTTTGTGCATTTTGGCTGTGGCAAAAAAAAAAAAAACCACAAGTGAAGAACTTGAGTGGATTTCATAGTACAGCAGTTAGATAAATGATAAAAAATGTTCAACTTGCTATTGGAGGAAAGATCTGAGCGAACAATGTAGACAAAATTATCAACAAGACCCGTGGGTGAGGACACCTGCCAAGAGCAACAGCAGGGCACCTCACAATACGCAAGAGCGCTGTTCTTGGTTTGGCTCTTTCAAGTCGTTCCTGTCTTCACTGCACCATAGGAGGACTGGCTTTGGCCTCAATGCAGGGAACAGATTCTGCGCTGATGAAAGCCTGTTGCCTGTTGCAAAATATCTGGTTCAATATTTCAATATTTCATCATGCCCTTATGGCAGAGGGAGTAAACAAGGCTCTGTATTTCCCCTGAAATCCCAAAGTCATCTCCTTTTCTTTATCCATCCCTACATATTCGCATTTTGTCTCATTCCCTACTTTTCTATTAGCCAGTTCTATCTTCATTTACATTTTTGTCCTTCCCTTCCAAACACGTCTCCCATATTTGCTTTCTTTCTAGATCAAATACTGTTAAGCATGTGCACGGTGCGCAGCGGGGTAGTTCACAGAGGTCCTCGGAGAACTGAGCTTTCCCAGTGAATCCACAGAGCCGTGTTGGCATCGCTTTTTACAAATCAGACACGTCCTTTTTATTTTAAAGTCGAAGTGGCTGCAGCTTCATGGTCCTTGTCATGTATTTGTTCCTAACTTGGGCTGGACTTCTGCTGAATCCTCTAACTCGTAACAGACTCAGTTCCATCAGATTTATTATCAAACGGGGGGAGTTGCATTATCTAACATGTCATTTTTACATGTATTTTTCTTCACAGTGGATACTTGCTCGCGAACATCTCATTCTTCTAAGAATTACTTCTGAGCCCACGCTTTCAAAGAATGCTCCGTTTCTAGGACATGTTAACTCTGATTCATTCATTCTTCTCTTGCATGTTTTTAGTTTTTTAGTCCCTCGTTTTTGTTGTTTGCTTTAACTAGTTCCACCCACGGATGTAGACACTTTCAGACAGAACACAATCATTGCATTTCATGTCATTTGGAAATCGATTGAGGGGAGGGTGCCCTAAAAGCTGAGTCACAGCAGCATTTAAAACCAGTGACATTTCCTAAACAACATCTCTTCATTTTAATAAAATTGCTATAATTAGTAAATTCAGTTCAAATTGCATGTTTACTGTCGGCCAACACCAAACTGTCTTGGGAGTATTGACTTTTAATGGCAGGAGGACTTGGTCGAGTTATGTTGCAGGATTTCACTTTTTCTAATCTTGCTTTACCCCAATGCAAATTTGCTTAATAAATGTATTTCTCCTTTTATTGACAATAAACCACTGATGACCAGATGGCCCAAGTGATGTTGTGCCCAAAAAGCACATTTTAATCATTTTAAGATGCTGCTGTAGTCTTGTCCATGTCAGCCTGCTAGTGCTGCAGAGCTGATCTTTATGATTCTACAGTTTGAAAGCAAGTAAAAATTAGGATCTTAGGAGTGTAAGAAATCGATTCTCTGGCAGAGGCATGAACAGGAAACAGGAGAAACTGGAAAGAAGGTCAAAATTATTTACTCATTTTATTTTATTTTTTTCCATGTACTTAGACACTGGTGTCCACTCTGGAGTTACATTTATAAAACAGCTCACGCACAAACAACAACAAAAAAAGCTCGCTGACAAAGTGAACAATGCTCCTGAACTCGCAAAACATAAAAAAAAACGAAACTGAACGATATTTTGTCAAACTTTAACACAGTGGACAATAAGAGTTTGCTGAATATGGCACAAAATTTGTACTGAATCTTTCCTTTGGCAAAAAAAACAACTAATTTTATTTAGAAATCCATGTAAAATCAGAAAATCTTTTTCCATATTGTTCAACTGAAGACTGTAAATCCTACTGTCAAAATACAGAAAAGTAAAAAGAATGTTTTCTTTGTTTTGACCCTAGTGTTTACAGTGTTCAGCTTTTCTGTGTCTGAACAATATGGAAAAAAGAATAAAATCTGATGCAGTGTGGCACAAAGGCTGTGCCATTTTGTTGTTGGAATTGATGCAGTCCAGACGTCCACTGTAGATCTTTTCTTTCAAAGACAGTTGGATGCAGAAAGCTCTGCACACAGGAATAAATCAAGAAAAATATCCCAAGAAAGTTATTATTAATTTTTAAAGTATTTCAACAGTTCATCTCAAAAAAGTGCAGAGTTCACCAGGGTGTGTTCTCTCTAGTAATTACAGTGGGATGTTGATACTGTAGATTTTTTTTTGGTATTTTGTTGTCTAGTGTGGGATGACTCATTGTAAGAGTTGAAAAGTTTGACAAAAGTTGTGTTTTTTGAAGGAAAACTTTGCTTTGTTGTTTTTTTTTGGACTACGAACATTCTGCAAACAAAACATGACATTTTCGACAGTGATCTTCTTATTCCGCCTTTGTGTGAACTGTTTTGAAAATGTGATTCAGAGATGACACAAGCGTCTGAGCAAATGAGAAAACGTCTAATAGATAAAGACTGAGTGTTTATGGAAGAATGTTACAGACATATTTGTTAGGGGCTCCTAATTCTGCAGGTAATTTATATCAGCTGGAAATTAGTTGTTTATTTGTCTGAAATATTTAATACAATAAAGTTTTGGGTCACACATGCGCTTATAACTTATTTTAAAAAAGGTTTAAAAAACTTTGTGAAAGCAATGGAAATAATGTTACTTTTTCTGGAAATGAAATATTAAAATGTGTAAGTTAATGTATTATTTGAAGTCTCATTTATTAATAAAGAGCAGTGTTCAAAATGTTCAGCAGCTTCCATTTGTAGCTGGCACCGAGCGTCGCTTTGGCTGCTTAAATGACAAACATCAGTTTCCGCAAACGTTAATTTAATGAGTAACCTGACAACAGGCCAAAAGAAATTCAAAAAAAGCAGTTTCTGCAGTTGGAGCTCAGGAAATATCACTTGTGGGAGAAGAAGGCTACTGTAAAAATGCAAGCAGTGAGTTTTCCTCCAGTAACTGATTGGATCACATCGATTTCAGGGTCATATTTTCTTTATTAAATCATCATTGATAGTTTGTGTCATTAATCATTTTCGGGTTGCAGCTTGTGTGACTGCACTGGGTGTTAGTGGTGTTGGTGCAGACTGGATCTTTAGTGACAACCCACTACAGTTTTCTAATATAATCGCTCCAAAATTCCAGCACAGCCGATTCCGTGTGGACACAGGAATGAATCAGTGCCACTTTATGGTCGGATGTTTTACATTCACCGTTGCACTGAGTAAGCGGCTCGGCTAACCGGCGTGTGCCACGGTAACAAGGTGGGTTGATGACGAGTGCGGATGAACAGACAAGACACCACAGCAACATTCTGCTTTTGTCCCGGCTTCCTGTCACAGCACACACATCATCACAAGAAGTCAACTCTTATTGGACTGACAACGGTGTTTCAGGGTGGAAACTGCACTACTCCACATTTCCTGTTTGACTATGTAAGGATCTGTTAATAAAATGTCGGTGAAGGAGTGTGTGTGTGTGTGTGTGTGCCAAAATCTGGCCTTGCTCTATCAATCATAGACGGAAAACACTCACAACCATGACAACCAGCTCCACTCGATGGCCAGTTTGAAGCCGGTCATGTTGCTGGTTGTCAGGGTGAATTGCTGAAACAAACGCTGAAGTTCTTCCAAACTAGGTCAGCAAAACCAGTGAATCACTTGCACTGCATCTCATACCCCCACCCACATCTTCCTCCTTGTTCTAACTCACTGAAAAAATAGCCTAACTACCTTTCTCTGTTTCTCTCTTTCTTTATATATTTATAGCACATCTGTCCCTGGAATATTGTCAGGCTACTTAATGCCCTGCATTTGATACTGCTTGTAATGTTAGTGATCATACATTTCGAGCTTATTCTGTTTCTAACTTCAAAAAAATCGTTCGGCTTTGATAGTAAAACTTTAAAACAGAAGACGTGGAAACAGGACGAGTGAGCCCCGACTGATCCCTCCTCTGAATGTTAACTAATTGTAGTTTTCAAGCAGGCTCGGGATGCCCATCCCTCAGTGTGTTTCGGAGAAAGTTTAACTAAACCTGAATCAAAGCCAGACAATAATTTCCATCTCTCAGTCAACCACAAATTGCCTGTGGGGGGCCCGTAACAGGTGTGTAATCTACATAACGCAATCACCACATAATCACAGCAATTGCACGCGCACCAAATTGCGGCTTGCATTAAAATCCACAGAGCACGTCGCTCGGTTTGGTCTCAGGTCCTCGCCCCGCCCGTTTTTACACTCACACGTCAAGCATTTAGCCCGAATCCTTAATGACGGCGATGGCACTTTAGGAGAATAAACTTCAACGGCGAAAGCAAGTACAATTAATATGGTCAGGAACAAGGATCCATAGCGCGTTGACAGTGATTTAGCATTTATACATATGAAAAGTGACAAACAGAAGTGTTAGATCAAAGTAATTGATTATCCCAATTAGCAGAGGCCCCACGATGACACTGTGCAGCCCAGAGGACAGTGATGATGTTGTAATTAATTTGCTTGATTGTTTTGGCACTAAGTTCCTCCTAAATGGCTCATTTAAATCTGTGTCATTTGCTTTTTTTTTTTTTTCTTAAGCCTGAGAAATTGTTACAAGCTCAGAAAAGTTTTGTTCCCTCTTCAGCTTGGAGTGCTTTTAATCTTCTACTTTCTTTTTTTTTAAAGACAGATTGTCCTTTTTATTTTTAATGGTTTTGTTTTAACAGTATGTTTAGTATGGAGCAGTCATTACTGTAGTGTTTTGCACTTGGCTTGTCGGGGATCACTGTCAAACAAACAATGTGGGCAGTGTTGTGAAGGTTTTATCAGCGGAGTTTGTGTTTAGATGGACTGCTGCCGGTGACACTTTCGCTGCTGTGCTATGTTGATTGACGGTGGCGAAGAGCAGCAAAATAGAAATTTAATAAGCTGAGAATGTGGAGGGAAATACTTTTATTTTGTATTTTTTTGCACAGCTCAAACTATGACCGGTCATAAATTACTGTATATATTTATCACTAGCCAACAAAAGCATTAGTGTTGTCTGTGTGTCAAAGCGTTTGCTCACATCAGTGAGGAACATCACTGCACCAAGAGGCACGTGTCTTCACACCATAACTACAAGATTGCAGGATTTTTATAGACGCATTTTAAGTTTTACTTGAATAAAACAACCACCTCCGCTCCCTGTACAGTAAATTACTGGAGCTTCGGCTAATGGGATTCATTTGAGGAAGGCAAGGTTTGAGAAGTGAAACTGGAAGAATAAGGGAGATGTAGAAGCAGAAGTGAAAGTCGGGGCCGCTAATTACGTCCACTCGAGGTTTTTAAACAGCAGGTCTGCGGGTTAAACAGCAGCCTCACTCTGGAAGCTGTCAGGACAGTCAGGCGCGCCTGCAGATGATCGATGAACCGGCATATGGCTGTTGTCGGACCCATTAAAGAAAGCTCATCAGCAGCACATGCACTGGCTGGCTGCTACCAATTCCACCGCTTGTGCAGATGACAAAGCTTGTGGGGACACACAGTAGCCTCGAACATTTGCTGCCACGGCGCCGGTCATAATGCTGACAAACTGCTGCTGGATGATGTTTTTCCTTGGCTATGATCATGCCAATTTAAAAGCTGTTCTCAATAAATCAACAGCCATGCAGAGAGTGGCCCGGCTCCATTAGTTTAAGTTTTCATTGATGAGGCTGATAAGACAAACAATCAATGTGGGTGATTGGTTATCATCTTTTATTGCTTAGTCATCAGCAGCAGCCTCCAATCAGCCAGATGGTTTTTAAAGCAACATTTTTTGGGTTTCCTTTTTTTTTTTTCGCAGTGGAAGGAAGGAGATTGTGCTCGTTTTTGTTTACAGCTTTGAGCCATCTGTGTTAATCTGTAAGTATGAGTATGGAGCTACATGGATGGATATTACACTGTCACTGTAAAGGGCACAGGCTTATTTCATTGAATAAATTGCAGAGAGGTTAAGAAGAAACCAAGCAGATGGCAACTGCAGAGCCCACAGGTCCACAACAACACCAGCAGCCACTTACGGCGCAGCCGTGATTGATGAAGAAAGAGTTTCAGAAACATGTGTCAGGAAAAGGGCCGTGTCTATAAGTCAACAAATAATGGCAAAAAAATGTTTCATCGGGGCTGAATATGTTTCAAGTTGTCTCTTTGATCTAATGTGTGCATTTGGGGGTCTTAAATATGACAATATGTAGATCAAAATGTTGTATCACAGCAGCACTCTTTGTTGTGCAGATGGGAGTCTTTTATCATGTTAATGCTCTTCATATTGCTGATAGGGGTGGCAGGGCACTCAAGTACCGGCAGAGACAGACATCCATCATCGCAGCCTGCTCTTCATCAGATTTGGTAGTCTGCATTAAATTTCCCAACATGAAACTCCACGAGCACAAACTACTTCTTGTAAGACGCGGTTGCGAGCAACTTTCTGAAAGCGAAAGTTGCTCTGAAAATGAAAATGGATTTAATGTTTGGGCATCATTTTTCTCAGAGGCAGTGCAGTGCGAGTGCGGTGACTTCTTTAATAGTCATTCCTGTAATTGGCTAAAATGTCACGCGATTTTTAAAAGTATTTGTGTCATTCCTCGCTCGGCCTGTGCTGCAACACACGATGAAGCTCTTCATTTAATCTGAAGGTAAACCAAACTTAAAAGTCACAGCGAGTGACTATAACATCTAATCCTTCAGTTTAATCCCGGCCTGAAGAGAGCATCGAACGCAAACAAATTAATGCTGTCGTTTGTGAAATGGAAGAAAAATGCATCTGCTTAACTTAGTGCTAACACAGCTGTGGCTGCAAGAGAAACTCCGACAAGCACCAAAGACACGTTTTAATACTTGACAATATCCTCAATACGACTGAATAATCATCCATTCACCTGTATTTAAAGCATATATAGCTGCAGCTGCATGGAAATAATGAGAAAATACTTCAGTGGTAACTGAATTTCAGTAAGTGACGATCGGTAAGACGCAGCAGACGGTCTAACAGTGATGAAACGTGGCCAGAAGTTCCATTTAGTGACACAGATACGTTACATAATGACATGAAACATATATGAAGTGGATGCTGCAAGATCGGGGCCATTTTGAAGCCAAGATTGCAGCTCATGTTTGGCACCATCTTTTCTACGTGGGGCCAGAACCTTCTGTGAGGTTGATCCTCCTGAAATGACGTGGAAAATGTACAGTACACAACATTTTGTGTTGTGCTCCATGTTGTTTTCATTGAATTAGACGACGCTGTAATGAAATCATCAAAACTGGGAATGGTAAAAGTAGCGGCTGGTGAAGAAAAGGCCTTTTTAAGATGTCAAAGCTGTTTATTTAAATTCCTCCCTGTTTGTGAATAGAGAATTATGGGTCCACTCTGCCAGTGTGGCTGCGTCTTCATGTTGACGCGTCCGATCCTTTGCGTGTTTTAAGAGCGTTTTAAGTCTGACATGTTAATTATTCCTGACAGCAAACATAGTAAATTCATGCGTTAATGATGTTAGTGTTTTCCTCAAACACTCGCCGGTGCCATTAGTTTGCATGAGAATGAAAATCCAAAGTTTTGAATAGAAAAGGACCCACGCAGGCCACCGATCGTCCTGCTGAAGACCGTGAGAAAACAGAAAGACAGCTTGCTTATCTATTGTTAGACTTTTAAATTGTCCTGATTTCTCAGACTCGGTTCCCCTTCATATTCACGAATAATTGGCAGCCGGTTTTTAATTTGCATCAAGTCTCTCGGGGACAGAAAGAGAAAGGTTTTTTTGGGTTTTTTGATTTATTTTATTTTTTCTGACAGCTCACATTCTAGACAATTTCTTTGAAAAACGTCAATTTTTAATGTGGAACATTGTAATTATCACTTCTACTTCCACGTCCATCGCGACTTCTAAAAACTAGATGGTGAAAGCAGAGGCCGATTTTCCATTGGTCTCATTACACGGGAAACTTGATTGGCTGAGTTAGATCCAAAACTGTACAGTAACATGCTGATATTCTCAGTGGACGTGGAAAAAAAAAGAAGCGGTGAATTATATCCTATATTACACACGCATATGAAGACCCTGTAAGGAGGTGGAATGATTAATCACTTGTTTACAACTGAGTAAATGCTCCCTCATCTCGTATTTAACCTTTCGCCAGCGAATGCTCATTAGAAGAACTGGTTGTTATAGGACAGACTTGCTTTTAGCTTCATTGAAATTAAATAATTGGGTATGTCTTAAAAAAGCCTGATATGGTTCTAATGAGAAGAACTGAGTCTTACACAGTGTATGTACTAATAATATATACTGTACCACACACATTATGGTCCTTGAAGGCAGCACAGTTAGGATGGTTACGTGTCGTTGTTGGTTTAAACCATTTTTAAAGACTCTATATTCAATCATTTTAAAAGTTAGTAAAACATTTTACTTAAAGGTAATATTATGAACCAGGCATGAAGGAAGGGGATCAGGAGAATTTCTGCTCCACAGACCACGAATGTCTGAGCTTAAATTCAAAATATTTTAGTTACACAAATTGCAAATCGCCATCCAAAGAGCCTTGCTGAAAAAAAATCTTCTTTTTTCAATAAAATTGGTAAAACCAATGAACAAATGAATCCTAAATTTAAAAAGATAACTGATTGAGAACAAATCTGTTACCTAGTAGAGATATTAAATTTGTTTTCAGCACACGTATTTTCCTGCATAACTACTGTATCTCATTAAACTCACACCTTTTAAATGCACAAATTTAAGCATAGAAATTGTGTTTTACGCTGCTGTAATTCAATATTCTCTGAATTTTTCCTTTTTAAAAAGAGAAAAAAATAATTCCAATTTATTTTATGCCTCTTATATTGTGAGAAGAAAACTACTTTGTTCACTCTGATTCCACGCACTTATGTAATAACAATTACTGTTTTTCTGTAGTGATGTGATTTAAACAAAATAATAATGTTATTAATTATAATAATAAAAAGCAAAAAACAACAGGTTTTCCACACGTACTCTCCACCCACGTGGTTGACTTTAATTATCCTGCCTGATTAAACCTGCCAGGACTGAGTCTCTCTGGCGTTTCTTTTCGCAATTCCTCAGCCTTCTTATTGACCTTAGGTGTTCAAATACTCTTGTTTAATTTTTAAAAACTCCTGTTTAAATTGGGCTGCAGCATTATGCAGGGCCACACTAAAACAATAATTCAGGCCGTGCTTGCTATTACTGTATGTGGCTGGTCAGGATGGCTGCTAACGGCAGGCCAACAACCCCCAGGCTGCTGGGAAATGTCCCAGTGCTCCGACCGGCTGTGACTTCATGTCTTTTCTGCAATCCTGAAGTAAGCGAGTTCTACTAGTGTTAAAACTACCGGCACTTTTCTGAAATAACAGTTCTACTTTTCACACTTTTACTTTAGTTCATAGTTCAGGTGGCACGATTCCCACATTCTGTGCCACAATGTTCTGCTGGAAACTTGAGGCACAGACATATTATATAAAGGTGAACAATGACGGCAGACTGAGTTATTGAACACACCTGTGATGACTGAAATACACAGATTTAATGTGGTCTAGCTCTTTTTTTTCTGTAGTTTGGTTTCCTGTAAAAGCAAAACTCACAATTTTAGCCATTCATAGAATTCACCAGTGTCATTATTAGCATGTGTTTATGAATTCCTATTTACTGCACTTTGACTAAAATGACTAATAGCTGAAAGGCTCGTGGAGAGTCGCAGCTGTTAGAAGAGCAGAACTAAGCAGGGTGTAGCAGAGTGGGGTGAAACTGAATCTCAGGCTAGTGTAGAGCGTGGACACCTGAACTGACCCTGACGGACGCATCACTACCCAAAGGTTGTGTTTCAGTGACAAAATTCAAAATCCGTTCGGTGACGTTACGATATAGAAAAACGTCATTTTAAATATTTCCATTCATCTGTATTTTAATATAAAGTGTTATTAAACACCAAATATTGAGCCTACAGTGGCCACGTTGCTTCAAGTTGTCTGCCGGGTTACAGAAGTACTAAAACTAAAAAAATCTGAGCTTGATTTCCCTGATCTACATATGGACCTTTTAGCGTGTTTTGGGTGCAAAAATCGTGCAACCGCAGCTTTAAAATCATGTCAGTGTGCAGAAACATAAACTATCTGCCAGTTGTTGGAATCAGTTTAGATGTTGGAAGGAATGACACATACTCTGCTTCCTCTCATCTCTCCGTATTCAACATTGCATTCCTTTTTCTCTTTCCTCTTTCTCTATCTTCTCTGCCAGTCCCTTTCTGTGCCACTTCTCACTTATCTCACCTGCCAAAGTGAATTAAAAGTGATTTTATAAAAGTGTCTGTCTTTATTTCATCTTTTTGTTTGTTTTCTTTGAGATTGCATCATTTTTAACTGCAGCACATAACTATGAGCTAAATGTGTCGTATACGGTCATTTACAGAATTTATATAATAACCTAATAGAGTAAGTTCTGATTTCATGATGCACTGTAATAATTATATATCTGTGGTCATTAGACCTGCGTAGATTGACAGATCCTTTCCTGTACACACTATCTGCTCTTCCTCTCTCCTAATCATCCTCATCTTGTCCTAATTGTCTTTCTTTCCCAATAATCAGCTTCGATCATGCAGTTTTCAGGCTTTGTGATGGACGGCCACTGTTTAACATGGCACGACTGCACAGAAATTGATGTCTGAGGATGAAGATAATACATGAATGACACCGAACTGCAAGGCGCCTGTTACTAAAACTCTGTGGTTACATAACCACATTGTTGACATAATCACAGAATCATCATGTTGAGCAGATTCTGTAGCAAGGGTGAAACCATTCACTTAAAGCTACAAGGATGATAATATGAGACAGATGGTTATCCAGACATTGTACAAATTCTTTTTAGCACCAATAGAGTTATTCTTAGGCCAATTTTATTTCATGCTCCTCAGAAATAATACTTAAATTGAGACATTTATTTTCTCCCTCAATTTGGTAATTTAATATACATTTATACTGGAAACCAAGGTGAAACTGACTGCTACAAATTATACTCACACACATTAGCTCAGATTCAAATATTTGAGTGCAATAAATTCAGACGTGTATAAATTCCAGCCCAAAGTTTTCAGGACTGATTCAAATGATTCATTAGTCAGTTGTCTTTTTTTATGTGGAGTATAATCCAAACTTTTATTGCACTATTTTGTTACCATGTTGTCACACATGGCACCAAAGAGACACACACACACGGAATGTATCAGGACATAACAAAAAGAAAGAAATAATTATTGTAATGGTTGGTATTGGTGCTTCAGAAATACTTTCATAAAACTCCTGATATTACTGAAACCGAAGTAAATATGAGAAATCAATTCTCCAGCTGAACAGTGGAGCATTTGCAGAAGCCAGACACTTGTACACTGACAGGGAAAACTGTGCTTTCTCACTACACAGCCTGTCCTCTCACTACAGAGTCAGTCCAAATGTTCTAGCGAAAAGGCAGCAGACTCATATCGCTCATTCACTTAGAAACGAGACGGTCTCAGCAAATAAGGCAGGAAACCGATCATTGACCAGCTGTATATGAATTAACCAGCTTGCTGCTATTTAATCTCATTTCTTTTTGTACAATACTTTAATGTACATTCTATTTTATCTTAATTAATTTCTGATGCGGATCCAAATCCCAGCGCTGAGACTACAATTTGAATCAGAGTGCTGGTAGTTTTGTTGAAAAAAATAAAAAATTATTATCCCCAGATGGAGATTGTGCCAAAATCTTCCCTTTTTTTCAACAACACTTTCCACAAGTGGGCAAGTCTGATTGAACTGTCATTTAGAGCTCGCACGCTCTGGGTCTGACAAACTGGTACTGACCGACTGTCAGGCCGACTTGGTGCATATAAACAATGACAAATAGGTGGCACACGCTGACGGCGCCCACCCTTCACGAAATGAATTCTGCGCGGCTGCCTGTGAACACTACAGCTGCTCCTTAAATAACCGCGGCAGTTACCTGCGAATCATTCTGTAATGGAGTTCACGGCTTTCAAAGAACACAGGACAGTGTCTCGAAGCAGGTCGAGTAAAGTGGTGCAACTTAACGATGGTGTTCAAAGCTGGTAGAAATTCAGAGAAATATAAAAAGCGACTCACTTCAAAAGCAGTTTGTTTCTTGAAATGCTGCACATCGAACACTGGAGTAGTTGAGTTCTCTTCTGTTTGGCTGCGGAGCCCGTCACAAATATTATCTAAAGCTTATTGCGTTTCCAAAAGGCTTCTGGTAAACCAACTACAAGCCATATGGACTGTGAATTATCTAACCACAAAATGTCTGCATTGGTGCTAAATTGATCAGCTGATCTCATTAATATTGAACGGTACAGAACCTCAAGGCGCTCCTACAGCTGAACTGCATTTCTGTTTCGCAAATGACCCTGAGATTGGACAAAACATGCTGATGTGCATTTTTTCAGGGGGGACGTGGAATAACATTAGTGGTTTGGTATAGCCAGAAGCAGAGAGCGATTGGTGATTTGCAATAATTACATTAAGAAAAAGATACTGACTGACCTAAAATGGAATAAACATGAGTGCTTAATGCACCCTTACGTTATGTTTCCCATCCCCCCCCTGCATTGTTCTTAGGAAATTGGCCTTCTGAGAATTCCTAACTACTTGTTTTATTCTTGGCCTTGCTTATGAAAAATTAAAATTACATTTAAGGCAGCCTCATCCTGTGTTCTTGCAGAAATGATTCTGTATGCCAATATCTGGAGCACTTATCACAGAAATAGGATATCTCCTAAACGAGCGCTCACGGACACTCATGGCCACTCTGCTAAATTTGTCAGCGTTAAATGCAACATCTAAACTGTGTTCAGACATGCTGGGCGAGTGGAGCCCCGAGGAGGCCTGCGAGGAGGAGATCGAAGGGACAAACGGCCGAAAATAAACGGCGTGGAAAAACATGGCCTTATGATAAGTCTACAGAGAAATGGTTTCCTGGCCCTGTGCCTTTTGATATCAGTTTGAATTAGAATGATATTGATTTTTTTGCAAGAGCGGCCTGACAATGCGCCTGTAGCGAGTCCTCGGAGAGTGAAGAGACAGAGGCAGAAAAAGGCAAAGGGACAGAGGGAGGCAGCGAGGGAGATAAAGAGGAGCTGGCCGAGGACGACAGACGCACGGAGGGAGGGGGGAGAGAAAGAATAGGCAGATAGGAGGGAGGGGTGGGAACAGGCAGAAGCATGAGTGAGGGTCTGCTCGCAGAAATAGAACGACTCCCCAATCAATTGCGCGTCGGTGGCTCTGCTGTGAGACTGCAGGGGATCCCTCAGCAGGAACACATAAAGGAGAGGCCGTAATAGGCCAATACATTAGATAAATGGCATTTACTGCTATGGAAACGACTCCAACCTGGCTGGAGGTTGCCCACCATGCTGGCAGCAGGTTTGTATTTATAGTCCTCTCCTGCTCCTTGTGGTGCAATTTCTCTGACACCCTACCACCACATCACACACATTTACACACACCCCACCCTCCACCTCCTCCGCCTCCTTCTTCTGAGCTTTCTCTTTCCTTTCCTACTCCATCTGCCTTGGTCCAGTGACCCTACATCCGATAGCTGTGCCACCCACATACCCAGTTGCCTGCCACCCCCCCCAATTTTTTTCTTGTAACCGGTTCCTGGCATCTTTGGTGTTCAAGGATGACACCGCTGGCAATTACCCACTTCCTGTTGGCTCAACCCTGACCTGCTGGTGGACTAAGTGCTGCTCAGGGAACGAGATGGGAGGACCAGTTATGACGACCAAAGATCTAAAATCTCAAGGTTGTTTGCGCCAAAGTCAGATATAGTTAATATTTTACGTATTTTGATAATGTCATTTAATTTCACTATTGCACGACAAGCAAACCCAGCACTTTTTTACTTCTGTAGTCAAATAGCTTCTCTCCTTGTTTACAATGAGATGTATAAGATGTAGATAAGTTACTATTTTTAATATTTAATATAAATAAAGTTTTGTTGTAAATTAAACCGTGATTGCTCGGAAGCTTCAACATGTGAGTCGAGCTTGTGCATGTCCTGGATCGGATGGTGATGTGTTTTTACTATGGTACAAATTTTAGAAACAGGATTTTACAGTGTGGCCCCTGGACTTATGTGGCTCTGTGGTGCCATAGCAGAAAAAAAAGGAGATGCTTCTGTGCTTCTGCTGGAATGAATCATGTGGGTAAAACCCAACAGGTCACTGGGGGATTGATCTGCTACTGATTATTGCGACAGAATGGAGATGGGGCAAATTATGGCATGAAAGCTTACAATCTGCATTTTTAATTTTGGTGGCTGCCTTTGATGAGGTTCCAGGAGTCAGTAATAGAAGGACTTCATTTAGAATAAAGATGCGCCTCTGTTTCCAGTGCTCCCATTTATCCTGATGCCTTAATTTTGGCTTTACGGACACCTAAAAAGATTTCCCAATCCATTGTTTACAAAGACACCCCCGCTTCTTTTCTCCACACTCTTCATCTCCCATTGAATAATTAATTACTTATCCGAAGGAAAAGGGCAAGCAGCCTCACAATGTTGTCTATAAACGAGTACTTATAACCCACAGACCATTGTCACATTCATGTCTCCCAGGGGAGCAATTCCAGCACAATTTACTGAGCACGGACATTAGACTGTCAGGACCAGGCCAGAGCCCCCTGCCTCCCCGATTCGACAACGCTGGCCGACTAATGCGCTGGGGAGGAGAAGACACCGGGGAAGGGTTTGCTTTCAGGTAATGGCTCCTAGTAATAGTCTATTCATTAAACACAGCGTCTAAACCGGAGAGATCCACGTAATGCATCTGCTTTACACATCCTGCATTATTTATAACCAGAGAACAGCTTTATATTCACAATGGGTTAAAAGCTTTACAGTTGTTGAGAGACTTGCTTTTAGCTGAATGCACTCTATGCAAAGGCGAAAATATCCAACTTTTACAGTATTCAATATATATATATATATATATATATATATATATATATATGCTGTATATATGTGTGTGTGGGTGTGTAGTCACCCACTGTGTGTAGTCAAGTTTTCCTGGGGCTAGTAATTTAGTTTGTTAGTTTCCAGTGGGCTGGAGTGAGTCGGTCAGCAAGTGATACTTGGAAATCTGTGATACATTAAAAAGTATGTATTTTGTTTTGTACTGACTTACATTTTGTACAGACTTTTTGGTCCGGAGAGGATTACTGTTGGTCTACTGTAATAAGTTCTGGTGATGCCCTGACTGGGTTATTGAATGTGGTACAGATATTCATAAACAGTCTTTCTTAGAATACAGTCAACGAGTCATTAGTATTATTTTAATCAATATGAAAAGACACACTGAAAAATGTGACATGTATTAAAGAAACAAGACGTCATGAAGAGTTTTAACTCTCTGCGCAGTGCATGCTGGGAAATCTCCTGCTTACTTAGTGGCTGAGTTGTGCTTATGTACCAATTTTAATTAAACATTAGAGTATGAACTGTTTAGTTATTTAACTATTCATTTCAAACTCATATCAAAACTTTATAAGTGGTATTAAATTGAAAAACAGAGCTTTTTAAGCAGGGCAAACCTGAAACCAACAAACGTACATATTTACATTAAGTTAACGAGAAAGACTAAATTTATTCCATTAAATTTTGTTGTCTGGTTTTAACACTCTTGTGTTCTGCTCCAGTATTTTAGTCCATTCATTTTTGCTGACCTTGCTAACACCTGATCAGCACAGCCATCCTCAGCATGTCAGAAAAAAAACTTTTTGATGGTATATATTTAGTTGTTCCATCTAAGTCAAATAAAATATTAACAGACCACCAGAATTCCGCCCAGTCCCTTACACACACAGTTCTGTCATTGAAAGCACATGGCATATCTGTGATCCTGGGGTCTTACAATATGTAGCTGCAGATCACACTTCAGCTGAGCGGCTCCGTAGATTCTGTAACACTCCGACACACATGCATAAATCCAGCCCAACATAAATACTGTACATTCACATATGGCACATGCAAAAATTCACACACGCACACACACACACACACACACACACACACACACACACGGAGCTGGCATCTATTTCTGTGTTCTCAGTACAGATGGAGATGTAGGAGTGATTTAATGAGGTGTGTGTGTATGTGTTAGAGGGGTTATATTGGGGGTAATCATCAGCCTGCTGGTGGATCCTGTCCTCTTTAACCTCTCACTTCCACCTATATCATCACCTCTTAGCATCCAGCTGAGTGTGTTTTACAGCGTGAAGAAAATGTCACACACCTTCAGCACATTGTATATCTGTACACACAGAGATAACATGGAAAATCATAAAGACGGAGATAAATGCACGGCGGCTTCCTTTAACCTAACGTAAATAACCGTAGCCAGTCTGAGCACCTCCCTGTGTGTGACAGCAAGTTAATCACACGACCCAAAAACATAAAGAGAGTAAATAAGAGAAGGCTGAAAACAAGCAGAGACTTAGCAGAAATTGGGTCATTTGATAGTGTGTAAGCTTGATTCATTGTTTTGGAAAGCGCCATGTCTCAAAGATGAAACATGAGCCGAGTGTCGAATCTTCAGGGACCATGATGCCTGCGAGAAACAGTCACACAGATAATGTATTGCCGCGTGCATTAAGAAAAAAAAGACGTCGAAATGTGGTAAAACAATAGCTACTTGAGAAGTTTTTTTCTCTGTGTTCTCGTTGTAAAATATGTTGAAGAGACTCAACCATATTGTTGGAGGCAATGTCATGATTTATTATGTAAAATAAAAAACATATCTCAAAGTTTAATTTTGTGTTATTGCATATTTTTATGTTTATGTTTCTGGCCTGTACAGAACATATGAATCATCTGTGACAAATACAATACAACAGCCACTAGTTTGCAGCACTAAAAATCATTCATAAGGAAGCTCATTTTCATTCCAAGTCAGTGTCCTTGGCTGCACAGCAGCAGCTCAGTGAACGTGCCACCGGAGAATCAGATACAGACCCTCCTCCTCCTCCTTCTCCTCCTCCTCCTCCTCCTCCTCCTCCTCCTCTTCCTTCTAGTCTTTTTGACCCCTGAAAGGAGCAGTCACTTCCTGGGCTCATCTCAGCTGAGATTAGGTGTGGGAATGGACTTGTTGGCTGAGGCACGAGTCAAAAGGAATAAGTCGCACCAGGTGTGCTGTCAGGGGTTTACTGTACACCGTTTCCTGCCGGCCATCACTAACCAGAGGAGGAGCTTCCAATATTGACTCGGGGTTTACTCCAGCTGGGGATCTGTGGGACACACTGAAAGTCGATCGATGTGATTGAATGTGCTACGGGGCTCCACATTGTTTCTTCACGTCTTTCTAAATTACTTGTACCACGGGTTCATTGCGTTCGTCTTACACTGGAGCAGTGTGGTGGACCTTTAATGTAATTTATGATTTAGACTAGTATTGCCCTCCTTAAGGACCTCTGCACTTTTTCCAGCAATGGAATTTTTCAGTTAACTTATTCTGAACCACACTGTTTGTGTTTTTGTCCACTGAAGTAATGAGGGGTTATTAACACAGTTTCTCTGGGAGAAAATTCCGTAAACTAACCTCAGACATCTGGGGCGGTAGAGCTGAAAACGAGGGACTGCCGCTCAAACCGACTTGCAGCCAGAACAAATCAATTCTGAATTAGAAAGTGCAGAGGCTAAAAATCAGCTGAGATAAGCAGCAGGGTTGAAGTTAGTTGCAGCCAGTTAAATAAGTTTTGATAGGCCACGGAAAACTTACACTTTTTATCTGGTCACATCATTCCATAGTTAAACGGTTGGTTGTTTTAGAGAAGAAACATCACAATTACCGAAGATGCACTCAAAAAATCAGAAGCTTCCAGCATAGATCCTATTAATTTAACATATGTTTTTTATTACGATGGTCATGCAGTGAGGTGTGATACATAAGAGAATATTCGACTTTAACAAATCTACACAGCAAAAGCTCCTTTAAAAAAATGCACCTTTTTCCAGATTTCACAACTTCACAGGCTGGTTAGACATGTACATGTCTAAATATAATGTTACTCTGTGTGTAAAAGCTGATAATTAAGTGATACGTGCTATAAATATGTGACCTGTGTGCATGCACCTGTCTGATTTCAACAGATTGCCGTTCTTCTCGTCAAAGTCTTGCTCCAAAGTGCCTCTAGTGGTCAGAAACTCCGCTGGGCAAGTTTTCAAAGCGACTCCTCTGATCAAATGTTTGTTTCCCCGTGGGGTTGCAGGGTAAGTAGCAACCATCAGGCCACTGCCTGAGCACTGTTGGACAGTATACAGTAAAACAGGCTGCAGAATTAAAGACTTAATTGGAGATTCACTGGAGAAGCGGAGGCAGTAATTGAGGCATCAATTACAAATCATCACTAATTCTTCCTGTGAGAGCAGTAAATACTGTTTTCTTTCTTTATATCATTTCTTTCCAACTCGTGGCCGTTCTCCAGCAAAGCCACCAGTCTCTCTCTCTCTCTCTCTCTCTCTCTCTCACACACACACACACATACACACACAGCACATGCCAAATATCACACAAGCGCTGTGGCTTCTTCTGTAAAGGTCCTGTCATGTGTGAATAAAAGTGGCGAGGAGCATTTGTGATACAGACACCTGTGTCTGAATGACACGGTGAAAGAGTGTTTCATATTCCATGTCTGACAAGGGCTGCGCAGAGATATTTGCATAAGAAAATGTATGGCACGGCAGCTGATGTGGCTTGTATCTCCGACATATCCACAAATAACTAGAATGTGACACGTGTTAAGAATAGCAAACGCTGACATTTTTCAATCAGTGACTCAGACATGTGAATCAGAGGGTATTTATAGGATATTTTAAAACTCTGCCTCATCCAGTCACTTCATTTGAATAACTCAAATTGCTGACTTTAGGCACGATTGTGAACAACATATAGACTGCATAACAATGTAATTTTGAACTACACTGGACTGAAAAAAGGGTCAATTTTAAGGTTCGTAGATCTTGGCTTTGGGCCATTAGTTGAACTTAAAACTATATTTTGCCAGTAGAGAAGAGCAAAGTTGTGCAGATCATCAAGACATGGTTCAAATGTTTTCTTTCGTAATGTACGACGACTGTAACTGGACTGCGAATATGTTTAAGTGCATTAATGGAAAAATACATCATAGTGTAAAATGTGAGAGTTAGGATGCAGCATCTCCCTAGACATAGAGATTTCCAAGAATTTTTGCTCTTGAACGCAGGCTTAGTGTAGCATAAAGACAACGCCGGCTTGAAAATCAGACACGTTGAGGGCTAACGGCGGCTGATATGCAATGCGTCTCTGTTTGCAAGGTGCTGTAGGCCGGTGAATAATTGAAACTGTGGATGTAGAGACACAAAGCGTGGCACTGGACCGGCTGTGATAGAGCCTGGCTGAACAAACCGAGAACAGCAGGAGTGTTTTAGCAGGCTGGCTGCCGCTCTGTGATGCCACCTCTAGTCTGGCAGGGACAGATCGCCGTGTAACGAGCCTCATTAGAACACAACTCCATTGCCACATCAAAGGCTACCCTTTTTATACCAGGAGTGGGATCACAATCCTTGGGATATTTCAGCACCTACTCCATCCCCAAACCCTCACATCTCCCCTCTGTGAGAGCCGGAGGAGGCAAAGTCGGAGTTTTGGGTCATTTTTAGATCTCTGCTGCCGAGTAGCGGAGGCGTCGCTGATTAATACAGAATTATGATAATGATCTGTTGGACGGAGAAAGGGCAGATGAGGTTTCTTATTATCTCCCCCACTCAGGTGATGATGGATCCAGGCTCTGCTGCTCCCAGACACTGGGAAGGGACAGAGATGCACTTTTGCATTTTGTCAAGTCAGCAGGCCCCAAATCAGAAGGAATTTTATTTTATTTTTTCTGATGGAGGGTTGACTGACGCTGCTCGCTGTCTTTTTGGTCTCATGCTGGATTGTAAATATCTCAGGGAGGAGAGTGTGACTTTGTTTTCACCTGCTCTCACCCAAACACACACACAAAACACACACACACACACACACACATCGGCTGCTCTGTTCTGCATTACTCTAATTGGAGCTCAGGATATCCAGACACTGACACACACACACCCCTCGTCTCTCTCCATCTGTGTCACCCTGTTCCAATGCCAAAGTCACATCTCCTTCTCCCTCCATCTTTCACATAAATTGGAGTTCAAATTTTGTTGGATATCCAGGATCAGAGACTGAAAACTGACCCGTTACAAGTTGGAGATGATATTTTCCAGCTGAACGCCATATGCATGTTTCTACAAATTATTAGTGTAGTTTTTCAGTGCTTCCTTGGTCACTGATTAATGAAGATCCGGTCAAACTAACCGCTTTCAGACGTACACACAAACTTTCCTGACACAGCAGTTACACACTCCCACTCCCCTGACAGCACAATATATATTAATATTACATATCTGGAACATTATTTACGGATGTTACTAAATACTGCTTCCACTGTGGGAATCATTAACGGTGCAAATACAGGAATAAACAATTTCACAAGTTCACATTGTAATGCGGTAACACATTACTCACTTCCAGAAGGAAAGCTGAAGAAAGGAGTCAAAGGCTTCTCTCACGCAACAAGTACATCACGAGCAATTTGTTAACATTTGCTTCACTTCACGCCACACAACATCTCAGGCATGTTTCATCAATGGGGAGTCAGTCGGTAATTGGCCCAAACACTGTGGGCCTGTTGGATTTCCTGGACAATCACAACCATCAACCTCTCTCTAAAAAAGCAGGAAGGGAGGGATAGTGAGACTGGCAAATGTCTGTACAATTGGTCAACAATTGGTCTGCACACACACATTTATTCCTTAAAGAATTTGTTATTATATCGTTCATGTCCAGCAGCACAAAATGACCAACACAAACATTTTACATTTGCACGATATCTAACAGCGATAGTCTCCTTATGTGTGTTGTGCCACGTACGTGGTGTGTTCTAAACCAGACTTTGTTCATTTACTGCCTAAATCCAACCCAACTGTCAAAACCAAACACTAGCTGCTATTTTGGTGCCATTGTAAACATCATCAGGCGCCATTTTGGGCTGACACGTGTTGGCGTTTAGGTTGGAGGACCTTTTGTACGTTTGCCATCGTCCAGCATTAGTTTATAAGTTGAACAGCACTGTTTTGTCTTTTATAACGTGCAGTTAACTCGAGGAAATAGAAAGCGATAGTAGGTCGTAGGGAGTTTAATGAAGCAGTCTGTGTCCAATGTCAGGCTGCTTTGTTTCCATGTTCTTCATTGACATTTGACATATGTATTATAGCCAAGACAAGAATGCAAAGAAGCAACTATGTTAATTTATATGCTCCAAACTTTCAATAAAGACTTTGTTGCAGGTCACATAATGTTTGCATTGTATGCTTTGGCAGGTATTACATTTTTCCCGTTCTGATCTCTGTCTACTACAACCTGAACAGAACCAGGTGCTATTAAAGTTGTGGCTGATCCATTTATAGCGCACTGCAATGTTAAATAATCCAGTTTTACTCAAGATTCAAATTTTTGTGTTTAATATAGTTACTGTACTGTACTCTACTGTAATTTTTCATGCGCAATATCACTAACTCGCTTTTTATATGTGTCGGGACTTTTAAAATTGTTATAGTTAAAAGGCGCTTTAAGGAACATTTAAAGCATGAACTTTTAAATATAAAAAGTAAAACTACCAAAATAAAACAAAGTTAATGATCAGGGACATCTTCTTCGCTCTGTCCCACTTTCTATACCCTCTTCTCTCTTTCCAGATCAAAGTAGTTGCAGTAGTCATTCCAGTGCTGTTTAATGAACATATTTCTAGTCCACCCACATGCTTATTCAGAGCCGCCCACATCAAAGAACCCAGGAGGAACCTTGACTGTTGCTGTGATGAAGACTAGGTCTACCACTCTCTTATTTCAGCTCTGCCTCTGGCTTCGGCTACAGATCCTGGGAGTTTGTCGCTCCAGTGTCCACCCTCACGACAATGGAGAAGTCCTCTGTCGTGATTAAGACAGTGTGTGCAAAGGGTGTTCAGAAGAGAGGCCAAGTTGTCGACTTTTGGTAACTGTTGAATAAGGGTGGCTTATAAAGTTAGAGAGAAAAAGGAATTTTTTATTTATGACTATGATATGGAAAGTAGAAAACGGTTCCATCGGTAATACAAATGATATTAGATCATTAGATTAGAGCAGCAGGAGATGGTTAGCTTTGTCAACAGCTGAGAAAGTAATGGATGAAGGCCACATACAGTGAGAAATAAGATTTTAATTTGCTGCAAAATGACCTCAAAGCTTGGTTGGCAATGAGCCAGGGCATCTTTTAATAAGGGGTCTTATAAGTTTTTTTATGCAGAGAAATGGCACTTTAAAAGCAACTAAGTTGAAAGTAGAGTCCCACTTATTAAGACTGTACACAGCACATGTAATGTCAGGGACAGGGTGCCAAGTTCACAGACTTGTAAATATGTGTCCCACTGGGACAAAAGCCCAGTTTGAATAATAATAAAATGGTTGTCACTGCTCATCAGGCCCCTATAGATGCTCCAGATGTGTTATGCATGTCCATGAAAGTCCTCAGTCATCCAGATGTGGTTATCTGGAAAGAGGACAGGAGTCCATTTGAAATCGCTCCACTTCCAGATACGCTCATTAGAGTAGCTCCTCAGCTATAGATAAAAACAGGAAGAATCTTTATTTCTAACAAGAACAACAATGCTGGTGTAAGACAGTGGCACAGAGGTTGTCGGTCATGTGCAGTTCTTGATTAAGTAAATGCGTCTGGTAGGAACTGAATATTTCAATAGTTTTAGGACATTGTGTCAACAGTCAGAAAGTGACATCGCTGCATTTCACAGTTTTTACAAATGCACTGGTGGTTATTATTAGGGCATCTAAGTGGGCGGGAGGAGAGAGGACAGGCTGGAGTCAGGGCACTGTTTACCAGTCATGAGAGCGTACACAGATGACATGTCAAAATGCCGCTCGATAAGGCCAACGCTCACCTAAAGATGGCTAAGGTGAAGGTAAAGCTGGAGGAATGAAAAAGAAGTGATAAAGAGCAAAACCAAGGGCCTGAGACAGCAGGCAGCGGATGACATTAAAAGTATAGAGATGTTGAGCCTTCCAGGGAAACTCAAACTGCAAGTACCTATTTAAATGGTGGAGAACCTGGAAAGAATGTTTAGCATGAGAAATTGGCTGGGAGCCCCATGTTGCCTCAGCAGTTTGGACCTGTGTGGAAAAGTGATTTTGGAACTCCATATAACAAGCTTAACAAAGGACTTTAAATGTGCAAAAGTTAGATTGGAGATGACGCTGTCAAAATCCAGGCACACAGCAGTGCAGAGCACAGCTCCAGCAGTCTCAGCGGGGGGGAAGTGGAACCTGAGGGAGGCTGTGTTAGGAGGCAAGAAGAGGCTGCGAGATGTGCAAGAGCCGTATCTCAGGCAAAGCAGGGCCTGGGGATGAAGTGTGAATGCGCAGAAAGGAAGAAACGAAGCCGGAGGGAAGTGTGAAACAATGCACCGTGTGCTTCCTTCTCCCCAGTATCTCAGCAAATGACCAGGTGAGGACGCAGCAGCGTGTGTGGTCAGGTGTTCAGCTTCACCCCGGCACACAAAGCCTGTGCCTAAATACCCAGCAGAAACTAAACTCACTGGATAAAAGGAGGAGACATGATGGTTGTCCTGTTGTAACACACGTGGACGACATATATGTACCAAGAAAGATCATTTGAGAGAATGAATCTTACTTAAAGACGTACTTTCCTACATTTGAAGTGTGACGTGAGGATCGGTCGGCGTTGTGCCAACAGCTGAATGACCAACACGTTTCCCCAGCGCTCTGGGCTACTATCCTACAACACAACAGGGGGAATGTGAAATAACTCGGCACATCCCTCACAAATCTTTACTGTATTTATTTTATGAACAGATCTATTAAACCTGTTTTCACCTACCCGCACTTACCGTACATACACAACGGGGGAAATAAACACAATCCACACACATGATGGCACCTCTGTACAACAGACAGGAGAAAGAAATCAGCTCATTTGTTTGCTGAATTAAACTTAAATGTTTGGGAAAGTGGAAAATTCTTTTCGTTCTCATGAACAGTGAAGGATGTTCAAATATGCGCTTCCTACTTTCAAGGCGTGAATCAAGCATCTACTTCCCTTTTCTGGTATGAACATTCACTACAGACAGCGTGTGCAGACACACATTTCTAGGCTACTAATCTATAAAGAATCTGTCCCAACCCTCAGAGTTGAGTGGTGACAAATTCATGTCGCACATACTGTGGCAGACAAAGACACTGAGTTATTACATTTGTCCTTGAGACACACAATAAAAATACCCTCCTAATGATGATTTGCCTCTGCATTCAAATTATTTAATAGTACTTGACATATTTTTGAGGCAAAAGTTAGAAATGTGCAAATATTTCAAGTAAAAGTAGCATTTTTATTTATCAAACAAGGATTTTCTAGCCAGTAAACTAGATCCATTAATTTAAATAAAGACTCTTTAATGTCGTTTATAATGTAAAAAATGACCACAAATATAAACACAATTTAAATGACAGCCTTTTTTTAATGCTTGTTTTACTGGAGCAGCAGATGACACAGAGCCAATCATTACGTCTTCATTTAGCTGATCTTACTTTCAAAGGGAGACACCAACAAAAAACACATACAACGGCTAAGTGGTGATTAAGAACATAAAGAAAATTAAACCTTGGATGTGATATTACACTCTCACATGAACGCCAATCAGAAGAGGGCAAAGCTGTTTTCATGGCACAGTGGATATCAGGCGGAACAATGCTGCCAAGTATTTATTCTTTGCTTGGTTGAAGGTGGGCGTCAATAGCAGCTTCAGGTCAGTTTCAAAGTGGTGCAGTTTAAGCCTAGAGAATGGCGCTGGCTGTCAGAGAGCCGCGCGCATTTACGGTGGAACGCCATCATTACCAATGCAGGCGCCAGCGCTGGTTCAGAGCGGAACAAAAGTGTTTACAGAAATATCCTAATTGTTGGTTTAACCGTTTGTGAATTGACATTGGCCAGAAAATTTGCCAAAAAACAAAACCAAACAAAAGTGGCCTCTTTGGACAGAGCGGTACGTGACGTGACAGGCCTCGACCAGCCACAGTACCGCCACAACCACACACACTCGGCAGATTCATTCTGCAAGAAAAGTGGCTTGCGACAAAGAAATGCAACAGATGGCGAGACATAAACGCTGTCAGCCATTACATCACAGAAAACATGGTGCCAATTGAAGCGATTGAGAGATGGTTTCAAAAACAAATTGAATTACTTTGTACCCAAGACACACAGTGGCTGGTCAAACAGCTCTGCCTCCATCAAATGAATTATGTCGCCAAACTCTGTTGGATGCACTGCAGAAAGTTTTATTGTTACTGATAAAATTACAGAAAATAATATATATTTTTTGTCTATGTTGTACACGACTATTTAACGCTGCAGTATCATTTAACCTGACTGCTGGGTGTCCATGGCAATACTCACTCAACTTTTGGGAAGTTCAGTTTTTTATTAATAAATGTTGGGGTCAAACTTTTTCATTTATCTGATCACAATTAGGTAGAAACTTTAGGAAGTAAGGACAAGGTGCATGATGAGCAGGTAAAAAATAATGTACACACCTACTTATGTTTTGTCGATTTATAGTCCTGCCACTTAAATGCCTGAAAAATACAGCTGTTTATGAATTTAAAGCTTCAGTCTGTGACACAGCTCATCCAGTTTAAACATGCTCTTCAACGCCTCTGAGCAAACACAGAGAGTTTTATTTCAGTTAACAAAGAAAATCCGAACAGTTAGCAGAAAAAATGAAGAAGTGAAGGTCAGTGGCTTTATAAAGAAAAAGCACTGGGAAGTCTGACTTTCGACAGAAGTCCCACGAAAAAAGTAATGGATTAATCAGAGAGAGGAAATCAAGCATGCTACGAGCGAATTCCACTGTCTCGGAGCCAAAACTATGAGACTGATTCTGGTTTTCCAAGATGTGAAACTGAAATTAGAGCGGGTTAGAAAGACGCTGCAGACATGGCTCTTATGATCTGAATAAAAAAACTAAGAATGAAGTCAAATGTGGCCTTCTGGGTCACCTGCCAACACAGGCTTTTATTATTTGCTTCCAAAACAATACAGATTTGATTAAGTTCTTTAATCTAACTCAGTATTACATATTTAACACATACTGTGCTGGGTTTTTTTGTTCCGACTTGTGAGCTTGCTGTGGATATGACGGCTGTCAGAATTGTCATCAGCAGAGCTAAAGATTTTAAGTGAAGAGGTGGTGGGAAACTCACACGTTCCTGAGGAATCTGTCATGCTTAGCGCTGAATTCAGAAATAGCAACAATATACAGACTAAAGCACCAGAGGGGCAGATGGCATTTTTCATGAATCACCTTTCCAACATGTTCATGACCAGATGGTCCAGTGGCATCGGAAATCCACAACAGGCATAAACCGACAAAGTACAGTTCTTCTGAATAATGACATTTAGCACGAAGGTTTTAACATTTTTGTGGACATTTATCTTTATGGAGAGTCCAGTTATGTGGGTGCTCATTATTATTTATCGTAGCTGTAACTGATCAGTTTGTGTCTTTCAAACAATAAGTGGGAATGAAGAGGAGGATCATATACTCCTTACACAAAGTTATTGTAAACAACAGAATCTCATGTTTCTCTATGTTCATTTACTAAAAAACCTTGTTTACATACAAACAATTATGATATTAATTTATTTATTGATTGATGTCAACAAATCCTGGTGCCTCTCCCAGCTGTCATTGGGTGAGAGGTGTGGTACAGTGAGGGACACGCACAGACAGACAACCATCTGCAAACATTCAGAATTTTCTTTTTTTTTTATAAAGCCAAGGATGAATTTGCCTGAAACTTCATTAACTGTCATTTAGTTGCCCTGCTCCTCTTGTCCGTATGTATGTAGCCGACCAACCACAAGCCTCTTTCTGCAGCAGGGAGCCAAAGTGTTCCAGCTATTTCAGCTGCATTTGGAGCAGCTTGATAGTGACGACCTTGTGTGCCACAGAGGATGTGTTTAGCCCCTCCACCCCCTTCTGATCTTGTCCATCTTTGCTCATGCAAAGTCGTGTTGGTCTGCTGCTCAAACTCTGGCTCAGGTAAAAGGGGGATTTTTTTCCTCCTGCTAAAAACAACGACTGACAGCGGGAGCTGTAGACCGTGATAAAAGCACCTGCAGTTTATTTTCCTGCCACCCTGCATGCCTCAGCTGTTCAAAGAGGACGCCCAAAGACAGGTGACGGGAGCAAGATCTGTCCTTTGCTGCCTCCATCATGACGGACAAATGGGATTTCTTGGCACTGCTTCAACTGATTCAGTGGTCACTCCTATAGAAATGTGAGGGATTATTTTTTGTATTTTCAAGTGTTTGCGATATTCAGCCCACTGACTTTCACGTCAAGCCTACATTCTTTTGATTTCTATGTTTATAGATATGAAAAGAAAGCGTTCACTTTGTTACCACGATTACTGAGCCCTCCCTCAACCTGCCGCACGTTGTTCTCACGCTCGGCGAACACTGCCAGCACTTGTAGGAGAGTAGATGAGGCAGGCCAAGATTTTGCAAGAAGATGTAGTTCAATGTGTTTAAAGCCACGCTGAAGCCCTATGTTCAAAGAAATGTTTGCTGCTTACGAAGCCTGTTGCTACTATCATGGATCAGGTCCCAGTCCACTGTCACGCCATGCAAGACGTTGCTTGATCTGACAGCGCTTGAAAGTCATTTGCTGCTCTAAATTTAGTTCTTGCTCTCGAAAGATGCAGAAGGTTGTGAGGAGGAGGTGAAGATGACCAGTCACAGGTGGCCTCAGCTTTCTCATTCCTTTAAAGCCGTCAGGTTAATTCAGTCTCCCTTCCAACCTTAAAGGGCTGCAGCAAGTCACTGTAACGCTGTCTTCAAGCTTACAGATTCTAGTAATGACAACATTTTTGATTAATGATTTCCTAATAGAGTCTAAGAAAACAGCACTGATATTATATATTTCCTTAATTTTGACAGTATAAAGCAATACTGCTGATATTAAAGATTCGCATTATATTCTTTCTTATTCTCTAACCTTTAAAATTTATTCAGCAAGCATTTAGTGACAGGCCTCTTTTAATTTGTGTAGGAGCTTCTTAATGTTTGGATTATTCCTCCCACCTCCCACATCTCAGAGGAACAGCATAATTAAGCAAGTCACTGCACACAGTACAAGCACAACTGCTCTTTGTACCTGTGCAACTGTGTAATCACATTTTAAAGCTTGGAACTCACTTCACACAGATCAGCAGCATAATGGAACTCAGATTAATGCCCTAGTTAAAATGTCTCGGAGTCAGTGATTTTTATTTTACGTAGCTATTGTTTGTGAGTTCTACAAAGAGGCTGGAATCAACAGTGAGCTGTGTCTACTGATCATAACCCTGGCGAAATCAGAAGCACTGTCTGTTCATACGGGGCCACTCTCTGGAGACTGAGAAAGTTATAGTCGTTATTAGTTTGTGGAGCTGCTCAGAGATAAACTACCGTGAACATATTTTTGTAATGAAGAAACATAACAAAGAGTAACACTGATGGGTTTTTCATAGCTTTTGGAACAATATTGGAGGTCTACAGCACAGCTGCACAGCCTAAATCAGGCTTTGGACTCCAGTGAATTGCTTCCTTTGGGTTGAGAGGGAGTCGTTGCATCAAGTGAAGAAGTTCAAAAAATCTCAGGGTCTCGTTCACAGATGAGGTTAAAGTGGAGCATGAGATTGGCAGCTGGAACACTAGTAGTGTTGTGCATCAGACAGTCGTGGTGAAGACGACTTTTTGGCCTTCACTCGAGGTCCCACGCTTTGCTTAGTGAGTGTGAGGAAGAAGTGTTTGCACAGTGGTGGAGTGATTAGTGCGGGTGCCACAGTTAAAAGGTCCCCGGTTTGAATCTACCAGCTGGTGTGTGGCCTTTCTGTGTGGAATTAGCATGTGCTTGTGTGGGTTTCCTGTTTCCTCCCACAGTCCAAACACATGCGGGTTAGATTAACTGGTGACTCTAAATTGTCTTTAGGTGTGAATGGCCGTCTGTCTGTGTGTGTGTCTTTGTGTTGACCCTGAGATCGACTGGTGACTTGTTCAGGGTGGATCCGCCTCTCAGCCAATCACAGCTGGAATAAGCCTACAAATTATGGATGCATGTAATCTGCAGAAGCGTGTAATTGTACTGCAGTAATTCTGGATCAGTTTTTTCGGAACAAAAGTTTAAACAGCTAACAAGCAACTTAGGTATGAGCGAAACACAGATGTGGACTTGAGTAACTTCAGGGTCTTTTTTTGTGTATCAGGAAACAGAGAAAACAATACACATATTTGATTTGCAAAGGTTAAGCCCACCACACATTTACAGTCAGTCTTCATATTTGCAGAACAACTTGTGTTCAGAATTCAAACTATTGTCAGCTTTGGACCAAATGGTCCCCAGAAGTACGGTTCTCTTCGGGGCTGGATATTGGGAGCTGAGCTTGATAGCATCCATCACACAGTCATCATGACCCAGGCAATGACATTTACAAAAAAGCCAAGCCCTCCTGCACTCTCGCCACATTTATCAGGTGCGCATGGAAGTAGTTTCCAAGTACTTTTCAATGATGGTGCAAATTGAAGTTGTGAGGTCTCTGTGTGTGAGTCAGCAGTGCTGCACTCACTCCAGCCCAAGCCTAGTCCTACCGAGTTGGCTGCCATACAATCCGTCCTAATATAATAGAAACCAATTAACTGAGTGGGTGGCTTTACCCAAATCTTGATTTAAAATGGAGCATTATTAAAAAGAGTTACAATGTGGCAGCATGCTTAACCTGACTGGTGGCAGAGATATGATAAGGAATGTAATCCCTGAGGCGAGAGCTGATTAGCTTATCCAGTCAGAGTCACAGCTAGTGCAGAATGAAAATGGCTGTCGTCCTGTGGGAAAAAAAAAAAAGCTATTTAAAGTTGTGAATAAAATATATATATTTATACAAATGTATTTAGCATTTTGTTTTTTTCTTTGTTTTTATGGAAATTGAGAAATTTAGAATTAGACACAGTGACAGACCATCTATCCAAGGATCTTTATTAGATCTATCGTTAATAATCCGTAAGACATCACGTTTGTCGCTGTGACACACGCCCTCGCCCAGCGTGGGCTTGTGTCTCCTTGCCAGGGCCCCTCAGTGTCAGTCAGGCAGGGAATGTAGGCGGGATGTAAATGGAGCTGTGGTAGCAACCTCCAGCTGGCTCATTTGACTCGGCTGGCCAGTGCTTTGGATTGTGGGTACGCCCGTCTTTTACTCCTGCAGGCTTCCTGTTTGCCCACTTCTTGTCAGTGTTTATCTATGGATTACACCTTGTCTGCTTGTCTCCATGTCGCGCTTCCAACTGCTGCCTGGTTTTCTTGCTGAACAAGCATCTCTCTTGGACGGGCACTGCTGTACAAATGAGGAAACAGCATCTTTTTACACAAAACCCGATTTATGGGAAAGGTGCTTTGGCTTAGGTCCTCGTTTGTTTTTCATCTTCTAAAAATATAATTGTGTTTTCCAGATTTTGGCAGCATTATGTTAAACCTCTTCTTTGTATAAATTGGAAATTAAAATGTGAAAAAGTATGCGGTGCCCTTCTGCTGTGTGTGGATTTTAGTTATGCTGTAGGGTGGGCGGCTTGTGTCGGTGCCGTTCTCAGGTGAACCCTTTGAAAACTAACTGTTTTACTGATGCTGCGAAAATCAAGGTTCTCAAACTGTTTAGCTGTTTTGTCAGTAGGACAATGGGAAAGTATCGTCATGTTGCCTGTGTCCTGCCGTACATGCAGCATTTGTGGCATCGAGCACTGTCATTTGGTTTGAAGTAATAGCCTATGTCATACAGTTAGGTTAATATATATTGGAACAGCCACGAAAGGCAAACGTAACACCCAGAACCAGCTCCAGGCTTTTTAGCTGCTTGATAAGTCAAGTGAACAGACCGCACCGGGCCACAGAACTGCTGGTCAGCAATTTGTTCTATTATTATTTATGAGCCACGAAATAAAAATATGTGGGCATGAAAATGGCTGTAATTCCTAAATGGTTAATGTCACTTTTGTCCAACCTCTTGAAATAAAGCTGAATGTGTTTGTTCAGATCACAGTGTTTCATTTCAAAGTTAGTGTTGTAGTGTCCAGAGGCCAAATGTACGGGAGCCCCGAGAGCTCACACAGCAGCAAATTAAGAAAACCCATGTAAATATACAAAGCACAGCAAATTAAAAACCTAATTCACCAATTTGATAAAACTGATTCAGCATTAAGAAACGTAATGCAAAAAGCCACAACACAACCAAACGGCAAAACGCGCAAATCTAAATTTCTGTCAATTTTTTAGTGCTCACACGAAACATTGCTATGATAGTTTTGGGGGGAAACATTAAAAGTGACAAAAATTTTGATCTGTAAATGTATTTTTAGTTGCCATTTTAACTGTGTTGTGGCTTTTTTAGCACAATTTGTCTTTTAATTGTGTTGTGGGTTTTTGCAGTGCGTTTCTTAATGCTGCGCCTGATTTTTTTTAATTTGCATTTGTTTTCGCTGTTTGCAGTGCTGTGAGCTCTCAGGGCCACCATACAAGTGTATATACTTTTCATCTTAAAGTAGAAAACAAACAGAAAAAACTAAACGTATGTGGTTTCAATAAAGGAAAGTATGGTGGGAGTTAATTAGCAAGATTCAAATTAAAAATCGCAAAAATTAAGAGTGTGAAAATTTTCTTATGTGACTGCATTTATATGTGTGAAATTCCTAATTGTTTTTTGTTTTTACAATATCATGACCTGAAATGTGTATATGTTGATGTGAAAAGTTAAAAACTTGAATCTTTAGTTAGGGCACAAACTGATAGCTGTTGGGCTGTAGCATTACTCAAAGCTACAGTAATCCACTTTTTCAACCTTATTTGTTTTGGTAGATATATGTTTTATATTTTATCGTGGAGAGTTTGTTGTTGATTCCTCCTGTGACACAGACCCACAGAACATCTCTGGCAGCAGTGCACAGATATTCACTTCCAAATGTTTGTATGCAAGGCTCATCCTTCTGACCAATCAGAAAAGGCCAAACCCTGTGTGTCACATCCTCACACGAAAAAGAAAACTTAAAAATCATTGGAAACTTTTACGCAATATCAGAGTGTGACAAAAAAGAGGGAAGAGTGGTTGTTGCTGCTGCCCCACAACTAGTAGGTTGCAGGTTTGAATTCCTGACCAACTGTGGCCTTTCTGTATCTAGTTTGCATGTTCTCCCTGTGCTGGTGTGGGTTTCCTCCAGCCTCCTTCCTACCCTGCCTTCCCCCTATGTGCCTGTTGAGATAGGCTCCAGGCCCAGTGACCCCACAGAGGATAAAACGATTAAATGGTAAATGGCCACTTATATAATCTATATAAAAATGGCCACTTATATATTCACACTCCAATGACAGTGGCTGCCATGCAAGGTGCTCATGTCCCAGTTCAATGTCTTGCCTAAGGGCACTTTGACACATAGCCAGAAGACTCTGATAATCAAACCACCAACCCTGTGGCCTATGGACATCTGCCTTTCTAACTGAGCTACAGTTGCCTTAAATTAAACATTAAAGATCATGAATGATGCATAGAAAAACAAGACAAATGCAGAACAAATTAAATATTGTAGAGAAAAGATGTATTGTATCAGTCGTTTGGCTGAGACAGTAAAACCAGGATACAATTAAAATGCCTCCTGACATCTACTCTTTCCACTGCAGATATTCCACTTTTTGAAGCCATTTGAAGTTTTGCATTCGGGGATTTGACTTTGGGTTGTGCGGAACGCAGCAGCTATTTGAACAGTGGCCACAATTGCCGGTCGTGAGAATACAAACCCATTTTTAGAAGAAACTCACCAGAAAGTATCGTAACCTCCCTGGTAAAGGCAGGATGACAAAAACATCTGTGGAACAACTGCATATTAAAGAATGTTTCATATTTCACGTACATACGAAGGAACGGGCGTTCTAAGCTTTTACTGCTCCTCCACCATAGTGTCACGCATCCTCTAACTGCTGGTACTAAGTACTGTCTGAATACATTGTGACAAGCTGCTATTAGGCTCTAATTTCAGTTATCTTAGCAACAAGAAGCCATTTCACCTCTGAATGAATAAGGTCATGACTTTTCCATGTCCAAGCTGTAATTTCTATTTATTCTCTTCATTCTGTTTGGCTCTGGCAAGGCTAATTTTGTGAACATTACTACACATGTAGCCTGCCTGCACAAGATAATTGATTAGTGGCAAAAATGGAGCAAAGGAAAGATGGACTGTCTCACATGAATCAGCCTCCTTTGTCCATTTATTGCTCTTGGTATTATCTGATGAGAATCTACAATTGTCTATAAAAAACCGAAGCACTAGGAATAAGTAAACCCACATTCACAACCACAATCATAAATCAAACAACAGTTCACATTTTCAGACTGACAGTTGATGAAATAACTACTTGACAGAGGTTGTATGTTGTTGACATGCACCTCAATACACAGGGGGCTAATTGCAGTGAAGCGTGGCGGAATGTTGTGTGACACCACCTGCTGCGACACTAGTACACAGAAGTGTCACACGACAAGCACACTACTGAATGTAGTCGCTGAGAGGGAACCAGGTCATCGCTTTATTTGCAACCGGCATTATTAACATCAAAATGATGGGTGCAAAACGCTTTAGATTTAAATTTGGACATGAATTATTTAATCGCTATTACAAGAAGCCAAACAAGGGCAACAATGAAAAGGAGAATATGCATCACAGTAATAATTAACACTTAACGGAAAGTAAGAGTGTGAGGCTGAGCGGGTCACAGACATACGATGGAAATCTTTAATTACAGATGTGCTAAATATTTCTGGGTTCCTTGTTGGAGCACAAGCTGGAAAGGAGAAGAAGTAAATGTTAAGCACGGAGGTTAGACATCTATTTCTACTGCTGATGCCTCAAATATGAGTTCAATGAAATATCCTCACATAACATCTTCCTTTCACCCTCGAGCTAAACACTAGTTGCAGCATAAAGTAAATTAGTGGTGGTGTGGAACCCAAGGGTTAGAGAAGCAGAGCTGTGAATCCCAAAGTGCTCTGATGGAGCTGCACATAGGCCAAAATACGGAATAATGTTAATAACATTAAACCAATATCAGAAATAATTCCACTCTTCTTCTAAGTATATCGTTAAAAACCTTTGCATGCATTATTAATACTGACATTTTGTGATTTAATAGCATTTATTTTGATGACATTGTAAGATTTGTTGACTTTTCGTCCAAGTTACAGTATGTTTATTTCATTTAGATGCATCATTTCCTTTGTTTGTCAAGTTTTACAGTTATGCTTGGCCTCCATACGTCCATAACACAAGATATTTTGTTTTTCCTTCGATATTTGCGTTGTTTTGTCTGTCTGTCTGTCCACAAGTGCCACAAATGTCCACTTGGACACAATGATGAACTGATTAGATTTTGATGGTCCAGGGTTAAAGGTCAGTGTCGCTGTGACTTCGTGTCCATTCCATTTTCATCTAATATGGATTGACAGATTAGAGTATAAATCTGGACTGACTGGTTGGTAGATGCAAACAACCACAAGACAGTAAATATGATTTATCTATATAACAACTTTTCCACCTTTTCTTCTGCAGTCAAGCATAAAACATTTGTCTTTTTTATTTTATTTTGCAATCATTTTTGTATGAGTGAGTAAAAAATGCCCTTGGAAATTGGTGGATGAAAGTGCACATTTGGTGAAACAAAAGTAGTTGCCATCAATGTGCTGTTGTCACGATGCAGACTGTGTAGACGTTACGTCAGAACATAAGGAGGTCTGGTCCCCAAATGTCCCTCAGGCAGCTATTCAATCCACCCATTAGGAAATATTGGGCTCCTGGTCTTATCTACATTATAAATGATGGTCAGGTGAGCATGCAGATGTACAGTTTCAGCAAAGTCAGTGTTACATTTACTTTTGATATTTATTAATTTCAGAGATGATTCTGTCCAATGGACCAACAAGGGAAGAACCTGGGGTTTAGTGTTGTGTTAAAGGAAACTTTCCCATGTGGGCTGAACAAACTGGGAATTGAACCACTAACCATGTGGTTGACTAAAGGCCAGCTCTAATGTTCAGGTTGAGAAGGACTGTCTGCCCCTCCACTTTGCAATGACACATATTCTCATTAATAACAATAACACATTTCATACAGAGACCCTGATTTACTGACCCCTCAGTCCCTGGACCTGTTCCCTGTGTATATATCTATCCATTGGTTCTCTGAAGTGGGACTACGTCTGATGGATAGTAGTTGGCTGCAGGAGAGTTGCAGCCTGATTTGTGTTGAGGGTTAGGAGTAAATTATGCTTTATTCACAACCAAATTTTTTATCATTTTTTCTAGTCTTGTTGCATTTATTGTTCTTTTGAAGTAAGTTGGCTCTCATTACAGAACACAAGAACAAACATTTGATTCTGACAAGCTTAACTATAATTGATTATGAGGAAACCTTCCATAATTTCATTCAGACAATGTGGGAAGTTTAAAAATGGGCCTAATTTTTCTTAACAAGACAGTCATTCTCTGAGAGCAGGCACCATATTTGTAAAATTGATGGATATCTCATTTTAGAAAGAGCCTTAAAATTGCAAAGCTGCCCACGCTTGTCAGTTTGTCCCGTCGCTCTGAGTGTGTCGACGTGTAGCGAAGGTGATGGAATCCACATTCTTGCCTCGCTAACACACACTGTGACTCTTAATCGCTTTGACTCGGGCTGCCTTTAGTTTCCAGGAGTGGATGCCCTTAATCATTGTACAAGTGCCACTTTCCACTTGACGTTTGATGAATTTCTATCCCAGTTCGCCTCCAAGAGGAAAAACTACATTTTTACTTTCCTCCAGGCAAAAACTTGCAAGACATAGCCCTGGGTGAAATGTAGTTTGACAAAGCAAAAGCGTTCAGCAGTCAAACCGTCATGGGAACCTCTCTGCTGTATTGTGTACACCTATGTGCTAAAACACCTCAAACCAACTCATCTGGCTCCCGAAAAAAAAGAAAGAAGCCCGTTCTGGGTTTGTGGCCTTGATAATGTCCCTCTCATTTCTCCACAGCAGTGTTTGTCCTCTGAGCTGCCTCTTTGCCAGCCAGCGCCGCTTCCTCCACCTCTCCCCGCCCACCCCACCTCAGCTCCTTCTGCTATTCTGGCCAAGCCGAGCCACAACTGTCCCACATGCCATGTCTGCTGGATGTGCGAACAAAGCTCGGAGGGAGCGAGGCAAAAACGGACCTCTTAAGTGAGTGGAACCCAGTCAACCGGGGCGGCTGGAAATGTCTTCCCCTTTGATTCCTCGGGGAACAGAGACAGAAAACAAATGGAGTCTGACTCCCTTATTTTCCCAAGGTCCTGGAAGTGACCCGCCACCGCTGCGGAACACAGGCTGGAGCTGATGTTCGCCGCCTGGCTGCTGAGCTGTCCAGCGGACTGTCAGCTCAACACAATGGAGAGGGCCCCGCAACCCTGCCTCCCCCTTCCTCACCTCCATTCAATCGCAGCCACAGAGCACAGCTCAGCCCGCTCGGTGCCATTGCTGACAACTCAGTCGGCCTGCTCACACCGCGTTGACCCCGTGAGTAATTGGTCGATAGAAGTCGGCAGACATCGACTCGTGTCAGCGACTCATTGTGTGTCCGCGCTCCCCTCGCCGTGGTGTGGACATACTTTCCCGCTTCAAGAAAAACGCAAGATCCAGGGAGATAAAATGGATATTCAGAGAGAAGTAAAAATAGCCAATGAATAATTAATGTAACAATAACAGCACACATGCACTCACATTTATCTAATCATTCCACAGTGGGAATGTGTACATAATAAGAATATTATCTGTCGGCAGCGCGGCTGCCAGCAGGCTCGGCCCACTTGGCTGAGAACAAACAGGGGAGTTTGGCTACCAGTTATCACACTGCTGCATCTCAGAAACTGGATAGCTGGTCCTGGCAGTTGAATACAGGATTTCCATCACACATTAGAGCATTAAGTCTCAATTCAACACTGCGTTCATGGTCCAGATCCAGACAGAAGAGAGCTTTAAAGGGATGTTTTCATGCACGTGTGTGAACGTGTGTGAACGTGAACCCAAACAGAAAAAAAATACTATATCACGTCTTCATTTATTATAAGACTTACACTGGGTGACATGCAGCTCCACTGTTGCATCGTGCCAACAACTGTGTCTGTAACTATGTCTCCAGAAAAATTCATTTGCAACAGCAAATTTATTTTGAAAGAAACTGCCGTAAAAATGAACTGGTTTATCGATACAAAATGTATTTAGCACTGCACATTTCCTGCACTCCAGTCTTTGTGGCTGGGCGGAGGATTAAGTTACCAACAATTGAATAGGGACCTTCTCACAGTGCTGGATTTGTCTAACCAATAATGCAAACCTCAAAATCAAAAACCAAAAAACTAACAAAAAGCCGAAAATCCAAACAATTGAGAAGCTGTAACACATTCAACATATTGTTCGGTGGCCCTGAGAGCTCAAAGCACTGCAATATGAAAAAAACATTGAAATAGACAAAACACAAGCAAATACACAAAATCAGCTTCAACTTTTTGACAACACAGGCACAACTTTAAGAAATGCACGGAAAATCCACGACACAAGGGAAGCAACTTAAAATACATGAACAAATCTAAATTTTACCTTTCAGTGTCCCCCAGAACCACTGTACACAACTGCCCCAGCAATGTTTCTGGGGGGACACTAAAAAATGACAGATATTCCAATTTGTTAACATATTTTTAGTCATTTCCATTGTGTTGTGGCTTTTTGCAGCATGTGTCTAAATATATTTGCTTGTGTTTTGCGTATTTGCTTGTGCTGTCTCAAATTGCAGTGCTTTGAGCTCTCAGGGCCACCGTATATTGCATGAAAAATGAATTTAAATAATACTCAAAATACATTTTCTGCCAGCTGACTATATCAAAGCTATGTGTTTGATCATCTTTGATGTTACTGATGGTAGTTAATTAATTTTTTTAAAGCATTAGCAATCTATGGTTTGTGTGCAAAAGTCTTCATATGTAAACTTAAGAAAAAAAATAAAAGTGTAATTTGAGTTTGTTTGATAAATAATTTTTTGTTAAATTCCAATACTCTTTGTCTGTCTAAGAAATTGAAGCTTCATCCAACATTTGCTTAGCGCTGAGTTAAAACAGGTTATGATTTTGTTGTGGTGGACTTTTGTTGTTGACTTTTTGTATGTATTTGTATTTGTCTTATGTTTTAAGAATAACTCCTGTCTCACCCAGTGAAGTAGCACAAAATCTGCCTTTGATTACCAATCATACAATTAAGTTAAAAGTAAATATGAAAAATCAGGGCCTCTTCAAACAAACATGTGTTCTTACCATATAACTAATTGTGTTTTAATAGCTTTCCAATATCTAGTCTCAGTTGTCGCTGTCCATACAAGAGTTGTTGGGTAAATTAAGCTACTAAATGGAGGGTTGGCAGTGGACATTATCCATGAATGATTTCTATTTCTTGCACAAAGTATATTGTAAACCAATTTGTACTAAATGTACTTTTGAAGGAGCCATGTTTGGTGGGTAAAAGCTGACTGCGCTGCACCAATGAACAGGCAGATTAATGTTTTAATTACACACTGGGCTTTATCCGTCATTTAATACCTACTTAAATGCTACCAGCCATTTTTTTGTGAAGTCTAATAGTCTTTTAAACATCATGCTCTTTTTCAACCGTATCCTTTTTACAAAACAATTCTGCCGTTTCACACCTGGATCTGCCCACGGTGTGACCACAGTCGTTTTATTTGTGACAACAGGATAGATCCCACTTTTACTGCTCACTGCGAGCAGAGTCACTTAGGTGTTAAATACATTGCCTAATGCACCTTAACAGGAGACGAGTGTGTGATGAGGGCATTTTGCCCCTATTTTTTCAGCACAAATTATCCCAGCAGGTCACAGATTTGAATACACAACCGTATGCTCACAAATCCACGTCATTAAACCATTTCAGGAAGCTCACCACTCCAATCACACAGCCAGTGAACTAATTGCGAGTCATCTAGAAATGACTATTCATGTTTTATTTTATTTCTATTCACAGTAGCCTCCAGGAAGCATAAACCCTGCAGAGACTGGAAGTTAATGTGGAGAATTTTAACTCCAGTGTCAGTAAAACTCGAAGCTGCGGCACATTGGTCATGTTCAAAGAGGCTCTGTCAGGTGAATAAGGCCACAGAGTTGCATGGATTTTCAGGCCTGGTTTCACAGATGTGTTTGTTATCACGCCTATTAATCATATAGTTGGTATCCCGAACATAGCACAGCCGTCGCAATTCCAAACACTGGACTGGAACCTGCTGTCACTTTGAAATGGATTGAGAGATATTATAAACACGCTAATAGTGGATAATAACTCATTTAAAGTTAATTACCCATTGTTCATACACGCAAGTTGAACAGAAAGCAATTTCCATTTATTTCTCTTCTGGAAACCTGTTGAAATCCCCTTTTCATTCCTCCAAAGCTGTCAGGCAACAGGCCTGGCAAGGACGTCGCTGCTGTCACCAGCTTAAACAGAGTGAATGGAGCCGCGGTGTCAGGGCTCTGCTAATTTGAAACATCTAAAAACCTTTGTGCCTTGTTCAAATCTATCACTGCCTGTGATGTAATTACATTTTAAATAGGCTCTGGTGATAAATTGAATCTCTATACTGTTCTGCCCCTAACCAAACTTGATTAATCCATTTTTAATCAGTTGGTGGCAGGGAGGTGCCTTGATGTTTCATTTAACCGACGATGACGGCTGAGACTGTCATGCCTTTGTCGGATGAGTCCTGCTCAGCGACGGGACCACAGGATTAGGCCAGAGATTTTCAAATCCACACCCAGATGGACATGAAGCCTTTCCTCTCTGGGGTCACTAATGGTGGTGGTGTGTTTGGGTTTCCACAATCCCGCAGATCTTAAAGGATGACCATTGTGAAGAAGCCTGCTCCCTTCCCTTTCTGTGCAGTAGGCGGGTGAAGGCTAAGCAGGACTGCATGGAATTGCTTCTAATTATAGAGGATGGACACAGACTCATTCCCCCAGCGTCTTTCTCCGCCCAGTGGCTGTGCTGGGAAGAGAAACACTTTTACATAAATGACCCTTTGGCCTCCCATGTGGCAAACTAAGAAGCTAAATGCAATACAAGTCCCGGTGACAGAATGATGTTCGGACTGAGATTTGAAATGGTTTTGTCACGAAAGCACGACTGCAGCGAGCTCACTGTCAGCGGTGAAATGCAAGGAGCTGCTGAACTAAAGGACGATTTGTGTTGTACTTCTATTTTACTGCAGTACATCCACCCATGAGGGAAATAATATAATATCTATACAATTACATTTTTGCCATAACTATTTGACATACAATGGCCTAAAAAAAACAGCTATAACTGACCGTGTTATCAAAATGCATTTTAAAAAACCAGCCAAAACGTCAAATCCAAGTATCTCGGAGGACAGAGACGGTAGAGCTTTTGAGTCAGACTCAAACCTATTATGAGCGCTCTAATGACTGTTACTCATTTTTTTATAACATTCAGACTTTGAAATAGCCATTTGGATTTCAAATAAATTACCAATTTATTAAGCTAATGCCTATTTGCAAAATTGCTTCAATGTTTTGGGCAACTGGGTGGCGTCAGGTGACATCCATAGTTGCAGCATGACCTGGTGGTTAAAGTTCATTCATCCTGCATAAAACAAACTTATTTCTGCATTTGCTTAGTTCCTCTCTGCTTCTGTAGCATTTTCATATATAATATAAGGTATTTGGATGGTAAATTTTAATAAAATATTATACAATATTTGTTTTACTCTGAAGAAACAGTTGGGTATTGAACAGTGCTCTTTGCCAGTGCTCACAATATTTACAATCCAGTTTTTAAAGTACATTTCAGTACATTACAAATTTAATAAGGGGTGTTGTTTTCGCTGCACTGTACACAAATACCTTCTTTCTACTGAAAAAAGTTATATACATTTAGCTTTAATCTACCTATTGAAATATAAAGCTTGACATTAAAAAACTCCAGCAATACTTTTTGTACATTCTGGGTTTAATGCAACTGAAAAGTTACTTTGGGGAAATGATTAATCACAGTGTTTGGGAAAAGTAAAGTTGCTATTCCCCAAATCCACCAAAGAACAGATGAGCCTGTATCCCTCAGCACCACTACACAAAGACAGTGTAGCCGTGAACCGGCCTTTTTATGTGAACACGTAACCTTAAAGCCAACAGACTAATGTTAACTAATAACGATGATATTATATATATATATTATATTATTATGATGATAATAATAATGCGCCTCTTTGCTTTGGCCTGTGGGGAGCAAGTAGTTAGTCACATGCTAACATTTGTGCCTAAACGCACAGTCCAACTCATTTCTTACAGCTTTTTTACACGTAATAGAAAGAGAAGGTTTTTTCAAATTGATAAAGCTGTATTTATTTAATCTAAAGGTGAAGATCAGACTTGTTGAGTGATAAAAACGGTCATATTTTGGTTAAACGGCAGTGAGGCTTTCAGCTGGTTATCACACGCTGACTTTGCTTCTATGGAGCCATGTCTCTTTGAAGAACAGGACAGATGAGTCAAGTGCGTTTGCTGTGCGAATGCATCTGATTTTGAGAGTACAGCTGGTCCACACTGAGAACAGTGTTCAATGATATAAATCCACATAAAGAAAAAAAAACATCAAATCCACCATTCCCACCAAGAAACATGAACTGTCATCATTCGGAGGAAATTACATCCTTCTTCTGGTGCACAACAGAGGCACTGAGGGGTATAAATCTCAGGTCAGGATGACAATGTGTAATGCACCTTGACTAATTGTCTGTTACATTTGTGAATGTCAGGAGCTGAATGGATGTGGAAGGACGGAAACTATAGGAGCTGTTGTGGAGGGAGACTGGGTGTGTTTGCTGTAGCTTCTGGGCTGCTGGGCGTGTTGGCTGGTTCCTCCAGGGATGAGTTAGAGAAAAAGCAGTCCTCCCATGCTGTTACTGTGAAGTCTTTCTTACCAAATTCCTCTTTCTTTCCCTCGCTTATTCTCATGTTTTTCAAATCTCAGCTGTTGTTCTGCTTCTCTTTCCTACATGCTTTAAATTTCAACCATGTTCACCTTCATCTTTAAAAAGCGAAATTACAACATTCTCCGTTGCAACAAATAACGTCATCCAGTTCTTTTCAAGAATGGTCTAAACTAAAGGCAGTTGTTTCATCAAAAGGCCAGTCCATACAGCGTGCATTCATGCCTGGAAACAGTTGATAAAATAAAACATTAATCACTAATCACTCCTCTGGAGGCTGGGGATTTCACATAGTGAATGAAATTTTGACACAGGCTGTCCTTCAGAAATTCAACAAATTAAAAAAAGCAGTGCACCTTAACTAAAGAAGTTTCATACCTCCGATTTTGGTGGGATGACTCTCTACACAGCATGCATCTGTTCTGCAGTCCATTTGGCATTCTTCCCTTTTTTTTTAGACTGATGTAGCCGTGGACATATTAACAAAGCGCCGAGGACAACAGGAAGTGAGGAAATGACGCACAGAGATCACTTAACCAAAAAGTGCCTTTGTGCACATTTGGACTTTGTACTGATTGAATGTGATAGGTTCCTCCATTAGTCCAGAGAAGCACAAACGAAAATGGAATCCTTAATCTCCTTAAACAAGTTATGATCTCAATAATGCAATATCTAAACTGACTGCATCTTTGATAGAAATTTGATCTTAACCAGATGGAACCATAACCTACTGCCAGACGAGGCCACAAAATGCCCCTCTTTCGGTACTTTGACTTATTACAACCTTGATGTTACTGCTTTTTTTAATCACCCTGCCACTTTCTTGTGTGATTATTAAAGAAAGTGTGAAGCCCAATGATGCTGTGAATTATAATTAGTCTTGACCTGAAGGCCACGGGGAGCAGACAGTTACAGCAGTCATCTTCTGCCACCAGCGACCACAGAGCAGCTTGTTCCGAGCACCGGGAGGTTAAACGTTTGGTTGATGGATATACTGGTAGTAGTTAAAAAACCACTTTTCCACAGCGTGGCACCAGTTCAACTAGACTCTACACCGCTTTTGGTTTTCCACTGGGCAAAAGTCATAAATAGTCCCTGGTACCTGGTTCCTTTTTTGGATTTCTGCTATCGTGAAAACACTGCAGACTGGTTGGTCATAAGAAGTGTTTAACATACTCTGTAGATTCTTTGCAGCAGCCTTTTACCATGCTGCTCATTTTGTCCTTGCTGTGAGAAACTGCCATATGCAAGAACAGTATGTGTTTGATTTCTTCAACTGTTAGCCTGTCATGTTGAAGATGAAGTCACATCAGTTTCGTGTGACATTGCTTTGACAACCAGCTGCTTTGAGGGGGTAATATATCTGTAGGGGAAAATAAAGTAGTTGGTACATCACCTCTCGCCCAGTGACAGCTTTGAACATGTGGACGGAGCCGCATTCCCTCACTCTTCAAAAGCTCTGTGAGGTTGCACAGAGATCATGTGTGAACAGCCCTTTTCAAGTCGAGCCACATTGTCTCAGTTGGGTGGAGCTGTGGGCTTTTACTCGGCTGCTTGAGAGCGTTGGCTTGTTGTCTTTTCCCAACTTGCATTTGCAGATTGCATCAGGGTTTCCTCCAGAACTAACCTGTATTTTGATGTCTTCCGGTTCCGGCTGCAGAGAAACATCCCCACAGCACCATGCTGCCATCACCGTGCCTCACAGTGGGGATGACGTGTTCTGATGATGTGCAATGTTTAGTTTCAGCCAAGCACAATGTGTAGTCTGAAGACCAAAAAGACCTTTTCCAGTTAACTTCACAATCGTCCACATGCCTTCTGACAAACTCTAGCTGAGACCTAATATAACTTGTTCTTTGCACAGTCCCTCCCATCTCAGCTGCTGAAGCTTGTAACTATTTCAGAGAAATAGTGTCTTGGTGGCCTCACTTACTAGTCTTCTTCTTGCATGGCCATTCAGTTTTTAAATTTAAATTTATGCATGTTCCACATTCCTCCAATTTCTGCATGATGGTTTTACCTGTACTGGAGATATTTAGCAACTTCACCATTTTCTTGTCTTCATCCCCTGACAGCTGCTTCTCAGTCATCTTTTAGTGACATTGCTTTGCGTGGACTTTTGTCTCCATGCTGTTTTTGGGGCCAGGATAGTGTTTCACCAGTCACTGGACCAGGCAGGCACAGGTGTATTTGTAGCACAGTCACTTGAAATGAATTCACTGCACACAGGCGATCTCCATTTCACTGATTTCTAAAAACCAATTGTTTGCACCTTTGTTGATTCGGGTGAGTCAGTTTAATTATCCAATCATTTACTTTTTGTGTTTCAAAATTTTTAATCACTTTCTAGTAAAATATTATAATTTGACAAGAAAGACTATTGTTTTGTAACTTTAAACGATCATGACGTATTGTTTGACAGCGATTAAATGGTGAAAACATCCAGGGGAGGTAAATACTTTTTATAGGTGCTGTATTAAATTCCGCTAAATTAACTAAATCACATTCTGTAGTGAAGGAACTGGAAAAAGAAAAATCATACAAGAAGATTCTGTTCAATATTTTGAGCTGAGTTTCAAAAAAGCTACACAAAGTTACATAACAGCTTACTCTTGACTCCTGTCGTGCTCTCTGCAATGAACAATGGAACAAAGTGAACCACCCATATGATAACAGAGGCAAGAATGAAAAGCCAAGACATCCAAGGGTATTAGCTTCCATATGTTTCTTTTTTTATTAAGACATTCTTTTGAATTTTTTTGTGCTTTGTACTTGAAGTATTTACAGTTCGGCTTCTGTGGAGACGTGTCAGCTCCATCGAACATAATCTCTTTAACAATTTTTATAAACTCTCACTAAATCACAAATGAACGCTTTGTTAAACAGGCTTTTTTTGCAGCAGCATTTGAAAACCCACAGTCTTTAAAGTACAAAACAATAGCAACAAAGTCTCTTTTTAATTGGTGGGAATGCTCCAGTGGTCATCCAGCAGGGTCAGATGCCACACCAAGACCTCGGATAAACTAATTTTTGAGTTGGTTGATTCTGCCAATAGACAGGCTGATCCACAGACCTTCGGGTCTTGACTTTTAGAAATTCCACAAAACAGTCAGGAAATTATATTCTTCCATGGACACAACTCAATACATCATAACAACTCACTTTGAAAGAGTGGAAAAACCACTGGTCCTAGAGAAAAAAAACACTATTACAAGCTGTTTCTCAGACACTCAGGTCAGATTTAAAGGATAAGTTTGGTCATTTTCTAAATCGTATTGTGCTCAATCACCATAAACCCAATAGAAAAACTACTTCTCTGCTGTTTCATGTCTGTCAGTGTGCAGCCCAGATATAAATTTCATCTGTGCTATAGATGTCTGGGCTTGTCCTTAAACAAGACCCTCATAAATATTGTCCAGAATGATCAGTCTTCACAATTCCACCTTTAATGTAGTACATGTGCAGCTGACGGAGAACCAAGGATTGCTAATTCAAATTTGTTTGATTGTGATAACACGTCCTTGGTTTTTAAAACTGTCTAACAAACTGTGAGAAATGATCAAAATTACCCTTAAAAACATCACATGAAACATGTTTTTATATAGTTTAACAATATTTCAAGGGCTACAGCTTAAAAACTCAAACTACATATTAACACTCTTCCATGCAAACATGCCAATAAATTGTCAGCGAAATGTCAACTCATTTTCTGGATTTTGTAGGAGATATAGAACCTGGGAAGTGTTTTACCATGAATTTGGAGGCTAAGAGGAGTGAGAAACCCTGAGGAGCCCCAATGCCATGATTTCACCGAGCTCTGGTATGAGACGTACCCGTCGGTAAAGACACGGTCCTGAATCGACAAATTAAAGTTCACTTGTCAGTGTGGACAGTTGTGCGCTTGCATGCAGGAAGTGAACACATGTGAAAAGTGGCTGTGGTCATCACACAGCGGCAGGATCGATATGTGTGCCTCCTCTGAATTGACAGAGAAGCTGTGTGTAAATTACACATGCAAAAGAAGAGTGGGTGCTGCATTCATTACTTAGATCTGCAGACGTAGCATCGTGATCCTAAGGCGTGGTCTTATTAACCTAAATGCCAAACGGATAAACTGTTCTGACAGTTGACGTGTTTGCTGTCCAGCATAGCAGGCAGTCAGGTGGCTGCACCTCAGTCGCTAAGGCAGATGTCCACGGTTGGTGGTTCGAGTTCTGCTTCCTCCTGGTTACATGTCGAAGTGTCCTTGGGCAAGACACTGAACCCTGAATTGCTCTCGGGGTTTGGGTGAGCACTTTGCATGGCAGCCATCGGAGTATGAGCGTGTGTGTGAACGGGTGAATGAAAAGCAACTTTGCAAAGTGCTATATAAGTGGCCATTTAACATTTCCAGTGTAATTACTGGGAACAGGAAGCATCCAGCGCCACTGAAGCTGTCACAACATTTTTATGTTGAGCAAGTCCAAACATTGTTTCCTCAGGAGAATAACATTATTTTTGCTCTGCCAAAAAGACGATAAGACTAATAATCAATTAATAAAATGTTATTTATTCTAATTGCTGTACACGTCGCCTTTCTGCTGAGCGCATTCCTCGTAAGATGGAGCTTACAAATTCGTTCCCTTTGGACAGTTCAGAAGACCTCTAGTTGTTTTACAGCCTTGTTGACTTCAGGAGGTACCAGTACATGATGACGCTGGTGATACTACAGCTGGTCACAAGTTGTAGAGCTGTAGTGCTGTTTTTCTGCTTAATAGTATTGTAACCTTTCTTTTTTCTGGTTTCTGATATGGAGTTCCTGCAGACTTTACTGTGAACGCTCTGTTAAATAAGCATTTATGATCCTTGAACATGAACTGTAGAAACAAAGTCTGCAGAAGTAGTTAATTGGGGAAGCTGGAACTTGGAAGTCCATTTTTCTGCTAATTCTCAAGTCGGATTCACTGCACTGATTCTGTAACACAGATTTGCCTATTGCTCCTTCCTCTGGTGGACAAGAGATCTGAGAGCGTGTGGTCTTTTTACAGCACACACCCTGCACTTAATTAGTCCTCACCAACTCATGCAGCCCCTTCATCTTCAGCTATAGACCCTTTGAAGGCGGCATAGTTATATTGGGTTTTCTTGATTGACAGTAGCAGCTGAGCTGGTAAAGAAGTAAAGGGAGGTGGATCTCATGCCGGACCGGCATTTTGAATAATATAAACTTTGTTGATCGTCAACAACGCGTGATCCTGGTACGGGTTGCGGTCCGCTTTCCCAGAGAGAGGTGTACTGGTGGGTCACAGACATGTTGATGGCAGCGTGTTTCAAAGGGGAAGTGGCGGTAGCGTGGGGAGCTCCAGTGATAGCCTGTGAGATTTTGATTGCTCCTAGAAGTTAAATGGAACAAGAGAGTGACGGCTCCGCTCATTCTCATTTTGTTGGAGATGGAACGCTGTCATGTATAAGGTCTTTCATGACTTCAGACTTCATTAATGAAAATATTTCAAAGACAAGGACAAATAGAACTTCAGGATGGGATCAAGGGGCCAGGTGACATCTGAGGAACCAATCACTTTTTGATAGAGCTCAGGATGATACCTGAAAAGACTGTTCTTGAAGGGCTTTCATATCTGTTTAGCTGTTAAAAAATGAAACTTCATCTCATATTAGGTCACGGGGACTATGACAGGTGGCTGTCAGCCAGCCATTTGCCTGGAAAAGACAGATATTTCAAATGGAACTCTCAGGTGAACATTACAGAAGATCAAATATTGACAAATCATTGTAATAATAACTTTAAATATGTGTAGAATACATTATATAAAACTTAGTTACATGTAGTGAAACAAATAATGTACAAGATCTCATTTTTATTTGAATGTAGTAGTAAGTACGTAGTAAGTAGTCTTTCATTGATATACATTATTGATTTTCCTTAGCTAATAATCAACTAACTACATCAGCAACATATTTTCTAACCTATTCATTTATTTCACTGTCTATTATTGCAGGCACCAGTGAAGTGTGGCCTGATGTGCAGGTGTTATTCATTCGCAGCTCTGACACATACAGAAATAGAAACTATATTATGATCATTGTAAACATGTACTTGCACCTTCTGACACGTAGCAATACTTGCCAATGGCCACTGACAATAACATTGACAATTGATGAAAACACAGCATAGTAATCCTAAAAACTCAGTTATCCACTCCGTTAAGTGCCATCTACTGTTACTCTTCAACTATCATTATTTTATTGGCTTTCAGATTTCATTAGCTTTATTTATTTTATTAGAAGTTGAATAAACAGGCTTGGAGAAATTATATAATGGCCTGGTTTCACTTAAGAGAAATTGCCGTAGTAAGTGAAGTTGCACAAGACCAATGGGTGGAAACAATTGGACACGTGAGAGGAAACTGGGAGAATATCTTCCAACACATTAACATGGGAATTGGTGAGACGCAAACAGCAATTATTTGATTGTGATCTGATTATTGCACATAGGGGCAAACCTGCACAGTACAGTGTTATTGCCTGTAAACTGAGGTAAATGTGATTATTTTAATGGAGGAGAGGTCGTTCAAAATGAAAATAAGCACTGTTGAACTACTGTATTAGAAAATAAAAGCATTACCGCAGTTTTCCATATAGGTGTTTTACTGGGCTCTTTCTGATTAATGAAGCAGGAGCAACATCAATTTAGTTTGATGTCATCCAGCGTCAAAACTGCCTTGATAATTACATTTCAACATGAAATCATTTGCATGCAGCCTTGAAGTGAAACTGATTTCCTCAATGTCAGAATCTTAAAGGAACAAACCAACAGAAAAGCAAACAGCTGTAAATCTTAAAAAAAATAATAAAAATCCATTCACCATTTAGAAGCCAGTATTTAGCTTCACCAATTCCATCCTTGAGTCTGTGTGGATATGGGGCTAATCAGCACTTCTGCAATCTTCCCCCCTTCTTTTTCTCTGTCAGGTTGCTTGGGAATCCAGATGGATTCTTGATTGTACCGAGATCCGGACTCTGACTCACCCACTCCAGTAAACTAACACTGTTGTTTTTAAAATTCCGACTGCAGCAGTGATGGTTGCGTCCTATTAAATGGGCAGAATAACAGTGGTATGAATTTGTATAAATAAATAAAACAACAATAACCAATAGATACATGGCAGACAGGAAGGAGAGGGAAAGGCAACAATCAGTGAAAACAGCTGTTTTGACAGCACAGTTTGTTAGCACCGTTTCATAATGGTCCAGGCTAATATTAGCACTGTATGAAATGTAACTAGCTGTTTACACTAAAGGGACATTTAGAACAAGCAGAGACAAAAATCACATGCTCAAATAACTGGAAAAGATTTGTATAAATATTTAAAGCTGTATTTTATCAATGTTTTTAGAAAAAAACACTGCACAGCCCTGCCCCTGAAAAAAAATGGGATACAGTAATATGATTCTGATAATGTCCAAGAATATAACAATAAATTATAGAAGAGAAATATTTTCATTTAGTGAAGTCAGAGGGAAGTTTAAAAGCAATAATGCTCATTCACACCCTAAGTTAAAGTTAAAAATTGGTGAAGTTGCCCTTTCAACATTACCCCTGGGTTATGACAGGGGTAATGAATGTCACCGTGACAGAAATAATGTCCTAATATATCTAAAGACTGATGGCACAACAACTTCAGTCCAATGCAAAGCCTGATGTCACTGTCACTGTTTACAGGTGGAGGCCGCATTTGTAGGAGTTGCAGCTTGATATGCTTTCAACTTGAAACCAAAGAGCACTTAAACCGAAATGTGTAAGGTGTAAAATGAACAAACATGAAATCCTGTTTTTCTTAGTCATGAAAGAATGTCAGTTTAATTGCTCGTTTCATTGATTCTTGTTTCACTCAGGTGCTTTTACTTTATAATGCAACAGAGCAAAACACAAAGAGCTTCCACAGGGGCTGAATTACTGTACGACACAGTGATGGGACCGTTTTGGTCCATGTTTCCTCCATAGTGACGTTTTATTGACGTTGTTGCAAATATCACTCAAACCTTTAGATTCCACTTGTTTGCAATAGCTTCATGCAGCCTGTTATTATTATTTTTTATTTTTTTGGACACGCTTCTTCTCCAGTGCTGTTGCTGTGTGGCCGTCCTCCTCTAATCCCCGTTGATTGCATGCAGTTTCTGCAGGTGTCAGTGTGACTGTAGCCGGTAGGAGGGACTTGATGCTCCAACTTCTCATTTTGTCTCTGCTCTCCAGCCAGTCGTCCTGGTCCTGCTCGGAGAGAGACGACGGCATCAGCGGCAGCGGCACCGGCAGCAGCAGCAGCAGCAGCACCTCATTCCGGGGAAACGCCATGCATCTCAGACCGGAGAGACCACTGGAGACTCCCACTATTTCGGTCTCTTGTTTTTGATTTTCGTTTTTTCTTCTTTTTTTTTTTTTGTTGCGTCTTTTCTTTCTTTTTCTTTTTTTTCACCCCCCCTCCTCCTTTTCACCCAATCTCTGACGCGCAAGGACACTACAGCATCCATCCACGGCGCAAACGCTCGCATAGAGCATCCTCTGTACAGACGCACCGCCATCCTCCGCCTTCCTTCCTTCCTCCTACTCTCCTCCTCTCCTCTTCTCCTGCTCTGTTCTAACTCAAAGGACATCGGGACCTCTTCTCTTCCCCCCTCCCCGTTCTTTGCCCGGAGACATGGATCTATGGTTTCATTCGATCCGGATTTGCTGGTGGAGGGTTTTGTTTCTGATGAGTGTTTTCCAGGACTATCTGAGCTCCATGCTGGACTGCCCGCCGACCTGCAGCTGCTCTCAAACCGAGATCTATTGCAATAAGTCCGACAACGGCAGGTTTTTCCCTTTGCTCGCCCTGCAAGATCCCGGGAACAATGGGACCAGTGTTGACATAGCAGAGTTATTCAAAAACATCACGTCCATGTAAGTAGCTGCGGATTATTGGAATCATTAATTCATCCCATCCTCAGTCTGTGCTCCCAGGGTGTCTGTTGCTTCCCCCCCTCCTCCTCCTCCTCCATCAGTCTGACTTGTTGACTGATTGTCTTTTATTCTCTGACTTTTGTGACTTCAGTGTGTGTGTTGTGGCCCTAAACGATGCGACCACCCTCCATAATCGATCCTGTGCGGAGGGGAAACGCGTTTATTCCCTCTCCCGCACAGTAAAACGCATCATTGTCAGACGTGGCAACAAACCACCTGATCCTGAACTGTGGTCGTGAATGCCTGATTTTTTTTTTTTTTTTTTTTTTTTTTTTGTGTGTGTGTGTGTGTGTGTGTGTGTCGCCCATAAAGTTGCTCCTCCGCATCCGCACCGCAGGCCTACACGGCCCGATGACAGGGGGGATGTTGCGGAGGATGCTCCGATCACTCGTCCGCTCGGTCCCCGTCCTCGAGTTCGATGGCAGATTGCGCTAAATGACACAGAAATAAATGGCGCACTGAGGTCCAGCCGTTCCGTGTCAGCCCCTCGTCCTCCGAGAGCCGGCAAACTTTAGTGCGCCCACATGAGGCGGGGGTCTCCAACCAACTGGGGGCGCAGGAAGCGTCACCCCCTATCCAAACCCAGGCTGACATGCAGCAGGATGCCTGGGTTTCGAACAGAGGAGCTGTGATGACGGCAGACTCTCCAGGCCCCCCCTCACCCACACACCCCCAGAAGTACATTTTCATTCTGCCTACTCTCTCTCTCTCCTCCCTCCTCCCTATCCTCTCTCTCTCTCTCTCTCTCTCTCCTTCTCTGGCATCGATCCTTCCTGCCAACATCAAAGCTTTCTTTCTTGAAAAGTCAGAAATAAAAAAAAAAAAAAACCTGAGGTGTGGATGAGGCCGGTTTGCGGAGAATCTCTGCGTCCCTCCCGGTTCGCGCACTGGAATTCCCGTGTTGCGCCACGCAGGACTTTTCCCCCCGTTTAGCCTTGATCCGTGTGAGGGAGACAACGACTTCTTGTGTGACACGGTTCATCGCTCTGCTGGGCCACTAGAGGGAAGCCTGGTACCCTCCATGCGCTGGAAACCAGGGGCCCTCCACAGCAGTGGAGTCATTTACGTGACTCTTTCATCAGAGAGGCTTTTTAGTCAAATCAGGCACCGACTGAGCTCAAGCCCAGCAACATTCAAAGCAACGGATGGTAAAGAGCCGAGGGGTCAGAGGGCAAAGCACACTGTTAGTGATTAGTGCGACCCCGGTGTAACCCTCAGATAAAGATTTCCTCTTTGTAAAACCTGCTTCATTCACATTCCAGTCATTTATCTCTCCTCTTGCCCACTGGGATCATCAGTGGAATAATCTACCGCTTGGATTCGCGCTTGAAAATGTAAAAATTTTTGTTGATAACAAGCGCAAAGTCGCACATCGATTGCCTTTTTGCCTTTGAGAAACCCCAAATGCAATTGACCCGGGACTAATTGTGCATTTCGTGGCTCCTCGCCAGCAGGCTGGTTGTTTTCCTGCTGCTCAGCATGGACGGCAACCTCAGCCCAACACCAGCAGCAGCTCAGTGACAGCCTATACTTCCCAATGTCACATCGGCTTACATGTCAGACGGCAATTCATGCAGTCAATGCCAAGGGAGAACAGGGTTTGTTGAGTGTGTGAAGCTGATAATCGACCACATGTGGTCATTTATTGAAGATGCCTAAGCAACAGACAGCAAACAGACATCTTTCAATGAAACTTACTTGTATTTGTCCAGAAAACATGCTCTTTAGAAAATAGCACCCAGTATCCACGGCAATACCGAGCAGTCTGTAGCTGAGACCACTACAATACAAATGGTTCTTTGTCTTTCGTCTCTTTGTCAGGTGTTCCAAGCTTCCATTTTGCTAAGTAGAAATCTATTTCATTCATCGTGGGAAAGATGGGCACAATTTATGGAGATAGAAAACTAGTACGAGGGCTCCCAGCGAGAGCTGTGGGAGGATTGACCAGCCAAAGAAAACTGCCATGTCCAGATAATAGTTTTCCAGTTCTCTCACATTAGAGACTCATCGCAAGAGGCATCGCTGTTTGAAGTGGATAAGATAAGGCCTTGCTGTGATACTTAAAGGAAAAAAAAAAAAAATGCTTTTCTGAGAGCAGCTGAAACATTTGACGGCGCTGTGAGTGCAGATCTGCAGGTGTGCGTTTGTTTGCTGAATCCAATCAGCGTTTCCACCTCTGGTGATGACGCATGGCCCCGTGGTTTGTTTTCCCTCACCGTACTCTCGAGAGGATGGTTCGTAAAAGACAGGCTGAAGTTTCAGGCCCATCTGTGCACGCACCAGTGTGTCGTCTGCTGCTCAGTGTGACGTGCTGTAACCTCCTCGTGTCTGCTGCTATAGACGACTGGGCCATTCAGCTCTTCATGGAGTGTGTTTCATCAGTATGCATTCACTGCAAAACATCGAATTATGAAATCAAATTCTCAGCGTCAAAGAGCAGAAGGCACATCTCTGACTGTGTGGTAAATACCAACAGCCAGTCTATAAGGTTGCCTTAACTCATATGATAATATAAAAATATGTTGGTCATACAAACAGGTTCACCCCTACACGTACTCTAAAATAGAAACTACACACCCCTGATGCTAAGATTATATAATTTAGATGTGAAAAATAGTAGTTTTTCAGGGTTTCACAACCAAAGATACAACCAAAACTCTGGATGTTAGATTCGCAGCTGGTGCCGGTTGATGGGGGAACGGCACTGGTCACCCTAAAAAACTGTTTGCCACCTCCTGCCAGAGTAGGACAGCGGGACTGTAATTAGCTGCCGTAGAACTTTTAGAACAAGGTGAACTGACTGGACCTGAGGCTAAATCAAATCATCGTCATAAATAACTACAAATAAACCCAATATTGATTTGTTTTGTACATGTTCATGTGTATTGATATTTTTTGTCACATGAGAATTTTGTAGTAGCTGCAACCAGGCAGATCATCTCTCTAATTGATTGATTTGACCCGTTATTATGATGTGTTCATGACTATTTGGAGTTAAAATGGTAGAAACCATGAAATACATAATTTGTTTAATAGCCATTTTTTACATTGACCAAATACTTCATGAACATTTTAATAATAATATACAGTTAATAATATTATATGTATTACAGTTTTTTCAAAATTTGCTACCCTATTTCAGGAGTGTGGCCCAGCATGTCCAACCCAATGAAACATTCTTTGATCCACTTCTGGTTAAATCTCAATTTCATAGTGAATATTGAAACCTCTTATATTTGAATAGTGCAGATTTTCTTTACTCCGTCCCCTAACTCTGATGATATGTCTCACAACTCCCACGTGATAAATTAAAATGTACAAATATCTCATAGTTTATTTCGATTTACGGATTGTCATCTTTATTTAAAACTCCCATTTATATACATTTAAAGACAAAAATACTGAATAGTAACTTTCCCTCCACCCACTCTCAGTGTATGTGAACTGGTGCTTACTAGTTTCTACATGGTTCTTGCATAAGTCAAATACTGGACAATAATTGTGTGTTTAGTTGTGATGTCACAAAAAAGATGCGCATACATATACGTGTTAAACTCAGGTGTAAATGAGCACAGAGAAACAGATTTCCAGTGTGAAAAGCTGCGCATAATTTAAATTCAACTTATGTAACATTAAACAGAACACATTTCTGAGTAAAGGGAGGCTCTGAAGATACAATCTATGAATTCATTATAGAGCCGTGAGAGACCCAAAATCTCCACATTCCTCAACACAGTTAACAGATATGTTTATTTTTTTGGCATAAATTGACTCTAGTGGAAAATCACTGTGTCCATTTCCATCTATCCAGGTAACGAACATCCCAAATCCCCGTGACGTGCTTCCAGTAGTTAGCTGATTGTAGCGTTTGACTGTCGTACAAATCTTTGGGGCACATTGTTTTCTTTACAAGTCAATGCGCAAATCCAAAGTCCTCTATTTGCCTTTGAAATGCGAAACCCTCTTCCAAAAGTAGTTTTGGCTTCTTTAAAGTCAACTCTTTTCTTCAGTCAAAGAGATTTATGTGGACTTGTAAAATTGCCATCTGTTTATCTGCAAACAAACACACTCCATGCTCCAAAATGGTTTACTGTTTATCTGCTTTGCCAAATATGGCTTGAAGTTTATTGTTTAATATCTTTAGAATCTCAATGATCCAGACTATAAAAGTTTGTCTTTTCATTTCCAGAGACTTAAGCGATCTTTTAAAATGCATCATGACGTTCCATTTATCGCAATTAATCTTTTATGTACAGATGGTTTCAGATTCTAATGGTGGGAGTGACAGTTTGGAGGGAAGCTCAAACAGGTTCAGGCTTTATTTCACTGACACTGAAGCAAGGACAGATGTTAATGACACCATGTAATAGGCCCTGACCTTTGAGCTCTCTGACCTTACAAACTTCAGTTATAAAATGCCATAAAATGGGATCATAGGAGGAGAAATGGGACAAATGTATCACGTCCATGTGATGGCTGCATGATTGACTGGATAATCCACTTGCCGTCACGTTCAACAATTAATATCACTTAAACTGCTTCCCTAAAAGTAGTTTTTCTCTTTCCTTTTTTAAAAAAATTGAAAAAGACACAGCTGCACTTGAAAGTATCGATCTTTGGACACCTTCAGCTACACGGGTTTCATAAAAGCTGCCAGCTTAGCTGATGCTGCCAAAGAAACTTGTTCCATACAGGAATGTTTCCAAGGTCGGGCTCAGCTGACTTGTGTGGGCTAAAATTGTCCCTTGGTTCCGACACTGAGCATTACTGCATTACATAAAGTCAGTGTTTTCTTTGCGTCTTTAAACTACTGTGCAGCCCACATAATGTATGTGTGACTGTGCCAGCACCACCTTCAGCTCCAAATATCTGCTACATAATGCTTGCGTAAGGCTTCTGAATGGGAACAGATAAGCAAACTTTTATGGAATTTCACTGAAATTGTCAAGAGCTTCCTGTTCAACTGAGAGTCTTTGCTAAAGTGCTGGAGTGCCAGTTGAACCCACAATGAAAAAGATCCTGGGCATATTAGGATTATATATTTAAAGGGCCACTACCACAATTCAGTGTTGCTTTCCCATGAGGTTGGGGGACTTGCAGACAACACAGTTAAACAAAAAAGCGTCTGAACTTACTCAAGCACAAATTTTTAATGCATTGCAATTCTCTATATTCTTATGGTCAACAGCTTTTGAACTTGCTTCTTTTACTGGAGCATTGTTCAGTAATAGAACTTCCACTCTTCCAAATCACGTTGGAATTCAACTGAACAGGAGGCGTTAAAAGTAAAAAAAATTTACCTTTCAAAATTCACCAGTGATTTGCCAAAAAGAAACAAGCAAGTAGTTCAGTGGTGGATCAAAAGTTAAGCGTTTATGTCGGAGTCATGGAAGCTTTCGGGGATTTCTTAATTTCTCTGTCCTACTGGATGGCAGGTAAAAGCAGTTTCTCCTTCCTTATTGGTAATGTTACAATAAATTATGGAGAAATGGCAGTTTCTTATTCACACATCATTTACTCACGGAGAAACTGTTCACTAGCGTGCGAATGTTGACACACCCACAATGCAGACATGGTGAAGGTGGAGTTGAGTGATTTTTCTACTTCCAGTCTTTACGGTAAGAAAAAGAAAGAGAGAGATATTTCCTTGACGGCTGCTAGTCCATAATAAACTACTGAGTGGGTTATTGCAGTATTTTGTAGTTTACTAATATTGAGTTTAGAACGGCACATGATGCTTCCAGGAAAATAGCCATATGCGTCTAATTTGACTCATTAAAGTTTTGGTTTCTTACGCTTGGTCCACTTTTCTAAACAGCAGCCTCCTTTTATTAAAGCATTCCAGCCTTAAAAACTCATTTGAGTCTGTGTGTCGATGTTTGGCCGTGAGGAGCGTGGTAACAGACTCATACACGTGTTCCCACGACTTACAGTATCTGTACTGTACGTGCTGCTGACTGTTAAGACCATTCAATACTACAAACGTAATTAAACCTGACTCGCTCGGCTGATGCTGGTGGCAGCTCTTGAACACACTCACTCCCCCTAAACACTTCCTGTTTATGCTGATCTGCAGCCTATACGTTGGAAAGTGATGGACAGACAGCAGTGGAGCTTCAGGGCTCACTTGATTTGTCCGTGTACCACTGTCTCACCGTGGACTCGGTGGCTGTTAGCTCGTTAGTCTGTGGATATTACGTCTGCATTATTCCCGCTGCCTGCAGACTTTTGACAAACTTACACAAGTATTTTAAATGGCGCCACTTTTAAGGCCTTTTGGAGTTAAAAATAGTTTTAAATAGAAATGGCTTTATGTGTCTGACGCTGTGACGTGCTGAGTTCATATTTCTGTTTATTGTAAAATGCAACACAAATATAGTACATTTATAAGAAAATCACTTGATTATAAGTATTTGTAACTGACAGCTTCACACGTAACTTAAATTTGAAATACTGCCAGTACATAGAGTCGACCAATTACTGATTGACTCCCCGAGATAGAGGTTTAAAAAAAGAATGTTTGGATTTTCTGATTTAGTTTTACTTACAATTTCTAAATGATTATATTTTGGGAAAATAGCAAAAACCACCAGTCACAGGGTTTTGATCCGTCCCCTAATTTGAGATCAGACATACAGTATGCAGTAGGGCCCCTCCTGCCTCCATGTGCGCACTCACACACATACACACACACCTTCATTCTTACTGAAACACTCCCACCTTCTCCGCCTCACTGATAATGCCACAGATTTAATATATTTTTCTTTCCTCATCACCTCCCACCATTGGTTCTTAATACATTTTTCTCTCTTTGTCTCTTTGCTGTATGAAGTCTTGATGTCTGGGTTTCTGATGTCCACTCGTCTTTGTCTTTATCACCTTGGTATTTATTATAGTTGTTTCCATTTTATTACATTTTTTTCAATAGGGGTAATATGTTTGTTTTAATCCAGCTGCTGTTTCCATGTGTTATCTGCCATTTCAAGGCACATATATTCAAATTTAAACTTCACGTACCCTCTGTTAGCTGCTCATGAGCTCAGAGTTTCACACCTGTCTGACATCACCTTTGGATATCTGGTGAAGTGTGATAAAAAACACACTGCTGTATTTTTACTGCCCTGTTCCTCCTTCTCTGAAAGATGATTTTTTTTGGAAACAAGTCAGTTCGTCGACTTTTTGAATAGGACTCGGTTAACATTTGTTGGTGAAATGTTGATTTCTATCCAGAAGTTTTTTTTAAATGAATGATATTTCTTTGATGATGTTCTGTACTTACATTATTTAATAGATGCACTTTGTAACAACGACATTACGGGGTTTGTGCACCAGCTCGACACTGTAGGCTTTAAAAATGATTTATTAAGAAACAGCAGAATGTAAGATTAGTCAGTATTGAAATGTGTTAAATCAGCTACTTAAATAACCCCAGTGGCCACAGCATTTGCTAATGCATAGATGCAATGTGACGACCATTGGGTAAAATAACTTTTGAGTGAAGCTTGGTTAAGTTATTTTTTTTCCTAGAGGTGCGATACTCTCAGATTTCGAATGGCATGGAAAGATGAGCAGACAGAGACTTTTGGCTCAATAAAACCTTAGCAAACTGATAAATGCTTTTAGTAGGTCACGAAGTGTCCGATCAAATTGCAAGTAAACACCATTAGGAATATGGCCAGGCTCTCCTATGCCAACTTTTGGTTCTGTTCTTGGCGGTTTTCGATACTCTGTTTTAGATCAGGCACTAACCTTAAGCCTCGTGAAGACTGAGCTGAGAAGTAGCAGGAGTAACATGACTTCAGTGTTTGAGAGGATGTGCAGTGGCTGCAGTGCTGGAGAGCACGTGAACAAGGAGGACATTTTTCATGTCATTGAACTTTTATAAGAAAGCTATTCTCTTTGTAAATTAATGATCACCCTGTCTTAAGCCATAAAATGACTTTGAAATAAAGAGCTTTTCTAATGGGGTCCAGGTGAGCTTGACAACCTTCGAGATCTCTGTTGCATCTCCAGCCTCATGCAGCGTCAGTGTCATCACCGCTTATGTCGTTTAATCGCCGAGGACAGAGCTGCTAACGCTCGTCCTGCGGCTTGGCCCTCCCCACACGGACCCCCTGCTGACTCCACGTTGCGAGGCTCACCTCAGGCGGAGCGTGTCGGGCTCCTCTGTTATAAGCATATCATCAAGTTTGCATGAGCCTGTCTTTGTGGAAAGTAGGTCACGGCTGCCATCTGAGAATTAGGAGGAGAGAGTAGCGGTTTCGTTCAGATCCTCTGCATGCAGGGAGCGTGTGAGACGTCCCGGACATGTGACTGACCCAGCTTCTCCCCCCCACCAGCACCTCAACTCCTGGCAGCCCTCGTGCCTTAAAAGATGCATACTAATAAGGCACCTTCCATCCCATTTAACAATCAAAAGATGCATTGAGGATCGACGGGTGAAAACTACTGAGGGCTCTGCTGTTTCAGCCAAGATTAGGAAAAACCCTTTAAAGCCTTGCAGCAGCATTCCAGTCACTTTCTGTTGACATTTATTTGAGCTTCTGCTTTTATACAGCAGATTATGAGTCAGTGTCGCCACAGTGTGCAACAGTTTATCATGTCAAATTTGTGAGATTGAATGTAGCAGGAAAAAAAAAAAAACATGTAACTGCCTTTTTGAACTGCAATTCGTTCCATGGCGGCATGAAAGAAATGTAAAAGAGACCTGACTGAAATTTCTCCTTTGTGCATAGTCAATCAATTTACATCTACTTACATTCCTTTTGTTGGATTTTTAAAAAATGTATATTGTGCTACGTGATTGCACACTAAGAAGCAGCAAATGTCAAGTGCCAGCCGCTTTCAGATATCCACTGATGAACACAAGACAGAGATTTTTTGCTCCCATCTGAAGGTTTATTACAGTCAATCATATTTAAACACGGTATCTGTAGGCTTACTGAAGCCACACTGAAAGCTGCATTATAACGTCTTTCATCCACATGATATTGATGGATGATTCATAGTATGTGTGTGTTTTTTTGTCTCTCCTCTCTTTGTTTCTCTCTGTCGGTCTATCTGAATCTCTCTTTCTGTCTCTCTCTCCCACACACACACACACACACACACACACACACACGCACAGTTCATTCTATCACCCATTCCCAGGTGAGGACACTACATGTCCAACCCATCATCGTGTCCATCATCATGTGTCGACATCACTGAAACCCCACCTTCCCTCCTTTGTCTCCCGCCCCCTAATAAAGCTCCTACTTATTATTCATGTGGGATGTTTTGTGTGTCAGAATCACATCAATCATCGTGTATTATCAAGTAGGATGAGTCAAACCACTGTCCTCCATGTCAGCAATGACTGGCAGACTTGTGTGTGAATAATGCAGTTGTCTCACTTCTCCCCGAGCCTCAGCCATGTTCTCCAGCATCGGCACACGCGCTTATGGATGCTGTTTATCAGCATGCTGTCCTCTCTTTTGTTAAAACGGAAACACTTATTCCTAAAGTGCCACTGAATTATGAATGAATTGTTAATCTATGGGCTCATTTCATTCATCTATAGTCCCATGTTGTCATTCTTATTAGTTTTGTTGGGATTCATTTTATCATTTTAAGGCCACAGCCCTTTGCCACGCTGCCAACTGGAAAAACACTTTCTACAAAGCCTGAAAGACACTTGCATTGTGTTTGTGGCATTTCTTTGTTCTGACAAAGCAAAGCGGCACATTACCCAGATAACAGCGCAGCGAGCTGCCCTCCCCTGCCCTCAACCGTCCATCAGTTCTCCATCTGCACAAGCGAGCACGATCTGTTTGAGGCAATATGTGTGCTGATGTTTGGGTGGTAAACGCTCATAATGAATTAATGGCTCGGAAATCTTGGCTGTTTGGCTTTGACCGTCAACATCATCCACCGCGAGGACAGCGTGAAACACTGCAACACAAACGGAGCTTTGCCATAAAGCAGAAACATACTCGTACATATATATTTATAATTTTTTGGCCCTGAGCACCATAGAAGCCTCAGTTTATTGATTAACTCAGACGCTCTGATGTCTGTGTTTGCTCTGTTCCCTGGACTGCCGGCGTGTATGGCACTATATCACAACACATTATGAACCTGGCAGGCCATTCGGCTGCGCGCGCTGATCATTCTCATTGAGGCCGGTGGCTGTACGGGGAGTCAAGAGCACCAGGAGGGGTTTTTAGGACCCCAACAGATCTTTGTGTCGAGGCAGATGAGAACACATTAAAAGTAAATGGTCCTCTGGGACTCAGCTCTCCTTCCTACCGGCTCCCCGTTGCTACAGTGACCTTGCTACTCCAGTCAGAATATCGCCGTCACTCTCCATCTTCCTTCATAGGTTAAAAAATATATCATTTTGAGAAGTGCCTGACATCACCGCGTCCTCCTGCTGAATCACACCCTCATCTCTCACGTCTCCTTCCTCCAATTTGTTCTCTTGTTAAGCAGAAAAAAAACCCGCACCGTTATTTGCAATATTCCATCCCTACAGTGTTGACTGCATCGAGATCCATGGCATCATTTCATAATCGTTTGTTTTCACATGGCTGTCATCCATGCACACCCCAACCCACTCATCATGTCCCATGACATAAGTATATGAATATTTATAGTAAATGAAATATAAGCCTACTCATGCCTACATGTTGCTCTTATGGCTAAGTTGAAAGCAATTATTTAGTGTTACTGCGTTTCAGGCTAAATACCATGGGTACATTTTTGGATTAAATACAATTATTTGTTTGATTGCTAAGAGATTCGTGACAACACAGATATTACTATTTCTATCAGGCATATACGAGTCTGTGGCTGGCATGCACTTAGCTCAACTAAAGAACGGAAAGGGGAAATTAAGTCTTCATCAGGTCACTGTGGCCATCAGAGGTGGCAAAATCTCAGAAAAGACTCAGAAAAGACTCAGATTTAGCCCAAATTTAGCAGGTTTTCCTACCAATTTATGCACAGAATACAGCCAGTGCTTTACATTAAGGTTTTAAAACACTTTTTCTTTGGGCAAGTAGCTAAGATGCTTTATAAATAAGTAAAATATTGAATGTCGTATCTGTATTTTTGATGATTGAGAAGGCAGAAGTACTACAGTGTTACAGCAAAGCATAAATACTGATGACAGGTCGTGATAAAAGCAGACAACGAGATAAACGGCAGAAATAAAAAAAACGTGTTGATTAAATCTGAATCTGACACATTATTCTCTTTGTTTCCTATAATTTTTTCCCTATAATTTACATTCTTATGCAGCTAAACGGTAGCAAATGTAATCAGTGGGTGGATTGTTAAACTCTTTTAAGAATAAAGAGCCACATGTGAACTAAACGAGCCGACCCGATGACTGGAGTTGATAGCAGACATGCCAATAAGTTTGTCTCTACCCTCTCACAAACCATCTCACACGTTTCTGGTGAAACCTTTTGGCAGCAGGTGCCAACCTGGCAGCTGGTGGAATATTTCGACCTAAACTGTGCAAACATAGTGGTTTGGTTGGGTTTAAGCAGAAAGACATATGGAGTTAGGTAGTAAATAAGCATCGTTGGGACGGGTTTTTCCTTTAAATCACAGCTTCCTTAATGCGACGTGACGAGTGTACCAGGATGTGCATCATTGAAGCATTTTTTTAACACTAGACTCAAACTAAACTACGTTGGCCCATCCATTTACCCGACCTCACCTATAAACACTAAATACTAGGTGACACTTTACTGCATGTTCACTACAGCGGACTATAGTAATAGGTATCGGTGGGTTATTTTTGGCTGCACAAATGATCTGCAAAGTCGTATTTTACAGGAGGACAGATTCTAAAGCCCATGATTTTCATTCCCGATTCCTCTCTTTGGTTCATTCTGGTATAAATTCGACTGGAATGTCACATTTTATTAACGTGTTTAAGAACATGTCCTCGTTATGTGAATAATGGGATTTACCTGCTATCATTTGACATTTTGTGTCTGCTGCAGACACTTTGTGCCACACAGAGTTTCCAGCTTTCCACATGAAAGTAGAAGAGAAGAAGTAGCTTTCAGTCCTGATTTGTGTTTGTTGTAGGTTCAGGCCTCAGATACTGTGTTAAGGGCTGGGATGCATTAGCATACACGGGTTCTATTTACATCGACAAATCCTGTATAGCTTGCTCACACGGTAGCTATTTCTGACGACCTTGTACACACAAACCTTGTGCGTTTGAAATCATTTTGGCTCCTTTGAAAACTGTCAAGCATGAGCTGTTGTCACCAGTTTTAGCTGCTGTCTACCAAGATGGTTTACAGACAGTTTTAATACTTTGATTTTCTGGTTATAGTTTTTAATATTTGGGTTGGTAAACTGGGAACAGTTATTCAGCCACACACACACACACACACACACACATATATGTAATTTAGGAGAGTGGAGCTTTGCATATTTGATGAAACTAAATGGAGACATTGTTGCTGCTGCTCTTAAGAAGGTTACGAAAGTGCATCATTTAAACTGTGGTTAGAATTGTTTGCAAGATTATCATCACAAGATGGACATTTGCTTTAACGACTGAGATTGTTGATGGTTTTAATTCATGCATTTCAAAATGATCTCTAGACAAATGACTTTACAGAGCTCACTAATCTGCTGCAAATTGAATATAGCGCTAATTTTTGCTTCTGTTTAATTAAAAGATATTTTACAAACTTTCAGGGCACATTTTTCAATTGCAAAATCAGTAAGAGACAAGTTTTGACCTTATGGAGCCACACTCAGGACGCAGGAGATTTCAGCAAATTTCATCATCCTATATTTCATGCACTTCATGAAGCACAGAGGGGGCTGTATAATTTATTAATAAAGACAAGTTCCTACATTATACGAGTCAATGTCACCAGAGTCAAAAAGCTCCACAACAACAACAACAATCACGAATGCAAACTTCCGCAGCAGGAGGGGAGTCGAACCAATTTGGCTCTTTAGCTAAATTAGCCTCGGCGAGGAAAACTGGCATTTCTTCTGCGACAGGACTTTGATGGAGAAACTGGCTGACATGTCCGTCAAGACAAGTGACTTGCAGTGACAGCTGTCTTCATTTGACATTGTGAAATGTAGACGCTTCGTATTTCCAGAGGAAGCCATCACCTGTCAGACATCACTAATGTGTTTATTGTTACAAGAAAGACCCGGATTGTTTCCCTCTGGTTATTTTAGAAATGAGACAGCAGGAGTCTTAGTGATTGAATGTTCAGTTTGTTGAAATGCTGCGTTTTTAGGGTCTTAAATTACTTTCTTCTAAACAGTTTTCGCACATTTAACACAGTCGGATTTATGGACAGTACAATGGACAGTTGAGGAGACAAACGTTCTCACCCAAACATAATTGTTGCATTATGTTTAATTTTGTGTCTCCTTGCAGTTGTTTTGTGCATCTCTTTCTACTAGTTTTGTATCCAATTTGTAGTCACTCTGCATATTTTTGTTTCACATTGTACTTTCTGTTTTTATTTGAGTCTAAACTATAGAAAATAACGGAGAATCAAGTGAGAAATCTAAATTCAGTATAGTTGTATTGTATTTTCATAGTAATAATAAGATGACGGCTCATTTTTTGTTAAAATGTAGTTTCCCTTAATTTTAGTCCATTACTCATTCAATTTCATGTTTGCTTCAGTAATCCAAGATTGCATATATAGTTTTTCATATATAAGTTCAGTCGAACGTGAACAAAGATCCGCCAGCCAACTTGTGTGTAGAAAGGGAACAAAGGTTTTACGTTTTAACGGTGGACCAATGTGATGTGCCCTCAGGTTACCCTCGGTTGAATTAGAAGTAGACTCACACACCTTCATTTTATGAAATATTGAGTGTGTGTATGTGTAAGACAGAGTGTGTGTGTCTGAGAGAAGCAGTTACTTAAATGGAAGCAGGGAGAAAAATAGCAAACAAATCAAATATTCAACAACCTTGAGCTCTGTTTCTCCCCAGTTCCATCCTTCCTACTGGAGGTAATTGGTTGACACTGTAGACTTGTGAGAAAACTGTAGTATGTGAGGACGAGATGTTATTGCCTCTCACGTCCCAGTCAGAAAACAAGGTGACAAATTTGGGAGGAATTTAACAAGGACCTTGCAAGACTTCTTTCCTGCATGTGTTGCAGTGAATATGAGAAAGTGGATGTGTGTTGATTTGGCAGAGAGATAGAAACGTAGAGGTGCAGCTTTTTAGTCCTCGTGTATTGTCGAGTAATGAAAGGATTTACCTGCCAAACAGACGGTGTCAAATGCAGCTAACCTGTGGTCCACCATCTTGAGTTATTATTAGGACGGCACCAGTATATTTGCAACCTGCACCTAAGTGGAGAAACTGTCTGATCCTAAATCAGTTTGTGTCATTTGTGAAAGGCGCAGATAGAATTATTATTCCTGAAAGTGGAACAGTAGCAACAGCGGTGCAGGAGGTGGAGCGGCCGTCCACCATTCCCACAGTTGTTAGTTACCCCCTGGCTCCTCTGGTCACGTGTCAAAGTGCCCTTGAGCAAGACACTATTCCTGCTGAGTGTTGGCCTGCTGTAGGAGTGTGTGTGTGAATGGGTGAATGAGAAGTCGTGTGAAACACTTTGAGTACCAATGGGTAGAAAAGTGCTATGTAAGTGCAGGCCATTCCGCACGATCGTATTTAAAAACATTATTGATTGAGTTTTTATGAAAAGATTGATACAACTGTTGAGTGTGTAAAGTATGGTACATAACAAAGTCACTTATGGCTTAAGATAAAGGTAAAAAATATCACCACTTTCACATCACAGATCCACCCACCAAATGAATAAGTCTTATTTAATTTGTTTAACCGGTGAACTCACCAGATTGTTAGTGAGACATTTTTGAGCTAACGAATGCCAAGTTCATTAATTTTCTCATCTAACTCTCTTATTCATTTAATTGACAATTTTTAAATTTTGGCCTTAATAAATTTCAAGGATTTATTGGAGTAAATAAATAGTCTTCTACCCTCACACCACCACCTCATTTTAAATATTTACCACTGGTTCTGATCAGCCAAGTCTCTCATTATAACAGATTAAATTGGTGTCTTGTGAGAACGAAGAAATACTGTAAGTCATAACAAAGTTTCTCAGAATAACAAGTTGGTGAACAAATATTAATATATATCATTTTGTCAGTGTGGTAGATGTGGAGTCATAGAGCGACAATCCTTCCACGCTGTCCACGCTGTGCAAGGTACAAAATGAGTCTTTTCCAGTTTTACATATTTAACATGCAATTTATTAGCATATGTTTTTCATTTCTGTTAGCAGTCCAGGACAGTTTGGCCACTTGCAGATTAATATTGTCTTTTTGAGCAATTGCACTGCACAATATTTGCACTTGTCTTTAAATCGCTCTTCCCTTTATTCAGCCTGGCAAATTTAAAGTCTTGATGCAGCCCTAATCTTAATCATATCTCCCAGAGGTGACGTTTTAAATAAATGAAACCTTTGAACACAAGGAGTCTTTAATCCTTTTTTTTTTTTTTTTTTGTGGGGACTGTGATGATGGTCGTGTTGTGTCTCGGCACCTCTCCTCCACCTTGCTGTTCTATTTGCCAAAACAAGACACCTTCACTCACTGCCAAGCCCGTTAACCAATGTTCTTGCAAAAATAGCATTCTGTTGTTTCGTGACACCTGGTTAAATATCACTGTGGCTGATTCGCATTCCGCCCTCGTTTGAGCCTTGTTCCTTTGCTGCAGGTGTCAGAGTCCTTCGTCAACATCCGAATGCAAATTTATCGAGAGCTCTAATTAGCGCGAGGAATCAGGTGAAGAAGTGTCACACAGATGATTCAGCTTAACCTTTTCTTTGATTTCCCTCAAACTGGATTCCTGGTGTTTGCAGGGACACAACTCTGTTTGCCGCTGCGGTTCCGAGGCCGTGCCGCGTTGCAGTGGATCATTCTGCAACTGTTCGCTTTTCCTCCTGTGTTTCAAGTGAACGCGCTCACATACATTTATATAAGGATCTTTGTCTAATTACTGTGCTTGAAGCTTCCCTGCACTCGTTTGCCACTATTACCAAGATCCTTCTGTCCATCTGCTCCAGGCATAAATTGAGCCTATGCAAACACTTGTCTAAAAAAAGGATGGATATTCATAGATCAACTGTTCACACTTCCTTATTCGCCTGGAATTGCATCCTTCCTCAGCCCATCCTCCTCTACTCCAGTCAATTCGCTATAAAAATAAAATCACATGAACTCAAAAGCTGTAATATGCTATTTTATGATTCTAAGCACAATGAAAAAGATGACTGAAGACTGCCGTACGAGAAAAAGAGAATGGAAAAAAAGGCTTTAATTTTTGTATGCTATTTTAAAAAAATCATTATCTGACAACCCTGCGCTTGGATTTTGATATGTTTAAAAAAAGATGGTGCTAGTTCACACGATGATACAAAACGTAGCCCAAAAATAAGAGTCAACAGTGGCATGCGTGTTTAGAAGATACACATGTGAAAACAGTGGCAGATACTGTTGTTTATAGGAAAGTAAAATTTTACATATAGGAACACTGATATAATAATACCATCATAGGTGTTGCAACCTACAGCATATAGGCAGAGGACAGCAACATCTAGAATTTTGTCATGGGGGTTAGGTCATGTTTGGCACCTTGAAAACCAAATTGCTTGTATCATCATGCAATTTTCCTATTTCCAAAAAGATTTTTGCCACTTATACACAACTGTGTGAGAAGTAGAACACAGTGTAGAGAAAAACAGAAGTAAGAATGCCAGGATCATGAGATGTATGAGACATATGAACACATGAACATACAGTACATTGCTGTAACGTGCGGTAAAGTCCCACCTTCCACTCATCTTCTCGTGCTGCGTCACTGTTCCCGTGCTCAGGGCTGCCTTACAGGTAAAACCAGCGCGCTGGGAAAACTCCAGTTACAGCAGATGGCCAGATTGCACGTGCACTAGATGTAAAAATTGTCAGGAGTGCGTATGCATATTCAAATTCAGCCCACTTTGGAGCATTTTTTGCCAATTATTTGAATGTCTTGCAGCCATTCGGTGCTATAATCATTCAGTGAATGAACCAAGTTCGAGAACAAGTGCTGAAAGTGACAATGAAATCAATGGCATTACTTTAACCCAGCTCTAAGTGTCATCAAAAGCCTAAATTTCCATTTAATGGCGGCTTTGTTTTTGCTGTTAATTGATTTTTATCTCTATTGCTACAAGTGTATGCTAATGCTGTATGGCTTTGTATCACTCTGCAGGGTATAAATAGTGTAGTTCAATTTATTTTTGCACTCAGTTTTCTCCTCAAGGACCTGTGGAAGTAGCTGCTGGACATAAATATCTAAATAAGATGATTAATCATAAATTCACTGGGGTTTCTCTTTTTTTAGTATTTAGCAGTAATACTGCAAATAAGTCAGAGTAGTTTTTATACTTCACATTTCAGACATGAAGCGATTTACTGTAGGAAGGCAACAAGCTTTATTTTCTGGACCACAAACATAAAAAAGCAGCTGGTTATAAAAAAAGGTTCAGCTGCAGAGCATCCTGACAGCAAAGGGTGATAACACCAAACGGATGATGAGGATAAAAAAAAAATAATAAAAAAAACGAACAGAGAAGTGGAAGGATTTTTTAAATGTCAGTTTTCACAGTAAACTGGGAGATAGAGATAGACTTCGTTCCGACGAGAACGCTGCCAAGGAGCGCCGCTTAAGTGTACCTCAAGCAAAATGCAGTAATTGCAGTTTTTTTCTTCTCACCTGGATAAAGAAGGTGAGAGACTGTTCCCAGCTTTTTAGTCACCAAATGTACAGAATTTCTATCAAGATGGGACCGCAGCATGGGGAGAAGAAGGTTTAAAATTGCAACGCCTCTGAGATTACTTTATTTCAACTGTGCAGTAAAGCTTTTAGCAACAGTTAATGACAGTGGGCTTGAATGCTAAAATGTTTGCTCTTCAGCTTTGTGAGTGAATGCCAGACATTAGTTGCTGGGTTACGGACTAATACTAATGATGCTTCTTTCTTCTGTTAGGCTTAAATGAAAAATATCAGTGGGAACAAGCTGATTAAATGAGCTGACCTGGGATGCCCTGGTGTTATCAAAAATAGAGAAAAAAACACTGATGCTGTAAAGTATGTACCATAAATTCTGACTTCTCTGGCTGTTGGATGATGTTGAAAAAGCTGAATGTTATGTAGTACATCTTAAGTCAGAAGATAAACATGATAAGTGTTGGCGATGCGTACATTTAACCCAGGTAATTTCTTCGTTTCATAATTGTGATAATGGTTGCGCCTTTGTCACATAATCTCATAATAGAGATTTTTAGATGCTATTAAAGCTAATTATACTATTTATACCTGCACAATTAGTACATCCTTGAGACTCACTTTCAGGACTTTGAACTGATCTCAACTTCTGATGTGATGAGATAAGATTGTGAGCGTGAGCAGAGTGAACACCTGCATACAGACAATATCGGAACATAAAGATGCACAATTTTTTTCGACATGCTCCTGTGTATATTAAAAATGTGCACAGGCCATTAAGACTATGTTTAACTATTAATCGAGACGTGAAGTAATTACAGTGCGGCGCTATCGATCAGGGGTGGGGTCCAAAGCATCCATCAAATCTTGCTTGAAAAGATCGCAAAGTTCCCTTAAAGGTTATCCCATCATGTTGGCAGGTGTCTGCGTCGTGCAGGCTTTTCATTCCCCCAGCCTTCAATTCAAGCCTTCACTCATATTTCAATCCAATTCGAAATTTCAAACTTCTCCCCTGCACAATGACACCCAGCCTTTTGAGAGTGACTTTAAGAAGAGGATGAACTCTGAGCTCGGCTAGTCAAATCAATCTAGTCACGGTGGAGGAATGCAGCGGTTCATTACTGGGAGGGCTGAGGAGCTCTCCGATCAGCTCTCTAATATCACTGTGATCCTCTTCTCTTTTCTTACCTAATTGAATTCTCCAGGAGAGATGCCCCTCAGCTGCAGATTTATCATATCCTGAAATTGGAGGAGGCGAGCTCCATGAAGGACGTGTGCAGAACATTTAATCCACTCCTCTTGCTGTAAGCCGAGCGCTATGGTCTCTGCCAGAACTTGAGTTATCCCACAGTGGACCACTGGCCTTCGGTGCGGCGTCTTTATTCAGCATTGCCTGAGATTAAGAGGAGCGGCAGCAGTGGGTGCACGCATCCTATATCAAATATGCTGCCTGTCATGTACAGTGCGACCACCTTTACCAGCAGATGGTATTGTAATCTGTAACCAGAGCGCCTTAAATGCAGCTCACTGCACAATATGTCTGTCTCCACGATCCTTTCTTAGTCTGTGCCGCAAAGTCTTTTTCCTTCTCTGCATTGGAGGACGTTTTCTCCTTTTTCTTTTCTAGTTCACCAATTTTCAATTCAAGGGCAATTTCTTGCTTTCTACGGCTTTATTTTACTGTGTAAATGCACATTATTGCTTTTAAACTTCCCTCTGAATTCCCTATATTAAAATATTTCTCTGCTAAAAAATCTCCTGATGACGTCACCTGAAGGAGAATTCCATCATTAGGAGTTTAAATGATTTTATCTGGAGAAGCTTTGGAAAACAGGATGACTATGATCTGACATAATCTGAAGAAAAGATTCCTTCGAGTGATGTCACCTGGAGGCATTTTCCAGCTAAAAGTGGAGAGATATTTCGATGGATGGTTTTGAGGTCAGAGGAAAGTTTAATGTACATGTTCTACCCAAACTAGAACCAAAAGAGGCAAAGTCAGTGAAGGCGTCCTTTAACATTAAGACTGAGTGAGGACAAGTAGGTTAATCAGGAAGACGAGACCGTTGTGGAGGACAGTGCTGTACACATTTACTCGTCCTCTCCTTTTCCGTGGTCTGTCCTTTCCTGTCCAGTATTCGAACCAATCGTAACACAAACTTTCCTCATCCCATATTCTGTAGCATGTTCTGTCTCGTGCAAGATAGTCTTTCCTTTCCCATTCTGTCCATCCTGCAGCTTCTAATGTCCTATATTGTTCCCTATCCCATCCTGTCCTGTCCTACTTTTTCTCACCGTACAGTCTCTTCCATAATTTAAAAATACCCTTATACACCATATTTTCTTTGTCTTAGGATATTGTGTAGTGTGTGCAGAGGACGGAGAGTCAAATATACATATATCATTCTAATAATTATGCAAGTCTCCAGATGGGATGTATTTTAAGTACACTGCATATATCTTGTCTAAAGGTCTTCCACATTTGCATGCAGTATAGTATTCTGGCAGGAATCCACTGCTATACGATTACTTATTTGATTAAACATTATCATGCTCAGCAGGACAGTGGGGCTCTAAGTTGAGCTGAGGTATAACTGCTGACAGCGGCAGAAAGCCTCGTAAATCATGCAAAGGTTTTGTTCTGGTCGCGAATGGGAAGATCTGCCCTCCATTATCTCATTTTTCATGGGCTTGAACCTTTCAAAATCTACCTGTGATTAGGATCATTGTGGTCTTACTTTATGTTTTAAATCATTTTCTGTCCGTTACTTGCTTAAATTTGGGATTTTCACCTCACTCTCGGTGTTTTCTCCATTTATTCATGTCACGTCTCCCGGTTTCTGTCTAACAGATGTGGACTTGTTTCATCTCTGATTCTCCTTGTTCACAGTGGTAACAAACATTCCCTGAAATCGTTCAGACTATTTTATTTTGACTTAATTTGGCTGAAGTGTTTCAAGAGTGCTGCTTCCTGCTCCGTTGAAAAGTGAGATATCCACAGTTTTATAAACTGAATTGAATCTCCCATCAGCACAATTATACATAATGTAAATTCACATAACAAATAAAGCAAATAAACTGAATTAGCAGACAAATTATGAGTTTTCTTCAGCCCTCTCGAGCCTTTTCGCATATATTACCATCGTGTCATTGTTTGTCTTGGTTGTAGGCCCAACACTTGGCTGTTTTGGCTCATTCGTCCTGCTCTCAGATGCACTTTGAAGCTGTTCTGAGCAAGGAAGCGTTGATGAACCCCCTGTGCTCCAGTACCTACTCAGCACCAAAGTGCATAAAGACAAAGTTAAAGCATCTAGCTGGGGTGGTGCTTTTAGCTGTTCATTAATAAACATGGATATAAGCAGCATAAATGTTGTACTTACATTAGCCAGGAGGCCAGAATAGCTTTAGAATAATGCTGTAGTTGCAGCTGTGTGTGTGTGTGTGTGTGTGTGTGTGTGTGTTGCATTGCTAATTACCCGCCAACGCCTTTGTCGTAATTTGCATTTGCATTTCATTCTGCTGCCCCCAAGTGGCGCAAACCATCAGCTGCTGCTGCTTTAAATTGGTCGCAATGAAAACAAAGCAGAGTGACTTCTCCAAACAGATCCATTTTCATGAATGAACGAGGCACTTACAGGGCACTACTGCACTTTGAAATGGCCTGTATTTAAGATTCAGAGCATTTAATGGCGTAATGATAGCTGTGGGTTGACAGTGTTGATGTACTCTGCTTATTATCCTGCGCAGATGGAGGTATACAGTGTTGAAAATGACATCCGTTGATTTGCAGATCCATTGCCTTCGGAGCCACTGCTGAGTAACTCCAGTGTGGAGTTAGCTGAATCCAGAGAGGATCATGGCCTGATGACACTTGGCAAAATGGCATACTAATTATAGTCATTTTCATTTTGGGCAGAAACGCTTGAGCTTAGTCATGTGCGAAGTGTTGATACCTTTCAGAGCACGGACCAATGCTCCCACGACGTTTAGCCCTGCCAAATCTCTGCTGCCGATTGGCTGAGCCTGTTGCGAGCGCTGACACTCAGAAGCTTAGGTAGTTTCCACCCGGGGTTGCATCGGCAAACCGGTGACACAGAACAGTCTGGGGGCAGCTGTGGGATGGCATCCTGGCTGGGGATATTAGCAGTGTTAAAACACTTTGAGCTGATGGCTCTGGCATGGCTTCAGAACGGCACAGCTCTCTCACACACAAGAAGTGAGCTCAACGCTTTACCAGCAGTCATTTTCATCGCGTATGGAGCCGCACATACAGTTTCACATTAGAGAGGGAACAAAAGAATTTAATCACCCGAGTCTCTAATATATAAATGGCTGCATATCCATTTGGGTTTCACATTATTTTCAGTCAAGGTACCATAGTTTAGCTGATGCTGCTAATTTTGTAGAACAAACACAATATTGCAGTTGCTATGAAAGCCGAGGACCTATGGCACTGCCAGAAATATATAAACGTCCCTCATCGATATGAATAGTCAAACGTTGAGTGAGTTTGTGTGTGTCAGTTCCTCATCTCCAAAGTGCTGTATGGTCCAAGAATAAGCTGAACATAAGAAATGTTGGTCAATAAGGACTAAAATGTTATATTAATAGATGCATGCGTATTGCTACAGGAAGTCTACGTGTAGGTGTGCCGTTGAGGATCGAATGGCAAAGAATGTGCAGTCAGATGTTTCTATGTACTGTTATATATGGTCTTCTAGCCGAAATAACGGCCACACAGAGACCAGCACTCAGTGGAAATAAGCGTTTGGCTGATCAGTCCATAATTCGAACCGTTTCTTCTCCAGAGGATCGGTCCCTGGGAAACCACCGATAACTAAAGCAATCAATTGAAATTTCATTCCTGCGATTTTTTCATTTCGCTTTGTATCGAGCTGAAGTCGCGTTGTCAGACTACTCTCTGTCTCCCTCCATTTGTCTGCCCCCATGGATTTTCGCTTGCAGTTGCTAGGAAAATGTGGTTTATTCCTAGTGCTGGATCCACACAGTTTCCATTCAGGGCATATCATTTGTAATATGTGTGTAATTTGGCCAATTTTGCCTGTCACTTTCATATCGATATTGAATTCTCCAGCTCACACGGTCTGCTGTTAATATAATTGAGACAAACAGTCACAATTTGCCTGATTTTCATATTTTTCCAGTAACTGTGAAGTGGAGAAATGGAGTGGGTATATTTTTTCCACAATGTTTCTATCTGCTAATGTGAAAACGGAATCATTTAAAAACATTTTAACCTTTATTCATCAAAGGAAGAATCACTGAGCATGCATAATTATTTCATGTTTATTAATCATCTTCGGGGTGAAAATCAACTGGGAAGCGGCATATAGATGTTTTTTTTTTCCGTGCTGCAGCCGTAATATGCAAAGAAACCGTGATGTGAGTGTGCTTGGATGACACTCCGAGCAGCTCCATCCAGTCGTCCTCAGCAGGGCGGGGCTCTAGCAGCCGTCTGTGGAGAAAAGAAATGTGGCAGAAAAGTTCGCTGGGCGCCCGAGTTGGCTTTGTATGTAAATACTGTTGTTGGAGGCCATTTTATGGATCAACTTCTGGCCAACAGATGGAAGGTGCATATCATTTCATCAGCTTCTACAGTAGCAAGGAAGCCTGTACATCTGTCTGCCTGTGTGTGTGATTGCATTTGCATAGAGGTAACAGGCGTGGGTTTGTCTCGGTGAGCGAAACTGAAGAGATTCTAATTTACGAGCTCTGAATGCCAAACGTCCCTCATGATTGGTTTGGAGGATGGCTCGTTCTAGCCTAGTTGCAGAGAAATGTAGAGCGAAATAGCTGCCTTCCCTCTGTTTTTCACCGGCTCTACTTCCTCCGTGTGCTTTTCATATTTCCGGCCCCATCTTTGCAATGCAGCTTGAAAACACTTATGAGTCATGCATTAAAAAGCACACAAAGAAAACAGGTTATCTGATTGATGTTAGGCGTGTGCTTTAATCTAGAAGAGTGCTACTTCACCACTGCGTCCCCACTCTGAAGTGTTTGGGCTGTAGAAGAGTGCTGCTCTGCCTCTATGAAAACACAGACGGAGGCAGAATGTAGATCAATATCCCAGGAACACACCAGAGACATTCTATTTTATTTAACATTTTCCCATTAAGCCGGTGGTGCGAGTGTTGTAGATCATCCCAACAAAGTCATAAATCACAGACAGACAGCAGTATTGGAAACAATGGGCAGAATCAGAGGAGATTACCCCGAAACACAAGATATTGCTGTTTGCGATACTGGGAGCCTCATGTATCTTGTTTTTGTATTATCACATATTTCAACTGAGGCATCGCTTTAGCGCAGCATCAATATCATATCATGCTCATCACAACACACATTTTCATGTTATACGAGTGGCTAATCTCTTTTCAAGGCAGACCGACATGTCCTTTAAAATACCATACATCCATAATTTAATTTGTATTTCGTATTATTTTAATGTAATATAATATTGTATACTTCTTGTGATACAGAGCCAGGACCATCCTGTTGCACTGTTGGTACATGTGCAGGCACTTATCATCAGGGACAAAACCTTAATGCTACACTGACCAATATTTTCATATGAACAATGGTTTGAATGACAGTGTGACAATATGACAGCGGTCACTTGTGGAAATGAAAACACTGTGAATTAATAATTCATCTCTCCCCAAGATCCCATTTGCTCCATAAAGCATTTTAGTGAATTTCAGCTCATTTTCTTGGTTTTACAACCCACAACTTTACCGTTTCGATTTAGTTTCACTGTGCTACTTGGATAATGTTGCCGGGGGGGCCTGGTGGCTCAGTGGTAGAGGATTGGGTGGGGATGCAGAGGGTTGTGGGCTTGAATCCCACCCCACCAGCTGTGGCCACCAAGAGCCACCCTGGATAAAAACTCAAGCCAAATCAATTTACAAAACTGTGGCAATTAATGTTGTTGCCAGCTTTATGATAGCCCCACCCCATCAAAATACTCTCCACACCTTATTACTCTTAGGAGATGGTGGATATTAACAAAACATGGTAATATTAGACCCAACTCCACCTGAACATCTGTAACCGCTGGTTTACTCCTTGTTTAGATAAGTCACATATTAGCCACATCAACGTTTAAAGCTGTTTGTTCATTTGCTCTCTTCTGGCCCAAAATAAATTAAATATTACTGCACACACTCATATCTTGATGGCGGATTTATGTTTTTATTGTTACCGAAGTTGAAGCCAACCTGTAGCGCACCGACAATATGTGGAAAGTGGGGTCTACTAGAGGTCTTACTATTTATTAAAAAAATTGAATGACATTTGACATAACGTCTATCCATCCTTCCATCCGAAGCAGTCTGGTTTTGTGGCTTTCGTTCAAAGCATTTTATTCAAAGCCTATCGCCATCACATGTTTACCACCATTTTCTAACAGTCTAAGCAGCACAATTACTGTTCAGATTTAGTGTGTAGAGCATACACACACAAAACAGCACCAGGGAACAAGTTGGGAGATAGATTCCATTTCATAATTGTTAATGATAATTTGTGTGTGTGTGTGTGTTTGCCCATTAAGAGATGCTCATATTCACACAAGCTCAGAGCAAGATGGCAGGTAGGGGTTCAGTGTGTAGCCCAGGGCCCCTACAACACAACAGATGGCTGTTGCTGGGATCGAATCTGTTACTGTTTGGTTTCAGGGTGCTGCGATCCACCCCGCCACCCAGCTCAGATTGTACGTTGTTGGAGGCTTTTTTTTTTTTTTTAAAGCAGATGGCTGTGAGTTCAAAAACTCAAGCAAGCACATATTTTTGCACTGCATTCTACTTGTGTTCTTTGTACCTAACAGGTATTAATTCAGTCATGTGAACACAAATTAATTCAGAAAGCACTTGAAGAAAACAGGATTGATTGAAAATATGGTACAGAGAACAAATAATTTAAAGACAGACAAGAGAGAAGAGACAGAAATAATAGAGAACCAGTCTTTGATTCTAATCGTGCTGTCAAGAAAAAAAACCTCATATCCCCTTTTTTTCTTCGGCTCCAATCTCCTTTCTTCTTTGCTATATTCAATTGGACAAAGAAGCAATTCAAAATTATTGTACTGTCTTCATCATTGTAAGTGTGGATGAGAGCGTCTACTTGAATGCCAGAAATGTAAAATGATAGCATCTCTATTACTTTTGGAATTATGTTGATTTTATTTTTGCACCATTTTTTTTTTTGTGCATTCTCTGAGGATCTGCGAATAACAGGACAGAGATTGAATGCCTCTGTATTATCATAGCATCTTTGTTATTCATATCCATCTTTCCACAGCAGTCTAATCCACATGCATATTCAGTGTGCCGTGGACAATCAAAGGTTCTGAGCAAACAACGTGCTCAGGTCTGCGGGGAGGTGTTGACTGCTTCCTCTGTGGCGTTTGTTGACAGCAGCTTGATAAAAAAGGGGGTAGTGCAAAATTATATCACAGAGCGTAAAGCCGTGCTGCAAATGAAAACGTTTTGTGCTCACGTAATTTATACTTTTTTCACGTCAAAAATATTGCATCAATATGTTACTAGGCTATACAGCGCTGTAGAAATAATGCCCCATTGATGCAAGACAGTCACTCTGCTTTGTGTATTTTATCACTGCGGAAATGGAAATTACTGTGAAAATTCCAGATAGAGACACTGTGAAATTGTTAAACTTTCAATGAGATTCGAAACTGCTATGGCCAAACAGAGACGAGGCTTGGTTAAGTGTGTTAGCTGTTTCAATATGATGGTAAATGAACTGTTAGTTTATTTAAGAAACCTTTTATGTTCATATTTAAACATCCTCCTTTGTATGGATCTTTGATATCGTAAAAACATCTTGATTTGAACATTTTACGTGTCTGATGTTGCTGCTTCATTATTAACCCTATAGTGACAAAACCAGTTTAATGCAATGTGTCTGTCAAGTGCTTACAGCATTATATTTTCATCTGTTCTTTTAAGCCAGAAACTAAAATATGCTAATTTAATAAAAAAACAAAAAATCTCTGATGTATTATTCCTTTAATAACCAGAAATGCACCCTCCAGCTGCTAAAGAAATAAATATCATCCCTCCATTTAGAGGTTTACATAGATAATACATCCAAGAGGGTTTATTGAGGATTTGATCATTTTTAATCAAAGGGAGTTATTTTATTATTATTTGTTTATAATGTAGCAGGTTAATTATTCTGGTGATATACCTTTATTTTGAAATATCAGTTTTTAGGGGCGCTGCTTCCTTTAGAGGCCAGTGAAATGTGTTTTGTGCTGATTCAATAATTAAAAAGGATTTAGCCCAGTGTTGCCAGATATACCATATTATCAATAGTTTTCGTGCCTATCGTATGCGTTATACGATAAATATGTTTTTAAAATAATTTTATAAAAATGGATATAGTTTGGGCATTCCCCCCAAAAAGTGACACATGACACTTTGTGAAAAGGACACGTGTAAAACTACCCATCAAATCACGTTCATACAGATCAAACATAAACATGTTTTTTTTTACATTTTTTAGGTGTGTCCTAATACAACATTCAGGTGCCCACATGAATATTCATTGGAATTTGCTGTAATCAATTCTTTTATTAATTCAGGCAACTAGAGATCCCCACAAAATTTGTAAATGATCCGGGACAAAATCCACCATTCTACAAGTTTATCTGGACACAAAAAAGTATTTAACCTTTTAAAATAGTCACATTAAGTCGGTATCATCCAAAGTTGCTGTGTTTTTGGTTCAAAACTGCCATTTTTTTGTGATTTTCCTTCCTAACTCTCAGCCAAACAGGGATTTTTATATTGAAAAGACTTTGGAAGAGGTCCACTAGATTGAATTAATATAGATTGTTTAAACATAATTTTAGGTTTAGATACACATTTGAATACACGTTCTACAGAACAAGGATGATGTCACTTCCATTGTGAGGGTTTTAAATCTCCTGATCATCAATATGATCAGGATGAATGGTTACAGCAAATGCTCATGGACCCCTGGCTGTTCTTTGAAGACAAACTTGTAAGAAATATGAAGTTGTGCTTTCAAAACAAATTCAGGAACAGAATTTAAAAATGGAATTTTAGAAAAAGCTTATTGTTGCACTGCTGGAAACACTCCACACACGTTGCACTTTTGGAACCCTGTTTGCTCACCGTACCTTCTCCAAATAGCGGGAATGTGGCAGAAGACTCCAGCCTTTTAGCATGTGAGGCCCCGGGATGCGGAGCCTGACCTGCCTCCACGTGCCTGGGGCGACACGGCAGGGCTGGGAACAAGCAGAGCCGCAGTGTGCGAGGGAAATCCGTCACGTCTGCTTAGGAGTCGCATTAATGACTCAGCTCTCTGCCTTCAGAATCCGCCGCCTTCAGTTCGGCACTAATCTCGACATCAGCAATGTTACTCTGCCAGCGTGAGCCACTTAAAGCTGCCACACCTTTTCAGCAGCACTTCGACGTTCGCACACACAAACATGAATTTAGCTTTCACGCGATGGTCAGCTCTTACTGTGTTTACAGGGATAGTGTGACTGTTTGATTGTATATATTAATAATTGACATTCTACAGTGTGAGTGGGCTTATGTAACCCTGGCTGTGATACTGAACATGTGACTCAGTAATGCACTTAGATCTTAAAACACATTCTTGATGTTTAAAATTATTTCTGACTTGCTTGTTCTCTTGCATATATCTATATCTATATCTCTTGCATATATAACGTTTCTTGTAGATCTGACAGCTTCATACATGTTGGGCAGATTGACAGATATCCAATAGTTTCTTCACCCAAACATACAAGGCAAAGTGAAATCTGATTTCAAACCTTTTCCAGCTGGATTTTTCCACAGGTCTAAATGCATCCAGCCTTCTTGTGCACTCACGGAAGCCGCACTCCGTGTTCTGCAGCTTAAGCAGCAGCCTCCATAGTGTCTGTCACATGGAATAATCGCTTAAGTGACACTGAAATTACACTGGAATGAGTTATTGTTCTTCGTGTTTAAGGTGACACAGGGAAAAAAGTAGCTGCTGCAATTCCAGCGCATGCAATGCGATCTTAAAGAGGGTTGCACCCAACTGTGCGATTTGTCTGATCTGCGACTGTGTGCTGGTGAGGGAGGGGTGTTAAAGACACTCAATCTGGATTTAGAAGCAAGTAGCCTGGGAAAACAAGGATCCAAGTTTGATCTGGTGAATGGAATACTACAGAATATGTGTGTATATGCATATAATCATATACAACACACCTGAAATGACATTTGGAAACGGGGACAAAATAGATGCTGACATTGTTTCTTAGTACTACGGAATATTTTGTTGACTGAATGATTGCGCCATCGAATGTGGATCACAGCAGAAGTGGACCAGTCAGAACACAGTTCAGAATGTTGGGTGGGGCCAAATCCGGTTGGACTAAAGCAAACAAATACAATGTGAATTAGATTTGTGCAGCTGTCTGTGCACCTGCAGACTTTTTCCTCCATCCTTCGTTTGGCTCCTTCGTCTCCTTTGTGAATTCAAGCTCAGTTTCCTGTTCTTCGTCTCACATTAGGAAAATCATTTTTGCTTTTCTTGATATAATCAGAATTTTTAGAACCCATTTTACTGGACAAACATCCAGAAACAGCATCGTGTTCATGTTCTTTTATCGCTAACTGCTCCCACCTGCCAGCCCTCGTAAAAAAAAAAACTATACAAATTGGCAGCCAAGTGTACCCGACAATAAAGTCGTGCGCTGTGGGGTTTTAGCAGCGCTGGTTACATTTGGCAGACCTGTATCGTCCTATCCACCAGACGCAGGTGATGCACCCTGGAGTGCAGCGCTCACACAAACAGAATGCCTCAGATGCTGCATCATCATTGTACACCAGATGCACAAGAGCCAGAATATATGCTAACGAAACCAATTGCAGCAACGTTATTTTCTGCTGTTGTCATAAAACATAAATTGCTAAATCCTCATCACTGAAGTCTCACCGAGCAACAGAATGTGAGAGCAGTTCGGTAATTAGGTTCAGGCCGCGAGAATTCCGTGTAGTGTCTCGCGTTTGGCTTTATGGGACTTTTTTAAACGACCAGTCCATCAGCTGCCACGCTGCCAGGTAAAAACACATCAGCACGCGCCCCTCTGATTGCTGTGTCCGTGGTATTGATTTAAAATTTGACATTTAGGCTGAGGTTCCTTTTAGCCTTTAATCATATTTTCCTCTTTGCAAAACAAAGCTGTAAAGCCTTTGCCATGTCCTTTGCTACAACTCCTCATTTCCCCCGCTTAATTGAAACCGGTGTGCCCCTATGTGTGTTGCCTATTTCATTTCCAATCCATAACCGACAAGTCATTTACAAACACCCTTTTTTCCCTAAAGCTAATTTAAAGGCACTCGTTTCACTTCTTTTATCCCACCACATAGAACGAGTTTTTCCTGGGGGTCCGATAGTATTAGTCGAAGTAGTCGTCTGCAGTATTTATTTGGTCTGTCCCCCCTCACACTTCCCCTCACATAGATTAAGCTTCAGAAGCCGCCTCTTGGCAATTAAATCTATCAGAGGGCAGCAGAGAGCGCTCTGTCAGAGCTGCTCCAATAATTGCAATTTAAATGAATATGGATTCAAAAACTTTGACAACACACAAGCAGTTATTTTGCAAGTTAGGACTGAAACAACAAGGGGGGGAAAAAAAAACGTTTAAGCTCATCATGTCTCCTGGTTTGGTTTTTCTTTCTCCTCGGATGAACAGGGACCCGTCATTTACCATCCTCGTTATTTCTCTTTGCAGACACATAGAGAACTGGACAGGATTGCAGACTCTGAGAGACGTCGATATGGAGCTCTACACTGGACTGCAAAGACTGTGAGTATCTGTCGTTATCTAGTGGGGACCAATGGGAGACGGACGACAGGTGCTTCACCTGATTTCGGTTTACCGTGTTGCACATCTGGCCGAGGACAGTGGAACGTGCACCGCTGTTAATCCCCGTTTTCCATCAGGTCGCCTGCATGCATACAGCAGAGAGGCCAACAGCCTCCTCCTAGAGATGAGAGGAGTAATTCACCCCCGAGCACAAGTGGCTGCAGCTGCAGCACATAACCGGCGTCGCCTCGCGATTTATTGTCCGATACTTTCTCGGAATGTGACACAATTCGGGCTAATTCTCAGAGGAGATGAGGAGGCGTTAGTGGGGTTGTGCAGAGAGAGGAGCAAGTGAGGTGTGTATTCAGATCCTAACACAAGCTGATGTTTAAACAAGCTTCTAATTCTTGACAGTCACACGCTGGTGGAACATCCCCTTCGCTTTGCTCAGCCACTGATCAAATAATGCTAAAAAGCAGCAGGGAAAATTGAATTAGGGGTCCCTGCTGTAGCACTGTGATTTTTTTTTTTAATATTCTCATCTTTTCACTACTTAAAGTAATATTACGCTATTTGCCTGCATTGCTACTCTGCACTGCGATGCCACGTCCTTTACATTCCTCCTGCTTCTCCCTCGGCCGCTGCCCCTCGACATCCTCTTTCTCTTCAGGGTTCTTTTTTTTTTCTTGGTCTCTCTTTGGAGAGAACTGTATTCTCCTTTGCCCTCCAAAGTCGGAGCTGGCTTCTCCCCTGATCCTCTTGATCCCTCATCAGGGAGGCAAAGAGCAATATCTCCACCACTAAATTAGCATTTTTCTCATTACCTCGGCTTCTTTCCTGCTGCCTTGTCTGGGGACAGCAGCTCCTCCCTGCCAGTAGTCGGGCCTTCACGGGGACGGATGTTACCTTGTGGGGTCGTTAGCAGCGTGTAGAGTTAGTTACCTCAGGACGCCTCACAGCACCCTCCTTTGCATTTGACCTCATATTTAAAATACAGACAGAGTAATTGAAAAAGATGTCATTAACTTTAAATTTATACATATCTTTCATAATGCTGCAAAATTAAAAGCTTTTAATCTAGTGACACATTTAGAAATTATCCTTACTATTTACATGGGTAACATTACTACTTTTGAATTCATATTTTACTTATCTGTCGTAACATATACAGTAGTATTATGCATCTGACTATATTCTGTTATCTTAAAAGCTTCCTTGTTTCATATTGCATATTTTTCCTATTGACAACAAATGTATTGTAAATGTGTAAATACTTTCGGTGTCACTCATCCCCACTGGTTCCTGCCAGGACCATTTGTCTTTCGAAATAGGTCACAATAGTATTTTTTAAAGACCTAAATAATGTTTTCAAACTGTTGGGAATTGTAGTTTTTGGCAAATATAAAGCTAAGAAGCTTTGGATTAACACACTTAGCCGGGCACTTTATTTGGCGTTATGTCAAACTAAACAACAATGTGTGTGTGTTTATGATGGCTCGTGATCTAGTTTTAATATTTGATGTGCGGCACAAAAGAATAAACTATCACACTGTCACTACAGAGCACTGATGAATTTCCAGTTTTCTGGTGAGATTTGCAGATTATAACCAGTCAAGTCAAAAATCGAGCAGATTTTTGCACAGTAGATATTTTTGATGACAAACTGCGATATTTTAAGAAGAAAGGATAGGAAGTGTTTGAGACTGATGTGGTTCAACAGTACACATCAGGTAAAAATATTTTGGTGAAGATCTGCAACCTTTTTTTTCTGTGGTTTGATAAATAAATGACACAAATATATATATAAAAAAATTGGCCTGTATTTGCAACGCCTTTAGTCAAGAAAGTTTTTGGTCCGGCCTCCAAAGCATCTTTCAGACAAACTGCAGCAATAATCAACATTAACCCTGTCATTACCATTACTGTTGGGTGCAAACAAATTAAAACTCCACAGTCTTTTAAGATAAGATAACCTAAAATAAGATATGACTTTATTGATCCCACAGTGGGGTAATTTTTGTGTTTTATTACATGATGTTGTGACAGGCTCTCGTGAATGATTGTTGTTGCTGTTTTTTCTGGCGGAAACAGCAGCAGCATTTTCCCAAGGTTCCCCTAAACCATCTCTCAAGGTCCATCGGAGCTTCTGAAGCCCCATTTTTTTTGGAACCTCTGTTTGATGAAACACTTCATCCCTGTCAAACACTGCAGAGGTGTGACCAGACTTCGACGCGGTAATTGACACCAACAGCTGGTTCTGATGAGCCCACTGCATTATGTGGCGCTCGCTGATGATGTCAAGGACTTCTTCGGGGAGCGACATCTGTGATTACAAGATTAGAAGTCATTACCATTGTGGCCCAGAACAGTGGTGCTGGGAATATCAGGACTCCTTGAGAGAATTCCACAGGGTCCCCAGCAAAACGAGGATTAGTTTAATTTCACACTTGTTTCACTTCTTACAAGTGAACACATTGAGTCAGTGTGTTAGAATGCTCGAGTCAGAGGTTTCACTCGCTTTATGAAGAAGACACAGTTTCAGAGCGAATTCCATCAAAGTGGCAACGCTGCATCATTTATACATATAAAACGAAGTTAAACTAGTCAGAAGGAGAGTGAACTCAAAAAACTATTGTGGCCTGGACTGCACACATGACAGGGAGGTGAACAAATGTCATTGTTCACTTTGAATCATTTGCTTTTAAAAAAGGGTGATTTTTAATTTTGGCCAAATCACAGAACATTTTAAACGGGAATGGTAAACTTGTAAAGCTTCTAACAACAGGGCAACAGAAAGGCGGGAAAACCGAGCTGATGAACAAGATGATACAAGCAAAACAAAATGGAAAAGGGAAGAAAGAGGGAAAAATAACTGGGAATGGCCTTGATGCATGGTCTGTAATACCAAGTCCAAGTGTTTTTAGAGCATGTGCAGGAAAAGAAATGTCTTTGTTTCGGTGCTTTCTTCAGTTTCACCAGTATTTTATCATTCTTCATTTCAGAACTATCATGAATTGCAACCTGAGGGTGATCCAGGCTCGAGCGTTCGCTCAGAACCCACACCTACGCTACATGTGAGTAAATATTCTATCTCTGATGACCATGTTTCCCGCGCCTTCTAAAGATTTATTATGATCAGTAATGCTTGACAGCTTATAGTATATAGCTACAGATGACTTAGTGTTCAGCAGAAGATGATGCATTTGATAGAGACTGGCTTCGGGAAAATTGTGGCGCTGCCATTACTGTTGCAACAGCCGTACATCTTAAACGAGACATCCATTATTTGCCTTGGATAATTGGATTCCTATCTGCCCTGGTTCTTTGTGCTTCGGCAGAGCAACATGCAGAAGACGCAGTTCCATTTAGTCTGCACTCGCCAAATGGTCAATTTGTCCAGGAGGCCGTGCTTCAGAGAGCTGGGCAAAGAGCAAAGTAATTTCTTTAACAAAGACTGATGTGTCACCATATGACAGCCTGTTATTCCCCAATTTTCCAGGAGTAAACACGGTGAGAAACTCAGTCACAGTCTTTTACCTGAACACGCTGCCATTTGCAATTTCCAGTTGTCGCCTGAGAAACAGTTTAGTCTCTTTTTTTTCCCTTCGGCTGTGGATGACTGCTGTTGTGTGTGGGAGACAGTGAAAGATAGCAAATACTAGTTCATAACGTGGATTTTAAAATAATCGCAATGCGTGTCACCTGAGAACTTAATCTTGCCTTTTAGTGAGAAACGACAGGAATTTATGTCGTCTCATAAGCTGACTCCTGAGCATCTGGGAGCTCACGCTTTGGTGTGCATTTGTAGACTTGTTTTAAAAAAGCAGAATTGCTTGTCTATCTCTTCAGGTGATTGGTATAGCTAATCGAGCTCATCAGCACTTAATGAAAGTTATTTAAATCCCGTTTTCTCTTTAATTTTCTCTCCCAAAGATGGATTTGCTATCACGAGACTGAAAACAAATAGACAATTGTAAGAGTCTCACCTCTTCCTTCTTCCCCCTCAATAAAAGCAGGTGCTTTGCAGTGGTAGGGGCTTTAAATAGATCAAATACGTGTAAACGAACTGAAAGAATCAGATCAGAGAGTGATAATGCTCGTTTTTTCATCTCTTTTTTTCATTCTCACCTGTGGCGTAAAGTTGAATTAGAATCTTCAAAACCCAAATACAGCTAAAACCAGAAATAAAATGTTTCACATTTAAAGTTGCATTACTGTACAGTTACTTCATATTCTCAAAAAGGATGATGAACGCTGATCTGCAAATAGCAGAAGGCACACTGAGTGAGTTTCAGTGGATTTGGGCAGTGACAGACTTCTCTTGCAGGCTCGTTAATGCATGTGGGCGGTTGCTAGGTGACACCGAGGATGATGGTGTCAAAGAAGATTAATTATTATGCCTAAGCTTAGCCTCAGAAGGCCGACCTCATTGATGTCTGTGTCAGACAGGTCTGCTCAAAGCCCGGCCCATCACACACTCAACTGGTTGCTCCTTTGTGAGAAGTGAAGCTGATTAATACACAGCGAAGACACCAGTGATCCCGTGTACTGTAAACCCGATGACTGTAATTAACACCCAGGCTACTTCTGTAATATTCTCCTCTTTGTTAAACACGCGTGGCTCACATGGATTTGTTTTGCGTTATAATGTACACTTGGTAGTTGACTGTCTTTCATATTTTCAGTAGTATTGCACAAAGCATTTGGATTTTTTGTCCTGGAAAAGTTGTGAATTCATTACGGAGCCTGTTTATCTGCTGTACTGTGAACACTAATGTAGAAACGTGTTGCTCTTAAGGTCAGCAGCGTTAGTTACTGCATGAGTTTCTGGAGCAACAGGTTGCATTTAAAAGCCTGGTGGTGGATGGTGTCCACTGCGAGCTGGGTCTAATAATCCACTGTGTGGGAGCTGTGGGGGCCCAACGTTCGCAGCTCTACTGGATATTTGAGAATTCACTTCGTTTAATTAAATTCAAAGCTGTTATTTTTGCAAAACACGTCTTTCATTTTCCATCCTCCAAGACTTCTGTTTTAACATATAAAACAGAAACACGCTTTGAAAATATGAGCTATGTATAATACTGTATTTAATCTATCTGTACAACCGTGCAGACCATAGTGAGCCATGATAAAATGACACGGATCAAAATAAACGAGATAATAGCTGGTTTATTGTCATGAATCGAACCGGAAAGTGAATATAAATTCTCATTAGCACGATTTCGAATTTACAGTAAGTCAGCTTGGGACGTAAAGTAGCCAAAGACACCATTTAAATGTAAGCTTGTGTTTGATTGGAAAGCTAGCAACTGCTAATGAAGCCATGGATGGCTAATGGAATTTGGATCGCGGATCTATTTATTCCAATTAAGCTGCTCAGAGGTACATTGTCCCTCCCCCAAATAAAATCCTCATTCTTCTCGTTTCCAGTCCTGTCGTCTATGCCTAGAGCATATGCTCCATAGTGGCTCTCTGTTTTATGCACATGCATGCAGATATAATAATCCAACCCAAATGATTTTAGACCAAATTAATAAACATTTCATCATGAAAAGAGTCAATGTATGTGGTTTGCAACACCAAAATGTTCTTTGGTCCAGTGTGCATCATGTGATCAACTGGTTTTTAACCAGTAGTGTGTGTGTGTGTGTGTGTGTCTGTTTGTAAGTCATCACAGCAACAACCATCCCTCAAAGTTGAAGCGAAATAATATGTACAGTATGGCACACAATTTGTTCTTTAGACATGAACCCAGCTACATTTCCTGTCCCATTTTGTCGCCTTGTTTACTTTACCACTAGCTGTCGTCAGTGCATCAGCGCTATCATTAGGTGACCTTTGAGCTCCTATTATATTTTATTAGAGCCAAAAATAAACGTAATTACAGTATATTGAGAGAGCACTTTATTCTGATTAGCAGGATGTTGGTGAATAAAGCAGCTTCAAAAATATCATTAATACAGCAAATGATCTGTTTAATAGATAATTTTATATTGTGCTGATGTATCCTTGAGCAACATAGAACCTCTAATTTTCTGTGTAGGCAACTCAGATGACAGCTTCAGCTTAATGACGTAAAGGTCAACGTATATTCTGAAAACTAATTCAAAGCTGCACAGTGTGATTCACATGAGCCGCATATGTCACGTCACAAATAGTTGAGGAACATTTTGCATTCTTGTACTTTGCAAGTTGAAAACATGAAATCGACACCTACGTGATTGTCAGTCACAGTAGAAGGAGCCGCGCACGGCGGCCGCGGGTCAAAGTACACGGTCAGCGCACAGTAAAGTCGACACGACACAGGAATGATCACGGACGCTTGAGAAGTGATCAGAGCAGGAAATAAAGGCAATCAAAGAGCTTGTAATAAAAAAAATAGAATGTGTTATCTAATATCTACATTTACACTAACGTAGCATTTTCCATCTGGACGCTGTGATCATAACATTCAGTCTTCCGCCTCTGCTGTGCACTCTCATCTCATAAATGGAAACAGTGGTTGTCGTGGACCTTTGAATTGCTTCCATCGAGCTATGAGGAATCCCCTCCTTCATCGTCACTACGCTGCCGGTGTAACGTTACGGTACACGGGCTAGTAAAGGTTGTCATTACCGTCAGCGCCCAGCTGTTTGTCTTCTTAGACTGTGGTGGCTCAAATATCTGCAGCCACAGACGCATATGTAAAGGAATAGTACAACATTTTTGGGCAGCACAATAAAAAATGTGCATATTAAATACAGCTGATGGTTGAGTGTAGTTTGGCAAATAGTCTAGACATGGGGAAAAGAGCCGGCCTGATTTTACAAAGGTTAAAAGATCCACCTAGCAGCACCTCTACAGCTCATTAATGAATATGTTTGGCCATATCTTGTTCATTTATTTGTACAAAAACTAAAGTGTAAATGTTACCCTGGGGTTTTGTGTGGGACTAATTGTTGGCTGGAAGCTGTGACTTCCGTATGATTTTTTTGTCAGGCAACCAGTGGAAACTCGAAGCAAAGCAAGCAGCAGGAATCTGGGCAACAGACACGATTTTTCAGGACTAGTCTTCATTAAATGGGTAAATGAACCCAGTGACTTATGGCAGTTAGTGCACAAATGGCCACGGTTATTCTGTAAATTGGTCGGTATTACTGCTTCCATAAAAACATACAGTAACAAAATGGACTTAGTGAGTGAAGCCTTATGAAGTTTGTTCCTAAGTTAATATTGGAGTTAGACAATCATATCACTGTGCTCCAAAGGTTCTGAGTTTGCTGCGTGGGCTGTCAGAGTCGACAGCTCACTGCTAACTGTATAATTTATGTGATAATGTATAATGTAATGTAATAATTTTGACTTTATATTGTTAGAATATTTTTACTTGTTTAACATAGATTAAAATTACTGTGCCAACTTTGCAACAAAGTTATTTTCATAAAGCGAATGTGAAAACTTGTCTAGCAGTTTAGGAACTCTCTGTGGGACGTCTCTCTGCAAAAACACTCATCAAGGAAACATATCACTGTGTTTGTCTCAGTGGCACCGGTGACCCAGCAGCAAATCTCATCTCACCAGTTGTTATGACTGGAGAAAGTGATGAAACAGCCTCAGACCTCTTAAGTGCCATAAGGGGACATTAAAGGAACAATTTGTAATATTATGCATTGTCGTTGCAGAAAATGGCCAGTATTCTGTGTCAGTATGTCCAGTTACATCAAAGGCTGCTGCGATTTAAAGATCTGTTCCATTTGTGTGTTTGGATTCCAAGGTTGACCAGCCTTGCCTGTACTTTTATTTCACGTCCAGTTTTATTCACACATCCGATTGAACTGTATATATTTCACTTCAGAGTCACTCGAGGAATGGTTTTATTAAGACTAAGGACCAGGCAGAGTTTTCCAGGCAGTGGAAGTTGTGAGGCTCTGATTGGATGCACAGAGACTGAGGCCTTATTGCATCACGGCTCCTGTGGTCAGAGTTTAAACGAGCGTAATCGATTCTTTTTAAGCGCTCGAGTGGATAAAGATCCTGCTTAAAAATAAACAAATGGTACCACTGGAAATATAATAAGTTCAGTGATGAGCAAAATTGATAAAAATTAGCTCACTGAGCATGAGGTAACTACCCAGTTGTTGCTCTGTTTATTCTATGCATAATAAAAAAGTGAAACAATCAGCAACAGAGATGCACAATATCTATTACAACATTTTCATTGTACAATCCCCACATTTAAAGGTCTCCCTTCGGAGGTGCAATGCTACTGTCCTAGCAGATTTTTCATTACGGCACGATTGGACCCTTTTTTTACAGCATCTGATTAACAGCAGGTGCTTTACTTTACTGGGTAAATGCGATTGTGGGAAATTCAGTGAAACATCTTTGTGTATGAGAGCAGTTGCAGGAAAGCTTTAATCTCCTTAAGAAGGTTCTTTACTAAGATTACACACACACAGACACACACCTGGTGCCACTGGAGGTTTGATCCTGCACCTCTTACGTGCCGTACTATCTTTGTTATCTCAGTATGCCAATGCTTCGTTATTTTTATTAAATCATTATTATTTATTAGTCAGTGTATAGCCTGCTCCAGTTTTGTCTCCCCCGCTCTCTAAAAAAGTAAGAAGCTTCTGAGATGGGGTGATGTGGCTGCTTTGCTCGGCCAGGCAGGCACAGGAGGAAAGGTGTCGGAAAACGGTCACACCAAGCACAAAGACTGTGCCCCAGCAGGTTCAAATGCGTCACTTTTACCTCGGCTCTGGGTGAGCACATGCATCCACAACTGCTGCTTTTCTTTTTATATCCGCAGTGTTCTTGACCTTTGACTCTTTATGTAACCTGACCTGCTTCACAGTGGCAGCAGCTCGGACCCCAACGTATTATTGTACAAAAGCAGTGAGCATACAAAGCCATAGTTCAAGACACAAAAAAAGAAATATTCAATTGCTAAAATGAAATGTGAAATTCTTTAAGTTTCATACTCTCGCTGTCAGGCTCTTTTAGTCGTCGCAGAAAAGGATTTTCTTCCTCTTACATTTGCCCTTTTGAGCTTGTATTCTGTGACAGTGTTAGTTTCTGGCTAATTGAAAAACAAAGCTGTCAGAAACTCCTGTGTAAAGTGGTCTGACCAAACATTTCCAGGCCCAGTGAACTCTAAAATACACTAACCCCAGACAGAAATAAAGAAATGAACTAGCCGGGCAACGTTCAGCCTCTGAAGCAACCCACAGCGTTTTGTAGATAATGGTGTTATAGGTTGAAAGAAGATAGAAAACCATTTACATTTCTTATTTCTAATACGAGGCACGAAGTGATTAACAGTCAAAGATGAAACCGACCGGCCACGGTCGTTAGACGAGGACCTGTGGGTGTCATTTCAACAATCTCCTGTTCCACCGTTTTTGATGGGTGTGTGTGTGTGTGTGTGTGTGTTTGGGTGTGACTGCCCAGTGTTTTTTCACGGCTACAGTGTCATTCATCTCACACACATTTATACTGCACACAAAGCACCAGGTGGAAATTAAGTCTGTGAACAAAGGCATCGCTACAAGGTCTCGGGCTTTCAAGTCATTTGTGACACCATTGTGTCCAGTTTTCTATTTGATGCTGCTGGTCAGCCAGGTGTCATGTGCCGTGCTTGTCCCCGCCTGTGTCAAATTAAAGGTCAGTGTCTGGATGGTGAGGCAACTCCTCTCTTCTATTCCAGTGCAGCTGAGGGAGAAGCCCAATAAATCTGGTGGGAACGTTGTCATCGGGGAGTCGGAAAGGTCACTCCCCGCAGGGAGAGGGAAGTGGAGAGACTCTCTCTCATTAAATCTTCCCAGCTATGTTTTTTTTTTCTTTTTTCTTCCTAAATGTCACTTTCATACGTGGGTCAGCTGGCCAGCTACCCTGACACCACCTTTAATTAGAAGTCTGATGATTTTGTGTTTACCTTTTGAAGGCGTTTAAAATCTCAGCCTTACTCGACGTTTTTTTTTTTTTGTTCTTTCGAAAGCACCTCTCCATCTGGTAGCCTGTTCTCCTCAGGCAGCGGCTTGACTGGGGGTCGAAACAGATACCCAGACGACACCTGCAATCTTACTAATGTCCCGTCTGGCACTTCTACAGGCATATAAAAATAAAGTGGTGATCTTCAAAGTGTAAATGAATGCTAAACTCTGAGATATAGTGCCTGTCTCAAGCATCGACATTCACGCTCGAGCCCAGAGGAAGCGGGTAGGGGTCCAATGTAAGGCTGGAGATCGTCTTAACCAAATATAGTGCCGTTATGACTCATCAGCTGTTCTCAAAGACAAGTCGGGTAAAAAGAATTGCCTGACATCAGTATAACCTTTCTCTGTTGAGAGGTATACATATTTTTTAATGATGACAGTATCACACAATAACTAAGTCTGTCCCAGCGTGCACTGTGTTAAAGCCTATTGACGTCATTTAAATCAATCAGTCAAAACCGGGACAGACAAATGTTGGGATGGCAGCAGACCCGAAATCAGAAGCACTAAATGCAATCACCAGAATTATAGTTTGAATTATAGTGAAAGGGAGAAAAACAAAAAAATGGAACAACACATAAAAAGAACAGGAAAATTCATCGGAGATACTGAAAAGAATTTGAAATGATGTGGCAGTGAATCAAGGTCAACAACAAGAAATTTGCTCTGCTGCAGCATAAAAAAGCATAAAAGACAATAAATAAATAAATTAATAAATAAGGGAAAAAACAAAAAGCCCTGCAGCAAGATGCGGGTGACTGGAGCTTGACAAGATACATACAGTAACTTTTGAGAAATCGGGCCATGAAAAGTTAAACAAAGGACAAATGCATTTACAGCAGAGGGTGACTGGGAAGAGAGGGAGACAGAAAGTTTTAACCGGCATCGCATTTTCAATTTAAAGAGTAAAAATCAACAGTAGAACAAAAGAAGTAAGAGAAGAGACAAAAGCCAACTTGAGAAAATGTCAGCAACCTTAACAAAATAGAAATTGATTGGACAGATAGAAAGCAGTATCACAGCGAGAGAGAAGACAAGGGATGAAAGACACAAATTACTGAGGACGGCCTGGAACGAACCCAGAGCTGAGCCGTCCTCATTCACGGATCATCTCTGGGTTTGTGGAAGTAGCCTATACAAACACACGGCGGCGCTTTCTTAGTTTTTATCACCTCAGGATTCAAGAAAAACTTTAACGTGTCCAAAGGACAATTCTTTTTGTAGTCAGTAAGACAAAGACTCAGACGATACACAACCCAACATGAAGGACACAAGAGAAGTTTTGAACCTCTCGGAATTCACCGTAGTGTTAGCAGAGCGTAGAAGAGCGTGTACCTGTGCATTTACAAGAAATGGTAAAGTGGAAGTAAAGATACATTTAACATAGCAATATATTATAACCTGTGTGTGTATGTGCAATTATCATTTTATTATTTTTGCAGCTTTAACCTCTACAACCAGTCCATGCCCTTTAACCCCCCCAAAAAAAACCGACGAGCCGCAAGTAATGTTGATGTAGCCTCTGATCTGTTCAAGTGCTAGAAGTGCCCTTGCTATTAAATCTGCTTCCATTTTCTTTACGAGAAAAAAAAGAAATATTTCCATTTGTGTGTTTGGATTCCTGAAATTATACAGAAGCAAAACAGCACACGCTCCACTGTTTGCAGAGCTGTAGTAAATCCAGCACTGTAGGCCACCTTAAGTGTTTTGCCTGTGTGGGAGTCATCGCATGACATTTGCTCCCTTCTAAAATGCACAACGGCTGTTTATTTCTCCCGATCCTATCCTTCTTCAATTTAGCATTGCTGGAGGAGGACTTCTTCCTACACTCAGGCTGTACTTTTTAGAGACCAACATTATCACTTCCATCCTAATATGTCAAATGTAAAAAAAAAACTGCTTAGTACTTTTACGTGTGAAAAACATATGACGTGATTCTTGGAGTGAAGAATTTTCTATCCTATCAGCGTAGAATATTTTGCTCTGTAGCTGCAGACTGCGCGGAGTGATCATGCTGAGTGTTGTCCTCCATGACACCGGTGTTAACGTTGTGGCCGATCGACGCGTACGGGCGCTGGATGCACGTACTTACATCGACATCCTTGAATCAACAGTGATTCAGCTGCGATCACACTCCAACGGTTCCCGTGCACCGTGCTCTGTGCTCCGTGTGGGCGCCTGCCTGCCTTCCGAGTGTGTTAAATTGGAAGTTGGCGTTGCTGTGCAGGCAAAGGTTGCGTGGACCTGATTCCCTCCCACAGGCCAGCCTGCCGCTCCGCTCTGCCAGCGCTCGAACCATGTGACTGTGGGAGATAGCCGTGCAGGAGGAGGGGGGGGTGGGGGTTAAGGGTACTTCAGGATCTCCCTCTAACATTAGATTTTATAGTAGATCACCCCCGCCATTTTTCAAAACCTCGCCACCCACAATGCACCACATGAAGTGACTCTTCAGTGTGGGAAACGGACCATGGTAGGCATTGTTGCTGTGCCAGCCGCTGAGCTGCTACAGCAGGTGAACCAAACCGGCGTTTGGTAATGAGCCCTCCTTGGCTCTCTGGATCGGCTTTTTGGGTGTAGGGCTAATGGATTTTAGCACTACGGAAAAAAGGGACTTTTTCGTGGAAAAAATCGGACCAACACATTAGACGTGCCTGTTAAACAGAGCATATAGAAAGGCTTATTTCCCAGACGTGGAGGTTTTGGGAGAGCAAACAAGCAGTTCAAATTGAATCAGTACATTCATAAATTCATATCGAGTTCAAATTTACATTCAGTCCTCATGCTCGAGTGCTTGGATGTGCGTGGGGCTAATCTCACTGTAAACACAAACACAGAGGCTCGCCACCCTCTGATACTGGTGTCATGGAGCACGGTATCTGCCGGCTGCGCGGACTGCAGGGAGAAACGCTCCACTGATCACCGGCCGACTATCTGCCACAGTTTGACCACTGGGACACTCTCTGGTTATGAATGGAGAGCATGAGTCCGCGCTGCAGATCCATACTCTTTGAATTTATCTATAGAATGAGCTGTGTGGCCCCGGCACAGACTGTCTGCAGGCTGTTGACTCAGTAAAAGACATGCCCGCTCCAATCCATAAAGCTCAAATGCTACTTTGTGTCTGCATAGCCACGAGGGTCAGCATGTCAAATTTCACCTGCACCACTGGGTGACATGTTGCTTTATTACCATGAATGTGGACGGGCAAGGTTTGGAATCAATCCCATATTTTCTTGTCTTGCTGCCAGAAATGCTAGAGAACTAAATGTGGATTCATCTGTGGCTAAAAATACACAACTTACTCCCATTTGAGTAACGTTTTGTGGGGAAAAAATGACTTAGCCTCTCTGTTCAGTTTGACTTTGTACCGTGTTTATTAATCCTCTACTACCTCTTCATATTATGGCATTGGAACAATACACAGGAAAACTGCACTGACTTCATGACAGAACTAAGTTAAGAAATAAAGGCGCCGTGCGCTGTGATGCACCATACATAGTGTAAGGTCTGGCTAATGCGACTGTCGGAAGGTGCCTCACAAAGCCTTTATTGGGGCTGGTGTGGTCTGTTTGTGAAATTATGATTTGCACTAGCATGTGGCCTGTTGTTCATTATTGGCTCAAAGGTTGGAGGGAACTTAACCCAGCCCCTCCCAACACACACTGGTAATACGATAATCAGCATGATGACTAAAAGCAACATAACAGCAAGTATAACTTCACATTTGACCTTACTGTGCCTGTGCTTGAGTGTGAACATAGTGATTGTTGCACTCCCCTGTGGAGAAGCTCGTGTGATGTCTAGACTTTATTCAAATCAATCCTATATAAATTTAGCCAAACATGTCTCAAGCTAAACAGTCACAAATAAGTGTCACAGTAGTTTGGTAACTGAAATAAAGATGAAATATTTTGAATGTGACTGTTTCATGTGGATGTTTTGTAGGTTTGTCCTTGCTTTCTGCTGGTTATGATAGTGCTCTGCAGTGTCCATCACTAAATCTCCTCTCAAACATTTACTGTAGTTTATTTTTTTTTTAAATGAGCAGACACAAAATGTCAGCAATAATCCCTTGTTGCTCTGGAAACACAGGGCGTGCTCACAACTTGTGTCCGAGAGTTTTGGCGAGTGCAGAGTTTGCGAAATCAATAAAGTCCAAACTTATAAAAACAATCTAAGTTGCTGTGAGTTTGTATTGCTGAGTCTTTCTACCTCCAAGTGGCCTAAAATCACTAAACGTATCTTTAATGCTAAATGACTGAATGGAAGTGAGCTGCCAAAGTGTGTGAGAGTGTGTGTGGGTGTGTTACTCAGTGTTTCTTTAGGGTCTTAATTACTTTTCTTGCTTCAATCAGTCAATGTCCTGAAAATTGATGCGGGAGTGATGCATGGCCACGAAATGCCCCGGCACATTTTGCATGAACATTGTGTAAAAATGCATTACTCGTAAAGCACTGTCCTCTAATTTGTCCGACGCTTATTTGAGAATAAAGCACGCTTTGATACAAGATCACAGGACTAAGTTAGTGAGAGAAAATCACAGAGGGAAGAAACGTGGACAAAAGACAGAGACGGGCTCAAATCAAGCCGGAAAAACTGACAGAAAAAGAGAGAAATTGGCTGCGAAAGAAGACGGACAGAAAGAGATATTCAGAAATAGAAACTGCGAGACACAGGCTCCAGTAGATAATGACGGTGAGAGAGAGCGAGAGGCAGAGAAATTAGGCATGAAAGCATCACTAAGGGAGAAGGAGGCCTTCACCTCAAGGCCCGTTCGGAGAGACAGAGTAGCCGGGCTGTGCGGGCGATCTTTACATCCATAATCACAGCACTCTAACGGAGCCTAATGCTTTATGACGGCCGTGCTGGTCCTGAGACAACGGTGGGTGGTTGCGGGTCGTGGTGAGCCACAGGAATAATGGCTTCAGTTAATCTGCACTACAGGACAGTCCGTCTCAAGGGACTCCGTGTCAGCTGGCGCCGCTGGATCGATAGCCTCTGTAACACCGAACTTTCTCCCGCTGCCTCGAGCTCAAACCTCCCACTGACAGTTCACTGCATCCTCACCTTGCTGCCTTTGCTTTCCTGACGTTGCTTTTGATCTCTCGAGTGTTGGGGGGGGGGTTATGAGACAACATTTTCTTTACCTGAGCTGACAGAGCAGCTAAAAATAGTTGCTTTCATCTCGGTGAAGGATGTGTTTTAGGTGTTGTGCAGGAGCTTGTCGGCATCCTCCGTCCTCCCAGCCAAGATGATGGAGTGCTTTCAAGTTGTGGCGCAGGGGTCGAACATGCAGCATCATCACGCAGCACTCTCCCAGTCATAGCCACTGTAGCTGTGTGTGTGTGTGCGTGTGTGTGTCACTGCCTGAGGAGCAGCACGGCAGCAGCAGCTCCTCTCTGAGGCAGCCAAGTCCCGCAGGCAAGACGAGGTTCTCTGATTTCTGAGGCAGCACTTTGCCCCAGCCTCCCATCCCTCCGCTCACTTCCACCCTCTTCCATCCTCCCACATCACTCGCCGCTCACTCTGCAACCTGACAGACAGTTGTCTGGCTGAGGCTTGACATTCGGTGTACACACCGCCGAGCCCTCCGACACAGGCACTGTCAATCAAACAACACTGGAGAGGAACCCTCAGATGTATTTGGACAAGAGGATGATGATTTCGGCAGTGCAGATTGCACGGAGTGGGGAGAGGATCAGGGTTTTTCTCCTCGGCCGTGCGGCTCTGCCACCTGGCCTCTGGATGGAGCCTGCAGCCTCTCACACACTAATGCTCTGTGATGCTGGGAGTGTGGCGGCGGGCTGATTTCCCTGTGACAGAGACAGATAGAGGAGACTGATTTTGATAATGTGAAAAAGGAAATAAGGTTTCTTTCCCCACTGTGTATCCAGGGAGGCCGATAAGACGGCCGTTTTTGGCACAGGAGTTACAGTCTGTTTCCTTCGCCACAATTCTCTGCTTGAAGAGATTCACACAATCCTGCATTTCAGCTTTAATAACACATTGTGGAAAAAATAATTTTGTTCCCAAAGGCAGTTGTGAATAACAATTGCATTCTAGTAATACAGCTTCGGCCATAATCATCTTTTTTGTACTCGGGCTGAATAATTACCAGTTTAAAGTCAAAATGACTATTTGAAAGAGTGTCATTTTCAGAATGCTAGAGTGGCAATTTTGATTATAAGTCTACATAATCAACGGCGTCTTTATGCCCATGACAACAACTGTTGCTTCAAATTTACTTAACTGTATTTAAATAATCTCAATTCTGTGACTTGGCTGCAGCTGTGAAGTGTAAATAACAGATGTACCGAGTTGACAGATTCTCCCACTGAACCTTCAAACACAGCGCGTGATTATTTAATGCTCGTCACTGTAAACGCTCTGCAACGAGAGCTGAAGGGGTCAGCGAAGTTAACGTTAGGCAGCTACACCTGTCAACAGTCGTCGGTGAGACACGACCCACTAGCAGGTACAATCTTCATCATCATCATCATCATCATCATCATCGTCATTATTAGAAATGGAGAAACTAACGGAGAATGTAACAGGGAGAAGAAACTGCATACAGTTATCAGCCATGACTTTAATGGGCAAGACCTTCTTACTATCTAAACTCCACTTCCTGGCAAATCATTTTCCTCCAAATAACAAAATGATAGCCAGACATGAACAGCATGAAATAACCTGTAATAGCAAACAGGGTGGATGACACCATTTCTACGGTAAATTAACTTATGGTGAAATTATAGCATATGTATCAGCCTTTAAATATAAACGTGTGAAAGCAATAAAGTAACTAGATTCAAACAGAGTTCATTTTAAAATAACATGAACACAGAGCGTAATGATGGCAGAGGTCAACACACACACACACGTATATATTAATACACATTATGTTTTTGTCAGGCCAACATTTAAAACTGATTAAACGAGGTGTGTCCTCAAATCCAGCAAAGAGTGTGTAGATTGAGACTTCACATTAAATAGTTTTCTTCAAAGGAGCTGTTACATTTCACAGAGGAGAAAAAAAAAACTGTTTGAGCCTCATTTGAGCCACAGAGATGAGACAGCTCGAGTGAGTGATAATTTTCAGAGGTGCTAACTCCCTGCCTCTCTCCAAATGTCTAAAAGACTCTGAAGTGATGTTAGCAATCACAGCTTAAGACTCACTGAACCCTTTGATAATCAGTAGAGCCCCATCTCATAAATGTCACCACAAGTGTACTGTGCTGCACACACACACACACACACACACTGTTGTCATTTTCACTGTCCACATCAGAGGGCTTTCCTCTAACTCCCTTTACTCGGACTTTCGGTTGTTTTATCCACTGTCTCCATCGGGATATAAAATGACGCCAATTTACAACAGTACTTTGAAATTTAAGGCTGATTCAGTGCGATTCTATTCATCCCTAATAAATATGTTGTCTTCTCTCTTTCGTTCGTTCTTTTTTAATAAACAGTTACCGTAATAAACAGTGACCGTAACTTATATTTACTGCAACAGACGTATTTTGAGAAACAAATGCACAATTTCATGACTATTTAATTACAGTTTTTCTCATTTGTATAGACACATGTCCCTTAAACAAGTTTTGTCAAACTATAATACCAAATACATATATCCCACAGTGATTTCACTAGAGATGACAAACACTCTGCACCTGTCGATTTTGGACATCACCTGTTGAAATACTGTAAAAAGAGATTTCCTAGGATTGGTTTTCTTGATTGATTCCTTTGTGCAGGTCTTTGTGCTTGTGAATGTCTTGGACATGCAAAACCTACATTGAGCATCCAGACAAATTCAGACACTAAATATGACACAGCATTTGTGCTGTATTGCATCACATTTTATTTTTTTCCATAATGGTAAAACATTAAATACTGTAAATACTAGTGTCAAAATACAGAAAAAAAAGGAACCAAATGAAACTTATGGATGGAAAAATCCTGAAATCAAAATGAAAACTTGAAATACAGAAGAAAAAAATCATGTAAAGGTTTTTTTGAAAATTTTACAAATCATTTCTGTCACCTGGGAACACGTGTTCTTGTTTTAAATTCAGTTACAGTTTTTGGTCACTGAATGCCATGTGTGTTAACTGCTTAGATAAACTTTATGAAACCAAATGAAAAGTGCTAAGACTTTCACGAGAGAAGCCTTCTGCTGTGCTAAGAAGGTGATGATGCAGCCTGTTTGCATTCCCGAGGCTTCAAAAAGAGCCACTTCGTCTAGTCCCTTCTGCGCTGCATGCTGACGCTTAAGGTACATGTCGCTTCGGTGATTGACGCTCTGAGCTTTCACTGTAGTTAATTGGAAACCCTGATGCTTGAATATTAGACGCGTAAATCAATGGTGTAAAACGTGAGGAGAAACAGTCTCGTAGGGAGTTGGATGGTAAACAAGACACAGGACTTTTCCACGGGCGGGTTCGACTCTTTGCGAGCTGCAGTGTGTTGCTCATGGTTGCTGTAGTACGAACGCACGTGTGTCTAACTTAACCTTGCCCTTAACTTTTTGAGCCCAACCCCAACCGTTGTCGTTTCTCAGCGTAACCCTGAAGTTGTTGGAATTGTTGTTGTTTTTACATTTTACATTTTACATTTTGTGTATAGAAAGTTGTTTCTGTGGTGTCAAAAGGTGACGCTCCTGGAACGTCCAAAGGCATCGACATGATACGCCAAAGGTTGCACAAAGCAGCACAAGCCTTAGAAAGCGTCGATATCTGATGCTGTGGGATAAGAATGTGTTGGGTGATGAGGCTAGTTGATCCCAGTTTCCAAAATAGTTGAGAAAAACTGTAATATTTCAGACAGCATTGTGTCGCCTGTTTCTATTTGTTTTCATCCATCCTTTTTGCTAATATACATTCAAATCAAGGGGTCCACATATTCAAAAGTTTTTTGTGTTTCACTACAGCTAAAACTCTCTTGAATGAGAATTTGCATCTCCCATCTAAAAAAAACCCAAAATGGGTCTGTCTGTGTTTAGCTTTTGATATTTGACCAAGTTTTCCAGGTGCAGAATTAGTCCAAATCATTCGCTCTGGCTGTAATTAAATCTGTTCTGCTAATGATCCAATTAAATCCGAAGAAGTTAAAGGAAGGCTATGGCACTTTAATTAAGTCGTGTCAGTGGGCAGAGAACACTGGCACAGCTTCACGTGGATTTACAGTTGGCTTCCTGGCTAACTCAAACTGGAGAGGACTGTTCTGGACACTGGTTTGAATGGTGCCTCTCATAAACCGCACCAGCTTCACACTTCCTCCTGCACAGCTTGGATCTGCTTCCTTCAACATTCTTCCTCCCTGAATCCTATAAAAAAACATACTTTAGGGTTGACAGAGTTCATATTTTCATAAGTGCACGGTTTTCAACACAACTGACCTCCGAGGGAAGGAACCAGTGTTGACCTGCTTGTCTAAAATATCTACTGACTCCATTTACTGTCGGCAAAAAACAAGATGCTGTCACGGTTTTGCACACAGCACAAATACTTGAACTCACAAGTCAATAAAACCAAACAATTTGACTGTTAAAAAGTTAGATTTGCAGCAGTGATAGTGATGTGGCCCGGTTAAGAACACTGTTTTCAGCACGGAACATGTCTCTAATCCCGTTGTATCTCGGTGGGGGTTCAGCTCGAAGCCGACCTCCATGTAGCTACAGCCTCGCACATACAGTACGGCTGTGGACTGGACTAGGTGTGTCATCACATTCAGTTCCACTCGTTTGCTGAGCTTGCTCTTAATCAAAAGTCCCATTAGTATGCACACAGTCATCAGGTTGTTGCATTTAGTGGCACAGACACTGAACTTCGCCAAGAAGCACAAAATTATTCCTAATAGGGGGTTTGGCAGAGTGCTATCCAATGACCTAAGGGCTGCTGGGAGGTCGGCCTGTCTGAGCTGTCTCTACCGGGCCTGGATCGGCATGGCCTGCAGCCCTGTGCCTCCAGTGGGGTGATGGGAATTAAGATCCTGGCAGCCCCTGCCGGGTCAAGGTGGCTTCCTGCTGTCTCAGGCTCGCAGGGATGCCCGGCTCGATGCCAGCCACGTCACCCCTGCCAGTTTAACGGCACCATCTGCCCCTGCTCCTCCTTCCGCTCAGCCAGCCTCGTCAAAACAAGTCAAGATGGCAGCCCCAGGTGGCCGTGTATGACAGCTACGGCAGACGGGAAGCTGCGCCGCGGTGGCAATCATCCAGGCAGGCCCGGGCTGATGTTTTACCGCGGAACCACGTCAACACCTTCTCAGCTGAGAGACCTGCTGCCCCTCCACCAGACAGACCCTAGTTGAGGATTACATGTTAGCTTAGGATCAGCTCCGGGGGCTGGCAGGCTGCCTGCACTCTGCAACACGGGGGCCTGATACTGTTTGACTTTTAAGCTGCTGTTTGTCTGTTTATATTTCCAGTAATTTCATAAGTAACGAGGATAAGCAAAACTTCATCAGTCTCTGGGAACTTTAATGAGAAAATTGTGTGCAACTGTATTTCTTATTTGACGATGTATTTCAAACATTTATGTTGTTCTCAAGCTAATTTTATGGCATCATATGGTTGACTGGTTAATATTCTATATGTTGCAGTTACATAGTTGATTGCTCCCTATAGGGAATATTAAATTCAATGCATACTAAACATTTACATGTGCTAAACTTTAAGGAGTTCGGCTGGCTCCAGTTGAGCGGCTGATTTGTAATTTGCATTCAAATTATATTAAAAATAATTGTCTGGAGTGAGAATAGACTTGCTGTAGTATTTAATTTATACCGTGTGTGTGGAGTTTTGAATCAGACCAATCGAATTAGCAGGCAGAGTTAGTTCAGTAAGTACTTTATTATTAATAAGTAATACACATTAAGTAGTATTAATATCGTATATTCAAATAATGTATTATGATATATACATTCATATAATATAATATAATATTCCATTAAATACACTTCAGATCAGATAACCGTTGCTCACACTTGGATACAGTATATTTGTATTATTTGTGCTGTGAGTAAGTGTTTTGGTGTTACACTTCACTTTCATGCCAAGTCGTTTTTGGAACGGTCGCCATAAAATAGTAGGGATGGTTTGCCAAAGTCACGTAGTATCAGGCTGCACTTGTGGTTTGTGTAAGAACATTATTAACACACCATTTTCAGGATTTCCAGTCATTGCTAAATGAACTGTTGCATGTAGCGATCCTTTTTCCGTGTGTAGATCTGTAGCTTTAGTCGAGCCGAGGACTCGATAGTTTCAGGTAGTTTCCTTAAATACTGACTTTTCTCACAGGTGATGTCATCACGCTCCACTCTTTTCATCTCGCATCCCTTCATCTTTCACCCTGCTTTGCTCCCGTCGTGCTCAGCGGGAGCTTAAACTGTGCAATGTGATTACCTCCCCTTCCCTTCTTCTTTAAACCATTGCTCATTACTGCAAACACCGAGGAGACGCCACTTGGCCAGAGCCGCCCTTATGTATGATGCATGGCAAGGTGATGCTGTTATTGTTGCAGGAGTGCAGTGTGATGAAAGGATAAATGGATCCAGCAGGTTAATGGAGGGAGGCGGCCTAACCTGCAGCCCACTGAGTGGAGCCAGGTGTATCTGAGCTGGGAGGAAAATCTCTGGCTGGGCAGCAGAGCTGTTATTCATGTTCTGAATGTCGTCGTGCTCATTTCTGTCGACGGGAGCGCGGATGATTTGGATGACACCTGCTAGGCTTATGCTTCTGAAACATGAGGTCTATCCACCTGAATATATCATTGTCATTCAGCTCACAGCCTCTGTGCTTCACTCCCTCTGCAGAGAGCCTGCAGATGTTAGACATGACACCTCTGTTTGAGCTGACGAACAGCTGCTGCTCGCCAAAACCTCTTGTAACATTAACTGACCGTTAGGACGGAGGCACTTTCTTTTTGGTTAATAAACTGACTGGCTTTAGTGAGCAGGCGCCTCGCGTCGGTATTACCTACCATCTCTCCAATAATCAGTGGGATTGTTTTCATTGTGCACCGCTAAAGTCCTTTGAACAGCTCTTATTTGAATTTCTTTTGCCACCAGTCAGTCTGTGACATGACGCAAATGCAAAGTTATTTCCACCACTTTAATCTGCTCTTATTATGCTTTTATGAGCAATTCTCAGCATTATTGTGGGAGTTGGTCATGTAATTACTTCCAAGTGACTGCCACTGGAATATTATTCATTTTGATGCAGTTCCTTGGTGAATTTTAGAAAATGCCTCCTGTTGGATTAATGTGATTATTTCTTCTAAATAGAATTGCAGGAAGGCTTCCTCGCCTGAAATAATTTACAGTAGCTCATTTTCAGCCAGCTGTTAGATTGTTACTATGACTATGGTCTGTGTTAACATCTGCATGGCTATGTCACACTACTGCAACCCAACACAGTGTGCAGAGTTAATTAGGCCTTTTTAATAAAAATGCAGATACCATGTCTGGGAGCTTGAATCTTCAGGAAACGTGAGGGGAAAACCCAGCATCTTTCCATTCTTATACCTTTCTTGTTCATGTTGACAATTGTAATAATAACTAGTAGATATCTGTGTTATTAGTTATGTTAATAATGAATTTATTATGTACTCGAACATGTATTTCACTCTCTTGCTCCTCTCAAAGATGTGCAGGTGGGCAGGATAGGAAAGAACGGGCTGCCATTTACTGCTGACGGTGTGCTGTGTACTGTGAGCGTTCACATTAGCATTTGTGTAGTAGAAATGTGAGCAAATATTGCAAAGGTGTCTCCGTGTTTTTACTGGCGGTTCCTGAGCGATCCAGACCCCTCATTCAGCTCTCGTTACGTTTCAGGGGTCTTAAAGAGGTTGCCCTACTTCATAGGAGATATTTCAGCCCCCACCGCATGCTGTGACATCAATGTGAAATGTGGGATGCTGCAGAACCATCAGCCTAAACAGAGCCGTTGGAGTGTGTTGCCGCTGACAGATCCTCACTCCATGGCTGCATTATGTGAGGAAGGTGTTTGTGTAGTTTGTTGTAGCTGTAGACAAAAATAATGAAGAAAATGCGATGTGACTGTGTTGTAATGGTCTGTGAGTCACAGACCCCTGAACCCCAACCGCCTGTTGGGTTAGGACCCACATTCCCAGGTTTGAGGACTTTCCTGTGGCTATGTGATGAGGCTCTATTACTATTATTATAGCTTCAACACATAATTCCTAATCCACATAATCCAGAGTTTACTTAGTTGACAGACACTTGACGACTAAGTAAACTGTGGATAACACATTTAAACAACTCAAAGCTCTTTTTAGTCTCACAAAAACAAAGAGAATGAAGATTCTCACATGTTCTTGCAACAAAACAAGAACCAACATACATTTTGTGCCAAAGAGAAAAGAAATGGAGATTCTGAGTGAGATGGAGAGACATGGACAACGCAGACTTTAAAGCCTACACTGGAAAACAAAGCCCACTTAAAATGGTAAAGCTGTTCTCACTATAGGTCTCATTTTTTTCCCCAGAAATTCTAATATTTTCTAAAATGATTCCCTTGACTGACTAAGGACTAGAATTTAAACACAGGACACACTTTCCTCTGTCGACTGTCAGCACCGACTGAGGCAAACTGGCATAAACTCGGTTCAATCAGCAGTTACGACCAAATCACATTCATATTTGGCTCTGCGGTTGTTAAGTGTGAGCCTGCCTTTAGCAGCCAAGCCGACTATTTCTCTGACAGAGCAGAAACTGAAAGTCCCATAATCCAGATAGGTCCAAAGCTGTGTTGTTACCGCGGCCTTATGGGAAATACACACATCCACAGTGCAGATCAGCAAGTGCACAGCCATTGTTGCTGTGGGTTAGCCTGGTCTTAGCTCCATTTTATGGCTATTGTTAGTTTATAAAGCCATTGCCACTCAGGTATATCATACGGCATTTGCCAGTGATGTATTTTTTTTTTTCTTGAGACGCGGGTGACCTCAGTGTTGAGAGTCTTATACTGAGCTCTCCCCTTAAACACATCCCCATGTTTTGCGTATGCGGTATCTGTCAAGGTGTGGGTGGCAGGCCATCGCTTTAAGATAACGCGTTAAGTGAAGACGCACAGACAGTAAATCTTCATTCCCCACATCCTTACCTGAATTTCCATAAATTTGCATCCATGTTGTGCGAGTAAGTGGGGCGTTGGAAAGTCGAGTGTCCTTGAGGCCGGTGTTTTCGAGCTCTCAAGGAGAAATCGCTTTTCGGATTCAATTGTTGTTTTATTCCTTTCTTTTCTTTCTTTTTTAATGAAATAGAAAGGAATGGAGACACGCCTCATTTCATGCGTCAGATTGGTAAAATACTGGAAGGCGCCAAAGTGTGCTCACTCAACACCACGGATCACTGCTGTCCTACTCTTGTACGTTATATGAGCTTTGACGAGAGACGTACTTTTAGGCAGATCTGGAAATAAGACTGAGACCTTTTGAAAGAATCTGCAGGTCACTTTACTTCAGGGCCCACAGTAACTCTTCATGTATGAGTAACAGATTATGTATGTCACTTGTGTCTGTTTCACAGAAAAATCTCAGCATTTTGTCATCTAGAACTGCCTTATCAAATTAAATTCCAGACCCACGTTCCAATATTTGCCGCAGTTTGGCCCCCCGGTTTCCATAGTAACCAGTACACAAACCAGTTTCTTGAGACACGCAGTGAGAGGCTGAACGACAGAAAGAAGGTTTCCTTTGAAACTAATGAAAGCTTCTCCATTACTACAGAGTGTTGGCAGTGTGCTATGTTGGCAGTGTGTTACAGTGGCATTGCAGCGGCATTACAATCCGGAGAGAGAAAAACCGAATACGAGCCTCCGTGGGTGACGCATGCATTCATCTTATTATAGTGCACCAACATATTTGCCGTTGCTGTTTGATGATATAAACAAATCACAAAATGACGAAACGGTAATCTTTATGACTTTGAAGTCCAATTTACAAAAGATGATACATTTTTAACATGGCAGACTCCAGAAAGAGCGTTTGTAAACCCACTGCAGCGTATTAGTGTCTGGCAATAATTTGTGGAAATGTAGAATACTCCAGAAAAAAAAACGTGTTATCTTGGTTGGTAAACACTCATGATGGAAAGTGTGTTTACTTACTTTGTAGTATTGACATTGTAGATTTTCTGTGTACTTCATCATCACTTCTTTTCAACAAGCAATGCTCATTTTAATCCACTACAACTGTATTTCCTTACAAGTCAGTGGTGGGTTTTATAATCTTAAAGCTGCAAACTGTTTTTTCATGACACGCTGAGTTCACTTTCAGATTATTTGTATTAGCCGGTGGTGGCAAAGATCTGATGATACTTTTTTCAAAGCTTTTTTATTGGGCGTGTGTCTGCAGTAAAAACTGGGATTTGGTTCACATTGCATCTTCTGACATCAGCCCTGCTCCAGATCTAAATGATGGTAGCACTGATGGCAGAATTCACTGCTCCTTGAGAGTTGTGTCCATTTTCCTGCAGCTCCCATGACTTTTGTTTCTGTTTTATGAGGAAGACACATTGTCGGAAAGACTCAAACTAGGCCCGTGGCTCAATGGAAATGTTTTAATTAACTGAAACAGTGTTTAATCCCTTCCTCGGGACAGTGGAGAAACAAATGGGCGCAGCGGAAAAACCCAATGTTGCACTCTGGTCGACTGTCAGCGCCGATGGATTCCCTGAAACCTTTGGATTATGACTAAAAAGCACTCAGCTGGTCAGGCTCACAGCGAGGGATTTATGGGGCTCTGCCTTGGGGAAGGTGCCAAAAACACAGAGTCATCTTCAATTCCTTCCCCTCGACTTCCTTCATGTCTTTATTTTCTGGAGAGAAGTGACCGAAAGCCAACGTTATTTGAGGCCGTTAAACAAAAGTTAGCTGGCACCCGACTCCGCCCGGACATAGCGGGGAGCAGTTTTCCATTATGGACGCTGGTGATTTCAAATGCAGCAAACAAAACCTATGAGGAATGTATTTACTATAATCACGCGCTGTTCGGGGGCTTGCTACTGGAAAAGCAGGCGGGGTAACGAGGCCAGAAGAGAGGCTGAAAAGGTTTCTCACAGTCATCTGAAGAAAAATTCTCCCGGGTGTCTTTATTGGTGTTTTAATCAACTCTAGCATTTTATCGATTTCTGCGAGAGGCATTTCATAAAGCAGCAGGCCAGAACGGGTTGGCAGTGTGTACCTTTAGCTGAACAAGCAGCAAACTTTTTTCCCTGGGAACCCTGAGCCATGGTTCGCCATCAGAAATCTGCACCACGGTTTGTCTCCCCAACCATTTATCTCGTGGAACAAAGGTGTGTTTTTGGATTGTATTCGGTCTGCAGCTCAGTCCAGATTTCATCTCCATAATTAACAACCACATCTGAATTGTGGCTAAAAGGTGCAAGTCTACATGTGGCAATGCTGTCAGCCCAGTGGCCGTTCTGTTTCTTTTTATCTCATTAGATTAATGACAATTTCCTTTAAATTACCCAGTCTATATTAACATCTCCATCCCTATCTGTTAAAAAAAAAAAACACACACAAAATCGGAATCATGGCTTGAAGGCTTTGTTCTCCTGTGTCTCAGAACGTGATTCACACCTCCTTTGCAGTCAGCAGCATAGACAAATGACTGTGAACAATATTGTCGGGCATTAATTACAGGGACACACTATGACTAAGGTTGATATTCAGGGACTCCTGCATGTCCCGGTTAGTAATGTCTTTACAGTTTTACCCGACGTAACCGAATCCAACAGCTCAGTGAGCTCAGGTGCAGGGTGCAGTGGCCTTCACGCTGCCTCACAACCTCTTTCACATGATCTCCTTTTTCATTTATCTTACCACCTTTGCCTATCAACTAATGCAGAGATAACACAAAAAAGCCTTTTAGAGATTAACATCAGCCAAACAATGCTTCTGCACAGACTAATTTGTTGGTGTTATTATACTGATAGCAGGATCCATAAAAAGATACTGAAAAAGCAGGATTAAGCCCTTATTAAAAGTAATCATTCCTCGTCATTCACAGCTGTTTGCCGGCATGAACCTAACAGACATTACGGGCTGTTAGTAATGTTATGACTCAACATAAGGCCTTTGTTTACAGAGTAGTTATTGGGCTGAAGATAAATTTATCTGTTCTCAAATATTGAATGATTTAGGTAGCAATTCTTGCCTAAATGAAAAGGTTGTTTATCATTTTTTGGATGAGGGAGCCAGTGTGCAAAAACAATCTGGGTGCTTTACCGGCCGTGCGATGTGATGTGGTTCCAGCAATGGCGGCTGCTGGTCATTTCCAGATGAAAAATCTTTTCTGTTATTGTATGAGTTGGCATGGATTTTTGGTATTTTCTGTAGCACAGAAGATTTTACCTTTCATTTTACTGCTTTGCATTTTATAATGATACCTACAAGAATCAAATTAAAATAATAATAATAAAATAAATAGAATAATATCATATTTATAAAATTATTCTATTATTTTTTAAATTTTATACAAAACCACTGTGGTAAAACAACAAGTGGCCATTTGTAGCCATTGCATATTAAGACTTCAAACGTTAACTTGTTGGATTGTCTCGATTGTATGGGAAAACTGCTGAGGTAATAATCTGCTTCTGTTGGTTGAACAACCAAGAAATATAGATTCATCATTGGCTGTAGGATCTGTGTAGGGATCATGGACAATACGATTAATTTAGAAAAATATTAAAATGTTTCTGTTGAATATAAAGCTTAAATATTTACAATAGCTTCCAAAAGGCAATTATCTTTAACTGAGCTTCAGGTTTTTTGTTGTCATGTTTTTTTTTTCCCCCTTGACTGCACACATTTATTGTTAATGCTGTCCGGTACAAGCAATTTATTTTATATTTTAGACAAACAGATGGACTCATTAAAACAGCTCCGGGTTGTGCGGGCTACCTTTCCTGAAGGGTGCTTTGATAATAGTTCCAGTTGCAGACTATTTAACCTGGTTGGACGTGGAGGCGGAATAAACGGGTTTAAAAGCAGATGAGAGGAATTGCTGCTGCGAGATTAGCACGACACATGCACACATATACCACAACCAGAGGATTTCTCTGAGATTAAACAATCGACTATTTTTATCCCTGTTCCCCAGAGCCAACCTTACCTGGGCTTGATGCAGATTTAGGGCGAATAATGCTCTCGATTATAATGAAGTGGTGGCTGTTTGAAGTTTCTCCTCTGCTGTTTTGATTAAATGAATTCCATAAGGTTCCTCCAACGCAATTTATGGAATTCCCTCCCCCAGTTTGAGTTTTCAGTGATTGAACTGCCTACAAAGAGAGATTCGAGCACATCCGTTCGACTTCCTGTATCAACAAATGTATACAAGGGTATAGTGCCTCAGTACATCCCCTGTTGGATTTCATCCTTTGTCATTAATCACTCATGGTGTGTCTACACCTGCTGGATTGTTGTCAGATGTTTGATTGGACAGGATGTTACAAAATAAATGTGTACTAGAGTATATGTAATTAATAGCCATATTTCCCAATTTTACTACCATAATTTTAGAGGGAAACACCACTAATGAGGCCCCTTACACATTTATAAATTGTTACCTCTTTGATTTTAAGCTATTTTTGGTTCTGCATTTCATTGTACAATTTTTTTCAAAATCATGGATTTTATGAAAAAATAAATGGACATTATAATATCAGTAAATACCTGATCCTCTCCTGTAAAAGGGAATTTGGAGAAACCTGTGGAGATGAGAGTTTTATTGCTAATGCTAATTATAATATAATTAGTTCAGATAATTAGACAAATTAATTTTTTATATGCCACACTTTGGTAATTATATAAAAAAAAACATCACTGCAAAGAAAATGTCCAAATGTCTTAATGTGATCTACAAGTCAAGACAACTAACAGTCATAACGAAATATAGTCAGTAAAAAACATGTTTAGACAACAAATCATGCAAACTTTTTGAATGTTGGCAGAAGGTAGTTGCTGCAAACTGTGGCATTAATTATGGTTTACAGTAGCTAAACTGCAAAGTTCATTGAAAACCAGAAGCTAATTGAAGCTGTAATAATTACGTGGGTGTGGGTGAAAAACTGCTACGCAAATCAAAATAGAGACCAGCACAGGAAATGTCAAAATCAGCCCATTTCCCCTAAATCCAGTTCAGCCGGGGCTTAAGTGGCCTTCGACACTGTGACACAGGCCGTTCTCGCTCTGGCTGAATATGCATATCAACATACATTGGGCACTCAGCAGGATACGTGCGGTAGGTTTCAGCTGTGGGGAGGACGGATCGGTGGACCATGAGATGAACAGTTACAGTGGGAGGGATGAAAAGCATGAAATAAGTTCTGAGCATTATCAGGCAGCGACAAGCCGAAAGCTGGAGTCACAAAGGCTCATACTGACATGATTAGTAGCTTAAACCTGCATTTTCCGCCATGGAGTTAACTTTTGATTTGTCACCTTTCAGCAGAAGGGCCTGAACTAAATTCGAACTCATCAAATGAGGAGCTATTTATTTTAGGAATACCTTTGGTGATAAGGAGAATTAGCTTTGATGTTTTAGGCGCTGGATCAACATAATACATACAGAAACGGCAGAATAATACAAGGCAAAGCATTTCATCTTTGAGACTGTGCGCTGACGTTCGCTCAGGTTTCTTAGACGTAGGTTTTCCAGGTAAAGTGGATCTTTTTTGGGGTGTTTGGATGAGTGAGAACTTGAATGAGGACTTGTCAGCAAGCTGAACGACTATTGGGTTCCATCAGCCTGTAATAAAGAGAAGCCAGATGAATGTGTATTTTCATAAAACAGGTTTGAATTTGTTACCTTTTATATAATAGTGCAATTACCTTTCTGTAATCTACAGTTGTACACACCGTGCCGCTTCCTTGTCTGTTAGAGACAGGAGACAGCCTGGATCAAACTACCTTTTTATTTTGAACACATTATTTCACAAGCTGCATGTGGCTGCTGTACAAGGAAATTTCCGACTCTAAAATGTCAGCTTTTCAGGGCTGAAGAAAAACAACTTTCTCTTAAGATTGACACCTCTGATATTTTAAAATCTTAATTTTGAAAGGACAAAAAAAAAAAAAAAAGTCTCCGCATCTCTCAAAGTAGCAAAATGCTGTGCAGATGAATGAAGAAAGACGCCGTTAGTTTGTACTGCTGCAACAAATATTTGCAGTTTCCCCTCAGCGGTTACAGATGACGACTGGATTTCTCGACGTCCACTCTGCTGATCGGCTGCGACGCCCTGCTCAGTGGCTGTCTGGTTCTCCTCTGCGTGGTCTTGAATGTCAATCTGCAGAGCTCCCCCACACTCAGACAGTAGCTACCAGTGATGCTGCACTAATTAGCCAACCCTCTCGAGTAGCCGAGCCCTCCCAATGGCATCTGTGCCAAACAGAATTATTAAAGAAGCGGGGAGGAGGAGTGGCACCTCCTCTGCAGAGCAGCAAACACCCAGGTTCACTTCAGCATTCGCTCCGTCGCCCTCTGGCTGCAGAGCCAACGCTGTCATCAATATTAACACCTAGATACATCCTTCGTCGCAATGCATATTTTTTTTTTTACCCCAACCTAATGAAATTTTCATGCGAATCTCATAATTATAATTCCAGATTCAAATGAGGCAGAGATGAGTTGTGGCTCCGTGACTAAAAAGCTGTTGTGTGGATGCTGATGCTGTGTCCGTTTTACAGTTTGGTCAAAGTTGTGAAGGTCTTTGTGTGTGTGTCTTGTGTGTGTATGTTTGTTAGAAGGTGGTTTGGAGTATGTCCTCTCAGTCCTACCTTATAAATGGATTCATTTTCTACACCGCTAATTTTTTAATTTAATAATCCCTGGCCCCCTTCTCCACCGCGCTTGGCCTTCCTCACCTCCTGTCTTTTAGCATTCCGTCAGCTTTGATGGCTTATTTGCTGATTTGTTTATATATTTATTAATTCATTTACCCCCTCCCCCATCCCCCACCCCAATCCAATTTTAGCTGACATTTCTTGTCGAGATGCGAAGGATGACCTTTGAAAAGAGAACACTTCCTGCCAGAGATGTGAAGGGGGTCTCACCCTCTGCTAAGAAACTCCTCTCGTCTCCTCTCGTCTCCTCTCATTCACGTCATTTGTGTCCACTAATTAAAAAGCTTGTGTGTAGAAAGTGTAATTCTTTAATGGCAATATTTTGGCTACCAAAATGTTTTTTCAGTTAAATCTATAAACTGAAATTTCAGAATCATAAGGAATTGGCATGATTGCTAAAAATATCGGACTTAAATAAGCATGTACTGCAATGAGGGAAGGGAACAATTACAAGCAACTATTTCTGATTTCTTGCTGAGAGCTGGGTGAGAAAATGACAGCACTTCTATATCTGTTCAGTTAATTTAGAACAGCCTTACTGTTCAGCATAAAGGCTGTAAATGGTGAAAAACAGCTCAGGTTCCTTTCAGAACTCTCATAATATCCAACATCGAGGATTTCTAAAGCTTAGCATTGTATTGTCAGGATGAACGAAGGACATGGACTTTAACCCATATGCAAAGCTCAGCCAATGGCCTTATTGCAATATGTTGCCATAGAGACTTAAAAGATGTAAATTTTTATTTACTTACTTATTTTTTATATAACTCAAGAAAGGATATAGGCCTTTTTTATTCAAATTTATTTAAATATGATAAATATTTTTGTGAGCATACATAGCATAGCAAAAGAGTGAATATTGTTGCATCTTACAATGTGGTATTCAATGCTACTGCAGCTATGCCAATCCGGTTTTGGAATTCTGATGTTGGTCCATAGTCCAGGGCCCCTTGAGATGATTCCTGGAGTCTTCAGTGTTGCTCTAGTTGTCTCTCAAGAATCACCTAGTCATTATTAAATCATTAATTTGAAGGCTTTTGTTTAATATGAAATAAAAAAAAATATAAATCAACAACAACAACGTTGGAGGGTTTTTGATCAGGTGTGATATTTTGCAGTCTGGTTGGAGTTGTGCAGTCTAATAAATGATTACTGGAGATTTTTAGTTTAACATGTGTCTATTTTAACATCTGTCATTTGAAGTGTGTCTATTTGGAGATCTGACGTCCCAGTGTAAGTCTAGTTTAGGGTTGTGTGATTTGAAGCTAGTGTCGAGCAGCCCTGCTCCACATCCCCTAATGAGCGGCTGTTTGCTCGGCCACCGTCTCATTCTCTCTCTCCCTCCCTGTAATGTATTCGCTCAGTGTATCATTTAGTCCCTGTGGGACCACAGCTTTTTTCAGGAGGTGAAATTTCATGCAGCATCTTTACATATTCTCACACACCCCCCCTGCTTTCAGAGCAGCAGTGTATTCACACAAGCACACAGTGTTTATGAGTGAATTCATACAAACGCACTGTGAGTGTGTGTGTGTGTGTGTGGGTGTGGGTGTGTGTGTGTGTACATCTGTGTGCTTCTGTAGGTGCGCATGTGTTATTGTATGTGTGACATCAGAGGTAACAAGAAAGCCTTGCAACATCCTTAGCTCTGTGTTGCTATGGTGATGGTTACAAGACTAATAGGTCCTCAATGCACATGAATTTACTATGTGTGTTATAATTAAATTACTACTTAGTGTGCAAAAAGATCATTTGGAAAAAAATTACTATAACTTATACATTTTCTAATATAAACTTTTACATTACTATATGTTGTTGCATGTTACCATCTAACAAATTATTTTTAATTTTATATTTGCATTGTATTGGTAATGTTTTTAAAATTTTATATCAAATTTTAGCATTAGTTTCTTTTATCAAACTGTATGTTTCTTTAACCCTGTATTTTTCATTCTAAAAGCTTATCCTGTAAGTTCAGGGTCACCACAGCAGATCACGTGTTAAACAAGATCTTGTATCAAATGAGATTTTAAGCCCTTTCAAAAGTATTAGGACATGACATGACAGCAGTTTTTGTTGCCATGGTGCGTTTTATGAGACAGATGATTTTAAACAGTAAAGAATTGTAAGTAACTACTCTTTGATTTACCTACAAGTCTTATCTCTGATGTTGTTAATAAAACGGAAAAATCAGCATGGAATCCAGAGAGCTGTCTCTGGGAGAAAAGCCGTCATTTTGAATCAGTCAAAAGCTTTGCAGTGTGACGTTAGGTATAGTTACCGCAATAATTTGAAATCTCCTGCAAAAGAAAAACAAAACACGGATGTACTGAGGAACGTACTCAGAACAGGTCAACCAAGAAAAACAGCCACAGCTGATGACAGGAACATTATGAGAAAGCCAAAAACAACAAGTAACAACTACCTCCACAGAGCAGAGGTGAAGCTTTCAAGTTCACCATTTACCAAAAACTTAAATCCATACCTCTGGCTGTAAACTGCACATCAGCCGAGAGAATCAGAAAGCTCATTTGGAGTTTACCAAAAAAGTGCAAAAATGATTCACAAAAGTTCAAGAACAAAGTTTCTTGCACTAATGAGCCCAAGATTGACCTACACCGAAGTCATGAAAACAGCCAGAGTGCGGAGGAAGAAAAGGATGGTGGAGCAGGCACTGATCTTTATTAAGTGTACATAAGTATATATAACCATGATGCAGCAGCAGAATGAGTTTGGAGGTGTTCGGAAACATCCAGGCATCACAATTAATTGGGAGGAGCTTCATGGTTCAACAAGATCCAAATCACAGGGAGGAGAAGCCCAAAAACAAAGCACTGAAGGAGGCTGCGGTGAAAAGGCTTGGTTCACTGTCGACGCTCCTTCGGCGCTGTAGGTCTGCTGCAGCACATCCCGTGTCATTTCAATTAGTGCGACTGGGCAGACGACTCCTCGCTGCCCTCATAGACGCCGTGGACTGTGACATTAGGTGTTGTGCTCACGGTGGCAATAGTGTGAAGAGTGTGTGAGTCATTAGGAAAGAGTTTCCGTCAAAGAAAACAGCGGATCAGATAGAATATTGCCACTGCTTTATTTTTCTGCCCTGATGTAATGCAGTTCGTTGATGCTGCTTGGATTGATAATGGGATTTGATGGTGTACTTTATGACAAATTGCTGTGTTAATGCTATCAAAGAGATGCCGTATTTCATAATAAGTGTACAGACAAATGCCTAATGTTCATATTTAAACGGATTCAAAGCTCTGGTCAAATCACTTGCAAGGATCTGGCTGTTTGCTATTGAATTTGGTGGCTTCCTGAGCCGTAGGGGTTCCCTAAGTCAATTGAATTATTTGACTTGAAAGCGGTCAACTTTCTTTTATTGAGTTAGTTAAGCCCTGAAGCTACACTTAACCAGGTCTGTTTCCCTTTCTTTGTCAATACTACTTTGCTTTATTTTTAACCATTAATGTAAGCTTGTATATTCACTTTACCTTTTTTTTTTTTATTTGATTCGTTTAAAATTTGACTTAAGTTTATCTTGTTTGCAAGCCAATGTAAAGCAGACAGTAATGTTTGGGACAATAAAAATAATCTAAAGACACTGAAAAATTAATCTCACCTCAAATGGAATAGAACATCTTTCAAACTGAGTGATTTGGCAGAACAGCCACGTCATTATGCGAGAGACGTAATATAATTCAAATACTATACTGTAAATGAATTGAATTTTTCTCTTTCTTTCCTTTGCAGAAACTTGTCAAAGAATCCTCTCACCACTCTGTCATGGCAGCTTTTCCAGCATCTCCAGATCTCCGAGCTGTAAGTCTTCTCCCCTCGTCGGATCTCTCTCATTGGCTCTTGTTTGCATTTTATTAGAGCAATTTATCACCACTCCCTGCACACTATCTACCTCAGTAAAACTGTTTTCACCGCATGTCGTTATTAATATTATTCCCGTCTTTGTTGTGCAAAAAAATCTAATTTGTCACAGCACATGTAATAGACTGAACCTATAGGCAGTATAGAGGCACTTTGAACTTATAAGTCATTTGTTGACTTAATTAACGCACACAAAGGAAATGTAATGGCCTGGTTGGAGGAGAGAGTCTGACCCCATTTTCTTGTTTGTTATGAATATTTCAGCAATCATTGTGTTTATGAAATGAGTTTGCTCTTTCACCACCGGGGAGAACATTGTGATGTCGACCTGCTTGTAATTTACACATCGTTACATCTGTCAGCGCTGTCCATCATTTGAACCGTCGCTGTGCTTCCTGCGCCTCCTGGCTCACAAAGCCGCGGTAAAACAGGATGTGATACAGGACTATTTCAAGCAGGCCTCCTTATTGTGCTATTTTCAGAGGTAGAAGCGGGGCAGGTCCTCGGAGAGCACAGCACAATGCTGATCTGGGGTAGTCCTGCTGCTGTGCGCTTAAGGAAGCAGAGCGGAGGGAAAGCCCTGCTTACATTCACACTATAGTTTTGCATTTTGGGCTTTGAGCTTGCGCTGTCATTTTGAGCAAGACTTATCCCTCGTACTCGCAGGACCAGGCAATATCACAGAACGCTCATTCTTATCCGTCCTGTGTGGGAAGTAATTCACACCAGACCCCATAACAGTGCTACACAAGTGTCATCTCACTGTGGTCCCTCATCACAGGCAGATGGGTCCGTGAATCCCTCATTGTGCCTGTTATTGGGCTGCGAATCTCATTCTTCACTGGATTGTGGAAGTTGTGTACTTTTGTTGTCTTACCAGCTGTCCAAGTGGGCTTTTGTATAAGCTAGTTTGGCATTTAAGTTCTTCCATTGCTGCTGCTGCTTTGTCTGGGCTTCAAAACCTATATTTTCACAGGTTTTCATATATATATGATCTAAAGCTCCTGTCCTGTCTGGGGTCATCGGGGTGTTGGAGCCTCTCCCAGCTGGCATAGTGCGGGAGGCACAGTCCATCTCAGGGCCAACACAGGCAGACAGACAGAGACAGAACCATTCACGCTCACTGTCAAACCAATTTAGGATTAGCGATTAACCGAACAGGCATCTATTGGGACTGTGGGAGGAACACGAGGAGAACATGCAAAACCCCACACACAAAGACAATACCTGTGAGGCAACAGGTATATTAAATTTTGGTCTTTTATTAATGAAAAAAACAACATTAGGACAAGGCCCATTTTGTCTGTTACACTGAGGAGCACGGCTTTGAAGCCCAACAGCTTCCAGTCAGAGTATATCACATGCAACAAACTAAAATAACTATCACAGATCCGCCTTTTTTTAACCCAAATCACCATTACAGCTCGCAGAGCACGATTTGCTCTGATGTGCAATCCTATTTCTACTTAAGCAACCATTTTAGATGCGTACAAATGGTGTCTTTGTGTTTCTACATAAAAAGCAGGGCCAGGGTGATGCTTGTGTTTCCCAGTGAATGCTGATGAGAAGTGAGGGTTTGTGTCTATTGCATTTGGTGCGTTTGGTTAAGAGGTGTCAGTTGGAGTGGCGTGGCGGCACAGACGTGGGCTGAGGCGTTATGCACGAAGGAAGCCATGTGGAATCAGGCCTCGCTAATAGGAAATGAGTCACTCTATCATGGGCCGGGTCTGCGATGTGGCCCTGACATCATTACTCCCTTTACTCTGTCTACACGTTCACCCAAAGCATATTAGCTTGGTAAGTGCCAATCTTTCAATCAGACCAAATGGAGGGCGTTCACTGGGTGGCTGTTGCCTCTAATTATTAGAATAATACACAATGCAGTATCAATAATAAGTGCCCACCCGTGCTGCTGAACCACAGTGATATTATGTAAATAGAGGAAGATCAAGCAGCAGAAATAATTTCCCTTTTATGTGACTAAAGGGGAGCATGGCCCTTTGCCATGACGCTGTCACTACACCAGGTTATCTCAGTCACTCTAGGCACTGTTTTGAAATTGTGCTTCCTTTTTAACTATGAAAGCGTAGCAATTTCAGAGCAGCAACACATTGGTGACAGTGACCTACAGTGAAAAGAAAATATACAAATGATTTTTTTTTAAGCCTGGGTCCTTCAGAATCATTAGAATAACTATGTTGTCATTGATTAATCCATTTTACATTCAATTGTTTTATTACACAGGGAGTTGAAGAGAACTGTAATCACTGTAAAAAAAATCCACTTGCAGATTTTTTTTTGTTCATAATTTTAATAACTTTTAGGAGCTGAACAGTCAACAGGAAGAGAATTGAATGAATTATCTCTAATTTATGTCACTTCCAGACACTAGTGCCACAAAAAATAAATGCCTAATAGCTAGTTCAAAGTCATTGTGCATAAATAAAACTAATTCAGTTGATTAAGCTTAAGAAACAAAGTTCATCCATCCAACCGTTGTCAGTAACCACTTTACCTGTGTGGAAACCTGTGTAACCATGGAAGGGAGAACATGCAAATTCCACCCTGAACTTCCACGGAAGCCTGGCTGTGAGGTGGCGGCGCTAACCACCCCACCGCCATGCTGCAGTTCACGTTGTCAGACAAAAGGAAGTTTTTTTTCTTTTCACACTTTGTATTTTAAAGAGTCAGTTCTTCATGCTGACATGACGTCCTGCATGTTAACACAAAACATTTCCAGCTCCAGCTGCTGAAGACATTTAATGCCAAAAATCAATACAAAGACAATATTCAAGGCAGCTCCCAGGTTTTGTTTTAAAATTATTTTATGTGAGTGACCACTAACCTTTATTATGATTATTAAAGATTTTATTATTATGAAAAATAGCAATACAATTAAGAAATTTTTAAATTTAGAGTCTCTGGAAAGCTTTTACTTTCTGACAATGCATGCTGAGAAGCCTGCCAGTTTTGATGCCTTAAAGCTTATTTCACTAAGTGTTGTCCCTCCACCAGTTTATTCAGTCTAAATTTAAATAAATTAAAAAGAACTTACATATTTACGCAAACTTACCTACGAAATCTTAATTAAGTCCACTAAAACCTTGAATGGGTTTGGACCAGTTGGCACCTGCTATTTGGTGGAGTAATTAGGCAATCTGAAATGAAATGCTAGATAGTTAGTTCATCACATTTTATTAAAAAAGAGGTGTGGAAGCCTTAAAGCATTGTTTATTCAGCAACTTGACAATCAAGAAGCCACGGAAACTCACCACGGAAAGAAAACAGTGTCAGAAAAATTGGAATTAGTCCGTCATGTCGTGTGGTGGTGTGACAGGCGGGAGAACAAACATTGTTGTGATGTGCCACCACCACCTGGTGCTTTTCAAGTAGTGAACAGGGTGAGCATGGACACCCTGACCAGTCTGCAGCTACGCAACCCCACGCAGCAAGCTGCCATGCTCTGTGTGCTCGCACACGTGCTGATCAAGCCACCAGACAGCATGATGGAGTAATTCAAATCACTCCATTATGGCTGTGGCTGCTTCTTTTGGGAGTAAACTGCCGTACCCAGTGGCAAGAGTTCACGTATCTGGAGTTGTTATTCGATAGTGAGGGTCGAATGACGGGTTAGATTGACAGGTGAATTGGAACATCATCAAACCTGAGTCAAAAAGGCAAAGGTGTAAATTTACCAGTTAGTCTACGTTCCAACCCTTCTCTATGCTCATATCCTTTGACTGTAAGAATGAGGCCTTGACTCGCCAATGAAATCGGCCAAAAAAAGGGTTTCGACTGCAGCACAGCTGGGCTCACTGTTAGAGTTTGTCTGTCCAAAGGCAGCTTGGAGAACTGCTCCTTATTCACATCTTAAGGAGCTTTTTGGGGTAGTACGGGCATAACCTGGGCGCTTCCTTTGTGAGCCCTGGGGTCGACACAGAAGATACTGGAAAGATTAGTAATGTCATCTGAGCTAGGAACCCTTTAGAATCCAGCTGGAGGAACTGGAGAAAGTTGCTGGGAAGAGGGACAACTGGACTGGGTTGCAGAACCTGCTGCCACAGTAACTCGAGTCTGTATGAGTCGAAAATGAAAACAGATTTTGTGAAATTTTCGTAAGTCAGTTTCACACTCACTTGCAACATCTTGCACTTAATTACAATTAGACACGGATACAACAGTAAACCTGGATGACAAAGCAATAGTTGTAAGTGAGGAGGCAAAAGTAGTTCCTATCTGTTAATGTATATCAAGTGTGGTTTTTCCCTTATCAGGCTCTCCTTATCAAGCCCGGTGAAGTGTAACTGCAAAACTGTTTTTGCAGGTTGGTTGCACAGATATTTCACACTCCTGCAATATCTTAATATCAGTAACAATGACAATACTATCAGTGAAATCTCAATAATCTCAAGTCTTTTGTGGCTCCTTTGAAAAGGCCCCAACATCACATCGAAGCTTTACAATAGCCGGCTGCTCCGTGCAGCCTCTGGATGAGTCAGATAATCGGCTCTGCCTCTTTGTCTCAGTGCCCTTTAGCCAAAGGACCGGAGCTGCTGCAGTGTGGTGCACGGCGAAGCCAATCACAAGCCCGACACAAGCAGGAGTGTGAAGGGGGCGGCGAAATGTTAAATGCGCTGCTGTGGCTTCCAGGGTGATATTATTGGAGAGGATCTGAAGCAGAGTTCGAGGCAGTCACCAATACTGGCGTCTTCGAGGAAGTTCATTCAGCCTGGTCCCAAAAAGAGGAAAATTCTCTCCTTCTTTAGCAACTAAAGCAATCTGCCTGAGGCAATGTGCATTTCGAATCCCCTTATTCTGTTGGCGCTTCTTTAATCCCAGCTCTCTGGGAAGTAGGGGCAGACGCAAAGTCAAACATGTACGCCTCTCACTGCAAAATGGATTTTTCTTTGAATATGGATGAAATATAAATAGATCAAACCTCTAATCTTCTGATATGACTGCATGTGGATTAGAATGAATTAAACATTACATTTCCAAGGGCTCTATGACAGGTAAATTAGTAAATTTGAACCTTCATTTTATTGGGCCCCAATTGCACTTAGGGCAAAGCTCGTGCCGAAATACACGGCATTTTCAGTGGCTGTTCAAAAACATCAAAGACTGACTTGCAAAAGGAAATGGGAAGTATTAAAATGTTAAATGACTGGAATGGGGGCGACTTGGCCTTCACACTAACAAGGTCACCAGTCTAACACCCATTACGCACATCTACAGAATGTGGGAAAATACGAAGGAATCCTGAGTTTACTTAGACTGATCCTGTGAAAGGGATCACAGTACAATTCAAACACAAGCTCCTCCGTCGTGTGGCAACTGGATATATGCTCAACAGCCAAATCATTAAGTACAATGTAACGCAATGCTGTATGGCAAACCTGTAACAACATATTATAATTTCTCAATTTTTAAGCTGAAACTGTCACAAAACTGAATAGTTCCACTATGTGTTTATTACTGAGGTCACATATAAAGTGCCCATCCACTTAAAATAACCCCCAAAAGTATCTGAGGAGTTCCTGCTGAAACCTGCGACTGAAGAATAAATTGCCCTAAGCTGCTGCTCACTTTGTCCATTTTTCCCGCTCGGAGCCTTCCCTGACCTGACTCGGGTGTCCCCTCTCCCCTACATGATTGCAGTGCAGGTGGTGCTGTTGATAAGCCAAAAAGTCCGGTCTGGCTCCTCAGACAAATTATGCCGTGGTGGTTAAAAAAGCCTGGAGGGAGGCTGACTGGCCAAGTGGCTGCAAACCCTCACAGAAAAACGCAATGATGGGACAGACCTGTGATTTATTTATTCACAATGTGCCTCTTTATCCGTGACGTAAGCAGAGGACACCGTGTGAAAATGACGGAGCCAGTCGTGTGTTAAAATAATGATACACACTGAAAAGCGACAGTTTAACAACTTTAACGGTGTTGGGAGATAATGCTTGTGTTGTAAAAGCTCTTGCTGACAGGGAGAATATTACATTTTACTCTTTTGTATGCATTTATTCCCTTTGATTATTTGTTAACAACTAATATCCTCCCGTGCAAACTGCTGTACAGTTACAAAACTGAACATAATTTGATTTTATTGATTTACTGACAAGCCGTGGAGCAACAGTGCAGCTGTGATGTGGCAAGCATGCAGTAAAAATGAGAGCAGTCCTCAGCTACATCTGTTTATTCATCTTGTTGCCTATGAATAGATGTCTGACTGTCAATCAGCTGCTTCAAAACTCTAGAAGCCAGTGTAATGGCATGACAGCTAGATTATCTCTTTTCCACACCATAATAATAATGACAGCGCTGGCCACAGTGTTTGATTGACAAGGCGTGTATGGGACGTGCAGTGCAGAAATACAACGGCAATACGTGATTTGCATCAAAGAATGATTTTTAATAAATAAAAATGTAGAGGCTTATGATTAAAAACAAACAATAAAAGTTATTGTTGCCGCAGCCTGTCAAGTTTTCCGTTCTAGCAAAACACGCACGCAGCTTAAAATGACAAAAGCAGGTATGTGAATTTTTATCTCAAGTTGCTTCCTAATTTCAGTCTGCATCCTACTGCTAATCTTTCACACGATGGACACATTCATGACATAATTCTGAAAGACGGAGATGAGTACAGCTATGTGTTTTTGATGTGGATGGGTCGATAATGTTGCCATTTGGAAGGCGACGGATGAGAAATTCTTTATTGTTGATTGCGAAATCAAGTTTAGCTCTAATTAACTAATGTTAATTAGCTACCTTACACTCATCAGCAACTGTAAGTTTCAGGGTCACTAGTCAGGAAACCAGATTTTAGGTAAATCCTTCCTGCCCGTTCACAGTGGAGCTCGTGCGATTCGCGTAAATGATTGTTACTTTTCCAATTAGAAAAATACTTTATTAAATTTTTGTCTCTTCACAAATGTATTTTTCATTGCATTGACATTCAATTGCAGCCTACAGTATTGTTATAGAAGTTATTATAAAACAGGAAATTAACAAACTACGCATTTTCCTTCCCGAATTATCAAACATCTCAGGACATAAAAACAAACAGCGTGGTTCAAAACCAGTGGTACTGTGGTAAAAAAATAATCCAAATAAAGCAGTTTAATAAACACGGGATTTTAAAAGCCAAAACAATTCCTGACAGCAGCACAAGGAGAGACAACAGTGCATTCAAGCTGAGATCAAAGTGTGTGAGCAACAGTGCACTATATGGCTTATTGTTGCTTGTGATGTGCGGCTCCTCAGCCAAAGCACCTGTGTGTACATTTCCCACAAAAACAGCCTCCGGTGGTGATCATTACCTCTCCTCTGGAGTAGCGGGGCGGATCGTTAGCCAGCTTCAAGGAAACATCATGCTGTTAGCGCTCTGTATCTGGGGTCACACTGATGTTTGCTTTTGTTCATTTCTAAGTTGAATCTGCTCTCCTCCAGACATTTATCATCTTCCAGTTGTCAGTTTGCTGTTTTTTTTATTTTTTTTATTTTTTGCTGTTCAGCTGATGGAACCGTACTGGGCACAATTTTTTGAAACAGTTGCAAAATCCTGTATTTCTCTAGCTTTTTTTTTTTTTTTGTATAGCGGCGTGTTGACACTGATCAGCACCGCCTAGAGAGGACAGAGGTAATGTATGTTCTTATTAACAATTATCATAATTACAGTATAAGGCAGGAAAGCCTGCATGGGCCAGCTTCCTCTGGGGAGCTTTGATCCCGTGTGCTGCACCTTGCTCAGCATAAATATAACACACTGATGTATGTCTCTTGGCTGGTGCAGTGGAATTTCATATAGAGTAAAAAAACGTAATATGTTTAACATTTACATGCTTCTGTGTGTGCGTTTACATGGAGCTTAAATTCTTTAGTTCCTTGTTGGTAACTGTGTTTTGTTGGAATGGCAGATTGGGATGTGACATGGCCGAGCAGGTATTACGCTGGCCTGATATCAGCAAATCCGTCTGTAGGTATTTGTGTTGTTTGAGTTTGCTGGGGACACTGATGTAGATTGTGGAGTCTGATGGCAGCAAGAATACAGAATCTGCAGTGGTGCCGTCTTTACACTCCGAGGGTGGAGCCACCTGCGGCTGAAGGTGGTGCTCAGAGCACTCGGGGTGACGTGCAGGGAGCGGGAGGCATTGTCCAAAATGGACAGTTTGTTCATCATCCTTCTCTCTCCAACTGCCTTCACTGATTCTAGAAGACACCTCAGGACATAGCTGACATTCTTTATCAGTTTGTCCAGTCGCTTCCTGTCTGCTGCTGTTATGATACTGCCCAAGCAGATTAATGCATGAAAGATGGCTGATGCAACCACTGGCACTGTACTGCTCACACCATAGGATCTGAGTTCCCTCAGGAGGCAGAGGCATATTTTTATTTTTTTGTTTTTTTATTTTTTACAGGGCAGTGATTTTCTCCATCCAGTCCAGCTTCCAGTTGAGCCAAAAATCAAAACAGCAACACGAACAACAAAAACCACGTATTGTTCTATTATGGTACCGGTCAACACAGGACAGGTTTTGTCCTATACCAGTCAACCAAAAGCTCTTAAGTGTTGCCCTTATTGAACTAGAAGCCATTCGTCTGACATCCCTAGACAAAGTTGTGGACAGTCTTGTATTCATCCATTGCTCTGTCAGTGATGCACCCCACAAAAGCTGAGTGGACAGAAAACGTCTGTAGTTGACTGTGTACAGAGTTGTAGGGTATTTCCGAAGTATACAAGGTGAACATGAATGGAGCGAGGACAGTACCCTGTGGAGCCCCTGCGCTCCTGAAAACTGGGTTGACACTGCACTGGTGGACAAACAACAGCGGCTCCATATTCTCTGTTAGCACATGACGTATAGATGGAAAAGTGGAAGCTTCTTCAGAGGCTTCATTAGATGAGATGTGAGGGAATTTAGATTGTTCCCTCACAGTCTCTCTTCCATCTTCCTGCAGTAGTTTTCCATACTCTCCCTGATCCAGAGCTTGTAATTTGAGAAACAGTGCACGCTCCTGGTGGTCACAATGTGCATAACAATGAAAGTGATGTAGTCCATAATTCAGAATTTCCATCAGTCTTCAGTGTGTTTCCATGAACTTATGTAAACGAAAATACGACCGGCTTTCTCAAGCCTATTTCACACATCCACGGGAATCCTGAAAATGTCTGGACTTTATCCGGAGGTGGTGTATGTGAGAACACAAATTTCCGAGTGTGATTCTCAGGAGATTATCCTGAGTTTATCCTGTGATCCCCAAATACAAAGTCTTGACTGTGTGCGTAAGCCTGTGGAGAACTCTGCCCAGTCCCGAATTGTTGGGAGGAATTGAAGCGAGCGAATGGGTTCGTTCCCGGCATTTTCATCAGTGTGACTGCCACAGTGTCACAGCTCTGATGTGCTGTAAACAAAACAACATTTTTGTTTCATCCTGTACTTCCTGTTTGTTGACTCCTGGCTTCTGACTTTAACAATTTCATGCTTTGTGTCACATGTGTGAAAAAAACGTATGTGAAAGACACTTTAGGAAAGTCACGTATGCATGTAACCAGGGTTGTAATTCTCCAACAGTGCATGTGCTGAACAATAGCTGAGTAAAAGACTGAATGATGGAATGATTATTAACTTATTAGTTATTCCGCCTGGTTTTTAAAACAAGGTCTGCCTAGAGTCTGACACAAAATGTACACAAAATTCCCTTGTAGACGTCTAAATAAGTCTCTTTCCACCACAGATTTTTGAAATATCATTCCAACTGTGGATCAGCTGGGAGTATCTCTTCTCTCGTTTCCTCGCTCCCACTGCGCTGTCACTCTGCGGTAGCATGAGCACAGCCAAAACCCTAAAGAAAGTAAGAAAAGTCAGTTAACTGTCATATACAGTTAAAATCTGTGCACCAGGCTTCCATAGTAAGTCTGAGCTGGAGGAGAAATCAGATTAATCTTCTGTTGCATTTGTACCTGGATTTCCAGTAACCAGGATACTTAAGGGCAAGTAAACGCCATTCCCCGAGTTCCACGAAAAGGCTGATTTGTCTGAATAACCCGGTTATTTAAGCACATGTACAGTCAGTGTCTCCTCTGTATGGCTCACAGGGCATCTCCCAGTATTTTGTCCTAAAGAAGTCTCTCCGGGCCTCTACAGGCTCTTCAAACCAACTTCTGATTGTTCGTGTGGTCGCTAGAGGAGGGAGGTCTGAGATCCATATAGGTTAATGACATTTGCATATTACTGACCCAAGACTTTATTTGTCGTGGTGTTGCGTTTAAATACAGACTAAAGGTTGGATGCCGAGGAATCAGGGATACGTGGTAAAAGTCTCCAGCCTGGGGGTGACGTGGTGGATGACATGACATGAAGTTAGTATGTGTATAGTTGTTAATAGTGATGTGTTTATATTTTACTACTTTTAGACAAAAAAAAAAAAAAATGAGTGAGAATTTATGATTTCAGTTGAAAGATTTTTAAGCAAGACTTGAAGCTTCATGTTTAGAAATAAAGTAGGGAAGATGAACTGTTATATTATATTTAGGAAAATATTAAATTAATAGAAAACTAAGTTTTACTATAGTACTTTTATTCTCAATGTGTTTCTCCATTAATTTAATGTGAACACTGACTGACTTTAATTTAAAACTTCAACTTTTTTGCCTCGGCGCCTGGTTTAAAGCTAGGTGAAATATTTTAAAATTAAACGTATAGTGCCTAAAGCACAGAACAAATATACAATCTCTACAAAATGATTGCTAATAATGATTAACAAGATTAATGGCTTTTCTGTAGTAATTCAAGATAAAAATGACTTCATAATGGATTGATATTGTGTTAATACCGTGTAGTATAACACAGTATGAGTTGGCTCAGGGAGTAACCTGTCATATAGTGAATGTGAATGTGGTCTAATTACTGTAGGGTATCAGATCCTCTAAGCACCTAATAAGGACAGAGATCGACCTGCGGAAATCTATTTTCATTATTTCATACTGTACTGTATGATGGACATCACCATACATTATTCATACTTTTTGCAATATCTTATTGACCTCTGCCAAGGACGCTTGGACAGGTTTTCATCTTGACAAAATTGGCCTCCAAATTATATGAACATATATGGACATATGCAAAAAAACAGAAGTGGCGTACAATGTTGAATAATGGGAGTGTACTGCAAAATAAAATGTATGCACAGAGAAGCTTAATGATACCTGCCTGCTGCTAATACAGTGTGAGACTGATGGCGGAATACTGCTTTGCCCTTTGATCCCCTCACATTTGAATGCCGTGGTGCGAGCATATTTTTCCGTTTGTCCGCTGGCATGCATAAACATAAATCTAATAAAAGATTAAGTCTGCATTTGTAGTAACAGTGTTTACTGTAGTGTTGTCATTGAACGGTCACAGTGACACGCTAAGGAAGTTCTAGCTTCACTCTCAGAGAGTCATCACACGTTCCTTCTGTGTGTTGACCGTAACTTTCGTCATATATCAATTAACATACACTTACACCTAATCTGTTGCTTTATTTATTGAAATAATCCTGTTTATTGCTGTCTTTCTAACCTCTTCCACCACTGATGACTAACCAGCTCTAGGGTCATTTTGGTGGTGTGGTAGGGACCTGATAGGATCACATTAACAATCATACAGGGTGTTTGTGTCTCTGTAGACTACAGGAACTTCTCCTATCACAACACACTGAACTATTGCTTTGCCCATGTCATGTCACATGTGCATTTATGAGCAGCTGAGTGGGAAAAACATTTTCACACCAACATCTGTCTTTCTGAGACAGAGACCTCTGAATTTGCTGACCATTGCTTTTTCACCTATTTGGCTGTGAGTTGCATGCGAACAAAAGCACCTGAAGATAAATCATTAAAAAATTATTAATAGAATACAAATGCTCGAATGCAGCATTTTCACCAAACTCAGTGGATGAGCAGCACTGTGGGACATGTAGGCACCATATTTTGACAAGAACGTCTTTGGCTGTGCTACGTTGATGTTGATGCTTTTTGTGTTTAAACCATGAGTCCAATAATGGAGTATTTTTAATAGTGTTGCTGTTCTTGATATGATTTACACTACAGTGCGTCCATTTATCTCTTCCAGTGGCTGCTTCCTTGAAAAGGCTCTGTCATTGCACATATTTACATTTTTGTTGTTTTCAATATTTTTTAACATGTTGCTCATTTATGTTGTTGAATATATAGACTGAGCTTGTTGATCAAGTAACCCTAGTATTACTACTATTGGTATATAGAACACATATCTTTTTTAATTATGCAGTCTGCCTGCTCTTGTGGTTTATTATACATCGTTTTGTTTTTGTCTTTCAAGGCGTCTGGACGGTGTGGTGTTTGACTGCGGTTGTGACATCCGCTGGATTCAGCTGTGGCAGCAGAGGGGAGAGGCTGGGCTCCACACACAGCAGCTGTACTGCAGGAATGGAGCCACCAAGATCCGACTGCACAATATGTACATCCACAGCTGTGGTAAGAAAGTGTGATGTGCATTTAAAAAGGAGGAAATGAAAAATGAGGAGGAACAGCAGGGAGGGAGGGAAGGGAAGAGAGAGAGAAAATGAGAAGGAAAAAGGTGGAAGGTGACGGGGGAATGGGTGGCAAAACGAGACAAGAATATCAGGAGAAGGAGGAAAAGTGTTAAAGGAAAACTAAAGGAAAAAGACGAAGAGCTGGGAGACGGGCTGAGGCGGGAAGAAGGGGAGTTGTGACCGAGTTCAGAGGGTGAATCTGATGCGGGGAGCTGTGTGTATATTCTGACAGAGGCTGTAGACTCTGCAGTATTATTTCCTCCTGGTCGTGACTCATCCCCGTGACATCCAATATGTGTGTGTGGGTGTGTGGATGTGTAACCCATCCGGCGTATTGTTTTTTTATTACAATAATGGAGAGTGATTAATTGATTAGGTGTGAATATGTGTAGACCATGACAAGGACAAGGGAATGTTCACAGTCGCACACTGAATACTGTGTGTGTGTGTGTGTGTGCGTTTTCTTAGACTTACCAGAAATCAGTGTGAGCCACAGCAGTGTGTTGGTGATGGAGGGTGACAATGTGACGGTGAGCTGCAATGGATCTGGATCACCGCTGCCTGAAGTGGACTGGACTGTCAGCGGCCTGCACTCCATCAACACACACCTGGTCAGACAACACGCACGCCAACACACAAACATACAATACACAATGATGTCAGCATATGTGCACATTTCAGACCCTTGGAGGGCAAACAGGGTTCGTGTTGGTCATTCTTTTAACGAACATTCCGTGAACATTTTAACTGTAATTAAAGTAAATATTTTTGTATTAAAACTGCAACATTGGTAAAGCCTTTAGAAAGCAGCTTTGACAAACAACAAGCTCAGTTACTGACACAGTTAAACATATAATTATTCAAAATCAAATGACATAAGTTCTGGCATCATCGGTCATAATGTTTTTTTTGTCTTCTACATAGGATTTGGATAGATTTCTTTTTTAGAATATTAACTCTATTTATATTACTTTTTACAGGTAACAACTTATTAGTTCCCAAAGTAAAATAAGAGATTACAAGTACAACTAATCTTGTTTACACATAAAACCAAAATCATGTCAAATGTATTTTTTATTTTGACCTCTAAGGAAGCGACCTTTTGTACCTCATTTGACACTGACTCACTAAAACATGTACTGTCTATTTCAGCTAACAGACAGCTGCACAGGTTAGGTTGCTCTGTTAAGTCCCAAATGAACTGAACAACTAACAGCTTCAAATCAGATCATGAGTGTTTTCACTGAATAACTAAATTGTGGTTTATAAATTTAAGGACATTTAAAGTTATTTGTCTGCTATACACAAAAAAAGTAGTCGAAGACTGTGTGAGGTAACAACGGTTTTCAAAATAACCCAGAGTGGCTGTTTTTAATTCTGCCAGGGTTTCTCGTGCAATGGCGTGAAGGCTTGAAGGTTACGCTCATTAGCCAAAATTTCTGCCCTTCCCTTTATGCAATAAGATTTCTCCAGTGTCCCAAAATCTTTTTACAGCACTATATATGGTGCAGTCTTGCTTTGATTAAGAATTAAAAATGAATTAGGATGTTTGGTACAAAGTGACCGCAATGTATATTTTTGCTTGCAAAGTTTAAGCCTTTGGTGGATGCTTTTATTTTACATTCACCATTACACCATATTTTGCAAATATGGTTGCTGCATTATTTCAGCCTGAGAAATTGCCTGATTTTACAAAAACCTTTAAGGTTTTTTAAGGTAAAAATTGAAATGCATATTGCAGTGTTTTTAAGATGTTTTAAGGTGCCAGGTTGGGTAGAATTTGCAGGGGATTGGTCAAATTAATTGTTTTAACTGTGACATTATGAAATTCTGGAAGAACAGATTAATTATAACTTTAATGCAAATAACAAACTAGTAGCTAACAGACAGGTTTAAGCGGTATGACTTGAGTTAATTCATTAAAAACTGAGTTGCCTGAGCACTTATTCGCATACGAAGAACTGGCTTAACCTTCTTTGTAGTTCCCTGATTAGCTTTGGAGCGTAGGTTACCATGGTGATTTTCCCGTTGAAAATAAGCCTGTGAGAGCGAGCTGGCTCACCCACTAATCTCGCTCCCTGAGACAGGCCCCAGGGACAACAACAACAGGAGAGATAAACAGCAAGAAGAAGGGAACAGCAGTCTCTGAAATTGCTGTGTGGCTGCATTTGTCATCTGTGTCTTTAAAGCTCGCAGTGACTTCACAGATGAAAGTTACCTCAGCCCCGGGCGTGGCGTTTTAGGGTAGATGGATACTGTATCCCATCAGGATGTGTGAAGTGTATGGGACCTGGCCAAGTGAAGGCATGAAGGGAAACATAAGCATTGTGTTTGGCTGCCCAAAGGTGTAAAGCTGTTAATCACTCTTTCCATTTCTGCTTGTTTTTCCAACCCTGGAGTAGCAAGACCCGACTAAATCACTAAAGTAATTACTTCCAATTGACAGTGTGTACCCATTCACTTCACTGTGTTTTTTTAAACAGGAACTTAAGCAATTAATTATTAATGTATTTTTAATTAAGTCATTTAAGATCAAAATCCAAATAAAGTATTGACATGTGCTGCACAGTTTATCCTTCACACGTCTCTCTGTCTCACTGGGTTTCACCCTCTCTTCTCTTTGTAGTCTAACGTGTACTGGCCGAACATCCACTCCATCAACCTGACACTTTTCAACATCAGCCGAGATGACAACAACTTTCAGCTGACGTGCATTGCAGAAAATGTTGTGGGGATGACCAACTCTTCCATCCAGCTAAATGTGCAGTGTGAGTTGGATTTTTCCTTTGATTACATTTTTGAGGAAGGAATGCTTCTTTCAGACTCATAATCGCAACAGAAACTCACGACTAATGACATTTTTTTTTAAATGTACCCTGAAGTATCCTGGCTTAACTGTTTCCAGCTTTTGTCACTTCTTGCTTGGATGTTGAAGAAGGATATCGGTTTACTTTTAATGTTGAACTATATTATCTGGTTAGTGTTTAAAGGTACCACCAGTGAATTGTTCCTTATAGCATTTATAAATGCAGCATTGCTTGGAGCATAATGCTAACCTAAACCTAATAACAGCATGATTTTTAGTCTGATGTATACCATGCTCATCATCTTAGTTTAATTTCAAGCAATTCACTCACTACATTTATTATATGCATAACATCTATTTGCTCCATATTGTGACTGCTCTGAATGGGACCCAGAGACTCTGCCGCTCTCTTCCCAAAAAAGGCGAATCAGTAAACCCTGCTGGTGAAACGTTTGCTTGGAATGAAATGAAAGAACAGCAAACTACTACCCTGTCCAAGTTAAATGGCATCAACTTGTCTTGGACCTCCCAGTGTTTTATACAGTAAGATGTGACAAAATGTTTTTTATATTACAAGTTGCTGTCAAAATCATAGTCTCTCTTCAAAATTAAAGCTGCGATGGTTAATATTGAAATATTAACATTGATTTAAATGACTAACATCAAAAGGCAGGACCAGTAGTGACTCGTCCACAGACAGCTATCGCCCACTAGTGATACAGAGCTTTTTAGGGCCAGTATATCCTCAATACTGATCATGTATTTTCTTTTCTTTATGGCTATAACAGGCAGCAAAACATCTGTGAAACACTCAATATGCACTACATGCCCTACATAATTATGCTAGATAAGGACTGACATGACCCATGGACAGAATTAAATGGGGATATTGTTAGCTGATATGATTTGACCTTATGTTATTGTGTCAAGCTTCTGTAGCATGATTCCTATCAGTAACAACATAAATGGTTGCCACCGTGGTTTGGTTAAACGGGATACAATCGTACAGACAGTAAAAATCAATAATTCTAGAAAAAGATATGTGGTGTAAAAAAAATAGCTGCACTGTATGAACGCTTGGAGTAAAGAACACGTGGTGGTTTTCTTTAGCAGAGGATGGCTTTCATGGCAGCTCTGATGGACTTTGTTGGGAACTGCAATTATATCTCGTATTAATGAAACTACCAATGTAACAGAATAATTTACATCAGGAAAAAGAACTCCTTTATCAAGCAGTACAGCCAAATTATGCAGGTACATTTAGAATGCAATGAGGTGTTGCACAGTTACAAACCAAGTTAAATTGATGTACCCAATTAGCAAGGATATACCCTCCAGCCCACAAACGCTCGGCCTTGATCTGAGAGGAAAGAGAAAAAAAAAAAAAATGTATATCTAAATAACCATCAGCGATGATAAATCAATGATTTGGTAACCATCAGAATACGACTGTAAAATCCAGACTATAAATTACAGCGTAAACATCGGCTCTTACTTACCCTTTGGACTGGCCCCAGGCAGATTTGGGACAAACTGTATTCAAAGTCAATATTTATCAAAGGTGCCTGACATTTTTCTCTTTGTCGCAGGCTTGCTGTTGTAGAGCACAATCTATTGTGGCTGTTTGCAATGCATCACGCTACAGGACAGGGGAGATTTGTCACCAATTCAAACACTCCCTGCTGGAGTAGAGCTACAAAGACCACGCTCGAATGACAGATTGACTTTGCAACATCTAGTTTTTAGGGCTTCCTCAACACGGACACATGGATGTACATCTTTTTTTTCTGTTGACACTCTCTGCTGGTGCTGCAAATTAACTTATTAATTTTTCACCACATGCTCTGATAGTAATTACATTTCCTCCCCTGTGCAGCCTATTGTCTCTGGAAATGTCATAAAATGGCTCAAACTGCTGCTCTGATTAGGGAGTAATCTGACTGACAGCGAAATTACCAGCCTTCAAGTAACATTCTCCGCATTCAAAGATGAGTTCCCTATTTTAGCGAAACTGTAATTAACCACAATGCAAATTCTGCAGACCTATTGTTCAGCTGCTGTCTAGAACAATGGCAGCTCTACAGCATTGTGGACTCATATACACTAACTTACCATGTGTTTACCCTTTGTCCTAGATTCAATGTGTATGTCTCAATCAGACACACAACATTAACTTAACACTGGGTTAGTAGTTTTTGTCCCTAAATAGCTTTGCAGATTGATCAAGGCATTAACTCTTGGGCAATTCACGAGGAAACGAGGGGGTGACGTTATATCTTTAAGGCCCTTACAGGTCAAAATCTCAATCACAACGCGGTAAATCTGTCCCATTAAACTGTTGCCTCCCCCCGTCACCACCAGCCACGATGTCCAATCTGCAGTCTCGCTGGAACATGGCATTTGAAATATGCTACCAGTGTTACCACTAGATAACATTGCATAACTAGCCTTGTATTCAACGTTCTCACTGATCAAAGGCATGTAGTTATCAAATCTTGTCATCTGTGTGTGAGCCACGAGGACACCGTGCCGCTGTAGAGGCGTACGGGGCACAGTAATGACTCGTATTGTATTGACTGAGACTGGGCTGACAGCCTTGCTTTGGGGAAAATAGATCGGTCCCTAACTGTCCATCAACAGGAGAATTTTGTTTTTTCCCCATTTTTTTTTGTGTTTTCATTGTCTAGGCTGCACGGCTAAAGTATGTGCCGCCCTCACTTCATGCCCATCTTCCTCCTCCTCTCCCCCGCTCTCTCCTTTCTTTCTTTCTGATCTCTATTTTTCTCTCATTCTTCCTGCACTAAAATTCACAGCTCTGCTCGCTCGCCCACACCAACATGTTCACACATATCCATGCCTTAGCCTTTAGTTCAGTCGAATGACTTTATTGTCACTATTGTCTGGCAGGAACAGTGTCGCCAAAGCAATTTATGAAATGACAGCTTTCAAGCATCAATAAATAATTTATTCATGTCTATCCTTTGGTGCAAAATCAGCAACTGGTGCAATAATCAGAGATGTAACGTACTTTTATTATCAGTTAATCTCACAATCGTTTTCAAACCAATCAGTCATAGTCTGTTACTGTCTCTGAATGATGAAACGCAGTCGCAGTGTTTACCGCTGTAGCAGTCACGGTGAAGGTGGTGCGGTCTGGTGTATTACCTGGGCAAAGTAAGTCAAAGGGACAAGTATCAAGGACTCCCAGAACAAACTAAACCGTTCTGTGCTCCTGCGTGACATTTCCATCTGTGAGCAGTTTCACCAGCAAGACACTGGTGAGCTTTAAGCCTGTGGTTACAATTAGAAAAGGGGAGAACTAATCAGATAAACCAAAACTAAATCCGTTTAAAGTGAATGATCGCTGGTTAGAGCTTATTTTGGAAAATGTTCACAGAGCCTTATGGAATATTGTTGAAGTTAAACCTTAATCTCTGGTAATCTGTCAGCTCGCCACTATACCACTGTGCTACGCTTTTCAACTACATGTCGGTAGTGAAGTGCTTTGGTTCATTCATTGTCGGGTATTATGGACACGCAAGACCTTTTGTGGTGGGCTGTATTACAAATATCAAATATTCCTTACAAAATGGTTTCACCATTGCAGTTAAATTGGGGCTCAGTTGGTAAGGCAGTTGTCCATGCACCACAGGGTCAGTGGTTCAATCCCTGCTCCATCCTTGCTGCGTGTCGAAGCGTCCTTGGGCAAGACACTGAACCCCTAGTTGCTCCTGGTGGGCCAGGTGCTCATCAACCTAGACAGACAATCTGTGGGAAATCTTAAAGTATGTCCATCACATCATCTAACAGAGTCAACGTAAACACAGGATTATGACAGCAGCTGTGTGATGAGTCAGATTTTTAAACTAGTGTTTACCAAGAAGCCATTCATGCATTGTGGACTTGGGACGGGGGGTGAGGACAAGACTTTGTGACATCTGGTGGCTGAAAGGAGAATTGTAGGTTGTGCACAATGCCACCAGTACGGTACGTGAACACAACTCCATGGAAAACTGTGACACTTTGAACACCTACATCTGCAAGTTTGACCCTGAGTTCAAGAGACCTTGAAGTAAAAACACTATCCACGGTTGGTGGAGGGAATTGTTAGGGACCTGGCTACAAACTCTTTTCATTGGGGCTTCCGTTCAGGTTCATGTAGCCTATTTGGTGGCAGAATCATTTGAATATTTTACTATCATTCATAAACCTATGAAAATCCTAAACGAAGAAATGAATTTTCCCATTCCATATTGCAATAAACCACTGGTGGGGTTCAGTGGCGCAGCTGCAGGGCTGTCTGAACGACAAAGGAACCGCACAAACAGACACACACACAAAACCCTAATTTAGTTATATAAATAGGATTGCTCACACATGCCTATAGAAATTACAGGCTTCACTGAGACCCAGCGAGAGACAAAGCCATGGTTTATCATCACTGTGTTTGTGTGCCTACTGTATGTTTGCAGAGGAGGTGGGTGGGTGGGTTTGGTGTTGGGGACTGGTATGTAGAACATCCACAGAAAGAGACAGCCAGGTAATGCCGTCTGCCAAATATTCCGTTTGATGATGTAGCTGCAGTAGTGACTCTTTGCAAAGACAAACCAGTGGATGAATCGTTCATGAAATGGATCTGATGGTATTACAGTGATAAATTGCTTCTCGGCTTGGCGGTGTTGTGGATTCAGAGGTATGCTGCTACAGGCCGGGGAAGAGAGGCTCTGTGCTTGTTTATGCAGAGGAGATTCCTCTGTCTATTTCTAAGAGAGAAGGGTCCCTTGGTCTTTTTGTTGTACTCACCATCTTCCCTATTGCTGCAATATAACACACAGTAACGGCCTCATTGCCACTCCCCGGCAGGAAACGTGCCTCCTAAATGCCATCTTTTCTAGAACAAATCAAAACAGCCTTGTGCTCGGTCTGCAGCTGCATTTTTTGAGGTTGTACAGAGAATTAGGAAAGGTTTTCATCAGCCTAAGGGTTGTGGAACTTTCTCAGCACAAAGGTCTCTGTGATACTTATGTTAATGCAAAAAATGATGCAAACCGATGAGGGTTTGAAACGAGAAAAACAGGACTTAGGAAATGAACTTTTCTCGTGTTCACATTCTTTGCAGTTCCTCCAGTTATTCTGAGGCTGGCTGAGCCTGAGAGGCGCCATGACACTTGCATCGAGTTCACGGTTCGGGGTTACCCCCACCCCAGGCTGCGCTGGTTCCACGAGCACAAGGAGATTCTCCAGAATGACTACATCCGAACCGAGATGGACTTTTATCAGGACTATCTGGAGGGATGTCTGATCTTCCAGAACCCAACGCACATCCACAACGGCAACTACACTCTGGAGGCCAGCAACCCCCTGGGAACGGTCACCAAGACGGTGTATGGCCACTTCATGGACACCGTTGAAGGAGGTGAGCAGACAAGACAAGAAAGAGTTTGCTCATGGGTAACATGAGATTTGAACAAGGGTTACTAGTACACTTTTACTGCCTAAACATCAGCTTCATTTTTCTGGATTTAAATAGGCACAAAGGCACAGGAGACAGTAGGAAACACTGCCAAACAAGTCCCTGCTTCCCAGCCAGCATGGCACACTGTCTGGGAAAGAACATCTTCAAGTGTTTAACCAGTTGAATTTCTTTTCTTTAACTACCTGCAACAGGTTCCATTTTAGGTGAAGAAACTATAGGGGGCTTTTAGATTTTATTAAACTCTCCCTCCACAGGGTTCAGGCTGTGGAGCCGAACCCTGCTGACTGGATAGCAGCCAGGGTTCACCCACAGTTCAGTCAGGTAGATTGTTCGCCTGCAGTTCAGCCCGGGTTCACAGGGAGGAGGAATAAACCCACAAAGGCTGGCAAATTTCTCCACATGGTCAATATTCCGAGGTTAATATCTTGTGTCAAATATTGACATAGTGTGACTTTCTCTGTCTCTGTCTCTTTTCAGACATAGTGGAACTAGGTGAGTGCCTCTATTTTTGAACGTAACCTTGCAATTTTTCTTTTTTTTTTTTGTTTGTTTTGTTTGTAATGTTCGTTTGGCATCAGTTTGCACAAACACATCACTTATTGGTGTCCTATCAATGTTAAGACTGTAACCATGGAGAAATTTGTTCGCTTTGTGTTAATGAAACGCTGTTAGAGTTGCTGCTTAATTTCTTCAAGTCTTGATGGTTCTCTAAAGTAGCGTGGAAGCTACTCGGCGGCTCGTGTGTCCATAATACCCGAGACTATACTTTTTTTGGTTTTTAGAAGGTTCTGTCATCATGCTACAGTGACATCCTGCTTTACAGTCATACATTTTCACACAGTCACACTGTGAGGTGTCACGTTCAACACAGCCGGCTTTTGCTGGTTGATAAGCAGCTATGTGGTAGCATGGTACAGTAGTGAGAACATGATCAAATGATGGAGGAAACATGTCTGTGATTTCTTTCTCTGCCTCTGGTGAATCTGTTTTTCTGGATGTCCTCTGCTCCGACTGGACTGTTGTCTGATGTTCTTTGCCACCCTCAGTAATGTGTGTGATTTGTTTTTACTAGTCATTCATTTTTCTATAATGATGACCCAGATTTTTATGTCCACTTCTTCGAATGCCTTGTTAGTCTACAAAAGAAAAACTGGTTCCCTTTATAGTTTGTATCGTCAAAGCTTATCTTTAACTTTTACTGTCCCAAAAGAAAACGATGCTATGATGCTGAATAACCAGTCTTTTTAAGAACATAACACGATCACAGGTAACTTTTATTGAGGTAGTTGGAGTGTAAACTTCCACAAATTTAATAAAATGAATAGCTGAGCTACAAATCTTAGCTGGCTAAAACAATTTAGTATGGCCTTAAAAGTAATGGTGGTTTGGTGCAGGTAGGGACTTAGCTCGTGTTAGAGCGAAACAAAAGTTTAAGAAAGTCCTATGTTTGCTTACTGTAGCCTCATGCTGCTGCAAATTTTGGAGAAATCCAAAGTCACGTTGCTATATTATGAAATCTGCTCAGGGAGCGATTTGTTGAGGGAAAGTGTCTGTCAATTCGTCGGATTTTGTATTCCAGAGATATTTTGTCAAAGTGTGGTTATTCGATTGGGACAGAGTAAAATGGGACTGATGGTGGCGCAACATGCAGCAGAAGTTTCTGGCTGGAAATGAACCAGGGACATTCAGCAAACATTCAGCTAGTGGGACCCCTCGGGTTTCAGGACATCCTTATCTCTAAGGGAGGGGTCATCCTGCCCAACACGGCATCTCTAACCCCCAACTAACCAGTCTGAGTGAAACCACGGTGGTCTGCCACCTCGTTAGCTGGTAATGTGTAAACGCTCGTGAAGCGGTAAGTGCATTCATTTTTCTGGAATGATGCTTTGGCTCAGTGTCACGCTGCATCGTAAATCTCCCGTGCGTGTCTGCCTTTGTGCGTATTTGCGAGATGTGTGGTTCGGCCTCAGGCTGTCGTGGCAGCCTCACTGTTGACAGCCAGAACAGAGTGGGCTGGTCTGATCTCTGACCTTAATCAGAATCTTCTTCCATCTCCATACGAGGCCATTCTTTCTAATCAGCCATGGATTATGAGGCTGCGGCGTTGCCAGGCGTGGAGATGGATGGATGGCGACTGTGGGGGCTGGCTGCATGTGTCGCCCAGTGACTCCATGTTGCCACACGTGCACTCACTCACCTTTCAGGAGTTGAGGGAGAGGTGTTTGGGTGGTGAGAAGGTGAAACATTACAGCGGCCGTGTGTGTGTGTGTGTGTGTGGGAGTTCAGCCGTGGAAGGGAGACTGACAGGCTGACTGATACTAATGCTGCTGAGGAGCAAGGAGGGCACAGGGAGGAGGGGAGAGACGGATCGAGGCTGGGGAGGAGGGACGGGGCGCACACAGTCACACACAGAGCGGCGTACGCTGGTGTACTGCGTGTCTGAGCCAGTGGCAGCCTGTCCACCATGTGGCCATTAATTTGCCCACAATTACTCTCTGATGTCCTGGCTGGAGGCCTCAATCCGGAGTTTCCCCGTTCATTTCGCTTCACGCCGCTGTCTCGGTCGCGTTCTCCTTGCACTCGTCTTTGCTGTTTGGGAGCGCAACACGTAGCATGTTCACATCACGGAGTTAGAAATTAAAATGTTTTTTTTTAGAGCTATAGTGCGCTACCCTGGTGATTATTGGGTTCCCACACCCGTGTCCAACAGAGAGTTGAGTCCAAAAAACTCATACTTCCATTAAGATTATTTTGATTAAAATTTGAATTTGTTCGATGTGTTCAATTTAATTTTACCCTAATTAACACTGGGTGCTCTTTGCTGTATGGGCATCCTTTCTGTTTTTCTGCTTCCATAATTTAGCTCCAAAGCAGTTTGTTTTAATTATTCTGTGTCTTATTGTGTCTAAGCATGCGGTTGTTTTTTTCTGTTATTGAATAACTAAAGTCCAGATGAAATAACAAAGCTTCAGCAGGAACTTGTTATATGCTCCTAGCTGGAGTATGAATTTTAAAGCTTTACATGATTCCAGCTCTCTCTGAAACCTTTCACCAGCCCGTAAACATAAAAATGCAATGTTCATCAACAGCGTGGACAGGCAGTGCTCTTCAGATTTTGAAAACATCAATAGTTTATATAGAAATAAGTGATTCACAAATGAGGAAAGCAGAAAAAATAGATTCAGCTAGCGATGAGACATGCCACACCACATTAATACAACCATTTGTATTTGTGGAGAGACTGAAAATAGGCTTTTGTGTACAACAAAGAGCACGTCAGGTCACTTTATTATCGCCCGCTACATTGGCCATTAACCTGTGTAAGTCTTACATATTGTTGTATTGTTAATGGGCGCATAAACAGGTTCATACGGTAGATTTAAACAACGTCAGACTAAAAAATGATGTATTTCAATGTATCAACTGTGTTGTGTTGTATCCATCATAAAAATATGAAACATTCTCAGTTTATTTTATCTTTACTGTGAGTGTGGGAGGCAACTACAGCCAATAAAGGCTCATTCCTTTAACCAGTCACTAATGACTGTTTTCTGTTTTTAATTATTTTTTTTTTTGCAGGTACTTTGATGCCGTCGGATGGCGATTCAGGCCGACCAGATGAAGACACGTTTGGGGTAAGTCTCGTCCCTAATGATGTTGGACCTGGACTGAGCACACTTTCTTTTTTTCCCTGTGAGAGTTTTGTGCACAAACAGCACTGAGGCACAAAAACAGGAACATTTCAAACACTGCTGTAGTCGTTTTTCAGAGTTTAATATTTGGACACTAATAATCATAGTCATGATTACACCATCCTGCTCTGGCTACTGTTTTAGTTAAATCTATGTACAGTAAAATGGGGGATTCATTTAATTTACTGTAGTCCGGCAGACAGAAAGAGCAGTGGACACTACGGGGGTTAATGGGATTGTTTAATGGCAGACATGTCATGGCAGCAAAGCTATAGGTGTAATTATTAACATTAATAATTGCTGCACTCATTGACGGGGACAGTTCCAGTTCCCTGGTTAAGTGCATCACTGACATGGCTCAGCAGGACAGCTAAATGGAACTGAGCCTTTGTTAGTGTTATTAATTACACATGTGCTTTTGATGTTATGACAAGTACAAATATCTGGTGTGAGAGGCCTGTGATTTATAGGAACACCCACTGTGCAGGGGAAACCACGCTCAGAGTATAAACACACATCGCTTTAGAGCTCTGTTGATGAAACTTTTAAATGATAGTCAGTCCTCCACCCTTAGCTAAAACTATCACTACCCTATTAATACAATTCATATATGTGCAGTATACAATAAGACAGACCACATGATTAGTTTTATTTGCTGATACATGTAGAAGAAAAACTGTATTGATCATATTTGGACGTTCTTCAAGGAAAATGCTTTAAGGATGAGGACTCTCACTCTCACTATCAGACAGAAAGTATTTTTAAGTTAATGGAGTTTTTCACCAAATATTCTCATAAAAAGCCTTATATCATCCAGGAATACCTTCCACCTTCCTAGGTGAACCCTAGTTGTGAAAGGCAATTTTTTTTTAAAGGTTACCTGCAACCCCTCAGTACAGACTTGCCGGTCATTCTCTTTGGCCTTGGAAGTAACATGAGACATAAGTGGGACGTGCTAGTGATGGAATTTTTTCTTCAAACAGACGATGAGGGATACAGTATAAGCCTTCACACTTCGGCTCTTATTTTTTTGTTACAGAAGGGCAAAGACATACAGAACTTCCCATTCTTTTTAAACGCTGACTCACTTACTACAGCTCCTACGTAGACCGCTTCAACAGGTGGAGCATTCAAAAGCTTGACAGGCCTGCGTGCCTGCAGACCTTTTTCCTACTGCAGACATTTTGACTTGCCATAGAGAGATAAGTCTTGGAGAAACAAATTTCCTTACAACGGCTCTGTTCCGTCAAGTGTCACAGTTAAGCCGCAACAGCGAGGAGCGAGGAATTAGTTGTACTGTCCGTGGAACACAGTGATTTGCAATGATAACTGTGCCTTTGCTTTTATGATGAGCCTCAACTGTAAATAAAACTAAAACAATAGAGTTATTCCGGTATGATTCTAGTCATACTGTCGTCATAAAGTCGTACTTGTGGGTAAAAGTAGCGTGGCGTTCCATTCTGAAGAAGCCTGTGATGTGCAAAAAGTAGCTTTGTATATTTTCAATATTTACTGTATTTATTCTTACACAACTGTAACTATTTGAAATGATCTTATAAACTGGTCTTTTGAGAAGCATCATATTTTTCAGAGTCACGTGATACAGGTGACTTTAAAGTAGCTGCTGCAGTGATGGGGATCACAGTTAAATTACATTCTGTCAACTGGAATACATCACTGTCAAGACAGGTGTTTAACTTTTTCCCAGCCTGCTTTAATCTGTAAGAACGAATAGTCGCAATCTACCGGATTCATCTGAGATTTGTAATATTTGAGGTGATCTGATGTCTGGAAAGGACTGTCATGTGAGCACATTTCTGTGATTGCTGCCAGAGAGTCACGCAGCATTTCATTTCTCCCAGGTCTCCATCGCTGTTGGCTTGGCGGGCTTCGCTTGCGTCCTTCTCCTCGTCCTTTTTGTTCTCATCAACAAATACGGCCGGCGCTCCAAATTCGGTATGAAAGGTAAGTCTACGCAAATAGCAAGACAAGCAGATGAGCAGGCAGACGGCTTTTTGTTCACCTTTCTGCTAGTTGCATCATTGTGCATAATCCGTTCCCCCAGCTAATCTTCTCCTTAAAGCCTTTGTTCACTAGAAAATGAACATATGCAGCTGCTGTGGAAGTCCTACTTTTTTACCGCAAGTTTAATAAACCCTCACTGCATTTTTGTCATATTCTCAAGAGGTCACATTCGAAACTTTATTTTCTTTCTTTCTCCAACCTACTATATGAGCTACGCACAGCTGAGCCCAGCAATCATGCGAGACAACAAAATCGATGCTGAAGGACAGCGTGCATGCAGACGCAGTCTATGCACCGTACAGTACACAACACACACACCGTGTATTCTCACTGTGTCTGCTGCAGTAAGCGTGAACACTGGAAGAATTCTGATTAATTAGCGGCCACCGTGCTGTTAATCAATCTTTGGAAGTCTGTGGGTTTTTTTGTGGCGCGCTGACTTTCCTTCCTGGATCAGCTCCAGGTTTTGCTCGTCTCTTTGGTGGTATGTAAGTGGTGAAGGCGGCCGTGGTGCTGACCAAGGGCAGAGAGCAGGGCACTGCGTGGAGCGCAGGTTTCACTATTTCTATCTGTTCTATCGCCTGGTCGTATTAAGGCTTTCAATTAATTTCCAGCTGTTGTAACATGTTTCTATAATTAAAATATGTTCTAATAACACATCACTAGAACCCATGGATGTTCCTAAGCATGGTGTAAAGTAGCATTAGCCACTGCCACCTTTTAATTAGCTACTTTACAGGATTAGAGTTCGTTACTTACCTCAGTAAAGAACTCTCTGCTGTAATTATTTCAGAGGTGGCAATAATTGCATTGGCCTAAAGCTGCCTCTAATCAAGGATGAGACTTATGGTTAATGAGGTTTTGCAGACGTGTTGGTTATGTCATGGCAAGTAGTATGAAATAAAGCTGTGCCAGCAAACCGATTCGACACAAAGCCAACAGAAGTCACACATTCTGATAAAAAAAAAAAGACAACAATATATTGAAATGAAACATTCTGATCATCTGTGTTTCTATGTATGAGATATAAGATTTAATTAGTGTCACAGCTGCTCGCCATATGATCCATATGCTGTTTAGTAATTTCTTTGCTTTTTTACCTTATTCAACAGAATACAAGTTAATATTCATAATATTCACCCAGACCCCTGAGTTGTTTTTATTTTGTATTTTTACTGAGTTCACAATCGATATGATTTTGAGTGTAGAATTCGGTCTAGGAGGAATCTATGTAACAGCAGCATTGGAATCTTAGCCACTGTTACTGTGGGAGTTAAGAGGGTTCTTCAAATGCACTTTTAGGCCTCTACAAACAGGAGCAGTGAAGAAGGTAATTTATCTCCTTAATTGCAGAGTCCAAAGTTGTCCTGGACACTATAGGCCGTATTATTATACTTTTTTTTTTTTTAACTCCACTGCAGGTGTACGTCACCGAGTGCTCTGCAGTTCTCCAGCAACACTCACTGTTTCAAACAATATTTGAAGATATTTTGTCTGTTGAAACACACAAAAGATCTTTATTTAAATACTTTTCCTATGCCCATTTTTTTCCTACAGTAATTTGAGCTTAGCTGCCTTGTTCAAGGTAACAAATTGTTTTATAAATTACTTTAATGGCGCAGAAAAAGAAGCATATTGAAGGCTGAGCAAATCACCAGGTTGAGCCATTACAGCTGCAGATAATTTGACTTTTTTTTTTTTCTTCAGTTACAGAAAGGTCAGTGTTATGTGGAGGATGTACCACCATCTACTGTACAGTGTGCAGCATGAACATCCAATAACACGTCTACCCTGTTCCACTTTATCGCTGCCACATGCTTTAGCTTTACGCCATCATGCAATGATTAACAAATAAAAGACATCAGCCTTGGTGCTGGCATGGTTCCTCTTTTCATTTTCCTGTCGGATAGTGGTTTGCACCACCAGGCTGCGGTTACGTAATCCAGTTCGGTTTAAATAGAGATGCTGCTATCTCGGCTGTGACTGTGAGTGATTGAAGGTATAAAAGACTTAAAGAGAGGTGTTGTCAGTGTGGACTCTTTCAGGACCTCATACTGTTCTCTACAAAAGCCTGATTTGTCCGACGTGTGCGTGCCTGCATGTGCACAAAGAGAGAGAAAGCGAGTGTTTTCTTCTTCCACCGTTGTTTTGGAGAATCAGCTGGAAGGCCTGAAGAAGTCATTACCTTTGGATGGAGCCATAATGGATTTTCGCCTCACTAAATCACTGTGGCTCTTTTGGTTGTTGGAGTTTGATCACCGACCATTTCTAGCCATCCAATAAAAATTCAGTTTTTATTTATTTATTTATTTATTTTATGGAGTGTGTGTGTGTGTGTGTTTGTGTGAGAGCTACATTCACTTGATTTGCTAGCGTTTCAAGGCCCACCGCCAGGTCCATACACAGACTGCCCTGCATTTACAGCTCTGACTGATACACTGCAGCTCAGTTTATGTGGTTGTAATTGTGGTTATGTGAATGACACTTTGCTGTGTGTGTGTGTGTGTGTGTGTGTGCATGTATGCATGTGTGTGAATAAGGGCTTCAAAATGGAGTCATACTGTAAATAACCTGTTGATCCAATCAATATGTCAACTTACTTCCCAGTTAAAATATATTGCAGCATAAGCAGCAGGCTCATCTTTCACACTGTGACTCACACCAGTGGGTTTTGAAGTGTCTTTCACACAGATTTTTTTGTCAGCAGGGAATCAATAATGCTTCTTTAGAAAAAGACACTCAGCATGTTGGTAATAAGTATTAAGCTCCCCTGTCATTTCTTGTGTTTTAGTGGAAAATTACCTCTTCACTTTTGCTGTAATTGCAGCTAAAATCTACAAAAATTATATCACTTTGTCACCTTCACTTACTTCTTAATAAAATAATGTCAAAGTTGAGTTGGAGGCTGGTGGTTTCCATACATTTCGGTCCATCCACTGCGTCTGTGAGTGGGTGCAGCGGATTTTTAGAACTGTAATGGACTGCAAATACAGAAAAGAGTAAAAACTGAAGCATAATTAACGTGATTTTAGCATCAATTTAGAAAAGTAGTGGTCACTAAAATACATAAATATTAATATGTCGTTTGTAATACCACAAAAATAGAGGCAAACCGAAATTTGATATGCCTCTGTGTGTATTCTGATTTGTCCTTCAGTCTCATATCTCTTGATTCAAATACAGTAGCTTACCCACATCTGAATTTTAAAACTAATTCTGCAGGTCCCAGTAGGGCTTGGAAATCACTGCCACATTGTGCTGCATTCTGGGTATTTCTGGGGCTCATCCACAATGCTTGTTGGCAGCTGCTGTGTGTTTACATAAGGAGCAGATGATACTGGTGCTATTTTTGGCTACAGTTCACTCCAGAATTTTGACTGAAAATATACAGTGTGTTCACAACACAGGCAGAGGTAACACGTCAGGAGGAGAGACGATGGGAGAAAAAGCACAGAGTGGACTGAGCGTTAGGAAAGCAAGGCAGTGTGTGGTCTGTTTTTTTTTTTACATAACTCATCAACACACCTTCATTTACACATTGTTGTACTTTAATTCCATTCAACTCAACTTTATTTATGTAGTGCCAATTTACAACAAAGTCATTTCAAGGCACTTTACATAATAAAGTCAAGACTATACAGACATTTAGAGAAAACCCAACACATCCCCTTGAGCAGCTATAGGCAACAGTGGAGAGGAAAAACTCCCTTTAACGGAAGAAACCTCCAGCAGAACCAGGCTCAGGGTGGCGGACATCTGCCTTGACCGGTTGGGTTGAGTGAAAAGTGGAGAGACAAAAGAAAAGAGCAACGAAAGCAACAACAGAACACTGGGCAGGTTGGTAGGACCAATAGCTTCTTGGGCTTTGGATGGTATTTTAAAAAGTAATAATCAATAAAATTACAAGAAAATCGTTAATTGCAGGCCTGTAGTCTTTTTATGCCAATCCTGTTACTGTAGATAAATAACACACAATGCCCTGAGTGTATTCTAGACAAATGCTGTGATTTATGTTTAAAACTAATAATACATTATGATGCTGAGGGATGTGGAGGGATGTGAGCTGAAATGAGGCAGTGTTGGCGGGATCAGGCGGCAGGCTACCTGAGTCAAGGTGAGCAGACGCGGTTCACGTTTAATCGCATTTAACACCGTTGCCCAAGACGGGGCCTTTCTCGGAGATCAGCAAAGCACGCTGGGAGAACTGAACCTGTGACATTTTTGAGGCATTAGCCAGTCCACTCTCATTAGAATTTTTGACTTAACCACCACGGACAGATGTCAGGTTTTTGACACAAAGATGGACGCGCAGGGAAATCGCAGAGATGCCCACCAACACACTGACACACACACACAGGGCTACACTGACACAGAGACAAACCGTACCCTGCGGCGGCCCGCTAGCCTCTGTGATCCAGGCGTGTGTGTCAGGGCGGCTTACCCTCCTCTCCGCTACATTACCTGACCAGGCCTGGGGATCATCGGCCCACACACACACACACACACACACACACACACACACTCAGACAAACACACATACACGGCAGCATTTACTGCATCACTGCTTCGCTTGGCCTCCAGTGACCACTGAGCTGCCGCCAAGCAGTGAGACACATCTGTGTACGGACAGACAGGGACACGGATAGTCTCATTATGTGTTTGTACAAATGTCAAGTGCATTTTCAGCAAAGAAAAAACCCAATTAAATGTGATTTATATGTTTTCTTATATTTGTACCTGCTGTTAAAGAATCTGAGGCCATAACCTGCTATCTGATCAGTAACTTTACTTTTTACCTTTCTACCTACTTGATTATTTCTGCTGATTTTGCTATACTGGTGCATTTATTCATGACTTCTTCCGCCTCTAAATGTATATGAATCCAAAATTATATTCAACCAGTAAAATTTGTTGGTTAATTCCTTAATAGTGGCTCTTGTTAGTCTTCAAACCCAAAACAAGCGTGTTACTACAGAGTAAAGATCAAAACTGTTTATGCTTTATTTGCTTTATTATTTCCAGCAACAGAAATAGGAAATAAATCATTGTGCCTTCCATTGTTCAGTCCAAGCTCAAGCCCTTGATTACTGCAATAAGAAAATGCATCGTGAATCACTGAATTGTCATCCCTTAGTTGTCCAAAAGTAAACACAGTATTGTAGTGTGTTTCTACAAATTTCTCCATTTGCAAATTATTTTGTGTCAGGAAAACAGCGGATGCAGCAGTAATGAGGGTTTTTTACTTATTGGTGGTTGTGAGTGAATAATCATGTTGTTAACTGAGTGTAAAACTGCACTAAATCACATGGGACGGAAAAGCACTAAGACGTTAAGATTTTTAGTGACTATTTCTATGCAGATAAACACTTAAATACGAGAAACAGTAAATACGAGAAACAAAATGTTTGCATTTTCCCATAGTGGACAGATGTTTAATGAACATTTGGCAACTTCTGTTGAACTATGTGACTGATTCATATTTCTTGCTGCCATAAAATTGTTTCTTTTCTGTTGTTCAAAACATAATTAGTCTTTCTCATAAAAGCTTTTGCCTCAAGTTTCCTAAATATTTGAAACAGAGAATGTATAAATATTTTCATCTGCATTCAGATTTTCTCATTTGAAGCATCAAATTACGCAGAAATAATCTGCGCCATCAGCAGAGCTACACCGACACACATTGCAAACCTCTCTTCTCTGCGCAAACGGTGCTCAGCCTTTGCTCAGTTGCCACAGCACCAGCCATCTTAATGGCTGTAATTCATTTTTCTGCACACATGCGACAGATGGGAGCTGCCAAACAAACAGCAACAAGCACACCAGGAAGTGCTCTACTTTTTTTAAAAAAAAAAAAAGCGTTTCTTGTTTTATTTCTTCCCAGAAAAGAAGGTAGGTTCAGGACTCAAAGTTCATCTCCTGTCATCTCCGTTGTTTTGCAGACATTCTCTGCTGCTGATGCCACAGACCGCCGGTGCTTTTAGTGAACCCTAAAAGGATTTAGATGCTGTCCGCATCCTCTCAGCCACAGCATGAGCTCACATATCTTCCCGTACTTCTTTGTGCACCTTGTATGGAAACTGAAAATACAAAAAAAGGACTTTTTACTTATTAATCTCACTTAAAAGTTGCATGATCGTCTTTCCTTGGAGTTGGTTGTGGTGCTGTGCGTCCCTGGATAGATATAGAGTGCAGGATGACCTGGGGTTGCTTCTGTGGTCGTGATGTTCCTGGTACTAATAGGATTGCGATGTATTGGTTTATTTTATTTTGGACTATGGACTGTCAGCACTAGACTGCTAATAGCTAAGTGCCTCTGTCCTCTTGGTGTCTCTCTGCAGAGCTATACGCTGCCGTGCTGTGCCGTGCATTGTAAAGTAACTCCCAGTAGAAGGCCGGGCTTGCAGAGTGGCCTTGTTGAATGCACTTTGACGGGGTGTTTAGAAGCTTCTTCCCTGTTAAGCCTGTGCTATCAATAGTTCACAAGGTTGTCCTTGGTCTTCGGAGTTTTACAATACCTTAATATAACATCTTTAAAATGTCAGGATATAGCAGAATACAGATGTAGGAGTAGCAGAAGAAGGCACACTTTTCCACTGCCGGCTTTCTGAACCGCTGCAGCAATTTGGCACCATCCCAAGGGGGAAATGTTCGGAAAATATCATTTTTGTTCCCCCCTTTTTCCTCCCACGAAGAGCCGGGCTGTGTGAGAGACGCAAGCATTCAGTTTTATATTGAATAGAAATGCAGCTACATTGTAAAGTATTTAAGAGGCAGCCAATCAGGGTCAACTTTTACATTTCCTTGTTTGAATTAGTATTGATCTGGAAAACTCTGCTGCACTTTCCTTTATCTCCAATCGAGACAAACTGTTGTGTGGATCAGTACATGAACATGTCACTGCTTTTGTTCTGATGTTTATCGGTACTGCTGAAGTGAGCAGATTTGTGTGATGTGTCTTTAATAAGTTCAATGCAAGCTTGACATCCTGGTTTGACTACACCGATGTGTCTGGACCAGTAGTTTTGTTTTTGAAATGCCTTATGTTTTTAGCTCATAAGTTTAACACCACATTTCTTAACACCACATTTCTTCGTATTCATCCCGCACACCCACAGTCATTTGTCAGCCATTTACCGTTGGCCATAATTCTTCTGAGGATCTGGGATTTTGCTTAAATTCACATTCTTTACGAGAGGCGAGAGAATCTCCGTCATCTCTGTGAGTAATCATAAACACATTTATTTCTGCCTTGAACTTTCATTCAACCTCCCAACCATACAGTATATTTCCTATCCTGGAGGACTTTGCTAATGATTATTGCACTCATATTTTCTGCAATTTACATGAGTCCTTGTAATAGACTTGTGCTGTATAGTGCTGATGAGTTTCTTCCAAGTTAATGAACATTTGGGGACTGAGTCTCTTGGAGCATGGTGGAGTCAGCTTGGACAGCACTCTTCACATCTTATAATAAAGGACTGACTGTTCCCTGTTGGCTGCACACTGTCAGCAGGATGCATTTCCAAGTGCTGGTCTTGTTTTAAACATTAAACAAATTACGTCGAAGGCAGCCGGTGGTTGCAAAGCTGGAACTTTAAAATCCGAGACTTTTGCTTCCTCGACTGCTGCAGGCTACAGCGTCAACTCAACTACCAGCCAACTGACTGGAGAGACAATAACCTGCACGGTAAAAATAGCCCTAGAAACCGGCTGAATGAAGAGGTGTAGCTTAGTCATAAAGCTCCAGCCGGTGCAGCTCAACATTTCAGGCCTTTGTTACTATCCAGAAACCTTTGGCATGACTCCCGCTTGGAGTTTCTACTAGTGGAAGGTGATGCTTTGCTTATTGCACGGCACCAGAGAGCATCCACCCAGAGGTGGGAAGGTGATTTTCAGGGTCTCAGATGAAATTCCTGCCTTTTTTGTGTTTTTCCGCGACTGAAATAGAGAAACACGCTGAGTTTTTTCCTTTGGCCCCCACTCTAATCACTAGCTAATTCTTTGTGAATTTTAGCCACCGGCCCAGCAAACAGCCCATATTATGTAACAGCCAAATGTAGGATGCCACATGCTCACTCCTACGCTGAAATGAATTGATTTTTTTAGAATAACAGACATATTACATACGGCTCATTTTACAGAAATTATCAGTGACAAAACGTATTTGCTACAACACATCCAAATGCAGCTACAGCACAACAAACACTGCACCATGGGCTTAAACTGACAGCTGTCTCCTTTGAAACATATTTGACAGAACTCTGCTAATCTGCCAGCAACATATTCTGTTATAGGATTTAGATTATGACATGTTATTCTACGTGTAAGCTATAATACCTAAAAGTTCCATGGTAGTATTGGATGACAGTAATTGGTGCTTTGCATCAATAAATTCTTTAGCCTCACTGGAAAGTTATTAGTGACTCTACTACTACTACAGTATTTGTTTATGGTGACATAATGTGTGTTTAATAGTGACAAAATTGCCCAATGAGGGCTTCTAGAAAAGTGTATGGGGTTATTAAATCAGAAAAAATATTGTATGAGAAACAAAAGCATTCTTATTCTTATATATTAATTTGTCTTCTGAAAATCTACTAAATCTACAAACATTCACCTTTATAAAACACTTGAAATCAAATGACCTGGAAAGAATTGCTTCTCTCTTTTCTCTAACTGTATTACTGGGCATAAATTGCAGTTATTTATATGCCACCCACAGCACAATATCTACAGTAACTCACTGTCTAAATCTTGTCCAGGAGGCCAGTAATGGTAATATTGAAAAATAACCAGACCGCTATGAATCTGGGCTTCCTGGTCCTGATTTTTAGGGAAGAATTCAAAGAGCTGGCGCTTATGGATGAATTCACCAAAATGATTCTTTTTTTTTTTTGTGGCTCTTCTCACGTGTTTTTGGGATATTAATATTTTCTTGGCAGGTCAACCAGTTTTGATATTTTCCAAAGAGAAGTTTCACTGAAAGAACCAAAGGAGCCATTCACCACAACTTCCGCTATCCGACATATTAAGATCTGAATAAGACTGAATCATAATGACCACTATTAAAAACACCTTTTACCTGAACAGTTATCAAGATTTAGTTAATAAATGTTTTCCGCACTTACATTTATTTAAACATATACTGGTAATAACAACCATGGTTTTATTTGTCGTCTCAGTCACTTGCCTCTTCAGTTCTTACTTCCTCTGCTTCTTTTGGCTTCCTCATTTCATCATCGAAATGTCCATCATGCAGATGATAATATGACACTCGCAGTAATGCTGCAGTTTTATTGGCCGTTCAGCTCGTGTCTTCTGTGGTTGCGCAGTTGAAACGTTTCAGCTGCTCCTAGTCAAGTAGTTCTGTTCGGTTTGCATTGGTTTGATGACCCGTTGACGCCAAGGACTCAAATCTCCTTACTCACTTAAACATTTTAGTCGCAGTGATTTGGTCGTTTGCATACACGCACCGTCATGGTCACGTTTTGCGTTCTTCTGTTATATATGGAGCTGTCTCGCATCAGTCACACTCCCCATCTCTTCGTATTCCCAGCGGCCCGCGTTCCCATCAGCCTCTCCTCCGTTTGCATTAACGCGCCTCTGGGACCAGAAGACCGCAGCCTCTGTGTTGTAGATAGAGAGCGAGCTTCCATCTTTCGTAGGGTTGGTTAAAGTTTCAGCTCTAGAGAGTAATTGTTGTGTAATCACAACTAGGGGATTAATTATTCATAGAAACATGAACACACACATATACACGAAACACATACACACTAAGTGAACCTCCTCAAATCTTTTTCTGCATCTCACTCTCTCTTCCCTCTGTTGCTCCATTTGTGTCTCTCTCCGCGTCTCTCTATCATCTCCTCTCCTTCCCCCTCTTTTTCCGCACTAATGGAGTTAGTGAGCGCCGAGGATAAAACAATTAAAACAAAATTCATTTGAATGAATTAAAGAGCAGGGAGCTGCAGTAGCTGACACTTCTGAGGCAAGACGAATTATCCTGCATGGCTGGTTTAGTAGCATTTTACAGTGGCCTTGTCTCACCTCATTAACCTGTGTATTAACCCATAGAAAAGCATTGTTAGTAGACAACAATGCGAAATAGACGGGGGATAAATATGAAAGAAGCGAACGGCTATTGGCCTGTGTTAATGTTGCTCCTGGCCCCTCTGATGGACTTGCTCGAGTTGCACACAGCCTCTACCTGTGTGCTTTCACAGACCTTTCAGTCAATGCAATGCACTTTCCAGTATTTTCCCTGGCAGCAGCAACAGGAGATGCACAAGATTTGCAGGCTGGCTTACGAAAGACTTCAGAGGCTGTTAAGGAAATGCCAAGGCCATCTGTGCTGCTCTAAGAGGGTGTGAAATGAAGATGGAGAGTGTGTCACACTGCGATGAGAGGTCATTACTGGTGCCTCAAAGGCAGCACATTATGTCAATTTTACAGGTCACAGTCTTGTGGGTCACTACAATTTTTATCCTGTTCGCCTCTGCAACACCTTAACACTTGGTAATGAGTCCTGAAGTGTCTGGAGTTCAAATGCGCATTAAGAGTTGTGATGCTCGGCAACAGCAGCTAAACGGGTGTCGTCGGAGATGATTAGATGCAGCCAGATGGCGTCAGGATGTTACTTCTTGCGCTCGGAGTCACTGCGACAATAACTCTTCGGCTCCTGGCACATTGTCACTTTATGTGTTTATGTGTGGCGTAATGACTGAATACACGGTGCAGGTTGTACATCTTGCCGGCACAATGGCACCATTTTAACTTGACTGGCCTGTCTGCTGAAGCCATTACAGTCAAGGAGCTCCAGCTCGTGTCACCCGCCGTAGAGCGTTCTTTATCAACACGCTGAAACCTCGCTCAGCTCCGATTCCGTCTGCTGCTGAGTCTGACTTCTGACCTCTCTGTTGAGATAACAGGATTTCCCTGCAGGGAGCCAATAGGTACTTAGGCCATTTACAGGAATTTCGGTGGCCAGGCTGCCCTCGGATTTTGTGCCAGGGGACGTGTATATGCAGGTGAAGTTTTATAAATTACTCCTGCTCAAAGGTGAGGCGTAGCACAGTGAAACCTATTGAAATGATCTGAGCTGGCCTCCCACTGCTTGTATTTCTTATTAATCACGCATGTTCTTCTTCTGCAATAATCCTACTCTGCTGCAGCCACATTGTCATGTGTATAGCTCTGGTTAACAAATTTTAACAGAACCTCCCTGAACAAGCGCGTACAGAACGTGAGACAAGGTTGCACTTGATTGCACATGCATCCGTTTTCATTAAAATCAAGGCCACTACGTTTTCTGTCTTGTTCCTCTATTAAAATCATAAAATGTAGCAGTTAATATTTAATAAATAAAAAAACACAGAGGAGCACCTTCATGTGTGCGGGAAACAAACATTATAACTATTCCATTTGCCGTGCGTTTGTAAGCCTCGTGAATATCCAATAGATACCAGCAGGTAATCTTGTCCTATTGCGCTTCAGCTGCTTTATTTGCTTCATTTATTCAAAGTGACTATTCCTGTGTCTGGGTTTCATGGCAGCTAACTGGCAGAGAGATAAACTGCGTGTAGCCCAGGGGAGCGTGGCAATGATGAGCTAAACAAACAGGCTAACCGTGCTACAACGCCACAGCACAACGGAGTCTGCTGAACGCAGCATGTTCTACTCACGGCGAGAGAGGAGCGAGAGGGAGATGTGAGAGGGAAAAGGAGGAACAATGGAGGAGGAGCGTGGACAAAGGCAGGAGGGAAGGAAGTGAGGAGCAGAGGTGAGGGAGCTGTGACAAAGCGGCTCAGCCGTGGGTGAATGGACCACTCTGCCGACTGTCCTCCGTGACTGCTGGGATGGACATTTCACAGTACGTTCAATTCCTGTTCACCCAGAGGCAGCTGAGGGGCTCCTCAGGCCTGACAGATGCAACACTGGCTATAGTTTTAGACAGCCGAGAACATTGTAAATATTAGAAATATTACAGCAAGGAAACAGCGTGCACGATAATGCAAACACGCAAAGGTGACAATTTTATTAAAACTGCACAACTTAAAATATACAGGAGGCAATTAACTGGAAATCACATCCCATCGTAACGTATGCATAGCTGTGGACAGATATCTCCAGAATGTTTAGATGTGTGTGTGTGTGTGTGTGTGTGTGTGCGGGTATCCTCCAGGGAACTAAGCTGCGATTTTAGTGCCTTTGTAACATCCATGCAATAGGTTGTTTTATGTGTCGTTTGAGAAACGGCATCCCTTTGATTTATATATCAACCTGTTTCACACACACACACACACACAAACATGGACAAATTGAATATGAATAGGCAAAGTATATGTTGCCCAAAGAGAAAGACACACAGAGGCAGTGCATGTGTATTCTTGTTTCTGTGCATCCATTACCTTTGCTCTGTCAACAGTAAAGCACAGTTGAGGCTTATTTAAACCGAGCGAGGGGCAGGAATATGATTTGGACCAATGCCGCAGCTAAGATAAGATTTACGCTACTGCAGCCCACAATCTGATGCTGCTGCTGTGCCATAGGGCAAAATCCAATTTCCTTCTCGCCACAAAAAAAAAAAATCAAAACAAGAAAGCAAAAGATTTTTTTTAATTAACCATTATATTTTTGGTGATGGCTATTTATCTTTTATCTTTTATTTATCTTTCATGCATTTTCCAGTAGTTTGTAGCAGCTAATATATTGTTTGGACTCTCTCTACTCTGAGCGAGTTTTTGGTAGAATAATTGTATGATAAGGCTGGGCACATCTTTAACCTGAGCTTTTGTGTCTCCCTGGCCTTCCTCCATCAGGCCATGTTTGCCTTCTCACAACATGACATTTGGAGCGCAAATTGTCTGGCCTTTCAGAGGGCTGGACTGTCTAGCTCATACTGACAAGACAGACAAAACAGTCTCTCAGATAACTGCTCCATCCTCAATTATTAGACTTCTTTGAACGGAATGTTCCCTCCACTGTGCATGTCTGTCATCTGCTGAGATAAGCAGCACTGCCAACAGTGCAGCTACAACTGTTGATTTCCTACTTTGTCACTAGTTTGTCACTGTGTCGGTCTGAGTTGGGGGGGAAGCACAAGAGCATCAAACCAAAATATCCTCACACAATGACAAGCAGAACTGACCATTTGCTCATCGCCTTCTCCAAGTCTCATCAAGTGCATATGTATAGCACGTTATAATGAGCTTGATTTAAAGCGAGTCAGGAAGAAACTTTAGAACGGCATTCCGAGATGGTTTTCCAACCTCCTGTTTGCTTTATTAGCAGCCAAGACCAGTTTTAGCCAGTGATGATTTTTGAGATTAGAGTCCACAGGTCTGCAACCACATCGGAAATCTTTAGTGTCCACTGGTAAACCCAAAAACCCCAAAAAAGGCTTCAGAGATGCAAAAATTATAATAAGGAAATTTAGCATTCTGCATTTACAATATCTAGGACGATCTAGGGGAGTGATTTAGAAATTGCTAGTTGTTCTCTACTGCTGCTGCTAGACAGCCTTTGTTTGACAGTGGTCTTGATGTTTGGGCTCTTCTTTACTTAGCAAATTCTGTATTTGATAGAACTTGCTATTCCATCTCTCAATAAACAGAGCTTGTTTGATGTATTGATCTTCCGATGGTGTGGTGACTTTTCTAGGTGCCTGATCATGCTTTGGAATGAACTGATCTAATTTCTGCAAACTTTTAGTTTTTTTTTGCACTGGCCTTTCAGAAGTCTTCAGTCCAGCCATTGTTTGACACAGACAAATGAAAATCTGACTGCCGTCACTGTCTTAGCTCCAATGCCAGTTTTTCCACTATCATAATAACATATCACACATAACAGAAATGAAATACAAGTGCTGTTGTTGAGCAGATCTCTTATAAAACGGTCATATCCACTAGAGCACAATGTAAACCTGTGCCTGAAAGGAAATTATGGGAGATCTGATCTTTTGTTCTGTTAGTGCCAAAGAGTTTCTTAGATTTGATTACTGACCTAAAAAAACTGAATTTGAAATACTTATTCCTTGTTCGATGTCTTAAATTTTTCACAAACATCTACGAAAAATACTTCTTGTGGTCTTAGACTTTTGGATCCCGCCGAATGTTAGAACAGGCCTTACTTTAGACTCGCTGTGTTTCCTGTTCTTCACCACACACTTGTAAAATAAAATTCTTCATACTAGCTTCTCTGCCAATAATTACACTGTATTGCACTAATGAATGCGACGCAATAATGGAAGGAAAACAAACTTGACTTTCAATGCCTTCTCCAGAGAACGCAGCCAAAGTGCATGAGTAGTTCATTAGGCATGCGGCGGCGAGAGGCAGCGCCGCTGTAGCACCATCTGTATGTAATCCTCCGTTGATTAGCATGTTGCTCCGCCGCTATCTTTCAGCTAGCCAGTTCCTCTCGTTGCCCCCAGAGTCTTAATCCTTCCTCTGCCTGTTGTGTTTCTGCTCCACTGGGGACCAATTGCGCCCATTCCACTCATCACGCTTGATAATTAGTGACAATTGTAAAAGTAATTCACAAACTCAAGCAATGCCATTGAGCAAATGGTGCCAATTAACTAGAGATGCTAATGTGGGCAGAAACGCGGAAAAGCAGCATCCGACCTCCATTACAGCGAGAGGAAGAGGGCCGGGGAGCTGTCCTCCGCATGTCAAGGACAATTGTCCCGGGAGCAGGGAGGAGGGGATCCACCTTGTTGGACCGGGCTTGTCACCGTGCTGCAGATTAATCCCACAATACAGGAACAAGTATCGTGACCGGGGTAATAACATTTTCATTTACATTTAGGACTATTAGCTGATGCTCTTATTTACAGTCAGTGCCACTCCAGCAGTCGAATATGTTTCATCTCGTTCATCAGCATTGCAAATAAGTCAAATTAGACTTCATGGAAAAATAGAACGCTCATACTACAGATAACCAAGATGGCCCACAAGACTACAAATTGTCACTGGTCTTGGTGCCATTCAGTCATGCACCACATACAAACTGCTGCTTGAAAACCTTCTTACTGCACTTGAATGACAGGACGCCTCATCTGTGGAGCATAGCTGGCTCAAACGATTTTTGAGATATGATTGTTTACTGTAATAACTGATATTTGAGTGACCCTCTGTACAGTCATGTTTATTGCTAATATGAAGTTTTTATAATCACCGTACCTTGCTTTATTACCCTTATATGAGGGACATAATTGAAATGGCAGTGTCACAGTAGATTGTTGGTCCGCCCCTTTGTTCTATGCAGAAATTTCTAAGAAATTTTTAAACAATTTAGATTAAATTGACCCCTGTTAAATTATGCACCATAAAATTTGGCGCAGACATTCATTTCCCTCTCAGGTTTCATTCATTTTCAACATTTTAATTTTTTCAATGCCCTATTATCATCGGCCTCACCTGTACTTTATAATAAGTGTTTATTAGCAGTAGAAGCCATGCTGACCTGGTAACAGGTGAGCGTGGCAAATATTAAACCTACTGAATGTTTGCGGCATGTTGGCAGAACAGGGTAGTGAGCTTAGCAGAAGCTAACATGAGCATTCAGTTCAAAGTACTGCTGTGAAACTACAAGCTTGGCTTTGCTGTCTTTTGTTTGAAGCTTCAGCCTAAGAAAGTGTACTTGTACCAAATTATAGCTCTTATTTTAAATAATAATTTTATTTAATAATTTTATTATTATTTTAAATAATTTAATTTAGTTACTAATATTTTTCAATTTGTTTCTGTTGTAGGTTTTAAAACAATGAACTGGTACTTGATCTGGGCAGGACATTTTATTGTGAAAATTAAACTGATCACTACTTTATAGTGAATACTGTGTACAAAAATACATGTGGCATTTCTGCACTTCATTGTCTTGTTATTATTTGACTGACATATTGGCTGCCAATTCAGACATATTTACAATTGCTGGTTGCATGGGGTGGTTTGCCCTTCACAGAAACCTCTGCCTTTCTCTCCTCCTCTTCTATTACCCTCTCTTCTCCAGGATTAAAAACTGGAGGTATATTCCCATTCTGTCAGTCACTTTCACCCGGGCCTCCTAGGCCTCAGCCTCTATCAGTGTAAACAGAGGAGGGAAAGCAGTGTTTGGTGTTTGCTCCTGTTAAAAACCTCTTTTTTGGTGTCTCTTTGATCCCTGGCACTGGTATTGTAATTGTTATCCTTTATGAAAAAAAATGACAAGTGCTGCCAACAGCTTAGCAATGCAAATACACAAAAAAAGAGAGAGATCTATGTAAAAGAAAAATAATATAGTCAGCTTGGCCCATGTTAAAGCCCTGGGTTTGCAGCTGGTGTGCGTTTCATTTGGGAAGGGCCAGATGACCTGTGCTTTTTCCTGTAATAAGTAGTCACCGCTGTTTGCTGTTTTCCTCTGCACTATTTCAAAGTAGAGCCATAGGCAACTCTGGATGTTTTGGATGGAAAGTGCCTCTACACAAATGCAAATGCAAAATCAAGCGTCAGTTTAGAAAAAAAGAAAGAAAAACAAATTCTTGTTTCGAGACGCAAGTGAGAAGACAGATAGTATCTGCACACGTACTGGCTTTAAGTGCACATGTTCGAGCCTAGTGTCCCTGCTGTGTGTATATTTCAGAATAGCAATTATCCAAGAGACAAGCATGGCACAGAGCCCACAAGTAAAAAAAAAAAAAAACGTCTATATTATAAGAAACCTTTCCGATAGAGCAGAGAAACCGCTATTGGGAGTTAAAGTCTGGCCTTTCTGGCTTACATAAAGTGCGGCGATGGCTGGATAGTGGTTATTCAAACAGCATACAGAAAGCGAGAAATGAAAGAACTGGATGGCTCCTCTTCACTCTTTAAATCTGTGGAAGTGGATAAGCCTCTGGTGTTATTCACAGGCTCCCCCTGACATCCTCTGTTGATGTTTATTTTAAATGGCGCTTAGATTGGTGTGGAAATCGTCCCATTGCGAATGCCCAGCAGCACACAAAACAGCTGGGCTTTGGAAGGGAAACAGAGAGGAAGGGAAAATATATATTTCTGAAAGGACGGAGGAGAAAAGAAGAAGGAAGAAAGAAAACTTGAGGGTTTTATGTAAAAGAAGGGCTTTGTGTGAAATGTATTTAGTGTAATGAGCCGCCCCAATTTTGCTTTTTTTTGAAAAAGTGTTACCTAGAGCTGGAAAATAAAATCTCTCCTTTTGCCTGTCTCCCAAGGAGCTGGTTGTTCTCGGCTTACGCTGAGCCAACCTCCGTTTCAACAAAACACTCCACTCTGTACTTTCTCAGATCTGGTCATCAGGAGAGGGTGTCATTTCAGAGCTCCTGCCAGGAGATTGCTCTTTTTTCTTTTCCCAGGCATTCTGACAGAGCGTTAATAATGCAGCTTTCCTTTGATAGCACTCACAAACACAGCCATTGACCCCATTGGTCATCAACAGAAATGTCCATTCACTGAATAAGCGGCTGATTCCTGCTGTCTTTGTTGGTGTATTTCTCCAGACTTAGTGGGGTTGGTTGCCTCTAGATGGAAGGTCTCGGACACCTATTTTCCTCAAATGTGGGAACGCTGTTTTTATCATTTGACAGCCCCCCTTCTTCAGCAACCTCAGCATCCAAACCCATTTACAGCCGGCTCATTCAGTTTACTGCCATTCGCTGATGGCAGCACTTTGAAGTGTTTGCTGAGGGGGGGTGAGGGACAGTGTGGGGGCAGGGGATGTTTAATTGGCTGCATTAGTTGGTTTTCTTACCCTCCTTTTTTTCTTTTGTGCCCCCCGGCAACAGCCAACGACCTACATTTTAGGTTGCTTTTCTCCGCAGATCTGGAATCTTCAATCCTCATGTTGTGTTCAGGTGAACTGGGACGAAAGGATCCCAGTTCATCTGCACCAGCTCTCCCTAAATCTTCAGCTACTCTTTGTTGGATTTGTGTAATAAAATCAGACAATGCAGCATTTTTCTTTAACATTTTCAAGTCCAAGCTCCTTTGTGTTTACTCTGACATGGATGTATTCACACAGACTTCAGGGAAAGTTAAATTTAGCAACTCCATCCCTATGCACATGACACTGATTGACAGAACACTGTGGGTAATGATGTGTTCTGTTTCACAATGTGTCGCCCACTGCAGTTTGGATGTTTGTCGTGTTTGAAATGCCTATACGATCTTGTATATAGGGTGTGACATCTCCTGTGGTATGCTGGGGCTGTATGAGGCTTATCATGTGGATAAAGGCAGTAAAATCAATCATTTTCACTCACTGACTTTACACAAGTGAAAAATTTATAATTTTCCGCAGATTTACTGTAAATTTAGTTCATGGAAGGAATCACAAACCATTCCCAAGTTCTGGACAGTTGCAATCCTGCCAGAAGGAAACATATTTAACATAATTATTTTAATGATAATTAGTCACATAGCACCAAGCTTATACGATATGCTGCCGTAATTTCCGCTTTAACAACCTAAAAAATTGTCATTAAATAAGTTTGCATCTTGTATTTAAGAAGACGTCTGAAACAAGGATGCAGAGCTCGTAGGAGACCTAAAAACCTGTGGAAAAGAGCTGTCCTTTTAGTGTTCTGGTTCAAATGAAGGGAGGGTGATTTTACAACTAACCTCAGCTATGCACTCTGCATGGTTGCCCCTGTAAGCCATCAGTCTGCTGGGAGTCTGACTGAAATATTAAAGAGCCTGTCTGCTCGCCCGCTGCAGCACCTCCATACTGAGCGACCTGTGTGTACGCCGTGAGACATGTACAGTATGTCACAGCTACAGTAAACACGTAATGGATGGACACCGAGGTAGAGTGAAAGATTATTCTCACTTATATTGACACTTATTACCATCAGTCCTTTAATATATATTTATCATTACATCTGTAGATTCATGTCTGACGTGACCGGCCTACAGTACACTCTATCTGCTGCTAATGGAGGACTGAAATGAAAAATTGCATAAATGTATCCTGTAATTATAAAAGTGACACCCTTGTAGGAGTGAAGATGGAAGATGGAAGTCACCTCTCCCCACTGTAAATCACCTCCCAGCACACAGACTCCGTGAGCACTATCTCAGCTTTTGTTGATGCAGGTTCATACATGTATTGGTTGATTTGTGGATTGTAGTACAGCAGCCAAGCCATATTTTTTTCACAGGAGCATGCCGCTATTCAACAATTGTACACTTGCGATGCACACCCACTGCCACCCACACTGAATGTCAACACGTGGGAGGTAGTGGTCACGTTGGTGGATGTGTGTCGGATAAAAATATCATTCTGTCCTGTCACACACTTACAAGCAACTAGCAGACATGGACACGACTGCGGGGTTCAGTATGTTGCCCAGAGCCAGTGGGACCGGGAGTTGAGCCGCTGACCCGGTGGTTTGGTCACATCTGCTCTGCCAGCTGAGGTATACCCCACATTGTTTTCATGGATGCTCCAGCATCATCGTACCTGCTGCATGACCAGTTTGGCCCTTCTCCAAAATGCATTTTTTAACATAGAACTAAAGTTGGCCTGGACGTGGCCTTAGGCAAAATGGAGTATCGTGGTTAAAGATGGATGCGTTTGGTTACCTGTTAAAAAAATTGTTCTCCGTGTGACTTTGGAGTTTCCCTAAGCAAACCAAGTTCTGTCAGTGCCCAAGCAAAGTTATCCACTGTTCTATGGCTGCTTTGAGCAGATGTTGTGCAGCAAGAGCCAATATCGTTTCCTCAATACGCTGATAGAAAGCATAGCCCAGGTGGACTTTAATTCCGTTCAAATCACATTTGATGTTGCTAATTAGTAGGATGTAAACTTAATTTCTAGGACAGCAGTTTAATTGTAATGTATGTCAGCCAGTAAGTAATGAATTAATACAAATGAATAGAACTGAATTGCACAAATACTTGTTTAATCAAAGTTTACAGGGTCAGTCTTTGATGACACTGCAGAGCCGAAGGAGCTTTTTTGGTGATAGCAACTGCTGTTCAGCACAGAGAAGAGCTGACGCTCGCCGTTTATTTCCAGTGTCTAATGCTGTAGCATTATGTGTTAGGCTGGGGAGTGTAAAGATTGATTTGAGTTCATGTGTCTCAGTTAGATATGTAATTAAAGTGATCCCCCACACACACTCACTCACACACACACACACACACAGACAGACAGACAGACAGACAGACAGACACACACACACACACAGACAGACACACACATACACAGACAGACACAAATTGTAAACACATTTCCCTCCTCCTCCTCCTCCTCCTCCTCCTCTGCCGCCTCCAACTCCCATCCCTTCTTGTCTCCCTCATCCACAAATCTGTTTGGTCCTGAACCCACCAATGGAGGCAGGTAGTTGTGAAAGAACTAAGGCAGCAATCAAAACCCCCAAGGTTAGAACCAACAAAGAGGAAGAGCCAGGGACAGAAAGAGACAATATAGCGAGATGAAATAAATGATGGTGGGCCCCTAATGAGCTGCTTCGAGGTTATGATGAGTAGTAACAGTAGCTCCTTGACTAAAATAAAAGAGGAAATAATATATTTGATCAGCTGCTTTTGTAATTTTTGTAATAATTATTAATATTATCATTGTTAGTTTAGTATTTTCACTTTGGGAGCAGATTCCATGTCCTAACAACAAACACCACTCAAAGGAAATGAGGCTATCAGGGAAAAAAACAGGAGATGGAAGCAGAGAACTAAAACTACAAAAAAAAGAAACATTGATACGTGAGTGTTTGCGATCCCACGGTGGGTCAGGGATTTAATTGTTTAAGTGTTTGTGTGTTAGTGATCCTGAATAATGCTTATGAAATGGGACCTGAATGCACCCAAGTGGAGAAAATGTGGTTTACAATGTGCTTCTGCCAATTCATTTTAAGCCTGCAAAGAGTGCTCTACTCTGAAACCAGCAGGGAAAGCCTCTAAACACGAATCAGCTTCCCACTGGTGTATTCTAAACCCTTGTTTGCTTTTACATTTCAGGAGTCTAATATTACTCCCCTGGCACTGCAGCTTTTTAGCTACTAGTGGCATTGCATGTCTGTCATTCCACCTATTGATCCAAACTGAAATATCATAATATCTATCTGGTGGATTGACATGAAACTTATACTTCCACCCATGGTTCCCGGAAGATGAAACCCACTGACTTTGGTCATTCACTGTCCTCCCCTGTCACCATGCTGAAAAGCGGACTTTTTAGTAACTGAATGGATTTAAATCTGAAATTTGGGCTAAAATATTGAAAGTTCAAATTTGATGGTTATGGGAATTGATGAAGAGGAAGACAGTGGACGCTACCTGTAGAAATTACATTGCAATAGCAACAGTTTTGGAAAGAAATCAAATAAATAAAAAACATGAACAGTGACTCCATGCAAAGTAGAGCAGTCCTCTTCTGCTGACCTACTGTGACAGCGGCTCTGACCTCCTGTGGCAGCGCTTTTCAGAATCATGACACGGAGTCAAAACACAGCCGTCAACTCCGCAGCAGAAAGGCAGTGGCGATCTCAAAAGATGGCGCCACCGTCCCCCAGCAGTTAACAGTGTGTGATGTCAAATTCACATTCACCCGCCTTGTTCATCAACACCATTGAGCACACACTGGGAAGACTGGACAGACCGGATGAATAGAAAAGCCTTTGATTTTCGTCTAGTGCTACCATCAACTTGACAGTTTGTGTTTTGAGCTCGACAGCTGTTGGATGGATTACCATAAAGTTTAATACCGATATCCGAGGTCTCAAGCAGATGGATTCTAGTGATAAATAGCAGGTATTAGAATGTAAAAAAAACAAAAAGTTGAGAACAAACCAAACTTTACCTTCTGAACATCGGCATTGTCATCACGGTCATGTTACCAAGCTTAAAGCAATGGTGGGCACAACTTCAGCTGCGCGGTGGCGGCGTTGGCGGCTTCCAGCTGTAAATATGCGTTAACAGTGATCAGGGCATTTCTGTAAGACAGAGGGAGCTTCTCAGTGAAGCTGCGTTTGAATCGATTGACGTAAAAAGTAAAATATCAACAGCCTCACGGAGCTCCTGGCGTGTCTGTCCACCCTCGGTTCCCCGCGGCAGCGATGCACGTACAGTACGGGCTACACTGTTCCTCGTGTCCTGTCAGAATCTGCAGAGACCCACTGGTTTGTGTCCTTGAGTTTTTTTTTTTTTTACCTTTAACTTTTTACCTACTCAGCTACACACACGTCTATAGTATCAGTCTGTGGGCAGCCTGTGTGCAGCCAACTGTTCATGTTCCATGTGCAGACTGTGAAAACATTTTTTCTCTTGGGAGCACAGTGAAGTAGCTGTCTGTCAACCCCATGCCACTTTATACATATTTATAAAGAGGGAATCATTCAGGTTCAGTGCTGCCTTTGAACTGATTCATTTTTGTGATCTGTGTATCTGATAAGCAAACTCCTAACTAACGATTTGTTCATGACAATCAAGTAAAACTAATTATTGACCCTTTTGGTAATTCTCCACCACAAAAACATGTGTTTCCTCCCAGTACGATGCTGGGACATTGATGCGGAGACATCACTGAGGTGGACAAGCATCAAGTCTGTTTGGGAGCTGCAGTGTCTGAATGTGACTCGCGGTTTCTTTTGTGATTTACACAAACACTCTGCCAGATGCTCAGTGCAGTGGAATCGTTTTAAATCCTAATGCCCCGCATGAAATGTAGCTGTCAAATGTGCGGTTGGTGCTATGCATCCATTTGTACAGGAAGTGTATATGTCTGCACTGCCGAGTTTATGATGCAAACCGGTTTCCGTAACAATGCCACCACAAGTTTTTCATTTGGCCTTTTCTGATTACATTGCAAACAGAGTGGAGACTTCTATGGTTCTGAATATCTTCCCAGATTGCTTTGTGGTTCGTTTTCAATTTGTGTTTAGGCACATAACAGGTAATAAAACACGGGTCTTGGTTTTTGTAAAGATCCTGACTCCACTGTCAGTCATAAATCAAGGAACAAACCTGGGACGGCTTGGCTGCAGGATGAAGTCTTTTTCCATCACTTTTCAGACTTGTGTAAAATTGCTTCGTCTGTCTACAGGGAGCTTACAGGGTAATGTGTTGTCAAAGATATAAAAGCTGATAGGGCAGTCTGGTAACAGAGTCAGAATAACAATCTGCGTTTTGTTTTATTATCATTCTGAGCATCGCGTCCACAGATACACAGCAACACAAACTGTAACTGGTTCAGTGCTGCGTCATTGCAGATGATATTTGCTGTGCTGTGGAAGCTTGATTGTAGAGGACATTCAAGTGGTTTCAGATACAATGACTGATAGGTTTACAGCACATTCCAAATGCGTGTTTATTTCCATCTCGACTCGGCCGTCCTTCCCCTCCGTTTTCACTGTTGTTTATACGGCAGTAAAGGAGGAGCACATTGAGCTGTGTGGGGCGACTGTAAATTGTTGATAACCTACGTTGCAGAGGATCATAAATATCAGCTGTTACTATAGTCAACTACAGGGGAAACGGCAGTCAGTCCAGCGCTTTAGATGCCATGTGAAACATCTGTTTGTCTCTGACCTTTCATAAACATAATGTCTGTGCAGTAAGTAGGTTGAGGACATCTACGTGAAGAGCTGTTTTCACAACTTCAGTGGAGCGGCGGCTGTTGTTGTCCGAGTCCATTCAACGTGGCTGGAAGTACAAACTAGCAGCAGCTACAATAGTGCAAAGCCAATGATCACCTTTATTACAGTTATGAAAAACACTCAAAACACTATGGTAGTTGCATAATAAAAGTCCTGTAGATCCCATTTTAATTCACTATAGGGTTTTATACTCATACCCGCATTTATTGTAAATTTAATTTGTCTCATATCCGTCGTTAACTAGAAACCGGGCCTTGCCTCAGTAAGTTATCGTTACTGTGTTCACTTGTTCATTTTACATGTCCTCAAATTAATTCCATTCCTAATTAACTACCTTTGAAAGGAATCTGTGTGATAATTACCACAAGGAGGTGGAACGGAACCAATCACACAATTTATGCCCCACTGCAGGGAAAACCCCACGGAGTCACCTGATACTTTTTTTACTTTCGGCACTCGCTTTCATTTAAAAAGAAACCACAACAAATAATCAGGTGGCTCCATAAACCCCCCTGCTGGTTTTAAGCCTGCTCTGCTCTATTTGCACAAATAATTATTATTTTAAAATCACTGTGGAAAGAGAAAAAAAAAAGCTAAAATAATTAAACTGTGGAGCTGATAAAATCCAGGCGCTGGCAAGAAAAACGAGGACCTGACGTACTTCCAAAGTAGAAATTTTACAAAATAATAAGCAAGGACATAGAAGGCATCTAAAACATAACTGACTGTCATCACTCAGGTCTTTTGTTCCTCCCCTATACGAAAACCTTTGGGAGTGTCCCTGCATATGCAGGTTCACTGGAAAAAAAAAAAAATGCGTGATCATGGTTTGGTTATGTTTAGCAACCATACAAGTTTATATTTAGGAAAACAATTACAGGAAAACAAGTACTTGGTTAAGGTTAGAGTATCTGTTGTCATAGTTACAGTGATAAACAAGGAAAGGGTCATGGTTAAAGAAGTGTGTTCTGCACAATAACAGCATCATGTGCAGTTTGCATAGAAAGTAATCTGAATGGAATTAATAGTGTAGCTATGGTCAGAGTGTGTGTGTGTGTGTGTGTGTGTGTGTGTGTGTGTGGTTGGACACTTGAAGACCTTTTACGTGAACAGTTTTTTTGTGTGTTTGTTTTTGTGTGCTAGTAAAAAGGTTTCGCATTATTATTTATAATTGTGTACAAGGTGACAAAGCCCAGAGATAAAAGTCGGCCTGTATCCAAAGGTGGCGAGTTCAAAGGTTTAAGTGTTCTCTTAATCCATCAGTGAGACCTGCTGGCCCGGCACTTTAACATTACCTTAATGAGAAAGTCCCTTTTAAAACCTGCGAGTGCATGGCCGTATGGGCAATATGTCTGTTCCCGCAGAGTGAATCTGATCGATTTCAGATTTTAAACTCCGGAAACAGATGATGCAAACATCACAACAGGTCAAAAAAAAATTCAACTTAATGAGCTAATGCACCTGCAAACGGCACCTTACGTACACATTGAACCTGTGCTGCACTGCCATGATCTGGGGCTGCAGAATGTGAGGGAACATTGAGTAATGCCAGCTTTAGTGACATGTCTCCTTGAGACTCATCTTAGCCGTAGTGACATATTTCAGAAAAATCGAGGGATGTTGGCTGGAGAAACATATTGGCTGGCAAAACAGACGGATGTGAGCAATGACATTTAACTAATCTTCAAACGACGGCACGCAGCAGTGATTTAAGACTTCCAGAAGGAATCCCTGGACAAACTGGTGTCTGAATATGTTAAATGAAGGATGTTTCGCTTTACTCGTAGTGCCGTTTTCTTTGATATATTCTTCTATTTGTTCATTTGTATTTGAGGATGGTTACGAGTGGGGAACCACGTAAATTTCAAGCATTTCTCTTAGATACATCTTCAAATGTTTTATTTTTTGCTTCGTGCATTTCTTTACTTTCTGAAATCTAAATAAAGGTTTGAAATAGACGGACCAGCTAACCTGTCATGTTCGGCCCAATAAAATTTGTTTATTGTATTTTCTTTTTTAGCATTTTTAATTAGAAGCTAATTTTATTTTTAGTTAACCTAGATTGTAGGTGTTGGCTGAAGCTTTAGTATTGGTGCTGAGGAGTGAAGCATTGTGTTGTTACGGCAAACCCCTGATGGTGTAAATTTCATAAAGTTATTAATACGTGAGTTATAACATTCAGCATACATGCAAAATGCAGAAAAGACCAGCTATTTAACAAAGAGCATGGAAGGACATTGCATCAAGATTGCTCACATTATTATTATATTCTTGCAAGTCAACTTCCCCTCTTTCTGTAGTATGTGTGGAGGTTCTGTGCAGAAGAACAGCTGGTGTCGGTGGTTAATAAAAGCTGTGACACAGTTCATTGCTGTTTTTATCGGTGCACAATGTTACACAGATTCTGCCTCAAAAAATATTTATAGATGTGGTTTTACAGTATGTGGTGTCAGGTGCTGTTTTGTCACTCATGGTTTTAAATTTCCTAATTAATCTTATTTTGTTTTGTCTCAGCTTATTCCTTCAAGCATGAATATTTTAACACTTTAATTTAAACATGTATAGATTATTTTTATCATAGTTTCATTTAGAAATGCAAAGACAAACTTAGGCAAAAGTGCTACACCGAGGTTTTAATTAGATATATTACTACGCTGTGGGTGTTTATATATTCATCATCACACCTCACTTGAAGAACTGAAAAATTATTACATTATTATTTGGAAAGGAATGCATGTTCGTAGTCAAGTTTGAGTCAGACCCAGTGTCATACAGGGGTTGAATTATACCTTTTGTACAAGCCACATTGCTACTAAAAGAAAAGTTGTGAAAGGAACGAGACATGAAAAGCAGCGGAAAAGTAGTCAAAAGTTGGCTGATTTCATTTTCCCGTCCTATAAATAAATCACAGTTGGTTTAATAGAGAGGAACTTTATTCTCAGTTAGACATTTGGGGGGAAATATCCACTGCTGAACTCCATTCTGTGCACAGGCAACGTCTCAGATGATAAAAACCCTCTCAGAGGCCGTTGGGCCTTTTCATCACTCAGGTAACATAAATGCAATTTTTAGGTTGTTCTCAAGTCAAGAAGTCCAATTTCCTCTTGACTCCTCAGAAAAACTTCATCTCCCAACGAATCAAGAGGAATATTTTTGTGTAGTTTGGAGAGCTGTGGTTTGGAACACGGCCAGTTGCTCCCCGAGGTCTCATCGATCTTGCACTGGAGTCTGATCAGATGGGTTTTCTTTCCATTTTATATTGTATTAAAAAGCAGAACATAATACCAGCGTCCCTGTGAGGCATCTTTCATCATTTCTTAAAGACTTTTACCATGACTCATCACGATTTTCTGTGTGGTGCTTTTATTTCAAGTATGGCGATGTTTGAAGCATTGTGTCGCACACATCTCTGTCTGCCTGTCGGTGCTGTGCAGCGAAGGGTCAGAGGCATCAGCAGAGATTTAGAGCTGTGGTGCACCGCTTGTCCCCAGTGGTTGGGTAAGTAGTGACCCGGGGAAGACCTGTGATCTGCCGTGCACATCTCGCCAATAAAGCAGGTGAAACCCCTGCATAAGAGCAAACGTTGTAAATAAATCGCTGCAAACATTTGTCGCTTCGTCTCACCCCCACCTCCACCGCAAACCCCCGGCTGGCTGAGGGTCTATAATTTGAAATGACTGGGTCTTGATTACTATTTACTGTGTTGTCAAGGTGAGAGAGAGACACTCAACTTCGTGGATAAACACCTTCGCTGTCAGCGCTCCACTGAATCAGCTACTGTTGACTTTATATCCACTTCTGTTTCCCGCCCCTCCCTCCTCGCTCTTCCTCTCACTCCGAAGATTGCCGCTGTCGGAGCTCTGTGTTGCCTTTGACACAGCAGTGATACAACGGCAAACTGGATCAAACTGTCTGACAGTAAATTGTGTCACTTTCTTTTTTTTATTTCAATTAAGAAAAGGAAAATGTGATTGGTATTGATATGGTATGTGCTATATGACATCATAAATTCAACCAGCCCTCAGCGCTTGGCCTTGCTGCTCTGGCACAGCCTGCATTAATAATGGTTTCAGAGCATGAAATAATAAATAAATTGCTTTTAAAGGATCCCTTCTGGTGCAAAAGTTACACCTTCCTTGATAAATTAATTTAAAGAATAACTGATGAAAGACCAAACAAGCTAAATGTGGAATTAAAACTATTTTAATAATTATGTTGATCATGCTGTTTTATTGTTTTTGACATTTCAAAATACTGGGATTGCACTCTGGAAGTGTGAAAGTGCAGTTTTAGTAAAGTAAAGCATGTTTTTACGTGTAATGTGTTTAGTTTGGTTTAGGGTGTTGGGTTGGTTAGTTATTAGTCTCAGGCGTTGACAGGGAACAGCCACACGGACACTGAAATTGAAGACACATACCTTTGTGTTACAGGGATACAGTTTCGCATAGTGTTAAATGCCCTCAAACTGTCAAGGAAATGATCGGTATCAGCAATGAATAAATGCAAATCGTTTGTGCAGGGATGACAAAATGGTCTCATGTTATGTGCAGTATTGGACAGTACTTCAAAAAAATGAATGTGAAGGGAACCAACAAGTCACTTATTCTTCAAGGAGTCAAAACAGGGAACATGTGTAATTTCCTTATTAGTGCACAACAGGTTTCAACCAAACACTATACCTTCATATCATTTGTCCTTTTTCTCCTTTGGTATCTTTATTGAAACCCTCTATAGATGGCGTCTCTGCTATTACTCCTCATAAACATCTCTTGCTTTGTGACATCTTAGTGACACCCGACAAACCAAATGAACACATAAGATACAATAAAGTGCAGCATTTCCTGCTGTCACTCCCCGGCGTTTGGTTTTCCCATGCGAGTCCACGTGGCCCCGATGATGCAGGATGACAGTTGCAACAACTATCCAATGAATCACTTCCTGTCAGTCAGTTTATCTTTGTGTATAAAAAATTAATTTTAAAAGACGGCGTAAATGGTTTTTATAAAAAATAGCAAAGCGTTACATCAATATTCATTGTTCAGTTTATAAGTTTGTGCGGTATTATGTATGTCACCTTATGCATTTTTGTAATTTCCTTTTTAGTTTTCTGCCATATTCTTAGTTTAGTTTTTTTTGTGCAGAAAACCACCAGACACCTGTGCATTGTTTTATTGTACATTATAATAACATTAAAAGCACATTTACTGTAATATAATTACCACCTCTAATTTACCTGCAGTTGCAAACAGACGACCGAGCACCTCCACCTCCTCACCATGCTTTATATCATTTGCTTAACCTGACACATAGATTATTGAAAGTATGTAATCACTCATGTCTCTTTAGAAGTACAGTTTGCTAAGTTTTATTGTGTTAAAGGATCTCATTTGTTTAACAATGTGCTGTCACATATTAATCTTAGTTTTTTTAAACAAAGGTTAATATGTCTATGTATTAATCACACTGATCAACAGCATCACAGTAGATTCAGATAAATTCCTTTTAGCTCCACTTTTACATTTTTAACTTTTCTGTTCGTCCAGGTCCGGTAGCTGTGATCAGTGGTGAGGAGGACTCTGCCAGCCCTCTTCATCACGTCAACCATGGAATCATTACTCCCTGTACTCTGGATGCAGGTCCTGATGCAGTTGTCATAGGGATGACTCGTATCCCTGTGGTGGAGAATCCCCAGTACTTCAGACATGGACACAACTGCAACAAGCCAACCACCCGTAAGTTTCATATCTCCTCGTGACCATTAATTTTTTACATTTTTTGACTTCTGTGGAAACAAAAAGACCTTTAAATCAGCTCTGCTAAAGCATTTGGATAAGTGTACTGAAACTGTAAGGCATCAAAGAAGCTGAAGCAGAACATAAAGAAAAGCAAAAATCATCTGGTCAAAGAGTGAGACACCAAAAACCACGTATTTATGAGACCTATTCAAACCATCGCATCTGCAGTTTAATTTCATATTCATCTTTAAAATGAGACGTGCTGGGCAGTATAATTTCACGTCATCATCAGCATCAGTGTGATCAAATGATGCATAGATGCTAAAACCATATTCAGGTTCTCTATAAAGGAGCCGTTTTGACAAAAGAAGCCCCCTATATACCAGCTACTGGGGCTCACACAGCCACCCCCCCACCCCACCCCCACCTTGTACGCTCTCCCTCGGGACTCATGTTCTACGTTGGAGAAAGACACGAGCACTTTAAAGCCTAATTACTCACAATTACATCAACTGCTCGAGAGAATCAGCAGAAAACAAGTGTGCCAGCAGCCAGCCACGGCCCAGTGCCTGCTGCTTCCCCTCCAGATTCCGTTCAAACTTGCTGCATTTGGTCTGCTGCTCTAAACGGCTGCACTCATCGCACACCCGACTCTCTCGGTCATGTTGAGCTTCGATTTGATTTGTTTACATCTTGGATCGTTCTCAAGATGGCTGTTGATCAGACAAGGAGAAGTTTCTGAGTTGGAGCCCGTGAAAAGGAAGGAAAGTCCCATTTAGAGGTGATAAATAAATGACGGATCTTATGTATTATGAATTACATGAATTGTTAATGACCAGACGGTGACTGATTTATAACGTCTCATGCCTTGCACACAAGATCTGATTGCTAGCTAATGAATAAATGACAGCAGGCACAAATGAAAGTTTCTCCAGATTACAGAGTACCTGGAATTGAAAGTCAGACCATGCACGTGCATGACGACAGTTTTGATAGAGGCTTCAGAGAATGTTCTCCCTCGTAGAATGAAGCTTCTCTATTTTCTTAAATTTAATTCATGTGCATGCATGAGAAAGGAAACTGTAGGAAATGAACCTTGAATTCATCACAAGGTCATAATGGCCACTTCTTTCTGCCATCGGCTGGAAAAACAAAATGGTTCCGAACGGCCTGTGCTTCTGCTGATCATTCACTGAATATGAATTTGTTCTTTACCCTGAGGACACACACACACACACACACACACAGAAGGAAGTGTCTGAGCGTATGCATGTGTATATGTACAGAGTAGGTGATTCAGAGAAAATAAAAATGTGGATGTAGGTGCTTCACTTGGTTTGATTTGTAGGAAGAGTGAATTGGCTGATAATATAATGTTACTTCCCTCCATCTACGGTGTGATAACTGTCGTCCGTCAGGCATCTCTTGCGTGGCCCTGAGGTCCCCTTGAGTTGCCATTGTCCTACAGCCTCGCTCAGCCCGTCTCTTTCGCAGCCTCACATGTCAACCAAAGGGCTTCGCTCAGCTCAGCCACAGCACGGCTGCTTTATTGATGCTCGGCCATCAATCCATAATGTATTCCTTCATTTACTTGAAAGCTTCTTATCCGGGAGAATAGCTTGTTGGCATGGTGCCTGACACACATGCGCGCACACGCAAACACACCTCACCACTTCAGTGCGGCAGGAGCCGCATCAGCGCACACATGCATAAATTCACTCACACTTCTCCCAACCTGTATCATCAGGAGTTCACTAATGCGATGGTCAGTCCCAGTCTGTTTCCTCCACCGGTCATCTCGATAATTTATGGTGTCCCTCACTGTCTGGCTGTGTGCATTCTGAAATCAGCTCCAACAATAACAGTGAGGAGGAGGAGGAGGAGGAGGAGGAGGAACAGTGTGTTGCTGCTGTCTGCCATGCTGGCTTCTGTTAAAACAGCTGCATGTAATGGGAAATAGCCTGCTGCAAAATGCACACCAGTGACTCCAGTGTGCCTCACTGAATGTATTATTCATAAGTGTTTGATCTTCATGTTAATCCTGAATGTATATTGTACTAGCAGTCACACAAAATGGAACACACGGTATTTTGGCAGCGAAAACAGTGTTGCTGCCATTATCTCACTGGAGGAAAAAAGCATGTCGAAATCATCCATTTGCAGTTGCCCCCTAGTTGAACTGCAGACCGGTACACGTGCATCTGTAAACAAACTGGAGAGGCCGAGGGTATTACAGAAAGAGAGTTTGCATAACTGTTATGGTAATGTCGGTCTTAAAAACACAGAGTGTCATAATGCAACTGGTTCATCGTCCAGATGAACCAGTGGCCTCAAATTTTTCGCTGTGGTAAACAGGCGACTTCCACTGATAAGGACATTCATTGGGATCAGCTTTTTTTTTTTTTTTTTTTTTTTTTTTTTGCTTTAAGCCAAGCTGAAAAAGGCCAATCCTGGGGAAATGTAGCCGCATTAGGGAGATAAAGCCGAAAAGGCAAAGGACAATTCTTTAGCCTAATGACAGATCTATATCTAGCTGGATCCGCTGTCTCCCAGCGAGTGGCTTTGTTTTATCACTCAGCTTGCTATTTTAATTACGGATTTGTCACATCCCGCTGGCCAAAATTAAACAATAGCTTTTGATGTTGGAGTATAGCGCACAGCCTTTTATTATATGCGTGTTATTAGGGATATCACACGTGGGCACGGCTCGGACAAACCAACACTCTGTCCCCCTCTGCTTTGGTATAACAGAGACATAATTATGCTCAGGGTGATGTTTTTGAAGATTTAAATGTTTCCAGCAGAGACAAGGAGCGACTAATTTGGCAGCTTAAAAGCGCAGTGTGTGAATGGAAATGCAGAGCAGGTTGATTGAAAGGCAGCTTTCATGACGACGGCTACATCGGGATACGATCCCATTAATCGTAGTTTGAAGCTGAGCCTCATTGGTCAGCCATTTGTGAATTCAAACAGGCCACTTTACTTAAGAGTTCTTAGATGAAACCCTCTCACCTCATCCCAAAAAAGGAGCAAAATCAAAACTCCACAGCTGATGCCAGGTGGAGTCTTCGAGGCTTAAAAGTGTCTCCAAAAAAAAAGACTAAAACTACATCAAAAATTCACAAATGAGCTCATCTGCCAAACTCCAAAATTACCTTTTCTTATTTCAAAAACAGTACAACTGCATTGGCTAAGTAGTAGGTACTGAAGAAGACATAATTAAAAAGAGTGTATTAAAAATGTATGCTTCCCCTAACACATCTAATTGATTTGCAAACCTGAGAGGTGGTGAAAAGGCTAAAAACCAACTGGAGTCAATTTAAACATTTCTTAATTTTAATTATTTAACTTGTTAACTACTAAAAAATAGTCCCTGTGACCATCTAACTTGTAGATTTGTCAACAAATATGGAAACATATTATATGAGGCGTTGATGTAATATACAACAACCCGTGACCAGCCTGACTCCCTGTTTAATTCTGAAGCAAAGAGATGAATGTGAAATACACATTCTCATGGACGTCGGTTCATTGCCAATCAACAAGGAGCCAGATGTTGTTTTTAGCAGCAGAATAACACAAATGTAGAAACTTTACATTTTGCCTAAGCCAACTTTTGTGTCTTTACAGAAACATATTTTATAGTGTCTACGGCGAGTAAATAGCCTTTTGAAACACTCTCTTTTAAAATGTCATATATGAGTATTTTGTGTTTGAGTCTAGACTTTTAAAGGAGGAGCAAGTGTAAAGTACATAATGCTCAAATTTTAAAAAGCAATAAAGCTAAACTTGTGTAGACTTTGTGAGAAGAAAATTGATTTAATCTTTTTATTATTTATATACTGGTTGTTGCTTGAAGACATTTAATGCTCAATAATTAATAAATAAATAAATAAACACTTGACTAAATAATTTAATATTTAAACACATATGAGATAATAAAGTATGTATCTGTGGCATTATTTTGACACAATATTTCATCATAAGTTACCCTTAAGTTTTATTTTTGTTCTTTACACCATGTCACCAAGTAGACTTGATGCAGATGTGTGATTGCTGAAAGACGAGGAGATGGACATTGGTGACAAGAGCATAAAAATTAAGTGTCTTTAAATATGTAAACTCAGGCTGATCAGGAGTAGATCCCCATTACAAGTCAACAGAAAATGCTGTTGTTCAACTGTCACAGAACATTGTGTGCTGACCGCTGCTCCATGACCACCGTCCACATATTAACCTTCGGTAGCAGGAGTATAGGATGACATTCAGTGGTTTTAATGCCAATAAATTAGTCAATCACTTATTTTCTGAATGATGTTAAATGTAATCATTCATTTGATTTTCAATAAACTTTTATAAAAACTTTACTGTCACAGTTTTATGAATGTGGACCTATATAGATATAAAAAACTAGACTAGCTCAAGTTAGATGTGTAACTAGTGTTTGAGTGTCACCAGAGTTTGCAGTTGAGCCATGTTAAAGCATCAACGGTACAAAAGACATGTTGTCAATAGCAGAAAAAAGAGAAAAAAGCATTGATTGACCCACCACACACTCAGAGAAACTGTCAGACGGAGAAATATGCACTCGCACACATGTCGGGAGGAAAAGCACACCTGAAAGCACACTGCTGGCAGGTAACCTGAGAAAAGCACGTTGTCATATGTGCAGTCACACACGCCTGCTTGCACTGGAGAAAGCTAGCAGGTACACACACACACACACACACACACACACACACACACACACAGAGAACTTAGTCCTCCAAACATCTGTGCTCCCCAGCAGCCTGACCTGACTAGCTGAGTAAATCTTGGTGCTGTGTTGTCTCTCTGTCTCCAGGGAGAATGTTTGCTGGTGCTGAGGCCTCAGGTGAGCCAGGACAAATGAATGATGCTGAGCTGCAGGATAGAGATTTAATCTCAGGGCTTTTCAGCGTGCCACTCTGGGAAAAGAGGCGGTGGGATGCAGCCTGGGTTTGCCTGCAGAGGAAACTGAAGGTTAAAGTGTCTTGTCCCCGCCAGTGTTGATCGGCACGCTCGGTAATGGCGGCTTCAATCCCATCAGTGGGGAGAACACGATGGCCCGTATTTATTTAGCAGCCGAATGAGACAAACACGGATGAAATATTCACATGCAGAAAGTGGCGAAAAGGCTGAAACTGGTACAAATAGGGAGTTCAACGGGTTTTCAGTGGATTTAATAATGGAAGCAGTGAGATCCCAGCTTTCTGTCATTACTGTGATCACTGTAAGACTAAGTCCTATACAGGTAAAGAATTTGAGCTCTAGTGCATTTTGTTGCCTTGTACTTGTAAATGTTAAATGACAGTAAACTTAAATATCATCTAGTCTAATCCAATAATGAAGGACTAAGATAAATGGTTAGGATCCACCTGGACATGTTCTGTGCTGTGGGGGCAAAGCTGAATTGAACTGACCAAGTACAGTAACAGTTGAAGCAGAGACGGTTTTCGGATTATGTCGGTCAAGGATTCGACTTGACAGACAGGTTCTGTGTCTTTGAACGCAACTCCTCTAAGCTCTTTGTGTGTTGGGTTTTATCCCTTTTAGTCCCTATAAGATGAAAATTGTCCATGCCGACCCAGAGCGTGGGCCTCTCACCTACCGGACTGAATGTCCCCAATCCCGTCTGTGTACTCATCGTACAATACGGCGGTTTGAGCCGCATCTTCCTTTTCTATCCTTCAGCCAACAAAAGAATGATTTTTGCCAAATGGAAGTTGGTTTCCTGGTTTGTCAGATTTATTGTAGTGTTGTCCTGCTGCCCGCCTGGAGCTTATTTAATGAGGGTTGTGCCCTTGGGTCCTATTGGCCCAGTGGGAAGGAGAAGATTTCCTGGACTTGCTCTGACCCAACAAAGCGAACACCTAGAAGAGCTGCACACCAAATAATCTGCGCTGTTACTTATTGTAACCCAACATTGTGCGAGCTGGGTGCAGCCCACAGGGAGTTTGATCTTCTGCCCCAACCAGAGCCTAGGCCTCCATGTCCTTAACTTATTATCCTGCGGTTCAAACACAGTCTTTCCTGAAAGAAACTGGCCTTACATTGATCCAGCTCGAGGACCATTGAGGCGCAAAAGCCAAAAAAATATTTTTTCAGTCTCATAACCTTATGATGAACCCTAAATTACATAATTGAATAAAATATGAAATGCGTAACATTCTAAACGTTTAGGCCTGAAAGAAAGGACTATATGAAAGAAACGGAAGCTGATGAATATGGACATGATAAATGTTAATTTGTTGGCAAATGTACTAAACAGGAAAAATCTATCCTTAATTTACGAAGGTTCAAGTTTTCTTAACTTTCACCTTCAACCTGGATTAGTCAGTATTCAAACCTCTAGCTGCAGTCCCAGCGTGATGATGGATGGTTCTGTTTCATATCAGCATTAGTCTTACTCTGACAGTCTAACAATATATCCCCGTGCAGTCTTATATTGGGGATGGTGATGTACTGTCTGTCAGGGTGGTCCAGTGCATCCGTTTGTTTATGCTGGAGTCACATTTCTGAAACTCCGTCACTGAATGGATTTGAAAAGTTGCCAAATCTAGTGAGAAAGTTGCAGACTTGGCAGCAATGTTGGTCATACAGGAAGAAATGTGTCGCTGGTGTTTTTGCTTGATGAAGAGTCCCTATGGCCTGTCAAGCATGAAGGACTTCTGACTGACTTTACAGTAACTCTGCTTAATTACATTTAATTATTATTTTTCCTGACACATTTTGACACCTACAGCACAGTAAAGGCACATTTACAGAAATGTAACTTATAAAACACCAGATTATGGCTGGTAAATGATGAGTGCGGCAGTAAAGAGCCAAGGCAACATGTCAGACAGTCAAGTGAAGTGTTCGTATTGTGAAGTTAGGTCAACAGTTAGTGCGGTTTAATTTAGTTATTTTATGCAGTAACAAAGAAGAAAGCAAAGATATTCTGATAAAAGCGATAAAATGATTTAAACAGATGCAAGTGGCATGCCAGATAAAAAATCCATCTACAGTGTTAAATATCAACTCACATCACAGAGTAAAAGTCAAGATAATAATCAAATTCTAATTTCTGAGGAAAAGCAAATGGGCTGCAGTTATATTACACGTTTCTACCTGTTGGTTCTCAAAGTTCTTTACGCTGCTTCTTATTTACCCATGCATACACATATTCATACACTGATGGGGGGCTAGTATCCAGCTGGCCAACATTCACTGGGAGCAACTATCAGCGTCTTGCTCAAGGACACTTCAACACGTGACCGTGGGAGCAGGGGATCGAACCAACAACTGTAGGATTGGTGGACGACTGTCTACAGTCGACCCGATAGAAGCAAATATATAACTTCTCTGGCTTTATGTGGTTCAAAGTATTTCTGCGCTTCCATCTGCTGACAGATGTCAACCTTCACATTTTTACATTTTTCGCATGTCACCAACAAAAGGAGCTTAACGAAAGGGTGCGGCAAAGGAATAAAGCTTCAATCGTTGGATAATTAGCATGTCAGGCAACCGGTGGTGTGGCCAGCACTGATCCTTGGATGTTCATGAACGACGGAATGAATGAACAAGAATTACAGCAGGGGATGAAGAGTAAGACTATACACATTTCTGCGAGGAAGCAGGATAGTAGAGGAGTAGCATTCAGCTGGGAGTAGATGTTAGGTAAGTCTGGAAACTCTTAAAACACAACAGGGCAAAATCCCTGTTCCTTTATCACCTTAAAAGCTGTCAGAGAAATGTAGCCTACAGATTTCAGTCAAAAGCACATTTTGAATTAATATGTGTATCGACTTAAGGAGGGTTTTTTTTTTCAAGCCTTGGAAAGCAAATTTTTAGAGGATGAAGCTTTGACAGCGGTGATGTCTTAGTGTCCCTGGTGGGGCTCTCACTCAGCAAACCGGCTGCCAGTCGCTGCAGACACTCCTGTTCTGATCTACTTTAAAACTGGGACAATTTTTTTATATTTAATACTCATTTCAGAGACAGTGGTTACACTTCCATCGGATGGAAACACCAGAGGAGCAGGTGACATTTTTAACGAATCACCTTCTCAAAATATTCAAGGCCTTAATGGTCTGCTGATTTTGGAGGACTGACAATAAAATCCCACAGAGGAATGGACAGACTGAAGAAGACACACTTGTAATGCTGAAACATCCGAGATTATGAACTTTTGGTCAGAAGCCATGACAAACACTGCGAGCTGTGGGTGGAGCTGCTGCCCTCAGTCATTTTCCCCTGAGAGAGAAAATATAGCGTCAAGTTACATAAAGGACAAAATGTCACAAGGGTCAGAGCGAGACAGTGCGCAGGGGAAATTTTGAATGAACTGGGACCTGAAGGGGAGGAAAAGTACCAAGCCTGCCAGTCCCACCTAAGATACAGCATGTGTGTGCAAATTTACTGCTGACCCTTCACTGAACAGCACATTTCTCACAGCTTAATAACCAGAACTAGGCCCTTTATGCTGCATATTCATCCACATATTGAAGCAGTATGTTTAACAAATAGATTCAAAGAAATTATGAGGTACACAAACTAAGTGCCGCACATGGAGTTTGACAGGTAAGTAACAGGGACTAAATGGGGGCACAAGGAAAGTGAGAGGTCAGATGGAGGCTGAAGTTCTCTGCTCCATGAAGAGATCAAACCGCATCAGGTCCTGGGAGAAGCTGAAGAACTCATGACCTGCCTGTTCGCTTCAGGCTGCCGCTCTGCTGAAATTGCTGAAGAGCTTCGAGCGCCGAGCTCTGGCTGCACGCTCAAGTGTTTTCTCAGTACATATAGGCTTGTGTGCCTTTGAATACCCAATGACATCTTTACCATGATACTTATACAACCAGTAAGTAAAATTTGAAAAGAAAAAAAAAAGCTAAGAATGCACAGATGGAGGATGAATAAAAATCATGGATGTCTACTTGTCCACCAGAGATGCAATTTGAGAGGGAAGGGACAAATCACCTGTGTGGGCGTGAAGGTTGGAGGACTTCTTGGATCCTAAGACGAGGCTCAGAACGGAGCACTGAATTAGTAATGTCACTGTCAGATCTGAGTCCAGGAGATTTAATTTGATTTTAAATGAGATTGAAATTCTGGCTCCTTTTTTTTTTAAATAATGCATTTTCAATTCATTAGGTATCTCCGTTTATTTATTGTCTTTCGATTGGACTCTAGTAAATCTTTGCAGTGAAAGGATTTGGGCAAAACTGACTTTTTTTAAGGGTGGTGGTAAGGTGATAGCATTAGAGTTTTGTTCAATTCTAAAGGTCAACATTTAATCAAATTCTTAATTTATGAATTAATTCGATATTTAATAACTTTTTCCCTTCACCTGTTGCATTGTATAATAGATGCTTCATTTAATTGATATTTCAAAGCACAACGACCTGCTGTACAGCTATTATGCTCAAACTTGAACAGTATTCTCAAGTGTTAAGCGATCGCATCTTTGTCTTTATCTTTATACTGTGTGTGTGTGCGTGTGTTTGTGTGTGTGTGTCTGCACGTTGAATTTATATAACATAGTACATATTTTGTGGTAAACTTATAAGGCAACATGTTGGTTCTAATCAGCAGCCGACTTCCTCCTACAGCTCCTCAGTTATTTCATGCCAAGCCCGTCAGATATCAGGGAGTTAAAGTTTGCCTACATCATAAACTCTATTATTTCCGTCTCGCCATTGTTTTCCCTGTAACTCTTGTTTGGCATCTTCGGCTCAGGAGTGTGGTCACCTTCCAAAATTATCCGGTTTTGTTTGCCTTATCAATAGACAAATAAGTTTCAATTCTGTGATCACAAACACTGCAGACAAGGGACTAAAAGTGGCCAGGCTTTGTTAGCCTGCAGCTCCAAATAGAGTGAGTTATTAGGAAAAAATTGAATAAGACGTATACAGAGAGACAGAGAGAGTGTTTTTCTCACTCGGCTCAACTATTTGTTTTATTTTCCTCACAGAGATTCTCAGAAATAGACATTTTACAATTTTGTTCTCATTAGAAAACGTCCCCCTGTGTTGTTTCAATGCCAACAGCAAAAACACCGAATCGAGATAAGCGACGCGGCAGGTCCAGTGTCATCTCACAGCTTATTTGCACTTCAGAAATTTAAAACCATTTGAACTCTAATGGTCCCAGCGTTCACTCTTAAGCAGCTTCAAAGTTGGATAAAACATTCTTTACACCGTTTGACAACACTGAATATTCTGTAAGTGCTTGTTTTTCTGCACATCACTGCAGTTGTTTCACACTTGGACTGAGAGAAATATCCACGCTGCCTTTTTTTCGGAATTCACTATTACATCAAACAGAATTTTAGTCATCTGCATCATTTTGTACATATTGCCTTTTAATTCAGCATGACATATTCGGTACTGTCTTTAGAAAAACGGAATTTAAAATGCTACACAGCAGCTGTATTTGCCCCGTTTCTTTCCCTGCTTCCTACTTGTTCTCCCTTTTCTGTGTTTTTGTTGTTTAAGAGATAACAGAATATTTATTTGCAGAGGAAATTTTTCCTCCTAACCATATTTTCTCTGCACAGTGAGACGGCATTTCTGTCTCGGTCTGAGGAAAGGTTCTGAAAATGACTCACCATTTTCTCTCCCTGTCTCTGTGTGTTTTAGTTGTCCAGCACATAAAGCGGAGAGACATCATCCTGAAGAGGGAGTTGGGCGAAGGCGCATTCGGGAAAGTCTTCCTGGCAGAGTGCTACAACCTGAGCCCCACCAAGGACAAGATGCTGGTGGCTGTCAAGGTACATCTTCTCTGTGTGGCTGAGTGTCTGCATGAACGTCTGTATGTTACAAATAGTGCTAAAAGAATGGTTCGGCACGCTGGGAATTGAGCTTATTCGCCTTCTTGCTTAGAGTCGATTGATGCCACTCTCCAATCCTTCACTGAAGTCTCTGGCGAAATCAAAGTTGAGCACTGGGACTGGCAGCTCCGACTTCTGTCTGTCCTTGTCGACACCCAGAGCCTCAGTGTCAACCGAGGGACGCACATTAAACTGCGATCCCGTAAACCGGACACTTTGTTTTGAAGCGCACAAAGCATTTAGAAGCATTTACCTGATGTGGTGGCTCTCAGCCACCTTCACCAGGCCCAAAATTAAGTTGCGCATGGCGGCTCCCGATGTGAATATGCAAAACTGTATGAATGTGAAGCAGGGCGATACTGAATAAGAGGTTGCAGACTCAGCAACTCACAAAACCGCCCTGACCTTGACAACAGGAGCAGTGGAGGAGCTGAGAGGAAGATGATGGAAGTGTCCGTTTCCTTCCCTTTAGGATTAACAAAAAGTGTCAAATGTTTTTAAGAAAGCTTGCTCTACGGTGACATCTTTATTTTTAAAACGCGATATAATGTGAATTTCCATCTGACCGTGCTCTCGTCTGCAATAAACCAGGGAGAGACTGAATCCACTTAAAGGTCAACAAAGGGAAAACCATTGCAGTGCATTCCCTCAATTTATTGTAGTTGGGCACTTGAAAGTATTGTTTTGGAGAGATTCCCAGAAAAGAAAGATTTCCTTAAGAATGCGGTTTGATTCGGTAATAGAATTTTACGGCCATTTTACCTGCCCTGTCGTACATCTCCACCACCGCCAGCGCTTCACTGCGAGAGGAGCACATGGGAGTAAATGGATTTCCATCCCAAGGTCTTTCCATCTGTAATAACATCAGCAGCCGGCTGGGAAAGCAGGACCCAAGGCCAAGGAGATCAAGAGAAGAAACTTGTTGTATTTTCCTGATGCTGATGAAATGTCAAGTGTCTTTTTTTTTCTCCAGCACAAGGCACAATATTGATGATTTGTTTTCTTCTCTTTCGGATACTGACATTTTTGATATTTCATGTGTTCGGCACTTCAAAGCAGATCAAGCTACTTGCTGCTGGATCCTTTTACCGATCTGATCGGTTTGTGTGTACTGTTGTTCCAGCGAGCTGAACCTGTATTCCCTCAGCGTTTGCAGCCATAGTGATAACTGGCCTAAAGGCTTTGTACAGGATTATGAGGTGGATATGATGCATATCCTCCCACTGTATGCTGTGCTACTATTCAATAGAGAAAATTCCGTTCTGCTGGGAAAGATTCAAGGCTTTATTGAAAGTGCTTCTTTATTTCCTTTTTTGCTTCTGAGTCTGTGATGTGCTGGTGATGGATGGTGATTACGGGCACAGGTGGACAAACAAGCCGTGTTGCCAACTGAGCCATTTTTCACACGTAGCTTGGCCACCTTAACCCCACTGGGAATCTCTGGGATGTGCCGGAGGAGTCTTTAAGCAGTGGTCCAAAATCTTGGTGAGAAAATGAATAACTCTTAATGTAATAAATGCCGTGACATGGCATGAGCTCAGCGAAATGATGCCATGGCAAATGAACGCTGTAATTAAATCTATAGGCGATTGAACCAAATATTGGAGTGTGTGATTTGTGTGAGTGTGTGAACGGTGCAGAGCAGAAATTCTCTGTTTTTTGCAGTAGGAATGTGTTTTTGTGTGCAATACGTCTCACGTGTAAATCTGACTCATCGTTTCCCTTTTCAGACACTGAAGGATCCCAACCTCTCAGCAAGGAAGGATTTCCAGAGAGAGGCAGAGCTGCTGACCAACCTGCAGCACGACCACATCGTTAAGTTCTACGGAGTGTGTGTGGACGGAGACCCTCTCATCATGGTGTTCGAATACATGAAGCATGGAGACCTCAACAAATTTCTCAGGTCGGTTTTTTGCTGAAGGTTAAGACACTTTAACCTTAATGCACCGGGCGAGTACTGGCGGAAAAAATGAGAGATTCATCGTGTGAACGGACAAACTGTAGTCGGTGAAAGCCTAATTACATTGTGAACGCACATTCTCTGGCCACTTTATTATGTACAACTGTACAATCTAGTGGAACCCAATACAGCAACTCTGCTATGAATTCCACTATTACAATGTTATATTTTCTCAGTTTTTAATTGGAAATTGTCACAGAGGTGATAGTTCTACTCTGTTTATTATTGAGTTCACAGTGGGTGATGGAGTCATCTCTGGAGTGCATTATAAGAGTTAATGGTTCTAAAGTGGCTCTAAAGTTTTGCTCCCTCGTTGATTTTAAATATTGTTGCCAGTGAGTATATGTGCCAGATTTTATTTGAAGGTAGTCCAGTTGGACTCTTATTAATTGCTTATTGTAAAACTTCCGTTGTGTCTATGTAAGAAAACTCAAATCCTTTATCAAATTCCTGCTGCCAATACAATATCCAGCCAACTTTCCAGCTTTCTGGGTTTGCAAACACGAGTGCTTTAGTGCTTTTGTTCGGTAATGTCAGGCAGCACCGAGGGAAGTGACCTCAACAAAAGTGACACGATGCCGGTACAGCGAGCACTTTGGTAATGGGAGGCTTCACTGGAGTCGATGTCAGTGCGCACAGGAGGAGTCTGGGATAGAAGTATGCTATTTCAAGTGTGTTGATGCGAGCAGCTGTGTGTGTGTGTGTGCGTGTGTGTGTGGCCTATTTCGTTTTAAGTTTGAGCAATAGTTAAAAAGATGACATTACGATTGAGTGTGAATATTTATGTGTGTGTGTGTGTGTGTGCGTGGAATCAAGAGTGCGTGAAAACTTCTGTTGGGAAATCATTCCTGAAATGAAAGGCAACGTCGCAAATGATGAAATTCTTTCATGCAAGGTGCAAGATGTGACGGAGTTTTTGGTCTATTGGCCCTGTTGGTCACATTTAACAGATGAGATGAGCGGTGAATCACTAGGAATGAAAAGAAGATGTGACGTGCAGGTCACATAAACGGAGTGCAACCTGCGCTCATTCAGCCACCGATAGATGCATGTGTGAAAAGACAAAAAGGCACAAAGTGAGAACAGGTACTACTAATCTCTGGACAGCGGAGCTGAATTAATACACACACACACGTGAACAAAGAACACTGAATTGCACGAAAATTGAGAGATGGAAAAAGACAGACAGCCTGAGAGAGCTTGAGTAGTCTTCCCTGCATGGTGCCTGGTCTGTAATCACACTGACGAGAAGGTGATGAGAACAGCAGGAAATTCGCAGGAAATGAGTTCGTCAGCGTCACCCAGAAATGCTAAGCAGGGAAAGAGCTCTCAAGTTGTTCTGGTAAATTTATGACTTACTGTACCGTGATGAAATTCCTGAACCTTGGTCAAAATTTCTGACCCGATGGATACTTGGAAATATTGCCAAAAGGCAGCTTAAAAACCAAGAGTCACATATGAAAATTAAAATAAAAAGAAATTCCAGACAGTGCACAGCTTATCACAGCAATTAAAGCTGCCTGAGTGGTTGCAGGTAATAATTAATTTAATATTTCTAACAGTCTCTTTTTATTATTATAATTATCTTCAATTGGTAGAGAATGGCATCAATACCACCAGGATAAAGGAGCATTAGTAGCGAAAGGAGCTTTGGGTTACTCATTAAAAAGGTAATCAGGTTATAGTCTGCTCTGCTGAAGATACATTAAAGGCTTCTCCATTTACAGATATTACAGAACTTAATAAATAAATTGAAAGTTTTTACTGATTTATGAACAATAAAACACATGCTTTTTAATTTCCATCCGCTCAGAGGTTTTGGTTCCAGCCAGTACGACCAGTCTTACAGACTTGAGGCCCTGTGGTATCACTGACTGTTGCTATTGGCATTTTGACTATTGGCTCTCTTCATTTTTTGTCACCTCTTTCTTGCATAACTGTTTCTCGTAATCACAAATAAACATTTTTTTTATTTCTGTCACTTGTGGACAGGAGTTAATCATTTTGCAAAAGTTGCATTGTCTCTCTAGAACAAACTATCAGACACCATCGGTATTATTCCTTGTATTGCAGAGCCCACGGCCCAGATGCCATGATCCTGGTGGACGGCCAGCCTCTGCAGTCCAACGGAGAGTTGGGCCTTTCCCAGATGCTGCACATCGCCACCCAGATTGCCTCGGGTATGGTCTACTTAGCCTCCCAGCACTTTGTCCACAGAGATTTGGCAACCCGCAATTGCCTGGTGGGCAACGGCCTCTTGGTCAAGATTGGAGACTTCGGCATGTCCAGAGACATCTACAGCAGCGACTACTACAGGGTGAGACTTCAGAATCCTTATTTTGATCATTTTCTGCATTAAAATTATCTGCTGTTTTGTATGTGTTAGCCCTGACATCTGTGCTGAAAATTGTTTTTTTCCATCTTGCTTGTCAGCTTGCCTCTGTTCTGACAGAACCTTTATGTCCTTCAGTTGCTGTTCGTCACAGAAAACATACCTGCGGTGATAATTAAATGTAAATTAAAAGTATATTCATCATACATATAATTGCACAATTTGCCATCAGTGCTCTACTATATAATGATTGATGTCCTCTTAGGCAAGACTGAAACGCAGTAGGTCCAAGCTGAAACTTATGGTGATTTGATCTGAAACAGAAGAGACACAACCTACCGTCACAAACAGTAGACTTTGGTTTGGGGCAGACGGGTGGTGGAGTGGTTGGTGCTGCTGCTCCTTCACAGCTGGAAGCTCCCCAGTTCAAATTCATCTGCGGGCTGTGGAGTTTGCTTGTTCTGCTTGTGCTTGTTTGGGTTTTATCCTCCCACGGTCCAAAGATGTGCACGTTACAGAAGGTTTATTGGCGACCCATTATTGCCCACAGCCGTTAGTGTGAACAGTTGTCTGTCGTGTCTGTCTGTCTGTCTGCGTTGGCCCTGGGATAGATTGGAGAACTGTCCAGGCTGGACCCCACTTCTTGCACAGTGGCAGCTGGTATAGGCTCCAGCCCCCCTTTTGACCCTGAACACGATAAGTGATTATTGATAATTGATGGATAAATGAATTTAAATAAACTTTCTAACTTTGCAAATGGATCCTAAACAACCTGGACATTAATTCTCAGTGTTGACAGCTGCTGTGTGGCTTATATTATATATTGCCTTTCATGGAGACATGGGAGTTGTCTCTCCCCAGTGCCGCCATAAGCAGATTCTGATCTACAGATGAGACTGTAGTGGATTAGCAGGGTGCTGGGAAATGAGCCTCCAGTCTGATGATCGGAGATGTGTTTATATGGATTCACATCCTCTCTGCAGTTTAACACCATTAGCAACACTGAACACCGCGAATCAGAGCGAAACCACTGGGCTGAAGAATTCAGCGCTGTGATGAATAAATAAGTGGATATTATGGAAAACAAATGGCTCCTGTAAACACGCTGGTCTTGTAAAATGACTTTAGGTGTACCCCAGGTTGATTTCACCAAAGTGACAGCTGGGCCAGTTTGGGCTTTGCTGGGGGCAATGCCAGAAGTACCTGCCTGCTGGGTGAGCAAGTCGGCACACACAAAATGATTTGTGAGAAAATGGGAACGAGATGTTTGTAGCAGTGTAGTTTGGTACATGGCTCCTCCATGCACCCCATCTGTGGGCTGTGTCTATTAGTAAAATGTGAATATTTTTGTTTCAGATGTGAAAAATATTTGATTTCATTTTGCCCCTGTCGGCCTGCATTGTTTGGTTCAGGTCAATGATGTGGTTGAGTGTTCATCGGAACAACCAATAACTTTTTAGGCCCTTAGTCAATGTCAAAATGTCGGCTTGGCAATGTGGTGAAGATTTTTCATTGGCTTTATTTCATAAAAGCATCTAAATATAATCCTTATCTCTTCAAAAGTTAGGATCAGAGCAGTGTAAACATTTGAACACTTAAATTCCCAAACTGGTCTTAGTAATTCTGTTTTTCAAAAGGAATATATGAATTACACAAATTTCTTATGGTTGATGACTTACAAACCTGAATAGTATAATCATTTTCCAGACACTCTCCTGGAGTATGATATTTAAGGTGTATCATAGGTTTAATCCTAGTATAAAGAATAAATTCTACTTACAATAAAAATATTCATTATAAACTAGGTGTTTAGAAGAATAACTGGATGTTGTAGACACTGCCAGAGATTTCATGCTATCCATCTCCCAGATAAATTATTCAAATGTTGTAATCTGCCCGTTTCAGTATACATGCGTGGATTTAGTGTGTGTGATTTAGTTTGAGCGTTATCATTGACACAGTTATCACTCAACAGCTGCCTCATGTAAGTGTCGAATTTAGCAGCGCGAGTTTAACTTCTATGAAAGTAGATTTTGCTATTTATTTCTTAAATTCACTTTAGGAATTAAACAAACAAGCATACCATCATGCAAATGCCACTTGTGTGAACAGATTAGTTCTTTGCTGCTGTGTACAAGCAATAATTCACCAATTTTTTTATACTGCAAAATGGAATTCATGACCTGTCATACCTGTCATAAAACAGATAGATTACCTTTCCTTGTGGGGTGTAAAACACTTGTTTGACTTAAGAATTCTAATGCCTTCATCTGAATAAATTTAAAGTTTGAACATGAAACTGAAACTTTAATTGGAATATACAGGCTAGGCTATATATCAAATGTAATCCTTTTTTTTTCTATTCACCATATGCTCATCATTATGGCCTGTCAATGTTTTGAGTAATATTTAAAATTTTTTGAGATTTTATTGCTACATGCAAACACAGCAGCCTGGAACATTTCTTTCTCTTCTAATTTTCTGTTTTTTTTTATGCTACACTTCTGTTTAACACTTTCATTCCTTCCGTCTGTAAAGACACTCAGTCACCCAGGTAATCGTTATCTCAAAAGTGCTGTTCTTTAGAAACTGTATTTGCTTGTAGCTCGTGAAGTTCTAAGTCTGATCAACTGGATCATTCAGGCTGGTCTATAAACTCTGCGGAGTCGTTGGGTCTTTGTTGCTCTCATGTGTTGTTAAAGTCACATGTGTTAATAGTGTGAAAGATTTCTGCACACAAACAAGTAAGAGAAATTTAGAACAAGAATATGGAAATATTCTAACATGTTGCTTAGTGAGTATTTATATTGATGTAAATATTTTGAGACCTTTACACTTACCAATTACCGATGTGCAGAGGTGAAATATTTCTTTAGAGGTGATGATATAATATTAGTATCTCTCCATGTAAAATGCATATTTTGTTTTGTGGCATGGTTTCTAAGTATGTTTTCCCATTGTTCCTTCTCTTTACTGGTATTTGCTATGAAAGAACTGGTTTATAAGACATAATTTTAACTGATATTATATATCAATAATAGCTAATATCACAAAATCAAAAAAAGATTAGAAAATCAAAGAAAAGACAACAGCAACAAACATATCTGGAGATCAGTTGGAGCCTTTGGTTCTGTAGAACTCACAAAACTTATAAATTTAAGCTTAAAGAAAGTTTTTTTTTTTTTTTCTTAAATCAACTTGTATTCCACCATAGTACAACGTTGAACTACTGCAGCCAGTTTGAATTCACACTAGTCCAGTAAAGCTGCTGGATGATGCCAGTATCTCTGTGGACGTGCTGGGCAGTTCAGGTGGGGCCTCTCTCTATAAATAAAGCAAAAACCTCAGCAGTTTTTCTTGTTTTGTGCCCAAAGAACCGTTTTTGCTAATTGTCTCTGGAGGCCAAGTTACGGCTAATTTAGCAGGCAGATACTGTTCAGCTGGAAGATTAAATGGTTCAGCTGATTGTTCTTGTCTGAACATTTGCAGGCCTTATATATAAATAAATGGCGCCTGCGAGTTAACTGTTCTGTTAAGATACGGGCAGAGAATCGAAGAGAGGTTTAAACGGATTCCACACACGACACAGAAGGGCAGCGTAAGCCTGGTCTCGTACTGTATTCACATGTGTTACTACACTTCGAGTGGTAAAAGTATTAACCTACCACTGCAGGGGACTGGATTCAATTTCACCCACAGGCGATGTTCACAAGGAGAAAGCCAGTGAAGGACAGCCTTGACACTACTGCAGAAAATACCGTTGGTTGTTCAGGGTTGCCGCCTGTATAGAGCCGGCTGGACCTGCAGATGATGAAGGTGAACCTCTGCGCACATTTTGCTCCTCGCCGGCGGGTGAAAGGAAGCAGCTGGTGACAACACGTGTAGCTACAATTTGCTCAGGCTGGTAAGAGAGCCCCGTTGTGGGAGCCGTCTGATAAGCCGAATAGTTATTTAGATTGTATGCCACACCGGGTGAGACCGGCTGGGGTCATAACCCAACTCTCCTCCTTGCTTCTATTGAATAAAGACAAACATATGCACCGATGTGAAAAAGAATAAGCAGATGGACAAAGAAAAGACCAATTATGTGATTAGAAGTGGTCGGTTGCAATTAGAGGGAAAAATCTGGAAAAATAATGGTGCAAACATGTCAAAACATCACTTCTAATTGTTGCATAAAACGGGTGTTTGGTTTGCTTGTTTTTCTAATATTCAAAACCAAGGTTGTGACTACAAATACATAAATACATGTGAAGGAAATAATTAATTGACTGTGAGGCAGTGTGGCAGTCTCAGAAAACTTTTTTTTAACTCAAATGCTGGTTTCCTCTATCAAAGTCAGTGTTGAATTTATTGAGGACATTTTAGACGGTTGAATAATTTAGTGATTCAACACACTCACTAACACGCTGCAGTGAGAAGGGGAGAACAGTTCTTGCAAATCTGTATAGATTAGACAGAAAGCAAAGAAAATTGTTTGTAAAAAAAAAACAAAAACGGACTACTGTCAGTTCGAATTTAGACTATTGTGTTGTGTGAGTTGTGGCTGGTATGAAGCTGCTGTTTGGGCATTTTGATAGCATCACTGTCTGCCTACACAGAATAATATTGACAGCACCCAGAGATAAGGAATTCCTAACAGCATTGGACATTTTCCCTGTGTTGAGTGATTATAAATAACTGCGCCCTGCCAAAAAAACAATCCTCCCATCGCTGACTAGTCGTATTGACGCTCGTTGCCCTCTGGGACTCCCAAGACACTTTGCGGCAGAAGGAAACTACTTCAAGTAAGAAATGAATATTGTCCTAAATCACATCCATCTGTCACATCCTCCTGCTCCACCTGCACTGGATATGCTTTTCTGTTGTTTCAAAAGAGACAACGGCAGAGGCTGCACAGGCATATGGCAGCACCGGCGCCTGCTATGTAGGTGTTTTATACCACTGCCTCACTATATATCAGGTAATGTTTTCCCCGGGTTCAGAGAGTGAAGCACTGAATTATGCATGTTTAGGAAGGTATAAATGACTCTAAAGGCGCCTATGTTTTAAAGGTGCAAAAGTGGAGACTGCAAATGTGTGTTTTATTTATTTATTTTTTTTGCCAGAAATGTTGCAGGTACATATGGAAAAGCTCACGCTGGGGTTCTGTCAAATTGAGGATGTCAAATGTCATTATGAGATGTGGGCCTATTATTTTGTCTCACTGTAATGGCATGTTTCTGTGTGTGTTATGTCCTCTGTAATACAGGACAGAGTTCCTGTAACAATGTGCACTGCAGAACATGCGATAGCCCATGACAGTTCATTTTCATCTGTCATATTTCTTGTCTTTCCCAGTTACATTTGTACACTATTCATTCGTCGTGTCGAGTCAGGAGTCAGAAAGCTGCTATTTGATCTGTTAATGTACTTAATTGTATTTTTTAATTTGTGTGAAATGACAAGAAAAAGTTTTGGAAGTTTTCAGTTTGGCTCTCTGGTCCTTGTGATGTTACACAGTGGTTCTTCTAAGAGAAAAAATCGTTTCCAAACGTCTCATTACAGCCTAAATATGAATAGTGCATTGTAGGTTTGTGTTAGAGGCTAAGATGTAGAAGCTTACAGTTTTTACTGCTTTGCTTGGGAATACTAAAAACCTTCTCTCCAGAGACTTTCTTGCGGCTTGAGTGTTTTCTTTAAGCAGTAGCAGGGTATTGTTCTTCATTTCAATGGGTTGAACGCCGTCTGAATGTAAAGCAGGATTGTCTTGTCCAGTTATCCTTAGCTGGACGAATAAAAGGCAAAGTCAAATTTCTAAACCCGACCATTAATCTCACCATTTCGGTGGGAACTCCAAATATTTCATAGAGCGAATCAGCATGTTTGAATCACAAACTATTGGCTATCAAACGCCGTAACAATGTTATAATCTAATGCCTCAGTTTCAAGGACTCTGTGTTCTTTGTGACTCTGCCAGGAAGTCTCTGCTTACCTGCACTGCTTTGCTTTGAAGAAAAATGGTCCCCAGGTTTCTACTGTTACAAGGATCAAACAGATGCTCCTCTGCTGCATTATTTATCAAGCACAAGCTCCTCAAAACTGTATGCAGCCTGGTGCTAATGAGTACACAGAGCATATTTATTACTGCTGCATGGAGGGATGAAAAAACTCTGCTTTGCCTTCTTCCTCTGGGTCTTTCTTCTCTCCAAGCCTGGAATTCCTGTCTTACATGATCACTCTTTTATCAAGTAATACATTTATGAAATGATCCAGATGCTGTCGTCCGCCTCACGGGATGTCGTGGCGTTAGGTGGCCCAGGCGAGGCAGTTCCTTCAGGCTCGGGAGCTAGTTCAGCGTGATGGGAGAAATTTGTTGAGCTGTTTTCTTGCTGAGAGCTGCTTGAGAGGATTGATAATACTCACATGTCAATATGGAGGCACTTCCAGCAGCTGATTAGCTTAACATAAATTGTGCAAACAAGGGAAACTCCTGGGTAGGTAGGTTCTTACTAGACTTCTAAAGTTTGGTAAATCTACAATACGCTACTGACGCGGACACTAGTATGATACTCCCATTCACCAAGCTCTGCATGCTCCACTACACTCTGACCGGCAGACAGTCATTATTATGAAATTACAATAAGTGGAAATGCTCCAGAATCTGATTGTCACGCAGAAACTATTGGCCTTCTCTGGTTGGTTAGAAGGGTGAGTCTCACTCACCTTAAAGGTGTTAATGTAAAGGAATACTGTGGGTCTGTGAATTGTTGGCAGTTCTGTTCAATGAGTCTGATCCTAATGAGGCTTAACTGCACCTGTCCACTTTTTGCAGCTATTTATAGTAAAAATTAATTGATAAATATCCATATTGTAGCTGAAACACATTTAGTTAGTTTAATTTATATAAATCTAAATGCTTAATTGCGGAGTAACTTTCTAAAGTCTAGGCTTCACCTACAGGGTTTTTCCTGTGGTGATGCCATCCTGATAATATGCAAAATCATATTTGCATGTCTACTCTTCCTGAATGACATCAGACTGAAGTACCAATAAGTGAATCATTAGCAGATGTAATAATCAGGTGAAACTTGTTCGTCAACACTGACATTTGCAAAACGCTAGAAGTTAGTTAGAAAAAGTTGTTTTCCATGAAGAGACCCACTAAAGTCTCGTGGTGGACGTGGCAACTTAAAGGAGGTCAAACCGTGACCAGTGGGGAAATAGCCGGATAAAAATAGAAATAGAAATAATATTTCATTAAAGTTTTCTACCTGAATGCTTTGAGGTAATAATGCACTGCCTTGCTATACCATCAGACGATTTCTAAGCTCATTGCAATACTGGTAAATATTAAATGAAATAATGATTCTGTTGAATTACTTACATGATACATGACAGGTTGGTCTTGGGATGTATATGACTGAAATGCAAAGTTGCTCAATGTCCATAGTGCTCTGCTCTGAGTGTAAGTGTGAGTGTGTATTTTAAAAACCTTCAAAAACTTTCACCACCCACCGGCATGCGGCGGCCAGAGTAGATACCACTTTATCTCCACTTGGCAGCAGCGCAGCAGGTAGAAACCTAATGGACATCATAGCCTCTAAAAGTGAACTTGTGTTCGCTGCTGTTTGAGCTGGAAGAGCAGAGATAGCAATGTAGTTTGAGCAGGGAGAGAGTGTGTCTAGATGGTTATCAGGGCCCTTAAAGATGTCTGGGGCCTCCCAGGGCTCCCTGCAGCCTGCAGAGCACCCAACGAAGAGCCCAACTGGGCCAGTAATCTATCCCCCTGCCATGCTGCTGTGCTCTCCACGCCGTTAATCCAATCACTCCCCTGCCACGGTGGGACAGGCAGAGCACTAATCCAGTTTACACAGCAACACAAAAAAGCCCCAGACTCATTCCTCACTCCCCACAGAGCGTCGCCAGCTTCTCCAAATGACATTGAGTGAGAAAGATGAGGATAATTACAGGGGCAATTATTTTATTTTTATTATGTGTTCAGCCGTTTTTTTTTTTTTCTCCCCTCTTTTTTTTTTTTTCTTCCCGTGTTCCAAAGTAATTGCCATGGCTTGTCACAAAAACCCAAGGTGATAGCGAGCAGTCAGCCAGAGTCAGCCGGTTTTAATGCGCCTCATGACAGCGGTGGTGGTTGAATCATTAGTATGCATCTGATGAGGTTTGGCCTTGTGTGCAATGGGCAGAGTGGACCTCAGATAAGTCATTTAGACTAACAGGAACTTAATTAATTCAGTTTAATCCTTATAAAGCTCCACAGGGGGAGAGATTGGTATACAACTCGCCAACTCCTTCACCTCCCTTTCGGCCCACCTAGCCTGGCTCACCCTACAGACTTTGCACAACGGAGGCGACTGGTCTTAGCATCAATATTGGCTTAATGTTGTGTACAATACTAAAACGTGTCACGTCTAATGAGACCGGGCGGGGTATAAGTCAGTGTTCATTTTGCTATTAGCTTTTAGTGGAAGCACGGCAAGTGAGGTTGAAGGTGAACGCACAAGAGAAAACTACCGCCAGCCCTCCTCGCTGTTCCAAAATTATCTCCGAGACTGTCGATAAATACCGTGTGTGTTCACAACGCAGGGAAAGGGCACCTTACTCGAAACACTTCTCAAATTTATGTTTACCTTAATTACTATTTTATCTCTCCTGCCACCTGAAGAAAAACACCAGCAGGGTGGCGGTGGAACATGTTTGTTTGAGCTGAGGTTCAGCCCGAGAATGAGCTGGCAGGGAGGAGTTGGAAAAAAATTAGGAGCTACACTACAAGACGGTTTTGTCTTTGAGTTTCTCCTAGTAGCTCAGATGCCCTTGGGCAAGACACCAAAGCAGAATATTGACTGAAGGATTTGGAGCAACATAAAAGTGTCCTCTCCTCACTTTACAGCCCTTATCGCTTACTGGGAATAGCAGTAAACTGGTTGTGCTGGGAGTTCTGGGGTCTAGATGTGTATGAAAGTTGTTAATGAAACAAAGAAATGAGTCTGGAAAAGAAGGGTGTGTTCAGCAGAGTCTCTCTAGACTTCTTGATAAATGGTGAAATGTTTTAAACCACTGATGTGATGACTGAAAGGATTCAACTTAGCTGTAAGTTTGCAAGTTTGCTGTAACAGAAAATCTAAATTGTGTCAAATATTGTTGTCACTTTTTTTCAGAGATTAAAGGGTTAACATCTGACTACAGTATCAAAGTGCAGTTTTTTAGTGATGAAGAGATGGAAGTGAAAGGATGCCCTCCATTTGTTTTGCTGAAACGCCACTAAGACCAAAAGTTGGACATTACAGAGGTTAATGAGGTGTGATTTTAAATCACAGTCAGCATATAGTGTAGGTGTCGTAGAAAACCGTCTCTAATGGTCTTGTTGACCTCCAGGCATGTGCACAAAAATCGATGCATGCTTAATGTAAAGAAGTTGCACAGCTTTGTGATGTCACTGTGCGGCAACTGCTATACAACACTGTACACACACAAGAAGTCCAAGGTCCAAAATGACACAAAATCTAGAAATATGAGGGAGATCCAGTATGAAGAGAATACAAAATTCCTCAGGGTTCTTTATTGTGAGAACATTTACCTTCCGCCAAGTACTACAGAAGGTTATGAGCCGTGTAAGAGAGCGTGCCCAGCGGATTCTCTGAGTTAAACAAATTCTTTCCGAGCGCTGCTGCATGGTGACCAATTGTTGCCATCACAGTCCGTTTGTAAAAGTGAGGCTGTGTAGCTTTTGTGGTTCCGCAGCTACAGGTGGTGATTTCCCAACATTCTGAAGTTACTGTAGGGGTTTAGACATCATCGTTGAACGGGGGCACATTAATAAAATGTTGTGCGACTGTAGCACAAACAGTGAAGCGTCACCAGCCAGCAAACAAACACAGAAATGTCTGATTCAAAACAGACATTAGACAAAATTTGTCATCACGCGCAACTGAATATATATGTTAAAATAAAGACACAGCAGCAAAAAGAGTGCTATATTTACAAGGAATTTCTTACTATGTAGGAAGGACTAACATAAATTGGTAATTGATTTCTTATAATCTTTTGTAACCGAGTCCCGGAGAGAGTCTTACACAGGAAGGACAAATAAAGGTAAACAACTAAAGTTCACATACTCAGCAACTAAATTTGATGAAGTGTAGAAACTGTAGGTCGTTCTGATCAAGCGCCCAGGAAGGAGCAGCCTTTTGGCAAACTGACAAATCTCTTGCTTCTTTAAAACATCTACAGGAGTCATCTGCTACGTGAAGCTGACACGCTGAGATTTTGTTAGACTTTCAAAGGAAATGTGCAATGAGCAGGGTATAAAACTGGGAGGTAATTAGTAAGACATTAGTTGATTCTTTTCTGCAGTACTCAGAATGCCACACGGCTCTCACAGCTCAAGGCTCACAGATGTTGGAGCTGGTAAATGGGGTTGGGAGAAGAGCTGATTATGATTAAATGAAACTGATTGTGTTGTAACCCAGAGGTACAGAACTCAGGGACGGTGAGGGTGAATGTAGCTTCGAGCTAAGAGGTTTTTTGGTCTCTTTGTGTTTTTTTTCTCATTGTTGTTCTTTGGAAGTGGGTATTTTATGGTTTTCTTAATCACAGAAAATGAGCTCAGAACTACAGATACATGGATGGGTGGATGTTAGATATGTGTGTCTGAGATGCTGCAAAAGCATTCTGTCTGTTTAAAAGATAAAAGCCTCAAAAGAGCTTAAAATCCATTTACCGCTTCTCGTTAATATAGAACTAAATTAATACATTTTAAACTCATTTCAGTTTTATATTTGTCATACCAACCCTAGTATTATAATATGCCTTTCATATTGAAACTTTTTGCTTTTAAATATAACCTTGACCATGTCAAAAAAAATAATTCTGGTTAACTCTGGTTAATATTTTATAATTTTTGTCTTAAGCATTCAGTTGCGTCTCATGGTCTTCCTTAGCAGATGGGGTTTGCTTGTCCAGCGAGTCATCTCAGTTGCCATACTGTGACTTAAATATAGAACATCTGACGCACAATACCAGCATCCAAGTGGTTGCATTCGCACAGATGAACGCTTTGGGAAAAGTACAGCGCGTCACTCGTGTATTTTTTTTTAGGTGGCAGGAAAAATAGTACAGCAACAGTTTAGCATGCTGCCCACACTGACTCCATCACCTGCAGGCTTCACATCACATCACAGCAGATGATGTTGAACTGGAACTTTGCTACTTCAATGCTCACTCCCACATCCGTCTTGTCCAGTTCATCACCGCCATGATTAGAGCACAGCCACTGACATGAATGGGAAATAGATTTTAAAACAATGTCTGCTAACCGAAGCTGAGAGCAAAGATGATTAATGGATGAATTTCTAATCAATTAATTCCCAGCCTTGTAGGATTTATAGTATGGGAAACTTCATGGCATGTTCTGTTGGTTTGAAGACATTTATACAACTTATGGCTGATACATTTGTCCAAGATAATTTTGCAGCGTGCAATTTTCTTCAAGAATGCAGAAATACATGTTGATATGCGCAGTAGTATCTACTGTGAGCAGATAAAAACAGAAATTCTATTTACATTTGCAGCCACACGAGCATGTTTACTATAAGAATTGATATGGACATGAAATCGCAGTTTTTTAACCTCTTGGTAGAAACCGACTTATAAACAACCCGTTCGGTTCCCTGTAGAGACTCTGATCCTCTGCCAGTGCCTCTGCAGAACAGGGACTGCAGATTACTATTTTTCATCAAGAACAACATGGTGGTTTAATACCATAACCTTAAGAATTTCACATCCAGTGATTTAATACATACAAAGCAGTTGGTAGATAAGTCAGCATTTTCCTATATTACATCAGTGTCAACATCCAGCAGCACGTCAGACATTCATGAGATGTTAAACCTATCGCATCAGTTACATGCAAGGACAGCTAATCCCCAGACACCTGGGAATTTTTTGTTTGTGACTCGATTTTCTAATTTGAGCTGTAGCTACAACATTTGCATTTGCAATAAACACCTCGTATCTCACTATCCTCTTCTCCTCAGGTTGGAGGACACACCATGCTACCTATTCGCTGGATGCCCCCAGAGAGCATCATGTACAGGAAATTCTCCACTGAAAGCGACGTCTGGAGCTTTGGTGTCATCCTGTGGGAGATCTTTACCTATGGGAAGCAGCCTTGGTTTCAACTGGGTAACAACGAGGTACAAACAGCCTGAAGCGTGTAGATAAACCTCCACCAGATAACAGTACACATATATATATTGTGTTTATACTATCAGAAACTGCGGTGCACGCATTAAACACGATAGCTCCAGGTCATCTGGTGGTAAATGTTTACATCTACTCATCTATTTTGAAATGCCAAGTAAAAGGTGTTTATTGCAAAACACATAAAAACGGTATATTTAATTGATTTCGAGTTGTTAAGGAGGAAAGAAATAGGAAGGGAGGGGAAATGTTCTTCCTCGCTTCAGCTAAAGTGGAAGCATGAGCTTTATTATAGCAGATTTAAATGAACGTTGCCATTTTGGATCTTAATCTACTGCCTGATGTTGTTTCTTTTCTCTCTCTGAGACTCACGCTGGCCCAACGAGGTGATAAATTGATGCCGCTTTGCCACGAGACAAGATACCACATTACATAACACCCATGATTGGTTTGTTTTTTCATCGGAGCCTCTGCTTTGAATCAATAAAATTCAATTAGGATTACTCTTGTAAAGCGAGCATATTGAGAAAATTAAATTGACCTAAAAGAATAACCTGGCATATGGCATGCATTGCACTTTTAAGTATTTCAATTGAAAGATCAATATGTTCTTGAGCTTGACACAAATTGGGATTTCCACTTTTCTGTGTATCTTGCACAGAAGGGCTTTTGATTCATTCCAAGTAAAAAAAATAATTGCTATAACCTTATAACAAAATAATCACCTGAGCACCAAATACGGAAACTCAATTATTTGTTTTTCTAATCTAATTTTGTGTTCAGGTAGTGTTAGATTCTAATATCGTGCATATTATTCATGTTTTGTTTAACAGATCACACAATAATACATTACAGCAATAATTACAAATGTGGCAATGATGCATTCTTACCTGGGTGAGTAGGAACACGTTTCAAACAGGAATTATTCTCCACTGAGCTCTATAGTCTCCACCATTCTCGTATATGGAGCCTCACAGCTGGCTTTTACAAGCTAAATGCTACGTTGGCAAACAATGAGAAATTTATGTAAAGCAACTTGTTGGATATGGAGAATATAAAAATATAAAAGCATACAGAAGCTTTGCATATGTCACTGCGAAAACGTAGCTTCCATGAAGTAGTGGAACAAGCTGAAACAGAATAAAAGTCTTATGTGTCATTGTCCCACTGTGTGGAGTGATACAGTGTGATTAAAAGCTACTTCAGACGACCCAAAAGCCTGTTCACTTTTATATTTAATGCTCCTCCTCCTTCATTGGCCTCCAAGGTGACTCCATTCCAGTCCTACACAGCCACCTGCAGCTAAGCATCCCGCACTTTCTTGTGAGAAGACAAAACCTGTGCATTTAGTGAAGATCATATATCTAATGTGATCTTAGAGTGAGGGAAACAAATCCCATGTCAATATGAAAATGCAAATGTTCGTTGCTGTCACATATTATATCTACAATGGATTAAACACGGAGGCTCTTCATTACAAAACTTTAAACACCAGCACCTCTGGTTTTAAAATTGTCATTTATAAAGATTATTGCAAAAAGGAATTCAGACTATGAGCTGTTTGAAATGCCAACTTGAAAGTCACAAAGCCTCCATGTATAACGTTGCCGTGCACAGTATGTTTGAAGACTACTGGTTTACTGTGTAGATTATTGTGATCTCAAACTATAAAACCCACACAGCTGGGAACAGAAAAAATATCAGAGAAATGACAAACATTATATATAGGAAAAGCATATGCAAAATGCACTAAAGAGCTCTACGCTCATGGGCTTGATCTCCATAAGCAGTAAAATATTAGCAAAAGGTTTATGAGTTGTCTAAGTGTGGTTATCTGGACGTTGAATCATGTCAACTGGACGTCTTTCTCCTGGTTGGCAACATTTTTCTATTCATCTACTGTATGAAGCCTCTTCAGACGGAGGGAAATGTGGGCAGAGGCCTTAGTTATATCCTCCCAGGTCGACCGTTATTTCTCACCTGGTCTGAACAGGCTCATTAGGTGGATAATAGGGGAGATGAGAGCAGGGGGGAGATGTAAGGATCATGGCTCTTAACACCCTTCACCCTGTTAGGGGAGCCTAGCTTGGTGGATGTGTGACATGGGCCTAATCTTGAATTATTTAAAAGAATTCTGAAAAAAAAATCAAGGTATTCATTTTGCAGTTATTATTGTCATGTGTGGGAGCTTAAAACACAAGGGCATAAATCCAAAGTCAACAAACATACATGATAATGTTAATTAGAATGAAGGTTTTGGTCAACAACACTTCACGGTATACTGACTGTATTTCTACAATATCCACTGGATATATTCATCACACTGTATGTGTTCACCTCAGCTCGAAGCCTTTGCTTTAATGTGATGACTGAAAAAAGAAAGGTATTGTCAGAGGATGTAATTAGAACACTGTGGATTGTTAGGTCCGTAAGAAGAAGTGCAGGAAAATAAATTGCTGCCATATATATATAGCCACAGGCTTGGCAGTTGGTGCAGTAGGTTATGAATTTATCAAAAATTCCAAAGGACATAACAACACTGCTGCAATTTACCAGCTGGTTACACGCTCATTCGTGATCATTCCCAGTGTTTCCTGAACCTTTTCTCTGATCCGGTTTTGTTGCAATGCTAAGGTTTGGTGTGGGATTGTAAAAAGGCTCCATATGTCGGTGCAGGAGCCTGTCTGCAAGGTCTGCTCAGTATCTGTTGGTTAAAAAACCTTGAAAAACCGATTACAACAAAAAAAAAAAAAAACAGCTGACTTTAGCTGGCAACCAAGTTTAACAGTAACAGTATCTCCCACAGGTTTGTATTAATAATTTGTCAACTGAGCTGTTATCAGTAACTAAATATATAGAAATATCATGTGGTGACAATGCCAAAAGCACTGAAGTCGATTCTAAAGCTACAGTGGCCCTGAAGTCACAAAAAGTCACATATGCAGTGAGTCATCTGGTAAATTAGAGCACAAGTCCAACGAAATCAACCTGTTAACAACCTCTCAAGCATCCAGCCCACAGACCCTGTGTGTTATTGTTACGTGTGATGTGGGGCAGGAAAGAAAAATCTTGTTTCCCCTGTAATATTGCACAAATTTAGGAGTCAATGCATTCTGTTTATTTCTTTCATCTCAGTTTCATTAGTTCAAACCTCAAAGGACAGTCTGCTCAGTGTCACTGGTTTCTCATTATGAACAAACCAAAGCAATCAGTCTGTGAAAATCATCTGTCTCACTCCGCCACCCTCCTTTCTTCTGTAGGTTATTGAGTGCATAACCCAGGGTCGGGTTTTGGAGAGGCCACGGATTTGTCCCAAGGAGGTGTACGACATCATGCTGGGCTGCTGGCAGAGGGAACCGCAGCAGCGACTGAACATTAAGGACATTCAGAAGGTCTTGTTCGCCATGGGAAAAGCCACGCCGGTCTACCTGGACATCCTTGGCTAGCAGCGGCTCGGGGTGGCGCATTCCTCGTTAGACAGACAGATCGGCAGAGGCGAACAGACAGACTGACCCACATGAATCCAGGAATAACCAAACCAACCTGCTCCACTGTTGAGAAACACCTACAACGTTTGGGAAGGACTTAAGTGCCTGCAACACTTTTGGATATAGTGGATAAAACGTATTCAAAAAAACATGCACTTTTACATTTTGTTTACTTGCATATAAGATGTACAGATTTGAAGAAGACTTTTTTTCCTCGAAAAACTGCAAAAATACACAAAAAAGGAGACAAAAAGGGAAGTAAAGTGGACAGGGCTGGCAATAGGAAAATGGCCACAGTTTGATTATATTACAGAGAGAACACATCAGAAATAAAATCTATACTGGGTTTGGTTTTATGAATATATATAGAAATATTACATATATTTTATATTTATTTGTTTTTGTCAAGGTGTTGAAGGGCCTGCCATGTGCATTGCTAAGGGCTCGGCCCTGTCCGGAGACGTCACCGACAAACTACTGGCAGGGACTTTACGATGGACGCCTTACTTGCATCGGCCGGCACTGAGCTTTTACTGGAAACTCTGCTCCTGTGGAATTATAATGGGATGTTGGGAAAAAAAATAAAAAATTAGCGCTCTGTTGAGAACTTACCCAATCGAACAAGCGACAAATCTATTTTAATTTAAAAAAATAATGTATATATTGTAAAATTCTACGTGTCAGAATTATGTTAACTTATTTTTTCGGACATTCTTTTGTTCATTTTCTGACTGTGATGTGGTTGGCTAAAGTATAAAGCTATGGTATTTGTTTTCATCCTAATCTAGAGGAGATTTCTATGGGAATTACCTGTGTTGGTACTGGTTTTACGTGGTGAAGGTGAACGGCAGTGAATACTGTTCAAAAAGCCCACTGACACCAAATCACACAGACTCTGGAAAATGGGAGACAACCAGGAGCCATAGTTCAACACTTTCGACACTTTTCTAAAACAGGTGATGAGACCTTGTATTCCCTTCCCAGTTCATTTGCTTTCTATGGCGAGAATTATGTGTTGCTTAAAAAATATCTTACACCACACCCCTCGCACACATACACGCTCATTTTCAGGCTTTTTGGTGTGAAACTGCTTTTCAGCTCTAAAGGAAACATTTTTATAACTGATAACAAATGAATATAAATCATTGGTTTGTCACACGTGTGACAAACATACATGGGAAATATAAGAAATTGTGCAACATTTTGGGAAAAGCTTGTCCTGTCAGGTAAACGTGAAACCTATGGCCGGAAGAAAGTTAGCTTAGCTTTGCATAAAATATGAAAAAAATGTCCCTGCCTCTGTCCCAACAGCACCACCTCTAAAATTGTTTGCAGGTTCTGTCCAGAAAAAAAAAAAACATTTATATATTCTTTTATTAACACAAATTTAATATAGAACAGAGGCTTAAATATGTTTTTTTTTTGTGTGTAGATGGCCTATACATTGTTAATAGTGATTAAATAAAATAAACAAAACTCTTTGTTGTTTATTGCATATTTTAGTTTTTAGCTGTCTTTTACATACAGGTACATAATTTTTTGTGGGTCAAATGTTGAGGCTCTGGGTAAGTTGAGCAGCTTTGTTAGTTAAAACTTTTAAAGAATTAAAACTGAGATCCCACTGTAGTGTAGAGCTGTTCTTTACCTGAAGCACGTGGTGAAGTTGATGCTATTTTTTTTTTATGACAAAAAGCCTCGAGTTACAGAAAGTAATGAAACAGATGTTTGCCTGTAAACATTAGCTCTGGCTCTGCAATCTGTTCTTTCAACTTTACAAAACACACGTGAATCATATCTTCAGATTTCCGGCCAACTCCTTCCCACTCAGAACTGATTTAAACGCTATCATAATTCATGAGGTTTATTCGGCTGCTACATTTGGACATAGCCAGGTTAGCTGTGTTTCTAGTCCTGATGCTAAGCTAAGCTAACTGGCTGCTGACGGACAGCCATGACAGTGGTCTATATCGTCATATCATTCTTTGCAAGAAAGCAAATAAGTGCATCTCCCAAAATGTTGACCAATTGCCTTAAGCTATTCTAGGTGGATATCGTCCGGATCCTCTTCGCCGCTTCATAAGCCAAGAAAAAAAAAAAACACTTTTGCTTCCTCCTTCACATTTCATTCATATCAGCAAAATGAAAACATTTGTTTCTTTTATCATTATGGTCATTTGTTTTTCATCAGCTGTACATGACTCACCGTCACACCTCTTCCTCGCACTTGTGGCCTTTGCATGTTTAGCAATGACGAGGTTTTACACCAGGTCTGTTGCTTTAATTTATAAAAGAAAAATTAAAAAAGAAACAACTCTTCTGTTACTACCAGAGAGGAGCCACTGAAGCAAGTAAATAATTGTGTTCATTTATGGAAGGTACATCAAAAACAATCATTGAAGAGGTTCAGCTAATTGTGTGGTATTATGCGTTCCATATTTTAGATAATTACAGTATTTAATGAACTGGAAAACATGAAGAGTTTTGTTCCAAAATGTGACAGTAAAACATGACCCCCCCAAAAAAAAAGCTTTGACGCTAAACAACCAAATGATTCTGCTGAAGAATTGTTTGTGATTTAATGCTCAGCTGATAAAAACGAGTTCCTTTTTGCAGTGCTAATTCTGTGACTGTCTCAGACACTGAACGACAAACCTCAGGCAACAATTTTACTTTGCGTTGTATCTGGACGTGTGACGTTTTGGAGTGGAACTCTTCTCATTGCTCCTTCATTATCTTCACATAAATCCTCACGGTACCACAGTGTTGTCTCTGTTCTCCTTGGAACTATGTAAATCATTGATGAGTATTCAGTTACTTCAAGTATTTTATATGAGGGGCAGGATGATCAAATCTAATGACTTACCCAAAGCATTGAGTTCTTGTGTATTCTCTTGTGGTAAAGATAAACGCTTAAAGACATTATGACACAGACCGTGAGCATTTGCAGGGTATTGTAATCCTTTCATGGTGAGTTCAATATTGTTTAAGTTTTCTTTTCTTTTTCTTTCCTTGGATGAAACTAACTGAAGACTTTTTGAAGCAAAGTTGGCATATTACCATGTACACATGTTACAGATTATAAAAATGTGGTATAACAACTGCAGTATATAAAATACTGGTATTCCATGATAGATCTTTGTATTAATGTGACTCTCTTAAGAAAATGTCTTCAAACAATCAGAAGATCTCCTTTTCCATTTTGTCCTGTCTTATAAAGGTGTGTGAATTTGACAAAATCTTGTCTTCATCTAAATGTGTGAGCCGAGCAGCATGAGTTCACTGTCCGTCTGTGTTATCTGCGCTTGAACTCGAAGTATGAACGTTTTTTTTTTTTTTTTTAATGAACGCTCCCAAGGTCAGAGGTCAAGAGTTTTTTGTGGTATTATTAGGAACATGTTTGACTTTGGCGGTAATTATGTATGTCTAATGTGCACAAATTGTAAAGATCGACCTGCATCGTTTAAAAGGGCGAGATCTAGCATCATAATCAGCATGTTTTGACATTTTCTTCAGTTTCAGAGGTAATCCAGTTAGGTTTTGTCACTCATGCAAGAATGAGCTGTGATGTCTCATAACAAAAATACACTAAAACACGTGCAGTACATTGGCTGCCTTTTTGAGAAAATTTCCAAGTGACTCCAAGTTAAAGAACTTAGCAACAAGTGGGTGTGGTCCTGATATTTACGTCACAGAATTATGTTTTTTTTTTTTTAAGAATTTTGCTACTCTAGAAAACGATCATACCGGCAATACTTTTATCTTCTCTCAACACTTGTTAGGCAAACAGAGGAAAGACAAGGTTAGGATTCCTTCTGGGATGGGGACCAGATTTTAGACAGATTAAAAAATAATTTTCTTAACATTTTAGTTTACAGCTGCCCTGCTCCTACAAAACACCATCATGAGAGAAAGACACACATTTAAATTAGTTTTTCATATTGTTTTCCTTGGGTGAGAATCATATGCTTTAGCAGTAACGTAAACTTCAGTATGTCAATACACAAAAAGTATAATTTTTAGCTTTATAGCTGCTACCTTGAGGTTTCATTGGCACAAGTGCATGTGTGAGACGACAGCCATCCCATTATTGTTTTTGCTGCCCTCTTACAAACAACGGAAAATGGAGACACGGTCAGCGCTGAGGGATTTGAGGTCAGTGAGCAGTGTGTTATGATGGCGGTACTGTAATTGTTTATTGATTTGCAATTACACAGTGTTTGGTGTGTTGAGGTTCTCCTGTGAGTGTTTGTGTGCGTGCGCCTGCTCAAAATTTGTGGTCTGGCCTGGTGTGTATCAAATGTCTCGTTTTCAGCTCCCCTGTGGTCTGACTGCAGCTTAGACAAATTATAAACACAACACATAAAGTCACATACATAAGTACAGTTACACACACAGCTGCTAATTATTGTAGCGTCTGGCAGTTACCGAAGAACTCAGACCATTTGTTATCCTAGTTTTTGAACGACCAGCTGAGCGCCTGAAAATTATAAATAATCTGTAACATAACTGCAGGTGTGCTAGTTCATTTGAACAAGAACAGGTAAATGTACACACTCGACACATCAGCATAATTTACTGTATTTCCATAACAGCACTGCAATTTAGTAGCAAATACAATACGTTTACTTATTTTTAATATTACCCCTTATTCCTTAGATTCAGATTAAAATAGTAATTATTATCGCTAGTATTTAGTGACAGATGATGCAACATTCCCCAAAAAGTTGTAAAGTAAATCAAATTATAGTTATTAGATTGAAAACATATGATCATTGGGACGGTGTAGGCTATAAGGTCATTAAAAAAACCTCCGGAATAAAGTGATGAACATAATGAATCAATTATTCTCATTCAGTAACATGATATTTATTGATGTGAAATGAGCCACTATGTTTAAAGGGTTCTTTTACTTTTGGCACTAGCTCAGTACTGGACGTGATGCAGCTGCTGTGACACACCGAGGCAAATAAACAACTTTAAAACCATTAGAGCCACCGTTTGCATGAGAAATAGTCAAAACTGATTTAAATCTGAACACACAGACATGCACATATTTTTAGATTTGCAATGACTCATACTTTTCTGCAATGGCAAACACACACATCCATTTAAAAATCACAGGAAAAAAAAAGGACCAGAACCTGCCTGGGAATAATCATGTTTTTAAGTTTTTTTGAACGTCAAGGCATTTCGCTACTAATTGCCTGTGTACCGTTAGGTAAGCTGTAAACAGGAAGTACTGATAGTTAATTTGGACTGCAGTGCCAAAATGTGATGAAACACAGCTCAGGATGTTGCCCATGGAAGCACTGTATTTCCCTGCTTCTTCCACACCCCATAAACGATGACTGCTAAGCTCAGGGTGCGATTATTCCCCAAATAGAAGTAGATACAGAATCAAATCTCATAATTTTCCCCCTTTTTGATTTCCTTTGTGGGCGTCAGACTTGGGAGAAAGTGGGAGAAGCGCCAAAGTGGGAGAAAGTATTAATATTAATCTTCTTCTACTACAGGCTTTTCATTCGCAGAACACTGATTATTTGCTGAGCTTTGTGTTGATTAGTTTTATTATTAGTATCAATTAGTAATAATTAGAATTCTCGTTCTTTTGTGACGTGAAAGATCCCGCTGAGAACGTTTCATATTGTGTTTTTCATGCAGATTGCTTCTCGGTAGTCCAGTATTGCTTGTCAGCTTCAAGTGCTGCAACACAACTAAGCCATTTGAGCGACAACCCAAACAAATACACAAAAGGCCCCGTTTCTAAATTGCTTTTAAAAGTGCATTTGCTTCCAGGCATTTCAGTCAGACTATCTGACTCACCCTCATCGCTGTCTTTTAAAAACACAAAGTGACTACAAGGAAATGATTCACTCACAGCACTGGAGACGGCGTGTCTTGTTTTGTCAAAAAAATCCCCAACTGTATTGGGCTGTGTCAGCTCGCCCCGAAAAGGCAGGTATTGAACTTCATCAATAACTGTGGGGACTTTATAGAAAACATAAGGACAGGAAATGAGGACTGAGGACTGTCTGTTGCTGCTTCTTGGTGCAAAGATGAGTAGGCGAGCTCATTTGTGATGAAGACGTTCTACAAGCAAAATAAGAACATACTGTACACTGACACTCATTATATCATTTGAAACCCACAAACTCACAGGCGACTGTATTGACCTTCAATGCGAGATTTCCCACAGTTTGATCACAAACGCCTCCCTCCGTATGGTAAGTCGCACAATCATAATCTCTCCCACCTCAAAGCAGTCTTGCACTGTAAACAATGTTTTTTGTCGAGTACCTGAACCCAGAGCTGCTTCTCACCACCCAGGGAGAATGCCTTTGACTAATCCCCAAGGCTTCCTTATCAACCGTGATTGAATGGAGCCTTCATTTCCCAGAAGACAGCCCAACCTTTATCTTGCCTATTTTCTATTTCTGCATCTCTTTCTTTCCCCCCACACAGCAAGGTGTTTGTGGGAGAAGGAGACCCGCTAACTGTTTACCCCCTCCAATATGCGCATTGATTCCCCAGTGGGTGTGCGTTTGAAACATGAAAGGCATCCAACAAAATGGAAGAGTTCCACTTCATTTTCTTTGCAGCCAATCAGTGCGCAGTGACCCAGATAAGAAGTGTGATATTGATGATGACAGCAATAAAGACATATTTTCTACGCAAGCCTTCCTTCTAATTAGCTTGATCAGCGGAGAAAATAAATGAATTTTGACAAGATGCAAAAGAGGTGATGTGGTGGGAGGATTAGACAAGCGAGCGTGGCAGGAGGAGGGAGCGGGATTCTGAAGGTTTCGTGGGGTTAAGTGAATCCACTGTTGGGGAATGGGTGGCAATTACCACTGAAATGAGATTTCGTGGCTTCAGGTGCCTCCTAAATACGGTGTTTGATCAAAGTAATTGTTCAGGGTCAAGTGGGTGATACCCATTGATGATGCTTTCGCTGTTTTTGCATCTCTTGAGGAGTGTCTGCATTTCAGACAAGCGGCGATGTGTACAGTATTAAAAGTGCACGTACTGTTACTTCACACTGCACTCCAACGGCTGACGCGTTACACTAATGAGTTCCCCGACTGAGTCCCTCGTGAAAACCAAAGGCTGTCAGTTCGGAGGGCGAGTTGTTAGTGGCAGAAACTAAACCAGAATAAACCGTCAGACGTAGGAATACTTCACAAATATGCAAGTAGTTGCTGAGTGATGGACAAGGTGTAGTACAGTAGATACTGATGAGTTGTTAGAGAACAGACTTGAAGATACAATATTAATAGATTTCGGTGGAGTCTCTCAGTCATCCATGTGAGATTTCTCTGAAAGATGAGTCATGTCAGCTGGATTTCTCTCTTGTTAGGTCGACCTAACCCTAACACCACTTTCTTTATAAGCCACTTTTCTTTGTACAGCTCCATTGTGTATCAGCATCGCAGCACTTTTACTTTAGTCTAACTGCGCGATTGAGTGACCTTAACATTAACAAGAACTTGTATGTTTTCAAATGAGATCTTAATCACGGCGGTGGGTGATGTTACAGTTTTCCATTAATTAATTGATAGAATCCCTAAAGACGAGCTGCTCGAGTGCATTTAAAACTGTTGCAGTGTGGCCAGAGTGGATGGGAAGCAATCAAGCAAGCAAGTAATCAGGTCAGCAGCTAAAGTGCCAGGAGGAACAGACAAGCACTGAAAGACCAAGCTCTCCTCTTCCTCCTGGAGGGAGGGATCCGTTTCCACATCACACTTCCACAGTGGCTGGCGAGATGGGGGAAGTCACCCCACAGCAATCGGCTGCGCACTCAGCAGGTGTTGACATGTAGATTAACCTTGGATGGTGTGAGACCAATTCCTCCGGAAGGCGATATCTTATTAGAATGCGCGCAGAGCACTTGTATCCAATCCCTGGCTACTAAAGCTCCCGGGGACTGACCCTCGTGGCCTGTCAATCAAAAGGTCATCAGAGCGTTGCTGCACAAACGTGGGAAACTAAGAAGCGGGCTGGGACTTAAACCCAATGAGTCTTCCCCAATAAATGTTAGCTTGACTGCTGCTGCAGGTGCTTTTCTTCATGTGTCAGGAGGCAAAGCCACGAGGCGAAAGTATGTAGAACTTTCCCTACATGCAATACATATCCTGGCCCCCCTCATCTAAATTAAATAGCACAGATAAGACTAAAATCATTTATGGACACCATAATTATTGTTGTTTCTGTCGATGAAGATCATTGCATTTTATGTTTATCTACATATAGATCGTGTGTAAACACAGCATTATATGCAATGCACAGGATTATGCAGTACGGCCAATAACAGTGACAACAAATAATAATAATATATGCCTTAGTATAGTGTGCGATAATAACTACAAACATAAATCAGCTGAGGTGAAATAGCCTTCTTCTGTATTTTCATCACGCGACATCTATACGCGGCTGCTGATTTATTGTAAACACTTCACAGTGCAGGCAGATGTGAGGTCCTCTCTGTAGCTCTCACCCACATCTGTGATGAGTTTGTTGAACAACATGTCAGACATTACCATGGAGAAGAACAGCTTCGTTTTTTTTTTTTCCATAGTGGAACCATATGTCTATTAATTAACCCATACACCATGAACCAAACAGCATCTTCCTACAGTTGGCGACACGCGTGTTAACACGCCAAACTGAATTAATAATCTGTGTTACTCATGAGTCCCACAGTGGAAGTTGCACAACCTGTTGCCATGGCAACTTGGAAAAAATGACATTTCAAAAAGGGATGTTGATCGGTTTTGATAAATGTGGTCAAATTGTACATTATGACATTCCTTAGGATGAATATAACATAATGACAAAAGTCTGTGGCTGGTACAGCAGTTAGGTCACATGGTCCTTCCTTTGAGGATGATTTTTTGTTTAGTGGTGTTAGTCCATACAAGCGCTGCGAGTTCAATGCGTTAAAAGAAAGTTAGAATGACTGAGAGCCGATACAAACCCCATAACCGTTCAGCGGGTCAAGTCCAGGTTGAGATTACCTGACTTTAAAGTCCCAACCCTCTGACCCCATGATTATTATTCGCCTTGACAGGCACATTTGTCTGGGAAGCTATAGACACATTGAACCAACACCTTTCAACATTTAAGCTGTTCATCAAAGCTCTACAACAACTTTGTAGTCACCATCTGAAAAGACTTTCCCTCGTCTGTCCGTGTTGTATCTGGTTGTGTGGACTTTGAAGTACATGGGAATTCCGCAGCCAGGGTGGTTCTGTTCACCACAGGTTTCATGGAGATATGTGCTTGGTTAGAATGACAGAATTAATGTCTTGGAAATGCTTTTATGGAGTTCTTATTCCTGACAACGATTCTTCACATGACCTAATCAGGGTCTTTATTCTTCAAATGAGACACCAGCTGTACATGGATTTTTTTGACCTATTATTTACTACGATGGATATTATCTATGAAGGACTTAAATTCTTTCTCAAATATCACCTTTACCCTCAACATGTTTGTAACCCCTCCTGCTATATGGTATATGTCATTTTGACATTTTTTTTGAGCATTGTTGTGGTTTTAATCTGAACACATTTTTTAGCCTTTGAGCCAGAATTTTAATCAAGTTTGGATTTAGTGTGTCCAGTAAATAACCTGTTAATATGATGATGAGCATTAATCCCAAATCCAGATCTCAGAAATCTGTGTTTGCTGTTTACAGTTTATGTGATTCTCCCAACTGATCGGTCTCTCAGAGACTGCAGTGCATTTGCTGCCTTTACTGTCCAGATTCTCACAAATATCAGACAGATTTCAATTTTTTTGGTGTAGCTCTGATGGATTCTGGGAGTAGTTCAGAGGGGTTCATGAAATCAGCTATCATAGATTCTGAACATCCATCAGTGCTGAGCAAAGCCTCCAACCGATTTCTCTCCTAATTTTAGCGAGTAAAATCATAAACATCAGACCCCCTTTGATCTAGATTTAGTGTTAAAATGTTTAAAATATATTTACACATCTTTTTGTGCAACCTGGGAGAAGCATCCAAATCCATTTTTTACCTTTAAAACAAAATAGTTTTTCTATTCAGACACAGTGGTCTCTTGCTCTTTTTAGAAACTGCCCTCTGAGAACTGTAAGAAAGGGCGACAAAATGTAAAAATAATGGCTAAACAACAACACACCTAATCAAAACACATTTATTAATATCACATGCTGTTATAAAATATCCCTGTTGGCAGTGGCACTGTTAAGCCAACCGACATTAGTAAATGCCAAAACGACGCTACTGGCACTGCTCATTTTTTTACTGGTACCCGCACCAGTCGATGTACTGTAGGTAATTAGGCATTTGGCACACGCCGACGCTCGTGTGAGCAGCAACTGCTCTGCCACTGCGCTGACTGAACCCTGATTAGCTGAATGCAGATTATATTGTGCCAGAGCACCACAGGCGCAGCGATTGGCTGCTCGGCCTGCCAATATGCGAGGCCCTGAAAACGGCGCGAGCGGTTTTACAGTAGCGTCCCCTGCGGACCGTGATTGGTTGAACTCAAAGTGGACACATTCAGGGATTTGATGTGAACTTTCCGGCGCAGATGAAAAGACTTTCTCCGAACTGTCCGCGCCCCCCGCTCTGTATTCATTTTACTTTGACTGTGCTTCCATTTAAATTCAAATTTGGTGTCTTACAACAAATTGTACATTTACTCAACTGTAAACCTGCTGACTGGCTGCTCACACGCTGTCAGTGACACGAAGCAGAGTCTCACACGAACTCCCTCTGGTAGCATTGAGCGTATTCTGTGTCACAAATACTCAAACTTTGAAAGAGTGTGTTTTCATCCATCGCGGGGGAACAGAAGATCAAGCGGCGCAGGACATTCAGTAGATTAAATATCACTCTTGCAGCTCACAGGCCCAACTCTCTTACTGTGCAGGGTCATGTCAGAACACTCGTTTTTATTTTGGAGTTCAAATATACGTACCTGCAGCAGACCTTAAAGTTTGGAGTCTAATCACACCGGTCTTAAATGTCTGCTAAACTTTATTGCCCTGCAGAAGTTCAGGCCTTCAACCTATAAATGCATTTTGATCTGGGATTATGGATGTGTGATGGAAGGATTAAGACCTAATTAAGTCGGGGGCTGTGAATGATGATGATGTTTGAGGACTTTTCTTCTCTTTCCTCGGCCTCTTTGGAGTGGAGCACCGTTGCCCCTATGCCTGAGTGCAAATATTTTAAAGATCTATAGTCCATTAACAGTAGGATTTTCAACAAATCATTTCCCAGACAGCTCAGAGGCATTTGTTAGATAGTCTGCTGTGTGTGTGTGTGTGTGTGTGTGTGTGTGTGTGTGTAATGCAAACTGCCCACTCTGTATGGCTGAGAAGGTTCATACTTTGGGTGATATACAGATTAGACATGCTCTAAATTCAAATAGCCTCACAGCCCAGTAATTCCAGAGTGTTACTCCCATTCACGTTGTGCATGTGCGCATATGTTTATATGTAACAGCACAATAATACGATTTTGCATTAACTATAAATTTCCTTTTTTTTCCTGTGACTCTCAAACTTGGCTGTGACATTATTGTAAATCCTTCTGTAGAGATACAGTAGCACTATATCAAACCCAGAGAGCCGGCCGTTCTCCTCGGAGCCAAAACACCCCCACGTGCACGCACACACACACGCACAACACACACACACACACACACCCACACACACACAGACCCATACTCGAGCATACTTTTTATCTTTTATCCTCAACTGCCCTCTTCTTTCTGAGATAGAAATTTACAATCCAACATTCCCTTTGTTAGAAAAGAGAATTCTGCTTTCTGTCACTGCCATAATGAGCCGAATAAGAAAATATGCAACAACCTGACAGCACCTTCTGCTGCAGAAAAGAGACACTTTTTTTTCCCCGTTTTTGATTGAATTATGTATAGCGACTTAGAAGAAGATCCCTGGCCACAGCGGTGTTACTTTCCCTATATTACTTATTCAGCATGTCTAACCTTAGGCCCCATTAGCGTTGGAGAAGAAGAGCTATTTCCTCTGCTCTTCATGTTCAAACACAGAAGCAACATAGAGACAGGAGGTGGGAACCCACTGTGAGTCATATGTCCTCCCTCTCTGTATGTTCTGTATCCTGCTTTGCCCCGCTATGGCAAATTAAGGCAAGATTTCATAGCTTAAAGCTACAGACAGCATGCACAGCCACAGGCAGTGGAGTCCCAGGGTTCACCATATTTGTCTACAGGATGTGACATTGTTGCTCCGCGTGTCTTTGATCGGCCTTGTCTTTTTTATGCTGGCTTGTCTCTGTGAATCAGCGACGGGAAAAAGCGTGGTGTTTATTACCCGGAAACGTGTAGCGCCGCTCCAGCCGTCACCTGGATGAGGTAATTTATACGTACCGCCACCGCATATGTCAATTATAATGCCTCGAGTGTTCATTTTATATCACAGTCCCAAGTCCTGTACAGCAATTGAATTTGGCCATTTTTTTTTATTATTCTTTTGTGTCTGCCTGCCTTTGACATGTTGTCAGCGTGGAAATTCACAGCGCCCTGCCACTCTTACTCCGGCAGCCTCTTGATGTGCCACAGTGAGAGTCATGTCATGAATAAACATGCTAATGTACAAAGGGATGAGTGTTGGTTGGAGATAAGATGGACAGTTTACATGTGTTTGAAAGGGACGGTTTGCAGGGAGCGGAGTGACGGGGTCATGGGCCTAAATAATAAAAAAAAAAAAAAAAAAAAACAACAAGCTGCATCCGCATGTTGTTTTTTTATTTTATGTTTAGCAATGGTGGAGAGATGCTTGCGGGAAACTGTGGCTGCTGTGGTTGTGGCTCCTGCTGCTGCTCTGCGATTACTGAAATCCTGTTTGTAGCACTTCTTACTTCTCTAAAAGTAAAAAAAAAAAAAAATGTAACTTCTAGAACTAGGCTCTCTGAGTGCTAAAGACAAGCTGAGCTGCCAGCATTGTCAGGAACAAGCAGCGATGCCTTCTTAAGTTTGGGAATAATCCAGGGGGTAAAAAAGCCGGCGCTTTCAAGTGAGAAGCTCCTGAAGCTCCGGCGTCCCGTGCTGCTGGAGGCCCAAAGAGTCAAAAAAACCCTCTTTCAATGTGGGACCAACAGGCCTCGATACCTGTACGGTCTCTTCTAGCCCTGGATTCCTCAGGACAGAGGACACTAACGAGGACGCCACACAAAACGAAGAGTATCGCTGTGTCTCCGCCGGGCGTGTGTTCACTCGCACATGGGAAGAGCTTTGTTTACCAGGATCAGAGAGCGGAGCCTACGGTACACGCGGGATGAAAGGAAGCTGCGGTTCAAACAAAACGACAATAGTCTTACCAATGGGTACAATAGTGTTTCTATCCGTTTGATCATGAAAACATGGCTTGGAAAAGTTTACTGCAAACCCAAAACCTGGGTTATGTATTGTAATATTTTCTATGGCACATTGTATGGCAAAATTCTGACATCACAAATAATAGTGATAGGAAACCCAGCTCTTTTATTTTAGCCTAATTTAGCAATCATGAACGGTTTGTGTGTTCGTAAACAATGTTGTATTCTGTGTTTTTAAAAAGCTTTGAATTTATGCTTTTTTCTTTAAAAAAAATACATAGTTACCGTTGTTTAACATTTTAATCAAACGTTTTATTTAAACCTCCAGTTCAGTTCTCCCTTGTGCAAGAGCTACAAGGAATCAGCTCAACGCATCACTAGCAACTAAATGTGACAAACTGATAAACTTTCACAGTATGAGAGACTTAAGCTTAACATCTACTGTACAACAACTCACAATGTTCATTAAAACCTGTTTCACATTTTTCGTTTTGAAGAAAATTTGCGTGAGCATACAGTCCGTTTGTCACTTTTTTCCTGTACCATTTCATCCTGCAGGGTTAGGCTGCAGTTTGAAAATGCCACCTCCACAACGGGTCATCCACTATATCACGTTCAAGACCGTTCTATCATTTTACCCTTTTTTCTGCCAAAGTATTCAATTTGCATAAGGATACAAAAAAGCAGTTCCATGTCTGCAGTGATATTTACATTTAGCCAAGATATAAATTGGAACAAAATCAACTGGCTGTGTTTCCGACAAACGCGTAATTGCACTATAGTTGCATGGGAACACATTTTTTTTCGGAGACAAGATTGGTATTGAAACACGGCCTGTCCCTCAGCATTTCGAGCAGATTATTAGATGTGTATCACATTCATATGCTTCAACATGCATGTAGCACACACTCTGTCTGTCTCTTGTCCTCTGTGGATTGCGCATGAATAGTATGGAGTGCTGAATAGCAGCTGTTGAATGCTATGGCGACAGGCAGAGCGGCAGGGTGATGATATCAGAGAGAAAAATACCCTCTCCTGGTTGATTTCCTAGTCATGTAGTCTGCCTTCCTCACTGCAGTATAGCAGATAGTGTCAGACGGACACCAGCAGACCCTCAAGGGATTGTCCTCTAAGAGATCAACCAAGAAAACATGTTCCCAATGACATGCTGTCTGAGCATGTCAAAATGATCACTGCCACAGCAAAGCCAATTTTCAAGATGGTTCTTCTACTATTTGTAGTATTTAAATCGACACTGAGGCAAATTTGTATTCACACAGTGGAAGTACCCATCTCATTAAGTAAAAATCGTAGGTCGCAACAGAAAAAAAAATATTCTGATACCTCCGTGTGAGATGCCATTGATTTACACTGTTTGTCTCTTTAAATTCAGGTATGGACACTGATAAAGCCGGAAATCTGCTTCCCACAGGAAATGACTATAATTAAGAGTGAAACGCAAGCAGTTTTCTAATCAGCAGTGAGCGAGCTGCCCGCCCAGAGACAGCTTCGCTCACCTTATTTACTTTGCTCGAGTTTTGTATCATCAGTGATGTGAACACTTGAAATTCTTAGTTAAGTCCAAATCCTGAGCACCTTTAGCTTTGTGTGTGGGATGGCACTGGTCAAAGTGTATCTGCGCATGCAGTGGGTAAGAGACAAGGAGGCAGCAAAGCATCCTGGGTAGGTCACAAGTTGATTACACGCGAGCACATTATGTTTTAAATACACAGTTAACTATTCACTGTGAGACTGGGAGATGGAATCAAAATGCCTGGGGGAAAACACACACACACACACACACACACAAATAAAGCAAAGGAAGGTTTGTGTTTTCTTGCAGCATTAACAACTAGGACATTGTATTTTCTTTTCAGATTGTCATTTTCAGTTGGAGGAGTCATGAAGCACACGGTAAATATCTTTTTAGGATTGGAAAACAAATAGATAAATTTAGGCAGGTCACCCACCAGCTTATTATGAGATGCATGTAAGAAAACGGCAACATGTAACAGCTGAAGCAAATATTCGAAATATCAGGGCTGCATTTGTAACACTATTTTTTGTTGTTTTATTTTGCGTCCAAACTTATTTATTTTGTGTAAACTCCATTATTATTATTATTATTAATTAAGACAGATTAAGATTCACCAGTTTGTGAGCCATTTGACATAGCTGCTCATTGTTCGCCAGTCTTTGTCTGTATTTTAACGCCCACCTCCACCTGTCCATAAACTTAAGTTCTTCCCATAAGTATGTGTGTTTTGTGTTTGTGTATGATATGATATTGTCATTTCCCAAATAGAAAGAGGTGCAGGTGAACTCCTGTCGTCACTGAACATCTCGCTGTCTGTAAGCAGTATGTCCTGTGCGGGGGGCAGACATTTGGACATCAGCACCAGATTTATTACTCACTGAGGTGACTTATCCATGATAAAGTGTTTGGTTGTCCAGCTAGCTGGACCCGTAGTTACAACAGTGCACCACAGTGAACCATGGGGCTCAAAGGTCGACCTTCCTGCCTTCAGTCGCCTCTAGATGCAGCAGAGCAGATTCAGTCGCTCTTGCTCTTGCTCCTTTCATTTTTATTGGACCCACTAGACGATGTCAAATTACCACATCTGTCTATGTTCACACATGCCTAGTCTACGAGTAGGTGGGTAGTAGGTGGTCTACTGAACCATAGCTGTGGCCATGATAATGACATGTCATAATCTTACAGGTATAAAAAACTAGTTCAACTTCTCACTTGTGATCTGGATTATCAACAAAGTTTTGTAGAATAATTTCCAGGTAATTTTAAATCACATTTAATTGTATTTTCTGATTTTATGAACTTATCTTCACTGAAGTCAGTGCCTAGTGTTGCCATTACTTTTTCCTCTTCACTTTGCATATTTAATTGGGGTGTTCAAAGACATGACAGATCATGACTGTCTTTTACAAGTTTGGAGCTATTCCTTAATAATTATGAGATGAGACATTTCATTTATCACAAATTTTTGCAGAAAAACAGAATTTGCATTAATTGCAAACATTAATTGGGGCATTTTGTATTGGCGCCACTATTTGCAAGAACATTAACCTTCACTGTGATGATCACAATTAAGCAGCTGAACCTTCTTCTTTTTCTTTTTTTAAGAAAAGGAACCAAACAAACCAAGGTGTTGATGTCTTAACTTCTGTTGCTGCTGCAACAGTCCTTCACCAGCCTATTCTGACGTTTCATGACTTTACTCAATTCCGTTTGGCCTGATAGATTTCCAGGGAAGACAGTCGAGCAAGCAGCTAAAAGTCAATGTTGGCCTGAAGCATCCTGACTACACAGGCCTCATTACTGTAAGATCTCCTCTCTTGTAAAGGAAAACATCGAGCCTCCGGGTAGGACAGGTGTCCAACAGGGAGACACTTTATTCTGTCTTTTTGCTTAATCCACTATTCATAGTTGCACACATTTAAAAATGATTTTCATGCAATGATACTCTTTTTTGTCTATTTTATCTTGAATAATAAATGATAATGCTGAATATACTAAATTAGTAGAAGTAGAAGCTCAAAAAAAAAGGGTGGGGTCTGTTAAGGGGTCCTGGCAAGAATCATTTCATACCTGCTGCTACTCAAAGAACCTTGTCTCTCCTTCACCGAGGCTTAAAAGACAAACTTCACTCAACGCAAAAACCAAACGCTCGGGTTGAGATTAAATAGTGGAAAGGAGATGAGACGAAACATGGTTGCAGATTCTTAACAGATTTCCCCAGTGACAGCGGAAACAGGAGGGGTGGGAACAGACTAGCCCCTGTCTGCATTTCAGTCTTATTTAACACAAGCGAAACACCTTTTTGTCTTTTGGTAAAACATTTTCTTTTATTTCAGCCGCATGCTTTTGAAGAAGTTGAGTGTGGCTCACGGATAAGCACGTCCTTTTATTTACAGACATTTCCAGTCTCAGAGACACATTTGCTGTCATTGCTCTTACATTCTTAGTGTTGTATTATTTTATTGTGTGGGACCTTGTATAGTCTACCCTGTTATTGTTATTTTCAACACTTTGCAAAATTGCATTCCTCACCCAAGATAAAGCTATAAACTTAATGCTTTTCAGCGAAAGACATTGCAAAATAACATGTTGTCATCTCCTCAATGCCTCTTTATTTTCAAAGAATTATGTCATTTAGGGGAAGGTCATGTCGGCTTGAGGAAGCGATAATACACTTCTATGTCATATAAAAGTTGTAACTTAACTGTTGTGATGATAGGTGTTCATATTTAACATCGGCAAAATTCCATAATGCAAGTCGGATGTCTGCAGAGGAGCAAAGCTTTGAATGAACTTTTAATATTTGGGTGAAGAAGCTCAGACACGTTACTGCTTGTTGCTACATGTCCTGCTCTGCCTGTTTTCTATCGCTGTCAGAGTCTTTGTCAGCACACAGCTAAAATTAAAGAGCCTAAATTAGTACCGGGGCCGAAATAACTTCCACGATAACAGATGGGTTTATAGCAGTAAGGCTGCATCCGTCCCCTCGAATTTGGTGAACAGTATGTGAGCAAAGGGAGGGGGGACATTAGCTTCTTTTTTTTTTCTAACCACATTTGTCCATGAAGCCTAATTGGCAAAATTCTCACCAGTCCAGCTCTCTAATGTAAAAGCCACAGACAGACCGAAGACGACACAGTCGAGTTAATTTATACCGGGCTCTACCAGCATGATGAAGTGTAAGGAACAGTGCCAAAATGAGTGCATCTGCAGTTAGTCCCAATTGGAGATGCTATTTCACGAAGATAAATGAATACAGACACAGAGAGAATTGGGAACCTCCAAATTAAAGGCTAACCACAGTAAAGATTGGCCCAGATTGCTCTTTTTTTTCCTTCAACATTAAAGTAGGGTTTGTTTCTTCAAGCATAAAAACACCCTGCACTGTGTTAGTAGATAAAAAAAATATGTTTGCATTTTTATTCCTCCAATCTAAAGCACAAACCATAGTAGACAAATCCTACTACATGAGCCCAGGTGGGTTTTTTTTTTTTATATCAGCGGCGGAACACAATACGCGAGTGTGCTGCTTACAGACAGCACTTCTCACCACAAGTGTGGAAAGAGGGTTTATGCTAATTGTCAATGTGTTTGTATGGAACAAAGTAAAAGTCGGTGCTGGTGGAAATTTCAATTAAGGCTGCTGCAGACGAGCACTTTGATGTATGACAACATGAAAAACACAAATGTATTAGAAGGCTTCCAGCAAACAACGCTTGGCATAATGCACAGCACATTTGGTCTGCGTTGTGTCTTCGGATAGTTTGTGCCATTCCTGCACGGGCTTTACAGATGTTGAGGAAAATGTGAGTTTTCATTTCAGTTTTTGTAAATGTACAGACTTTGTCTGATTTCAAAATGGACATTGACGCAAATTGAAAGGCAAGATTTCGATAAAGTATGCACACTTGCAGGAAATGCAATTTTACCGTGAGAGGGGAATCGTGGCTCAGTCAGAAAATCAAATAATACAGAACCTATTCCCGTTTCAATATCCTCCTCGATAAACATCAGTGGAAGACTCTTCACTTTCCAGACGGCATCTCATTCGATCAAGTGCTACCTCAGACCAGAGGCTGGGGAGTCATTTACTGGGTTTTTACTGTTTATTTTGTCTTAATGTGCATCAAACAACATACGTAAGGAAAAAACTGACTCATTCATCCGGACTCATATCCGCAGGTTTTAAAAGAAATTACTCTGCACCAGCCAATCAGCAGAAACAAATCCTCCAAATTCTTTATGAAAAAAAAAAGATCCTGCATATATTAAACGTAGCAGTGGTTTTTGCAGTTCATATTCTGTGTAAATTAAAAACAAAAAACGTTGTCATCGTCTCCATAAGAGTAGACATAGGGTTTAAAGAAATATGCCCAGCTCCCATCGATCAACACGAAAGCCTAGAAAATACATGTCAAGGCTGGACCGTCTTGATTACCCATGCGTGTCACATCCGTGTCTTTTTGATGGATGACTTCTCGGCACCTCAGTACATTCCTGTGAAGCACTTGACCTTTATCAATACAGCCCACTTCAACACACGGAGCAATATACTGCTCCTTCAAGTTAATAGGTTAATGATTAGTCTTATCAAAAGCCTGCGGTGGGCATGAGTGGGGATCCGCTTAGATTTATGTGACTAACATGTTGCTAATGAAATTAACCCATAAAATGAATAGAACATTAACACGCCCACAATGGAGGCAGGTAAGTGCTTTAACCTGCGCTATTATTTTGACAAAGACATATTTTCATTATCAGTCTATTTGTCTGGTTCGACGGCAACATGATGATCCGCGCCTCTTTTTTTTGCAAAGTTAATGTCCAACACACACATTGCGTAGCGATAAAAAAAAAAAAAAAAAAAAAAACAGGGATACAGCAGCCAGTCGTCCAGTGCAGAGCATGAACACAGAGAACTCGTGAGTTTTGTTAGCACCGGTTGTCTTTGATCTCGGGACTCTGCGGGAGGCTGCTGATGATGTGTCCTCAGAGAAACCTCCTTTGTGCGCCTTTAACCGATCGCAAACCCTCCTGAATCTCAGCGTTTTCCACAATCGAAAACAACACAGGCAGTTGATTCTGGTGTGAGGGTTTCACGGCTATTTGAAGGTCACGACCTGAAACTTGCAGTAGCAGGTGATTTTATCCTGAAAAGTTCAGGGGAGATTTTTCGACTAAGATTATAAAGTTTTGAGTTTAACTTGTGAACCTTTTTTGAACTCTCCTGGCCATTATTCCAATTGAAATTGTTATAGTCACATAATTGTAAATGAGATTTTTACCATACATAGGGCATGAAAAGAGGCATATAAAATATGCAGATGCTTTGTTTGATCTTTCCCAGTGATCTTTTTTTAATGCTATGTTGTTTCATGAATTTAAGTTACACAAGTCACATTTGACAGTGTTTAAGTGTAAATCTGACTGATAACCCCCAAATACTAGTTATCAGCTCGGCGCTCGGCACCGTGATCCGGATTAAGATATATTTAATTGTTCCCCTAGAGAAATCAGTCTGTTCAATGTCACTGCATCACGCTTGTCACCAACCAAAGCAGGAAACTAGAAACAAGCCCTCGGTCAAATATGACAGGGAGCCACGTACAGGCCCGCTTCAGACTCTTTAGGGTAATTAGCTGCGTGTGCTTTAAAAGCTTAAGGGAACGTTCTCTTAACATCATCATCCACTCGGTACAGTTACCCAAACTAGCACAACACTCATGACTCTGTTCAGAGTTTTTTAATTTAAAGCCTAGTTACAGATGTGCATTATGCACATAAGAGCAAGTCTGATGGTCATTTAGGCCGTGAGCTTATTGATATAAAGTTATTGTCGAAAGGTGCATGTTCTTCGAGCTTCTGGCAGACGTCAGCAGGCTTCACTCAAGAAACTCAAGCTGTCTGACCACAGCACCTTCTACCATTTGGCCCCAGAATCTTCTTCTCCTAAAAAGTGTTTTTTTCTTCCATCCCTCCCATATAAACCAGATTTGCGAGACGTCTTTGTGCAATATTGTCAATATTGTTATTCCACTTGTGTGTTGTAACCTGCAGTAAGTGAATCAAGCTGGACAATTTCAGGTTTTTGTGTGTTTTTATTTCAGGCTGCAAAACAAGAAAATGTGAATGTTTTGAAAGGAGGTGATTCTTTTCTATACATACTGTAAATTTGTTTTTATTTTCTGTTAATACAATGTGCAACATGTGATATAAAATTGTGATATACTGTAAAAGAAAAATCAGGTATAGATTTTTTTAAGGATATAGCATTTTAACAGGTGCAGACAGAATAACATGACAGAACCTCTCTCCATCGCTTTGAGAATTAGCATTAATTTGCTTGTAATAATTAGGTGGCTAAACTTCCTACAGCTTAAAAACAAGTTAATTATGTACACCAGTCAGATACAATTACATTTACATCCATCTGGACGAAGCAGGTTGTGACCAGTAGTGATGAAAATAGACATAACCCACCGTTTGCAGCGTTACATGTATGTGAAGATTATTTCTCAGAGGACGTTGCTGCGAGAAAAAGCCCGAGGCCTGTAACATCAACTAACAACAGCTGACGGGCGGTAAGTGGAGAGAAATGTGTCGTCTCTGTTGTTTTTCCCACAGATTTGTAGAAACAAATGTTAGTGTGTCAGCTGGGCGCAAATTATGGGAACCAAGAGATATTAAGATACCAGCTGTGTTTGTATTAATTTGCATTGTTCCACTTTTTCTCCCACATGCTGTAGTTCATACATGTGCGATCAGTCACATGATATGAAATCCTACTATTCTACATCATTTGTTTCTGATTTACACTTTAAACACGAGCAAAAAGAAACTAGATTATTCTCCTCATCTGCAGCATATGGGAACTAAAAATTGTGAAAAACACAGTAAATTTGATTGATTTTGAGTTGATGTAGAAGTAGGTTCATATTTCTATTAGGACCCGTTTTGAAGATCCCGATCTATTATTTTATGCTTGTCTCTATGGGCAAAAGAAAAGTTAAAGTTAAAAACACAAACCAACAAAAAACACTTGTGCACTCTGCTCAAAAATATGTATTTATACAGTAAATAAAGACCCAAACAAGCCGCATTCTATTCCTGGTAGTGACCGTGGAAGCCCCTGATTGGTCTATATCCTTTTTCTCAATGACAGACCACATGTCATTTCTTCAACTGTGCTACTCTCTCATGCTTTGAATTGAGTCCTGCAGGGTTTGGTTTGCTGGCTGCCTCTGTCCCCCAGAGAGAGTCTGTCATTCATAGCCGAACTGTTTATTTTTTGACCTTTGCATTTGTTGCATCCCTCTGTCCTTTGGTTGGCTTTGCGAGCAGAGCCGTGTCCTCGGAGGCGAGGCAAAGAGGACGAGATGAAAGATTCATGCGGGCACTGGCGATGTGAGAGGTAGTGGGATATCTCCACCAGAGACAATTAGGACCTTCCTTTTCCAGGCAATTACTCTATTCTTGACATTTCATCTCACTTTTTCCTGAACAAATCTCCCTACAACTGGAGGAGACAGACTGAGAGACCCAGAGACAAAGTGCTTGACCTTGGTTAGGTGTTGTGATGCATTGCTGGCTTTAGACCACATCGGTCTGCCCGCCCATGATAACGTTCAACATGCAAGACTGGAATAATCCCACTGTTCTCCGAGCAACCAGTCTCTAAAAGCCCTTTCTTTGGTCCTTTCCTGTGCAAATCCATTATTATTGTTGGGATTTTTCTGCCTTTTTTTAGAGGAAGAAGCACTTATATAAATGTTCCGTGGACTTATTTCAGAAATCTCAAGGTTTTCCTGCTGCAAGATTAAAATGGCAAAAGAAAAACACATTCATTTGCAAATCAGTACCAGTGCTGAGGTTAGAGAGAGTGCAGAGATACAATAAAAGAAAAAAAGGGGCCATCAACACTTGTGATTTTTTTTTTTACATGACAATAGAAATAGGAAATATAATCGTAGTTTGACTAAATTGAAAACCTTCAGTGTTTAATGCGTAAGCAATATATCTCATGATCAAACTGGAACAAGTGAAAGGCTCAAACTGAGAGGGACTGAGATAGTGTGTGTGTGTGTGTGTGTGTGTGTGCGCGAGGAGCTAAAATGTGTTTATTTTCCCCATCTCCTTGTCTGTCATTTAAAATTGGAGAAAGCAGACTGTATTATTGGACACCAGTGCCCGTCCCAGCCAATGATGAGACTCTGTGATAGATCTCTTTAATGCCCACTTTATAGCTGGCAATCCCCCACCGAGGATTTTTCAGAAAGCTGACAGAGTGGTTATAGGTAACCTGCTCGCAGAGAAAAGGGAAAATTACCGTGCTGAAATTACTTCAACTCAGAGCTCAGAGAGCCAGCGTGTCTCTCAGTCCCCAGGACCTTAGTGGCTGGGCAGAAATAGTGGACTGAATTTCCTCACCTCTCAAAGATTTTTATCAGGACTGGAACAAAAACAACAACAACAACAATAAACAAAAAAAAGGGAAAACAGACGCGAATATTTGTGACAAAACGCAAAGTAAGGTGAAAGAAATGTGATTCGCCGCTCGCCCCATGACACCGAGATTTTTCAGTCGCTTGTTCCTCTATTTACGTAGCCACATGTAGAGTGCAGCTATTTGTACCTGTGGGCAGGCTGACACAAGTATTACATTAATATTTGCAGTTTCACAGTGTGTGAAAGGAAAAAAATGTCTGAACTATGCTGTAAAATATGACACACATCTGAACATTTAGGTGCAGTAATAACAACGGACTTATTTCAGCTTAGACTGCGTGGCTTCGACCTTCCGATTACAGGTCACGTGACTACAGATCTGAGGGGGTCGTCCAATCAGTCAGCAGCGCTCGGCACAGCTTGGCCACATTATGGATTCACTCATTAAAGCTTTAGTATGGGTGTAGGTCAGCTGGGTTCTGACAAGTGTCAGTGAGATGAATGACTGTGTCACACACGCTCCCAACCTCCCCACCCAGAGAGGGCGGCCGCTGCCACTGCGAACAGTAGTCATGGAAATGAGGGTTGCTAACCCTGCCATGCTTAATTCATAAATCTTCTGCTGCGGCCGCTGATGAAGCCGCTGTTTAGTCAATTTGGACTTTTACAAACTGTTTGTTTTAATTAGTTTCACTTTTCAAGTTCAGTGTATAAAACTGTCAGCTCAGGAGTAAATTGTTATGATTTGAAAAATTATAATGGTCCGGTTTATTTTTGTGTGTGTGGCTGTTGTTTTTTTTACTGTGCAATGTCGTTGGAGAAACACTGCTGTCAGACTAATTTTATACACAAGTAACATCTCTCTGCAAAGAACAAACAGCGCTGGCATTTCTCCATACGATGTTCATGTGGCAGTGAATTAAGAACAGAATGTCGATGTCCAGCTTTTGTCGAGCTTCTCTTCCTAACGTGCAGGCAGCGGAGATGCTCACCACTCACCCACTCAAGTGAGAGTCTCTGGGTTGTCTGTGGAATTGGAGATTTTTCCCCAAAAAGGATGTAATCACAGGACGAACGGCAAACACACCGGTGTAACTAGGTATAAACTACAGCAGCTTTCATTTTCCGAAATAAACGCTGTGAGAAATAGTTCTGGGAAATGCATTTATGAGCCTTGTTACTGGAAGTTGTTACGTTGTTATAACAAGTTGTTGTTGTCACAAAGTTTGGTTTTTATAATGCGAATCTCCAAAGCTGAGTACTGAACACGTTACGTCACAACTGTAATTTGGTTTATAACTACAGCTTAAGAATAAGGTGGTGGTTTCACAGGTGATGTGCTGGACTCTCCTGGCTGGAAACTAGAGTTATATGCAGTGACAATAAGACTCTAGGATAAATTTTATTACCTTTGGACAGAGCCCAGCTGGTTGTGCCCCCCCCCCCTTCAGGGTTTATGCTAAGCCAAGCTGACAGGCTACATGCAGAAGCTTCAAATTGAGCATAAGGACATAATAGGATTATTGATCTCTACAAGAAAGTACATTTGTCATAATGTCCAGAATTCCTTTAAATAACATAATCGTTTAGCTTATGAATTTAATACATTTGGTCATTTGAAACAGCAGTAGCCATGGATTGACAGAGCCGTGTGACATTAAAGCACAATAACATCATTAAAGCTAAAAATTTACTGATGGCAGCGAAACTTGTACATTTTTTTCCCCACATTTTCCAGAGTTCATTCTTGTGTTTACTTTAGCTCAGGGGCTTCAAAGTCCCTGAAACTAAGTGTATGTGGTACAGATCTCGTAGCAGCCCCTCTGAGATCTACTCAGTTTGTTGTGCTTGTTGATTCTGGGTCGCACACCTGTCTCCGAGAGGCACAAATGCAATAAAATGTGTCAGCATACAAGCAAGGTTCGTCTGACGGCACCACACAAAGATCCCCACCCTTTAAAAAGGCCTCCAACTTCTTTCGGAGTCAAGCTTTAAGTCACTACATTCAAACCAAGGTCTGTTTCTCATGGGTTAAAGTGCTCGTCTTTGCTCAACGTACACACCTGTGTCCGTGTCTTATCTGCAGGCTTTGAATGGGAGAGTAGAACATGCTTCATTTCTACATCAAGAACATGATTGTAATAATCACAGACTTCATTTTGTAATGTATTCCATTACTGTAGAGCACTAAAGCCTATGAATGGGAGAAAAAAACGTAGTGAGAGAGGTAAATGAGTTATTCTTTGCAGATAAGAGCATATTAGAGTGAGTACAAGTGGAAGGTAAGGGGATATGAATCGGGGGTGGGAGGTGGGGGTTGGGCGCAAGGTCGATGTGGTTTTATATAACCAAGAGAAGACTTGATGTTTGCAACCACAAGTTAATCTTTATGTCCTTTATGGTTTAGCAAAGAGACACTTGGAAGGAAAAAGAAAATATAATAATGTTTTAGAAGTACCAAGTTCCACTTAGTGTAATGATTATCCCCCCCACCCCCCCCAACACAATTAAAAGGGTTTTAGTCCAAAAATCCCTCAGTTAAAGATTCCACTCTTTATAATGACACTTTCTCACCATTTATTTAGTCGCCGCTCTTTCATCAGCACGCAGTGGATTATTTTCAGCCATAAAGCTCACATCTTGATAAGGCATCAAACGTTTGTCCAGAGACATTTCAAACAATCCCCGTCATGAAAGAGACAAATTATTACTCAGCTCGCCTCCAATTAATTAGGATGTCATTTGTAGTGAGATGAACTGACACATTAGGAAACTAGCTAATTGTCCCACATACTGCTCATCTTGGTGATATTTTTTTTGTTCAGTTTTTTCTGTCTCTGATGTCTTTTCCCATGTCAGTGTGTCCATCAACCGCAGCAGTGTGTTCTGCTGGAGCATCCTTCAGCCAAACTCTGTTAGTATGAATGTCACCCGTTCTCTGTGAGGAGCTCCTACTTTGGCAGCTGATTACTTTGTTTAGTCAGCACAGTCTCTCTCTTTCCTCGTAACCTAGAAAGTCATTGCAATGTCCCGCTCTCCTCCAAATCCTAACACACTCCCTCTACGTGTTCCTTCTATATTATTGCAATCCTGTCTTGTTAACGACAAAAGTGTTTATAACGTTTCTGAAAGAGGAAGCCGTGACCTCTGATCCATGACATCACCACTGTGTCCAGGACACAACCAAGTCAGCATAAATAAAATCTCTTAATGTTCGAACGCAACCTCAAAAGAAACACAAATGTATCTGAGCTGTATTTTGACTAAAACATGACCTAATCTGTTGCATATTAGCAGTGTAAGAAAGTAAATGAAACACTGTGATATTTTGGGTTTGATATCTGTGAGTGATATACGAGTCAAAACATGTCAGTGGACTCATAAAATATTTTGACACCAGAATTTCTGTGTGTGGGATTTCAAAATACAGCACGAGCCATGTCAGTGAAATATCTGAACTCCACTTTCAATAGAAGCAAATTGGTCACAATCTGGAGATCAGATGCTCCAGGACATGTGGGAGAGATTTAGCTGCAGGGATCACAAAGTTTGATTCATAAGTCTTTCAATTATATTAATAAGTCTTACCAAAACATTCCATGAATGAAACAAGCAGATATACAACTGTCAACTGTCAGAAACAACGACACAACATAAAGTCAAAAGTCGAACATCTCTGACTCCAAACTGACGGCAGCCTTTTAGTACACGCCCATGATTTCAGCCCATTTTTCCATCAGGTGGTTTTTAGCATGAACATCAACATCAAGCTGCTGCCATGTATTCTCAGTAGGATTAAGATCTGGTCTCTGACAAGGCCACTTCAAGAAGTTGATTTGGAGGTTCTTCAAATAGTTCTAGACCAGCTTGAATGAATGTTTCATTTAATTGTCTTGCTGGCAGCAGATTCCTTTGCAGCGTCCTTCAAAATGACAACATCATCATGTTTCTTTAAAGAACAAGGTTCTCTGCACCTTAAGAAGCAAAACAGTAATAATTTTAACCATATCCATACATCCATTATATTTCACACATCACAATGATTTCCACCTCCTCTGGTAAGATTTCAACATGTTCTAAAGCCTGATGACAAATATAATGTCTCCAGTGTGTTCCGTGTTTACTCAGGGGTCTCCGACTAGCTGGACAAGACCCTCAGTGGAATGTGCCCAAGAGCCGTTCTTACAAGATATGTGAATAACCTCAACTGCCTCGTTTAGGAGTGTGAATCCCTAACCGTACTTTTTGTTTAGCGCCATGTCCAGCCAGGCAGCCCACAGAAAAAACTCATCCTCGTCAGAAGGCAGACTGACTGATAAATAGAAAACTCTGCGGTTCGGTATAACGTTCGCCACCCGTCAACCTTCCCTGTGTTTTAAAGAAATTATTGCAAAACAGAAGATTTTACGTTTTTTACTGTAGCAATAAAAAGTTCTTGCATGTTGTGTTGGGTTTTGTCTGGTGGGTCGTGTCGTCACTTCATGTTGGCTCTTATTGTGTTGTGCCACTGAGTGACAGGAAAAGGTTTTAATTAAGCTGATGGTCTTAAGTAAGTAAAGTTTGTCAACCAATCAAGCGGATTCGATTGATTTCCTTTCTCCAATCTTAGTTGGTGCTTTGCTTAACACCACTAACATTTCCTGTCAAAGTGTCGGTGAGCAAGGCACCATCACGCCGAGTCTGCTCCCCCCAAAACTGGACCTGATGTGAGGTACAGTAAATGTTCACAGTGTAAAAAAACAAAACAACATAATTTTAGTTGTTTTCTCTGTCACATACAGAATACCGAAAGACTTCCTCCAATTTTGGGTGATAATTTAACACTATACCACAGTCTAATGATTATTGATGTGTATCATAATTGAATGAAATGTGCTTAGCGTGCTTGAAATTGAATTGGAAGGCGTACATTTGCTTTGATGCCGCGGGCCAAATACCAAGAGTCATTAGATGCGCTTCTTAGATAAAAACGTGAACTCTCTTCCGCTGCAGATTCAGCTCCCTCTGGCTGATTGAGAGCCTTATTAGGGAAATATTGTCTGACTTGTTCCTTCGCTCCACTTTACAATTATCTCCACAAATGTAACAAACAAAACAAACAACGGCAAACGTTGAGAATAGCTTCGAGTCAGAGAATTCGACTTGAAGACTGACTCTGAAATGCTTTTACTGTCGTCGGATGCTTGTAATATCGGTAATCTAGAAACTGAGTCACTCATTCATGAAAAGTGTCACACTGACGCAAACCTATTTCACATGAGTCACTTGTTTGTTGCTGATTTAAATTAAAATAAAGCAAAATGTATTTTTCAGAAAGTATGAATACATTAACATTGTCTGAATGTTGCAAATGGGCCTCAGCCTCAAACTAGCTTTATCACCTAAATGGCTCTTTGTTAATATATATATATATATATATATATATATATCCTTCCATCCTTATCTTCGTTCTCTTGGCATGTCATTAGGCTTCTGTGTAATATCCTGTTTACTCAAATCTTTTTTTTTTAATTCCACTTTTCAGTGATATCTAGCACAGAGACCATTAAAATCCCATCATAAGATTTCACCTTATCTTTTAAGATACAGACCTGATAATGTAAAATGTGACCAGATTGCAAGTGTGTGGAAGACTCCTCTCCTCCGTCTGTCCTCCTGCTGCTCGGTTTTCTCCTGCTGTGTCTTTCATTGACCAAAGACGACCTCCAGTCCCAGGTAACCTGGAGCAGTGACCTAACTCAGAAGCCTGTCAAGCCAAAGATGTTGTTGCTTCTAATATGGACGTTTGCCTGGTGGACACATAGAACAAATTAACTCGATACGTATGATAAAAGAAAAAAAACAACATTGGCAAATTTCAATTTTTTTCTCACAAAAACTGCAGAGCGGAGTCTAACAACACGGCAACAGTGATCTGTTTTCTCCTCTCGGAGCTCAGAGGTCAAGGACAAGAAGGCCTCTATTCCAGCCACGAAACCCTCTGCCTGTCCATATCAAATTTGGCTGCTTGTTCTCATGGAGGTTCAGCACATGATTATTTATGACGGCATCCACATGTACATACCACAACTTACAACATCTGTTTTTCACAGTCTGACTGGAGAGATCGCACTAAGGAAGAGAACGTACACCGATTTAAAAATATATTTATGTTTTAAATAATTGTTTTAGTTCACATTCATTTACATTCAAATCTGTATGTTTCTCCCATTAAATGTTAATTCATCACTTTCCCATCGTGTGATGTATGATATTGACATCACAGGACGGTCCAATAGCCCCAGTTTTTGACGGCGCCTGATATTGACGCCTCTGGTCCACTTTGGCGTCAGTATAACATGCTTCAGGAGCACGACGGAAATGACTTGAAATACAGACAAAGCTGCGTTAGGGTTTGGGAGAACAGCTTCAGGGTAAAGTCAACGTTAGTTATGGTTTGACACAAAAACTGCAGGTTAAGGTAACAAGAAAAAACAGAACAACAAAATGCCACACACAATGACACACACTTCCTCACTGTCGTGGCCGCGTGCTTCACGCTGTGTACGGTCATCACTAAAGCCCCCAACATCTCACACTATAGCTGAACCCTGGTCTCCTGTGAAAATGTCTCGTGACTAATTGTTCCATCCTCCACCCTGTCCAGCTTCCTACAAAAGTCTTTTACTTCATATACTGAAGCGTCAGGGTTTCCATTGGACTAAAACAACCAAACGGACCTGTAAGTCTGTTTCAAGCTTTCCACGGCTCGAATATGAGAACAGGCTGTGATATTACCTTGTTGCTTTCTTGATGCAAATGATTACCTCAATGTCCAGTTAGTGTTTGATGTGTAAGATTCAGTAACATTTCCTGTTGTATTAATTCTACATGCAAACGTAAACAATCATCCCTCATGGAGATATAGTGAGGTCACACATTTCTGTGCCACAAAATAAACATGTTTTAAATATACGATTTTTACTCCTTGCTCAGTCTAAACTATTTTCTTTTCTTCACTGTTTTTAATCCTCGAGAGCACCTCAAGGCTTTACTGCATTCAACGTAAATGTGACACTCCAGAGTGTCTCTTTTGAAATTTTATTGCTACTTACCATTCAGTTCCCATGCCTTTTTTCTTTTTCATTTACTTTGGCAGAGCTGACTGTGATATCTTCTGACTTTTTACATGTAGTTTAATACTAGATACACTGTGCCACTAATTTAATTCGGGAGTAAATCAAATGTCACAGTAAAAATGTCACTTTTAGTGGAATTTAAATGTTATAATTATTGAATCATTTATCTATATTGGAGTGTCATCATATTAAAACTCTAATTTTAATGGTTTCAATTTGCAAATTGAATATTTTTAATGAAAGGTAGAATATGTGGAAGGTAAAAAATGTAATTACTTCAAATGGTTTCTGATTATTACAGTACAGTGAACATTTATTCAAATTCCTTTCCATTCTAATCATTTTTTCATGAGGTTTGGAAGATGTTGACCGTTTCTTCCATTAAATATTTTATTGTTATGCACTAATGTTTCTATTTGCAATGTATTATGTTCATGGTGGCAGAGATGATTGTTAATTACCATTTGAATATCTCCAGTTGTACATTACCAGCTGAACTGACCAGGGCTGCCCAACCTCTGGCCACCACACACACTGTGCCACTGACGTTGCCGTCTACTGTGGCTTCAAATATATGTAGTACCTCCACTTATTTGCAGAAATAGTTCTGTACAGTATGATTTTTGTGCCAGTTATCTGACGTTGGTGCACAGAAGCAGACTGGCCTAGCTTTGTCATGTAGAACACCAGATTCTCTGACCAGCTTTAGTAGTCATCTGATTTGATAATAGATCAACTCAAAAATAGCAGCAGAAACCAACTCTTTTTGTTGCAGTATGTTTGGCTGTGTACATTAGGTACAGTCAGGACAACCAATGATGTCACTGTTTGAGAGACAAGAGAAAAAAATCCCATCTTGTTTCTCAGAAATGTTTTATTTTATTCAGTAAATTAAGTTTAATAAATTCCCTGGGAAAAAAAAAGACCAAATTCACATTGCACTTTCAATAAATGCTTAATAGCTGATAATTCACTTTCCATGGTACATTTTTTTTTACCAAAATTTGAATTGTGTTGTTTCATGCCTCTTACAAAGGAGCTGGTCAAACATTTAATCAGTGGATTTGTTTTTATTACCAATTACCATTTTTTTCATTACCAATTTTTATTCTATTACAAGTATCTGTATTCCTGACATTCTCTTCCCTCCTGCAGTCTCGTAAAATGACAGTGAAGATTTTTCAGCTTCAATAGACTTAAACTGAATTACTTGAATTTATGTTTAAACTAAGCGTAAAATGACAGTAGGAATCCACTCAAATATTCCTAATTGTTTTCAGTTTGTGTAATTTTCCAATCATTGCTTACTATTATTATTAAAGCCTGCTTTTGTACTGTATTTCTTATATTATGTTGACAGTTTTCATCTGTTTCACGACTTTAATAAATACTTAATACTTACAGAGAAAAGAGGGAGAGGCAAAACAGACTGGCCAATTAGAAGAGAGTGGACTCTGGGTGAGGGGTCCTAAAGGGGACATGAACTAATAAAATGAACTCTTTCACAGTTGGAGAGTTCCTGCATAAAGGCTCATAACTTTGAAACTATGGCCAAAGTTTATTTTAGTAGAGCCACAAAATAAAATCATGCATAATATTGCTTCTTTAACACACAGCTCAGTTTTAACACACATGCAGAGTTTTATGTTGCACAGAGAATATGAATCCTGATTCCTGTATGCTACATGCCACTAGTGTAAATACTTAACCTGTTCCTTCATAGCTTGTCTGTGAGTGTCACAATTACAGAAGAGACAAAGAACCTTTTTGTCAAATACTCAAACAGAGCTTTAGTTCTAATCGTAGAGGGAACATCCTCCACATCCACTACAGGAGACCTGCAGGAACCATTTAATAGCAGCAGAATACCGATCTTGACAGTCAGTGCTGCCTCTAAGTGAGGCACGCAGAGAAATAGCAGTGGTGGCATATTTCTTAAACATATCTCACCAACTTTTAGACAGCTTCCCGGGAAATTGCCATATTTACTGTTGTATTAATTGTTAATTAATGGTGTTAATTAGGACTGCTTAAACACACCACTGATATTGTGGGGTGTTGCATTCTGGGAGTTGGTTTTAGCTCAGCCTGGCCTTCATGTTTTTTTTTTGTTTTTTTCAGAACATGTCCTTCAACTAATTCAACTGCTGAAGTGGGACACAGCAAGTTTTCTTTGATTTTGGGGAGATGAGGAGTAACTCATTTTGGTGAAAATAAGGAAATCTGAAATACTTTCTATCATTATTATGTCATGGTGCCCATTTGCAAAATTGTATTTAAAACAATGCACTCGAATAGAGAGCTCTGAAGTTGTTCCAGTCACTGAAAATAGTCAAATGAAGATCAGCAAAATGAAAATCTGTTAATGAAGATCAGCAAAGTGATCTGACTATTAGCACACACGTGTACATGGAATGGTTCTCTGCAGTTGTGCACGTCTTGTGTTCTTATGGGACAGCATCAAATGATCTCAGACGCAGCTTCATATCACAAAATGACAGAGGGAAGTTTGGGGAAACAGCTTACTGAGCCTGTCCACAACTACCTGTATCTCCATTGTCAGCATTTATGTTATTACTACCGTCTCATCTATGATCTAAAAAATTTGCATCTTTGAGTGTTGACCTGAACCAAAGGTTCATGAGAAAAAAATGTCAGTTAAAATGATTTGGTGCAAGTGTGACAAACCCCCAGGAACATTTTATCCTCCAGACAGACACAAACTAGTTTCTTTGTGTGTGAACTTGGGTAAACAGGACATTTACTATGACACAACTGATGCTTGTCTGCACAACCTGGAACACGTTGGTTGCTGAGTTTTTGTAAGTTTCTCCACTTTTGGAAAAACAAAGAATCCATCCCCTCTTCCAACTGCATCCTCAGCTGTGTTTCAGATTTTTGAGGATAACAATTAGTTTTTATGTCCATTTCTGCAGTTGCATTGGTGCTGACGCTGATCCTGGCTGTCAGCCTAGTGGACAGGTCTCTAGTCCAATTCAGGACTGAATCTAGGACACACTATTTCAAGTTCACTGCCTCGCCTCTTAATGCAGGTGATCACGTCATTTTCTAAAGTATATTCCTTCTTTTTACTCCAAAATGTGCAAGTTTATAAAAACTTTACATTATTGCTGTTAGGAAGTGTAATTTGTTACTTCCACTCCTGACCACAGTGAGAATGTTTTTCCAGTTGCAGTGATGCCACGAGGATTAAAGTGCTAAACCTGTGGCAAGCCTAATATTTTTAGTAAAATAAAAGTCTCCTGTAGGAAATAAAATTTCCAAAAATACAGGAAGAGAAGGAGTAAGAGAGTGTGTAGTATTGCGTGTGTGATCTCCATTAGCTTCTCTGCTCTGACAGCCAACCAAGATCAGTGTGGCCATAAAAAGCCCACAGGTGAAGCAGCTGATTTTATACCTTAAAAGGTTTTCAATATTTCATTGATGTGGCAATGCACACGTAACCTGTGCACTGCCCATATATATTTTACATGCCCATTTTAAGCAAGTGTGGTTTTTATAGTGGAACTTGTCATCTGTGAAATGGTTGAGGTAGAGTGCTCTCTGCAAAAAAAGGAATAGACACGTATATTCAGTTACCATGAGAAATTAATGGGTAGGCAAGAATTTTTTTTATATTTTTCCTGAGTTTCTGCAGTCAATGCAGAGAAAATGAATATGTATCCTGTTTCCGGCTTATGTTGTCACACCTGTCTGTGGGCCAGTTCAGGATAAATATTCTTATTTCAAAGCTCCACAGAGACACGATCTGCCTGCAAAATCCTGCAGCACACAAATGCAACAATTTCTGTGTATGAATTCAGGCATACAGTTTGTATACAGTGTACAGAGGATGCCTGGACCTCTGACTGATCATACGTTTTGTAACAACCAGTTTTTCCAACGTCACTTTGCAACTTACAAACTTTTTGAGATCTCAGAGACCAGACGTACATCCCAGCCCTCCTCACTCCCTGTGGCTCGGCTCATAATAACACAGTGATTTGATCCTGTGGAGAAAAGAGGCAGAGGCATCTGAATGAGGCACTAATTAAGAAATTCAGTCGTGTGTGAACATGGCCATGCTTGTAGCATTCAGATGAAGTCACCGCCACCACCGGTACCTGGCTGCCCCCCCCGTCAATCAGATAAAGCTTTAGGTTTGTTCACACTGAAGAGAAATGACACAAGGAATAGAGTGAAGGGACAGTTGGGAATATTGTTTTGAATGTGCATCTATATGTGACGGACACTGGACACTCAGGTGTTTCCTGGAGATCCAGATAATCAGCAAGCAGGTTTCTCATATCTCAGACCAAATTAAAAGTAAATAAGCACTGGAAACACAATGTATTTTATCCAAACAGGCTCGGATCTGGTCTGACAGCCAAACATCCCATTGACAGGAAAAAAAAAACAGATATGTGAATCATAACACGTACATCAATCAGCCAAAACAAACACACTGAGATATTATTACAGACTTGAATTCATACCTCAACTAGAATATATGTTTTAACTGAGTCATAATTACAAACTAATAGTGGGTGTTTTTTTTAATGGTGGTATCCACCTCATCATATTTGCTGTCATTTCCACTGGTTTGCAGCTTTTGAGTAGCAGGCTATTAGACATGAGCAACATAACCCTGATCATATCTTGGATCGTGTAAGAAACTGTGGTTTATATCATAAATGTAAATCACATGCAGAAATCTGTCTCACCTTGGTCCCCATGCGCTCGCATATCAAACACCACATCACACGCCTGACAATCACAGTCTTCTGCCGTTGAGTTCTCTCACACCGATGAATTGGTCTGTCTGTAAATTTTATTGCACCTCTTAAGGTCAGGTCTAAGTCTACAGAAGCAGAGCAGCCAGCCATGGGGAGATAGTCACTTCAACATCTATAAATGGAACTGTAGGAAAACAGAGCAGAGATGGAAGACTTCAGGATCCAATTACATTAAGAGGTTATGAAAGAGTTATTGTTATTATCATTCTCCAGTAATTACAAAGCAATGATTAACCATTTAGTAAATCTTGACGGTTTCTCAGGGATGTATTTTATTTTGTGAACTTCTGCTTCACCACCCACCCCCAATGTCGGTTCCTCGGATGTGGCCACCATTACCCAGCCTGGAGTGGGAGGACTCATGTGTCCCTCCTGATGTAACGCCAACACAGTTTTTACTCAAAGTCTTTTACCATTGGGCCCTTTTGCTTTCTGGTCACTTCTCTGTCTAATGGGCGTCTAATGGCTTGAAACTGCCTCAGTGCAGCCGCTGCTGCAAAAAAACAACCTCGGCTTGATCCCGTGCGCTCCATCCTTGTACTTTTGGAGCTCAGCACAGCCTTTGACACAATCGATCACAGTGTTCTGTTTGACACTGGGTCATTTTGTGGGATATTTTTTAAATGTTTTTCCTCAAAGAGAAATACCTATGCCTCAAATAAAAGCCTATGCATCCTGTTTTTCTCATGCTGAGTCTAAGGGGTCAGCTTGGACCAATTTTATTTCTCCATACATGCTTCCCCTGCGCATTATTCAGAGACACGGGTTGTCTTGTCATTGTTATGCTGATGATGTGCAAATGTACCTGCCTGTTAGGTCCATCCAGCCCTGCACAACATGCTGCTGTAGACACACCTTCTGTGTACACACTGAGGATGTGATTTGACATCACACCAGGCACCATTTCAAAAGTGCTCGCTCTTAAAATTAAACAGCTTCAAAAGAAAATTGAGAAATTAGTAAGTAATTCTACGGTAAAGGTGAGCTCCTACCTTCATAAAACATACAGGTAAACATGCTTCTTTTTTCAGAAAGACATTCACATGTAGCAGCTACTTTTAACCAACGCTGCTTACAGAGTAATTTGTAACACACATGATGATGATGGCTGCCACACAGGCTCATCTGGCCCACTGGGATCAACTAGGGATTCGGTGTCTTTCCCAGGGAAATCGAGCCACTGACCCTGTGGTCCATGGACGGCTGCCTTACCAACTGAGTTACTGCTGCCCCTTTAGTTACAGAAGCTAGTGGGACTCGCTATGTATGGCTCCAGATGGTCTAATTGGAAGCTTATCATGACAAATATAGACAATACTTGCATAACACACTGTTTTGGGATCAAAATGTTGGGACATTTTTTTTTGAGGGAGTATGACGTCAAAACATGCAACATTAACGACTCTCTGTATTTACACAATTTAGTTTATGATTAGCAGCCAGCGGTGAAGATTTCAGCAATGAGATGTCAGGCCAGTGATTCAGTGTGTTAGAGATGGTAGAATGATTATGGGATAGAGCAGAGGGAAAAAAAGATGCATGTTTATGGAACATGACAGGATTGGATACAAAAGGAAAGAACATTTGCTTTAGAGGAGAAAAGGACATGCCATATTTAGTACAGAAATACATTTCCAGGTTAGGATGTACTGCCTGAGGAGGTGAAACACTGAAATTAGCCCGGCACTTGACTGGATGAGATTCTTATTAACAGAAGGAAGACATGATAAATACTTAAGAGTAAACGTCACATCAGACTCAGTGTTTTGCTCAAGGACACCGCAGATACACTGCAGGGATTGAACCTGTGACCTTTCCTGTACAGTATAAGAGGGCTGCACCTGCCACCACATTCCACAGCAGGGCTCTGAACATACATATATGTCTCCTTGTTCACTGTTGTAACTTTATTCTAACTTGATAGTTTTTATTTAACAAAATGTTTTTCATTTGAAGTCATGTCAGTTGATTTTTTGAGTCAAACTCATTATTGACTTTAGCAGTTTAAAACTGGTGTAGTACCTGGTCTTGTTTTTAATACTTTCATCCATATCTCTGGGTTTTATCATCACATAGAGTTTGACTCATTGACTGATCAGCATGATTGTCAGGACAACTGAGCAAAAGATGCTGTTAAAGCTCAAGATGAAGGTAGTTAAATATGTTTTTATATTTACATTAATGTATATTATTTGTGTAAGAGAAAATAAATCTGTAAATGGTATTACTTAATCTATTTTACATACACAGCATAGGCAAAATGATATGAATTGTCCATTGTGGTGAGTATATCATGGTCTGCTTTAAAAATTAATTTGTGCAATGTATGTATTTTTATGTAATGTTTATTTATTTTTGTATGTACATAAATACAATTTAATTATTTGCACATTGTCATGTTTTAATTAGGAGGATGAGGATTAGCGTCTTATATGTTTAACGGCCTATATGTGCAATGCCTCATAGTGTAACAACACAGTTTCCTCACAGGGATTATTATTTGTTTAATCGTGTGAATATTGGGCTGCATGTTTAGACACTAAGCCATTTTTTTTTTTTTTTTACAGGCTTCAGGTCAGGACTGAGAGTGCCAGCTTTTCAGCGACAGGCCTCACATCTCCAGCAGTGGCAGCCGTCTGGCTTAGCAGGGCTTCTCTCTGTTTGGCTATTTTATGAGGCAGAAAATGCCGCTGCAATGCAACTGTTTTATGATGCATTTCAAGCTTGGCAGTGATGGGGGTGGTGGGGGTGGTGGGGTGGGTGGTTTGGGGGGCATTGTATTAGGTACTTGCAAAATTGATGTGCCAGTCCAGACTGGAGCCAGCGCCGATGTTCGGCTGCACTCGTTGGCCCTGTGAGATCAATAGAGTAGGAGATCTTTCATTTAGGTTCCTCTAATGTGCCTTAAAGTACAATGAGCATTCACACATTCAGCCCCGTCATCTGACTACTGTCAATTACAGATGCTGTAGATCAGTGTTAGTGCAGAGGCCACATATGAGCCAAGCTCTTGACCTCAGTCATTCTTTTTTTTTCCCTGTTAATTTGCTCATCCACCGGTTCAGCGGCAGACAGATGCGCAGACGGTTTCATGTAGATATAGCGATACAGTGAATATACTTTGACTAATTGACTGACGGACTGAGATTTACACGCACCGCTGAAATATTCCTGTGCCGAGCGGGCATTTGTGTAGTGTGTGTGTGCGTGTGTGTGTGTTTGGAGCTGAAATGCATATGAACACACACTGAGAGCTTCCAGTGGATGCTTTACTGAACAGAGTGGTCTGATGTGGAGGGTGAGTCTGAGGCTAAGCAGTAATTGAATACCAACAGGAGCGGTATGTTCTACTCAGACCTCAGAAGGAGGATCTGACCTTGAGACGCCACCGCTGACAGACAGGCACAAAGAACTGACTGGCTAATTAGATTAAAAAACATGGATCCCAAGGGATGGAGATGTGACAAGCACATTGATTCACTACATCTCCTCAATTTCCATCTCTCACCCGCTCTCTTCCTCCTTTTCACTCCTCTCTCACCACATGCCTCATTTTTTCCGTCCCACTGAGCCAAACTGTGTCTCTCAGCTCAGTGTTTTCAGGTATTTCTCCGAGTTTCATAAATGTATGAGGAGTTAAAGTGCAGTGACATCTTCCATCAGTGAAGCAGGGCGCTCTCCCGTAAACAAATTGATATACAGTATTGTTTGGATTTTTACTGAAACTTGTTATTTGTCCAAGACATAATGTCATTGCTTCATGTGGGTTCAATGATTGGCCTTAAAAAATGGTTTACTGTCATGGCAAAATATCATTGTCAGTAAAATGTCTGTTCACCACGACCCCGACAAATGTCATGCCTGACGTTTTCTCCATGTTAATGTCAAGTTGTTGTTGGATGTCCATGACCTGGTACATTATAATACTGATGAAGACATTTTTTGATCTTGTCTCCAGAACGTGACCAATGTTGTGTCTCCACATTAACGACACTAAAGTACGTCCAAAACCCACAGGAAGAGCAGTTCTGGCCAAAAAGAACTTCTGGCCGCGTTTCACTTGGAGCCCGTAGTTACGTAAGTTGTGCTATAAATTTATGTCGACTCAGAAAGGCACCTTGTGGACATACTGTAACGCTGGTGGTACCTACATGCATTGTAATTCAGTCAGTCTGAAACTGTTGACTACTGTAGTTTTTAGTAAGTGTTTTTAAACTGAAGTTAACTGTGACCGTATTGGGAATTATGGCTTTTCAGTTGTGGTTAAAAACAGGTTTGGGGCAGCAATGAGTTTCAGCAGTACAGTAGGTTTATTCAGCATATCACTTCCTCGTGGATTCCCATCAAAATAAAAGTGTAGACAAGATATTGAGGGATGACGTGGTGAACGGCCCCACCATGTCCAGCTGCAACAATGTTGAATTGTTGTTTAATGATCAGCTTTTATCACATGTACAGAACAAACCAACTCCACAGCCTTTTTTAGCCAATATCACCATGGACAGTAAATACCGTCAAATATACAGTAGTGACAAAACTTCTGGTCCCATGTGTTTCCTGTTATTTTATTTTGTAGACACTTTTATTAGTTCATGAGTAGTAGTTTGGGGGTTTTAGTTATACCTTAAGTTATATGAGATCCTGTTTTAAATAAAACGCAAATACATCCCTATTCCACAATGCTGGCAATTCTAATTTTCTATGGTGTTTAACATTTAGGAATTCTTCAAATAGGGTGGATCACACACACGATACAATTGAACCTGTCTAATATAAGCAACAATTATATTATTTATTCTTCGTCTTCTGGACTAAACAAACAAAGTTGTTTCAATTGTGAGGAAATGTAGTGACAAAAACATAGACTTTCCAGTTATTGTATATGATCAAAGACAGCCACATCTGGCCTTAGGCCAAATTGATACAGCATTGTTTTACTATGAAATTTGCCTATTTGTGTAGCTGTACCCAAAAGTCGTAGTACTGTACTGTACAAGATAAATGCTCGGTGTGAGGTAAAAGCTTATGATGTTTTAGTCTGTTGTGTTCACCGCCGTAGCATGTGACAATGATTTGAATGATTACAGCAACAGGTCACATATTTGATTAGTAATAATTATAACCGAACATCTAAAAACCACTTCTATAATCAGCAGATGTGTGAGATTGATAGATATTAATAGTCAGATCTATTAAAGTCAATTTAGAGTGGATTCTTATGTTTCGAGGGAAAAAACAGAGCACCCAGGGTAAACCTTTCCCTGCCCCACTCACCCTTTGTGTATCGACTTACAGTAAGTGAGTGAAGTCAGTCAGCTCAGATGTCTCCGTTAAGTTGACTGACTGGACTCTCCCTTACTTCTTCTGTAGTTTTCCTAACCCCAGAAAATGGTGAAGCCTCTTCCAGACTGACTTCTGTTTTGTTGTCTGTGTGGGTGTCATCAGATCCCTCAATCTTCTCTGTGGCTTTTAGACCTGGGATGTCGTATGTGAAGGACTCCTCCTGCTTTCAATGTTCATTCTTGTGTTTATCTTCATCTTTTTCCACAATCGTTAAACGTGTCCTTCTGTTGTCCTCACACTCAGCAGACTTCTTGTCCTCAGATGAAGATCTGAGCACATTACTGAGCCCAGGGTTGAGAGAGGTTTCGATAATGGGCCTCTCATCAAAAAAACATGGTCTTCTCTGAGGGTTCGAGATCTGGGATGGCACTGGTTAAAGGACTCCTCCTGCTCGCACTGTTCATTCATGTCCTTTTCCTTTACTTTTTCCACAAGCTTGTCTTCAGACTTTTCTTCCTGGTGTTCCTCACAGCTGGTGGTCTTTGTTTCGGGAGGCAGATTGTCTTCAGTATCCGCTATGAGATTGGCACTGAGCTTAAGGCTCAGGGGGAAGTCCAAGTGCTGAGGATCTCAACAGAGACCTCACTTCTCAGTGGGTTCAGGATCAGAGTAAGCATCAGGGAGGAGCTTCTCCAGCTGCCCGCTGGTCCTCACACTCAAGTCTTTCTTTCATGAGGCAGATTGTCTTCAGTTTCAGCTTTGAGCTCGGTGCTGAATTGAGTAAAGTCTCAAGGCTGAGGACTGAAACCCCAGACTTCGCAGTGGGTTTAGGATCAGAGTCAACATTTGAGAGAAATTCCTTCTTCTTTAAGCGTTAATTTGTATGTTTATGCTCTGACTTTTCCTCAAGGAGCTTCGCTTCAGTCCTGGAGATCTTTCTCTCAGCTTCTAGCTGCGCTTTGAGCTGAGCTGTTTTGAAACAGTATCTCTTCATCTACATTAATCTCATCTGCCATCTTTGGATGAAGAGAAGAACAGTAACTTTTGAATAACAATAGTGTCATTTGCTACTTTGAATTCCTTTACAAGGTCGTGATGAAGGGTGTCTGCCTCTTGCTTGACTATTAAGACAACAGTGTTTTATTGGACACTGACCTGAAATTCTCAACGAAAACCTCTGCCTTGATCCAGTTCAGTTCTTCTTTCAAAGCCTTGTTCTCTTTTTAATTCTCTTCTCCTGTTGATGTCCATTTCTTTCAAGGTTTTTTGGTGAGCCAACTGTTCTTATGTTTTTTCCAAATCTTACTATTCAACAGCTCATTAAACCCAATATTTTCTTCATGAAGTGGATTTCTGTGGCACTCTCCATGTTTTTCCTGGTAGAATCAGTTTCTTAAAATCTTTCAGAAGATGCTGTCCCTAAATAAATTGATTGCCATTCTATTACCTTTCAAACCAAGTTGTAAAAAATATTTATTACAAACCAAACAACAAATTTTAAGATTACCTATGTTAATGTAAGAGGATCGGTTTATAAATAAAGGCTGCAATAAAGTTTGCATCTATGCATAATTTTTGCATTAAACCAACTAGCAAGTAGCAAAATAATTTTCAAAGTCTACATGTCATATTTGACAACATGGCAATACAACACAATCTCTTGGAAAGTCAAAACTCAGGTCGGCTGCTGCACATTTGTGTCTCTGGACAGTAGCGAGGTCCATCTCAAGTCAAGCTACAGTATGTGAGTGGAGGGGAGAGTCTGACAGTATCTTTGCAAGTTGTTGTTCACCATCACTTGCAGAGATGGAAAATGGAATTGGGCTGTACCAGCAGCTGAGATTGTACAGTACTCGCTTTGACAATAACATCCAACATCAGCTTTAAAGTTTGGACTGGTGGAGACAGCCAGTTCTAGGTCACGTTTTATGAAACACCTTTTTAATGCGGTGTTGAGGAATTTGCAAGGTTGAGAACATACTGTGAGCAGCATCCAAGTTTTAGTGGGACTGCCGATGGCCGCACTCCACAGAAAGATGCTCCTACATTAATGTTGCTTCCCCAGTTCTGTTTGACTGGCTTATAAAATTTGTGAACTCATTAAGTCATTTTCCTTTTGATAATTAGCTGAGGGGTTCTTGCATTGAACCCCATTTGTTGCAGACACTTGCTTTGCTTTGTGGACGTCTGTGGAAGTGATGGGAAAACTGCATTGTAAGTGTTAGGTGTGTGGTGTTGTAGGTCTGTACCTTGTCCTCCCTGTCCTCCAAAGTAGCGGTCCTCCCTGTCAAGAATGCAGACATTGATGTCTTTAAAGGAGTTCCCCGTGTCTTTTAGATGCAAACAGAGATACGTAAGCCTAATAAGCCTACTACACTACATATCTTAAGGTGTCACCATTCCATTAGGTTCCTGCTGTGGAAAAGTGCCTTGACGTGCTACAGCGTTTAATTTATTACACTTCTTATATGAACAAAACCTTAATATTTTCTTTGCAGTTTTTCAGCAATTCATGTTTAATCTGAAAAAGCTTTACAGCAGCTTTGACTATGCGATTTTACAACTTGAGAAGGTAGAAGACTGATACATTTTTGGATTGATGTAGGCCTAATAAACAACATCACCATTTATTTATTGATGCAGAGTTATTTTATCAGCCCTCTCAGTTATGGCACCTTTGAGGTATCTGCTGCCTCTAATATGACAATTTTAAATTCATTTATCTTTATATGAAAAGGGTCCTGGGATTCCTGATGAATGAGAGGCTGGAACTGAGCTGCACACAAACAGTCACAGATTCTTCAGTCTTGGAAGAAGAAAAGTAGGTCTGTCGTTTGCTGCGCTCCAACAAAGCTACACATCCTCGGACAGAATGCTGGAGCTCACAGCGAGGCGTCGTCAAGCAAAACCAAAGTATTGAACGCTAAATGTCCAAAAGACATGACCTGTCTGTTGGATGGACGTGCTCCTAGAGTTCAGAATAACATGAAAAATGTCCATAAATGTTGGACCTCACGCTTGCTGCTCTTTTAGCACAACAGTGTTGTGGGGGGTGAGCATTATTTAGTAATCTTATAACAATATATATATTATATTATCATAACCTCTAAGTTAAAGCACAGTCAAGTGGCATTTCAAATAGCCTAAATTCACTGTTAGAGGAATGTTAGAATGGTTACAGAAACCATTTGGATTTTTCTAAATGATCTAATTGTCACAAGAAAACAAATATGTTATTCCGAGATAAGAAGATAATTATCCCATTATCACGAGATAGAGGGGTAATAAAAGACGAGAGCATCCATGGCCACTCTCAGCCAGAAGAGCTTGTTTGTTGCAATCAGTAAGACTAACTGTTCTCTGCCTAATCATAATCAGCTAAAATACTTTGATCAGATACTTTGGCACACAGAGTATTTCTAAGTTTACAGGCAGTAACTATATAAAGTAAATATATGAAATTGAAAAACTTATTTTGCCATACAGGTCGTTTTTTCTTAAGAGTTATAGTTCTTATTAAATCTTGATATTATGCTTTAAAGTTAAGTGTTAATTTATATTTGTCGACTGCAAAGTTCGTTAATTTAGTGTAAATAAAAAAGCACTGTTATGAAATAGGTTGACATGAAATAAACTGTCACACGGGTAAACACAATTACTGCCTTGTCATAAAAATTAGTTGAGTTTTAATTATTTTTTAACACATACGTGACAATTTAGTGGTTTATTTGCATATTTAACAAATCATCTATCAATCTAGCCTAATTTTAATGCTTTGTTTTCTAATGACTTGTTTTCTCTTGTTCTTCGTTAAACCTGTCAGCATGACACATTCAGTTTCCGACTTTTTACTGGATGTTGAAACTAATTAAAATATAGTTTGGAACATCTTGCTTGAATGTAGTTTTGCAAATAGACATTTAGAACAAATGAATCCCATGACTGCTGCCTGTTTTTTTAAAGGACGGAGTGCGGCTGAGAGGGAGGAGCGCTGTGTGAAGTCCCAGCTGATGTGGAAGTTCAGGCTTCCGTTCGATCAGAGCGGCGATGCTGGTACTACAAAGGGCAGAGGCATCAATTAAAGAGGGAGGAGAGAGACAGAGGTAACCCTTAAATCTAGGTAGAAAGAGCTGAAATGCATAATCATCACCCTCTCTACCCACTTCTGCTTTCTAATTAAGCCATCTCCTGTTAACAAGGCTTCCGGGCCAATTCTCTTTGGAGGGATGGACTGAAAGGACACCAACCGAATGTCTGACAGTTAATCGCTACACTTTTATGCATCGATACACAAACCAAAGAAAAATGTCAAACGAGCAAACAGCATGTTCTCACTTTTCTGATTGTATGGACGCACCTTAATAAACACACTGTATGGAAGATTATTTTTGGGACTCTTTGAAAACAGGAATAGTGACCCTCGCCACAGAAGGAATAGCCACATAAACAAAAATGTCATATGTTTTTAAAAAAGAACAATAATCGTGAATGGAAATACACATTTTATTATCCTATTTAATATAGTATGAGAGGACTGTAATTCTCCCACCAGCTTAGTGCACACAGCATTCCTATCCATACACAAAGGAAAGAGCGGGAGACATTCATCTGCCTGATTAACAACTTCAGTCATTGTCTTCTTTAATTACAACAAAGTCAACAGCTCCATTACTTCCCCTCCTATCTGTCTTTCATCCCTGGTCTCTCTGAGGATGGTGATGTTGGAATGAAACAGAGCGGGCTTCAGTCTCATCTGTAGGCCGGCGAGAAGGTCTGTCCATGCGCAGGAATGTAATGAGGATTCAAAGGAACACAAAGAAGTGAGACACATCACTTAAACGTGTTTCCGTGGCTCCTGGTTAATTAGTGATTTTTATGCCGAATAGAATCGGCTCTTTATTGTTCTTGAGAATTGATTTGTTGCTCAACCATCTTGCAGCTCAGCAAGTTAGTTAGCTACTTAGACCGGCTGTCCGTCTGCACGTCAGTCAGTCAGTCAGAGCCCGACTGAGCAAATGTGCGGCAGTCGATCATCTCCACGTCCTGTGTTTCAGAAGTGGCTGTTCCAAAGCTGAGACAGACACACACTAATGCAGGAGGGAAGTGATTGATGAAGTGATGAGCACAGCAAAGGATCTAGTTCGATATATGTGGTTCTAATGCGGCACGGTCTGTCATTAATGGCTGTAACGTTTAACAACAGCTATAATATCACTCAGTAGTGTGGATGAAACCACATTAAGACGGATAGAGATGATAGCGGTAATTTACTTTAGATTATCTCCCAGCAGGGGACAATTTTGGACATTATGTTTTATCTAAATTGGGGCAGCTGTGCAGTAGAGGTTAGGGGAGCAGGCACATGATCGGAGGGTCATAGGTTTGAATGGGGAATACCAGATGGGGAAATCTGGGAGAGGAAAGCGAACGAGGAGCACTTTGAATTCTTAGCATCCAAATGCCCTTCAGCAAGGTACTCAAGCCGGGCAGTTAACCCTAAAGTGCTTAAGTGAAAGACTGTTCCGCAGAGAAGTGCATAAAAATAAAACGCAGCTCCATCTTCAGCACATTTCATCGGATTCACAAAGAGTGATATTCTTACTGAGCAATGTGTTAAAACCACTGCAGCCCTGTCGAACCAGGCACTTACACAACCAGGCCAAAAATGTCTCTGTACTGCAAATCATTATGACTACTGTAAAAGCGCCAATTGGTATAATGCTATGTTATTACATATTATACTTGGGCTTCTCCATCCCTCTTTAGATCCACTCAAATGCCAAACACAAGAGTGAAATGAGAGCTCACTGGATATAATGACACATTTTATTAGGCCGTATTATTTCATAACCCAAAAGTGTGCACAGGAATACTAATATACACAGTCAGCACACATTCAGATAGCAAAACTATTCCTTCGAAATAAAGTACATATTGGATGAATCCGCAACGATGATTTACTTCCTGTGCCAACATCCAGTGCCAAGGCAGGAAGTTGTGTTTGCTGTAGATGTCGGGCTGGTGGATGGATGTGTTGCAAATCCAGTCACGAATGTGCAGTTAACATTTGCCTTTTAATTAACAGTAACCACAACCGCTCACCGCTCCCACACCATTCGGTGTCATTTTAGGGGCATCGCCCATTCACGGCAGGTTCACTCTGCCAGTAATCTGCCTTGCCGTTCTGTATAACATGCCGGTGTGGAGGGTCTTAGTTGACCCCACTTTAAGCTGCCTCAAGAGCTTGTTCCAGAGTTGGTGGAGTTATAATGATAGTGATATTCTCTGTACATCTCATAACACACATGTTGCTGCAGGACACTGAACCTGTGGCCATATTCAATTATGTTCCCCTTGAACCAATGCTCAACAACTTTACTTGAGTCTGAATAATGCAAATAGTGATAGTGATGTGTAATTAAAAAATTATTTTTGACGTCAATAATAAACACATGGTACAATTCTCACCTCCTGACAAACATATGTTAAATGCCAAGATGGTAATTCCAGTACCTTTGGGAGCTGTTTGAAATTTCTGTGTAAATACCTAAAGGTGCCTCAAACAATTGACAGCTAAACACCAATTTGTGAGATCTCACAAACTTTTGGTTGAAAATATGCTCCAGGGTCAGTTAGTCACCATGGAAATAAAACAGTGTAAGGCACACGGAGCCATTCATAGAGCTTTATTTTAAGTCAGTGCTTGGCAATAAACGAAATCTTCACATCAGTGAGAGACATCTGAAGAGAAAACATAGTCCAACTTGTTGGACATGTTTAACTTTGGTAGCAACCAGCTGCAGAACTGCAGAACTCTGGACACCTTCATGAGTATCGAGTACTGATTAACGAGAAGATGTAAACTAAATGGAACATGGATTGTTAGTTAGCTCAAGCAAAACCCTTGCGTGCCATTTTGTCTTTGATGAGAAAAGCTGGTATCATCTTTGAGTGAAAACAACGTTTGTATTTTCATGGTGACCAGCTGTATTATACTATGTCTCTATTTCAAATTGGGAAAGAGACAGTTATATGTATTTTTCATATTATTGCTTGAGAAACAAACTGGTGAATTTTACCGAAACATTACAAATGCTAATTCCTTTATCTGACATGGGCACAGTCAGGTATGTTTTTAGTGCTCCGTTACACCTGCAGCTTTGACAGTCGAAACCTGTTCAGTGCGTTCAGCTAAATGTGCCAGGAACACGGCTTTCACTTCTTTGTCACTTTCATTATGTATATGAATGAGTCATTTGTTACATTTGCTCATTTTGCAATCTCTAATTAGATTTGGAAAACAAAGTGGGCAAGTATGGCTAAAAGCAGTGACACGGGCTAAACCAAATTAGAAAATGACAACGTGATTCAAAGGCCTCTGGTGTGGAACAGTTAATGAACTCCACACAGTCACTGTGATAACCAGAGAGCGAATGCTGAACACTGCTGCCAGAGCAAACAAACAGAAACACTTCTGACTTCAAATCCTGGGTAAACACTGCAGTTTAGTGCCGTGGAAAACATCACGTCATCCTCCACCATCGGCTTCCTGAGTAAAGGAGTTTTGGAGTAAGTTAAGGACTTTGGAATAAGGTCATTCTTGTAGTTTATAGGGTAAAAACTCACGGAGAGGAGTGTTAACGCAGGAGCTCCACAAATCCGAGCTACATATTAAATTAAATTTTAACACAGGTTAAGTGATTTAGTGCTTCCTCAGCAGCAGCTCCCATGTGTCCAATAGTCTGCTCACTACATCTGTCCTGCACATCAACACGACTTTAAAAAGCAATCCGCCCCTTTGTTTTTACCTGTATCCTTCCCTCCATGTGAACTCTTGATTCAGCAACCTCGGAGAGGTAATGAAAAGTAATGGGAAATGAAATGGGAACCAAAGAAGCAGCAGTTCTCTGTATTCCAAATACAGAAGTCCTAAATCCCTGGGTTAAAATGGATTATGTGTCCTTTCACTACCTGAGTTTTTGTGTAGCTCGGGCTCCTGAGTCAGCTCTCCGGTCGATTTGTGACATTTTCCAAGGCAGTGAATGCAGATCATGTTTACCAATGAGCGACGCTCTACATAGAGTAGGAAGCACATTAACTCAGCCTCCCCTCTCCTCCGCTCCGCTCAAACCCAGAGACCTGAACCAACAGTACACAGCCTCTGGGCCCCATTTCCTATTGGCACTAAGTCTGCGTGTTGAATCACCCAAGCCTCAATTATACAAATTCCCTTTGGCGTGTGATGTTATTGTGATTCAGGTGGTCATTCTTCTCTTAATGTCTGCCTTTTTCGTGATTTGAATGCAGTTTTTTTCTTTCCTTTTTGTTTCTCAGCCATCTATTAGAGAGAATGGCCAGTTAGAGTATGCAGGTAAAATGGCTGCTGTAGAGCCAAGGCACAAATGGCGTCTTTGGGTCTCATTCCAAACCAGCGACTTTTAAAATAAATGATCGGTCCAACGTTGTCACCAGTCACTGATTTTAAAAAAAGTAGTATGACTCATACAGCTATACTCCAACTGCTTTGTGAGGCTGTACTAATGTACAATAGATACAGTAAAATGCTTGTTATGTTCACTCTTTTACAAACTAGCACTTACTTAATCATTGCAGGTACCGTGCTGCTCGTACTGTTACCCAAAGTATTTCATTTTTTTAATTGGCCTGCTGATAGAATTACAGTAAGTTTTTGCTTTTACAAGTCATCGTGAAGGCAGCATCAATCTCTGTTGCAAATGGTGGTAAAGAATCACTCACTCCAGCATTATTATAATTTATCCCCTGGCAAACCAAGTCTATACAAAATTTAGAACTAATGTATCAAGTGCAATCTCATGTCAGTCCATCCAATAGTTGTTGCCTGCACTAAAGTATTGGAGCAACCCAGCAAACTAGAATGTTTTCAATTTACTAAATGACCATTACCAGTTGTTACCATGCCCAGGATTATCCTTCAGTTACGGCAACACCTACTCGTAGGTCATTAGCTTCATATGCTGCATCATCCGCCTCTAGTGGCCATTACAGTTCGCTGTAATGGGAGAAAAACTCACCGTGAAATATGGTGTGAGAAAGTCCGAACAAGGTGGAGATCAAGGTGACAGTACAGGGACTGAATCTGGACACAGACGTTCATTTCCAAATTCAAATAATTAATCAGTGTTGTTTATTTAGTAATTTGTTACGCGAAATAATAACAATCCCCTAAATCTAAACCAAATTGTTTTTGTGGTTACATCTGGCACACTCACATTACTCTTATACTGCATTACAGTATAACAGCCAACTGAGCCAATTAGGAGGTGGAGTAGGGCTCATCGAACCTGAAGCTATGATCCCAATGACACTGTATTATAACAATATAATAAATGCTATTTAAAGAATGGAGGACGTGCAGTTACATTAAGCTCTGTTAACTGCCGTGCATCATCTTGTGAAGCACACTGTAGTGCTTCTATACCTCCGGTTTTGTTGGGCTAAAAGGTTGTTTAAGTCGTTCAGATTTGACAGAGATGGAGCTGACCTACTTTGTAGATGATTTTTTAGAATCACAGCAGTCAAAAAGCAGATTCCGACTCACCAACAGAAAGTCAGGGGAGATCCTCACAACATGGTGAACAAAAACTAAAACTCAACGCATCAGCTTCACAAATTCCAAGCAGATCAATGACCAACAGATGAGTATGTCTGATCGGTGTCAATTTAGAATCTTAACATGTATGTCTTTGGACTGTGGGAAGAGGCCGGCGTACCCAAAAGGCCTGAGCTGACCAGGATTTAAACTTGGGACGTTCTAGCTGAGCACCACGCTGCCCGTCTGAGGGAAAAGTGCGGTAGAAATGCATTATAAATGCACTGTGGCCTGAATGTCATAGCAACAGTCATGTTTTCCCATATATTGTGAGGAATATATTGCAGTGTTCGGGCTTTGGTCAGCACACTGCGGAAACGGAAGGCAATATTTGTGGAGTTTGATGCAGGTCCCTGCAGCCTCCTGAGAGAAAAGTCTTGAGTAATAATACGATATCAACTTAAAGGCTCCGTCGGAAACATAGAGCCACGGCTGATGTTTATTAATGGCTCTTTCCTCAATAAAGCTCAGTATGAATTTGACATGTTTTATTTATTAGACTGTCTTGAAAAGGTGTAATATTTTAAATGCCATTTTAAACTTGATGTATCCCCCAACAACCCTCATTGTGTGTGTTTGACCATCTGACACAAATTGATTTAGTTGCTTCCCATTTGCTGTCTTATTAAATGTTTTTAAAATGTGACTTGCAACTATTGATGGTAATGCTGCAGAAACGAGATGAGGATAAAACACGGTGGGCTGGAATTCAATACTCGCTTACCAATTTAAAGCAGCTGAACATTTCAGACAACATAATCTCAGAAACAAACCATTTATATTTGAATGGCCGCTGTGGATCCGAGTTAATGGATGCGAACTTGATGATGACCTTGATGTCATTAAGCAAGTCATCTGTAAAGGCAATGATGGCGTCAATTCAGGCTGCAGTAAAGTGGACATACATCAGAGCTATTTCCCTTTGTCAGTAATGACAGCTTTGATGAGCATCTACGTCAGCTGCAGTCCTAATCAGCTGGATGATCCAGCACGGAGACATAAACAGAGGACTGCTCAAATGCTGCTTTTAACCACATCCGTTTAAAACATTAACGTTTTACATTAAACTCAGATGGAATATTCAAAGGATGATAAAGAGAAGCAACAAACTGTCTAAAAAGAACAGCCCAAAATGCCAACTTGGACTTAAATATTAACTGATTACATTTTAGTGGCCAGAGGTCAGAGGTCAAGGTTAGTGTGACCTCACTTCCGTTGAATTCATGTGGTGACCACGGGAACACCGCAGGGGCTTCCACTTGGACTGATCCGAATGAACTGATTAGAATATTAGTCTGGACAGACATGCAAGTGAAGTGCCACTTGACTACTTGCTAGTGCAAGACTTTCAGCAAAATTTTAGATGAAGACAAGTTATTTGTGTAGATGCTCTCGATTTCTAATATTTGTTTATTGATGGATGAAAGTGTGCAATAATTTAGTATTTTTTCCCTGCATGTGCACTTTACTAAAAACATAAACACTTCAGACTTACATTCATATACATCACCTCCGGTTAGTAACTAAAGAAATCTGACGGATATTTTTGCACTTGACCTGTCCAGACTGGACCCTGCCTCTGCCCTGTGACAGCTAAGATAGGCTCCAGCCACATTGCAACCCTATGCAGCATAAGCAGTTACGGATAATAGATGGATTGGTAGATAACAGTCTCCAACTAGTAGCATAAATATGAGTATATGACCTACATGTTAAGCAGCAGTTTTGAGTTTGGGAGAAAGTTGGTTAAACTCTGCTTTTACTGCTTTTAATCGTAACCTGTCGGTGTTGTACTCAGCTTGTATATTTTGCCCTCTACCCACTTAGGCTTTAACCATCACAGTTACACAACTGTTATGTAGAAAACATTTACACGTACCTGTTATATTTGGACAGTAAAAAGCAAATGGAAATCTTGCTTTATCATTTAAAAAATTTATGTAATATAATGTAGTGTGTGATACAACATTCTAGAACAGTGAAACACTATATATGTGGAGCTCCTTCAACACAAAATGAGGTTTGTGTTTTTGTACACCAAAAATATTCCTCGTATGTATCAAAATGTGAATGTGACACTTCTGAACACCACAAACAGGTACAGCTGTGGATTGTGAAAAAAAAAATACTCACACACAAGCGAATTAAAGCAAAGGCTGTGATCTCAGTTTGAGGTGAACTGAATTTTTCTCCACTTTCAGGTGCAGTTTGAGCAGATGGCTCTTAACCATATGCTTTGGGAGGGAAGAAGTTTGCCAACAACCTCGGGGACGTCGGTTTGTGCAGGTCTACTTTCGTCTGAGGTTATTTTTACTGGGTACTTAAGAGAGGCTGGAAAAAAGGGAATGAATTTCTACTGGCATAACTGTAAAAATTACTGGCATGCTATATGTGGATGGGCTACAAATACAGGTGTAGTTAATCCAGTCCAAATACGCTTGCTTGAGAGTTTACGCATTTAACTGACATTTCTATCCAGGGAGACATTTAGAGAGTGACTGCAGTGAAAAAAAAGAAGACTCAATTCCCTTATCGCTCGGAAAGAGCCAATAGCCATGAGTGTACGGCTGTTTTTAGAAAGGTACAAGAAATATTATTTAAGAAAACGTTTTCAAATCAGCCAGTAAAGCACTAGAATAACCTCATTGTCCCTGAAGGACAAACAGTATCTTAGCTACAGAGCACTTAGATTTCAGTCAAACCGGAATCCTCACCATGTACAGTATAAATCTTACTGAATATGAAAGTGTGTATACAGACCATTACACAGTGAGACAATATAATTTCATTTACAGGAATTATCCACCGTTCCGCTGGTGAGGCAGTCTCGGTTCATCCTCTTACATTTGACATTCCCTATTTTAAGCTCTACATGTCATGTCTCTTTCATTTGAAATTAGGCTTTGATGAATATTGTATGAAAAAGAACCTGCTTGCAAAGAGACTGACCTTCACAGCTGCTTTGCTGCAGTGTTTGAAGTATTGTCAAGTCCTGTGGGCTTACGAAGGCACTTAGACTAACAGAAGTAGAAAGAAAAGGACTGCAAAATATTTAACTAACATTGCCTTGATTTGAAAAGGCTAGCCGCAAGGCTCAACAGGCGAGGGCTTAATCACCAGGACGGTGGTATTTGAAAGAGCACTTTAAATGCCCTTTCTCCTTGTTCTGTATTGGTGAGCTGTCTACGTTCGCCCAGTCAGCTGCACAGCTGTGGTAAAGGTTAATCTGTCCATGTCAGATATCACAGATATCCCAGATATGATTGGATTAAAATAACAAACTGGGAGAAACCCAGCTAACAATCGCACACTGTGATTGTCTCTATTTGTCATTTTTCTGCTTTACCTATTTGATGTTGTCAAGGCGTCACCTTTAAAAACATGTGGGGATCATGCAGCTTGCCAAAAGCTCTTTTTTTTTTGGCCGATGAGACTGTCCTCCTGTAAAATGTGACTAGGTAGGTTGTTTTTGTACAAGCAGGAAACCTACTACCATGGGACGACGCCACAGAAAAGTTCACAGGGAGGAGGACGGGCTGGATGGATGAGTCAACAAAGCAGAGGACTTTCCCACAGGAGGCGGCAGTTCGAACTCTGTGTGAAACAAAAAACAAGTTTGTTGCTTCGTTGCAACATGTCACCTGGTGAGAATTGTGAACAGCGTGTGATAAATCTAAGAGTTAGGACAAAACTGCAGCGTTTTAACTCAACTTAACCACGTAGATTTACGACGCAACCAACATCACAGCTTCATTCCTCAGGTTTTAACTGTTTAGTTGCTGCACTGTAGATACCACATTGGTACGGTAAGAGACAGCATCTGGTATTTTGGTGTCTGTATCCAAAAGCTTCGTACTTTAGGCAGAAACCTCCCTGTCTACACTGGCCGCCTCATTACAAACATTTCTTTGGGACAGGCTCCTATATTGGAGTCGAGGTTGGAGGGCTACTTGGGTAAACAGGGTTTGGTATGAAAAACATTTCATGAAGCCACGAATGACATTGTCTCAAAAAGTGCAACATGGGTCTGATGAGCCTCGGACCTGGTGCAGAGTGCCCCTGCTGAGCCCAGTCCACCACATCCTTAACATCATGGCTGACCTGTGCACATAACTATTACTTGATTTCATTTTTTCCTTTTACAGTCTGATGGTCGACTCCGCTGCCAGCCATCTGAAGAGTTTTGAGTAAATAACTACTGACTTTTTAATCAAAGACACTGAGGCTTATGGCTCCACCTTAACACACATGCCTGAAACATCTGGACGACCAGCTGCTCCTTTCGCTAATCCGATCAGCTCCTTAATGTTCTCTGAGAACATCTGGCAGTGCCTCAGTTCTTTGATTCATCTCATCTGGCAGAACTTTGCTATTTGGCCTTTACCTTGCTCAGTAAGCATTTTAAAAACACACTTTGAAGAATGTCAATGCTTCTCACTGGACCCCATCAGCAGAAAAGTGGAGACCCCAAAAATAGAATATTTTCCTGTAACCAAATCTGTGGCAGTGGAGTGTTTCCCTGCAGGGTATTTGTGCTTTCACCGCAGCCTCAGGTGACACTAATCGTTGGCTCATTTGCTCTTTTTAACGTGTCACTGACAGTTCAGACTCGGGGTTATTCGTACTAGCGGCCTGTTAATATCTGCTGTTATAATGTCGGGCAGAATGGCTGCAGGCTCCACTGGCTGCACTCCACATCCCTCACTTGCCTTCGAAGCAGAAAAATGACACAGCCTTCATTGCAGAAGGTGACCAGGATGATTGCCCCTGTAGATCTAAATCAAACTTCTGCGCGAGATTACCTTTCAAAAGGATGTATGAGACATGTTGGGAATGTCTTGAGGAATAGATGACACTTTTAGGTAATGTTGCGCCACCATTAATAATGATATTATAACCAAGGAGGTAGGGGGTAACATGATTACAGCCCCATGTCCTAATATAATCAATGCTGATTATAATTATAAGACTGATGACAATGGGATATCTAATAATACTTTCCAAAATCTAATAAAGAATTCTATTTCAAGCATGCATTAAAGCATTGTACAAGTTCAAGGGTGTGGTCTCAGGCTCTGGAGCCCCAAACTAAACAATAAATATGCTAAATATCAAGACAGACGTCCGTACGCGGACAATTTTGTCAGACAGGCCTATCGGGAGGCTTCTGCAGTGCTTGGCCTGCTTCCTGTTCAAAACCTGGGCTGCAGAGCGTCTGTTGGGGCAGCTGTCCAAACTACAGCCCAAACAGGCCCTGTGCCATCTTTCCACAAATTCAGCCTCAAGCTGTCAAGCTCAAGAAAGCTCTGGCACACTTGTGGGTGGTGGAAATGGTCGCCATTCAGCACGGAAACACTATCTTGGTACATTTAGATGGACGGACGTGGAGATCGGCTCCATACGTGGTGAATGGTGCCTCACAAAGTAGCCTGTGACCATGATGAAACTGGCATTCAAGATGCTGAATTCGAGAGCGGCACGGCTCTGCCTGCAGACAACGCAGGCAGCACAGCGCTCAACCTTCCCTTTGTTTATTCCTCCCTCTCATCTCATCCGTGTCACACTGCTGAATGCCTGGCCTAAATACATGCTTGGAGAACCTGTCATAAATTGTATGCTGTGCTCTCTAAAAATGTCTCTTTTCTTGGATGTGCTGCCGATGAGGTGCCGGTTTCACCCAGACCCCGTGGCTCAATCTCTGTACTCTTAAAATTGTCAGTTGAAATCATTTTACCCACTTGAGTGCAGGTTGTTATGAACTCAACCTTGGCTAATCCACACAGCAAGGCATCTGATGGCTTCCTTGTAAGGAGAATATTGCTGGATATCATGTGATAAATCTTGATTGTGAGCAATCTGCTTTGAGGAGATTCGGTGTGGCACATTGATCAATAAAGCGAGTGGTTTGATCACCTCCGGGGGCCGTGCAGTTGTTGTACGTGTCACTTTTCAATTCAATAAGCTACACAGCCGTTGCTTCCCCCCGCAGAGCCCGTCTCTGTGTTTGTCTCTGTATATACGCTGAGAATGTTCTTTATGAGGCTCTTCCAATAGAGCTCGCTCCTTCAGGCAGTCACGTATGAGTGCTGGGAAAAAAAGGGCAAAACATACACATAGGACAATGTGATAAGATATTGGTGCCAACAGAGCTGAGTCTGGAAACCGAAACTCGATTGTTTGCCTTCACTTGCAGCCTGCTCTTCTTCAAATGGAGATTTCTTGCCGGATAAAGATGTTTTAGAAAAGCAAGTAACTTCACTTCAGAATGCACATCTAAAGACCCTTTGGGATTGGGTGGAACATGATGTTTGCAGATAAAAAAAAAAAAAAAAAAAAAAAAAAGGACTAATATCAACTGAACCAAAATGGACAACGATCCCTGTGGAGCAGCCTCCTGAATTCACGTCCCCGAGATTCCAGTGGATGTATACGCAGGACCTCCTTCACACACTGGTCATGTTTTTGTCAGATACATAACCAACTCAGGCATGCTTAACTGAAACAAAGGGAAGCAGACACGGTAGATAAAAGGGAGAAAAGATACAGGAGGGAAAACAAAAAGCTAAGACGCCGAGCTCGGGCTTGTTTTTCTCGGGCTCGATGAACAGCTCTCAGTGCATCATTTGTTTCTGGCTAATTAAGAAACGTTCACAAACGTGGGGAGGTGCCATAGTAAGAGACTGTAATGATCTGTCACCTATGCTGAGAGCATGGTGCGGATCTGATTGGCTGTGACATCTCCCCTGGTGGATAACCTTCAAGACAGCGAGAGGGGGGCAGCTTCGCTTCTATCATACCGATGTAGCTACAGAAAAAAAAAATGATGATGATGTGTAGTTCTTATTACCTGTAATTAAACATAGTACAAACATCAATTAGGCCGGTTGGTGGAACACTTTCTCCACAACAACAATCATGAGTTAGCAACCGTGACTAGCACAGAAGGTCAGTAAACTCTGGGTCAGCGTTTGCTGATATCGGAAGGTGGAATTTAGTCTTTCTACAATCAAAACAACAAGCAAGCGTGTTAGGAATGTGTGGGACGTTATATATCATATTAAAAATCTCCTTTCACAACAAGCACATACTACTTTACACACGGAATGGATGGATTTTTGGAAACATTAGCACAGCCCTGTGTTTTTTTTTCAGCCTCAAATCAACAACCTTTTGCTTCAATAATTATTAGTAATATTGATCAATAAATCTGTTATAATTATATATGTGCAAAAATGAATTTGAGACTTAGCAAACACTTAATATATGGATGTATGGAACAAAGAACTACTGTCTGTGCTAAAGGAAAGTATAGTCGCATCATATGGGGGAGGTGCAAAAACTCGATTTTGTTTTCCTGCCACAATTTCTTTGTATTGGGTGTAAAGCCGTAGATACCGTCAGAGGGCTATTTTAAGCGACAGGTCATGTTCAATCTTTCATCTCTTTGTAAGAAATCTATCACTGAAAAAGTCAGCCAGAGCCACCTCCTGTGACATCTCAAACTGGGGCTGAACGGCTCCTGTATCTCTCTGGGATCACAGGTGATCTGTCATAGCAGGCAGCTGTTTTGTATGCTGTTCAGAGTCTCCTCACAACAGCATCTGCTCCCTCCACATTCGCCCAATCAGCTGCCCTGTGCGTGCACACACACACACACACACACACACACACACACACACACACAGACTCACACACTATTCTAGTCAGCTGGTGAATCTCTTTGTGCTGCATGCCCTCTCCAACCCTGCTGTTTATCTACACTTTCCCTGACACAATCCCCCTAAACATGGAGGCGGCAGAGTCATACCTGAGTACAAGCATTTTCTAAGAAGCAGAGTTTAGCCTGTCAGCAGGCCGGCTTTGCTGTAAAGCTACGTGAATGCACAGGGAATCAGGGCTGCAGTGGTTGGATGGGCACTGTAACAATTAGTTGCGGTGGAGGACAGAGCACAAGCATCTCTGGCTGTGAATATGCATGCTGTGGTTCTCCGCTCCTTGTCACGGGGACTTAATAAAAATGCACGACTCAACAAGGGGCACTGAGCAGAAAGATTAAAGTTGGCTAAGCCACCAAACTGCCTGCATCTCTTGAATTTTACATCTCATCGGCCTGGAGGCACAGTCTCTCCCTCTGACATACTCCACTGGTCATTCAGGCACATCTGAATGTATGCACCAGTGTGTCTGAAGTGATACAGGAAGGCCTCTCCAATCTCCTCGCCGATGGCTTGGAACAATGCCAGCAGAGCTCAGCGACACTGCATCTCTTCTCTGGATCTGAGCAGGCCCCGGATAAGGACCGCGGTGACCAAAGGATTCCTGACTTGGGTCAGTCTGGCAGCCGTAGATCCACCAGGTTGACACAGATGGAGGTACAGATGACTAAATCTGACTCACACAGCCCTGGGTGGAAGCATTTGGTAATTGTGCACACTGGCAGAAAGAGGTAACATCAAAGAGTTTGAATGTGATTCAAATAGTAAGTAATAGGTGAGCGGATGGCAGGAAGATCCAGGCATCTCAATCATGTCTGCCAACCTGAAATACATTTCAAATGGAACATTTGATCTAACAATATTTTCGTACACTGCCTGAAAAAGTAATTAACTTGAATCAGAATCAGAATCAGAAAGCAGTTTATTGCCAGGCACAGTTAAGAACATTTAACAGTTCTAGGAATTTGTCTTGGTGACAGGGGCAAACACAAAAGTTAAAGTGCAAAGGTGTGACAAAATATGAAATATGTACAGAAATAATATAATACAATAAAAATACAAGTAAGATAAGTGAGTGTACAATGTGACTAGACTACTGACAGTAATATATTTCTGTATCTGTTCAATTAAAACTTTTATGTTATGCACAACATTTACTCCTCAAAGCCCCACATTCCATAATCTTCCACCTATAATCCTCTACAGACAACGCGGTGTCAACTGTTGGGGGATGCGGCCGCCATCTTGTGAGCTCTGTGGTCTGTGTACTTGTGCTATAGTGAAATGCTTTACCCTTTTTCTTTGCTTCACTAAAAAGTCATGTGAAGGTGGAGATGGGGACAAACGGGCCGTTCTCAATTTCTATCAACTCAAAGAAAGATTTGCTCATTTTTTAAGCTATGCAGCGCAGTTTACAGCCAGCACTTGCTCAAGTTAAGGCAGCTCTCCTCTGACCTATCACAACGATTTTTAGAATCACTATAGACTCCAGCTCATCAACAGAAAGGCTCAGTAAATCTTAAAAGTTCGTGTAACTTCCAATTTCTCTGTAACATTTGAGATTTTTGACTAAGTGAGCACAAAACATAAAAAACACATTACAATTTATTGAGAGTTTTGAACATCCAAAACAGAACAAAGACAACTTTTCCGCATTAGAAAGAAAATCTCGTGTTGCAGGTAGAATCTCGTCTCTCAAGGGCTTTGTATTTTAGTTAAATTATAGCATCACTACCTGTAACCATGAAATCCCCATATGTCGTGAATAGTGAAACTCAGTACCTGCTCGCGAACGGATGATTTAGGTTATTGTGAGGGGTGATTCATCCTTCTCCTACTCCATCACAGGAAATAACGACAGTAGCGGTCTGTCTATGTGTGGGCTACCATCTGCTTCTCTTTCACATTCATTGAGCATCATCATTGCAGTCAGAAATGGAGGGATACATCATTTCTTCCCGGCCATATGTATTCATCAGAGGCAGAAGCCTTCACTTGATATTCAAAAAACAGCCATGTTACTCTGTCAGCGTACACGGTCTGATTTCCAGGCTCTTTGTAACACTCTGATTCTCTCCCACTTTCTTTTTTGGTCTTCTCCATCTCGTTCCTTTTAACTTTGTCAGGGAGAAAGGATTCATTATTTGAATACATCCACTCTGACGCTAATTTGTAGGAAAGTGAAACGGAGACTGATGCCCTCTCCGACCTGAATCTGCCGTGTCTAATTATGCAGTCTACCTTTTTTTAGGTCACACCTGGTGTCACAGCGCCACACTCCAGCAATGTTAAGTGGTGCTTTTAATGGGTTTTCTGCCACCGGTTCAAGTTAAAAAATAAGGACCAGCGTGGACCGCTCTGTATTAGGGATCAAAATTACCTGCAAGAGAGGGCAGAATCATTTAATACTGTATCTTGAGGAAGAGAAGGGTGCAGTGAAAAATTGAAATGAAGCAATTCCAGGCTGGGGGATGTTATATTAATAATTTCATTAGTCATTTTTATGTTACTGCAAGTATGTTATATGGTTTGAATGCAAAAACACTTAAGCATAGGGAGTCTCTGCTTTTGTAATATAGACAACGAAAAGAAGTTTATTACTCATAGTGAAACGTGTTTATCTGTATTTATAACCATGTCATACATGAGATGTAAAGATAATAAAAAAATTGTCTTCCTCTGGTTCTTTTTTGGCAAATCAAAATTGGAATTTATTTGATTTGTCACCAGCTCCCAGCTTTAAATTTAAATCACATATATGCAGCTCATTAGTGGCAAAGTTGCATTTAAAAATGTAAGTTTTCTACTTTTTTATGCAGAGGAAATGCATTTTTAATTCTCCAGTATGAAATGACTTTTGTACTGACTGACAGTGTTTGATTTGTTGTATATGTGAATTCTATGTACAGGCATTAAAAATGTTTTTACTGATTCAGTTCCAATAACAGTGTAGGTGGTTAAATAATTTAGCTGCTGTGTATTTTGACAGTCTGGTCATTAATTAATGTTGGCACCATTAAAGTGTGACAGAAACAGCGGATAGATCAGTTTCCTAAATAACAAGAGGTGAACACAGAGCTACTGTTAGTGTGGTGGAGCTGACGGCAACTTAGCAAAAAGTGACACTGGGGTCACATGCTGCTGTTGTTAGGCGGAAAAATTTGCATCGATAATTTGAAATGGCAAAAAGAGAGTATTGCACATTAAGCTAGTAAAAAATGTTACTTCATCAGAAATTAATTAAAGTGAATTTATTTTAATTATTTCATGGCCATCCAAACTTAAATACCATCCTTGTGTTACTTCTGATGATGAAGAAACAGTTGCACTAGTTGAATGTGCATTAATTATATAGTCGATTAAAAACAGGTTTTACTCTTTTTGTCATTTCAAAATAAGTAAACCTTTGCACCCAATTTGCATAAAGCTAAATTGTTGATTTGTGTCTAAAACCCTCATTATCAGGATACGCTTGCTGAAAACACAAGCAGTGTTTTCAGTATGTTACATGCTGTACTATGTACGATAATACTGCAATGTGGAGATAAACAGTAAACAGTTATTATTTCTGTGTTCTTGCAGTATTTTCTATGATGATTTTTATATACTTGTAATTAATAACAAATATTACCTCATTTAAAAATAGAACAACATAGTAGCTCTACTGGCAAGAAATATTATTTTTATACTGTCTTCCTTGAACAATATACAATGTCACCTAAGGCTACTGTAAAGTTTTCCACTCTGCTCCTCCCTGCTTCACCTTCCTCTGCTACTTGCTTCAGCTTTCTGCCATTCGTCACGCTCTGCACAGCCTTTCAGACTAACTCCACGTATTAGTCATTTTCTGTATTGAACAAATAAGAATACTGCAAAACTCTGATCAAGCTGAAATAATTAAAATTCTCTGACTGGTTAGAAGAGCGTCACCAAAGAATGTTAGAGGTGAATATGTCTTCACTGCTGCCAGTGTTGGCCAGTGAGTCATCAGCCTCGCTCCTCAACAAGATACATTTTGAAATATACATCAGCTAAAGTAAAGATAAAAACTATTGCTTTAAAATAAGAGGCATTCAGTGGCACTGTTAAACGGCTGTTGACGTGCTTTTAAGCAAATGATTTCACCTTAGTTGTTCTACCAGTTGCTATTTGACCAACAGAGAACTGTGGGTAAACACAAAAGCTGCATTTAAGTAACTGGTAAAAAAACTTTTATTATTCTGATACTTTGACTGTTTGATGGTTTGACTTTTATCAAACTAAAAAGCTGAATAGCCCTATTTCGCAAATCAAAAGGTGCATAAACTCCATTTAGGTGGGTTTATCCTGCTCTGCATTCTTGCTGCAAAGTGAATTTCAGTCTAAATCTCCTGACACTGAGGCTTTGCTTAACAGGAGTTGAGACAGAAAGCCCAAGGCACTGAAAATGAAGGACTGTTAAATAATTTTTGTCAGAATGGGTGTCAGACTTGGCTTCAAGCAGAAAAGGCTGCAGCAACATGGGATGGTCCTGTGGGGAGAAGCGTGTGTCATGCTCAACGCCTTTACAACATACCGAACAAAGCCGCAACTTGAAAAGCACACACATGCTGAAAGTATTTTGCATAATCTGCGTGTGTGTGTGTGTGTGTGTGTGTTCAGACCAATTTCGTTTAGCATTCACATAAATCAAATGGGATCACCAAGTTTCAGCATCTGACTCTTGCATATTAGTGTAAGACAACTAAAGGTTAAAGAAAACAGCCTCCATTTTTTTTTCTGTGACCCTGAAATGATCACATATTTTTATATGTTACATACACATGTAATCAGGATAACATCTTACGTCAGACATTCAGGTGAGTTTTGACTTTTGAAAGTGTTTGCAGGGAACAAGTGGAGAAATTAGAGGATTCCTTTCTCAAGGTAACCCAGCAAACTAATGCATTCTCTTGTTTTGTCTCATCTAGACTATTGCAGGCCCGTCAAATTCTTTGCTCAGCTAAAAATGAGACTACCACACTTACTGCTAGAAACAAGGTCCACAATGAATGACGATTTTGTTGTTTCGTGTCTCAGATTCTTAGTGTTTGATTCATCTGCTTGTGTAATTTAATGGTTTGTCTGAGAGTTAGTCGTGCTTCTACTTTATGTTTTCACTAGCACCTACACGATTCAGGAAGGTACAGGAGTAAAGATTATAGATATTAATATTTGTAGATAAACAAAGAAAGCGTGGTTACAAGTCTCCTCTCCTTGAATTCTGAAAATATCACTATAACATATGTAGAGCCTGAATGTACCGTAGTTCTTATTGTAAACAGTCGCCTCTGAGGCAGCCGAACAGCGAAAGACCAGGCGGCTCAGATGAAAATCCCATAAAATGGTCCACAATAGGTCTGTGTGCCGTGGGACCAACTTGCCAAGCAACTGTGGCATCTGTGCTCTCTGACCAAGCTGAAAATATATGAGACACAGGAGAGGTTGGCGAGCCCCGTTATATCCTCCAGAGCAGGATATAACTGCGTTCCCTGGCCAATTTTATTAAGACTGAAGAAGCTGCTTGGATAAGCAGCGAAACGTTTCTACCCGAGAAGAAAGAAGTCCAGATGATATGACTCAACGTCTGGATAACCACAGCAGGATGACTGGGAATCTTCACCGAAAGTACAACATGGTATTTTGTGGATTACAGTTTGCCTATAGCAATGTTCCTCCAAATACTGTAGTGTATATTCTCGGGTTTCTTGAATGGCAGTGTCATGGGCACGACGACATCTATGGGGACCCACACAGGAATCACAGAATCAGCTTTTACAGACTTGGGTCCCAATTCTTCCACTCTACATGTTTCTAAACAGCTACAGTACGTGACACTGTGTATTAATATCCTCTTTTTATGCTGGAATAAAAGGCGGTAACTTTTATCCTCAGTGGTGGATGACACAAAATGACCAATGTGCAGTTCAAACGTGGTCCTGATGTGAAGCTTCCGTCTAGGATTTTTTCAACTTGAGATGAAAGATGTGGCTGTAAGGTCTCAGCTGGTCTTCAGGGAACATCTTTTATATCCATAGGGTCAGACTGCAGGAGAGTCGAGGCTCATTATTATAGAGGCTCTGACTCTGACTCCTCAACTCATTTTGTATTTTTGTGTATAAAAACCTCCAAAAGACTTTACTGGTTGAAATGGTTAAAAAAATGAAATCACACACAACACAGAGACAAGACCAGACACACAAGCAGAGCCAGAAATCATGTTAAACCTGCATCTCCACCAACACGCACAATGTCTGTTTAAATGCTTTTAATGTAATTTTAGTTTTCAATTAAATAAATATATGAGAATCTACTGGACAATTTATTACATTCAGTAATAGAATAATAGTGATATCTTTTACAGAACAAAATTGTGTTGAGAAAGTATTTGGATAAGTAACAGACTACACATTTTCTCTACATATGGGCTCCCGGCTCCTGCTAATGGCCTTTTGCTTTTCCAAATCTATATGCTACTCATGCTGACTGGCTTTTTCTGTCAGGTCTCCCTAGAAAACAGCTTTAATCTCAACAGGCTCACTCGATTGTTGAACAAGGTTAAATAATGTCAATACAGGTTTAATACGAGGTTAAATAAAATGATAAGCACTGTGCTACATTATGGTTGGTGGGCTTTGTCCCACTTTGGATGTGGCTTGCCTGTTTTATGTCTGACCCACATACAGAATAATAAATAAATAAAACAGTTTCAAAGAGAGTCGACGCAAACATAAAGCATGTGAAAATAATTGAAGTCCAATATTATTTGGGGCACTATTGCAATTTAATGTGTGATTTTATTTTTTAAAGGTTCCTTTTGCTCTTTATTATTCACTGCAAACGGTTCATAAATAATGAAAAAGAGGAGCAAACCAGCAGCATCACACGACGATAACTGTTCCTTCATAGTGATGTACAGTAATGAATGAGCAGTAATGTAATGAACAAACAGCGCTGAGGCTGAAATTTAATAAATTTACTCAGCGTTGTGATCCATCTTCGTATGAAGTGATGCCCTCACTCACTTCAGCCACTCATGCCTGTCAGCTGATAACTGACCAAGATACATTTTAATTAATAAATCTTCAAGCACTAAATGTTCGGGGAGGATCTGGATTAGCTGGATTTGTTGCAGCTTTATCCACATGTATTTAGCACAAAAGAAATATGCCTGCAATGCATCATTTTCTAAAACCAGGTGCAAATCACCAATCAACCTTTTGACTTTGACATCGTTGTCATGTCGACAGGGTTCGCTTCTGTCCGGGCCTTTTCATTGAGATTGGGGCCATCAAAGTCTTCGTCACAGACGGGGGACAGATGAATGTCTATATGTGACATATGTGAGAATGTTTTGAATCTGTTCGTTTTAAAAACCAATTGGTAAATCTATTTGAATTTTCATTAACTAAATTGTTTGTGTTCCATGTGATGTCCAGTAGGACATCGAACCCTGACCAGCCAGTCGCTGGATAGTTTAGCTTAGCACAAAGTCTAAAAAAAAGAAAGACACTGGGTGCTTGGCTCTGTTCAAATGTAACAAAATTAGATGATTTCACGTGAGATATTGTGAGGTCAGATCAACTAACTGCAAGATAAAAGGTGTACAGATCCTTGTCAGACCTTCAATCACAGCTGTGTTTGACAGATGGGAAACTAATGTTTCAATCATGAGGCAAACACAAAGATTAATGTGAGCCTGCTATCCAGCTACATAACATGCATGATACAAATGTTCCTTTGGTGCAGATGATGCAGTGTTTCTGCCTCACAGACTTCATCTAATTGGTTTCATACGTGTCTTTACCACATCATTAATGAGTCAACAAGGCGAAAAACTGCAGCACCCTCAGACAGACTGAGACATAAAAGCTCCACGCTGAAGAAAAAAGGGAGCAAAATATTCTACCTTTCCTCCCTTGGCCCTTATTTCTCCCAGAACAAGGTTCTGACTTTCTCCCCAGATTCTATTTTCAAGGCTTTGTGACTGTAACCCCTCCAACACCTTTGAAACGCTTTGAAAGCACCAAGGGGTTCTGTTTGTTTTATTCCCCACGTTTCTTCAATCGCCTTTTGCCACTACCAGAATCACTTTTAGAACTGAAGAATGCTTCCTACCGGTGTCCACTCCGGTCACCGGAACTTCGCAGGACAAATAGCAGAGAGCCACAAGGTGTTCACAATGATTTATGGACACTTTTTACTTTTGCAAAATTATTGTACTTCACCGCCTTAAACTCTCCGTGCCGCATCAGATAAGTGAGAGCTTCCTCCCATGCACATAAATGATGCTTTGCAGTATTATACATTTTCTGTGTTTAGTACATATTAGTATGTGTAGAATAATTTTCACTATAACGGTGTGGTGGTTTGTATGCAGCTTATTGCAACATATTCTGTCAGGACACAATTTTCTGAGTGTATCTCAAACAGTCCAGAGGATCTGAAACTTGGTAGCACCATCTGTTTAATTCCTCATACAAGTGCCATGTTTCAAAACCTCCCAACCACCGCATACTACCAGTCGAAGTGTCACCCCGAAAACGAGACAAACTCACCCTATTTGTAACTTCAGCAGCTAAAACTATAATCAAGAGACATGTGCAAAGACGAACAAATGTCATTCTAGAAAAATAATGGGATATCATGTCAGTAATGTGCAAATGTTGTCGCATTCATTTCAAATGTGTGTTTGATCAACTACATTTTACAATATTTACAAGCTCACGTATATGTATAATAAATGTATAGTACGTTTTCTCTAGGATTGAAGAGGCAGCTCCATTTTTGTGCCTGTGTGTTTTTCATGTTGAGACATGCCAGGAAGTGAGGGAACAAAGATGTGGAATGACATGCAGTTAAGGTACTTTACAGTACTTTATTATTCCCAAGGGGAAACTGAATTGCAGACGGCACCCACACATGCACACAGCCATCACATTACAACAGAGTCCGCAAGTAGCCCACCCATCCCGTGTCTTAATAAGGCGGAACGAAATGTGTGTCATGAAACAGACAATTTATTTGATTAAAAATATGAAATCACAAATTACAAAATGTCTGTTAACACTTGTGCATATGTGTTATTTTTCCGCTTAAAATGGTTATTTAGGATTAGACTCGCTGTGCTTTACACAAACTATCTTCTGTTCGAGCCAGTAAGTAGAGCAGAGCCGCGGCTGATTAATGGCCGTGCTGTCCCCACACACTCTGAGGTCACGACTGAATTAGGTGCCATTTGGCGATAAAGACAGTGACAGCATTTTTAATATAAGTCAAGGGTTGTCATTCATTTCACTGTCTTTTTACAACGCTGGTGACTGATATCAAGGACACAAACAACGGAAATAAACTGTCTGAGACAGGATTTCGACCTCAGAAATCTCACCAGAACTATTGAGCAGAACTGTTCTGGTAGATGGAGCCGGATGAGGTCATTGGGAGATCTGATCAGGTACGCCTCCCAAATGCTTTCCGAGATATTCCGAGCACGTCCGAGCAGGAGAAGGCCCAGGGGTACACGCACAACATGTTGGAGGAATTACATATCCGCTCTAGCCTGAAAAGACCTTGGCATCCCTCAGCAAGAACTGGGTAACATGGACGGGGAGAGGGACAGACTCCCACTGCTGCTGAAAACACTGCTCTCTGTGCTCGTGGAAAACGATTCAGCGCCATGAAAAGTGTATTTTATTGCTCTAAAATAAAATTCCAGAGCGGTTTGGCTTTGTTTGTGCCTCGTTTCAAATACTGTCTCGTCTTGCGGATAAATTTGACAAATCCTGGAACCGCCGTAGTAATCGACTGTCACTCACGTTGGGCATTTGTCAAGACGATAGGAAAGTTTTAGCTTCAACTTAATGTTCTGGGAGAGCAGTTTAAAAACTAAATATTACATTATTAACCCAGCCGCAGTACAGTAAGTGTTGCACCTTGTCAGAGCACCAAGCAAAGTTTGAGTTATGAAAGTTATAAGCTGGTTCACAGGGAACTATTCAGCACCTGAATCCTATTTGGTCAAACGCCGCCCTGCATAGATGGAACATTCTTCTCTGCGGCTAATGCAGCTTCAAGCAGAACAGACATATTTTTGGATGTTTTCCATATCCTCTGCGGAGCCACAGTATACCCTTCTCCTTGCTTAGGCTCCTCAAGGACGACCGCGTGTGCTGTGTGTTTAACCTCTGTTGCCGAGTATAATAAAGTATGCAGCATTGCGCCGTATTGTGCCTGTGAGAGTGTGATCCATGAAGGAGAGAGCATTACAAAACCATCATCAATGAAGAGGCAGGAGATAACAGTCCCTAAACACTGCCGCTGCTCTCCTACTATCCATAATCATTGATGAAACGGTGCATTACAGAGCGTCCAAACACAAAACAGTGCAAACACTTGGTCATTTAACCTTGACTTAACATCTAATTCCACCAACAGAGGATGGATATTAGCTGTGTCATCCAGCAGAGAGGAAATCACAATGTGGAATTCGTTCTGCTGTTTAAGATGAGTAATTTTTCTCTTTTCCTGAGGAGAAAACGGAACATCGCATCAAACAGCACGCCGGCATTATTCGGTTTAATCTCATGTGTACGTATTCTGCACTCTTTGCTCATTTGCGCACGTGTCTCGGTAATTTCAGCTTTTGTAGTTTATACTTCATGCAGCGTGATTTCTCTTTTCTGCCGTCGTCTCTTCTCGTTGCACTGCCGGTATTTTTAACAGCATCGTAATGGTGCAATAATTTCTCATGTATTCATTCTGGAGTGTGGGTGAAGCAGCATTAGGCAACTCGTTTGAGTATTTGAGTAATTAGAGCAATTCATAGGGGTCTCAGAGGCCAGATGGAACTCTATCACCGATCAGTCACAACATTAATTCCAACAGGTGGACCAGTGCGTCACGGGGCTATTTAGACTGGTCATTGTACCCGTGGTGACCCCAAACTACCACAGCCATATTACTCCTGGTGGTTTTATGGCCAGTGTAGTTTATCATCATATGAAACACACCTAAACAACTTCAGTGCTGAAATTATTTCCTTCATCCATCACCTGTTTTTATTTTTTTATCCACTTCAACAAATGCCTTTGAATATAGGCTGCAATAACACAGAAATTAAGGAGCTGAGATAGGAGTGTTTGCTTGCTGATTGGCTGAAACTGTGTGAATGATCTGTAGAAAGGCCAGCTGCAAAGGTGGCCAGCACCATGCAGCCTGCTGGCCTGGCAGTGCCAGTCTAGGCTGCAGGTGAATAACAGATGTTGGCTGACAGGCGGGACCATTTGTCATTTAACTGTCTAAGCAAAGCAGTTTGGAGGGTGTCACCATAAGTCAATGTCACAGGCTTGGACAGCTAGAGAGGCATCCAAACATTTCAATAGTGTTTAACCCCTCTCTGCTTTGTGCCATTCGGTTTCTGGCCACAGCAGAGCGGGACCTGCTGTGTGTTTGCTCTGCCACCCACACACTATCACCGCAGACACACGCTCGTCCTCCATGATGCCCAGAAACCGCTGAAGGTCCTGTAGCCCGGGACGTCTGCTCCATACCGAATTTGCGGAACTCAGGTATAAAAAAACAGAACTCAATCGTCTACTGTCCAATTTCTGCCTGTTTCCGCACTGAAATAATTACAGGGAGAGAGAAAATCTGACTGGGAAATTGTGATATTGAAACTCATTTTCCTTTGTCTGCCACTGTTCTCTTTCTCACCATCACTGGATGGTTTTGAGTAATATCACTGTCAGTTATCTTGAAGTGTTTCTGATGGTTTAATGGTTTTTCAATCGTTCAACATTCTGTTATTACTTTTTGTCACTGCCTGCAGAGAATAATCTAGACTCCGTATGTACATGTGGGATGGCGCAGATTTTCACCAGCTTTTCAAGCAGTGGCTCCCACAACATTTACGCAGAGATTTACGCAGCAGTTTAAGCAATTGAAACAAAACCATAACTGTAAATCATGATATTTTAGCGGCTTGAAATGCGCGTGCAGTTAAATTATACAGCATTAGTTTCATTTATTACCCAGCCCCCTCCTCTAATAAACAGCTGCAGTGCCTGGAGGTAGTTTAGAGCCACAGCAAACACCCAATTGACCATTAATAGTCAACTCTAATAAAAAGCTCCGTTGTCTCGTAATGAATGGATTTTGGTTGTCGACAGCTAATACCACTGCCAAACTGTGAAACGCACATATCTCTGAGCGGCGGAGTGGTTCTTGGTGGCGGCATTGTTTTTGATGTTCTGCGGAGAACGATGACTTCTTTTATTACCAGACAACATCACAACAACATTCCTCATGTTGACAGGGCTCCATATTCACCTCAGCGCTCTGGGGGCTCAGCGTGGCCATTTCTTCCAGAGTTCTGCTCAAGGTCACCATCTCCACTCACGCGAAACCTTTCTCCCAGTTGTGTGGGTTTTTTTTTTTTTTTGTTTTTGGCAACTGCATATGCGCCGAACTACACTGAGATTTTGTCTTGCAGCATGCTTGCATGTTATTTCACGTCACGTCATAAAGCAGCATGTGAATAACAGTGACAAAATCCCTAGCGGAAAAAAAAAAAAAAGCAACAAGACATCATGCCAGAGGAGCCATGATGCAAGCAGTCAAATCCCTGTGAGACGCTCTGCCCTGCAGACACACAAACCTCTGCATCAGTCAAATGCCTTCCACAGATACTTGTAACCACAGCTACCCTCTGTAACCTCAGCCATGCTACAAAATGAAACACGAACAATATTATCACTTCACAGACAGCTGCCAAAAGTTATTAATAGAATTCAATTGCAGAGGAGATTGGACACAGAGATCCTGTTGTATGCGGTTAATAAGAGGCAGACTGTCCAGAAAGGCCAGCTCTAATGCGACGTTATGAGGAGGACTGTATGGAAGCGAGAGACATTCACAGTTTAGGCATTATCTGACGCTATTATCCAGGGTGACTAACAATGAAGGAGAGACGGAAAGAATGAGAGAAGGACCAAGAGAGATGATGTGACAGACGAACTAGGGGTTAAAAAGAAGTTTAATGAGAGGGAGAGACCTCAGCAGCACATCACAGCTGCAAACTGGTCGCTTCCTTACGATTCCAGTCCGAGGAAAATCTTTGAACGTGTTTTCAAAACCTCCCAATTTCCTTTAGTAAATTAGGCAAATTTCCACAACAAATATTCATTGTGGACATTGGAATGAAAAAGGATGGGCAATGTATTTTCAGTTTGACACAGCGATGGATTCTTTGTAGAGATGATGCTGTGAGTGAATGAAAACCAGGTAGCAATTACATTTGTTACAAATTGTTGTATTCTATATTTTGATCGAATAAGGTGAGGTCTCAGATTCACATTATGATCACGCATAACTCAAAGGGACGTAGTTCACTATTCCGCAGATGTTTCGCCCCCGGTTTTAGAGATGACACATATGTCACACAAAGATTGAGAACTGGGAGAGAGACTAATCAGCTATTACTGTTCTTCCATTGAATTGAAGAGGCTTAGTGGGAAATTTATGTGCACTGTTTTGTAATTCACTTATTATCATGTGGAAAAATTGCAGTGCTGCTGACCTAAATGTGCTGTCAGAATGAGCAATCCAGCTGGTCATTGAGAATCGCTGATCTGAAACAAATCCAAGAGCGGTAATCACACATATGTGCAGAAAATATCACATAAAACAAGAGCATGAGTCTTGGTAAAGAAATTATTCAAGGCACATGTTTCCATCAATCATGGTGCAGGTACAGTATTATTGACAGCAGATAAAGTCAGTCACACTGACCAGAGCTGCTTGCAGCAATTCAAATTATCAGTGACAGGACATTAGATTTTAGCTTGAATTTACGATCATCTTTCTTCATTTATTGTGCAGCTGATCGGAATATAATCCTGACATTCAATGAGCTATAATCAGCTCCTATCAGCCCATAATTAGGGTTCACTAACCATCTTTATATCTCCTACTAGGTTATGTGGGGTATTCTGAAGCCACACATCCGAGAAATCGAGTTCAGGTTGAGTAGCTTATGATGCACTATGGTTTCAACATAAATGCAAAGCCGCTGTACAGCCTTCACAGGTCAATGAGGTCAGGTTTACAGTAAGCGTCTGCTTCCATGCCCACCTGGAGACCTTCTCCACAAGAAGACGTTCTGTCTTTAAAAGTGTCCACTTCTGTGGTACTTCCAGCCACTGAATATCAGTTCTCTATCATACTGTATGACTGACCCATATGCATGGGCTGATTAACAATTCCCAGATGAAAAAGGTGACAGCAGTCAAATCAGTTCTAATTTTACACTGGGAAGGTGATTGATTTTGAGACCTTCAACAATTTCAAGATTTTATGCTTTTGTTGCCTCCCCCTACACAATCAAATCTAAAGTGGACCTGAGTCTGATCACCTAACCCGTTTGCAGAGATGGTCTTCGACACAGAATGTTTTTGTAGTGTAAACACTAATGTGTAACGACGTCACCGTTGCAGGATGTGGTGGTTGTGTTAGCTTTGGTGCAGTCACGTGTGCGAGTGGTCCACGTGACGTCCCACCCCGGGCCTGAAGGCAGCCTACGTGGATGGTCCAACTGTCTGTGGTGCGTTAGCGGAAGTGACGCAGCGGGAACTAAATTTGTCGACAGCTTGGACGTGCATGTATATATGCAGGTGTGAAGAGTGATTTTTAAAACCAAATGTCCAACAGGATGTGAATATGTCCCACTGTCACCAGCTGTCTGTGAGACCGTCAGACTTCAGTCTTGTCATCAACACTCCCATGATGTCAGTGTTAAAGGTGGGGATTAAACGACACGACACACTCACCACTGCATCCAAATCGAAACACTGCAACATTCATAAAGTCAGAATCTACTGCTGCATGGAATTACAAAGGTGCTTTTGTCCTTGTGTCCACCTCCCGTCTACTGATGTGCTTTAAATGTGGGCTGTTGGAGAGTAAATGTGATCAATTCCTTAAAAGACCATTTGCCAACTTCCCTGTCACTCCATAAAGGATGGATTAAGCAAATGATATTTGTTCTAAAATGATTTGTGAAATGGGCGACGTGGCACCTGCATTGTGTCTGCTGCATTGAGTTTGCTGCGGTTTCATTTCTTTTTCGCAACATTTGTAGCAGAAAAATCTGACTTTGGTTGATTTTTAGTTCATCTAAGTAGCCTTTAATCAGGTTCTGAACAAAGTTGTTGGTGTCACTATCATGTTTTATCTCTGTTTATGCTCACACACAGTTTTCTCTGCTCAAATCCATTTGCAGTAGCAACGTATGAACATGAACAACATATGATCTTACTAACTGTGTTTACTACCAGCTAAAATAAAGTGGTGTGTCACCTTTACATTTAAATTGTACTTTAGTTCTGATTCACATCTATTTAGTATAAATGTATTATCATCTTACATGTTCTTTCAGAAATTAGAGGCAGTGTTGCTCCTGATTAGGCAGATGCAGTTTATATGAATCCTCCCTGTTCCTCCCTTCGATTTTGAAAAATTATATTTTATTTCATTGAATCAGCCCGTACATTGGGTTGATTATTGCATGTTGTAGCGCTGAATTCCTCGCCCTTCCCTACATTATTACTCCAGGTCATGTGTTCTCCTCTATAAACTTTTCTCCCTGTGCTCGTATAGAGGAGTCAGGCACCGCACAGCGTCTTTACTGCAGCAGCTCCTCTGTTCACCTTGCCTGTGCTCATTGACTTTGATGCAAAAAAAAGAAAGTTGAGGCAGTCAGAGAGAGGCAAAGCCCTGAACAAATTCCCCAGCTGACCACACTGTGAGGAGACAAAACCATGGGAAGCCATTACAAGGCAGAGGTCGGGAGGCAAGACTAAAGCCATCATTATTTTTAACTTTGGGAGAATAATGTGCAGAGTTTAAAGTGGCTTCCTCTTCTCTTGTATATTAGCAAAGCCCAGAGGAAGCCGGCTTGTTTGGATGATTGAGAGGATCCTTAACAGGCAGGATTACGACAGGCCACAGAAAACAGGAATACAAATAACAAGAACAACCAGGTTGGTAACAGCAACTGTGGATGAGCTCATGTCATGATGAAAATAAAACCAATGATACATGTTCGGGCGAATGTGGCTCATCATATTCTGAAAACAAGGCCGTCAGAAAACGTATCCTCACCTCTTTCTGACTGAGAGCGCGACAATGGACGACAAAACAGAATTTGCATATAAATGAGGTGGGGGATTAGTATCAGTTTGTACTTGAATGTAAGCATGACCTCTTTGAGTGTACTGACTAATTGCATGTTGATGACATGTCTTCGTGGCCTTTAAATATTTATGAGCCAAGAACTGTGTGTGGGGAGGTTAAGAAGCACATCTGTAATTTAGAGGAAAATGCACACTACACACGTAAAATGAAATCTCCTCACCGAGCAACACACACTTTACCTGCTCTCAGTTCAATCACACAGTCAATATCCGCATTGAGTCTGGTTTGTTTTCTCGGCTTTGTGCAATGTGTCATTATTTTTTGACTGACTTATCTCTGGATTTCTATCATTGCCACGTGCTGGTTGTGCACGGTGGTGGTTTCTTAGTCAGTAAGGCTGTATTCACATGCTTGTTGTGAACGGAAAACTCCTGCACTGCACAAGATAAACAAAATTATAGTATTATACTAATAACAGGAGGTTATTAATGATGTCAGTGGGTCAACAAGTTTGTTGCTTCGTTGTAACGAGTCACGTGATGTGAGTTATATGACGAATTAGGTCATTGAAGCAAAAGCGTTGCCTTCAAACAACACCAGCCATGTTTGCTTGGTAACTTGCGGCTGTAGCTCAGTTAGTAGAGCAGTCATCCAAAAGTAACAGGGTCAGGGTTTGAACCCTGGTCCTCGTGGCATCATGGCAAAGTGTCCTTCGGCAAGACACTGAACCCCTGGTATCTGTAAGTCACTTTGGACAAAAGTTGTACCGTAAATTCTGGACTATAGAGCGCAACTAAATTTAAGCCGCACCCGCTAAAATTTAAAAGAAATATATATTTTGTCACATATAAACCGCATCGGACTATAAGCCGCCAATATCCAGGCTGAGAAATAAGATATTTACATAGAAAGATTTTGTACCATAAGTGTTTATTCATACACCTGAACCTGAATGGTGCCTGTAACACCGCAGTAAAAGTGCTGATGTTTGCTGTTGTGCGTATTGGGTTGCATGCGCTAAGAATAAAAACTGGCGCTTTTTTGTTTGCACTGACTTCCATCTACAGCGCCCATCTGAGGGCTGCAGAAAAATTCATAGAAAAGCCGCATCTCTGTAAAAGCTGCATGGTTCAAAACGTCGGAAAAAAGTAGCGGCTTATAGTCTGGAAAATACGGTAATGGTAGTGCCTAAACTTGGCAATAAGCTGCTTCTGCATCGATTAAATCCCAAGTTTCCAGGCGTTTTAGGTGAAAAATGTGAAACCAGACGCCATTGTAAGACGCCGGTTGTGCTTCCAACAGACGCCTTCCTCCTTATGAGGGGGCCCTATTTCAACAAATGGCAGGGGACAAACAACCTGTGGTTGGTTGACTTGCTGGGAATAGACACTGTCCCCCTCACATCTCAGTCGCAGTGCTGTCATTTTTCCCACAAACCCCCCTGTCAAGCCCAGCATCCAATTTGTGACTATTACAACACACAGAACACTGTTTACTTCCTGTCAGAGAGAAACAGGACAGGTGTCTTTCCCGAACAGCTAGCACGTCGCTCACACCAAAGCTAAGCTAACGGAAACCTCGGGACATAAACAAATCACAAGTGCCACTTCCAGGAGTGTGTGTGTGTGTGTGTGTGTGTGTGAACATCACGTCAAACTTAATCAGCTTTACCTTCACTCAGTGTGAGTCTCATTATCAGATGTTACATGATGAACGTTGCTTTATTTCTTTGAGGAGGCGGCGATGAAAACACACACACCGAACGTGTAGAGGACCGTGTGTCCAGCTGGACAGATCTAATGTAAATATGGTCCTCATTTAAATTCTACTCTCCGGGCAATTATAACAATGATTTGAAAATGCGTTATTAAATCAGCTCTCATCTGCAGTCGGCGCGTGGTGCATGGACACGTAAGCGGGGATGGATTTCTTTGCTCCTACTGGCAGGAAACTAATAAAATCTTGTATGTGCTGTCTCAGAAATGCCTCCATTACTTTTGACGTCACCTTTTTTCTTCATTTCCCAGGTGCCAGTAAGAGGTTCTCGGGCCTATGGGAGTCATCCACGGCTCTCATTAGAAACCCTGTTGTGACCCTGTCTTCAACATGTCATCTGCGAGCGTCTCTGCGGAGCCATGCATAACTTAAAGGGATCATTGATTACCAACGGAATCACTGGGCTTCTGACAGTCAAGCGGGCTGATGAATCCAGAGGGCCGCGGACATCCGCCGACTCCACTGGCCTCCTGCTGTTCAATTCCCTCCACATCAGCGCGCCAGTCGATACCCCATTCTATCGATAGGACACCGAGGACAGACGAATGGGTTTTTGTCTCCTGAACCACCTGCTGGTACTGACAGCTGTCAGCATCTTCAAAGGTAAAATCAAAAGGATTTAAAAAATAACAACAGATCTGTCTGAAGACGACAGACACCACACACAACACAGATCTCCTCCTCGACGGCGATGGAGTCAGCAATTGATCTTCACCGATTGTGAGCACACTAACAGCAGAGGCGCACATCTCTTAACAAGATAAGCAACGCTGAGGACTGAGTTGTCTTCAGTGCCAAACAACACGCCAACTTTTAACTTTGAGAAATTTAAAGAAAATCATGAATTTCTGTTCCTTTCCCCCCCATGCGCTGCTTTGGTATGCAAAGCGAGCAGTGCGGTTGCACTGTTGTTCCACCCTTTCAATACATCCAGGTTCCAAGGTGCATCTATTAAATTAAAAAATCCTGACTTGCTATGAGAGACGAGCACTGTGTCTCGGTGTGCACACACACGGTGCAACTGATTGAAGGAGAATGCCACTGACGGAAAATGCGCCAACTGCCGAAGGAAGAGAGCAGTAGATAAAATGGGAGAGATAAATATCCCATCAGCCCCAGGCATGGGATTTAATTTTCCTCTATGAGCATTTCTACTTCAGCTTGAGAAATTGATCATTTATATTCCCATACCTGGTGCAAAAGTGGAAGGGCCCGTGTGCACGCCGGTGTGTGTGTGTGTGTGTGTGTGTGTGTGTGTTTGTTGTGTGTGTGAAATTCGATAGATAGAGAGAATGAGAGGAGAGAACGCATGAAAGCATAACTAACCACAGCGAGCTCAGAACAGCGATTCTCAGCGGCGATACAGTTGTTACTCAGTTAAATGATTCAGCAGTAACAGGATAAACAGAAAAACAAAACAGTCGTAGCCAGGGGAAAACCAACAGAAACTGTCAGGTAGATTAACACTGGCCCACAGGCGGTTCGGCTCCAAAGAACAAAATCATCATCTTCATCATGGCTATTGATTGATAGCCATGCTGACGACTATATCGTGCATCACAACATGCTACAAACACACAAGCAGCCGTTCCTGTTGCCGCGGTGCACAGCTCACTCCTCGCCCATTGTGTTTCCGTAAGGCATAAAGTGGCTTATATTGCACACACACACACACACACGCACATTGTATTCAATCATGTCATTTTGTTGCTCATAAATAGACATCCGTTCTTGGTGGGCTCTGTGAGCGGCGCTGTACAGAACAATCTCTTCAGCCACGCACGGTGACATTAAGATCACTTGACAACAACACACAAACACTCCCACGAGGCAGAACATGAAAACACATTTGCATTGACTCGACTACTCAGCAGTAATACCTCTGAAAGCTTTAGGACTCTGCTGGGAGGCAGAAGTGCTCAGTGTTGGTTTGAGATAATGACCTTGTTTATTCTATGGTTTAAAACAATTTCACTGCAGTGGTTAGAAAATAATTCCAATTTTGAACTGTGCAAACCGGGTGTCAAAATACTTGTTAGTGCACTTTAAACACTTGTCTGGATAGTTTTAGTAGATGGAACTGTAATGTTTTCTTCTCATGCTCAGAGTTGTTGCAGCGAGCAAGCGAAAAGACGATGCGGCTTAAAAGAACAGAGGAATAGAAGATTTCTCCATCTGTGCACATGCAACTGGCAAAATACTTTTAGAAGACAGATTACACTGGACCTAAAGCTACCGTTTGGAACTCTGTTCATTATTTATTATAAATATGTTCCACAATGTGTCTTACAACGCCATCTCTTTAAGTGAGATATTAGCTCCTAACAGTTTTGGAGGGAGGCTCAGCCCTTTCAACCGGTCAGAGGATTTCAACCATTTCTGCTTGATTAGTGAGTTCTGCAGTATTCTTGTTTTTGTAATTTCATAATCACAGAGTGTTGCAGGGCGTAGCAGAGCAGGAAGAGGAAGGGCTGTGTGCAGGACTTAATAAGATGAAACGTTAAATAAAAAGCCTGTATGCTACTTGAACATGCCAGTGAATATTAATGTATGCTGTATAGGGTTTTCACAAATAATAAGCTGTATGAAAGCAAAGCAACATTGTGGCCAAAATCAAATATATACACATATGCACAGACATTGTGAGGGGCTTAATTGTTGTTGTGGTATTGCTAATACATTGCGAGCAGCAGCAGCCCTTTGAACAGCAATGGGCCAGAGTAAAGAGAATCACCGCTCATCTGGGTTTGGAGGAAAAAGATTAGAAAAGCATATCGTTTTTTTAAGAAGCATAATTTGTCTCTGCATCGTCTGATTGCAATTCAAGTGAGGCCCTCAGCAGTGGCTCCCATGAGAGAGGCTCCCAGGGAGCTGGGCTAATCAGATTGCTTCGTTCTAAATTAGACCTCCAGGGAATAAAATGCCCAAACAAACTGAAACATTAAATGTGTTTCTCCCAACAAGCAGCAACAAGGAAGATTCCCCCCTAAAGTTCCACTGCGATTGGATCGGACTGTCTCGTCTCCCGCTAAATTCTCTCTCATCTCAGCCTGGAAATGTTTTCCGTACATTTTCGTCGCCCTGTATCTCAAGCTTTTTTCCTGTGTAGCTGTGTTATACACAGGCACAAGCAGCAGCAGCAGCAGCAGGCTCCCACAGCTCGGCAGGTCTGGCAACAACAGCAGGACGACCAATCAGCTGCCCGTCATTCTGTGGCCGATACCAACAGAGAAGTCGGCTTTCCTCGGCGCCACCGAGCACACAGGGAGCCGGCAGCCCTGCTATCTAACCATCCTCGCTCTGGCAAAAAGGTGTAATTAACTGCCACGAATTTCAGGATCCTGTTTCTAATTATGTAGGATTTTTTGCCCCCAAAATAGGGCCCACATAGGGTATTAAAGAGGAAACTTGCCGTTGTAATGAATTTATTAATGATGTCCAAAAGTTACTTGCTGGGAATTGTGAAGAACTTTGCTGAGCATCTTTGTGATGCTAATCACAAGGGATTCTAGACAACATGTAATTTGAATGAGATGTACTGATGAGAGAGTGAGCCGCGAAGCAAAGGACCTTGAAAGGAAGAATAAACTAACAAGGCAACCTTATGAGCCGCATTATCTAACGCAGAAAAATTATATATAGTATAACCCACCAAGAGCAACTAAACTTTTTATGTGGTTTTTACAAAAATGCAGTCGTTCGCTTGGAGCGTTTGAAAATCACTCCCTTTATAAACTGGCATATACTGTATATTGGCAAGTGAGAGCTGACGTCGTCCATAAGTTCTTGAGTTGGTGGTTTGATCCCCAGCATCAGTCAGGATGTCAATATGTGCTTGAACCACTGCATCATAAATTAATCCCATATTACCTCCTAGGATGGATTATTTATATTTCTGGCTCAGTGTTGCCAACTGATAATCATCATCACAGAGCAACAATTTATCCTTTGTGCAGTGTACATTTAATTATTTAAAAACCATAAATAATAGCTGCTGTTGCCACACCTCTCAGAAAATGTATTTCACAGCCTTTGTTTGAGAGGCTTTAATGGATTGTTGAACCAGCTTCTTACGTATGGTTTATATTGATTTTTGTAGTGTTTTAGTGCAAAAATGCTGGACCTGTAACTCGGGGACCAATTGCTGTCAAGTTTGTGAAACCGCATTTTGTGAAGATTGTTTTTTTTTCTTTTTGGATCACTGGCAAATAAATTATGTTGTGTCAACAAAAAAAAAAGAAAGAAATTGTTTATGCTCCACAGTTTCTTCACCTGTTAACAGAAATGTATTGAAGCTTCAGGTGAGACCTTTCCCAAAAAACCTGACTGAATAATGTGGATTGTTATAGTGCAAACAGAAAATTACAGGCAGCAGAATCAGTCAGGTTCACGGCAGGTTCCAGTGACTGTACTGATCAACTTGATAACCCAACGCCCATGTGACTTGGTTCAAATGGCTCGTTTTGATTTGCAAACTATTATGAGATTTGCACACAATAACATAAACAAAATCTCTGACAGAACAAGCTGCCTCAGTGATCAAAAGGGCAGCACCTCCTTCAGTGGACGTTGTCCACACTGGCACACTTTTACAAAGCTCCCCGTCTTGCAGATCTACAGCCACCAACCGCTGAGTTTTCTTGTATAACAGAGGCCAGGACAATGCCTCCGAGGTTACAGGCTTAGACATTTGGGAAATTGGCCTTGCTGCTCCATGCATAATTTACATGGGAACCTGTGTGAGGACAGATATGATGTGGAAGATGGAAAAAGTCCAGCAGCTCTCACACACTGCAGCATGGCTCAAAAAAAAAAAAAATTCCATAATCTCATCTAACAGTGTCTGTCAGAGATGGCTTGAGCACCTTGATCTTCATAATACTTTCCCTTTTTTTCAGAATGATTGGGAAAGCAGGTTTGATATGATAATTCTGCTGCTCAGCTCTCCATCCTGCCATATGACCGACCTCTCTGTGGGGAGAGAAATGCAGCTGGCTCTTCTCACTATTAATCAGCATGATGGGGGTGGTGGGTGGAGGTGGTTGTGGCGCTGGTGGTGTCGGGTTGGGGAGGTACTAGCAGCAGCAGGATACTGGCCAAAGTTTCACTACACATACACACACACACACACACAGACACACACACTGAACCGACGGGAAAAAGCTGCTTCAGCATTCTCCTGCTCTCCTCCTTCACTTTCTTCCTTCCCCTGCACCTCATTCCCTCCTGGTTCTCCTCTTCCATTGCTCATCTGTCCTCATCTCCTTTCTTCTTCCATTTAAAAGCCTCTAACATCCATCACCCCTCAGCCCAAATACACTCAGCGTTGAGAGCAGCACTGAGGGCCCAGCAGGACGAATGGTGAACAGTGGACAAAATATGAGGAAATCAGGAGCAGCTACTGTCTCCATCAATCAGTCTGCTCAGGTGAATCCAGGTGAAAGCTCTGATCCCAGATTGATTTACCTGTTAAATCCTCTTCAGTCATGAAGGAGAGATGGAGACGAAGGAGCACTAGACAGCGTAAGAGAGAGAGATATAAACCTTGAGGAAACTGAGATGTGAATTGGGCAGAGATGACTCAGACACAAAATCAAAACAGAACCGCACGGTATAGAGCATATGAAATATTAATAAAAAATAAGTGGATAGAGAGCAGGCACAATGTATCAACTTACAAAAAATTGGACTTAAATAATTAGAAGGACCAGAAGGACTAATTTCATGTTTGCTTAAATAATAATTTATGTATGCAGACATGTGGTCGTACCAACTTCAATTCTTCTGAGCGCTAATATCTTCCGAAGTCGGTATGAGTGCGAAGTACTTTTACGGATCCTAAATCATAAATTCTAAATCATAAATCTGTCATATACTCATGTAGTAAAGTAACCAGGGTGAGTGTGTGATGGCCATACTAGGCTCCTCAAAGCACAATGTGAGTTTTGTTACATTACAGCCTAAAGTTCAATGTTTTGTTTATGTGAATTGTATGTGATGGATCAGGACACAATAGTCTAAGTTGGTGAAGTGAATTGATGAAAAATATGTACATAAAACTACTTTTTGGAAATAGAAAGCAGAAAATTGGCATGTGTGTATGTATTCACTACCTTTGTTATGAAGCCCGTAAAAAGCTCTTGTCCAACCAATTACCTTCAGAAGTCACATATTTAGTGAAATGATGTCCACCTGTGTGCAATCCAAGGGTCACACGATCTGTCGTTACATTTGGATAGGTTATGAAAAAATATCAAAATCTTTGATGATCCCCTGAGCACCATCAAATTTACCATAACCAAATGGAAAGAACATGGCACAACAGCAAATCTGCCGAGAGACGGCCGCCCACCAAGACCCACGGACCAGGCAAAGAGGTCATTAATCAGAGAGGCAGCACAGAGACCTGAGGTAACGATGGAGGAGCTGCAGAGACCGGAGCATCTGTACGTAGGACGACAATAAGCCGTACGATCTACAGAGTTGGGCTTTATGGCCAGAAGAAATCCAATAGTTTCAGCAAAAAACTAAATGGCACGTTGTGGGAGAACCCCAAGATGTATGGAGGAAGGTGCTCTGGTCTGATGAGACATCAAAGAAAGAACCCAAAGAACAGCATCATGCTGTGGGGATGTTTTTCGGCAGCTGGTGATCTAAGTTCACCTTCCAGCAACTTTTAATAAGGATTCAGGGTTGCAGAGAACCCCCCCCCCCCCCCCCTTTTAGTAGCCAGTCACTGAATCGCCTAAATTATCGACTGTTCCAGTTCTGTTAATGGTCCAACAAGTAAAACTGGGTTTTTAAAACCCTCTTTAAATTAGCTAAATCAAGTGAATTAGAGGTAATATTGGAATTCATTTCATCATAAGTGCCAGCAATTGAGGTTTTGCGGCCATCTTGCCCGGGCTTGATGACATTAGTTATTTTCACAAAGTATGAATCAGAGTCACAAGGAGGCAGTTTGCTCACAACTGTGGTGTGAGCGACGTGGCACGACTGCAGTTAAACTATCCCAGGATAATGCAGCAAGTCTCCGACGTGGGGTTTTGTCTGCTTGGTGCATTGTAATATCGGAATATCTGTACACAGGCAGCGCTCCAGAGGCAGGGCCATGAACAGGCAGGGATGCCATAAAGCAGCTGTGCAGCCTCTGTGTGGCTGAAAGGGAAATGCGGAGCAACGAGGATATTAGCGCCGAATATGAAAAGCTTAGTTTCAAGATGATTGAACTGTAACAGATAATCACGTTTAAAATCCCACGTCGTGCTCCGTCTTTGTTTAATTTCGCTGCCATAAATCCACACGGGGCTCATAGCCCAGTGCTTTGGCCTCTGCTTCAGACTATAGCTGACAACATCAGAGCCCTGAAATGGATTCAGCCAACTCCTCAGACTGAGACAGATACAGGACACAGGGACAGTGCTTTTGGACGTGTTCCACAGGCTTTTAGAAAAATTCCCCCGTGTGTTATACCATCGGAAATATTTGCTTTGGGAAGGTGGCTTTTAACGGGAGGACACAGCAGTAGCCTCGGGGCACAGAATGATGACAAACAGATGGTCTGCAGTGATTTGTGTCTTGGTTCTTGGTGTGGAGATGCCACCGCTTTAATGATATATGATAGGAGCAGAAGATAGAAGGAGTTAGGGACAGGCAGTGGTGATGTTTCCTAACGCTGAATTATTTGTATTTGTTGCAAATATTGTGCTGTATGTTTTATGGTGGAAAAGTTGTTTTTCTTTACATGTATTAAACATTTAAGGCAAAGTGTGATTACAGATTCTTTTTGCACTCGTCCTATCAGGCAGGGCCAGATTTAATAAGGCTTTTGTGCCTGTCAGGTGCAAATGTGATGATTCTGCCCTAAACACATGAGATGTGTGTATCAGGCAGTGACAGCAAGCTGGAATGGCAGTTGTTGTGTGTCATTTGTGCAAGTGTGCGTCTCACTCCTCCTCGCATCTAAAGGAGGATAGTGCAAATCATGTTAACAGGAGGATAAGTCTGCATTCCGCTAAATGTGCTGAGGTCACGCTAGTTGCGGCTGTCAATTTTGTGAGCAAAACTCTCCACCTCTGAAAAGCATGCGTCAAGATGGGATTTAAGTAAGTTGGTAGTGGAAAAAGTAAACTTGCATGAAGTATAAAACTAAAAGCTGAATATTGGAGAAAAGTCCACAGTATCTGATTTTTTTGAACTGTGCATTACAAAAAGATTTCTACCCCTTTCCCATTTTATTTCTTTTGAACATTGAATCTTGTTTCTTAATTTGTATTTTTGGACAAAAAAACGATTCTTTCAGTTAAAGTAAAAACATATCTGCCAATGTCAGTTATTTAAAAATATAATGTGTTAAAAATGTGACTGCATAACTATTCACTCCCTTTTAAGTACAGTCACCTAAAAAAATGCAAAGTGCCTTAAGAAGTGACTCAAATAGTGAAATGGAGATTATGTCAAGTAACTGCAATAAAAATACACATTTATCTGAAAGGTCAAGTTAGCAAGATGTGAATTACTATCTTGGCTAAAAACAAGACCGTCAAGACAAATACATTTTGTCAGAGGAAATTGGGGCATTTCCAAGGCACTTGGTAACAAAAGGAATATGGTACATAAGTAAATCTGCCTAAAGCAGGAAATCAATGGTCAACGAGGAGACTAGTGAGGAGTTACGAGCTTCACCAGCGGCTGTACATCTGCTGACTGCTCATCACCAGTTTTATGGGATAGAGGCAAAGTGAATAACGATCATTTTAAACCTCAGCTAGACTTTATCAGACGGCATGTGGACGATTCTGAAGTTAACTGGAGAAGGTTCCTTGGTCTTTTTAGTCACTGTGTTTGGCTGAAGCCAAATATTGCACATTATTACCATCCTCACTGTGAAGCACGATGCTGCCACACGATGCTGCCACCACCGTGCTTCACAGTGTGGAGGCTTCTCATCAGAATACAGGGAAAACAATCAGGAAATGTAACATGGAAAAAGATTTGTTTCCAGACAAGACAATGATCCCAAGCAAACGGCCACAGAACTGGTTTGTACAAAACAGTTGCCGAGCAGTGGAGTTAAAGTCCAGCCACAAATTCTCAAACTAAGAATTTGTGGCTGGACTTTAACCTGACAGAGATTGATCCGTTTTACAAGGAGAATGAGGAAAGATTGTCCCCATATTCAAAGCTGACTTAAAATGAATAACCATCCAAGCACTTATTCAATTTATCTTACAGGTTATATTTTTAAATAAATCCATAAATCTGTTTTCACTTTGACATTTGTAAATTATCAAAAAAGCAAAATCGCAGTAATTAGGATTCACTGTTGAAAAGAAGTAAAAGGGGAAATAATAGGAGAACAATACCTTTATATACACTTTTATACATAGTGCAATAAAGGCACAGTCACATACCCCCATGCACCAGAAGAAGCAAATTAATTTTTGAATGTTAACTCTTAATAAACAAACATAGTTATTTACTTGGATTATAGAAAACAGATACAAGTTTGCATATGCTGTTTCCCATAATTGCCCTTCTTTCTATTAGCCAGCAGGATTTTCCAATGGCTCAGAAGCTCTTCAACAAAGAAAATGCCTCAGCAGAGTTCAGACACAAAGCGAAGTGAATACCCGCTTCATTTGACCACTGAACTTTTCCTGGAGTCCATGTTTATTCGACACAAACAACCTCTGCGCCGATGTTACAGTCATTAGCTGCAGCCGGCCAGCGGCGTGACCGTGTGTGAGGACGTGTCTCTCTGCGTCTGTGTGTCTGCGGCGCCGTTCAGCTTCTAGTCAGTTCCGTCAGAACTCGCCAGGAACTCCAGTTCTTTCTGCCTTTCTCCTCTCATCGCCGCACGTTTCAGGCTTGGCCCATACAGTCAAACCGAGAGAAGAGCAAATGTATGTGTCACTGCCTTCATTTAAGTTTGATTGCAGTCACATGTCGTCCGGCTGGGTTCGTGTGTTATCACGCACATTTTCACTGTCCTCCTTCAGTTTTTTCATGGATCCCTGTTTACACTGGGTTGAGCTGTGCCTCGTTTTGTCACCATCTATTCCGAGCCGGTGTTACGGCGGTGGTGTTTACCCCTGCAACTCATTCTCCCACACAAACAGCTCACGAGCATTTGAAGCCAAATCACCTCGATGAATGTCATCCCCCAAAGGTGTCGCGCTGCGGTGAAGGCGATGGAGCGAAGCACATTGCCGGGCGTACGGGCATGGTTGGAATTCCTCTCAAGGAACGAGATATGAAATATTAACCTGTTTTCCATCCTAATTGGCTGGAAAGCGGTGAGATGGAGAAAGCACTTTGAACACAGCGAGAAAGAAAATAGCAAGCGACTGTGGACCATCAGAGGTCACATTAAATGAAAGTGTGTTTTTTTAAGTAGTTCCCTCTCTTCATATTTGACTATTGCCTATTGACTATGTCTAGGAAGCAGCAGAAATATACTTGAAGAGTACACAGCACAGTAATACGAGTAAATGTACTGGCAGGCAGCAGGCTGCACTGGTAAAGTTTTTACATTTTTACTCTTATGTTCCAAATGAAATCAGATGTTACTGATTTATTCACTGAGCATCAGTGTTTTCCTCGTGGGCTTGAATACATATTTATTCATTCAAGTCAGATAGTTAAAGAACATGACCACACCTGTCACTCTTCAACCTTTTCTTTATTTCACTCAACACACACACACACACACACACACACACACACACACTGTGAGAGTAAACGCTTCCGCCCACTTAAACTCATTTATTTAGTTTCCCTGCCTTCTTCCATATCCAGTTTTTGCACTTCTCTCCTATGTGTTGACTTTTAATTTCCTCTGCTTCTTTTATTTGTCACATTTCATTTTTATTTCAACTGAGGAAAACTTATCAGTATGTCTAACTTAAGAGTTTGTATTTCTCCTTCTCTTTTTTTTTTTTTTTGTCATTTGGGAAAAACAAGCTATGACTTCTGAGTCATGACTAAGATATGTTTTTCTATAAATATTAAAACACAGCCTCCTTTTTGTTGCAGTGCAGCAGGAATCTTATTGTCAGACAGCATACACTGAATAAAACAAACTTTGCTTAAAAAAATTACAGCTTTTACCTGTACAGTGCTACGATACTGTATGACCCACTGTGACAAACGTTTCCTTGGTTTCAGATCATTTTTCAAACATTTAACATGTCATGAGATGAACCAAAAACGATTGAATTGAAGGATGCCTTCATCAAAATCTCTTTACTTGTAGCTGAAAAATACCTCCAGATGACATCACTTTCAGGAACCCTCAGTTCCCATTATATTATCTTGTTGCTCATACTGAAGTCAGAGGAAAATTTAAAAGCAATTCTTTTATATTTATACTAATTAAAGCCATAGTATGCAAGCTCCATAAATTGCAAAATGCAAAAATTGGTGAGGTTGTCCTTTAATAACTGTGTCAAAGCAAACGGAAGACACCGAGCTGATGGAACCCATGGAGCATCTGAAACCACAGTCCTCTGGGGCCTGCTCACGCCTCGCCTGTTCCTGTTCACAGCTCAGTGCTACCGCTCCTGTTCCTCTGCCGACCAAGTCTGTTCCTGATCCCCAGGCTGGTTCACAAGGACACATCCTGAGTCGGCTGTCCAGGGGGCCCACCTAGGTCGATAGCACCAGTGGTCGAGAGGGGCCCATGATCTCCAGTGGGTTGACCACGTCTGCCACATTGGTCGTTCCAGGTCCTGCTTCATGGTGCATCCCCGATACAGCCCCAGTTTGTCGTCCAGTTCCTGTTGCCAATGTGGCCGTAGTTCCTGTTTCCATCCCAGCTTCTGTTTCTGTCTGGGCTCCAAATCGGGCCTCTGACCCAGCCTCGACTCCACCATGGAGTGAGTTTGCTGCCATAGTTTCTGTGTTTTCAAGCCATCAACCTGAGGCATCCTGTTCATCTGCAATGCTGCCTCCAGACCACCTCCTTTTGCTATTTTACTAAAATCACCATTAGATATTGACATATTAGTATCTTTATTTTGTTCATTGTGTAATGAGTTGTGTTGTTTGAAGGAATAATGTGCTTTTGTTGCATGCGTCTGAAGTTTTGTTACTGTACGAACAATCTGCAAACAAAACGTGTCATTTTGGGCATTGGAGCTTCGGCCTGCGTGTTTACTGATTTCAAATGTGACTTCACAGGGGACAGAATAAGCAAATGAGAAAAAAAAAACTATAATTGAATCTTAGCTCTTTTCCAAGACAGAAACCTGCACCATGGCAGCACCATTTATTTATTGTCCTTCATCTTGAATTATTACGCGTGGGGGGGGGAGAAGCCATAAATTAGACAGGAATGTAAGGTGTCTCAATGCCAGCCATTTGTCTTGCAAGTGATTACTTAAAGAAAAGCTCTTTTTTTTTCTATGTGGCTGAAAGCCACAATATTCTCAGGAAGTTGTACAGGAATGAAGATAAAGGGATGTTATCATTCAAAAACACACAAACCCAAGGCTGAGATTGGTGTAACCACAATGGCCGCTCATCAATTACATAGAAATACATAAATGAAGGATGATATCAGCACCTTATTAGCACCTTGACTGCATATTAGCTCATTTGTCTAACTGGGGACTGATGAACCCCTTTATAAATACTTTATAAATACTCCTTCCAGCTTTAGGCAAATCAGTAATTTCTGATCATACAAGATCGGAGCTCTTGGTTTGCAAGAAACAGCTCCCATCATCAGATGCTTCTTAGTAACAGCAGACAGCAAACCTAAACATATATATTTATATATATATATATATATTTGTCCTGGTGAAAGTCGCTCTAGCCCACATCTTCAATCTGCTTCCATTGATTAGACTTTAGTTTTACTAACTCCCAACACCAATTAGCCTTTGTTGATGTTGAGGGGTTTTCCCGGCCTGTGCTGTGCATTTCGTGAATAATGGATTCAATATGGACAAGAACAGTACAATGATTTCGGTTGTATTAGTTAGTTTAATAGATTGTGTTTGTTTATCGTAATAACTTAGATAAGAAATATCTCCACACATTAGGACACATTTATACATAAATTTAAGTAATTCCAGAGCGACTAATGTTCCCAATATAATGGATCGGAGCAGTGAAATTAAACACTTACAGTAGCTATTTATTTGTTCACACCGAGCTGAACACTGAAAGCAAGTGTTGAACATGAGAAAGCAATTTAGATGTTCCCTAAAACACCATCGGGATGTTTGTCATGCAGCTGACACCAGCCCGTCCTCTCTCCTCCGCATGACTGGGACTCCAGGACATACTGTACCGTCATGACAAACATGCAACAGAAGAGAAGACGCATTTTGCAAGTAATACAGATAACAACTTAAGGAGTGAGAGTAAAGAAGCAAATGTTGAATGTAAAGTCAGCAGCGAAACAGGCCTCTGCTGTTTTACTGTGCGTGGCACAATGACAGGGGTGATGTCTGGACCAAAATCCACAATTTAATTAGACACAAAACACCCAAACGTCATGGAAACGGTAGGTGATTTTAGCTTCTTCTGTGTTATGAAGAATAAATCTTTAAATTTTGCTTGAAAACTTACTTCCTCACATCAGCCTTTAATAAACCACACACACACACGCAGGTTGTGCATCACTGTCAGCCAGCTGTCTATAGTCTAGTTAGTGTTGCTTCCTGTTCATTTAGTCACAGAAAGGAAACACCAGTGATGCAGGCAGGCCTGCTGCCTTCTTAGGCTTCATGCAAATACCTGTTCCCCTATAAATCAAACTTTCTCAAAGTCCCTCTCCTGATCATGGCTATTTGTAACTTTGATAGCGCTGTCGCTCGCAACCGATTGCCGAGTAGTGAAACAGATCCATCTCCTTGCCCAGAGCTCCCACACTTTACCACAGGGAGGTTTCCAAGGAAAGCACATGCAAACAAATGTGACTCCAGCTTTTTTTACAATCGTAGAAACTCTTATTTTATAAATGGTGTGTTTTTTAGACAGCTGCCAAATTCTCTAACAGGACAATGACAGGGGCTATAATTTCAACGTTCACCGAAAATGTGAGCAAATGCCCTCGAATAAAAGCAGAAAGTGTGAAAGGTCCTAATGTGTTCTGAGTAAATGCTTGGTTAAATGGCACAGTGTTTTCATGTCTAAACCTTTGCCTGAAATTGGTTTTTCAGTTATGATCTGAACCTGCACATGAACTACACAGCAGAGGAAGTTATGAACACGCCGTGTCTCACACAGACGCTGTGTGGGGTAAAACAATCAGCCCGGTAAACGTATTTGCGTTTTCTTAAATCCGTTACAAAAGTGAAGCCACTGAAAAGCCGTTGTCATAGATTTCATACATACATCTTAGTCAAATTAGTGTTACTGCTTTGGTTTATGTCCCTGTTTGCGTCCCTGCCGATCAGACTGTCTCATTGTGCCTCCGTCTTGGTTCCTTCATCTCTGTGACTGTCTCCTGCTCCTCCCGGTCGCTGTGTTGCTATCAGCATCAAGTCATGTTACTGTTATTGATGCACACCAGTGCGCAGACTCTGACAGGAGCAGACAGCATGAAAAGAGAAGCTGCTGAAATAAATACATATGTAATGAGGGAAAAGGAGCCTCCAAATGGCTTGCCAATTTGTATTTGTCAAAGGCTGAGCTGGGGTTGCATTGACGTATAGATCTATAATGGAGTCACTCCTTAAGTCATTTAGAGGGGTCCGCACGAGGCAGCACACCTTCCCACTCTCGTTGGAGAGGTGCTAGATTAGTGAGGTGCCCAATTTTCTTCATTATAGAAAATGGTTTTGTCCAAGGAAGACTTGAAGTCGCTCCAGCTGTCTTCACGGGGGGAAAATTACATGTCATTTCTGCCACCAGCTTTGCAAACGTTAAGGATACAAGCTGGATCTGCCAAGTTGAGAACTTCAATGCTAATTTCTTGGAGTGAAGCTCCTGCACTTACACTCAGTTAGGAAATTCTGCTGAGATTTGTAGGCAGACTGGAGACACAAATGTCCAGACATGTGGCTAAACCTTCACCGTACATTTGGTGGTTTTGTTACTGTGGTTGGAATATCTGCTTCTCCGTTATTTAATAATAAATTAGTAAATGTAGGAGGGAATGAAACTGTTTAAATATCTTATTTAAAATTTTCAAACCATCATATTCATCAAAATATGTCGTTTTTGTGCCCATTAACATAACTACACATCAGATTAAAGGACAAAAATTATTAAACCAAGTCCTCATTAACTGTTTCTGAAAACGTTTCGTGAAAACGTGAATCACACATCCAACAGTTTATGATCATACATGATACTGATAAGCAGACAGTTATACCAACTTTGCACAAACACTGACATTACACAACACCTCAAACTCAGTTTTTTCATTATGTTCTTTTCACGTGCGCAGGCGACGGCTGAACATGAAACCTTTCAAGAGGAGAAAATGATTATATGTCACCCCATTTGTGTGACGAGAAATATACGCAAGTTTGCAGAACTTGAGAATATGTTTTAGCCCATTTTCAGCTATAAGTCGTTTTCACCCTTTAGACACGTGACGTAGTTATGCTTACCAGTTAATTAACCAATTAGCCTTCATTCACCAATCATCTTCTCCTAACGGAAACACTTGGAATGAAGGTTAAATCTCAGCTTTGTAAATCGGAGTTTGTTCCGTTTGCAGTATAAGCTCATCGCTGCCCCGCATGGCCTGTGAGAGAGAACCACCTACTACACTGAAACATCAAGAACTGTTGGGTGTTGTCTGGGTCTGAGTAATGAGCCCATTAAGACTCAGCGCACCACAAAGACTGAGGAAGACACAGCACTAGAAAACGTAATTAGACACAAAAGAGAGATTTATGCTTTACTGGAAGTGTTTTCACACAGCCACTTCTCCGAGCGTTCCTACCAGATCTGTCTTACAAACAGTGAATGAGACAATGCCAAACAGGACGACTTTGTTGTAAGCGTCCTGAACCCTGAGCGCACAAGTCCTGCTCTGATGACAAGCACAATTACACAGTCTCTACAGTATAGTTAAAGGTTCGGAGTGAAGACAACTCCTTAGTGGAGGTGCGATGTGGTTGGAGCTTCAGCGTCGCCTCGCTGATGATAAGGTACAGGAACAGCACTGCTCTCTTTTCAAACACACGACAAATAAGGTAGAAAATACTCTTGTACTGTGTCAGGTGTTATTGGACATCATTTCCACTTTATTAAAAAAGCCGGTTATGTAAACCATCGGAACGGCCGCGCTCTCCTGTGTTTGAGTTACACGGTGGAACCAAACGAGTGAATGCATTTAATTAAGCATAAAGCCTAGATCTGCTCACGCTGGATGCTTTCACGACGTGAGAGCCGAAACCCTGACACCAGTGATGAACACAAACAAGGTTTGTTCCTGGAGTCAAGACAGCCAGAGAGTTTTGAGCAGCAGGGTTTGGATTTTCACAGATAATATGTTAAAAAATACATATATTTTTGCCTAACAATTCGCTGTTGCTTCAACTACGTGAATAAGTCTGTCAGCACTGATGGTCATCACCTCTTAAAAGTCCACCTGTGCTAATGCGCCACAACAAAGACATATTCTGTTGTTTCAACCTGCTGCAATAAAGAAACATGTCACGAACAGAGACGAACAAACTGATCCAGGCTCAGGGTCGACAATCAACCAGCCGCTCGTAGAAAAGATCCAGTGCTCCAGCTTCCATAAAGTTATTCTTGTCACTATGAGTAATTTAGAAATTGAATAAAACAGTATTTTTCCAAAGGTTACTTATCTTGTAACTTTGAAAATATTAGTTGTTTTCCTCTGCTGCTGGGTTTTACCTTTCAGTCCGGTTTGGGATGGAGAGAATTAGAGCGGTGGTCTCACAGGCAGCAGGTGAACCCCTGTCGTCTCCTGCTGGAGCACGGCAGAACTTTTTATAATGGCGGTTAGTCATAGAGTCATATCAAAATAATAATAAACAGTTGGGAGAGTTCAAATCCCTCCTTTGCAGAGAGAATCTGCCCGGTCGCAACTGCTACTATTGTGGCAAAGTATAAGACACCACAGTAAATTTAAATAATAATTACATTGCATCTATTTATGATAATAGAGAATTCATCCACCTTCAGATGTGCTCAGGTCTCCTTGTGTTCTAACTTGTACAGCAGGTAGCCACAGTCCTGTCACTCTGCCAGGAGGTGGCAAAGCTGATTTGCTGCGCCCTTGGTCTCTTGAGACAATTGAGGGAGACAAACACTCACTTTCCGTTGGGCCTAATACTACAGACAACTTCACATTAATAGTTTCAGAGAGGTGTGGAAGTGATGCGTTTGAATTATATTTATTTTGTGTTACTTGCTTGTGTTAATGAGGCTAAAAAACAGGAGCAGCTTCAGCACAAACTATATTCCACAAAATGATCATCAGCAAGTCTCTGAAAGAGTTTCGACAACAACTGAACCCTTTCACCTTCACGAGGGAGGATTTATTGCTGGACTATTGTATTAGACTGTATTAGTTTTCGCTTGGTGCGCCTAATAAAATATGTGTAACTAAGTGTGGGTGAAGGTCACCTTTTAACAAGTGAAATGTAAATATACAATCTGTCTCTGAGGACACTGGATTCAGTCAAAACAAGCTGAATGTCAATTGTGTTCTTGGCCGTACCGGCATCTTGGCCACAGTGTTTTTTTCTCGAATTCAATTACTCTTTTTGCATGAACGTTAAAAGGAAATAACCCAACATTGCCCAAGTGGTTTCGAAAAACATACAGTCGCGCTCATTGTCCAAGGCTCTTACAGTATTTTGTTGAATGCTTGCCGCGCTGCATTTCCCCAGAGGAGCCATTATTCAGCAATGTGGCGTGAGCCTGGAGAACAAATGGCTCAGTGATACAGTCAAGACTTATGTTTTAGGATTATTTGGTTGTACTGCAGTTTAGTGGGAGCGCAGAGCATCTCCTACACTTGTTCACGAGTCTGTCAGGCAAGAGAAACAGCTAAAGCCCGAGCGCCGGCTTTGTTTCAGGCCTCACGGTTGAATGTCGTTGCTCACATCTGAGTGAAAATGTGTTGGGCTGTGTGCACGAATGGTTTTTCATGATGAGCTTTACTTAGTGGTGGAAATTGTTGCATGACTGTTTTCTTCACGCAATTGCCTCACAGATCCCATTTATTCTGCCTCATTATGAAGCACTGGTCACTGCTGCCATCCACTTTAGAGCTTTTCTACTCCAGGTAAACTTGAATTTTGTCAAAATCCAAGATGGAAACCCAACTACAAAAAAATTGCAAGCGACTGCAAATGACTGTACACACTTATGTTGATGCATGTGTTGCGTTATTAGTTTGGATTGTGAGACACACATTGAGCCTTGAGTGCTCCAGCACCACGTTTCACAGAGTTTTTGGTTTCATTTAGCTGCAGTTCACCAGGACAGCGAGCAAATTACCAGCGCTGCTCGAGGAAATTAACATGACAATTAACATAAATGTATGAGTCTGCCTAATTTCCCCACAAAACAAAAACAACTCATTTAAATGCAAAAATATATTGTCTTTAGTATGATAGATTATCCAACGGAGAACAGTTGGTGTGTGCTGCTGCAGCAGTGAGATCACAACCGAGGCTAATGTGGAAGCTTAAATTAATGCAAGTGACACATTTTCAATAAGAAATGCGGGTCAAAAGCATCATTCATATGATTCATAGTGAATTTTAATGTCTAATCATGTCATTCGTGTCAGAGTGACAGAAGTCAAGCTTTCACCGTTTGACTTCTTTTCAGCTGACGATTTAGTGGTTTGGCCACTAAACGAGACAAGCAGTGACTGCAACAGTCAGGGCAGCAAAAAGAATCATTGGTGCTGACTCCCCGGCTATACAACTCCAGAGCCAGGTCTCAGGCAGACAAAATTACTGCAGGTCCCTCATATATTGGACACAGTGGGTTCCAACTCCTTCTATTCAGTCGGCAAAAGATACAAGAGCAGCTTCCTCCCACACACAGTCTCTCAGATGAACAGCGAATCTCTCGTGCTTCATAGAAAAACCTCTGTGAGACTAATACGGTAAATTACGTCAACGCAGTATGGAAACTACAACCTGCAAAAGCATGTTTCACAAATTCTTTAACAATTGAAATAGAACGTATAAAAATATACACACAACCACTGCTGTCCATAAAAAGCCTACTGCTCCGTTTCATCGTTCTATAGCCGATAATATTACTATTTTTAACACATGTCACACCATATGCTCCGATTCGCCACTTGCTTGTATTGCAGCCGGTGAACTGTACATGTGCAACATTGAAGGTGGAATCACAGAGTCTCAGAAAAGTGAGGTATTATGAAAAACATCACCCACTGAAAAGTTGTATCTGGTTGATAGTATTATTAATAGTTTCTTGAACAACACTCAGCGTCAGTGAATGAGTAAACTCAGGCTGCAGGCTGACAACTAACAAACGTAGGTAGAGAAGATTCAGTTTTGGCTTTTGCGTGTGTATGGTGACTGTAAATACTGTAACTGTAGCCTTCATTCTTAAACGCTGCTGAGACCGAACAGCGATGGTCAACTGTACGTCTGTCTTATGCTCCAGGTTTGTTCGAAACAGATGAAACGCTGTAGTTGTGTCTGTAGCTGGATCCTACAAAGAATGTGGACTATGTTCTCTAAATAGACGTGGCTTTGTGGACCCTGATGACCACGAAGGCCGAACCAAAATGAAAGGGCCTGGCATGTGGAGGATTCCCCGTTTTCACCACCAATGTTGAAATGAAGTAAAAGAAACATTTTTTCATTACCACAATACTTAATGTACCTTCAGCAAGTACATTTATTCCCTAATCAACAATGAGTTAAAATTAATTTGCAAGTAATTGATCAAGGAAGCTTGCATACTTTTGCACTTGTTGAACCAGCCATTATTTCTGGTAATGTTGTTTCACAGACTCCAACTATTCCTCAATCTCAGCTATTCATAACTAGAAACTGATCCTGTCAACTAATAAGGAGAAACAATCACACAATCTGTGTAAGACACAGGTTTGTGTTGGAGTGAGATGGCTGTACTGTGCTTTACATTCATCCTCAAACACAAAAGAAAGCAGCTCTGAGAAGGGGGCTCATGTGTGGCGTCTCCATGGAGAAGATGGTCCCAGGTTTAGAGTCTGTGACCTTCCTGTTCCATTAGCCCAAAGTCTGTGACAAGCCGGCTACTTTACTTTTTAGTTATTTACTTTGCTACCGAGACCTGCACGTTCCCTCTCAAAGCCTATTTTTGTTCGAGCCGTCAACATTCACAGCTGATAGAAAGTGCCTCTCAGAAACATCGCTCACACACTTGGTACAAATGAGCTGACGGAGGAGTTGCCAGGGCAACAAGCACCATGATCCCTGATTGACGAACCACAAGTGCAACCCAAACATCAGGAAGTAGCTGGTGTTTCATACGCACGCTCAAAGAACCCACGGTCCTCCACTAATCGTCTCACAGCTGCTGCACATCCAGAGGATTCAAATTACATGTTTGGAGCAAATGGTAATTTCTCAGCGTAAATACAGTGAGCAACAGTGTGTATTTTTAGCTCGTGGATAATCAGTCAATCAGGGATACATTATACAGTTTTACAGTGCGGCACAGTCCATCTGGAGGTTCGACTGTGCGTGGTTTACACACAGCCTGCACTTTGCTTCAGTGGAGAGGCAGTTGAATCCCTGTGGACAGACTGAAGGAAAAATCAGGCGCGCACCAAGTTCATATTATAGGTTGAACAAGAGTACCGTACATGATTTTTTTTTCATTTCCTCTAGCTGGAAGGCAAGAAAAATAAAAATACCCCGGCAGCATTTCCTGCTGACGGTATTACTACTCCCCCCCCCACCCCTCTCTCTCTCTCTTTGCCTCTGTGATTAACCCCCCCCCTTCCTCTTTCTGTCTCTTCTGACATCAGAGAGGCGCTGCAGCTTCACCAGAAAGCCATGTGATAATGTTCACTGACTGGATCTCACGCCAGTGCCCCGTTCACACACACACACACACACACACACTCCCTGTGATGTGTACACATGCTTTACACCACCTCCCTTTTACCCCAGTGTTGTCACGCTATCCATCTTGTACAGGAACACAAGTGGGGGCATTACAGGAGATCTGGGATGAAACTGCCTTCATTCATTCCCTCGGCTTGGCAGTAAAGCTCTGCTCGCTGCTTAGAATCCCTGCATTTCTCTCTGCATGTCTTCCTCCATGTCTATCTTTCCTCCACCTCATCTGTCTCCCTGTCTGGCGAGCGGGTGCATTGTGTGAGCAACCTCCTAACTCCAGCACAGCAGTAATAGCAGCAGAGGCCTTTATCTGGCAGGGGAACAGGATCTCATCTACAGAGCTGCCCCCAGCCACAGCACACACGGAGACATACATTAAGCCTGAGCAACACACTCAAAAAGGAAGGGAAATAGAATTCAATTTGAAAGTAGCTCACAGAAAGACAACGGGGGGAGGGTTTGTTTGTGCCTTTGTTTGTTTCTCCTCCCGCCTTGTTATGCAGCACCTTGAATATCAAAATTAATAAGAAAACATGATTTGCATTATGATGGTCAGTCACCGCAAAAACAAAACACGTTCTGTTGATGAGGAGACGCACAGACACACCGCACAACACACAGGCAAACGCGTTACAAGTTCCATTCAAATGTAGACGTGCCGGGCTAAAATGATTGGCTCTTTAATTAATTGCATTATCATCAGCAAACACAGTGATTTTCTCCCAGCCGTGAAAGCTCCTGAGAGAAGACAGATATAATGTAGCTCAGACCACTATCCCCTCAGCCACTGCAGCAGCAAATCAACAGGCGCAACGGTGCCACAAAGTCACAGTGACCCCTACTGGCCAAGCCGGCACCAGCACCCGGAGAGAGCATCACCCCCTGGCACTGTGGGAGCCGGGGGGGGGGGAGGAGGAGGGCGCGTGTGCACGCAGCCATGGGACGCTCAGAGGATGGCATCCCTTCAGAATGGGAACAGGATTTTCTGCCGAGTGTTTGGCACTCCACGCGGTGCTCATGCATACTCAATTTCAGGGTTGCATTTAATAAGGAGCAGCTTTACATGATAGTGGGATGTGAATGCGTAGCATTGAGATGGAAAATATTCCGATACCCATGTAAAGCATTTTGTAGGCTGCTGCCAGGGGGAGGCTCAGGAATAGAGTCAATCCACATCAGCGCCACAAAAGGTTCCGAAGTTTTCAATGGGAGGACACGCTCGGATGTGGGACGAGTGGCTTTAGACTGATCCCAGCTACCTGTTGTGCGGAGCAGATTGATCAACAACACTTGACAAGTTCCAGATTATTGCATTTTTATTGCCAAATTCACCCTTAGTTGGTTCAAACATTGTTTTCTGCTCTCAGGCTGAGCAGCTGGGAGACAGGTCGACTGGAGACAAAGGCGGAAGGTCATCCATGGGTTGCTGAAAGATGAAACGACTGCTGCGTGTGAACAGCTGCGCTGAGATTCTCCTGCAACGCTGCGAGATTTGGTGGTTCGCAGCTGGAAGCGACTGCCACATAAATGTGAGCTGTGTGAGGCGTCTCAGACGAAAACTCCGCTGGGATTTCAGCGTCAGCTGAAGACTGAAGTTCAGCAGTTAAATGCATGTCTTTATGCTGTGATCTCCGGAGACAATCAGCTGTGCTCGTGGCTTATGACTCAACTGTCCAAAACCGTTAGAGCCGAACAGCACTGCTGATTTAACACTAGTCGTAACAGGCCTGACGCCGAGTTGTTGTGCTAAAGCGATGCAGTTTCGTTGGGAAACAGCAGCAGCAGCAGCAGCAGAATGGACATATGGTTGAACTGGGCAGAGCATATGTCCCCCAGTCTTCATGCTTGAGTCTATCTCCACAAACATGACAGACCTAGGCCAACATCCCCAGGCAAAGAGTCTGCTCTCACGTAGCTTCTTTCACACAACCCCCGAGTGCTGATCGCGCGCATTGCAACACCAGCCTCTCGAGCGAGGACGCTGGACGGTCGAAATAATACGTACAAGAGGACAACGATCACTTCAGAGTCCACATCTGTCCTGCATATGTGAGTCAGTAGAAAAAGCTGCAGGGCTATATTTATTCTGCAGACGGCACCTCTTACGATCTAAATATACAGTTGCAGTTTGGGGAATATTTTTCACAAATGGCCTTTAAAATCTGCAGGATACGTGTGGAGTTAGAGCGATCTCTGTTAGGTGCCCACTCATAAGAGATGGGCTCAGACTCCATCATCCATCTGTTCTCTACTGATGCCTGAGAGCATATACAGTCGTACAACCCTATGAAGACATATGATAAAGCTGCACTTACACTTTATGGTGAAATATATTGGTATATTAAACATTAGTTATAAAAAATGTGTTTATTTATGTCCCGCTAGGGCTGCAGGAAAAACTAGTCCCTCAATAGATTTTATTTTTTCTTCTGCGCTGACAACTTCTGTCCACATGCCAGATGTCTTTTATCAGTTACGAGAGAACAAAAGAGCTGTAGAAATAAAAATTTAACAGCTGGATGCTTATGAATTAGAGAGGAAGAAAGAAAGCGAGAGAGTTAGAAATGGGATGAAAGTTGATTTTAATGAGCCACCAGAGGATGTTGTAGCGGCATTAGTCACAGAATACAGAACAAGCAAAGTAGCATCGTTTTAAATAACGTCATGAATTGATTTGTCTTTAATGTCATTTCTACATGCTGCACGGGCATGTCTGAATGAACCATAGGAAGCAAAACATTAAATATGAAAAAAGGCATGTCACACAGCCTATTTTTTATATTCGGGTTGGATTTATGCAGAAGTTCAACTTATTTGTGCTTATTTGTTCTATATTTCACAATTTGTCAGAGGCTGTTTCTTTGGTAATTATTTCACCACTGAAGTGAAGGAAGTGCGTCTCCTTTCATAACGTGGAGCGTTTCATCACAGCCGATGGCCGCAGTGTGGGCACCCAGCCTATCAGGTAGCTACAGGGTTTGTCATGACTTCCTGCTGCTTTCTTCTGTTTTCTGAATCAGTCTCCTCCTAATATCCGATGTGGAAGATACCATCAATTCTGATAACGCTTTTTTTCTTTTCATCCTTATTTTAAATCTAGTGTTTTTTTTAATTCTTGTTTAATTGGTTTATCAAAATGAATATTTTGTTCAGCAGCGGTGTTTTTAAAATTTAAAAGAAAATCAATAAAAGAAGGTGTAAAAAGTGTCTGGTGAACGCGTGTCTATAAAAGAGATTTATAATCAGATGCTGATCTGGTTGGATGAGTCTCCTCGGGCGATTCTGCAGCTGCCGCTGTTGTTTCCTAAGGCTCAGTCGACCCGTAGTCGATGCAAGGACCACAGGGATGGTCCGGCCCGAGCCAAAGCCCCACATGCTTTATGAGTGAAATTAATTCAAATGCATTTAATAAACTGATGCCTTTTGTTGCAGTTAGACAATTTTGTATGTTTGACGCTTAATTCTATTCTTGCCATAAAAACAAATGAATGGATTAAAACCTTATAAATGTATGAGATGTGTCCTTGTGTTGAAGGGCGACTTCAACAATTTTCATTTTGCTTTCTACGGCTTTAGTCTTCCCTCTGAGCTCCCTGTATCGAAATAGAGTGATCCTCTGGGTGACGTCATCTGGAGGAGCTCTGGAGAGCAGGTTGACCATGATTACAGACTCCATACTGTGAGCAACAAGTCAACGAAATCCAAACTGAAAGTTGTTCCAAGTGATGGAGGCGATTTTCAGATAGACGTAAAAAGATATTTTAATATAGGGAAGTCAATGGCTTTTAGTAAGCTCAGAAATAAATTCAAAATCAGTGAAGATCATCCTTTAAAGTTCAGTTCCTTTAAGTTTAAGCAGGACCGCAGCAGGCTGAAATTAGAGTTTTACTTTATTTAAAAAATTGTGTTGTTGCCATTTGTCCTTTCGAGTTTGACTGTACGAGCAAAGTTTCTCTGAGCTCACCTTTACAGTTGAAGACATGTGAGTGTCTGTGGCTTCTGTCATACTTCCATAATAAATGCCAAGGAGAAGCAAAGTGCTGAAAAGGAAGTGGAATAAAAATTACATATAGGGCATTTGTGGCCCTGACAACATGTTCCTGTGAAACCAACAATGCAACCAAGATCTAACAAATGACTCCGTTATTCTCCTTCACCTCCCTTCCTTGGCTGAAAGAGGAGCTCTGCGTCTCCTCTGTATGTTCGTTCCAGTCAGCAGGTTCACGTGGACGCCATCCAACTTCCCCGCAGTGCGCAGGGGAACAGAAGGTCTCTGCAGTAATCTGTTGCCGTTTCCGTTACAACCCAGCAATTAACTTCACACGGCGACAAAACAACGATTTTTCTCAATGTAATCTAAATAGCAAGTGATTTTCGTTTTGTTAACAAAAAAAGGAAAAAAAAAACACCCACACACGAGCTCCCATGGGAATTCAAATGATGTTTAATTGAAGTTTAATGGGTCTCTGTGGCAATAACAAGAAGCAATGAATATTAATTTTTTTTCAAATAAAAAACCAATAGTTTAAAATCCAAAGAGATGTCACAAAGCAACATACTAAAGTGACTGACTGAAAAAAAGGCATCTGCAAGTAGCAGCTTGACCTACTGAGCACTGAGCATGTTCCGATTCGGTGTCACAGTTCAGGGAAACTCAATGCAAAAACAGATGGCACACTTAGGAGCAGGGGCGACACGGAGGGACACACGCCGCCGCAGCCTGGATCCACGATTCTGTTTCAGAGCAGACTGTAAGAATTCAGGGAGAGTCAGCTGAGCTTCGCTGTGCTTCCTGCTCGTAGACCCACAGTAGACGGCCTGTCCAACCACGGGCTGAAGACAAAGAGAAGGTCGCGTGCCGTGCTCAGGAGCAGAGATGCCGATGAGAGGCAGAGTGTTTATTTCTGAAGGATTTTACCAAACTGATGTTAGTGCACATCAGTCAACTAATCATAAATATGCTTCTCTGATCTTTAGATCTGTGATTCCGAGCCAGGGGTGCTGGGAAATTAGTCTTTCATTTTTCTAAAACAATGATTCAACTTTAACATCTGAACACCAGGTGTTTTAAGAGTGAGTGAAAACTACCAGAGATGTGCAAAAGGGGCCAAATGCAAACAGTTGAAGTAGCAGAAGAAATGATTGTTAAAGTATGACTAAAAATTAAGCAAGTTTTTAAAATCAGTCCAAAGGAACTCTGACAGGAAGCCTGTTGTCGGAGGCGACCGTCGTTCATCTGTGGCAGCACGACTGACAAAAAAGCGGTGAAGCCACTGCTCTTCATTGTAGCGCGTGACGACTCCAGACCAGGATGACTTGAATATTTAACTGTGGCAGGCAGGGTGCCGAGAAGATTCAAAGGGCCTTTTTAAAAATATCTTTTTTATTTGGTGTCCCCACCGCTTCCCGACAGGCAGCATCACCTTACATGCACTGAACTCAATTAAACTCTGCCGCTGACCCATTTCCCTAGCAATGAGCTCGCTGAGGTTCATGCATGCGTGTGCCCAGAGGATTGTGGCTTCAAGGAACGCTGGGAGATCAAACTCGGAGGTAAGCATAACCGCGTGGAAATGTGTAGCATGCAACAAGCTCAAAGAGACCGGCAGAGACAGACTTTGAGCGTTAACATCCCTTTGTTTTTTCCACAGTTAAAAAAAAGAATTAATACATTCTGGGCTAATCGCTACTTAAATCAAGTGGTTTAAATCAAACCCAGTGTGCATACTGATTATCAAAACAATAAATTGTACCAATGTAATGCCTCCTTGTAGAATAAGTTGCAGGCTTCAAACAGAATCTATTAGCAGATGAAGTGGTAACGATTTGAGGACACTAGCCCATTAAAAGCCATTTTCTTTTAAGAGTTGAGGAGGAAGCTCAGGGGTCTGTGGAGTCCAGTTCTGCTCCTATCAGTTCCAGTGTGGAAAAAACAAGAGCGCTGTGCCGTTGGGACGCTCCTGCGAGCGTTATCAGCGCTCCTTAACTATTCTAAACTGACATCAATTGCTGTGCCAGCTCGATCCCAGCGGACCTTGTTAGCTCCATTTAATGGCAAAATGAGCCAACTTCTAAGTCCTGCTCTGGCTCTGGGAGCTGAGAGTCCGGGGCTGCATTGTTGTACTAGGTGGTGGATGTAAAAAGATATCACACTAATTACTGAAGGGATGTAAGTTTGGGGAGGCTAAACATTTGTGCATTCGTCAGCGCACGGAGCCAGTTTGTCTTGGACGGGACAGAGAGACGCGTCGGCTTGCAGCAAACGCATTCAAACGTGCGAGTGTGAAACGTAAGTGTGAGAAGCGTGTGGCATCGTCTGAGCGTGTTTTTCTCTCGACTCTTCCTGTGCCGTCTGTCACACATTGGTCAGTGTGAAAATGACATGACCTCTGACCCCCTGATCCATGGCTTGTTTTTTTTTTTTTTTTCACATTTCGAGCGAATTCTGTTGCTTGGCCTGACTCCGCTGCAGCTACAGAGGGAAACTGTTCACTCCACTGTGTGCTTTTCTGGCCTGACTCTGACAACGATGAGCGTTGTGCCTCGTGCCAAAAAGCTGGACATATTTTAACTAATATGCATATCTGAAGGAGTGCCAGGAAAATGTGAAGTACATTGCAGAAACTCAATGTATTCCAGGCGCACTGTGCCATAGGAAAACAATAAGGCTGCTGGCGTCAGCTTGATGATTTACTTTCGGAAGCTCATTACCTTAACAGGACACTGACGTCCAGTGTGTCATTGGTGCCTCACAGTGGAAAATCATCATGAGTAACAAGTTTGGGATTTATGTGATAGTTTTCTCTATTACAATAATTTCAGGGCCTTTAGTCTGCACTCCTGATGTTAAGATGAAGACCGACTTTGGTCGAGGATATAATGAAGATGTAAGGTGCTGCCCTTTGAGAGGCTGACTGACATTTCCTCCATCTTTCCAATCAGATCAGTACAAATCGTGTCTCGGAGTGAAGGATTCTGCACTTTTGTCAGCTTTACTTTAAAGGATGCAGCATCCAAGCATATGCATTTTTTTTTCATATCTTCACTGAATGATCGTTATAAGGGCCAAAAAGGGTTTTAAAACTATTTATTTTTGGAAAATGAAGTATCTCATATTCCCAGACTTGACTTTTCCCTTTAACTCAAGTAACTGCCATGAGTTTCCAAGCTCCCGTGTAACTTTGTGGTGGATCCTACAACCTTGTCTGTACTGGGCAGTTTACCGTTTCACTATATATAATGAAAATAGGTGGAGGCTTAGAAGGCCACAAAAGATCCTATTGTAAAGTTTAATCATTAATAATTATTCTGAGCTTTTAAAAACTCTGAATCTTTTAGTGTCTGAAGTTCACATCGCCAGTTTAAGGTGCTGGATGGATTTGGAAGTTTTTGGTGTAGTCTCTGATATTGGGAAACAGATTTGTGACTTCTACACGTATACAAAAATTATACAATATCATGTAGTATAGAAAGACTATGTGCACTCAGATTATTTTGATTATCATAGAGTATTATTCAGTGTTTAATGTGCTTCTTCAATACTAGAGGAGTATTTAATGTGCATTATTTAGTACTGCTCAGAACAGTGAGGAATGAAAGACTGAACTGAATATTTCTGCTGTACACGTGCATTTAAATTCAAAAAGAGAATAAATACAATTAGGTTTTCAGTGACTTTTAGTTTCACGTCCACTGTACTTGGGCTTTCTTTGCTTCCATCCAGTTGTCTCGCTTGTCTCCACATTAGGAATATAACTACAGAGATGTGCTGCCGTCTCAGTCTCTCTGAACTTCAGTGTTAAAAAGAGCAATGATAGGTGTTTTTTTTTTTTTTTTTTTGGCTCCTCTGCCTGCTGAAACCTGAAGAGAGTCGAGGTGACACAGACAAACATGTTGATTACAGCGCAACAAGCAGCGCCGAGGTCATCGAGAGCTTCTTTGAAGGAGACAGGCCGACCGTTACCCCGGGCAACAGGCTACACTGCCAAGCAAACACGAGATCCCCAGACAATCGGAGCGTGTGTTCGCCTTCTCTATGTGAATGTGTGAGTGTGTGTGTGAGTGTGTGTGTGAGTGTGTGTGTGGGGGGGGCTCCCCATGAGACAGTGAGTGAGCTGCTGAATCATGGGATGTTTTTTTCTCCTACAAATTTTCCCACAAAATGTCACTGCATTTTACTGATTTCAGCTGCATATTATCCTGCGACAAATGACTTGTTCAGTGTCCACCATTACTGATAATGGCAGCCTGCCCATTACACACTGTTCCTAAATATATCCAGGAGACACACTGACACACAACTTCCAGTTCGCACAAAGTGAAGATATTGTAAGTAGTGTCTGTAATGTGAACTGTAATTAGTACTATTACCCATCATCCTTTGCAGATGAGCTTTGATGACACTGTTTCCGTGCCAAACAAAGTGTGTATTTAAATCTGAGGTGAAATCTGGCAAAGAAACTTTCAGCAGAAAGTCAACGCAGACTAAAGCCTCATTTTCACAGTTCACGATCTGTGACTTTTATCTGGTGATCAGTGTCCTGCAGGATCGTCATGTAATTTTATTCAAATGTGACTAAAATGCTGTTGAGTTTAGCAGCAACTATTATGAGAAATGTCTTTATTTGTTATTTGCCGCCTCCACCTGTGATCCCCAAAGTCTCCCAAACAACAGGAGTAATCTGCGTGTTAGATTTTGACTGCAGTGTGGTCTTTAAGTGTGGCGATAGCTTCCTGACCACTGTGTGGGCCGTCCACCCTGTGTGTGTGTGTGTGTGTGTGTGTGTGTGTGCATTAAGGCAGGGTCATTGAGGAGTAATGGGATTGCTCGGCCCCGCTCCCTCTCCCAACACCCTGGCAGAGACAGGCCTCCTAAATCATCCTCACGTCTCTGAGCAAGATGGAGGACCAGGCCCCGTCTCTCCCCGCCCTCCATGCCCACTGCAGCCACAACCGCTCTCCCCGCCGTGGCACAGCGACTGCTCACGGCCGTGATTTCCCTCGAACCTCCCGAAGGACTGGAATAATATCTGCTCAGCATTCTGTAAATATCCACTGGGAGAGTGAACTCTGGTTCATCGCAGCTGCGCCACACTTACTGGAAAGAAGCTCTGCTGCTGATCCTCAACTTCGGCTCTTTGTTCTTGAACTTTTCATCTCGTGACTCCTAAAAAGGAAGCAGCGTGTGAGGTGAAGGAGCCTACTCAGCTCCTGCTATTCATTATTCACGTTCTGTACTCGTATTCCTGCTCGGGGTCAGGAAGAGGCTGGAGCCACTTACACCTGGTGTCCACACACATACAGTAACAGACATTTGCAAGTACAAGTTGGAAACTTTCAGACAAAGTAAATGTTTTGTAACTTTTCCAACTCATTTCTTACTAAGAATATTGGACAGAATTGGTGCACAATGTTTGCCAACGGGATCACAGAAAAACTTGCAACACACGTGTCAGCAACACAAAGTGGCAACATGTCATAAAGGCAGAACCGCGAGGTCACAGCACAACGTCACTCACTTAAACGTGACTTTGGATTTCAGACGAAAGGTCAGTGACTCTGCAAAGGAGCCAGATTGTTGTGGGCCACATTTCCGACGCACATTGGTGAAATAATTTCTTTATGTTGACTGTAGCTGATACAGTTAATGTCCATCATTTGAACATGAATTCAATGTAAAGCAGATGTGTTTCTTTTAAAAGGTGATCATTTATGACTGTCCAAATATGAAATTATACGTAAGATGTAAGTGTAAAGAATAAATAAAAATAAAGACTCACAAATTAATGAATGAAGTCTAACATAATTCCTTCCAGTTTACAGTATAAACCACTAGACTTTTGGTAAAGTCTTGAACTTATTATTTTAAACTGTATTCAGTACTTTCCTGTGGACGGCAGAGAGAAGACACAGGAGTAGACATAGCATACTACACGCTGCAAAGGCCTCCTCCCTCACTCAAACCCGGTTCACTGTGGCAAGGAGCCAATGTGCAAAACAACCTCACAATCCAATGCATCAAAATTAAGTGACTGAAATAACGTGAAGCTGAAAACTATTACATTAACATTCGTATGTTAGGAATTGATCAGATAACGGACGTGAAAGAAACACACACAGAAATGAATCTCCCACCTCTGCAGCCCCTTCAGTTCCATGGAGCATTCGACTTTCTTTGAAGCCTTTAAAGCCTCTGTGTGAACTGTTGATTTCTACCAATGACCGACTAGAAATTGAAAGTGATGCTGCATAAAAATAAAATGCCCACAGAGAGACACACAAAGCCGCCTCTGATATGCAAAGCAGCCACAAAAGACACAAGAACAAGGGGGCCAGTGACAAACTAAAAAACTGGGGTGGGTTGGCATTTCACACCCCAGCTTGTCCTGTCCAAATGTCATAATGTTGCTCCTGTGTGTCTCTTAGTTGTAAGTTATTTTTAAAAGCATTTGACAAAACATACAAACAGATGTAAAAGACAAACAACATCACATATGAACTATTACTTTAAAAAAAAATAATAAAACCATGAAATCTAGCTGGAATTGTGTATTTCTGCATTTACTTACTGTAAATACGGAGCCTGCTCTGAAGCGCTGATGGTCCTGATAGTCTTTATTCCTGCTGAAAGTCCCCGAGCTGCTCGGAGCCGATGCTGTGATAAAACGGTGTCAGTCACGTTCTCCATTTGCATGGCAGCTCAGTTTAATGCCGCTTTAAAACTATCAATTAGACAGATTTAGTCAATTATGATATGGCAATAATTTGTTCAACAAAGTCAAGTTTATCTCATCTATGGCAGATAATTAATTATCTGGGAATGTACCATGAAGTCTCAGCTGTTTGTCATTAGTCACTGGTGCTTTTCAGACTTATCTGCAAGAGCAACACGATGCCCATTTTTTCCTACAATCTGTGGGATTTTTTCTTGCGCAATAATTACACAGTTGGCTTTTATTTCCTTTGCCCCTCGTCCCCTCTGTTTGTGACCCTCCTTTTCTCATCATTTTACGACTTCAGCTTGGCCCGTGTGCTTCTGCATCCCTATCACCATGACAACCAGAAGCAGCCGATGCTATCTAGCTTTCCGCCATCGCATATCACCGGCAAACCTGCTGCTTTACACCCCTGATTTGGTGGGAATAATCTAAAAAGAGATAAGACAACTTTTACAGTGTTTTGCTCCACAAACAAACCTCCATCCTATCAAGCTACGAACTGCCTGTTTACTCTTATCAGCTGGTGTTTTGTCTCAGGGGTTTATATGTTGAATAAGCAGAATGGAAAACACATTTTTGAAAGGGCTGAAAAGAAATCCCACAGTTCAAATGATAAGCAATGAGGAGAGATGGTACGGTGATGAACTTGGCGTGAAGCACAAGATCCAGAAGTTAAAAAAAAAAAAAAAAAAAAACTAAACAAAACTCCAGAGTTTCCAGAGGCAAAACACTGCAGGGTTGAGTAGGCAGAACAGTGTCTGCAGCGTGGAGAGATAAAGCAGCTCGTTCTTTATTTATCAGCAGGTACTAACAGTGCTGTGTGCCTGCACCGCTCTCCATCCGTCAAGATCCTTGTCAGTTTTTTCCTGCGGCTCAAACAGTCACACAGCTACTAATGGAAAGAGGAAATCAAAGCGTTAACAGAATTTGGTGATTGCTATTTAATCACCTCCAAAACACAAAAGTGGAATAATGAGTAGAACAAAACAGAAGATATTAAAAGGTGTTTTATTGCTTTGTTTAGGAATAGATTGCAGACCAGAGGAAAGAGGATGAAGACAAAGGACGACTGCACCAATGGAAGACCTCAACATCCGGGCACCCACACACCCAACGAAGGGTTTGTGGTCATCTTAACCACAAAGTTCTACTACAGGGATCAAAAGAGCTTACAAGGTTGAATCGACAGGCTGGAGGTGAAGAGGGCACGACGACTCCGGAGGGAGGCAACTGTCTGGAAAAGAGAGGAATACCGGAGGAAGCTGGAGAGGAATCTTAACACGGGTGTGACAACCATCAGCAGGAACAAGAGAAAGGATCTGGTAATTGGGCGAACCAGTTCCTTAGTGGGGTTGATGAGGAGACGTCCACCAACTCCTTCAGTGGCTGTTCCCCTCAATCTTAATTTGTCCTTTGCAATTTTGAGTATTGTAAAACCCAACATCGCACCGATCCCAAGGACTGGTCCTGCTGAAAGTACAGTGGCATAAATAACTTTAAAGTCCTACCTTGACTATTTTTAGTCCAAGGTTGACTTTCAGTGTAATTGCTAGAAGGGACTCTGAGACACTTGATAAATACGAGACTATGTCCAAACCCAATTAAGAATTTGCGGCTGCAGTCTTTACTTTTGATCCCTGCGGAATCAATCGAGCAGTTTTGGGAGGAAGAACTGGGAAGAACTGCAGCAAAACCGATAAAGACCAAAGCACACAGAAATGATGTCAAAGGCCAATACACTGACTCACAGAGGACGAATACTTGTTCAAGTTTGTAATTTGAATTACAAAGCTGTAAGATCATAAATATATTTGGCTACAATGCATGATTATTTATCCTCTATGATCATTATACCTTATTATCTAATATTTATCTTTGATCAATGGATGGGAAAATGCTAAAAACTGCCCATAAACATTTTCTAAGATTAATTTAATCAAATCTCTTTTTCTCTGATCCTCACACCAAAAACCAAAGATGAAACACAGAGGAGGTGGGACAGAGGCTGGTCTCTCTAACCAGGTCAGTCACTGATCATTTAAAACGCTGCAACAATCATCACTGAAGGTTATGATTTTCACAAAGGGCCTCGCTCTCATTTGGCAAAAATATACGACATGACTGACAATGTTTGATGACAGTATTTCCTTAGGTAAAGGAAATGCTGTGTAAAAGTTAAGTACCAATAAATTACATTTCAGAGTAACATCTGGCAAATATTATTCAGCAGATCAAGTATCCACGGGGTGTGAAACTACAGCAGTTCCTGACAAATGGAAAAACGAGTATTAAACACCTTGCAAAAATTATCTTTTAGCAGCCTCTTGGAAATACATGATGGCACCAATTGACAACCAAGACTCCAAAGGTCCAATACGATTGTTTTTAATTAGGAGAGAAATATGACTTTACATTTTTTTTTTAAATCACTAGAATGGTGAAAATAAAACATAAATAAAACATTCTTACAAAATGTTGCAATAATTCACAAACTGGAACAATATTGTTTTTTTTACATTTAATTAGTTTTGTACATAAATCATATTTACACATTTGCCCCCCCCCATTTTTTACATAGTTGATAATTAAACAACCGTGTACCATCTTTATAGTACAAACATTTCCTTCGTGTGAAAGCAGAGGTATAGAAGCTCTCCTCTCTGTCCTGAGAAGATGCTGGGTTCTACTCTAGTGCATTTTATCATTAAAATTTAAGGCTACGCAGGGTTCACCTGATGGACACACTCGTCTCATGGACAGGCCTATCATCGTTTCCGGACTTGCGTCTGCTGATTGTCCCTTACACAGAGAGGGGTCTGTGGTTCTGCCCGATCGCCCCCTCCTAACATTAGACCCCCCCCCCTCCGCCATATTAAAGCTGCTGTTGACTGGTTTCACTGAATAACCAATTACGATCTCTGACAACTTATTTGTTTCTGCAGTCAATTACAAATGCCGTGGGGGAAAATGTCACAGAGTGTGAGAGCCCACGCTCATCACATTATCTCTGCACAGCAATGACCTGCTGAGAAAAATATGTCAATTTTGCACAGCAGGGAAAATATATATATATATATAAAAAGGAAATTTAAAAAAACTTTTATACTTTGTTGTTGTTGTTGTTGTGTGAGGGAGGGAACTCATTTAGTAGTAGGTGCAGTGCTCCCTAGTGGTCAGAACACACCGAAAGTGGAGAGAAAGAAGCCCATTCTCCTGTTTCTTCAACAGGATTACACCAAAGCCATAAACAAAGACATGAAGCAACTAATTGGCTGGGCCTGTAAGCCTCTTAGAAGACACACTATAATAAAACAGCCTGGACATGAAGTCAAATCCTCAACGCAGACATCAAGTTAGCAAACAAGCACTTAAACATGAGACACAAGAGGCAGCAATGAAGCAGTTCAGTGATGCTGTTCTGTAATTCACTGCATAATGGCTTTACTTTAAAGCGTTTGATTGCATTTTCCACCTGTCCTGCAGGTGGTTGTGTGGCCCACGTTCTGGGCTTCAGCGGGGCAGAAACACAGGTTTAAAAACAAACACAGGTCAGACCGATCAGCTTGGAATCATCATTTAAAAGCTGCTGGTCTCTCGTTCACTTAAAAAGAAGCGAAAGTGAACCTTGGCATCTTTTGTCTGTTCTGCATTATGTAGCTTTGGATTGTTGCTGCTATTCATTAGCATCAGTACGCTCCATTAAAAAAAACATCTGATCATTCACAGTGATTAAAAAAAATGGACAAGACCAAAGTGCTCAACAACACTGATGAGTGCTGATTAATTTGAAATGATCAGAGACGCTGGTGGTTTAGTCATTACACATTATCTGGTGTTTGTAGTTAACGTCCTTTTTCATTTTGTCTAACTAGCTCTTTTGTCCCTAAATTAACAGCCTCCGTGTCTTAAAACCCTCAGCCGTGCGTGTCTACCGAGTCTATTATAGGAAGTCAAACAGGGAGAAAGTTGAACTCCTTAACAGACAGAAGCCATTAATACACTACCTGCAGAGTAACATGCAATTAAAAACCACGAAGAAAGCCCAGCTCGAAAGACGAAGGGCTGCATAAAAGCCCACTGACAGGTAGATAAAACTATCCATTCAAGTCTCTGAAACACACTACAGGATGTGACTTGAGACATTATACACAGACAGACAGGTCTCAATCCTTCCATAACTGTTGACTCTGGGAAAAAAAAAATGTTTCACTCTAAAAGGGAGAGATTCTGTGATTTAAACAAATTAGTAACTTGCCAAGAAACATGATTGACGGCATACAGTCATTGTAGACAATTATTGAACTTATGACCTATTCTATTCTGCGTACAAGCTGGAAACAAAAATCAGTGGACGGAATCACATCCGCTGTTCGAAAAGGAATGTGAAGGAATGTCAGGGTGGGATTTTTGTTCCGTGTGGATCTGTGCTGAAGCATTTTAGAATGAAACACTGGACCAAATAACGAAAGCACAAGACCTACTGTTTTTTTTTTTATGTTTTGGGGGGATAAAGAAATCTTCAATCAGTTATCCAATATGTCGATTAGCAGTGAGGGGTTTGCGGTGGAGCTTGTCGACATTCACATCTGTGCACTAACAGCCTGCTGGCGTGGCAGGAACTGTAAGGCTGAGTGTGATACTGTGAGGAAATCCACTGTGACATGCCTTCACTTTGGACTGTCAACAAAACGCTTCTTCAATCCTAATGACTTCTTTGGAAAAGGAAACAAGGTTTTTGGATGGAGAACACCCAAACGGGCACAGCTAATCCACGTCCCCCATATGATGTGCTGCAAGTGTATGCATGACTACACGCACGCCAAGACAGAATCAATAAAATATTTCTGTTTTCAGAAACTAAAAACAAGTGGTATTTAATTTACAAACGCAAGAAAATACACATTTAGCCTTTGTTTTCTTGCATGTGATGTTCAACAGCTCTAGTTCATTATACCTAAAATAAATTAAAAAGTCTTTTCAAGGTGTCAAAAAGCCTTCTCGCACACGGCAGCGTGAATTCGTTGCTCCTTTGGCAGCAACCCATTCTTCTACATGTCAGAAGGGCATGATGGGAGGATGAAGAGGAGGAGGAGGAGGAGGAGGTGGAGAGCCACTTCACTCAGCAGAAGAAGATCTCTCCATCCAGAGGAGGCTCGGGGAGGTGCTGGGGGTCTGAAAGGAGGAGAGGAGAGGAATCAGTGTCAGGTCACATGAAAGGATTCTTCCTAAGAGGTGATTGCTGGTTCGTTGTAGCATTTAGTCTACGTGCGAGTTTAGTGAGCAGCATCAACCTTCTTCACATTGATCAAACCCTTAGCACAGTGCACTGAGCCGTCATTGAGATCCATTAGAGAATTGACAAAAGCTGCCTCAGTGAGCAGCTTAATGTGCTGTGTGTGTTAGCTCGCTACTCACTGCTCACAACAGAGCCACATCTACAAACGTATTTGTAGTTTCATGAGTGTCTCTGGTTTTCATATCAGATTTAATTCTGGTGCATTTTGAACGTTGAATGTATCACTGTGCTGCTCACAGGAACATTAATAAATGCAGCAGTGAACAAATTTTCCAGCCACACTCATCACAAACCCACACTCAGGTGAAGTCAGAGCCAAACCAGAGGCTTCTTCAAACCACAAAAGTACGACAGTTAAATTATTAACCGCTCCTACCGTTTCAATAATGCAAGGACATAATCTTAGCTGTGTCTCTACATCAATCCACGTATTAGGCGGGTTCTGAGTTCACACCAGCAAAAGGGAGCTTTTTTTTTGTACCAAAGCAAAAAAAACAACTGCTGGTTGTGGTTTTGCTGATGCACATTATTCTCCCACAGTCACAAGGGAAATGGACAGGCAGTTCACATCTGCAGGGAATCTGAACTCGGCGATTGAGGATGGTAGTGAAACAGCTGCAGAAAGAGACTCCAGGAGGTAAAAAGTAACTTCATTTTGTGTTTGTGTGAGGCAAACACATGTGTTGTTTCCTGTACAATCCTGACACAACAGGCAACAATGAACTAGATTAATAAACAGAAAAGTACAGTCCGTATGTGTAAGGGATTAGAACCAACTCCAGAATCACAGGTCTGGTGTTGGGTCACGTGTTCTACTGGGTCCTGAGAAAATGTACAGGAGAGAGGACAGTGGCTACATCCACTACGAGCTGAAGCAGTAAGATGCAAACTGAGTCTGAAGCTGCTTTGCCAAAAAAAAAAATGCATCACTAAGACCCATGAAATGCTGAATGTGATGTGTACTACTTCTCACTGTTGGAAATTACCATTCATCACTCATTCATTCATCAATTATTCATTCTGTCTCGTGGAGAATTAATACAGATGGTTCACTGAAAATGTAATAATGATTTTATAGGTCTTGTCATTGGCAGTTTAGCAGATATAATAAATCTGGAAACATTAAATGTTCTCAGGGTTTCTTGAACAACTTAATTCAGACATAAAACATTGATGTTCACTAACTAGACACTTCATTAGGTACACCTGTACTATTCTAATGACATCCAACACAGCAGCACTGCCGTTAATTCTACTCACAAGGTTATAATTTCTCAGTTTATACTTTGAAACTGTCAGAACGGTGATAATTCTGCTATGTGTTCATTATTTAGGCCATAGTGGGTGGTGGAGTCATACTGGACTAAATCCATTTAAACTCAATGAATACTTTTTGCAGATGTAGAGTCCTAATACAAAATATAGTCATATTATCATTAACTAATAAATGGTTGTGTGTTATATTGAATTAATTATGTATAATTTGAATTAACTACATTTCAAGTTTCCATGAGTTGTAGTAGTTATTCTACAGGTAAAAGTAATCTTTGTGTCATATTTTTTCTATGAATAATGTTTCTTTGCCTTTTATTTTCATTTTTGATAGTTTGTTTGCAGTTTATTCCAAAATTGTCGAATGAATTATTTTCTCCTTTCAAACAGTTTAGTTTCTCCCATGTTTATTTAACACTATGAACTAAAGGTAACAAATGATTTATGATTCTGCAAAAGACATATAATACTCAGAAACTTGATTTGTGAAGAGGTTCTCTTCTTGAACCCTGACCATTTTAGAGTTCTGCAGTAACCTGATGTATGAGGCACATTCAGAACAAATCTGGACTAGACACTCATGCCCTACGTCAAGTTGAATAATGTTTAAAATACTCCGTTTTCTTAGTGGAGTACCTGGACTTTTGTGCTTGAAGTAAATTTCAAAACACTTCAACCTTAGTAAAGAGTTTGAAGTGGTACTTGTCCATTTTTTACGGCAAGTACTTTTACTTCAGTTTTGGGTTTGTGTGTTTATGCCTCTTCTGAGCACTTTCTAACTAGTACATCTTCAGAACAACAAAGATATTGAGTTTTGGGCCTGTTGCCACTCACTGAAGTCACTTTTTAATCGGCTGGTTGTTTTCTCTCTCTCCAACAACCAAACATCGTGTTTCCGACCTGAAAAGCCCTTGACCAAAAATCACTGACTGAAAATCCATCCACTCCCACGCGTTCACCATTCCCTACCTGCCATCTGATCACTTCCCCCTTTGCCCTTCTTCTTCTTCTTCTCTTTCCCCTCTTTGCTCTTGCTTTTTCCCAGCTGCAGGAAGCCCTTCGAGATCTGGTTGTTGGCTTCGCTTCCCTTGATGCTGGTGTTAGTGGAGGATGAGGTAAAGGGATTCAGCCCTTTTCCTTTGGGCTTGGACCTCTGGGGCTGCAGCCTGGGCAGGGAGGAGGAGGAGGAGGAGGACAGCTCCAGTGGGTCCAGCTCCAGGGACTGGGAGCTGCCGGGGAACTGGGATTCGTCAGAAGTTGTGGAGGGAGTCCTCTGGAAGTAAAGGAATGAGGTTAGATGGAGGAACAGCTGCTGGCTACATCTGTAAGTAATCATATATGAGAGGTGCATGTTTCTGCAAACAAGCAAATAATAAATGAACCACGAGCATAGATGTCTCAAAAATAATTTAACGGTGGAAAATAAGGTTTTGCGTAAAATCTGTTGGATTACTTGTTTGCTAGTTAACACACTGCCAACAGCTTTTTTAAATTCACTTTCAAGAGTGACCCAGGTTTAAACTCCAATATAAGCATCCATAAACACCAGCCCTGCTGAAGTACCCTTGAGCAAAATCTAAGTGATCCCCTGTAGCTAAGGGGGCAACAGAGGAGGCCGATTTCCTGCAGAGAGCTAAAGATCACCTTATTATATTGCTATAATTTAAGTGTCTCTCCTTACCTCTGCAAGACGCAGCTCTTCCATCTTGTCGAGCTGCCGCTGCACAGCCTCTCGGTCCCTCTCCAGCTTCCTCTGAGCGTCTCGCAGCCTCTCCAGGTCTTTCTGGTACTCCTCCTTCTTCAGCTGCATCTCCTGCTTCTCCTCCTCTAGTTCCTTGTGCTGCTTTAGCATCTCCTCCTCCTGCAGTTGGTGGGAGGTACATAGATGGATTTATTGAAATGACACAGGTCAAATTTACATTATGTGTTCAGATATTGAAAGGGAATTTACTGTATTACTGTGCATGATGTTAGACAGGTATGTAAGGTCTACAGGTCCAATTTATCGGATACAATGAATAAAAACTAATAGCTGTCTGGAAGGTACTATAGATTTGAAATGTTAGTAAAAAGAAAAAGATTAATTGAGAATACTCTTTGAATCAGTTACAATCAATACTCAGTCATTATAAAAGGTAAACCTTTCTATGGCTACTCAAATATTATTGCATCTTCCACTCTTGTAGTTTGAGGCGGCAGCTTTGATCTCAGTGAACATTTTTAAAGTATATTTTTTAAATCAGCCTGACATCACTACAGAGCGCTGCAGGGTATCCTGTGTTCGTGGCAAAAGTTACAACTCCGTGCAAGAGAAGCGCATAAAAATCTATCCAATATCGGTCACCACTTTTCCTGTTTTAGCGTCACCAGGGCTGGAACCTTTCTCAGCTGTCGACGCCAGCGCTAAACACTCTATCCACCGGGCTGCCATAAATGCATCGAAATATATAGAATTCATTGTGCAAAAAGAAAATGATGCAAGGTTACCTGCACATGCACCAGCAGCTCCCTGTCATTTATCTGCCGTTCCCTGAGCTCCCACTCCCTCTCCCTCCTCCTCTTTTCCTCAGCATGAGCAGCCTGCTGTCTTTGTAGGGAGGCCAGCTCCTGCCGCTGCTTTTCCAGGCTACGCTGCTTCTCCTGCTCAATGAGGGAGCTGGGTCGGGAGGACGACCGCGATAAAGACGTACAGGACGAGGAGCGCTCGCTCAGGGCCTGCCACTGGTCCTCTATGAAACTGTCCTGCTGGACCACTACTGCCTGGGGTGGACAGAGCCAGAACCCAGAAAAAATGGGTTAGATACATCCCACACATTTTATTTACACATCAAAATATTAGTCTTGACTCGTCAGTTCTTGTCAGTTTACACCACGGAATGTCTCAATTCCCTTTTTTCCATGTTAGATTCAGAAAACATCACCATCATGCTGGTGTTTTCGCATTCGCATTGGCAGCAAAAAATCTTTTTTTGTTGTATCATTTCAGTTCTGATTTGAAGCACTGTTGAACAGTTGCCTGATATGGACGATGCCTTACCTGCAGAGTGCTGAGCAGGAGATGCAGATTGGAGACACTGTGGAGGACCTGCTGGAGGACAAAAGAGCACTGAGTATCACATGACCTTATCTTTGTCTGTGTTTATTATACGTCAGCTACATAGAGAGAGTGCATGATAATTCTGGCTCTCTTACTGCTGCACTGGACTTTTTTACAGCAGTGGAATGAATTTACCTGTGAACCCATTAGACAAAGTCAGCATTAAACCATCTAGAGTTAGCAATGAAGTGACCGTCCGTTCTTTCAATCACTAGCAAAGGCACAAGGCCCTGAACTTTCACCTGCCACACGTTTACTAAAGCCCCTTTCAGACATACAGTGGAATTCGGACATTATCCTGACATCTTTAGGAAGGAGTGTATGTGTGACCGAAAATATCTGAGTAAAACGCTGCCGTCATCATTTGGATTAAATCCTTTGAGCCCCGAGTGCAATGTCTTTATTATGTGCTGCTCTCTGCCGAATCGTTTGCAGGATTAAAAGCGAGCGAGTGGGCGTGTTTATGATGATTTTATCGTTCAACTGTGGCTGTAGTCAAATGACTGGACCTTTGTCCGAGCAACTAATAGAAAAAAATACCTAGTTTTTGGAAAAACAAGGTATTAACAGAAAGTGTATGACACAAAAATTCAACATTGTCATCCAACAGAATTGTAATGTTCCATTATATTTTGTGGGTTAATATTTCATATGTATGTATTTATGTATTTTGTGTACTCTGTTTGCTATCAGTTTAATTCAGATTTGATTTATAGTAAATCATTTAATAATTTTACAAGACCTACATTACAAACATTGATATATAACAATACCAATAACTACGGTACAACACTACTACTATTGCTATTGCTGCTGCTTTGCTAATAAACTGACTGATGCTGACACAGAGATTTGACAGTTTCCATGTAAACAGCAGCTCTAATTGATTCAGAGGCAGGAAGTCAGTGTTACCTCACTGTTCCTCTTCAGCAGCAGCAGCAGCAGGTTGGTGTTTCCTCCCTGCACACAAACACACGGTTAGCACGGAGGAGCCAGAACACAGTCACGCACCCACATGCACACGTCTGCTGGAGTGTCTCACTGTGTGTGTACAGTATGTGTGTATATATAAATGTGATTATAGCTGCCCGTGTGTGTGCTGTTAAAAATGTCACTGTAACTGGCTGTTATTGTGTACAAGAGATATAGTAATGCAGCAGTGATGCAGCTGTGTGCTAAGTTACATCCCTAAAGACTTTGATAAAAAAAAAAAAACATAAATTAATGCGACCACAACAGAAAATGAAAGGAATTAAATGTAAAATATATCTGTTCACTGATGACTCTGACTCGTCTCTGTTTTACTGCCGCTCATTCAACACTTGCTCTATGCTCGGGATGAAACATTACCCCAAAATCAAGTACTTCTCTTTCATTTAGACAGTAGAATTAACAGAAGAATTGCCTGGTCTGTAAATGGTGCAGTGACAAGATAAATGCTTTTGTTAAGCAGTGTACTGCAGCAGCTTGGTTCTTCTAAAACATCCAAGAAACAGCTACAGTATGTGCTGTTCAGCTGCTGGATTTATGCAAAATAATGACAAAAAAAAAAAAAAAAAAAAAACAGCATCTATTTCAGAAATACAAGTGCAGCACCTAAAGGCAGCCCATTCATTCCTATCCACTGCTGAATTCATATACAGCTGGTGGTCGCTATTAGCAATGGGACCTTGCAGGAAGAGTCAAGAGGCTAATTCACTGGAGGGAGAGAGGCATATAAATTCATCTTAATGGTATTGTTAATGTTGCAGGACAAAGGCACCCCCACACATGGCCTGAGGTTCTCATTGAGGCGTGGGGGCGTAGCGGTTTCAGAGCCAAGAATAATTGGCTCCTGAGATGCCGACCTTTTTTAAAACGCTGTCAGACTCCGTCCTGCGCAGATCTCCCACTGTCTCTTCACTCTCGTCTCTGTCTCCACCTGATATAAAGGAAAACCACGGGAGAAAAGATGAGCCTTGCAGCAAAGGATCCACGTTCAACAACTGGTTTGGAGATGATATATGAACAATATTTCAGGGCTGCACTGAAATTGCACAAAAATTGTCAACAGGTGTCCAGCACAGTTCAAGGATGTCCAACCCAATAATGTGATAAAATTAATTTGGAGTGATTGCATGTAAAAGTTGTAAATTAAAACAAGTGGCTTGACTGTGATTAACAGAGAGGTATATGAACTGAAGCCAACGGACCAACCAACAAAAGAAAAAGGGTTATAAAAGCCACATGATAGGTACAGTTTGAATAGTTGATATGTCTAATGTTAACATTTAACAGTATGGGATGTAGAAAATGATGATAGTTAATGTTTTATGAGGTTATGGTTTTGATACTACATTGATGACCATGCATTCTGTTGACATACTGGCGTTATCTCACCGATCTCAAGTCATCTTCCTCCCCTGAGTCAGTGAGATGTTTTTTACTTTCGTACTAAAGCACATGATGAAGAACTGCCCCCCTGCATTATCTTTATACCATTTGTATTGTTATTAAATTTGATACCTCCTATGGAAATGATTTACAGCCTGTTTGTGCATTCATTTATCATCAGCTATTATTTGCATTTTGTTTTCCTTTGCGTCTGCATTCCCTTCCCTCCCCACTCATACAAATCACTTCACTGCTGCTGGGCCTTCTTTTAATCTAAAACACTAACAGTTTAATTGATTCATATTCCTACTTAAAACTTCTAATTTAATTGACTGTCTCTCCAGTGTTTATATTTCTCACTGTGTGGTTACTGAACAGAATAAAGAGTTAACTAGATTTGTAACAATATCAGGCTTTTAAAGACACTTTTTTTCCCCATTCTTGCACGTTTGTGACGTAAAAATGTGGACCTCTTATGGCTCAATATCTGCAACACTGCACGGCAGAGTCCGCCCTCTGAGCTTGCAAGCTACCAGTTCACAGATATTGCCTCAGGCCCCATCTCCCGCAGGAAGCTTCAGTTCTGCTGTTTTATCTAACTGCACTGAAAAGGGTGCACTGCGGGTAGAGCCAGGTGTGATGTCTGCCGTTATGTGACCACTAAAAATCTGTTTTAGGATGAAACGGCAATTCTTTTTTTTTTTTTAGATAGTCAGGCTCTCTGAGGACCCAACTCACAATTACAGTTCTTTGTGCATTCATTGGGCTGTGTGTGTAGGTTTGGTGTTTTACTGTTACAGGCTACTAACATGCAGTTAGTGCATGCAGTCTCTCATAACCCAGAGCAGACTTACTTTTACTACTGTACATCTGGTGACTATCGAAGCCTCCAAAGGTCTCGGCCCGACGGGGCAAACACACTGGTCCTGCGCTTCCTCCCTCCTGGACGCCGGCCATCGCTCCACCCAGGCTGCTGTTCACCAGTGCCTGTAACGTCTCCACTGTTGCATGCACACACACATTCACACACACCAACGTACAGGTCAGTAAGTGAATTATCCAGCTAACTGTGTTACAGCTCAGCTCTGCACACAGAGTCCAACCAGGCACTTCTGCTTTCAACCTGCTATTGGCTCCTGTTGCTAAGCAACTATTGACAACCTGTTTGAACGACAGAGCTCTTGTACTAAACAGTTTAATTATCTTTACCATCTGAAATTATATACAGCCTGGATCCACAGATCCAGTGCTGTGACCTTCCCAGTAAAAACAAAGCAAAACAAAGCTGTTGATGGTGGATATGAATCACAGTTTACCACAGAGGAAGAGATGACATTACTGCTGCCAGCTCATATAGAGTATGAAATTAGGACAATTGTGCCCCAGAGTTAAAAGGTCGTGATAGAAAAATACATTTTGTTAGGTGTAATAAAACATTTCCTGCTACTTTTAAAAGTAAAATATATAAATTTTTTTTTTTTTTTTTGCTTTACCCTTTCTGCATTAGAGTTGCAGACAATCTTACTTTAAATGCACCAGTTACCAATATTTCCAACTCTAAAACAAATCACTTACATTTTTTAACCAGCTACATCTTTTCTCGGAACACTCTTAGCCTGTAGCAGTCGTTAAAAATCAGTCAGTTGGATACATCTTTGTGCTGTTTCACTGTCCTCCCTGCGTATCTCACGGCTCTGATTACCACAGTAATACAGCTCTTCCAGGAGGAATCACAAAGTCATAGTTTTTTTTATTATTATTTAAAATGGAGAACAGAACACAACGCAGTTCTTGATCCATCAGTATAAGAGGGAACATTGAATTAATACTGAACAATACACCATAGAATTGAAAGAAAATTTTCTTTTTAAGTGAAAAATATTTTTCAGATTTTTCTTATGTTCTGATCTAATCATCCCATTGCCTGAATAAAATTTGATTTTAAGTTTTAACCACAGAAAACATTTTGGCACTTAGGTTTGAACAGGGCAGTAGTTTTTATGCATTTTATTTTCTTTTATTTTATTATCCAATGTGCAGACAAAGACGGGTTATTTTTTTTCCTGAAATTTCATTTTCTTTTCATCAATATCCAAAGCATCTCTCTCAGGTTATGTCTCAGATTGAGCTGCTTTCTTATTAGACACATAAAGAGCAAGGTTCCCAAATCCCCAGACCTGGAGAAAATCCTAAAAACACATAGTCCTTTAAGGCTTTAATAGCATCTTCATATCATCATCATCCACAAGTTGCCACGGAACACAGGGACCCACAGGGTTAGTGGTTCGATCCCCGGTCCCTCTTCTTTGCTACGTGTTGAAGTGTCCTTGCAAGACACTGAATCCTAAGTAGATGCCGGTGGGCCGGGTGAGCACCTTGCATGGCAGCCATCACCCCGTGTGTGTGTGTGTGTTTGAACGGGTGAATGAGAGGCTACATTTTAAAGCGTTTTGGATGAAAGCGCTATATAAAGCGGGCATTTACCATTTACTTCTGCTGTCTAAACCTTTTTGATTCATTTACCAAGCAATTACCTTGTAACCTTCTCACCCAAAGCGGATTTCTTTAATGCATCTTTTTATTGAGTTTAGTTAATAACCTTGCTTTCTCTAACATTCAATGCCGATACAGGTCAAAATGGATTAGCACCTATTAAACCCACTGTGTCTCATTCTGTAACCTGTGCAGTGTTCAGTGTTTGAAAGTGAGTCATCTGTGTCATCTGTCCCTCCATAGGATTGTCCAAACGGTACTTTTCCATGTCCAGGCGTATAAATGACTGGTTAAAGCTTTTTTATAGAACTGTATCTTAACTGTGGCTGGAGATAGCTGAAAATAGCAACTAGTGCTGGTAAGACAGTTTACTCAAAAACACACTTTTTAGAATAAAAAGCATTTTTGATTGGAGATACATGGACTTGAATCACACAAAACATTTCAAGTGTAAGTTCAGAAAAGAAATGGTGACTTTGTTCAGTGCAGATGTTCCTGTAGCAGGGCTTTGCTTTTGTGTATATTGATTTACTGCCTTACTGAGACATTTAACATACTATGGAGCCATTTTAACATTATTAGCAAGAAGTGAATGTGTTTCCTGCTATGAAAAATCAAAATAGCTCTTGTGAAATGGTCTATTGCACGAAAACTGCAAAGTCTCATAGGGTTTCAGTTCATACACATGATGAAATAACGTAATTGATGTCCTATGATGAGTATTTTAGAAAATGGCTATGTACACTGTTAAAAAACAGTTACCACTTGTAACTATAGATGATTTTGTCTGAACAACCACAGGCTGGTGTTAAGTGTGTTGCATAATTACTGTTACTGTATCTGTTGATGCAAAGAAATAGGATTCAACTGCCCGACTTCTGAGGGGACACAACTGAAATGATGGCAAATAAATGGTACCACTGTACAAAAAGAAGAGGTTTTCAAAATACAGGGCGTGCCAACCCTGGGAAGGCACAGGTAGGAGACATGAAGCAAAGGTTCTGAGGTGAAGACAGGTACACGACACTGCTCCAACAACACCATGCTATTGCAAATCACTGCATTGATTTTTAGGGATTTTCATCCAGGCAGAAGGCTCACTGCATTTTCAGATTTAGTCTGACTCTTATGTTTTCTGAGGATTTCATTACCTCTCATGTCAATTGTAAATAAACAACAAAAACACCTGCTTTTTGAAATTATTGAAAAAGGTTGAATATAGAAGAGGTAATAGTGGATTTGGCTTAATTTCATAGGTGCCAATTTGCCAAAATGTCAACAAACAGTGCTTAAAATTTTGCCATTTTGAAATCACATCACATTACAAACACACCATCTTACCTTCCTGTAAAGCATCTTTCATGATGGACGCGCCCCTTGGCAGCTCCAAGCTGCAGGCTGACCTGAAGTACGGCTCGACCTGCCGACAAGCTTCCTCACACGGGTTTAAGCCCTCCCACATTCCTCTGAAGAGCTGCACCTTCTCTTCTAGCAGAGACATGATCTCTGTATCTTTCTGCCTCAGTAAGTCTGACCAGCAAACACACAGACAGGAAGAAATGCAGAGGTGAGGAAAAAACATTCTGTGGTATTTGGAGCAAATTTAGACCTGTTTTTCTTTCTTTTTTATATTCAAACACACTAAACACGTTTCTCCCACCTCTCAGCTCCTTGGCTTTAGTCTCCAGGTGTCTCTTGTCATCTTCTGTCTCGCTGGGAATTCCTTCATCCTCATCCTTCTCCCTGTGAAACCAAGTGGAAAAAAATGTAGAACTATGTAAAAAAAAAATCTAATGCTATCTATTCACTAAACTGTACTTGCATCATGCAGAAATCAACCAATCTAATAATTAATTAGCAGATCAGTGCATAAAAGTACTTTATAATGTCTTGATGATGATTAATCATTACCAGGCAAAAACTGTACAAACATTTGAACCACACGCACACAATAATAATAAAAAAAAACACAGATGATCAATTGTATTTCTCTGACTTAAGCCTGCGTAAATGTTTGAATTTTGGATTGTATATCAAAAAACATGAAATTCAAAATGTCCGTTCGGGCTCTGGGAATATTTTCTGAGTAAACAATTCTTTAAAACTGGATTAATAAAAGTAATCACTAGCTAAAGCCCTGTTTATGCAACAGTGATACCACAAGATGACAGAAACAAAAAAATTAATGGATCTGATTTTTTTTTTTTTCTGTATTTACTTTTATCCGTTCTATTCCTGCCAATAGCTTGATCCCAAATTTGTATTTTGACGGATGTGGGGAGCAAGAGAGACAGCACTAAATCTCTCTCCTTCCCGCTGGCTGCAGTTGAATAATCCTCTGCTTATAGTGAGCTGCCCTTGAAGCCAATCCAGCATTAGACTGTCCCTGAGTACATCCCATCCCCAGGTAGAGTAGTGCTAATCCTCCTGACAGCACAGTGCTCTGTCGCAGCTTACCGTATATTACTCTCTAGAAAACTGGGCTGGGTCTAACTCCCAGGTTACAACACAGATGTAGTGTGGGTAGACTCTAAAAGGCCAGTGCAGAGTGTAAAGCACAACGAAGCCAGAGTGTGTTTTCCAGTACAAGTCATGGGTTAGAGTACACGTTTGCGCATGTTTTACAGTAACTTGGAGTTAAGACTGTCAAAACACCATAATTATAACATTAATATTTTCTACTTACATGGACTGCATAGCTTCCTGGATGAGCTGCATCCAGGTGTTCCTTTCCTCTTTTGAGCTAGCCAGGACCTCCATCATTTCTGGCTTCTCTGTGCCTGCCGTAATAAGGAAGAGGCCACGCTCCTCGTTAGCAACCTCCCTGACAATCAGCTTCTGGAGAGAGATGACCGTTGAGCGCTGGTCCTACAGGGACAAGAGGGTGGGGAAGGAGAATAGAAATTGATGAAGGCAAAAAGGGAGAACAAGCGAAAAAAAAAACATGACAGTGGGAGGGTTGAGGATGACAGGGGGAGGAGGAAGGAACATGGTGAAGAAGGGGAGAGAGGATGGGAAAGGCAGGAAGAAGGGTGGGATGAAGCAGAATAGAAAAGGAGGAGGGGGAAGAAGAGGAGAAGCATAATTATCAGAGAGGAAGAGGAAAGCAGGGAAAGCAAAGCATGAGCGAAAAACGTGCGGTGAACACAGAGGGATGGAAAGAAGGAAGGTCAGCCACAAAAAAAAAAGGGTTATATGAAGAGTGCAACGTTAGTAAAATGAAAAAGGAGTTCAATGAAGGGGACAGAAGAAGACAAAGGGGGATTCTGGGCATCATCCACAGCATCAGCAGGCCTTATAGCCTCAAGGCTGCAATATTTTAGTACAGTAACACCACAGAACATATTTTCTTTACTAAAACTTCTTTTCTGAGGTTAAAAAAAAAAATCACTCTGTCCATTTTTTTGCTTTTATCTTGTTATAAAATCTACAGTCCTCATTCTGCACAGAAATACATTCTTAAGTGCAAATTAAATGGGTATCTTTCAGACGTTCTTACTTTGTTTTGTGATTTGGCAGACATTAGGTTCTGTGACCTCTGACCTCAACTTCTTTTCTTTTTGTTTACTGCTTACTAATGGTGATTCTCCATACTGAAGGTTACTTCCATTCAGAACCACACGTTACTCCTCTTTCTGTTGTCAACAGCCTCGACTCAAAATGTTTTAAACGACTGATGTAATTATTACACCATAGGCCTTTCCTCTGTTTTCATTCCCCCTACTGAGCATGTATGAATAAACGTATGTCAAGCTATGAAACTCAGTCCTGTAAACTTGGAGGGGGGAAACATAGTCCTATATGATTTATCACAGTTGGATTAGATGCCCAGGGCCACAGTTTATCTGGCACAGCTAGCGTGTTAGCTACAGGGGGACAATATTACACAATGGGAATGCTAAGCGGGGCAGCTAATGCTAGCGGCAAAAACAGAGTAGGAAAATCTGACAGCATCTCTGGCAGCGCTCATAGTATCTTTATTACTGAGGAGGGAAAGAACATGGAGATAAAAGCAGGAGGGAGGAGGGAGAAAACAAAGGGGACAGCAGGGTCCTACCAGGATGGCGAAGACATATTTCTGGTCTTTCTCTTGAAGAAACATAAACACATCCGATAGAAGCAGAGCGTGGACGTCTGGAGGCCCAACAGAAGAGAAAAAAAAATACATGAAAAACATTTCCAAATGTTCACAAAGGGAAACAGAAGCTGACATTCAGTAAAACTCCAGAAATCATCTCCTCACCCTTCGGTCTCCCCTGACTGTTTTTTAGCTGCAGAGGTCCGTCATGGATCAACCTCCTCCTCAGCAGATCCTCCCTGGCAAACATCTGACCTTTCTTCATCATCATCATGGACTTGCTGTCCATACGACTGTGAAAGTCCTTCAGGCGCCGTCTCTTCTCGTGCTCGTTTACCTTGTTATCAACTGCTGCGATCACTTCCTTTACCAGCCGAACCGCCTCCATCAGGTCATCGTAGTCTTCCTCGCTTACTGTGTTTGATATGTGACATTAGATTAGTAAGACAGCAGTGTACAGTAGCACTCCAGAAACTTTTTTCATAGATTTATGGAACACTTTACCCTCATTTGTTCACACACTCTCTCATTTTGTTTTATTTGTTCTATTCAAACAGTTACAATTGCAAAGGATCTATTTTTTACAGGTGCAAAACCAACAGAAATGCAAAAGCAGGCAAAAGCTATGGCTGTTGGCCAAGTCCATTTGGTAATTTAATGGCTCCAGATTAACACACTTGAAGCAGATGGTTAGAGTGGCACAGATGAGGAGGTGTTTATGCACAGCAGAAGGTGCAGTGAAATTTTGGTACCCATTTTGTCATTTAAGCGCCTGCTTTTCCATTTGCTGAGAAACTTCTTACTGCAAATGCCTCTGCTTAAGGCAACCGAAGCCTTTTATGGTTTTATTTGGTGGAGCTACACATGCACAAACCTCTATAAAGTCAGCTGCTCTTACATTTGTTGAGTTTTGCCTTGTTTATTTTGACATATTTTCTCTTACTACCTGTGTAATTGGAAAACACTAGTTAGTGCAACCAACATTGAGCTATGCCAAAATTGTTCTTGCACTTCACTGAATTTTGAATATATATTTTTTTGCCTTGCCCATATTCCTTGTTTGAGTTCTATGTAAACTCTCCTTTAGCATGATTATTCCACCTCTGAAATACAGGCTACACTGACCATTTATTTTGGCTTAGTTCAATTCATATGTATTCAACACTGTCTCACAAAGAACATTCTGTGCTTTGGATTAGCTCTGGTAAATACTGTGAATACATCTTCACATAAGTGTTCTAAAACCGCTTCCTCATTTTCTAAAAAGATCCATTTAATTGGACTTTAAGGTGTAGAGTGTAATTTGAAAGAATGCCGGCCAGTGATTACACAAGCAGTCTAGATGACCATCTGGTATATTTTCCTCTATTTCTTCTCATACTAAATGGCAAAGCAAAATGTCAGGGAAAAAATAAAATCATCATAAAAGTTGCAATTATGACCTGACCTACTGTTACCGTTACTGATCTGCATATCACAGCTGCGTATTCTTCGCAGTGAACTTTTCACTTGTCAATTTCACTGGCCAGACTTTTTTTTTTTTTTTTTTTATATACGATTTTTGGCACAATCACGTCAGTGCAGTAAAAACTAAATACACATCTAACCTCAAGTACGTGGTTAGCTGAGGTGGGCTTCATCAAAACATTTAACTTTTTAATTTAACTTCAAATATTGGGTACGTATTCAGGTTTTGATTTCAATAGTCTTTTGTTTGTTTTCTAATTTTAATTATTTACTATTCAGCATTTACAAAGTGGTAGACCTACACTCTGTACAATCCCATCTTCTGACATGACAGAAGCAGATACTGCATAATGGTACCAATCCATCTAGGGGTTTTGTTTAAAATACATTTATTTATTATTGTTATTATTATTATTATTATTGTTGTTATTGTTATTATTGTTATTATTATTATTAGTGGAGTACTTTTACTTTTGTACTTTTCGTAAATTCAGGTGCACTTCATTAAAAGATCTGAACCATCTCTACACACGGTGCATTACATGTTGCTGTGAAGGCTGCTTAGTGTTGCCATGCTGACCCTCGTCCTTCATGACATTATTAGGTCGTTATACATTATTGGTGTATGTGCCATTTGTGCCTGTTACCTTTAGACAGAGTCAAAAGAACTACTTTCCGTTTTTAAGTCTGTGATATGCACCATTATTTTTAAACTGCAATAAATCAAAATGTGTTTTAGATGTACTCAAATGTGGACCTATTCCTATAATTCATGACAGGGTAATTTACATTTCTGTAGATGTGGATGCTCTTTTCACTATTGGGCATTTGAAGCACTAATGTTACGATTGTTCATGCTAGATGTGTGACTCATCTGGTTATTCAAAGGTAACAGAATGTCTGTTTACCAGAGTAGAGGTTGACTCATTGTTGTGTGACTCGAAATTAACATTTATTTATATGTACATGCTCTTTCCCCCAGTAACAAAGAAAAGTCATAAATGGGAAGTCAAAAGCTAGGATCTAGTCAGACCTACACATCAACAAGCTTTTAGTCTTGTGATTGAGAGGGTTGCAATAAAACCTCCTTTATTCTAGGTCTGTAGTCCAGTCAGTAAGTCTCTACATGTTTTAGATTTTGTTTGACTTCAGGATGTGAAATTCCCCCAAAATTTGGAGACTTTGCCCTATAGGTGGGTGTATGTCAGAGTTACTCAGCACCAAAATATTATCCCTAACTGTGAATATAGTGTGTTATTTTCATTCAGTGTCTATCACAGTTAGTAGGAGAGCGTCTTTTTAAAGCACCTTGGGGATTAAGTCAGAACTCCCCCGTCCCACATGGAACTATAAACAGGCTTTTGGGAAGGATTAGAGAGAATGTACACAGTGGGAGGCCAGCTGACAAGAGCTGCTTTAAATCAGATATAAATATGTGGAACATTTCAGCTCCTCAAAGAACGACTGATCCATTATCCGATAAATATTCACCCAACACATGCCATATATTTCTTAAAATAAATGAAACCATGAGTGGGAAATTCAACTTTTAACAAGTTTAACAACTTTGGTGCTGCTTACTACTGTGGAGAATTACAACTGAAGCAGGCTGAACGTAAAGAAATAAAATCATAATCATTCTGAAAAATAAGAGCAATTGAAAAGCTTTTTCATGTTCTCAGAACATCTCACAATTCTCAGAATTATTTCAATGTGAACCTTGTACTTGTTCTTCATGACAATATATTTCCTTCTACAACTTTGACAATAATGTTTCAGATAAACAACTAAGCCAAGGTGATTAAAGACCATGGTTCAGATTAGGCTGACCATTACACACTGCGTGGGTTTGAAAAAACATGTTTCAGCGCTGAGCATTTAATGTTTAGAACTGCAAATAAATCTATTTCTCACCTTATTCTGTTTATGGAAAATCCTTTGGATGAAATCATAATTAGTACAGAGTTTGAAGTTAAAGAAAACATAACGTGTGTGTGAATAGGTCATTGCTCTTTACTGCCTCTAACTCTATTTTATTAAGTTTACTCTGCACTGACATGTAGAAATTATTTAACACATTAAATTGCACCTGTATATTTTTTGTACTTTATTCCCCAACAAGTGTGCTTAAAAGTTTATAGTATTCCAGTATCTTTCAAATTAACACTTATTTCATTGAACACATTTACACAACAAGAAAACGCGTGTATAAGTACTATAATCATGGCCAAATAGTGAGACAAGGGTGATGCAAAACTGACCTTTAGTGTGCTGTAGCATCCTCTGAATTAAAACAGGGTACTTCGTTATCCTCTGGGTCACCAGCAAGATGCATTCTGGTATACCAAGTCTCCGCACAATGCTGCTACTCATCTTTTTCTGAAAGAATCAACATGAGTTGATTTAGTAAAACAAGCCCACACAACAGGTGGCTCAAAACAGCGTAAGGTTTCAAATAACCCACGAGAAACCTTAAAACTCTGCTGCAGAATAATACAGACTTGAGAAGGTGTTTGCTGTCATTATGGATTTGGCTGTGACACAAGAATGGAAGCACAAAAGCCTCTATAATGAGAACAAAAACTGCCTCCAGGGTAATATGGCTTTTAAACAAATGTTTCCGATACACACAGAGACTGAAATAAAGAGCTGAAGCAAAGGAATTACATACAAAGAAAAAGCCAGAAAGGAGGACAGCTACAGTGGCTTTGCTAAAACAATAGCAAGCACATTATACAACAAAAAAAACAATGTTTATTAGGGCTCTATTTAGGAAAGACAATCCTGTCTGGAAGACTAGAAAAAACAATTTCAGCAATAAAAATAGAACAAGACAAATGAATGAAAAGGTATTTTGCCAAAAAGTAAAACTACTGTAGGAAAGACAGATGCCACGAACGAATGGGATGAAGCTTTACTTTGATAAAGGCTTTGAAGCGTTTGTCTTTAGTGAGCAGGTCCTTGTAGAAGTTGACGGCTTCATTGTGCCGGCTGCAGAATCTTCCGTAAACTCTCTTCATACTTTCTCCATAGGATCCTGAGAACTACAGCAGAATGTGAAACACATGAATATACAAATAATAATAATAATAAATACATTAAAAAGTTTACCGATACAAACAAAATATGTTACTTAAATAAATATATCTACAGGCTCCTGGTGTCATTATTATTACGGTGGTTTATTAGGACCCTTGTATTCTCTGACCTGGCTGACCAGGATGTCTCCTATCCTGTTGATGATAATTCCTCCTCCAAGCTTCCCCCCTCCAGCTGGCACTCCCGCTTCCTCTCCAGGAGGCGCAGAAGATGCTGTGTGTGAAGCTCCAGGAGGTCGTCTAGAGTGGGGAACAGCTTCTCCACTGTCTGATGGTCCAACTGCAGCTCCTTCTGTAGACCTTTGCTGTAGACTTCTGACATGATGCGCAATGTCCGGATGTAATGCATCTCTGTCTGCATCAGCTCTGAAGGACACAGCAGAAAAATATACTTTGTCAAACAACGATGAAAGCAGTAGTTTCATATCCTTTCATTGATGTGTGCATACAATTCTGTCAAACAGGTCCATACAGTTTCATTACATCATAGTCTTTTAATCAAATCCATTTCCTAAAAGTAAATCAAAGGACCTGATGAAAAGGTAAAAACATGTCAAGGACTTGTCTGCAAGTATGTGAAACAGGATGTATGTTAGTGGATAATGAATCCATTTTATGCCTCAATATGTCATTGAGACTTGTAAACGCAACTGAGACAAGCTGAAATGAAAAGCATCACAAAATGCTGAGGGAATTTGGCTCTACCAAAACACCAAACAAACCACATGCCTAGAATTAACAACCCGGATGATACATATGGTTGCATAACGGTAAGTTTTATTTCATATTTTTGATCTTGTGCTAAAAACATTATTCTATGAATTTGATATGCTTTAAAAGATAAATAAATAGCTGATCACAACAAATGAAAAACCTTAGTCAAAACCTTAAAAAAAGAGCAATTGTTTCAATTTTCCATTGAGATCCATTAGAGACCAAGAGCGAGTGTGGTGACTGGATTTACCGTAGATGACATCTTGTCTCTTCACCAGCTCTTTGTCCAGATGCTGCAGGTGCTGCGGCTTCACACCTAAACTCCATGAATCAGCTTCAAGCTCTTTGGCCTCTGACTCAAACTCCCCCATCAGCTGCCCATCCATCATCTCGGTCCCTGAACGAATGGCACAGCTCGCAATTACAACTTTAAGATCTTTATCATTTGAAATGTAAAAAAAAAAAAAAAAAAAAGTACAGTTTTAAAAAGACTTTTTGTTTTAAAGCTTTACAAAACAATCTCACCTACAAGTAGGATGCTCAGTTTCACTATCTATAATTTTCCCATTTTCACAATTTTCTTATCTGATTTATTCAGTATTCATCGACACTGAGCTGGTTTAGATAGAAATAATAGAAAGGCCTCCTTTCTTTAAGTGATAATGCATGTGTGTGTACTGACCTTCATCAGTGAGTGATTCCATGGATTCTGTGACCTGGTGGGTTCTGTTGAGGGAGTCAGTAGACTGGGAAAGATACCGCAAGCCTTTGATTGGCATTTCTTCAAACACTGGCCTGAATGGAGATATAATGTGGTATTTTTAATAGCACATCATCACCACAGATAACCATAAAGCTGTTGCAGCAGTCAAATAAATTGTTAATGATTTTAAAAAAGGCAAATTACTGTTACACACAAAGCAAACTGTTTTTATACAAAGACTTCATACTACAGAATCAAAAATTTTATTTCATTTTAATGATGCTGTGAATACCTGAGGCTCCTCATACCACTTTATTTATGGACACACACTCACAAACATACACCACAATGGCTCACCCAGCAATGTTGCTTATGGAGATACTTTTGGACAGGTTGTTGCCGTGGAAAGTCATGATGCTGGTGTGCCTCCGTGAACATGGGAGCGTCAGAGAATGGTCTTCTGGGGTCAAGATGGCTGACCAGGGGCGCTCCCTCATCCCACCAGCTGGACCAGAAACAGAGATACCACAGTCAAAGGTAATTCTGAAACCCTCTTCAAAACAACTGAACTGATTGCTGGAGAACTAAAAGAATTTAATTCATTTAAAAGAAAAAAAAGATGGAACAGTCTACTGGATTTGTTCAGTCCTTGATTGATCACATATAATCCTTGTATGTATGGTTCCAAAAATCTTGCATGGATATCTTTTCTGTTAATGCTGGACTATACAACACAGGACAGTTAGCATTATATCATGTGTATTGATTAATTTTCCGCTCTTGGGTGCAAACGATTGCGACAACAAAGGAAACATACAAAAGAAAATCTCTAGATCCTCTCATAAAAGCTTCAAGAGCATTGAGAAACAAATCTAACTATGATTACATGTAAGGAATCCCAGGTTAGTGTGACACTCACATTTGTTCCTCATTGTGACTGTCGGAAAAGAGCTTGAATGTGGCACAACAAGTTGCTGTTTGGGCAACTGGAGAGAGAAAGAGAGAATACAATTATAAAAGAAGAGTTCAAATCAATATTGGCTGCAGGACAACACAAAACCACCGAATCAGTGGCAGGGTAACTGCAAGGGAACTTTTACCTTCATCTTCACCTTGGCACAAACAGGCAGGCTGTCCCTGCAGCCCTTGTGGACGGAAGCATTGCAGTCTGGAAAGAAAAGCAACAGAACACTCATTGAATACTAAGAGTCTGGTGGTGGAAGTGGTGATAGAGGTGGGAGTGTTGAGGGCATGTGGAAAGGTGGGGGATAGAAATTCTGACTTGTGTTCATTGCTGGCCAGGAAACTCCACCAGCCCACTAATGAAAGCCAGACTGGTGGAGTAGAGCATGTGATGCAATCAGGGGTAATACTGCATGTGGACAGAGGGCTGAGAAATCACTCACACACACACACACACACACACACAATTGTCTTTCTATACTAGTGAGGACACTCACTGACATAATACAGTCCCTAGTCCCTTACCCTAACCCTCACAACTGAATGCCTAACCCTAATTCTAACCCTAATTCTAACCCTGACCCTAAAACACAGTCTTGACCCTCAAAACGCCCTTTGAAGTTCTATGGATCAGTTAAAATGTCCTCACAACAATAGTATTACTACAACATTTGTCCCCACAATGCTATAAAAACATGCCCACACACACACACACACACACACACACACACACACAACTGAATTGCATGGGAATTGCAGGATCACTTACATAAACATTTCCATATCATCATTTTTGGAACAACGTTCCTCATTTCAAATTGCTAACAGGAGATCTCTTTAGTCAATAAAGAATTTCTATTCTCTATATAATTTCCTGACAGAAAATCTAACTTTGAAGCAGAAAACCGTCATGTTTACTACTACATGGAAAACCCAAACAACTCCAGTGGTTGATCAGGAAGGGCTTGCAAGAGGTGAGTTATCTTTGCATGTACGACAAGGCTCCACCAACTTTTGACTAACTTTTACAAAGGCACATTTCCAACAGACAGCAGTGAACTCAGCCGACGTGTTGCACAAGTGAAACCCACAACCTCAGACCGAGATCCATGCTAAACTGCATACAGCATTTCCACTCTTGGGATTGCATCAACAGACTTGTATTCTCAGTCTCAGTGTGAAAATGACCCTTGACAAGTATGAAACAGCAACAGCAGAGGCAGGCACCAGTTCCACTGTAACCTGAAAATATGTACTTGGTATACTGTCACAAAAAAGACTGGGATAAATGTATTCACTTAGCAGATAATGTGACGTATCTAATTATAACCCACACAGCAAAACTGGCTTAAATCCCTGCAGCAATTTTCTCCTGCTAAATGGTTTTATTGGGTATTTTACAGCTTTTTGGGAATGCCGAGCTAATTACAACTAATCTCAGACAAAGGTTTGCTGTATTTGTCTGCTGAATGGACACCAGCCAGACATCTGTGAGAGCAAACCTCCTGAAAAAAAAAAAAAAAAAAAAAAAAAACACGCTCAGAAAGGTTTGTGGCTCCAACAATTCAAACCAAAACAGGGGAACACAACGAGAGCTGTTTTCTGCCAGTCTGAAGAATTTGAGGAAGATTGTGACCATTCAGAGGGTTTCTGTGTTGCTGTGATCCATTGCATAGCTGGTTTCTCCTTTTTAGGCTCTTTCTGGGGTTGCGCCAAAGCCTTTTGCAATAAACTACATCCTCTTTAGGCCTGCTGCTGCTGCTACTGTGGGGGAAAACAATGATAGAAAAAAATATATATAGCGCCCATTTTCTGAACTGAGAGTCTGACTGGAATATTTGAAGTTGTCCTTTTGGAAGTTTTACTACTTCATATAGATCATGACGCTGTTTCCAATAAGTATCAGCCTTTTACAGTGAACTGCCAATATATGAATTATGAGGCATACAGAGTTCACTGAAGGTTTTTTTTTAAAAAATGGTGGCATGCTACATTACTTATTCTCCTTACTGCATGTTGTATATTGTATGTTTCTGACAGCGCTAGGTATCTGCCTATTTTCATATATGAAATAATTAAAATAACACAGCTTTGGATGAGGTTTGATAAGACCTAAAACACCAGGAGGGGTTGATCAGTCACAAACAACGAAAGAAGAACTGAAAAAATAAATAAATAACTAACATACGAAAGAGAAATGACAATGCTACTTACGTGTGCAATGGAAAACCTCTTTGCTGTTGAAAGCCTTGTTGCACTGGAAACACTGGGTAGCTGGGCCTGTGGTGACAGGTGTGAATACATGGCCATTCACAGTCTTCTTGTCCTTCTCTTTGCCCTCCTTGTCCTTTTCCCTCTTCTCTCGCTCCTTTTCCTGCACAGATGAAAATATCACAGTTAAAAAAACAAAAACCAAACTAACCATGAATGTCCTTTAATGTTAATGCCAAAACAGAACACCATTGTTGTTTTTGTAGTTTTTTTTAGAAGAATTAAACTCAAAGTGATGGTCGGTTACCTGTAAATTAGACTAATGTACCAAACACTGTAAAACTTCTGTTTGCTTATGTTAAATGCCAATCTAAATCCAACAGAGCAGCATCATTAGCTTGATGTACCACTCAGCAGGGCGCTCTGCATATTAAGTACTGCAGTATTTGTGCAGACTAAAAACGGCATCATTACAAGTCTTTTAAATGTGCAGTTTTTTTCCTTTTCAGGCAAAATTCCACATTTTTTGATAAAAACCTGTATAGACAAATACTGGTATATGTTTATAATGCTGGCAAACTATTACACTGTAACAGTTTGGAGGGACCTTTAAACCAAAGAGCACGATGTGTTGTTTTCTGCTGATGTAAAGCTCTTTGAATTATTATATTAGGAATTAGCAGAGCGAGGCAACGCTGCAGGACACATGACGGCTGATGGAGACACACAGTCTGGGAATCCAAACTTTGACTTTTTTTATGAGAGGGTGGTCTTTCTGCTGCCTCTGCATTATTGGACATGGTTGCCGTCAGCTGTTGGTCATCTCTGTGCACAATGAGTTGAATGAAATCCCATAAAGTGATGCAGAGAAGAACAGACTTCTTATTCACTTGGACTTGCATCACAGTGCCTCCACCCAAATCCAGAGGAAATGGAGAAAAGTTCCAGCTCATTTTTATGGCCAGCCCTGGGCCTTCTGGTTTTAAAGGAACCACAAAGCTCAAACATTCTACAGCTAATTTCATCCAGTCGATGCAAGACATCATGAGGTGGACAGGGCCAGTGCAGGCCTGCATGTTTTAGACATTGCAACATTTAGCATTTTTTTAATTTCCTAAAACAGATAACTAATGAATGGTGAAACATACAGACAAAGGACTACAAAAACAGGAAAAGCCCAGAAAGCAAAGACAATCCTCAGCACATTTCTTTAGGTTGTGAGCATTCACAACAAGGAAAGTAACCACTTGTGAAATCTAAAGCAGAGATTTTAACAAAATGAAAAATGAGTGAAAGAAAAAGAAACCGTCAATAATGTCACTGGAAAAACAGACACTGACCCAGAAAGGAAGACTAGTAAGCTTCTATATTCTAAAAAACAACTTTTGACAATCTCTTTCAATACAATTTGGCAAAGAAACTATTTAGCCTACCTCCAGCCAACTTTTCCATCTTAGTGAGAAGCCATGGCTCCCTGTGAATCTCCTGTATAACATCCCTGGCTGCGGCTGAGCAACTAATGCTACTATCAGCACTGGGGCTCCATCAGGAAAGCTGCAATGAGGAAGTGAGTGGCTCGCTACAGGACGTGCTATTTCTGCAATGACCCTTCAATCGATCTGAGTGTGACAACACTGCACAACTAGATCCCCTTCCTAGACTTTCGACACCTTGCAAAAACTTTATTTGTAGATCTGTAGTCAAACACTACACTCAAAACTCATGTAAGGAAAAGGTGATGATTTTTGTTGCGTTGTTTAGACGCAAAACAAAAAAATCATAGTTAGACTGTAAAAACAATTACAAGTTCAAATGTTTGCAAATTTGACTCTGTCAGAGGTCTGGATTTTTTTATCTTTGTATCGCAGCGAGCAAACAGCCACAGGCTGTGGTAAACTCCTCCAGAATCCTGTCACTTTAAAAGCAAAGTGATGACTGAGGTGAGAGGATAGATTATAAAACCACAGCCATCTCTGTCTTCCTGTTTTACTTCCTGTTCACCCCTCAGTGTCTATTTGCAAGGCCTGCAAACTTACAGAAAGCATAAACTTTCAGTATCTATATTTATCACTACTTTAATTCCCAAGGAGGAGGTTTTTTCCAGGCTTTACCACAAAAACCTTAACACTTATATAACAATATGTTGATTGCTATATAATACATATTTTCATAAAGGCCATAGATGAGGGCAGTTTATTGTCAAGTCTAAATATTTAGAACAATATAGTAACATGTATTAAAAGTACAGGACGTCACTGCTTCACAGTGATCATAGTGGTTTCTAAATGTAGCGGTCTGACTTCATACTATTAAACTTGTTGTCATGTTTCTTCAACTAAAACCATTTTAGCTGACACTAAGCAGTAAGCTGTGCATTCTGACAGAAACAAGGGCAATAAAGTGAAACCAAAACATGGTTTTGCATGAGAAAAACGTACTTGAGCACTTCTTACACTAGAGCTTGAGGTGGGGGGGGTTTACAAGAAATTCTGACCTGCCCTTAAGGAAGACATGTAACCCCCCACTGTTTCACAGTAGCTGTTCAGAGACTCACAAAAGAAGATGCAGAGGGCAGCTCCCAGTGTGAATATGTGCAAACATATGAATGTGGAGCAGTGTGGGGCTGAAAAGCAGACTGATGTTCAGTCATCCTTGCTTGGAAGAATAAATATTTAAGGAGAAGAGAAGGCACACTGCACACATGAACGTGCTGCCCTAAGAAACAGTACAGTAAACAGTGCACTGTATAGTGTTATAAATACACCTTTTAATGTTTCATTTATAATTTAAATTTATAGATTCTAGTTCCCTCACCCTTGTCTTTTTGTACATCTTGTTCTTGAGGTAGCTGAAAGTCCGGCTGACTTTTGTCACGCCTTTCCCTTCGGTGTTGCTCCGCAGAGGCCCAGGCTCTTCCTCTGATATACTTAAACACACACACACACACACACACAATGTTATTCTTAAAGATCTGTACTCAAATCTGTTCACAGATTCCGAAATGGACGTTCACAGGTCTATAAAGGTTCCATGGAGAACCATCTGACTGCTTCAAAGACTAACTACAACATTTTTTATACAACTATAAAGATGCAGTGGCAGTACAAACCCGGAGAATTGGACTGACCTGTATGCTAGTGACCCGGAGGCACTGGAAAATGACCTCATACCTGGAAGGAAACCAAAGAGGAAATAAGCATTAGAACAAAGATTCACAAGTTGGCATAAACAGGACAGAAGTTGTCTTTTTGTCCCTATTGACTATATTTATAATTTCAGGTGGTGTTATACACACACACACACACACACACACAGACATCGATATCCAATGAAAATAAGCGTGCATCTTTCCTAAGGATCTACTTCTTAATCACTCACTTAATATTTCATATTTCACAGAAATATTCATCAGAAATTCCCACTCATAATAGCTAGAGAGGGAAAAATCTTGGCTGGCCTCTACTACTAATAACACAGTCATGAGAGACCAATCACCAAGAAGAGTTAGAGTCGCACAGATAAGAAGAAGAAATGGCAAGTATCTATGACTAGAGGTTGTAGGTTCACATTTATCTGGAGGGAAGACGGGGGTTCCTCTAAGTGCCTGCAGATTATTCTTCTCTTTTTTTCGAGATGATGGTTCATTTTTGTTGCAGAGTGACAAAACAAACACTAGTATAAGGTCAGCTAAATAATAAGCTGGGTAAGGAGCGGGAGAGGGTAAAATCTTTTCTAAGGTAATGAACAGAAATTATTCACACACAGTCTTCGGCCTAGGTGAGAGGTGATGTACTACATCAATGGTTTCCCTACAAGCCTTTTCTAAAAGCACATTCACGCCACCGGCAGCTCAAACTCTCAAAATTTGCTGCACCTGAACTTTTGGGCTTCATCGACCTTCAGCATCTAGTTGTGTTCACGCTAAAGTGCATATGTTTCTGTGACTGCAAAAGCAAAAATCATACAGGGAGAGCTCATGCAGTGCAAAACTGTGAACACTGAAAGGTCATACTAAAGGTTAGGCAGCATAATTACGCATATTTTTCTTGGAATATTCAATATAATGTCTTATGAGTATGTCTGGATTGAATACTTCAAATTATTTTCCTTTGGCTGACCTTGTCTGTGACTATTGAATGGTTCTAGAAAGCTTTTTGACATATCCAGAGAGGGTGAATAAACACATTACTTCCAGTCACAGGTGCACATGTGTGCACTTAAACATACGTACTGGGTGCTGGCTACGAATCTGAGCGTCTAAGATTGTAACAGGGTTTCTTGACGGAAACACAACCTTGGTTTGCAGCGCTTGTCACTATGTGAACTGAACCATTCCCAACATCATTAAGAACATAATGTTTACTAAAATCTGGGTTGCAGGTGGAAGAGGGGATCCAGGGCTCTAACAGAAAAAGCCATAGTTTGGATTCTGATAACACTAATTTCCTACTGCTCCTACATTGACAGTACTCACTCAGGTTATCCTCGTCATCACTAGATGAAGACTCCCCATAAATAAACTGGGACTTAGATTTGGTGAGGATTGGGGAAAGGTTAAAAGAGAAGGAAATTCGCCTCTTACGTCTCAGGCGTCCAACCGCTGGGAGGTGAGGGGGGCAGGGAGGAAAGAACCAAGGCAGGAGTACATTACTTTGAAAAATACAGTAAGTTTATAACAGCAGGGAGGATGAAGAAAGAGGCAGAAATGTCAGGATGAAGAGGGAACATGCTGAACGTGTTGATAAAACAACTCTCAAAAGGCTGTAAATTACTGAGTAACAGGGACCCTGTGTCTTTAATTTGATTTTTCTGTATTTTGTTAATAAAACAGTGAATCCTACATTTTAAAATGAGTGAGCTCCTTCTGCACACTGTGCTTCCTTAGATCTGACAAATGTACGAGAACTCTTACATGTCTCTTTGAAATATTGACTTGTAAATTAAAATGTACTTGTTATTTATAAATTATTGCGACAATAAAGCGGAATAATAGATAGTATATCTACTGGAAATGATCTCGCACAGTAATTGCAACCGGATAACTGAGGACAAAACGTCAGAGCTGCCTCAAAACGCGTCACTCACCATCGATGTCTCTCTGGCTTATAGCAAGCATTGACACAGACTTCGTGAGGGGCAGGGACATGGGAGAACAGCTGTTTCGCAGAGGTCGATACCGCCTTGACTTCTGCACAAAGAGACGAAAGAGTTTATATGAGGTTGCGTGATAATGCAAAAGTAAAATAAACCAGACAGACTGACAGGGAACAAAGCTTCACCAGTAACGAGAAACAGGAACAATAATAAAAAGGGAAACCAAATTATTTGTGACGTGCAAACAATTCGTTTTTCAAATTCAACAGCAGAGAGAAACTGTGTGAGCAAAGTGATGTTTATCAATTTGTACTAATCCCCAAATTAACAAGTTTTAAATTTCCATTGACTGTTTACAAGTCATTCTACAGTATATACAGAGTGTATAATTCCATTTCTCCTCTGGCATGAATACCAGATGTTTCTGAGGATCTCTTGGGGTAGGCTTTGCTGACTGTACGAAGATATACCGTCTAAAGGACAAATGTGATGTGTGTGTTTTCACTGACCGGGTCACATAGTCTGCCATGCTCCCCCAGCTCCTCCTGCTCCTCTGTCAGAGAAACCAGGGAGCCCCTGTCATCGCTGTCTTGCCGGGGCATCCTTATAGATTCCAGAATCCGTGGCCCCTGGATCATGGGGCCCCTCAGCTCTTCCTGCCCCCCACTGAGCCCCTCCAAGCTGTAGCTATAAGGACAAACAAAAGGCACAGGTGAGCTCAGTGAAAGAGGAATGACTGTTATGTGTACGGACACAAACACACACACTCTCCACTAATCTCGGATCTATTCCTCACACCTTTCCGGTTTCACTCTCTCTCTCTCTCTCTCACTCACTCACACACACCTGTTGACATACATGTACACACAACTGCACCGGGTTTAACCAGGTGAGTTATCACCTGGCTCTGGAGCAGATTTACAGCTGAAGCAGTAGCAGATGACTTCCAACATCAGCATATAGAGCTGTGCAGTTGTGATTTACAAAACCAATTACATCGATCTGTGACTGGAAATAAGAGGCCTTGAAAAAGCCAATACAATGATTATGGAGAGGAAAACTACAGCTACAATTCAGGATGAGCTACGCGATTGCAGCTCTATATTCCCTTCAGGAAGGACTTGGTGATGGTTAAAGCTCCAGCAGTAAATCTCTCTTATCTCCACCCCTTGGGTTTGTATGGCACTCCATTATCCAGCAAATCATCGGTCCAACACATTCACACATCAGTAACCTAAACTGGACCAATAGAATCATGACTGGGTGATTATCAGTGACCAGCATGGAACAGCACTCACCTATCCTCGGGGCTGTGAATGTAGATGACTATATTTGTCATATTAAAGCTCCATTATGTCAAAATTATTGGATACTATTCCACAGAGCCAGTATGTCCTCAGCACAGAAACATGAATAACACCAGCCGCTGTTTCAGCTCTCTGCTGTAGGAAGTTACTGACAGACTGACTGGGTATTTACTCAGTCTCTCCCCCTCTCTCTCTCTCTCTCTCTCTCACACACACTCACACACAAACACAAAGAATAACCCACAGAAGAACATGCACCCACAACAACGGCAAATTCAAATCGAGCAGCATGTAAATACGCCCTTTTTAAAGTAGGCCATGCACGCTGTACTTCAGGGAACTAACTACTTCCACACTGGCTGTGGGAGTGTCAGAGGGTTGCTTGTGGTTTAAAGATTTTGAGGTGGAGGTGTTAGTCGGCAAAACAATGGCGGTGGAAATAGGAGTTTTGGGTCAGGTGAGTATGGCAGGGAAATAGTAAAGCAGCCAAAAAGAATAAAAAGATAGAGAGAACGTGAAAAGGAAAGTGTCTGAGGGGAGTGACTGAACTACTGGTTAGTGTACTGTGAGTATAACAGTTTCACGCAGTAAGAAATGGCCAATGTAAATGTGAGAACTTTGTTTCCTGTTGTTGTATTGTGAGATTATCAGAGGAAATAAACTTGAGCTCGAGCTGTTTCCACAGAATACAATACCGTGAGAAAAGCTTACAGAAGCTTCTGCAAATGCTGTTGTAGCCTCTCCTTTCTTGAATGTACCCAATGGATGCAGCAGTGGTCTCTGACCACAAGAGCCGTGTTTTAATTAATAGCCTGACAGACACAAAGACTAGCTAATATCACTGGCCCTAATTAGTTACTCACGGATACGCCAGTAGCTTGTGCTGCCTGAACTGGCAGCAGTGGGATGTTAAAGATTGAATACACTCAGCTGGTAGTTTATTACATGCACTGTGGAACTAATGCAGAGTAATACAAGGTGATCATGTTCAGCTTTTCTTCACACCGCTTTATGATCATTATGGAGGCTGCTGTTTGCACTGCTGTTAAACTATACTGCATCATACTGAGAGGTGTTTCTCATATTTAGCCTATCTTTACCGTATATAAATAGGGTGGAAAAAAACCTTTGTCTAGACAACACAATTCAAAAAGTCAAAAGACATGCTTCCAAAATTAGCAAATGCCTTTCTAAAAATGTAAAAAAAAAAAAAAAAATCTAAACATGAGACACCTTCGAGGTATAGTTTAGGTCACTGTCCAGCAGAGGGCTTTTTTTTCCAATTGATGTTTTGGACATATTTAACATTTTATTGTAATGGAATTTTGGTCAAGATTGTGACAAAATTTACATTAACCAAATCTAAAAGGTATTGTATAAAAACTGAAAATGCATGTAAAAGAAGATTTTTCTGAGAAACATTCAACTCTCATTCTTGTCCCCTCAAACATATCATCAATGTGTCAACCTTAGAAAACCAGTATCCATCTGGCTCAAGCTGTGATACTAAGAAAGCTTTGATTTCAGTTATGTTAGAGGATTGACAGTACAAATAATTTCTATGGAAGAGTCATCTTGACATCGAAATACTACAAAAGCATCTGGCAAAGAACTAGATTACAAGTTGGAATGGCACATTATCTAGACAATACCTACGGCGCACTGTACTACACGTTTGACTGCAATCATCCTGGGAGAATGGAAGAATTCCGCAAAAATCAGGCAGAATAGTTTTGATCTTATTTTTAGGGCTTTGGCACACTCTTTGCTTCAAGATTAAATTCTTCTTCTCTAATGTCTTTACACAAAATGTGTTTGAAATGTTCCCTACAGGAACTTGGTACACAAACTCAATCCTCGGTTCTCAATCTCTGGTCAATACAGAGCCCTCACACCTAGACCCCTTTCTTTCCAGTTGGCTGCACATTATTAACACTGCAATACATAACTCCAGCTTATCTGAGCCACATTATTTCCTGCAAATTCCAACAGGTGAAAAGACAGCTACAGTTTTAAGCCTGTAGGGGTGGAGTACAATGAAGCAGTAGTTCAGGAAGGATTAAAAAAAAAAGCAGGATCCACAAAGGCTTCATGCATTGGATTCTGTCATTTTACGTCACCTAGCAACAAGTAAGGTTTACAATACATTAAACCGATGAATGTGATTTATTGGTACCTTCTCCTGTGAAAGGTCGGCTTCCCCTCACCAGGGCTACGGATGGAACTGGAGGTGATAGATGAGACGGAGACAGGAAATGGTGGATGATGAGTTGGAGTATGAGGGAATGGCATGAGAGTAAGAGGACAATGAATGAATAAACTAATTTATTAAAAGATGAGTCTACAATCATTATGGTAGATTAGATATAGGATAGTATTTATGTACTTCTAAGGCATATGGCACCATGTTGGACAAGTGAAAACAACTACATGTTTTTTAAGTGATGATCCGAAAAGGAACACTTCAATGACATTACATAGTTTTGGGAATCTAATTTATTGGCAAACTTTTGATGAGAAGATCACTACTCCTCCCATATGCGTCTTGGAAATCTGATGTCTAAGTTTAATAAGGGTTTCACACTGGTCAGGGAAGTGAAAACAGTGTAAGCTACACTGGTAATGTTGCTAGCAATAGTTTGCTACGTAATAAAGACTCAAACTGTGTTTTAAAGTCAAGCTAGCTGTATCTACACTAATATTCTGCCAATTAAAAATGCTAACTGTGTTTGTCTGGGCTTGATATACGGGTAATGTATTTCAAAACAGTTTGGAATATTCAGAGACACTAGTAGGCCAATTAATTAATTTGTTCAATAACGATCAGCACATATTGGCTGCACCCATATAAGTCAGTGCAGTGCATGTGAGAGTCCATTAAATATGAATGTTGCAGCGCAAAATGCATGCAATAAAGCACACACCATCGCTGCTTTTCCAGGCGTTAATAGGACTGGAAATAAAGAGGAAGCCGGTAGCTTGACCTGGTTCTTGGTGTCTCTATTAGTTGGCATGTAACCTCCCAAGCCAAAGGGGGGGAAACTGTTTTTTGACATTTCATCTGAGCCTAAAGAAATGTTTATTCTGTTTTCACTCCAGTATTGTAGCATATGCCTTATTAGGGTCAAGCAACTACTCTCCAAACAACACATTAGTGTGTCAATGTGAGTGTAAAATTGTTTGTGTTAACCTAAGACTACTGTGCATGTTGCTGAGTGTGTGTGTGTGTGGGGGGGGGGGGACATGTCTTCAAAAGCTTCTGTGGACAAATTTTGTATTAATACCATTGTTGTGAGGACATTTTAGCTGGTCCATACAACTTCAAAAGGCCTTTTGAGGGTCATGACTGGGTTTTAGGGACAGGGATAGGGGGTACGGGGCTAGGGATTGTATTAAATCAATGAGTGTCCTCACAAGTATAGAAAGAGAAATGTGTGTGTGTGTGTGTGTGTGTGTGTGTGTGTGTACACAGTTCTTGTTCTTTTTCTGTGTGTGAAATATGTTAAAGCAGTTTCTCACAGCAAGAGGAAGCAATGCTCAACATTCTAAAGAGAGAGGGACACCAACAAGCTTTCAGTATACTGACATCTGAACACATCAGGTCTACTGACATTTACTGAGTAACACCACACTCATATCACACAACTTTATCAACAATGTCAATGAGAATTCCTCATCCTAAAGAACTGAATATAATCTAGACCCTTTCCCACCCCTCACCTCCTCTGGTTCATCTCTGCGTCTCCTCCGTTATTCTTGCCAGGACCCCAGCTGTGGCGGCGAAGAGGTGACAAGGAGCGAATGCTGTTCCGGAAGAGACAGGACCGCCGTGGCACCTCTGTCACTCTGTCTTTGGCCTCTTCTTCGGCTTCTCCTCCTCCACCACCACCGTCAAGCCCTGCAGAAATAGGAGCCCCAGTCTGGAGGCCCTCCTCTGGGGTCCAGCTGCAGCCCAGTCCGTGGCTGCCTTCGGGACTGGAGCTGGACAGCCCAACGCTGGCAGTGTCGTCTGTAGAAGAGCAGGAGACAGAAACCTCGCTGGCACTGTCTCCTGTCACTGCTTCATCATTCTACAGACACACACAAAAAATAAACAACATTTTTCATGTTATTTATTTATATAAACACCACAAAAAGTGATATTTTATCATGAGGCACAGTTCAGTTAAATGACCCCAAACTCTAATGAAATGTTGATTAATTTGTGATTTTAGGGGACCACAGACTGTAAAACCCGTTTTTCTTATGTATTTGCTTCCATTCCACAAGTAATCAAAGATCCTTCAAATGGAAAGTAAACTATAAGTGGTCATGTCATAGAGTCTTGCTGTGTTTACAGTGCACACAGGAAGTGGAACCTTTGACCCTGACACAAAACCTAACCCACAAAAAAAAAAAAAAAAAAAAAAAAAAATCTATAAACCCCTATTATTTTTTTCATGAATATAGAGAAAAAGGACAAGGACAAAAAATGAAAACATAAAACTAGATTTTAAATACCTAGCCTGTCACGTCAAACATCTATCAGTGTCTTTTCACTAAGGCATGCTGGAAGAATCATCTAACCCACAGGAATGGATTATAATGAGGACCAAATGGCAAAGCTTTAGGACAATAAACCTGAAAACTTTATCGCAGCACCAGCATTAAAATAACCACTAAGAAATTGTGGCATGCTTGTAAAAACAAAGCTTTCTCAGGAAAATGTATTTACTTGTTGTTTTTGTATCTACGGTCCTTTTAAGTCATATATGACTGTTGATGAATGCAAGTGATTTAAAGCTAATGCGAGTGTTAAAAATATGTAACTCCAATGCATCTTTGCTTTTTCCTGGCGATGTCGTGAAATGCCATTCCATGAAAACAAACAGTATTGGTAAATTTGGCCTGGGTATGGTGGGAAAGCTCTTCTGTCTGCACATACAAAGGTTTGGGATGGTCCGTTTAAAGCCAAATTGTAGGTGTGAGCCTTAACTGGGCCTATTGACCTTCCAGCTGCACTGTGAGATCCACGCATAGAGCTCCTTCTGTTGGAGAGCTGCGAATGAAAGATCTGCTTTATGCCGCAGACACGACTTCCTCTGGGACTGCAAAACACGTGTGTGGGTGGGTGTGTATTCACAGTGCAATGTGAGTCAAAGGACTTTAGTACATGCATCCAGGAGACGGATTCAGTTGAGTTTTAAGCTTTATTTAAAATGTTTAGACGTAAAGATGCTCATATGCGTCTCCTTACAGTTAGTGAGCATATTAATTTACAATATCCTGCTCAAAAAGCCCACGGATGTGATTCATGCTTAAGTGACATGTTTTTGGGACCATGACCAGACATATTTTTGTGTTCAGTGTTCCGACAGTGCAGTGGAGACATGTGTCTGCTTTTACTGAAAATTAATTGAGCTGAAAAGAAAGCCTGTGGCCTTACAGCACATTTGCCCATCTCTGTCTCTCAACAGTGTCCTAACCCATAGCACTATACTGTACACTCCTAAGCAGCTCATATTGTGTCGGCTTCTTTCATCATTGTTTACAACAAAAAATGACATATGGTGAGCATTATCACGAGAATGTTTCAAGTGCTCCACACAGCAAACGCTGAGAGATACAAGTATTTCAACTTTAACCAAAGGGCGCCTGGCTTCAAACAAACGTATAATGCCAGCAGAGTGGCAGCAGGGACCACAGCTTGCACTTTCCCAGCAGCAGTGAAGAGCTGCTGGCTTTAAAAGATGCTTAATACATGTATGGCATCTCACTCTCCAGATGCTGATAAATAAAAATCCAAGCGCATGCTGACAAAACTTCATCTACACTATATAATCCCTACAGAACTAGCTGCAGTAGCAAATACAAAATATATTAAAGCTGTTAAACATGACTGCACTGCATGTTTGGACTGCCACAAATTGGAATTTACAGCTAAGTGACTGAATGGTTATTCTCTCTCTCTCTCCTTCTTACATTTATTGGAGTTTTGTGCTGTAACAAGCTGGTTCCAAATTATAACAAATTAGTCCCATATAAGAACTCTGTATGCCATTTTTTGGCACCAATTTCTTTATCTCATATGGACCACCTAACAGCGCATTCCCTTTTCTTTCTGAGCCACGCAATCACCAAATTTACAGTCACAAGCCCAGTTTACATGTAATAAAGGCGACAATACCTGCACACCAGGTACAAATAATAAAATAGCAGCAGCAGCACAGACCTTTGTGAAGACATTGTCATATCCTGGCTCCACGTTCAGGAAACTCTCTAGGTCACTGCCCGAATCTCTGAGAGTTGTGGAGGGACAACTTGTAGTACTGCTGATCCTACTGGGATCCAACGCTGATGATTGTGATGATCCTGAAAGACCCAACAACAATGTGTTAACTAACTACGAAATATTGCAGGCTGAAAACACACGGTAACTGAAAGGCCAGTTAATTTGGGCTATCTGAAAAATACATAAACAATACCAATACAAATCTAAGCAGAGAAACATCCAGTTACCAGATGATTATGGTTACGCATTAATATTTTCTCAATGAAATCTTTCAGCTGTAGCAGGTTTTGAAAAACACAAGCAGGTCTGTTAGACATGAGAAAAAAATTCATTTGGGAATCTGAGAAGGTGTGAAAAGCCATGGAAATCAATGAGCAACTGTCCCAACTAAAGCCGTCTGTGCTCAACTGCAAAGGCAAACGAGCTCTGTTTCTGCGTTTTTGAAAATGACTGAGGGCAGAAATGAATATGAATGCCACTCGCACTACAGCAAACTGCTTTTGTGCTGTCTACAAACACACTGATGTGTATGTTGTACATTACAGATTCTTCACTGGGCTTAGGTGAGATGGTATACATCTGGAGAATATTTTACAATGTTTTGTTTTAATATTATGATACTATTCAACAATACATTTAGCCACAGGTTACATATTGTTAGCATGCAGTCTTGAAAATGGAAAAACACAAAAAGTAAAAACCGTAAAATCAGGATGGGAATGGAATATGTGTATCACAGCAGTGTTTAGAGTCCTTGTTTAATCATTTTCCTGACTCTCCCTCCTGTCAACAATTAGGATTATCCTCATATCTTTTCCTAAGTGTTGTTTTCTTTTATTGTAGGATGAAACACTTACTAATAAAACCCTGCTGTTCGTTACCCTTAGGTTTGTTACTTTTTTCCTTTAACATCTGCCACGGTTTCCTCCTCGTATTAAAACGGTTTGTGATTAAAGTAATGGAACAGTTCACATTTCCTCCTTTTGTTAGTAGGGGTTTCTGAATTCACTTTCTAATTACAGATGTTGGATTCACACCTGATTTGCTGCCAAACCACTTCCAAATGACAAAGTTTTTTTCCCCACCCGGTTGATGCTCTATCTTCCACCCTACCCACTTGTGTGTAAAGGAAAATGCAAGATGCTCACATTACGAGGCATATACAAAAAAGCACCATTATGCAGCTACATCGTCGATACTCCAACATGGCAATCCTTTGATGAGGAGGGATTATTGAGATATATCATTGATGACATGATACAACCATTACAGCCATTTTTAAGTTTACACACACCTGCAGATTCAAACTCTCCTGTCATAAATAAAAAAACCAATCCATGGTCTTCATGCAGCATAGAATTCTCACACAAAAAGGTTTTGAGGCTGCTATCTTTTGTACATGTAAGGGCATGTACAGATAATATCCAAGTCCAAGCTAAAAGAGGAAGACTGTGCCCATTGTAGCCACAGATTTATACCAGCAGGCTTACTTTAGCCAGTTGCCAAGAACAACTGGATGAGATCATGTACCAAGCTCGTTATTTTGCATCATTTCTGTGGTCTATTTCTGCCCCTAAAGCGGAAGTTATTCTTTATCCCTAAGGAACATTTTACATTCTCTAAACCCATGTGAGTAAGAGGAAGTGACATTTTTGCATGTATATATGTATAGTTTCGGTATGCATATGAGAGCTCATCTCTCAAGAAGCTTGATCCTCTCTGGCTAATTGGTCAAATGAGGCAGTAAAATGATCAGGGCCAGGGTGTTCAATTCCCACTAATAGTACATTAGCAAAAATTATTAAAAATGTTCACAAGTATTGACAAATTAGGAGATACAGAATAAGCATGTACAGAAATTGCAGAGACTCAGAATAATGCTCAGAGTATAAGATGGAAGTTTTCTAAGAATGCTAAAGCTGGTTGACACATGGAGCTACAACAATCAGCTGCAGTCAGCCGCTCGGAGGCAGGGGCCATCGGGGGGGTGGGAGTTGATGGGACAGCCACACAGTCACTTTACAGTAATACAAGTTGTTACTTCGCAGTAATGTGCAAGCACATAAAGAGCACAATGCAGAGTGTGCTAGGCCCGAGACGTCAGAAAGGAACAACAGTCTTCACAGCCACAATATTTACCGCTACAGTACAAATACATCCCCTAAATCAGCAGTTCTTAATTATCTGTCTTCTGCAGACAAAGCTCTTTCAGCATATATGGGCCAGCTGATCTGAATCATTGCACTTAACTCGATACCATAATCTATATGAACTTATCAAACATTTTATAATTTAGTCTAAAAGAGTTGGTTCTGTTTTCGTCTCTGGGGAAGAGTTTCAGCTCAAGAAAGGCACACATTCAAATGTAATTGCAATTCCACTGTCAAGTAAGCACTGACCCAGCCCCTGTAGAGTCAAACAGACTGCCACCATATGACATCATGAGCAGCACGTTTCCAGTCAAGTATGGCGGACATGTTGATACTCCAAATTCAAAAACTACACTGACCTGTGATTGCAGGTGCCAGAGCGTAGACGAAGGTGCCGGGTGAAGTTGTTGCAAACCGTTTCACCGTACGTTCTTCAATTGTTCTTTGTTCCTCTATACAGTATATGAGCAAAATCAGGAACCCAAAATGTAATGTGCTGGTAAGGAGTTGTGACAGTAGTGAATGCTGGGAAGTTTCTTCCTCAGACTCCACCCCCACCCTCACACCTGTTCACCAAAACTAGCAGGGGACTGCGAGCTTTGACAGCTGCCTCCTCTCCTCCTTTTTAAACACACAAAAACGCACATACACACAAGATGCAGAGAGAGCAGGTGTAAAGCTCTCTGATGAGTCAGCGGCTGGATAAGGTTGTTAGTTAAATCTTCCACTCGGTTATCATACACATTATCATACCTAATAAGCACCATTGTTTATCATTTGACTTTTATTTTGAAAGACCAGTGCGGTATGATTCCAGTCCTACATTATCCCATGTGCAAACAACCAACAGTGATCAGACCGCGTAGCTCAGATTTTATAATACCTTTTCCATCGTGTCAAACTCACTTAAGACTTTTTTTTTTGCAGATAAAGACATGTTGGTATGACAGCAGCCACTCAGTCATTTCACAAAGCTAACAAACCACTGTGGGCCCACTACACTGGATTTACTTTCAAGTGTAGACAACACGAGTTTTTGTTGAAGCCTTCAAAATAGAACCGGCTCTGCAGAGGGTGAACTGAATCAGATCGTAATCAGCTATCACCTTACCATCTGCCTTCCGCCGTGCTAATGTAAGCAAAAAACATTCACATGTGAAACTACTACTATAAAATAAACACAAACATTTTAAATGGTGAAAAGTCCTCACAATGTGTCCAGGAGGCTGCTAAAGCAAAGCCTCTTATTTTCACTTAAGGATGTTCCTTGCTGTCTGCTTTGCACACGTTTAAGAGTACAACTCACGGAACTGTAATTTAAACCGTTACTCTGATTCACGTAAAACCACTATTTACACCATCTTTGTTTTCTCGCTGTATTTTTGCCTTTAACCAGGGCACACCCAGTGTCTCACCTATACAAAGAAGGGTTCAATGTGTTGAATTGAGCAAAATAGGATAGTCCTAATAAATGGAATATCACACAGCAGTATGTAAAGCAGCAGCATCACTGCAGGACGGGCTAATAAAATGCTTATAAATAAATGCTTTCCAACAACACGTTATAGCCATATTGCAGAAACCTGGCCCAGATTTATCTTATCTTCACCTGTGTGTTCACGTGTGTGAAAGCTTTAAGCTTTGTTAGGGTTAGGCTTTGAAAGGTTACGGTTTATTGGGGGGACAATAAATCATTAATATCACAAATGTATCAGCCCTGATTTTTACCACCATCAATCCATTTACACTGACAAAGAAGGTCAAATGCAACTTTTTACCAATCTCATGCGAGTATCATGGAGAGCCAAACTTGCTGTCTTCTAAGATTTGACGCGTGTCAGACGTCAGCCCCCTGATTCAATAGTGCCATGCCCCTGACACAATACCAAGACTAATTGTTTGCATAATGTCCAAAAGATTGAAATTGTAGAGTTCACCCAGCCAAGTCCCTAGTAAAAGTCCAAATAATATCCAACTGAGTGTGTATGTGAATAAATCAGGTAATTATACAGAGAATTCACTGCAAAAAGCAAACAACCACTCATTTGAACAAAGACAACAACAACAAAGGCTAACTGAAGAGACAATGAAAATTGTGAATTTCTGTCAGTAAGAGACGACACTGAATTTGTTAAACAAATTCCGGGAACAGCACAGGACTCTGCCATATTTGACCTTCAATGGGAGGTAAACAAAACAGCTTACTTCATGCATCACGTCCACCAGACCTTGCTTAGATTAAACACTATTTCCTCAAAAGTGAGAAAGCGTCTCTCACACAGTCCATCTCCTGATGTGTCGCACAGGTGTGAAAGATTAAATCCAGAGAACATCCTGGCCTGACTCTCCAGGATTATCTAAAACTAGGATGTGAAAGGCTTCAAAAATATCTTGCATTCTATTCTATCTTTCTGGTATGAGAAAGTGATGAACTTGAGATTTACCAGCAGCCAATTAGTTTTCGGCTGCGGCTGCGCATACTTTCTGTTGCTAACCTCAGTGAGCAGCTTGCCAGAGACACAGAGACTTTACACGCTGGGTGAGTTCATTAGGGGAGAGTTCCACCTAAAGGAAGTGATGTCAGCTTGCCCCAACGGCTGCAGAGGAAATCCCACCCTTACACACCCTCCCACTTACTACTGTTTGACACTCCAGTTGTTTCTTTATCTTCCTCTTTCCATCATTGCGTTTCTTTTTTCCCCCTCTGTATTTCTTCAATTCCTTTCCATCTGGGTCTCTTTTTTCCCCCTCTCCATCTAACAAACTGATGCTTCATCAGTTTTCCACTACAGATAAAAGGCAGTTTGTTCTCAGCCTGATCCAGCTCATCGATCTGCTAGTTGGTTTTATTGAGACCGGTCTCTGCAGACAGACTCATCTTATGGAGGTCAAAATACTCCTTTTTTTCTCATCTCTCTTTGGCTGCTGCCCAGACACAGAAATAAATCTGACAACACCTAACGTTTTCTCAGATTAAGATTTCCCTCACACTCCCCACATGTTGACTAAAATATATTCTCAGCTGTTAAGAAATGGTTTGTTTTAATGACAAATGAGCTGATGCAGTTTTTAGCCACATAAAATGTCATGGCTCTGGGGACTACGATGCGTATTGATTAGTCAGTCATTCCATTACTATTCCTTGGTTTGGAGTAGAACACTTCACACAGGTAGGGGAGGGACTGCCATGAAATGCTGCACAGGCACTGATGGTCAACAGAGGGTTTGGTAATCACCTGACTGCACACCTAATGTGACCACGGCATGGCAAGATTTGTGACCACAGTACAACATATTAAATTTTATTGTAAACATCAGTATTTAGCTGAAAGCACAGACAAACAACTGCTACTATTGCTGAACTAACATAACATCGTTTACCACCAGATTTCCATTGCACATCCTGCTTTTTCTCTACAGGCTCGCTGGCATTAATTAAGTCTGTTTTATGTACTGGGTCATTTCCAACAACTCTAAAGGGTCAAGTGGAATAATACCAACTGTTCACAGCTGTGCAGCTGGTAAAATGCGTATCACATCATTGCCATGCCTGTTGCCCTTATCCTTGTTCTTGTGAGTTTGCTGTACTTATTCATAATCCAGCTCATCAAACGATCTCACTAGTTTGACCTTAGTGATACATACTGTCATGCACAATTCAACTCCTCTGCCTATTCTGCTATGGAGATTTTTTTTAAAGAGAAACTGGGTCTGTTTAGTTTCACAAATTCGCTCCATCTGTGTGCAAATATGCTAGTGTTCATTAACGTCAATGAACATTATAGCATAAAGGCAGCCTAGACATAGTGATGGTAACAAATTTATCAACCAATCATAACTTAACAATCCATGATATCTATCTCTCCACTTTTTAATGTAGGTCACTGCATACATATTAATAAATGTGTGATTTGTTTGATTTGTCTATATACCTTTTCTGTAAGTCTTTAGTTTTTAATCACAATTTTGTATTTGTCCTTTCTGCGGCCTCTTGGCCAGGTAGTTATCGTATTGTAACTCACCTGGTTAAATAAAGAAAATAATAAAAATATGGGGGATTAGCTGAACTGCTCTGGCTTGCAACATATTCAAATACATTAAAGAAAAGTACCCTGACTGGCTATAAAGCCCCAGAAATATGAAACTCCCATTTCAGACCAGCTAAATTAAGTCTGGTGGTTTCAATTTCTTTTTTTTTTTTTTTTTTTTTTTTTTTTTTTTTTTTTTAAACACAGAAATTTTTATGCTACAGTACTAAATACAACATTGAAATTCTGCTGTCCCAATGCAGTCTTGATTTTAGTGCTTTTACTTCGTGTGAGACAAACCAGACTGCTTAAAAGTCACAAACGTCCTTTTGCTTTCGCTTCAACCGAACTGGCGACATATAACAACAGTTACATTCAGTCTTTCAGCATAACACATCACGCATAAATGACCCGTTCTAACACATTTGTCGTCGATTGGAAAGCAACCTTGTGGCTTTTTGCAACATACATACATCATCTAAAAAAAGAAAACGAAGTGCAGACACTTTAAAAAGCTATTTAAAGTCATAACCCATTCTGACCACAAAGTTTGCATTAGTAGGTAGGGTTGGATTACCTGAGTGTTGAGTGTTGCAGGGCTGATGGAACGACGCCTCTCTGTCTCGGTGGATCTACAAAGAAACAGGAAGACACTGAATCAGCCTCAGCAACATGTGACCGTCACCCACAAAGAAACAATGATGCAGACCAGCGTGTCTGTTAGGAAGTGGTACTCAGTACACAGGATGGGAGGCAACGATAAGACACTCTATAAAGGAAGGCTTAAGAGTATTCATTGGATTTAAGTGGCTGCGCTGCAGCTCCATCTCCTAGAGAACATGTTTGGAAGGATCTAACTTTGTGCCATTTTCAGCCTTCAGAACTCAGTCACACCGACTCAAATACAGATTGACACATACGCTCACAGATACAAACACACTGTGTGTGCAAAGAGATCTGTGGTTGGCTGTAAACACACAACACAGCTCTGCTTCCTCTGTGGTCTGATTTTTTTTTAAAACAGCTGTTTGTGAGCATGCTCTGTGTTAGAGAGAAAGAGAGGGAGAAAGATGATTTAAGCTACAAAAGCCACAGACACCCCCACCCCACTTTGCAGGCAACACAAAAGCGTTGGTTTGGCCTGAAGCTGTGCAGACTTGACTGACAACTCTGAATGTGAAGCTAACAGAGCCTCAGACAGAAGCTTATTGTGTTTTAATGAACTCCATCAATGAGATGCAGATGAAGACAATAAGCTTTGACTTTAAATTTGCCCTTCATCAACACCAAGTAAACTAACAACAGATTATTATTATGTTAACAAATCTCAAGACCAAGAAACTAAGCTGAGCTATATATTACAAAAGCCTTGTTGTTTGAAATCTTGATTTTTTTAAAGCGGTAAGTAATGTCTGAACTAAGCTTAAGCTACTGTGACAAAATATAGATAACGGCCCATTTAAGATGCCCACGGTCTGGTTCTCCTTTAATGATTTGTTCTCCTTTCTTTCTTCCTTTTTTGTCTCCTCCTCTTCATAATTCTACCCATGTAACTCCTACATCAGAAATCTCTGTTTAAATTGGGCTCATCAACAGGCTTTAACATTATTCTTTATCACTTGACTGTTAATCTCTCATAACAAGGCCCCCTCCATCAGGTCTGCATGTATCCACTGGACTGGGGACTGACTCCAGACTGGGTAATGTCAGTCACTCACTACCAACAGTATAAGTTAGAAGTAGCATATCTAAGTTTTGCTTTATTTATATCAGCTTTGCCCCACAATTTTTAACCATTCCCTTCATACATGTCCTTTACCTCCACTACACAACACCTTCACACAACAATACAAACCACAACCACACTACTGTATTCTGTCTTGCATGTCTTGTGTCCCATACCATGTCCTCTTTTTCTTTGGGGTGTTTTAGAGGAACTGATATGCCAAACAGTATAAACAGATACCTTGGCAAAGGCCACAACTTTAAATCTGAAAGAGGAATTAGGAAACTTAGGGCAGATGCTGTTCCACCAATAAACACCAAGTCTCCTCAGCCTGAAGCATTTATCTGTTGTACCAGGGGGTGTGAACACACTTCTGGTTCATTGATACTATTAACCTTGTTTCTGTACAAATGAGAAGTATTAGCATGGACACTTCTATCTCTAAAGAGAAGTAAGACGTTTAGCAGTGATACTTTACACAAAACAAAACCAAAATATAGTCCTGTTCTAATTGAACTATATAATTTAGGTAATTAAAAATGTTTTGGTTTTTAATTTATGATGGGCATATTTTAGAAATAAGCCTTTCAGTCTGTTTACACTTGCAATTATCTTCTTGTTGTAAAGCAGAATTGAAATCGATAACCTTCAAGTGACTGACACAAACAGAAACTGCTAAAAAAAATAAGTAAAAACTGAACTGCAGCACATAGCTCACGTCATTGAGAAAATAGAGAACAGGGATAGAAGTTTTTCTAAAAAGGGACAAGCCAGGAGGTTAAAAACAGAAAATCAAAGTTAAAGACAGACAGGGATGAGTGGGTCCCAACCAAACAGCGAGGTCGACCCTGCCAGAATGGTTTCGGGGGTGAAAAGGCTGAGCTCAATTTCTAAACAACTAACCCTCGACTGTCCCGGTGCATGCTACTTACAAGGCTTTGGAGATCCAGAGAACACTAGGCTCTGTCTTCCAGGCCTGGGAGTGGTGAGTGTAGTGGCCATGGGTGTGTGTCAAAGTATCAACTGTGACCATACATGTTTGCATTTCTATAAACACAGGCACAGACAAGCACTTCCATACCAGTTGGCATTGTGCACATACATCTACATCAGCCACAAGCCAGTCCTGCATGTGTGCTCAAACACTACAAACACTTACTTGTGCTACTTTCCTGCCTCCCACTCATCAAGCCTCACACGCACACAACAAATTCCCCGCACAGAGACACACACAGACACGCAAACACACAGATGCATGGCACAGACAGCACACACAGGCTTTTCTTTTTTTCTCACAGCTGTGTTCAGATATCAAACAGAGCCTGCAGAGAGAGAACAAACATGCTGACGAGGAAAGATTAGCTGGTCACAGAGGGCGCCACTACACAGATAAACACACACGCATGTGTGCGCACGCACACACACACGCATGCACAGGTTCTGTTCAAAAGTGAAATGATTGCCAGTCATTGCAACAAATTACAAAAGGCTACATGGCATGACCTCGGGCAGAACAGTGACAGCAGAACTTTACAGCAAAACAGAGGTTTCTGAATAAAATAAAGGGGCAGCCAAAGTAAAGGAAACAGCAGCTTTAAGTGTTTTAATAAACAGTTTACCCACTGTGGACTACCACAAATGTTTCAGCTTATTTTAGCAATGATTATGTGACAGAATGAAATATGAGGCATTACAGGATATGATGTCAATATGTTTCCTAGGGAGTGGACATACTGTATGTTACTATAGGTTACTCATGCATTACTGTTTATGTTGTTTTATGAGCCCTTTCATGTAGAAGAACTTCCATTTTACGTTGCAATAATAGTGGTCAGAAACAAAAGACAGGAGGAAGAAGAAAGACACAGGCCTGTGCACGTACAAAAATGAATCTCTTTTTCATAAAAGATGAATTGTGGATGGAAGGGGGAAGATATGGTCACCTTTAGACAGATCACTTGAAGTCAGGCGGTAAATATGTTTTGTCTAGTAAAAATCAGGAAGCATAAAGTTGTTAACGAGTTAGGCAGCCAGTCGTTCCACACATTTATAAAACTAGTGTTCCAGCCAGTTAGCAGGTCTACAACTGGAACTGATCCCCACTCTGAAAGCATGTATCCTGGATTCTGAACAGCCCAGCGCATATTTGTAGTGTCGAGGGAATCTAAACTGTACCCAGTAAAAACACATCTGGTTTAAAAATAAAATAGTCAGTTGGTGTGTGTATGTATGCAGGGGCAGACAGGACTTGGACCACTGCCATGTTACAGGCAGGCAGCCAGCAGTAGAGGTTCTGCAGTATTCAAGGATGCCATGGCTTAGTGAATGACTGTTTCCCGCCAGGTATGCAGACACTGTTTGATCCCCAAGGATGGCTGGCAGCAAACCTGAGGGGAAGGCTATTCACTGCTGTCCCTTGGAAGTGCTGTGGCTTTAACTCTGCAAACACATCACCTGTCAGACAATGAGCTGCACAGGACTTTTGGGGTTTTTTTTTTTTTTTTTTTTTTTCAGATGAACTACGAGGTCCTCTCTCTATTTTCTAACATTCCTTTAGAGAGGTCAGAGGTCATGGGTAACAACAGATTGGAAACATGTTTGTTTCTCTGTTTGACATTGATCTGACAAACTGCAAGTTTTTCCTTATACTGTTATTCCATGTTAGTTAGTATTAAAGCTCAACCACTGTGACTGTACTTAGTGAAAAAGAATGACGACGTGTTTTGTGACTTCAGGCCAGAATAGATGCTGGGATGTGAAACGCTGGTTGGAATGAAGTCATTTGGCCAAATGCCTGTTTCCATCTCAGTCCAAAGGAAACCGTTTGCCCAAAGCTGCTTCTTTCCCACACCATCATAGCGCTCCCTTGTCTCTCTCTCTCCTCTCCCTTTTCTATACACACAGACACACACACACACACACACACACTTGCGATTTTACCCTTCAGGTGAAAAAAGAGGAGCTGACATCAGGAACAAGTTTAGAAAGTGACAATAGACTAAAGAGTGGTGTTACATATACCAGAGCAATCCACTTCATACATATTTTCCTCTGGGTATTTCCAAGTCTGGATGTCACATTCAGCAGACAGTACGACAGACAAAATCACATAGGACATGCCAAATGCCTATAGTATGTAATTTAAGTCAGACCAAAAATACAAACACTGAGCATAAGAGGAACAAAATCAGTTGTTTTATCAGAGATTTAACACTTTTACATAGGGGGTGGGGTAGGGGTCATGTTTTCTATATTTGTAGTTGGGAGAAAATGTCATTTGGGCTTTAAACAGAACTAATTTTGAGTGCTATATGGACCCCGTTATGAAATATTCCACCAAGCACCCAGTCTACCACAGAACCTTTAAAGTACAGCAACACGACCTCTGAGACAGAGGGAGAGACATCCCTGACTATGTTCTGCTTTAGCTTTATAGTTATGTCAGACTCACTTTCCTGACCAAAGAACCCCAGAAAGACCTTGAACTGTCTGAGGCTCATTAAGTTTCATGCATAGTTATTCCACAGAGGTGGTTAGAGTGCGGGCATCTGTCTTGGTGTTACATACAGCATACTCATGCAGCGTATGCCCGGAAACCACACTCCACCCCAAAAATAACCAGCACTCGGTATCTGAAGGGCCACTATCAACAACCATGCAATCATCTCCCAGGGTGCAACACAGCAAAAGCCCTTCACAACATCCCTGGCAGACAACTAAGGGTTTGCAAGGAAATGGTAGCACTTGGAAACACTTTGTGACAGTTATGATTATGTTTACCAAGGACTTTTTCTGGACAGATTTGATAAATAAGTGTGATCAGGCATTTATTAACAACCCGTACAAGGAGCGTACACCACTAAAACACTAAATTCTGTTTAGTAGACTGAATTTGATATCATTAATTGGATTTGAACCCCTTTTAATTACTTTGTATTGTGATTTCAGTCCAGCGTTTGTACTTTTTACAATCAGTTTAAAGCATTCAGTGACTGAGTTTTCAAAGCTTCTGTTCAACTGAATCATTAGTGTAGCAGTAGCAGAACTGTCACACCAACCAACTTTCTCTGAAATGGCAGATGGGTAGCCTACCTTTATCAAAACCACGTCTACAGCTCTCTCTCCTTTGGCACAGAGACTGTACCTCCGTTTGTGCCGTTCGTACATTTTCCTTTAAAATATCCAGAGCGGATTTACTGAATAGAAGATGAAAATCCAGCAGAAACACTGTGGAGGGGAGCTGAAGCTGTCTGCTTAGCTTCACATCTGGCCACAGAGGCAACGTTCTACCAGACTCCAGCTCCCTCCCTCCTTCTCATCTTCCCTCCCTTTTCTTTTCCTCGGCCGCCTCTCAACTTCTCTCCGGACTCTGCCAGACTGACGCCCTTGCTCTTTTTCTGCATTTTCTCACTCTCTCTCGATGTGCCCGTGAATGTCTCTCTTATTCTGTGAATCAGCCATTCAAAGTACTACATTGTCACTTCAGTTAATGTCATCCAATTCATGCTATGTCACTCAATTTGTGCAGTTGAAATTTGACACCCCCTGCTGGAAGAGGATATGCTTACGGCCATCTGTGAGTGATCAAATTTGATTTATATAGCCAATATCACAAATGAGATGAGACTGTTCTCAGATGGTGCTGACATTAACTAGATATGATCAGTCCGATCAGTCGTGTTGGAAAAACTTGGGTGTGATGTTATAGCAAAGCTGTAAGAAGTCTTGATTGCATATTCATCCAGCAGCTACTCACCAGTGCAGACTGTATTTTCTTAACAAGGTAAAATGAATAAGATCAATGTTGCTGTATTCATTCTTGCAAAACTCATGGATGGAAGTGTTATGGAAACATTTACAGTTACAATTAGTCACTTACTGTAGCAGACTTTTATCCCTCTTTCACACAAAGCAACTTATGTAAGTAGCACACGCCAGGGGCAACTTGGGGTACACGGTCTACTCCACGGAAACTTCAATGTTTAAGCCAGGGGGGAACCGGGAGTGGAGCTGCTGACCCTATGGTTCATCAACAACCACTCTACCAACTTAGCTACAGCCCTGCATCGGTTACATATTAAAAATACAACTGGTGGCAAAATTTGTTCCATTGTTTGACATTACATACCTTCAGATCCCATCAAAACAGTACTGTAGCCACTGTGATGCACGCACACAAGGTTTGTGTATACACCAAATGTACAGGGGCTAAAAGGTACAGTATGCAGACCCTCACTGTTACACAGATGAATGCCTAATTTGGCCAAGGGAAGAAAGAGAAGAAACAAAAGAACATTCAAATGTTTTTCCATGCCATTCTAATAACATAAAAAATATGTGCTCTCTCTCACTCTCTTTCTGCCATTCTCCAGGTCAGGAGCTCACAAAGACCTCAGAATATTCTACTTCCTATTTTCTGTAACCTGTTGTTCTCTTGTTATCAGTGCACAAAGGCATAAACCCCAGCTGCCGCAAACAAATCAGACTTCACCCTAATCCAAACTGTAACCTCCCACATAGCACCAGGTGTTTCATAGTCCTGGGTAAACTCTCCAATCACTGTTAAACCAAATGAACCGCAGTGTTTGCAAAGGAAATACATTTTAATTAAAGTTTATATTCAAAGTTTACCAATTGTTCTCTGGTGGGCTTGAAAATGAGAGTCTGTGAATTCCCCCAAACAACCTTCTAACTTGTATTACCACTTCCACAATATGAGTGGAATCCATACCTGTTTGATACGGCACTGCAATGGCACTCATGGCACTGCAAATCCAGACAATTTAGTAGTGTTATAGCTTTTGCAACACCTTTCTGAATATGGTTGGGTTGTAGCTTTTTGCATTGCTTGTCATCAATTTGGTACGGTTGTGGCCTTTTGCAGCACCTTGACTAATGCTGCGCCTGTGTTGTCAAATTTTCTAAAGTTACTTTGAGTAACAGTATTAATTGGGACTCAAACTGGTGTATTCCATCTAAGTGTACTGTGTTTTGTCAGCCACATATCTGCCCTAAACTAGCCTTTAATGTTTATACTGGTCACACTCAAATCAGCTACTCAAATTAGCACAGACATACATACAAGGATACATATTAAAATGAGGCCGTACATCACTGTCCTGGTGTAAAAAAATGTCTCTGTCTGGACATTTGTCACATGGAGTCATTAGCAAGTGTGCATTTAACTCAACCAGTATATGCCCAGAAAACTGCGTCATATTCACAGTACAACCTTGCAATGATTCCTTCATATTCTCACCACATCTGTCTTGATTGAGCAGCACTTCAGAACTAAGCAATGCAAGTGAGGTGAGTGAAATCAGGGGCACAAGTAGGTGATATAAAAGTGTTCTAATTGTCTAATGGTGCTGTAAAAATATCCCATTGTTTCCATAACTACAAGTTCTGTGTCTGTAGCTCATCGGTTGGCCCTGGCCAAACCTGTAACATATAGTTCTTCCCCATGCCAAGATACCCTATGACACTTTGCCCAAACTAGAGGCTGCTGATAACTGTTTTTTAAAGAGACAAATGATTAAGAGAACTGTGAAGAGAACTGTGAAGAGCACTGTGAACATTGTGGGTCAAAGTGCTGCTGTTTTTACAAATTACAATATTTTTAAATATGAAATTCAGAAGATGTTGAACACACAATCATTCAGGACTAAATTATCTGCTGTCTAAATAGCTTACATCTTGTCAAAACACTGAAACAGGCTTTGTGTTTTTAATTACTTCATTAACCTTACATCTCATCTCGTGCAGCTAGTTGTTGTTGCTGTCATTTAGATTCTGTTAACCAGTCAGTTTTTTTCTCTGCTCCTATCCTTTAATTCTATAATCCAATGACTGCACTTTATATTGTCTACTTATATTTTATTTTCCATTTACTTAGATTTATTTTGGTTACACCAGCTAATTATTTGAGAACTAATTAACTAATTATTTGAGGTTGAGTGGCCCCTTCACGGCTCAGAGGTTGCGGGTTCGCATCCTGGCCAACCGTGGCCTCTCTGTGTGGATCATGCATGGGTTTGTCCTTGCACTCTGGTGTCGTCTCACAGTGCAAAGACATGCATGTTAATTGGTGACTCTAAATTGCTCGTAGGTTTAAGTGAGAATGTGAACGTTTGTCTATCTGTGTATGTCTCCCTGTGTTGGGGCTGAGATAGACTGCGACCTGTCCAAGGTGTACATCCCCCTTGCCCACGACCCTTAAAAGGATAAGTGGTTACAGGTAATGGATGGATGGAAGTAAACTTTGTAAGTATTATGATAAATAACTTTCACATTATTTCAAAATATTACTACATTTCAAACACTGTAAACTAAAAGGCTAAAGATGCATTCACATAGTAGATTAATGTCCAATATGTGAAGGCGGCCTTCTTCACCTCAGCTCCTACCACAGTTTATTCAGCGGCATGCCTCCAAATTGCCTGCTCATCATAAAAATTACAAGAGATTTCAAGGATCAGGAGGATCAAATAACAGGTCATTAAATGTTCTCTCTGGTCAAGAGGATAAGCTCCAGTGACGCCACTGATGCTACATCACCCTCTGCTGGCAACCCCACTGCCCTGCACATAGTGTGTATGTCAAACATCTGGCATTCAGAACAAACCATTGACCCAGACCACAACCCAGGAATAAGCAGAGCCACTCCAGTCTATGGCTGCTGAGGAATCTATCAGTCAGCAGCATTTCAGAGGAAAGTCTCGTCTACTGTGCTCAGTGGCTGAGCATAAATGCATAAATCCACAGGATGCATATCATCATAAAAGCAAACGTAGAGGTCATACTTAAGAACATTCCAACAGGTAATATATTCCTTGTTGAATGAATGCAGACTGAAAGCATAAAAAGCACAGAAAAAAGCTGCAAATCTCAATCTCTTACTCAGTGGGGAAAACATTCCAGACAGCTTTCTTCCTGTACTCACTGCAAATCTCTAGATGGCACATCAACCCGCTCATAAGCAAACCGTGTCTTCCACTCTCCCCATAGTACTTTTCAATAATGGAGGTAATTTGCAATTCCTGGATAGTCCTGACAAATAGTTTTTAAAAAGAGTTTAACTTTTAAAAACATACTAACAATTATAAACATTTCAGGAGCAGAAAAACTTTGACATTTGCCATAATGACCTATCATTCTCCAAGTAGAGCTACGTAATATATATGACAGCATTGGTGCAATACAGAGCTGGAAAAGCAGTAAAGGCACAGGTGGAAGCAACAACATTAACAATGGCTCATGCAGCAATTAGCAGTGGCTACACCTGTGAAGAAAGTATAGCCCACTTTAGTTGGATGCCACTAGGAACTGAGCTTAGCTGTCTGTTTGTTCACAACCCTGAATTACCAAAGGTTACTCTGGGTGTTTCAACGCTTTAGCAAACAATGACTCATCTCGGACTCCTGTTTGTTAATCAAACTTATGTCTACAACAAAGCAGAGCTCGGCAGCTGACAACCACTTCAATCTTACCATGGTGAAGTCAGTTTCCTCTGCTGAGCCATTTTCTTCCTCCCCTGCACCAATTACAGCGTCTTCAGACTTGATGACTTCCATCTCTGAAGAAATAACACAATGCAATCAGTACAATGAAAAATCCTCTAAATATAAGAATCAATAACAAGTGTTTAAAGTGAAAGGAAGTGAGACTTGACAATGCCCACAGCAGACTCACTGAGAACCATCTGTGTACAGTAATAATTTGGCAGCTTGTTGTTATTTACTATTTGAACATTTCTAAAAAGCAAAATCACCACTTGAAAGGATATAATTAATCTTTCTCTTTCTTTAAAAAAACAAAGCTTTGACATTTTTTGTTTTTAAGCATTTGCTATAATCATATTTAATATTTGCATCTTTATAGCAAAATGATGAAAGAAGAGAAAGCTTGTTTCTACTTGCCTAAACCATGTTACCTGATGCTAGGCCACTGTCAGGCTGTAATTATATCCTCGCGTTCATAATGACACCCTACTCCCTACGTGACGCACAGCACCAGCCTTGCCCTTGACATCCTTTATTGGACTTGGTTCCAGTACAACTATTCCTGATGAGTGATAATTGCCAACAGAGGAGTGCTAGAAGTACACTCAGAAAAGGGAGACACTGCAGGTCTCACTTCCTGCTCCATCCTCACCATCAGTGGGGCTTGTGTATGTTAGTTTTGGGTAACCCAAACTTTGAGTTTTGCGTCTGACTGAGACTGTCACGTGCATTGGTAATGTGACTGTGCCTGCTGACATGCAGAACTGTAAGCCCCGAAACACAGCATGCACGTGTGCACTGAACACAAACTAACACAGAACACAGAGGAAGTTTGTAGAAGAAGTGCAAATTATATGTGGCCTGAGGGACTGAAGACAAAAACTGGCATTACATTACTTACTACATAATATGTCCCAACGTATTCAAGTGTCTCATCATGAACTGACTTGGCAATAGTATTGTGTTAAGGTCATATTCTAATCAAAGTGATTTCCACCTTTTTTTTAATTAAATGAATAGAATCATAAAGAATTACTAAAAGATAAATCCGCTTAAGGAATTAGTCTAAAAAGTACAACATGTCTTGTCAACAGTGATAATTCGCATCAGGATGTTAAACAAAAAGCCAAAAACCTCTATGAACAAATTTCCCTGTGATGCATGACAGTGTGTGGCATTAGAATAATCCAGTGCTTGCTCACCTTGATGTTTATTACTTTGGCTTTCTAAAACTCCATCCACTGCGTCAAGAGTCTCTGGATCATTATCTGTGTCATTCTCAACAACAATTTCACTGGACGCTTGGTTGTTTAGAGAAGGTGGTTCCACTTCTGCGCTATCTGAAACTGGAGGGATGGTTTGTGATAAGGACACACCGATCTGGTTTTCCAAGCGTCTTAGTCCCTCATCATGTGCCCTTCCATCTGTTGTCATCTCTGCGTTTTCCTGTTTATCCTGCTGTAGCACAAGTACAACATCCCCACTCTCCTCTGCTGATGCCGCCACACTGGCCATTATTGGCTGGTGTTCGCCATCTGCATCAGTCACTTTGTCGTTTTCTGCAGCAGATGAACTAGGTTCCAACACACCTCTGCTGGTGACCTCTGATGCAGTCTGCTCATTCCGGTCAGAGCCATCGGTACCTCCACTCTCGTGTTGACTGAATTCCACTGTTGAAGGTTCCTCACTCTCCAACAACGCTGCCTCATTGAGGGAGAGATCTGGGGTGGGTTTCTCTCCTGTATCCTCAGGATTCAAGGTCTCCGGTTTCTGTAGGCTAGGTGACAGTTGTGACTCAGGCTCAGTTCCAGATTGATCGCAATCCATCACTGCACTGATGGTGGCTGAGTCCAAGGAGAGCTCGGTATCTGCTTTTACTGGATGTTCACCAACCTCATCTTTTTTTTCAGCATGTTGTTCTTCTGTCTGAAATCCTGACGAGCAGAGCTCATCTACCTGAACTTTAAGCCTTTCCTCTGTTGTGGCACTGTCCTGAGTTGGGTTGAATAGCTCTGTTGTAGAGCTTCCAACTGACCTGAAACTGCCATCGTCATCACTAGAGAGGCTGCAGGCCATAGCTGAATCTAGATCAGTGTGTGTAATACCACAGCTGGACAAATTTTCAGGTGGTGACCCACAGATGACTTCATCAGTCCGTGCATCCTCGATTAAGTTACCAGCAATCTGACAATCAGCTGTACTGTCAGCTTCATCAGAATGTTCATCACTGCATCCAAAATGTTCAGCTATGTCTTTACTTTCCATTTCCTTACTGTTCTCGGTTTCAGTACAAGTCAGGGAATGACAGCCGCTTTCTGGAGCAAAGGCTCTCTCCTGCTCTGTGGCGTAATCCCTACCAGCTGTTTCCTGGTTTTGTTCTTGACTGTTTATGTCTGGTGGAGGTTCCCCCTCATGGAGGCCTTCTATCAAGTGATGAGGAACAGCAGATTCAGGCTCCTCAATTACGTCACCGCAGTCTATCGGCGATGGGTTAGGGAGGTCCCCTGAGGTTAACCCTTCACTCTTTGTGTTCTCCTCATCTAAAAAGAGTCCATCAATAACCTCCTCAACAAATTTCATGTCGCTTTTCGCAACATTTCTTCCTTCTTGGGAGCAGTCCTTCATTTCAGAATCAGAGACGTCAGAAGCTTCGAACCCTTCTGATGACAGAGTCTGGCCCATTACTAAAGCGTTTGTATCTCCACTGTGCGTTATTAGATCTGCTGTGCCTGAGCTGGTATCCTCCTCCTTAGCTATGCTCTCCCCTGCTTCCTGCACAGATCCGTCCTCTCCCGTAGTGGCCTCCTGTCCTTCCCCGGTCACAACCTCTTCTCTTTCACTTTCCTCTGCCTGTTTACCACAGCCTGCTGGTGGTAGGATTCCAACAGCGAGCCTTGCCACTTCAGCCTCACTCTGTGCTAGTTCACTCCTGTCACACAACTTCAAACTCTGGGTGGAAAAAACAGGCGGCTCCTTTCCCTCCTCCTCTGTTTGACAGTAATCTCTCCCAGTGTTTGAACTGAGACACACCCGGTCCTCTGGGGGATTGAGGCTATGCTTCTGGGGGTGTACTTCTAACACTGGAGACAAACACCAGTCTTTCTCTGCATTCCCAGTCTCACCATGTCACAATCAACAGTACTGTTGCATTCCACAGGGCAGTTTTCTATCCAGTTCCCTTTAGAGTCTAGGCACTCTGATGCTGTAGCAGGCTGCTGTAGTAGCTCGAGACATGTTCTCTCTGTTTCTACACCATCACAACATTCAGCAGCAGTGTGCAGAGAATCAAACTGCAGTTCAAGTACAGAAACCTCCTGTGGAATATAAAAAACAGAGGAATGGGATAGACGTTAGCTTTTTCCTCAGAGAAAGCAGCAGAGCTGCTCTCTATTTCTTATCAATCCCCAACTCTGTGATTGCATAAGGTGTTCCACTGGTTATACAAACTAAGTTTGAAGGTTAAAAAAATGAGGGCAGTGAAAAGACAAACAATCCAACAATGTTTAGCAGCAGCGGACCTCCTGGACGAAGCCAATGTGAGTAGAGATAGAGTGCTAAAAGGGTAGGGTGGTGTGACTCACCTTGGCATGGAGATGGCATATCAAGTGCAGCAGTTGCTCCACACTCGTCTGAAGGGTTGGGGGTTCGTGGCTGGGGTGAATTCTCAGTGTCAGAGTGTGTGTGTTCAGACTGGGAAGATTGCAAACTACCCGAGCATCCGTAGAAAGCGGCGGGACACTCTCAGTCTCTTTAGCCGTGTGTGTGTCTGTGACCGCCCTGTCGTGAAATAAACACTTAGATCATCCCACAGGGTCTTTAATGTGATTGGCTAAGGGAGCATAGAGCTGCGTTCAACAAAAGGTTTTAATAACCTGACTGTGGTTATATTAGTCAATTTCAATCTGTCAGCAGGTAATGAAGCAACCTATAGAGGTGCTGTAAAGTGGCTATTAAATGTTTAAACGTTCTGAATGTAAGAAATGTAAATACGATAATGCATGCCTTCCCAGTAATAAAATACAATCTGTGACACAGTACCCTAACTAAAGTGCAGTCCTAGTCATTCCCAAGGAAACTACTCCACCTACTGCATTTGCCTTGAGTGTTAAAGGTACAAATATATGCAGAGTTTTTGTTCATTCACATTGTGCTGTAAAAGGGAGGCACCCCCCAGTCAGGCAGCTCTGCTTGCGTAATCCTGGGCGGATTGCTTTAGCTGCAAAGCTCGGGCTGCTGAGGTCACCAGCAAAGCTGCAAGTGACTTCACTTTTTATGAGGGAAATGTAATTACCAGTACATAACGAGAGAGCCGTAAGTTGTAAAGCAGCCACTTCTCTGCACGCCTGGCTGTGAGCGAGCTTACTATGCGGTAGCTGTCTTTCAGCTTGTGGCATCTAAGCGAAAACTACTCCGCAGCAGATATAAGCAGAGTGCTTAAATGACATAAAAGGGGACCATTTAGGCTTTAAGTTGTGTTTCGGGGCACTTACTAAAATGCTGTTTTCCCTGCAGTTTAATGTTTCACTATAAAGAGACAAGAGGAATTTGACCTCACAAGTTGCTCAGAAAAAGGCATCATTAGCGATAATACCTGACACCTACTAACAAAACATACATTCCCTTGTCATTACAAACCTCAGAGACAACACAGCAGGGTTTTCAGATTATGGTTTCGCTAAGTCACATGTTGTGGAGAGGTACTGAGGTCTTTCGTGTTGTGCAAAGCTTTCCCATTCCTGCGGATTCCCTTGGAACATGCTGGCATCCCAATTCAATTTGCCCTCAACTATCCAATAGCAGCTGAAAGTGCTAAGCAAGGCTCGTGGTAATGTTTGCCGGATACCGCCACTGTTCCATGAACACAATAGACAAACAACACTGCCCTAAAGTGCCTGAAGGAACCAAACCAGCTGCTTTCTCATATGTTGACATGAGAGTGTGTGTACACATAAGAGGGTAATGTTCACTGAGAGTCAGAGCCAACATCATTCATCATTGTCAAACACTGTGGATTTGCTACAATATATGATAATTCCTGTGAAAAAAAGCAGAAATAAATATTGGTTTTCAATTTCTTAATGACATAATGCTTCCACCTTCCACAACTGAAACGATTTAGCATGTTTTGGGGTATAAAACTAAAACAAACTACAAAGCAACGATTTACTGCTGCACTGGGTCGTAGAACAGCCTTTGACTGCCAGAATGAATTTAGTTTGCAGTCTGTCCCCTATGATAGTACAGGCATAACAGGCTGCCGCACCAAGAAACCCCCTGCCATGGCTACACAACAGGCCAAGATGTATTTTTAAATCTAGTGGTTACATTCACGTCTGTTCGAGTTCTCCTAAACATCTTGCAGGTAGAGCCAAGAGCTTCTCTTGTTGACGCTGTGCAAAGATGCATCCACTATATTTTTTACATTAAGAATGAGAACCAGCCATTCCCTGGAAATAAACTTACGGCCGTGTGATTTGTTCACTGCTGTCTTTAAAAGCACCACTTAATTGCTCCTCCTCCCTAGCTCAGTGAGAGCTAGAGCAGTGTTAGAGTGACAGTGTGTGAATGAAGAGAAGGACCAGCGGTAAAGAACAATTCTGTAAATCGGAGAAATCAAATGTTCCTCTCTGGTTGTTACACTGCAGTTAGCTCTAAAACACGAATAAATGTGGTCACTCCTCCACACAACCCTGTAGGAGGGATTTTGTAGGAATACAACTGAAGTTCACATTTTTCCTGTCTGCTTCTCCGTGGTCTTTTTGCTATGCAGGTGTGCGTCTTTCATTACTGTATATAGTATTAATTGGTAGGAATATTCTGGCATGTATGCCATCAGCATAAACAGCCGGTTAGAAGAGGAAAATCATAGAGGGCTTTAATAGAGGGGAGAAATATCTGAGTGCAATAAAAACATCTTTTTAATACTTACCTTGTTTTATTTGACCTTTACATGGCATTTGCTGACCAAAAATATTGCGCAAAACATCTATCATCCTTTTGCCCCTGTACCTGACAAACTTTCTCAGGGAAAAACTGACTGTGCGCTTACTTTGTGAGGAGCTCGTACAGACGTTGGTGTCCTCGTGAAGCTGCAATGTCAGATGGGGTGTGGCCTTGTCTGTTGGTCAATCGCAGGGCTTCTCTGGCTCCAGGCTGCCGCAGCAAGAAGTGCGTGACCCGAAATAGACCTCGACGGGCTGAGAAATGCAGCAGAGTCTCCTGCGGATTCAGGTCTGAGGAATAGAGCACAATAAAGAAATTAATACTGAAAAACAGTATAAGCCCGAAAAATAATCAGAGGAGTGCATCAGTGCAGGCAGCCAATTCCTGGTACAGTAGCAGACATACCATCACTTGCAGCAGCTTGGCAACGCCACCGTGTTGCCTAATTAAACTAGTACAGGGTCCACAGTGACCCAGTACAACAGACCTTTATACATTTACAGACTGATGAAACAGTTGGCTGTTAGTCAGTCACAATGGATCTGCACGCATAGCTTTAATCTAAAAATACCAGTTGACAGCGCTTTTAAAACTGACTATATCAAGCTTTTGACTTTCCATAATACACTACTTGTATAACAGTCACAATTAATGTGTTTATTATGTTCAAATCATGGCAACAATGCCAAAATTGCATGATGCATGTGATGAAATTAAACTAGACGGTTTCTTTTAAACAGAGGTGAGCCATGCACATTTTAATTAAAGTCCAGTACGGGCCGCATACATCAGTCAAAGTCCTAATAACATGATCAAACACTGCAAACACACAGCCTCGCCTCCCCTCCCCCCTGATGCTCATCCACAAAGACAGTAATGGGGACACACACACGCACAGGCCTCCGTCTTTCTGCCAAATAAGCAGGGCAATGCTGTCTTGTTGGTTATGTTAGAAAACCTTCTCTCTTAGAGTTCAATCTGTGTAATTAAATCTTTCTCTGTGTTCAATGTGAACGATTATCCAGACAATTCTAAGACTACAAGAGTTGCCTAATCTTCTCTGTTACAGTCCACTGGGACTGACATATTAATTGTCAATTGAAAGGGCCATCATGATATCAAGCTAAGATGAGCTTTTTTAAGAAAATGGAATGTAAATTCTGTAGCTCAACATATGTTAATTTCACAATAACCATGTACATGGTAGAGGGTAGTGTTCTGTTTAACAAATCTTCTGTCATCAGTACATGGCTGTAACATTAGAAACTAAAGGAATAGAAAAGATAAAAGATCTACAGTAGTATACAGTATCTCTTCACTGTTGTGTGTTACAAACACAAAAGGTTATTCTCTTTCATTTGAATTTAGGGATTTTGTTCCTCCAGTACCCTTACACAAAACCACATTTTTATTTGAGCAAACAGGAAAATCTCTTTTTCACTTTAACACAGACAAGCAGCTCTATCTTGCAATTCCACTGTGTTTTTATGCAATTCCTTTGTGATTTTTTTCCAGGACTTTCTTACTGTGCCTTACGCAGCAAACAGCGAAAAGAAAAGGAAAAGACGAGAGAAACAGGTCAAAGACGCATTTTAGTTTTTGTCATTGACAATGCCGGTTGTTTCTACTGATGGTAGATTTCATTCCATTTACTGTGTGCCTGACTGCACTAGCCTGCCCTGATGAACCTCAAGCTAATTGGTCAAATTTAATGCTCCACTTGGTTAAACTGTGTCGGACTAGAATGAGAGGTACCAAACAGGCGCAGGAAATACTTTATTGCTGGGAATGATGGTGATTCTTTTAAAACCAGCAGCAGTAACAGCCATGAGCTTTTTGTACTATGCCATTTGTGAGGTCTGGAAGAAGAAGTACCAGCTACATGCTGCAATACAGAAACTGCTTTCCCAAAGTCACCATGAGCATCAAAATCACGTTCATGGTAGCTATTGGCCTTATTTATGAGTTGTAAAGAAATAACCTCTGCTGTGAAAATGTAATGGTTAGCGTAACTGGATACTGTAAATAGACGACCCGAAAGCAGAAGCCAGGAATCAGACTAACGGATGTGAACAGATAATCAAAACCCAGGTAAAAAAGTGACAAATGGGGATAAATAATTACAAACCAGGCCTGAAAAGAATGAACATAAAAACCCCAAACTCAATCCCTAAAACAGAATCAGATTAACGAGGACAAGCCAAAGCAAACAAAGGACAGGAGGGAACAAAGACAACAACTAAACTAACAAAGACATACAGGTGGCCAACGCACCTAGTCTACATGTGTTCTCCTTGGTGTGTTATTGAGAGACACCTGAGAGGGTCCCCGAGACTCTTGAGCTTCCACTGGTTCCATGTTTGGATAGTGTGTAGTGTAATGTTACCATAACTGAATAATATAACTAGAGGACCCAAAAGCAGAAGCCAAGACACGCAGAGTGCAGAAGGCTTACCATTAACACATGAACTACTGATAGTTATAGAATTAACACAGGTAATACTGATACTATAATAACAGCACAACATTTGAGGGGAGCACAATATCAACTCAAATGCAGAGACTTGGACTATAACTAAAATCAGTCTAAAGATACAAAATCAACTCAGATAACAATATTATCTTAAAGGCAGAGACACTATAAACAGAAAATCTCTCTTAAAGAGGAGATCAATATAGCAAACAGAAATTCACTCTCAACGAGGAGACCAACAAACCTACTAGAACAATGAACGGACTCACGTGCAGCATCAAAGGCTGGAGATCGGGAAAATGCTGAACAAGATCAGCCACCATGAAACACTAGCAACCCCAAAACTCCACACAAGGGCTTAAATACAAACATGCAGGGTTAATGCTGATGATGATGAAAGGCTAAGGGTGAGTGCACTGGTAACCAGCGGAGGAGGGATACCCAAACAAAAAATGTCTACACAAAAGATAAGGCAGAAAAGATAAGGCGGATAAGGGTGACTGTGGCACAGCAGGCAGCGTGTTCTTCTACCAATCATCCAGTTGTTGGTTCAATCTCTGGCTCCTCTGGTCACCTGTTGAAGTGTCCTTGAGCAAGAAACTGAACCACCACTTAGTTGCTCCCTGTGAGTGTTGGCCAGCTGCATAGCACCTCCCCCATCGGTGCATGAATGTGTGTGTGAATGGGTAGATCAGAAGGGAGTGTAAGGTGCTTTGAGTACCAACAGGTAGAAAATCGCTGAATAAGTGCAGGCCATTCACTATAAGAGCAGTGAAAAACCAAACAGGACAAAAACACACCCAACTTATTACACAAAAAAGAGGTTGAAACAGAAAAATGTGTACCCTGAGCTTTAATCCAACCACGGTAATAAGCAATGTAAACATGCTAACATTCTAAAAATAATAATTCATTACTACTTATCATCAGCATGTTTGCCTTGTCACTACAAGCATGTTAGAATACCAACATTATATATTTCCCATAAAGCACTTCACAGGGCTGCTAGACTGACTCTGACAGTCTTGACAGTGAATGATGTGAACAATTATTGGAATATTAAAAATTGAAACAGATGATAGACATATATTATTGTTACAGCAGCAAACAACAAAGGCCTATGGACACAACAGATCAGATCCCAAACAACCACGACATTAGTACTAATAAACAAACCACAGTCAATGGACAATTTGACACAATGTTCCTAACTAGCGAATTACTTGGGCGTTCACCATTTTTAATACACCAAAGGACAATAAATGGCTGGCTATGGAGAGATCAGTGACTGCTGTGTGTCCACAGCGTGAAGGATGACTGAGATAAACCACCATCACCTCTACCTATAGTCTGCTGCAATCCATCATCTGACAGATCTGATAAACAGAGAGCAGTCGCACACCTCTTCCCTCCCCACAGTTCACTGCAGCTGAGCGTCTTGAATTGAAGTGGTGACATATTGTGAAGCAGAGCCTATTAGAGCGCACATCACTCACCACAGCTGGAAGCTTCCTTCCACATCAACAACACAACTGACTGGCAATTCAAAACAAGTGTGTGCGTGTTTGTGTATGTGCGTGTGTGTATGTCCATCCATCTCTAAAAAGCCAAAACACATTTCACAACAGCAACAAGTGGCTCTGATCTAATCAGACAGGAGGTCATTACAGACAATTGGATTTAATTAGTTTGCTTTTCAGGCACTAAAATATGAATGACTAAAGCATTTCCAGAAGCACATTGACTTCAATCTCTGCTACAGACTGAACTAACAATTTTTTGGTTAGTTATGTCTAAAATCATGCTGGTTCTGCTGGTTTGGTCGAACATCCAAGACCAAGTTAAACCATAAGCCATTATCTTAACAGCAGCCAGAGGCAGAGGCTGCACTCTAACTACTCCCAAAAGTCTTGTTTATGCTGCTTCACAGAGAGCAATTATCTTGCAGAGTTTATCATCCCCATCAGCTCATTTGGCTTCCTTTAACTGATTAAAGTCATCAGAGTCAATGGCTGGAGAAAATTGGCACTTTCATTTTAATAAAAACGTATGTTTGTTTGCACTGACATCGCCATTTGTCACAGCCCAAACTGCTGTCTGGCTGGGCTGCAGCACAGAGATACTTCGTTTATTCACACCAACACCAGTGTCACATGAATGTCCATATTTAGACAAATGTTCATGCTGGCCTCCATCCAATGTCAAGCGCTGCTTAAAAAGGAGATTGCAAGAAAATATATAATTCAGTAATTTATTACACATTCATAAGCCCTTGCTGATAACTAAAGATTTTTTGTCTACTGCTTCAACTTAAATTGGTTTTAGACTTGTACAAACGGTTAATACAGCAGTTGGCATCTATTCACAGTTATTTATTTTGTAATGCAGAGTAACTGTGGGTTAAAGCTTAATTTTAAAAACCAGGTATTGTTGCTGAGTCATGCTGTTGAAATTCAATGCAGAAAGCTTGCAATAAAATGGTTTTGCTTGATATGGGTTACTAAACCTTTCCTCAACCTGGTTATGCAATCTTCATTATGAGCAATCTCAACTGGAATCAGAAACTTGTGTACCAAAACAGAAGACATGTAAACTATAACAGTTCTTGTGGTCTCCGTGTTGTGGCTTTGACTTTCAGTTACATTTCCGTTGGGGTTCATGTAAACTATGCCCCAGCCTATGGCAGCTACTTTCATAGGATGGATAAAATTTAAAAAATATTCTAAGATAAGTAATTTGAAGAAGTTGTTTTGTATCTTGTTATAACCAACTGAATGACCTATCCATAAAAACAATTTGTTATTAAAATAATGTAACAATATGCAAAGCTAGAGCCTGCCATTACACACCGTATTGATACTGTCCTGTAGATGTGCTTGATCACATTATTTGTATATGTTATTAAAATTATTTGTATTTTTATAGATGTCCTCGTGAGTCGATAGCATTCTGCAGTTCTTGGTTTGCATTGTCAGCAGCTTGCTGGATACAGGCTAAGCAGGAACTACTAAAGATCAATCACACAGTGGTCACTCAATATTCCTCTCACACAATAACATTCATTTACAATTTTTAACAAATGATGCATTGCCTTTGATTATAGTTATTTAAATAAAAAACTTGAAAGTAACTCCTGCTGAGTTTGACTCATTAAAGCCATTTTCAGATTTGTACCAGATTGTTGAACTACTCTTGACATTAGCCGGAGGAGCTGTATCAGAAAACAGCATCTGACCATAATCTCAAATGGACTATAGCCTACCAACTCCCTAATAAAAAATCTGTGACTGAGCCCATCTATGAACCGAGCAGATCAGGTGACTGGAGAATTCACAGAAAAATAATGATGCTACTTCGATGTGATGTAACAGTTATGACTCTTACCAGTTAGGTTAAAATATGGTCAGAAGAGTAAAATATATCATTTGTCATTATGTCAGTATGTTTCTGCAACAGTGAGTGGATATACTGGCTGACTCAGACATTTTACAATTAGAAGAAATAGCATGTCCTTCAGTCTCACCATAGCTGTTGGTAAGTTTGTTTCCAAGTAAGCTCCATCCTGGAGGCAACACCAGGTGGTGGAGGGCCAGAGCCAGGCTCTCATCCAGACGTTCACACTCCTGCAGGGGAATCTGACACTCATCCAGCAGCAGAGCCCCGTCAAGGCCGTCAGGCCGTCCCGCTGTGCTCACCTGTGTGATGGGTGATTTCAAAAATGAGGTGGGCTTGGAGATGAGGTTTAATGAAGTAGATTCACTCAATTTAAGAAGCTAAACATAAGAAAATTACATAAATGCATCAACTGTAAGGTCTAAATTTAATGCAAGACATCACACTTCGATGTGTTTATCAGTACTGAGCTCACACTGGCACTGTGCATAAATTCCATTAAAAGCTTTAGGTCTGAGTGCTCAAGACTTTTTATTTTATTTATTTATTTTTTTTTGTTGTTCCTGGCAAAGAAAACTATTACATTTATATGGAATAATAAATTATTCTGAAGAAAATGAATTATTTAACTATTGTGAGACATCAATACTTGTCAGGGAACAAATAACATGACAATCTTTGTCAATCTGCCCACGTTGCTGCATCACTTGTAAACACTGGTAACCACTTGTCTCCTCGTCTGTGAAAAACTTTGGTTTTCTGGTTATTTTATAGCTGATTTTAAAACATAAATAACAAGTGTTTTTGCTTACCAGGAACTGGGCCATGTCAAAAGCCAAATCTTGAACAAAGCTGAAATGATGCTCAACCATTGGAGCCGCAGCCCCTTGACAGGCCTTTGGGTCCACTGGCGGCTCTAGGACACCTCGGCTTACAGAAAACAAGGTGACCGAGACCATCTCACAGCAGTCATGAGCTATGAGGTAATACGGTGAAAAGGAGAGAGAGGAAGGGAAAGGGGAAAAAAAGGAATGAGGACCAAACAAAGACAGAGGCTGTTGTGTACTCATATTTTATACTTGTGTTTTATAAGATTTTTTTTTTCAGAATCAAAGAAAAAATGATCAGTCTGTCTATGCTTACGACCAAGTCCATCATGTGCTTTAAACTGGCATTTCATACAGTACTCTTAAGTGTGTTTTTGGCATAAGGAATGTGCTCCATGACGTGTCAGACAAACAGCCAGAGAGGGTGATCGGCTGAAACCTGCCCTCACTGCAGGTTCTGCATGTGCCTAACGTGTTCGGGGAAGACTATGGCCAACTCTCTTACCATAGACAAACTCCACTTGGGCAAGAGGCATTTTTCCATCTAGAACAAAACTTTATGCCACCAGAACATTTTCTTCCTGACTGCTGTTGGCCTCATCAATAAATCCCAGGTCATCCCACTCTGACTCTGGACCCACAGCCCACTAACACTGTGCCACATTAATGCTCTTCTTGCTGTATTATTCCGTTGTTAATTTTTTTTTTTTCTGGAGGCATCACTACACAGAAGTGTAATCCACATCTGCATATAGAACGATATCTCTACCATATCAGACCCATTTATTAACAGTAACACACCTTTTATTCAGTGTTGCCTCTACAAATACAGCTCAGTGGATGGGCAGTTCATCAATTACGAAGGTTCTAAAGATTTGCTCAATGACATCTCAGTCCATGCTAAGGTAGAGACTCAGTTGATATGCAGTGATTTTCCCAGGCCAACAACCTTCCATTTAGTCACAGGACCTGTCCTTTGGAGCTCTGAGCAATGTGAGTCCTGATGAAGGAAGCAGTGAAGCAGAGCTAATCTGTTAGCAGAGTAACAACCCCCCTCCCCAGACGGCTGTAATTCAGTCGAGCTCTTAACAAGATAACACTGTTTATCATGGCCTTCCTTCTTTTTTCCTGTCCAGAAGGCAAACACAAAATTAGTTCAACAACAAGTTTCATATTTGTTCCGTCATATTTTCCTGAAATATTCCTACCATACAAGTTTATTACAGGGCCATCGGTTCCTTTTTCACCGAATATAAACTTTGAACCTTCATCTTTGTGTTGCCAGTTATTACCCATTCTAGTACTGTAGCTTTGACTAATAGCTGTGACTAAATATGTTCACTTTTGCAAGTAAAATAAAGTGGGAAGTGCTCCAAGAAAAATGATCAATGATCCAGGCTCAAGAGATCCTGAAGTAAGGTGCTTTTTCTTACTTCAAAACACATTAAAATGTTGATTTAAAAATGAGGACAGTGGTGGTGGATGATTAATCATTTATTACTTTGACTTTCTTCCTGAGCTATAACTCCTGCCTGCCCTATGCTTTCTGTGTGATTTGAGGGTAGGATAACACTATTCCCATTTTAAATACAACTTTTGCTTTTAACAGCCTGTGATATTTCAACATGTGTTGGCACATCTTAATGTTTACTCTGTGCTACAGCATACAGATAGCTACAGAGGACTCACCACTACAGGCGACCTCACTTTGTTTTCACTTTTCTTCAATGTTTATACATATATTTTCAATGTTATGTGTTAATGGTGGGCAAATGTGAGGTTTTGGTGCTGCATTGTGTAAACAATAGTTGCATGGACTTTTTTTATTTACCCACATTAGTGTGGCTAAATAAAAAGTACAATTATTGCAATTATTGCAGGGTTTTGCCAGCAAGGACCTCTACTAAATATCACAGGCAAACATGAGGGCAGAATTAAAAATAGATTTAACCTAAATGCTGTAGGTGGAGCCACCTTCCTGCAGGTCCATTAGAGGTGACAAGGAAGCTGCAAGGCATTGTGGGTGGGGTGGCTTACCAGGACACATTGCCTGCAGGGTGTCATGACTGCTCCTTAGGGTGCTGGTCAGGTGTCTTTGTGAGCTGCCAGAAAACAGCAGGAAGTAGTCCACGCCCTCCTCTTCAGCAGCCAGCTCCTCATCAGTGAGCTGCACTGTGATAATACACCGCCCCTGCAGAGACAGGCATACAGTGACAGGAAACAAGACAGAAAAGAAAAAGAACACACACAAGCAATGAACACAGGAGCAAAAATAAAACAAGAGATAATTAGAGAGGTACATTTGTGTGTGTATTAATATTTCACAGTATAAAATGGTTGCGATAAATCTGGTTTGTGTGCTACTATGGTGGATTGTTTTCCATTATTTTCAATTATTAAATATTTTTATATTCTCATACTTGATTTGTGAGGCTTGTACATGTGAGCATTCAAACAACCCTCTGCAGTTATAATCTTTTACTAAAGTAAGCATTAGGAATGAGGAGGTTCTGTAAAACAAACAAATTATTTTAATTTAGGCCTAATGAAGAGGTATACACACCCTGTTCTCACACTAGTAGTTTGGATGATGCAGTAAGAAGCAGGCGGCTCTAACTGTGAAAGCTTTTGGATGTGATTTATGAAGTCAGACTGGGGGGTGGTTGGGAGGTACTGTACGTATCCTTACTACACACATGGGAACAAAAGGCAGGATTACAAATGCGTCCTTGAAGACAGTCAGTGTTAACCCTTAACATCTGACAGTTTAGAAGACCACATAACAGGCAAATGAACATCTAATTTAAGTCAGTCCTATTCTCTAGTAGCTATATTTTGCAGGTATATCTGTGGCTGTACAATATTTAAAAATGATCAAATGAGTGTAATTCAACAGCAGCTGGTAATTTAAGATTAATTTAAGGCTTGCCTAAAATCCTTAGGAACTGCATCTAGCAAACATGCAGATCCCAGATCTTAAAGGGGCCAGAGTGTAAAATGCTGCATGAAGGCTCCCAGTCATCACAGCACCACACTTGTTTATAGCAATTACACTAATGCCTCAAAGTTAATATGGTAAAGATTTATTGATGTAAAAAAGCTTCACATGACATCATTAACAAACAGGCAGGAGGGCGGCCGACATTGATAAAACGTGGAGGAACAGCTTGACTTTCTGCAGGGATCTCAGTCGGGTTAAGATCACAAAAGACGAGGAAGACGATAAAACAGTCTGTGTATTAACGACTGTTCACTGGTAAACAGTAGCTGTAATTAGTAATTTACTTGTAACTGCTACACTTTCCAGTTTGTGATGAAAAAAAAACCAAACCAAACACATTCCGTGTGCACTGGCCTGTAGCATGGATTCTACTATATGAGCTGTAGCCAGACATGTATTAAATATGTATTAAAATAAAAATAAAAATTATTTGTCAGCTCTAGGTGCAACCACTTGCTTTAGACGCTTGCTAACTAGCTTGTTTCTTAACTACACACTTAAACTAAATTTTTAACTACATTCTTTAGTAGAGCTACAGTTTGAGAACTACTGGTTGCTAATTTTATTATGTGGTTGCTTTATTGTATTTGCCCACCTTTACATATAAGAAAAACCTACCAAATATTATCTGAGATAGCATTTTTTTTCCAAATGACAGATTATCATCATCCCTCCTCTTCCTCTGCTCTGCTCATCCTGAGGTTTCCTTCTTTCCCCTAAAATTTCTTTGTGGGAGAATTTCTCTTTATCTGATAGGAGGTGTCAGACTGTGAAGCCCCACTGAGGCAAAATTTCTTTGACATTATGAGATGTTGCTTATATGATGTGTGAAACAACTTAAATTGCCACAGTACATGAAAGGGGTACCTAAACAAAGTTGACTTGAAATAACGGCTTTTTCGCTTACAGCCCTGAATGTAAAACCATACAGTCTCGAAATATGTGTATGTTAGACAGTAAAACTAGGTTACAACAGAAAGTCTGATTTTACATTTTTCTTTAAGATACTTAAAACAGGGATTAACTGACAGCTTTCCAGAAAGGGCCAGGACCCAGGACCCCCGAGTGTGTTTCCAGGCACTTAAGTAACCATGCTACAGTGGGTTATCTCAAGTGAGCTGATTTCTTAATGGTCTTGTACACATGAAACCTGGTTTTTGTAATCTGGGTAAAGGATTCAGGAAACCTAATTTCCCCAAGTGCACTTCCCCTCAGGAATGTCTATTCCTCTGCCATGTATATGCATAACTCTTTCTCTATTAATAATTTGCAAGGGCGCAGACTACACGAAGGATGAACTGTAAAAAGGGGGCTAAATAACGGGAGAGATCATTACACACCGTGCTGCCACATCATTTTTTTATTTTCAAACTAAACCTGAAACACAAAATCGTTCACAGCTTCCCAGTGGCATTTTTCTATAAACTCAAGCATTTGTGAGCTGTGAAACAGAGCTCTGTTCTTCCTCCTATACGCATACACACACAGCGGGAAAAACAAACCAGGAAGCAGTGTCTTTGTTTACGGAGATAGCAGAATAATCAGAGAACTGTATTTTCAGCACTATAAGTTGTGTTTTTCCAGTCATCTGACTGGTCCTGTGACTTGTATTTTAAAATGACTTTTTATCTGTGAATCTACTGTAATTTTGCTGAACTGTTGACACTGACTAATTTCTTATGAAAACTGTTCCATGGAAAAAGATTTAAGTTTTATGTTTACAATAAACAATAAGTGTAAGTGGGAATTTAAACTGAAAGCAAGATGTTGGCAACACTATTCCAATCAATCCATAACAACTAAGCTGCATTCAGCACGACTGTCCTCAGAACAGCAGTCTCTGTGTCTGTGACAGAGCGCAGCAGCCGGACAAACTGCCATCAGCAGGCTGACCGAAAATAAAGAAATAACTGAAGAAAACAGTTCTTATGTAGCTTTGCAGAAATAAAATTAATAAAAAAAATCTGTGAGGTCTTTATTTACATTTGTTCATTTCATTGATTTTCACATGCTTGCTGACAATGGGAGGACAACTGGGAGATGCGTCTTTCCCAAGGACACTTTAGGTTGCAGCCAGGAGGACTGGTGGTCGAACCACTGACCCTCTGGTTTGTGGACAATAAATCAATAAATCAATGATTCCAAATAAAACCATGGTAATTTCAATGCACATTCAGCTAGTAAAAATTCCCCATCATCATCAGGAGTAAAAAAAAAAAAAAAAGTTAACGAATGTATAGAAATCAAGTTATAAGAAAATGATGAAATTATATCAGCGCAAAATGTTGCATCCCCCTTGATGAGCCCTCTGGATAATAAACTTTATTATTTCAAAAAAGATGCTGTCAACGCTCTCAGGAAGTTTGATGTGTGGCAAAAGGTGTGTTAAATTGGTGGCTAGATCTCAAAGGGCAGCCTCAGAAATTTGCCGTGAGCAACTAAAAGAACTGGATGAAAAAAATGCTTTCAGAATACATCAAAATAAATTTTTAAGCCTTACTAAAGATGTAGAGTGATATAAAAATATTTTTGCATTTAGGGATACCAGTACCAACTCCGACAACCATAATCTGCTCAATTTTGGTGCACGATAAGCATATAAAAATTGTGTTTAATTTACAGCGCATTGGACCCGCACATCTCATAGAAAAAGGATCAATCATTCAACTACGGCAGCAGTTAAGTCATAAACACGCCAACTGGATCGCTTTTAATCCTCCAAATGTATGGCTGAGACCGGCGTGCTGCACTGAGGGGCTTGAAAGATTTAATCTGGATAATGCTAGGAGTGTTTTACTTGGACATTTTTGTCCACACATACACCTCCTCCTAAAAGAGTCAGGATAACGTCAGAATTCCAGTACATCTCTGAAAGGGGTTTAAAACTGGTTTGAGTTGAGGTGTTGAATTAGAATCTAAATTCTTCAGACTTAAATCCAATTAAGCACCTGTTTGATGTGCCCCACCTCACAGGGTACAAGACTTCAAGGATCTCCAACTGATGGCTTGGTGCCCGAAACTACGAGTCTGTTTTAGTGGCAAAAGTCGGACAGAGTATAGTTATGGAGTTATGGCTGATCGGTGCATTTGGTCATAGATCGCAGGTACTGTATGTTTAACTATAGATGAGAGAGGAAAACTGTCAGAGTCAATCATGGTGGACGTTTGCTGAGGTTTGTTCATACATGGATAAATACATGCTCATTGTGCACTCTGTTTTTTTTCCAAAGTGACAATTGGAAGTGTTGTGGTTGAGTACTGTGGGGTATAATGTGGTGTCATGTGAGGACAGAGAGAGGAGGAGAAACAATGAATAAATGGAGATATTGTTCAGAATTAGCTGTTTTCCACTGGGGGACTGCAGCTTGTTGACACCAAGGATGGATAATGGGACTTTTCATCCCACTTAATCTGAACAGTGTTGCAATCTTTTCACCATTCTACATAAACGGCCTGATGTGACAGCCACTGTGGACCAGTGTGGGAAGGGCGAGCTAAACAAAGTCAAAGGTGTTTCCTCCTTCTCATACAAAGTGGTAGCCCAAGGGCCTTGTTTCATACAGGGGGATCAGCAGGTTTACAGCAGTGAAGCTAGCCAGAAGCTAGGGGATTGACAAGTCCCTATTTGGCATGTCACTGCTGCTGCTGAGCCATGTGAGGGGGGGAAATGTGTTGAAAGATGACCATAGCCCAGAGGCCAAAGGAAGAGAAACAGCCAGAAGTAACCCTCTGAGAGCCAGGACTGAATACATTGACTTGAAGCATGAAGGATGCAGAGATTTCTACGCACAGAGAGCCTTAGCCTTAACAAGCCGAGCAGAGGCACTGGCATAAATGAGTTACAGATGGGTGGAAGCCAGCAGGCATGACATTCTCCCCATTAAAAACTCATCTCTTATCCCGGGCCCAGATTGGAAATTAAGGTTTGGTGCTACTGAATGGATTGGTACCTCAGTGGATTTGTGAGCTTGCACTCCATGTGAAAATGAAAACATATTAGTGTGAAATAAGTTCCACATCTTCACTGCAAAAAAAAAACTAGAGAGAAACAAAGAAATGATTTCCTCTCTACTCCTGAGGGCAGGTGGGAAACGTCCTCAGTCACAACAACAACCTGCTGCATTTTGACAGCAGTTTAAATGACTTCTGATGGCAACACCATATACTTTTGTCCAAATGTATGTCCACCCATCATATTGTTATAAGCAAAAGGTTTTTTTAAATACCTGAAATCAGACTAAATAAGACATTTCATAAATTCACCGCTACATGTTTTTATTCCTTATGATTTTGACCTTTTCAACCTTGCAATACGGCTACAATGCATGAAAACTAATTTAAATATAAGAAAGTAAAGCAAGGACAGGGCAACTGAATAAGATCGCTGTCAGTGCTTTTGGAGGCAGGGGGTGGAGGAGAAACAGAGATGTGAAACATCTGCTGGGGCCACCAGCTGCACAGGGCGAACAACCACTGCAAACTGTATAAAAAAAAAAAAACACACACAAACTGAAAGTATTGAGAAGTACAAATAATAGCTACAACAAAGATACAAAAGTGAAAAAAATCTAAATGACTCTTGTGTGTGCAGGTTAATTATAAAAACAACCGAGCAGATTTAAAGCCGTTTCTGTGCACAAATGGATGTCTTTCAGCCACACAGTATGACTGTTCTGTCTGCTGGTAATAAGTACTTAACAAAGTGACCTGCTGGGGTATTGACCTGCTAATCATGGAGCTTCAACAAGGAGCAGGCGGCTTTTAAGCAACATCAAAAGAACAGCTGGAGGCTACGGACCCAACCCCCTCGTTTTGCATATGCATGTGTGAGTGTAACCCTTTCTACACATCCAGCAACTGCACCGGGTTTAGAGAGCCAAGCAAAGCTGGCGTTTGACTTTAGGCCTTGTTCAGACAGACTTTCACTGCAACATTAATTTGTAACATGAATACTCACTTTCTGGTGTTTACATGAAGATCTTAATGACCACAAACTAAATAATTATTGTAAAAACTTTCCTGAGGTATAAAATCTGGTCAATGAATAATAAACGGCATTGTGCTGTTTCCTCCATGAAACAATCCGTTCTTGCTTTTTTAAATTTTAATACACTAATGCTTTTACATTTACTGTTGACAATCTTCAGTAGGCTCCTTTTCAATGATGATTTCAGACCTTATTTTGCAATGTAATATTATATTCTTCCCTCTCTGGGGTTCTGCTTGCACAATGTGGTTTGCTGCGCCCAAACAAACTGTAAATTTTCAACATATTATACATTCATGTGATATTTTGAAAAATTCTGCCTTTGTCCTTTGTCTTTGTCCTGTTGCACAGAAACTGCTGTAATAACAATAAAACAAATGTACTATGAACAAAATGTCAGAGGTGATGTTCTGTAAAGAAAGTTAAGAGTTTATGGCTACACTTTCCTGACAGTGTGATTCATCCTTGCTGGCATTTACACATATTGTATGATTTTGTACGAGCAAGTCAGGACATCAGAGGGTTTTCTTGGAAGCAGAATACTGCAGATTTTAATGTGGTTCACCCATGAGTTCCCACTAATTTCTGGGAATCTTATCGGTTTGTTGGAAAGATGTAAAAGCAAGACTCTTGTAATCAGTTCCTCACGTGCATCAGTGACAGGTAAAATTGTCAGTAATTAAACTATACAGAAGTTCCAGTTTACAAAGACGGCTTACGTCCTTCTTCCCTGCAGCAGTGCAGTTGAGAAATAGCAAAGAGGTCACAGATTCCATTAAACTGCTTCCATGCCAACAGTCCTGTGTCCTGTGTGAGACATTGAACCCCAACCTGCTCATTTTATTAGAGGCCTCTCTAGATAACACTGTATCTGAAATGCCAAGAACGTAAAAAAGCATGTTTACCTGCAGTCTAAACAGCAGTTGTTCTGCTGTTATGAAAGAGAACAAAATTAAAAAAAAAAAAACTTCCACAAGTCATGCCTACCAAATCATATAACCCTCTACTTTGCATTAATGCTCTTTAGCAACGCTGTAGTTCCTGGGGGTATGTTGTGCCTGACTGACGGGCCAATTGTTTTCTAATGAATCCACCACAACCATAATCTTTGGTTCTATCATTCTATGTAATTGAATACAGAGGCTTTTCATCTATTCACATGTCAGGGTTTAATCAGCCAGCTAAATTTTTTTAGCGTACAATCCCAATTACACAGTAGTTAAATTCAAGCTATAGCATATTTTGATAGTTATGAACAATGACTCTGACCCTGAAACTGATTTGAAAATGTGAACGAAAACCCAATAATGTAGTGGACTGCAACACAGTGCACCGCACACTCCAGTGAGCAACATATCCACTATGACAAGAAGACAAGGTAACAAGATTTGGTGACATTGGTGAAAAAACTCAGAATACCAACGACTGAGATTTGTCAAACTCATTCTTGTATTTTTCTGCTTGGCTACCTTCCATTAGATAATCTTTTAAACACAGCTGTTAAATGGTCAAAAAAGGCCACGACAATAACGCATTAATGTCTACCCTCTTGCCCGGGCAAAGTAAACTTTATGTTCGGGCAAGTGGAATGCATAATGCAGTTGCTCGATCTGACGAGTGAAAAATAAATACAACTGTCTGCAGTGTTTCCCGAACACTTAGTACGGTGTGTCGCCCCTGTACAAACTCGAGCTGCGTGCAGCGTGCTCGATCTTTAGGAGGAGCTATTTTCCTAGAGATAATCGATAATTGTTTTAAGCAAGATGCAATTTCTTTTCCTGTTAAAACTGTTACTTTAAATTCACAACAACAGTGTAGACTCCATTAAATTAATGAAATGTAATAAAAGGGTGGAATAACACTCCTCCCTGTATGTAAATATTATTCATTACTCATAGGACCCTTACTCTCACTGGTGTCATGTCAGTGTTTAAAGTTGCAATATACAAGTGTGTATCAGGCCCTCTAGTATTTTAAATGATTACACCTTACGTTTAACAAGCTAAAGTCAGACTAAAGGTGTTATGTTAATGTCTCATACGTTTGTTTGACGTGTGTTTTCCTGCTGTTCACCTCACTGTCGGGTTTTATGGTGACCTGTGATCACTATTTAGGCTTTCTACGATCTTAAGAAAAAATACAGTTACAACATTGAATCCTTTATTTGTTTTCAACTTTTAATATAAAAGTGCACATCTGGAGACAAATTCAGTAACCGTTTTAAAACCTAAAATACCTCATGTGAATAACACTTTTTTATGACCCTGTTTTTTTGTGGATGACCCCCCATTTTCACCAGCTGAGCCACAGTTGCCCCAACAGTTTTACTGAAAAAAAAAAATACAATTTAAAAGGAGAAGTTCTATTTTTATACATTACATTACATTATTACCATCTCTCAATTTTATGTAGTGCATGATTAATGTTGTGTGAGTGAGTCAGTGTGTGTGTGTTTGTGTGTGTGTGTTTGTGTGTGAATGGGAAGTTTGTTAAGCATTGTTTGTTGCTTTTTTAAGCGCTTGCATAAATGTGCTATAAGTGCCCATTTATCATTCCCAAGAACAAGAAGAATCCGTTTTTATTTTATTTCTATTTTAATAGGTCTATATTTACTATTTTGATTAAAGAAAGTTTGACTTTCAGGCAAGTACAACCTGTCAGCTACTTGCCCACAGGGCAAGGGATATAAATACCTTAATCTCAAGCCCTGGAGTCTCTGCTAGTGACAGATAGGTTTGAAAACAGTCAACTATTCACAGAATATCATGTAAATAAACATATTCAAAAGAGCACACCCACTGCTTAACCAGCCAGCAGTTGCAAAAAGTTAAACTGCCTTGAACTTTTCCCTGTTGTGAAGCTGAGCTCCACTGTAGTGCACAGTGGGTTGTACTGAGCATAACTAGCTTTCCACTGACTATAAATTGGCTCCTGTTGATGGCCCAAACTTTTGTACCTCTTTTAAAAAGGCTTTAAAGGGGTAAATCAGAAAACTTGACGTTCCAATAACAAGTGAAAATAAGAAGCACCATAAGACAGACTGCGTGGTGGGAGCATCAGGGACAGAAAGCTGCAATATGATGACTCCTTAATTAAAATTTAAGGAGATCCGGATAGAGGAAATACCCTAATGTGCAGTTCGTCCACAGCATGATCAAGCATTAAGTTGCTCTATAATTTAGTTATACATTACAATACATTTATACTGTATATACCGAAGTAGTAACGACTCAAATCAAACGAAGCACCAGTGAAACTCTGGACTCTGGATACAGCTTTTATTGTTGGCTTTATGGTTATTTTCTGTAATATCTAAATTTATTGGGTAACCTTTTTCAAATGTAATTTTGTGCTTTGTTTCATAGTGGCGCTTTACATTCCCAGAACTGCGATAATCTCAGAGCAGATGAGACAGCAGTTTCAAGCTTCCTACACGAAGAATGAACATATACGCCTCAGTCCATTGTGGATTGAGAGCCTGATTTTATGCGTCAACCTTCCGCCTTTTAGCACAAGCCATGACACCCTGACTTACAACGTTTCCACTTTTCCTTCACTTGTCTTCTGACTTTTTCCTCTCTTTGTCACTGCCGCAGTTTTCACTCACAATGTAGATTTTCCACGCCTCTATTTAGTGAACCCCTGCTCTACTCTACTCTGCCAGTGATTGGCTGATATTCTCACCTTGACCAATCTCAGTCTTCATGCTTAAGCCAATGGCAACAAGTACTGGACATTCAGAGACAGGCAGGACGTCCTTGTTGTTGAGTAATAGTGTAGAAACAATGTCAGAAAACAGTCACCAGTAGAAATGTAATCTCCACCAATAATTTCTAAAAACTCAGTGATATGTCAGTTCAGGCTCTTGATCCAGACAGAATAGTGTCTTGGTCCGTACCCTAAAAAATGTTAGTTTTATTAAGCGCTGATGTATAGCTTCACATTTTAAGTTTGATGCAGGCTTGTGGTAACAAACTAGGGGTAATGACTATTACATAATATTAATATATTATTGCAAAGGTCTTTGCTGCGGCCTCAGCCAATGGTTTGGACAAATAAAAGACGCACAGGTAAATATAGTATTAATTTATCCTTTTGTTTAACTCAGTAACTGGGCTTTTGAGTGAATCAACACATATTCTGTAATTAAACTGTAAGTATGGCTGGCTGTATGCACATCTGACCAAAACCTGAGAACAACAATGTGAAATTAACTCAGAGAAAATGATTACTATTTTTAATTTGATGGGGGTATCACATAAGGGGATGGAGTCACCATACTAAAATTGTCTCATGTTAGTTGTTCTCTAACAAATCAGAGGAGCCTATTGTTATAATATCATCAGACCATTAAATGGTTCATATTTTAATTAGCATGTAACAGACAATAAGAAAAGTAAAAACCATAATCAATATCTTACAGCTAGCATACATTAAACAGCCACTTTATTGGCAGGCAGTCTGATGTGTCCTCCACTGTTTGCACACCCACACAGTCATTTTCAGTTATTCCAGTTTTCCAGTTTATGAGTCAGGTCAAAATCAGGTGGAGTTATTCCAGGAATTACATGAGATCATCACAGTCGATATGCTAGTTTTAACAACAGTGATAATGGTTTAAGTAGTCCCGCCCTTACAGATAGGGCACACTACACCACACCCATACAGTTCTAAAGAGTTATAAGTACAAAACCTGCGTGGGTGGACTAACAGTATACACCTTGATGTGTCTACACAGTGAAGGAAACAACTGAACTGTGTATACAGGAAAAAGCCTCCAGGTCTAAGTATACTTACATACAGTGGAGCTTGCTGTGGATTGATTTTCATGTCCCTGGAAACTGGAAAGAGAAAACAAATTAGCAGTCTGAACACTGGAATACATCACAATTTTAAAGCAGTACTAATACACTGTTGAGCAAAATTTGGGGGCTGTGCAACAAGCTGCAAAGCAAATCTTAAAGAGGCACTGCACCCTGGTCACTTTCAGACATTTTTGCATTTAAAATGCAGGTTTTGTATAGGTGAAACCCCTTCACTTTCTTTAGTTGCAAATGAAGAAATTCCACTGACCGGTCACTGAAATAATTTTGCGTATTCAATGAACAGCGTTTTTGTAGCGTGCCAATGCACGACACTGGCTACGCAGAAGATATGAGCACACCTAACACATAGGCAGGTGAGCACAGTGACTACTCTTCTGAAGTGATTTTGAAAACAGTTAAATACATTTGTTAATCCACCATGAAAATTATGTTGACAAAGAAACTGCTTTGGTAATAATCCTTTTTATTTTCCAACTAAATAAATATATCATCATTATTTTGGTATTTTCAATTTCACAAAATGCATTGGCATACAGCTCTAGCACCATCAGAACAGCAGTGCCAACACGGGAACAGTTAAGCTTGAGCAATAGTCCGAACACTCATTGGAAGGTTAGTGCAGGAATAAAGAACAGAGACACTGAATCACACTTGGGAACATATACTTATCATCCAACCAAAAGTGTCAGTTCTCTATTTGCACTTGTTAATGCAAAGATGCCGCAGCAATGACGACAAACATTTTGCGAGCTCTAACGCTCCTGCTTCCTGCAATCAGTCTTCAACGGCATAAAAAACAAGGAAGGCAAAGTGACAAAACACACTGCTTTGCCTGTTCTACAAGGGCTTATGCCATTAAGATCAGTTAGCAGGCTTTAGCAGCTCATGTTCACGTTTCATTCCCCCCTCCCGGTCTAGGACGTAGACCTCAAAGCCGTTTTCTCGGCACAAGGTCAGAAGCAGTGAATGTGTAATTACATCCAAAGAAGTGCATTACAGCTCAAGACATGGAGACAAATGGATTGTAAACCCTATTTGTTGAACTTTCTTGAGAAGAGATATCGGCCTGCTTGCATTCATCTTTGAATATAGGGACTTGATGGCTTTGAGAGCCTGTATTCTCCTCAGCATTTGGAGAGACAATTTTCTTTTGTATGCTGTTCCTTGGCACTAAAACAAGTCGTTGCTGCCGGCTTCAGTGGTCAGTAGTGCATTAATCACATGAACCCCACAGTGGGGGAGGCGGTGACAAAAGGCCAGGACCTAATGAGTTCAGCAGAGAACACCAAAAGAGTCAATGCTGGACTCGACAGACCGCTGAAGCGCAGCAAGACCAATTCGCTTTCTGCAGCCCAATCCAAACATTTTTCCACTTTTTTGCTAAATAAATAGGCTCAAGCTAGAATTAGGCGGATCAGGTAAGGGGATAATCAGTGGCTCTAATAATACTCTGGAGTCTAATCCTCTTGCCTTAAGTGCACTGGGCCAGGGACCAGCTTTCTAGCCACATGCAGGACTTTGACTGAGAAGATTCTGACATAATGTCCCCAACAGGCTTACTAGTTGTTTGTGTTTTGATATTTTGGACCACTTGTCATCTGCTCTTTGTGACAGTCACTGAGTATGAGCAGATAGTGGTTGGAGTTTTACTCAGAAATGCTTCAATAAGCCAGATGGATACAACTATGACTGTTGCAGGTGTTGGGCCATTCACATGTCAATTATATGACATGTGATACACCACTACATGACCTATGATAGTCTGTTGCCACATTCATTTTTTTTATATTGACTGCATTTACATGCACTTTAGTAACCAGGGTACCCAGAGAAATCTGCTTTCGCAGGTAATTGGCAAATGGTGTGTACGTGCACTAAAGAAATCTCGGAACGGGAAATCCACTTATACATGCAGAAGAAGAGTAACCCGATTTCTCCTCCTCCTCAGAAATTAATTTGGTAGCCTGTGCACAGTCTTCAAACACTTCTCCAGCTCAAAAGCACTTCATGGAGCTGTTAAGAACACTGTGGTTTTCGTAAGTCAAGAGCAGTTGCATTTACATCAGCAAATTAATGTATTAAATAATAGCTACAGGGCATAAGCACAGAGCATCCTTCCATTTAGCACAGTTTGTAGCTTCTTGTGCCATCCTACCACACCTGAACATTATTTTAAAAATTGATACACTAGGCATTTAGTTGATTCTAAGCTTGGCAGTTGAAAATGACAAAGCAAGAAACACATTGGCATTAACCATCAAGCAACAGGCCGTTTACTCTTACCATGGCGATTACTTTCATATGGCCACTTCTGTTTTTAAGTTTTTGAGTTACATGTAAAGTAAGCTTATTCAAATTTACTGCATCATTACGGGATAAAGGTGTTTGCTGCTTGCTCTGGATTCATGAAGGGGCCCTGAACAGACCACAAAATACTTGATGTGGCTACCAAGATAAGTTAGTGTCCTAGCAGCCAAGCAGACCTGTGTACTAAACTTAATCTACAAGTTGCAAAGATGCCATTACCTAATGCATTAGGTAGCGAGGCCTTAGCAATGAACGTTTTAGCACGATGGTGGCAGAACCAACCACAAATTCCCCAAGAATTACCAAACAACTCTATATTGGTCTCTGAAAAACCCATGAGAAAAAGAAAATCTCCATGTTTTTTGTGTTATACATTTCGTTTCTTCTTCTTTATTTGACTTTTTACTTAACAGCTAGTTTGCCAGACCTGCCTGCCCAAGTCTTTATCTGGAGGTTTTATTTGGCAATAATGATAGAGGTGGGATTCAACAAAACAGGACATCGGGCCAAGCTAACACAATGAGTTAAAAGAGACTATATGCTGTGTGGAGCCATGGAGTTGGGTGTACTTTCTCTGTGGGACTGACTACAACAGCCTCTTTCACAACACAGAGACTCATTTGATTCTATTTTGGTATTAAAAATGTGCCTTAGTGCAAATTTAATATATGTTCCCCAGCCTGTCTTTAATCTATTTTCTCCAGTTAACTCAATGAATCTGTAGTTTGCTACGTATGACAGTTTGTCCAGTCATTCAGAAAGCACACAAGGGGAACAGTGGGCTACATCTGTAAGTCATTTATAACTACAGTCAGTGAATACAGGAAATGTCTGATTTCTTTTTCACACAAGGCTGCTGATTTTTTTCAAAGACGTAAACATGTTCAAAACATTTAAATCCAAATAGATATTTTGGTGCTTCCCAAAATTTAAAACTGAAAACATTCTTATTGGAGACATTTTCTAGTACGGAAATAATTACTCCTACAGTTCGCTAGTCAATGTGTGGTTTTACAGAAAGCAACAGTTTAATGACAATAAACAGAAGTCAATAATACATTTTGAATATTGAAATCTGTCATAGCCTCAGACATATATGCAAATGTTTGCAATCCGTTTTCCCTTTGACAAGAAAGGTCAATAACAATCTGCAGATTGTCTGTGTAATTCAGGAAAGGCCTTTATCTAAATCACAGCTTCTAAGGTAACAGATGAACCCTAAACAAAAATGGCATTGCTAAACCTCATGGCCACCCGACACCTGCTTAGTTAGCACTACCCATTAACTGCACATAAAACACTAGGTACAACCAGCATTTAGCAAAGCTCCTTCAGAGTCTCTGTTATGGAAGGAACTGCCTTTGAACTGCTAATAAAAGACAATTTGCTTTCTCTGCTTTGGGAAGGTCACGAAGAGGTAGGGCATCAGCCAAATTCAAGTGCAGAGGTGCCACAAATCCACCAATAAACCAAGAGACTAAAGACAGTCAATTCAAGGGAGATGGTGATATGCCAAGTTGGGACTGTGAATGAGAACGTTATAACCCCCTCAAGTCCCCTGGCTATCGAAATAAGCCATATTAACCATGTGACTGCTGCATGAATGGGGTTTGAGCAGGATTAGCCTCACAGCTCATTAATCGGACTGTCACCCTTACACCCTTTCCAATAATCAGCTGAGGATTCTCCAACACAACTACATGCAAAGAACACACTGCGTACAATTAATTACAACAGAATAGAATAAACTGAATAAATTTAGTGGCCATGTAACTTATGTTTGCACGTAGTAGGAATTTGACTCTGGTGTCTAGTGCCTAGTTGCCATCACGTTTGATTAAATAACCTAATTCTGCCAAGACATAGGCGCATACAATAAAGTGACATAAATGAATGTCACAGTTTAATATGTGAAAGAGGAAAGCTTTAATCCCTGGGATGAAGTGCATTTACAGTGCATTGCAGAGGGACTGCAAACCGAATGAAAACAAACCTGGTCTTTTCACTTAGTAAGACTAAGTGCATAGTGTATCTTTGAGGTCTTACAAATGTGTCATACATATTTTCTTCTTTTGAAAATTATTTTCATTACTGTTGATCAAGCAAACTACAACTTAAAAAGAACGTTGATCCACTCACAGTTAAAAAAAACTAGCATAACAAAAAGAAAACAACCAAACCTAATCTGTATTTGTTAAGTATTCAGCTTCTCAGCAGAATACTGAATGTACTGACCACCGACACAGGCAACATAGGCTGTTGCCTGGAGTGCAAAATTCCAGTGTATAATAATGTTTTTGTTTTGTTTTTGGCCATTTGGATACTGCAATATACAGTTACTTACTATCAGGTTTCTTTACTCCCATGGTTTTACACCACTTCCACAACAGCCTTACACCAGAGTCGAGCTTAGCTTAGCTTGAAATATGCGGTGTTGGTCCAGTGTCGTCAAAGCTGTCTCTGTACTTACACTTCTAGCAAATGTTCTAATTTAATTTCTCATGGAGAACTTCTCTTTTTCCGGCCATCTCAAGTTAGTTATTTTATTGGATTTCCACTTTTGCTTTATAAACACAAAAATATTTAAAGCAGTGGAATTAGGCAGGTATTAAGATTTCGATAAACACTAAAGTACATTTAAAAAATAGGATAAATAATTTATTGCTATTGCACCAATCTATGAATTTTTACCCACTTTAATGTACAAGAATTTCACTGTTTTGTGAATAAATTTTAAAATAAACTTAAAAATGATCTGTCTTCAGCTGCAGGCTTTTATTTTTGGAATGTTTTAAGGTATTTTTGCATTTTGGGATTTTATGTAGGGGTTTACTTTGTTGTCAAATTTGTTTAAAGTATTGTTTCACTCAAATTCCCACAAAAAAAAAAAAAAAATGAATAAGATAACTTAATTAAATTTGAGATGTGCATTTCTGACACCAACACATTTTTAGTAAAGTTATTCTGAGGATGAAAGAAATGCACAACTTGCCTTGGGCAACAACCCTATCAGAGACAGCCGCACTTTGGCAATGACCTTTACATTTTTGAAAATATATTTTATATTATAAGTATAAGCTTAAATGCATAGTATATCATCATGAAAGGAACGCATCCAGATCCAGTCAAACTAAACATTGGAGTGCTGATACCATTACAACATGAAGTCAACAATGAATTGGTGGTGGCCACAATAAATGAGTGGGTCAGAGTTGGATAAAGGCTTATGTTTGCATCAGAAAAATCTTTTCTGTCAGCCTGGGACAGTGTCTTTAAACTACTAGCAAACTCACATGTTAAGTCCAGGTCAAAGTTCTAGCAGTTGCTAAGAAACTACTGGAAACATGATAACTTCAAAACCAAAAGACTTCAGGAAATAAAATCATTGTAGTTTTATGTGCAATCCCATTCCACCCCACACCCATGATCTACCTAAAAGCATTGCACTGATCTGAGCAATTTTCAGAACTGTTATCACACCTGAAATTGATTGTGTACTTACTAATCTTATCAAGAAACTGGCATCAATATTGGGAAGTAGGTTCAGATTTATTTCCTTACAGTGTCTTGCACTGACGGCATGTCACTAAAAGTCAATATTGTGATGTTTCAAAGTGCATGTATGACTGTTATTAGTTCATTACTCAATAATTCTCATTTTCAACTAATCCAGCTATCATGCATGTCATGCAAATCATCTCCATATAAAGAAACAGTATTAGCAAACATAATAACTGAGTTTATCTTAACCAGTGCTACTAATGAGTCAATACCTGGGACTGAATCTTTACATCGTTGTCTTTTATGAGGCCTGAGCAACACATCCAGCGTCAGCTTCCTGGGCTCCCCCCAGAGGGATGGGTTAAATGCAGAGGACAAATTTCACTGTAACGTGTATGTGGAAATGTATATGTGCTCCAAGTGACGAATAAAGGTTGTTCCTCTTAGATTCAGAGCTCATCAAATGTTTCTTGGTCAAATAATGCCAAAAAGCAACCAAGGGATAACTAATAGCAGCCCTGAGACAGACTGACAACATTTGTGCAATAGCTTGGATCGGCTCCAGGACCCATATAACCACAAACGGGATAAGCAGTCAAGATAATGAACGAATGGAAGCTAACAGACATTTAAATGCACAATATGTAGGATCGAGAGTATATACTTTGAAAACATTAGGACACATCTTGAAATCTGAAAAATAGTCAATGTACTTAACTTTACAACTTTATTATTAGATTTTTGTTGGCTCACAGCTTAAAACTGTAGCCCTTCTAGGTCCACAACTTCCCACTGGTCATTAAGCTGAAAAATGTCAGTGCACATCTGTGACACAGATACCCGTGGCTGCTTCCTTATTACGTTGTTTTGGGTTTGGCAGTGCACAAAGGGCTGAAGTCCATGACAAGAAGGCCCAATATACCTGGGCATCATCTAATACCAGTGCTCCAGGATGACTACAGAGACAGGACTTGGTTCTCAATAGCCTGTTTCATGTAGAAAACTCTGGACAGTGAGTTTCACACATTCAACACAGCAGGAGATTACCCGAGTAAGCATCCTTACAGTAGAAAACACGCTCAATCTCAGTGTACAACGCAATAGGAAACATAGGCTGTGGGAAACAGTGTTTGGTTTACAGCACATTGGAGGTGTGAATTAAAAAAAATGGTTTAATCATTTACTTGCTTTTAATCCTTAAGGCAATTTGGGCCAGAGCAGCATGCTGCATGCATGACCTCATGTACATAATACAGAGATTGTAATGGGGGCTTGCAGGATAAAGTCCGGATAATGTCAGGAACGTCTCAAATACACCCCCCACCAAGACAAAGGAGTCTACAGGATAGTTCAAAGCATGCTTACAATTTACAGAACTTCATCGTCAAGCTTTTTCTGTTATTATGAACCCGTCTTTTTTTTTATAGCTTACATATTTTGTTAGATGTAAAAGTACTGGAGCTTAAGACAGATATTAAATCCACTTTTATAAGGACAGGCAGAATAGGTCTAGACTTTTTCTGGTTGACAAGCTACATGCATTTTGCCTTTTAAGCATGATCAACATCAGACTCATACTGCCAGACTTCTAAAACTCTTAACAGCCATGTCACTCAAACTCATTAGGAATATGCAAGTGCATTTTTGTCAGCAGCTAGTTTTCTAAATGTGGGATTGGCAATCAAGACTTCAAATATGGCAAACTATGGAGAGCTTAAGGCTTTGTGTGGCTCATTAGGGTTTGATCTTTAACTCACACATTTAGTCAACCTCTCATGCCTTCTCCCAATAGTTAACACCTGGTTACAGGCCACTACATTAATGTGATAAGCATGTTCTGTGCTAAACCATTGCACAAAAACTCCTGAGAAAGGAAAGTCTTCTTCTTTGTGTTGAACGCTATTACTGTTGACTATCAGCTCTGCGCTTCTGGGGCATGGCAAAATTAGTCAGAGCTGCGTTACCTTCTCAACAACGCCACCACAGTAACTTGGACACACCATGTTGACCACTGTTTAGATAGTCACAGCTGTTTGATTTAATCAAACCTAGCTATTGTGTCTATGGATAGACATGAGAGCTTGAAGGTGACGTGACCTCACTCTGCCCCACAAAAGCTGCCTCTGTGCAGTGACTGCACACAAATGCTGGCTGACAACACAAGGCCAGGGGATGAAAGGTCTCTTCAGTGTGTGGTGACAGTTATTACCCTCCCCACTGAAACCAAATACCTGTGGGCCCAGATAGCATTATCTTATTGTGGGGGCACACTGGGGGCTGGCCTGTAATCACAGCCTGAGCCTTGATCAGTGCTCCTTCCCTGATTTGGTGCCATCCCCCCACCCCTCCCAACGCTGCCCTCCATTTTTACCTGGAGGCTATGGTATTCTCTACACATGTAGAGTGTAACATTTGACAAAACCTATCCTCTTTGTTGCGAAGAGTTAGATAAGATTATTGATTGACCCTGCCAAGCTTGCCAGTATGAGAAATACAAAGCTATAGCCAGTGGTTGATTAGCTTTGCCTAGCTAGCTAGCTTTAGCCTAAAGACACAAGAAAGGAAGCAAGAAAGACAGCTAACCTGGCTCTGTCCAAACATAACATCTGCCTGCCATGACCTCTAAATCTCATTTAATCAATCACAACTCATTTTGGTTTGACTATACCTACCAGTACACTGAGTGCCTTTCAGACATGCAGTCCAGAGGATATCAGGAGGATCAGTTCCACAAATAATCTACAGTTTTGCTTTCAAACATAGAGCAAACAGCTGAACATAATCCAGGTGAGATGCTCACCTGAAGAATCCGGAGTATTTCCTCCTGTATTCACACATGAGCTGGGGTGGAGACTTTGCACTAGGGAGCTGGCTGGAGAAGATCCAGCTAATGTCATCGGCAAAAGACTGGGGCATTCACGTTCACACATTCACTCCACCCGGGTAAACTCTGGATTATGTCTGGATTCTGGTGCATGTCTGAAAGGGGCTATGGACTTAAGTAACAAGGTTACAGTTATCTTCTTAGGAGAGCGGATTTCTTAACACAGTCTCGTAAACAGGAAAGCTGTTTTCCAAACTCTGGGTAGATGTTCAGGAAAAGCGGGTATCTGCAGGAGATTTCTGTCACAGCATGCTAATTTTTTTACCATCTATAGGTCTAAAGAAGTTTCTAATTGACTGCCCATGTCTGTAACCAAAGGCTGCAGACAAGAACATGCAGTTGATTCAAGGACTAATTGAAACTAGAGATTGTTAACGGGGTGATACAATCTCATTTTTAAAAGTCACTTTCCCCCTTGAACTTTTTAAAATTCAGACAGTTCTCTTTGCAGTATGTTTTCCTTTCTATCCCTGTGTGCTCACTCTGCTGCAACACAAAAACAAACACACACAAAAGTAAACGTCTGAAAGCAGCATTTTTGGTCACTATACAAGTTACATCTGTGCACCAAGCTTCCAAAATAAATTAAGAGATAGAGGAGAAATCAGGTTCCTCTGCAGCTACACATTTGCAGACATTAACAAGGCACATGTAAACGCAATTCCCTGATAACTTAAGTGCATCTACAGTAACACAGTCATTGGTACCGGCCAAGAAAACGCCAGTGCTATAACCAAGTTAATGTTAAAAATAAAAAAGTTGCTTTACACTACAGTAGCTAGTGTTTATTTCCACTATTTGAACACAATTTAGTGACTTAATAACAATGTTTTTATGGTGATGGGGATGCTTTTCTCAATACTCTGTACCCCATTAACTACAGACTGATCTAAGTGAAGCACAGTCAAGAACTGTAGTGCTACCAAACGAGCAGCTCAGCAACACACATTGCAGCAATTTACAAAACTTCGGTCAACTCTTTTGGAGCAAATTAGCTTCCCTGTTTCTAAATTCCTGTGTCCGTTCACCATTTGGATAAAGATGAGTTGTAAGACTGCACCAAAGCGACAGTCCACTGCTGCAGAACCCTTTTTTCTACCCTTTACCCATTACAGGTAAACAGCTAAAAAAAAAAGAATACCGTATTCAGAACTATTTAGTTTGACTGTCAGTTATGTGACTTTTATTTGCAACTCAGTGGAGCTTACAGAGACATCAGAGTTTTAGACAAGGAAAGTGGCTGTTAGTCCCATCTGAGAGGTAAGAGGTTTAGTCTGAACAATCCTAAGCAACACTAACCTCAGTCTCATAGCAGGCCTGATCAGATTAATATCATCCCACTGCAGTAAATACTGGTGTGTATACCTAGGTTACATCAGTTCAATCAACAAACTGACTTTCATTTGAATATCAAGATTTGTACTATTACAAAGCTTTAACTGTGACCACATAGTAGTATAATGCAAGGGTTCTGAGATTAAGCCCCAGCCCTTTTTTGTTTCTATGTGAATTCCAGGCATGCAAGTTTGGTCAATGGAAAATGCGAAGTTTGCCACAAATATGCATATGTTTGTGCACCCTGTGGCGAGCTCTCCAGGGTCTTTTCAACAAGTTACACTACAACCCAATTACGAATAACTGTCAACACACTGTCTTTCTACAGAAATTCTTCAACGGTGGCAGAATGAAATTAACACCACACTGATGGTTTTGGGAGCTGAACTGGCAGTGATGTGCATGTGTTGATCACTTCCTGCAGTGATTCAGTATCTATGTAACAGGCAACTCAGCAAGAATGCTTGATTTGTTAAACAGAAAAATTAAGTATTGGGATAACGTCTAAAGAAGGGGGATTGAAACAGGAATGAAAACAACAATGAAAATGAAGAAGATTAGAAAAAATAAACAAAACTTGCCCATTTGGCTCTTCTTCTCTCCATTTAAAAATTTGTAGAAACTATCTGTAGTAATTTGTTTAAGTTTTATCTTACTTCGATTTCCATTTCCTGTTTAATACTACTGCTTCATTAAATAACGGCTTGCTTAAAGCAACACTGCCCCTTTTGGGCATTTATTACTTAATATGACAGTACACTCTGATCACACCTGATGTTCCTGAAATCATTAAGCATTATTACTGAGGCACATGTTGCTAAGCACAGTAGGTGCATACCAGTCTGACTGTGCCCCAAGAGATTATTACTAAAACAAAAACAAGCAAAATAACCTGCGAATTCGATGCGTAGGGACAATACGTGGGTTTACTCAGCATCATAACCTACAACTTAACAGCCTAATTCTTCTAACTTTGTCATCTCATGCTGCAAAGCAACTTTCAAAGCACTTAAAAGCATCGATGGCAACCTTACCCGCAGTGCAATGATGATGGCTGCAAATGGACTCCTTCAGGTGTGCATCAGATTCTTTTTACATCCTTCAGAAGTGTGTTTATACTAGGTATCCTTAGTAGCAGGAATGTAAGCTCTCGCCGTACTGATTACACTAAGCTAAATATGGCTTTTTGCTAACACAGACAGCAGGCTGATCAAAGCCCTGATGTCAGAAGGGAGAGGTGGAGCCTACAGGCCGTGGGTCAGGTGTCTGCTGCAATTCCAACTATTTGATTCTGCTTATTGAGCATGATTGTCTCAAGAGGGTTGTAGTTTGGAGCATGGGAAAATTCACACCACCACTACCCCACTCCCTTATCAGTCAAGCAGACAATACAATCAACACAAGTGAGAGTGTTATGTTCAAAGGTTGATAACACCAGGTGCTCAACATTACACACTGAATCACAGCGATGCCCTCGGATGTTGGCTATGGTTCTCATTTATGTTTTTTTTCAATGCTACTAGACAGAGAACCAGAGTCTGTTCTGGGAATTTTTAACTGGAGTGGCCCAGATGTGGCAAAAAGAAAATGTCTGAAGGTGGCAACAGTTATTTACGAGTCATTGGGTGCACACAGTGCATGGATTTTCTTTTTAACAAAAAATAATACTCCACTAATAATACGTTACATGTGTATACAACTACACGTGGGGTTGGTATGTAAGGAGGTTGTCCACAGACCACAGGGTGAGTGGTTCGATCCCCGGTCCTTTTCTTGCTATGTGTCAAAGCGTGGACACTGCCTTGGGCAAGGCACAGAACCCCAAGTTGCTCCCAGTGGGTCAGGTGGGCACCTTGCATGGCAGCCATCGGCATCAATTTATTTACCATTCATAACTTATGTTGGCCAGTCTCCTAGTTTGCATAACAGCTACATAGGGAAACAATATGTACTATTTATGACAAAACTAAAATGTTTCATCAAGACTATGTAGGTTTTAATTAGTCCTTACATACTTGAGATAAGCTAAAATTTGTGTCATGGAACATGAAAAACTGAAATTGGCCTCAAAAAAACGCTACAACTTCAAGTTTGGCAGCATTGTGGCTTCTCTCTTGCAATGTAATCCTTGTCTTCTCGGCATTATCTCTATCTGATAAAGTCATAACATGAGGAAAAAAATCAATACAACAGTGTGCACGATATGGAAGTACAGATGCCTGAGCTATAGCAACACACCTCTGTGGTCCACAGAAAGGAACAAACTTCATCCCTCTCTCACTTTTCAGCAGTACAAAGACCCTGGGTGAACACACAAAGGCTCAGCTGCCGTCTTTTTACCTGGTATTACATGTACCTTGCATCCAGACTGCTTTCAGCTGGATTACATTCAAAGGTAGGACATACTGTGAATACTGAAATCAGACTTCAGTGTCCACACAGGGAACAACTTTTACCTGAAGCCTTTGAATCCAACAGTGAATATCTTGTTTCATTTGTACCCCATCAATTCTGACAATGCAGTTTTTGTAAGTATCTCTTTGCATCATTTTGATCAAGTGACCCTGTTTTCTGTTTGTTTCTCGCTTGTCCCCACCGTGGTGCGCAAGTACATAAAAGTTTACATACACAGTGTTTCAATAATTTGTCATATTTAAACAATTTAATTTAAACAGATTTCTTGCATGGCATCATTCTGGTATCATAACCAACATGTTTTATATCAGTACAGGTATAAATGAAAACGCTACATGATTCCCAACCCTGCTATGGTGCTTGCAATCGCCCTATAATCCCCATATATACTGAAACCACAGAGATGTCAGCGATTTGTACACTTAACTTTAAGTAAAACATCAGCCTGTTTAAGTTGCCATTTGCAGAAAGTCGCAGAAAGTGAGTATGAGCATAGTCTGGCAAATCTTTGTATCACCACAGGCACAGTAACAATTACCAGTAGTCTCCTTGATAATTTCTAGGAGAAAAGAAACACTACTCCAGGGCACTGAGTTTGGAGAAGCTGCCGAGATGGCTGCTGTTTTGGAACAGGGAGTGCGACTGCTGTTGGCGTGCTGAGAGGATTCCTGCAATTCCAGTCTTAACAAAAACTAAGTCAAGGCTTTATTGTGAATATCAACAAGGAATTCAGCAGTCGCCATCCCAAGTATACAAAACTTATCCCTGAGACAGAGCTACATCAGGAGCTAGTACCTGTAAGATTTCCTCAAATGCCTCCATTCTATGGTAAATACAGTGTAATTACAAGGCTGACACTGTGTGTATCCTCCATCACCATTAAATTAGGGGGTTTATGAAGATGAGAAATTGACTGGGTTCAGCTTGGAGCCAGCAGAATCCTCACGGTAATTTACAGCACTCTAGATGGGAGGGCAACTCCTCTTTCATTTGTCTTTTGTACTAAAGCTAAATCCATATTTCTGACTGGGACCGCCTCATAAGTAAGCGTGACGTTTGCTGGGAGAAACACAGAAAGCAGACTAATAAGCTTTTGTCTAGCTAGTGGAGCCTAGTCATGAAATTCGTTTTCTGGTAGACTTATTAAAAACATAACTGTGGATAAATGTTTAGCCTACAGCTCAAGTGCGACTTGGTCTACTCTCTGAAATAGTTTGTTTTCAGTTCACTGCGAATTGATGGTGTGAATTGAAGTACTACTTGTTCTCATTTTGGCAGAATGTGTTTAAATAAATGTAAAGTCAGCAACCATTTAACAAAACATCACAGTTTTGTATTTATGCTAAGCAAAGTTAAATTGCTGCTGGCTGCAACCATTTCTAAAGAACATATACTCATTTAATAACCCTCTCAATACCCAAGAAACCTACAATTTCAAATGTCTCGCTTTAACGCTTTAACTGTCATCAGTAGAGGCTCTCACTGCACTTACTATCAGTGGTTCCTAGCTTGGAAATATGAACTGTATTTGTTTATGTCAAGCTCAGGCAAATCTCTATTGAAACATAAAAGTTAAAAATTATCTAATTATTTGTACTGTTACTGTATATCAGACACACCTTTAGGATGTTTCAGGAACAGGTGTATTTCCTTCTTTCACACTGCAACCTACTCTAGAGAACTTAATGCAGGGATGGTGAATACTTGGCCCATATTTAGAGGAAATGACTCAGATATACAGGCCAATCCCACAATGAAAAGCATCCACGTGGAGATGCGGAAAACATAGGTGACTAGGCTGCCAAAACAGACATCAGAGCTAGTTCTACTGAGTCATTACTGACTGTAAGAAGTCTTTACAAAGACAGCAAGAGACAGATTCTGGTCACAAAATGTTACTTAAAAAAAAAAAACACTGTGTTAAAAGAGTGATCACAATTATCACATGTCTAAATCAACCATTCTTGCTAATAGCAAATAAATGTTTCCGAGATGCAGGAGGCATTAAAACAGGTTCTACCGCAAATCCCCATATCCTCCCAGCTGTTTCTTCACATTATGCTATTTTTTTGCAACTTTACTCAGGTTACAGGTTAAGACCAGATCATGTGAGATGAAATTTTGTGTTTGATCCAAGGATCCCATTTTATTATTGTGGGGATAGTGCAGTAAGACAGCATACAGCAAAATAGCCTGTCAGATTAGTGTCAGTTTTGACAGAAGAGATTATTTTGATAGACACTGAAACAGTGTTTGGTTTACACTCAATACAAAAATGTTCCTGTGGTTTTTGACAGTCTTTACAGGAACCTGCTTCTTCCTGAGCGTCTTCCCTGGAACAGTTTGTACACAAACTCTGAAAGTGGGAAGTCTAAGCAACCTCCAGAAAGATGAGGTTCATAATGTGACTTCTGAGCAAACATATGGGTGTGTTGCAACATGGGAAAGCAGAGGGAGGGGTGGCCATGTTTGTGCGCCTGCCCTTTGAACATTTTCAAGTGGGTGAGGTCAAGTGAGTGTCAATGAATATGTGGGCTACCGTTTTCCCATCAAAGTGTACAGACCCTCCCACAAGAAAAATACATAAGCATATAGACAAAACTGATGGTGCAACTGGACTTCCCTAATAATATACACTTTTTAAAACATATGGGAATGTAAATGTACCGATTATAACTGTTATTTATTGTAGTTATTCATATGGACGGTTAAGGCAGTGCAGTATCGGAATTAATCATTACATCTAATCAATTAACTTGCAAAAAGCTGATTTACATCAAATCCTAAATGACCATTGATTCATTATACCTGCAATTCATTATGTGCAAATTTTACCACAATTTTTGTGAATAACCTGGAAATTGGAAGTAGACACATGATATTCATTGCAAAGGTATTTTTCTTGCTGTACTCATAATTTCCCTGATATTTATATTTGCCATGCTAACTGCTCATTCATGTCTCCTAATGGCCTTAGTGGCGTTGGGGTTTTTTGGGAGCCTGTTTTTTGTTTTATGCCGTTAGCTTACTTCCATCGTTAGCATGTAGTTTTAATCTCCTGCAGCCTGAACATATGGCGAATATTTCCCCCTCTGCGCCTTTGTTTGGTATCACTTTACATGCGTGTGGGCCGCCGGAGCTGCTCCCGCTCCTCGCCGACTTCCCAGAAACGTGAGAAGCTCCGCACTGGCCCTGAAGGACACGGATGTCATGGCTACCAAGCAACAAGTTAAAAGGCAGCTAACAGCAACCGATCGCCGCGGCTCGTGCCCAACTCCGCCAGACTCCGCTCGAGTTAGTCCAAAGTTAACAGCGAGCTTCTTCTTACCTGGAGCAGACGAAGGTCAGCGTGAAGGAGAAGCACAAGGACTCATACTAAGTTAGTGGCCGGACTTGAAGCGTTTGGACCCGGGTCGGCGCGTCCTTTAAAACGGCTTGTGGAGTGAAGTGGATGCGCAGCGGCGGCGGTGGCGGCGTGGTTCTCCCACCGCGGGCTCCCGGTTCGCACTTTCCTGCAGTTGTTAGTGTTTCCCAGGACAACTCGGTGGGAGGAGTCCGCAGGAGGGCTGGATGAAGCCCGTGTGCTCCGACCGGGATCCTCCGGACCACAGCTCCAGTCCGCGGGCCGCTCCGATTCCCCTTTGGCTAATACTTCACTTTATGAAAAAAAGTCGTAAACTTATAGTTGTGACTTTTCTGGGTGAGAAGCGCAGGTCGCGCAAAATGATGGGCACTTCCTCTTTTTATTTTTCATAATAAAAGAAGTTCCAAGTGAGGCAACGTGTGTAAGAAACAATATCGATCAACAAAGATGTTTAGAACTTTCCATTTTCACTTTTTAACTTTTTCAATTTTTCCATTTCTCTCCGTGTTGCCTATATCATGTTGTAAAATTGTAAAACGGCCCCCTGATGATCACATACATCTTTGACTCTTCTGGGAAACTTCTTCTTTTTTCTTTCCTCTTTTTTTAATTGAAATCCATAACATGGTTTATTAACCATGAGTCTGATTAACAAAACCTGCCACCAGCTGGAATTCTACTTAAACAAAAATGAAGTCAGTTTTATTTTGAAGGTAAATCAAAAAAGCCTAAATGTTGTTTAAATTACAAATATGTTCAATTCGATTAGTAAATGAGAAATAGTGAAGCGGAAGTTCATTTTATTAAATCATTGCGTATTTTGTTACATTTCAGTTGTAGTTTTCCTCAGCTGTAGGTACTTGGCCTCCTGCTCTGCATATCCCCACCTCTGTAGCTAATAACTCTTTTATACCCAGTGCAAACAGCATAAATCACTTCTAGTATTAACATTATGCTTTAAAACCCTTAAGTGCATTGAAATGTATAAAGGCCGAATTTACTATTCAGTATTCAGAGCTGCAGCCCTGCTCTGTCTGTAGAAATATCATCCATAAAACTATAGTGATTCACGCTCTAAACCCTCTGATGAAGGTAATTGATTGGTAGAGAATCTTTTCTTTTTTTAGCTTTTTCTTTCAGGTACTAATGTATGATGTAGTGATTGGTGTTTTGGGCCAATTAGTCATTAAATTATGGATCACAGATCCTCGCCTGTTGTTTGTGAGACTCCACAGAGAGGTTTTGTTGTTGTGCACCACTTGTAGGCCCCAGGAAAAACACGTGTGGCTTGAACCGCCCTCTGCTGGCTCAGGAGCCCTTCTGCAGTGATGTCTGCAAGCAAGAACACACTCTCACATGTCGGTGGATGGGATCTGACATTATTAATCACAGAGACTGGAAAATCAAACCTAAGCAGAGCATCTGTTTTGCAGCCCAAGCAGAAAAAGTCAGATTCATTTGGTGACTGAAGTGGTTTTCCTATATTTAGAAATGATTCCCTAGTTATGATTAATACTATTTAGTATTCAAATTCCTCTACTACTGCGCAGCTTACTAATGTGAAATGATTTCTACAGTGTGTTTGTAGTATTTATAAAAGATCCAGTTCTGGAACAATCTTCCTTTTCATTAGGTTTCGATGCACCAGGGTATGGATGTGTGCAAAGCAGAGTGGAGATAAAAATGAGTTTTCACTCCCTAGTGTTAGTTGACCTAATGAAGGTGCCATATACTTTTTATTATTTTCTTTCAGAAATAAATAACACTTACTAGAGCGTGTAAATAACGTAAAATATTCAAAATGCATAATACACAAGAGAAGGTGTTTAAAATCACACCTCTGCAGCTTCAGGGTTTTCTGGATCACCTGAGTGACAAGAATTGAACACAGACTGTATTATGTGCACATAAAAAAAGAAGAGCATTCAGTGGTTTTCAGCTGAGCCTTGCTAGCATGTGATTGCACACATCCAGATGAAATCACCATTAATAATGTCAGAATAGTTCCTGGAGTGCCAAAGAGGGAGTTGTGCATTATTCAGACAGGGACTCTCATTGACTGTACACCCGAAAACTCTAGATTGGTGCCTTGTCACTAGACGGTAAGAGCAGTCTCTCAAAATGAGATTTCATTTGGAATCTTGGTTTATGTCTGTCTCCCTCCACTCTCAGCTTTTATCTGCTGTTATGGATCATAACGGTGACAAAAGCATCACAGACGAATCACAGTACTGTCTGCTGCCTTTTCCAAATAAATGTCTTGTGCCAGAAAGAGAAAAAACAGAATAAATACCTCATGTTCTGCCATGGAGTGCCTTCAGCTGCAGCAGGAAGAACACAGAGACTTAGAGTAAGCCACATGGATAGAGGGGCCTTACATAAATCTTAGAAAAAATAAATTGCCACACATTTGTGGAACAGTCGTTATTGCTTTTTCACTTTGGGTTTGTACAAACACAAAAAGGCTGATGATAATGAAATAGATATGAAGTTTGTTATGTCACTGTTTGATTAAACTACATAATAGAACTTAGAAATAGTTGTTGCTAAACTTGAGATAATGTTTTTTTTTCTCAATTTGATTTTTTTTTGTGAACCTGTAGCATTTCCTATACAGCAGCTAAAACTCCAAAGTCGTACTGTACTGCACAACAGTTTTTATTGTTGTTAAAGCTCAACTTTCTGCAAAACAAGCTTCTGTCTGGCACCTCATCAAACACATGTGCACCGTGTTGCAAACACACCAGGTGTACGGTTTCCATCGCTGTATGTGAAATTGAAGCACAGAAAGGTTGTTTCGGAGACCCAGCAGGCATCCAGGCCATCCTCGGATCACAAGCGTCTGAGCTTAGAGCTTTGTCTCTCTTCTCCACCTGTAACTAACCGGGGGTTAGATAAATGGCAGGTGGTATTGAAAAGTGTCCCCATTCACCGCCATGCTGAGCTGCACTTAGACACATTATTGCAGTCTGGAGGAGGAGTGGAAGGACGTGGGGGGAATGTTGAAGCTGGGCGGTCTGCAGACTCCCAGAATATAAGCAAGACGGGGAATCAGAATGACACAGTGAAGTACATTACTGCCTTTGTGCAGTGATAAAGGAGGTTTTGTAAGTTGGAGGACTTGGATTGAAGAGATAGCACTGAAGAAAAAACCCGGCTAGAATAAATACTCGAACAGAGAGACAAAAACACACTAGTTGCAAGAGGAGGAAGAAGGAAGAGAACGCGAGGGAGCGAGAGGCATATCATTTGGCTGAAGTGCCGTTGGAGTGCTGCATGCACTGTCTCACTATTCAGCGGAACTCTACACGCAGCGGCACTGTCCACATTTCTTCTCACTGAGCCAGGGCCGTGAAGACTTTTTTTTTTTTCTTCTGCTGCACTGGGAAAATCCGTAGCTCAAAAGATGGAAACAGGAAATGCTCAAAGGAGTAGCAAATTATCTAACATTTGTGAATTAATCAAGCTCAAATAATGACTCTCTGGCATTCTGACAGTCTGCTATCACTTAATACGCTGTTTAAGCTGGGGTTTCACTCCTAAACTGACCAGATGACCGGTAACTGGAAAAAAGTGTCTCACCTTGTGGTCCATTTAGTAGCTGTTCTGTGGCTGTGTGATCTTCACCAGAACAGTTTAGGGACGACCCACCCAACACTTACAGTAATGTTGACCATAGCTGACGAAACGAGTCTGACCTTCAGGTCCTCTTCAAATGAAATTGTTAAGTCAGTTGGTTGTTTTCCAGCTCTAGAACACGGAACCTTTTTCTGAGTCTATTTCCACTTAAGGGCAGCACAACAAGACGAACACACAACTTACATGCAGTATTAGGCACTTACAAGATTTTGTACCTGATCATTGTGAATAAAAATATTACACATAGTCATTTGATCTATTGTTAAACAAAAATAACAGTAGGTGCAGCTTTAAGACAACGGAAAATAAATGTAATTTTGACACGCGGGTGAAAGCTAAAGTCTGTGAATGCAAATATTTGACTTCTATCACAACACATCGTGCCCTAGCTGTTCTGCTTTGGAAATTTTGATCATTGTTATTTTGGCAAAGTTGACATATTGCTCAGCATATGGAGCTCTGACACTGTAAAGATCAAAATGATCTCTGAGAGCTTCCTCTAGGCTGAAGATGCCTGTTTTCTTGGCAACAAAGTTCACTCAGCTGCCACCCAGCATTTGTTTTAGCAGCACTTTGTGCATGTTTAAACCCACAGGTGCAACAATTCCCAGGATAGTTCAAACTAACTCTCTGTAACTGTCAGTTTGAAATTGACTCGGGATGTGCGTGTGTTTTCACCCCAGCTTGTAAAAATGTCTCAAGGCATCAAAACTTACTGTGGAATTATCTTAATACTGTGTAATTCCACAGATAACGGCACACCAGTCTTACTTCTGTCATTCAGCTGGTTGGATGGGGCAACACTGCCAACTCGCATCGCAATGCGTGCGCTCCTTTGTAGGATAAATCTTTATTTTTAATTGTCAGCAAATTCCTTTGAGCCTGTTATAACTTACCGCTTTATAAAACAGACAGCTGTTATCGTTTGAAAACAATTAAATACTTCTAGCCTATGTACATATTGAATCACATCCAGTCAGAAGAGAAAATAAGAAAACTTTCACTGTCAGTCATCACAATTTAGTCTTTGTGAGATAAATCAATAATGTTGTTGTAATTAATAGAATTAATGAATAAATAATGTCCCTCTCATGCCACAAGATGTCATTGTCTGAGATACTGCAGGTCAGTAATTCCAGTTGATCCCATCATCAGGGATTTACTGCGTTTGTTGAGTCTAAACGCACCACGGAACAAATCAAAGTCACACACAGCGTTTGAGTCTATTTTATTAATAATCCCAAATGGTAAAATCACATTTTAGAATGAAGTGTTCTAATTGCTTTTTCACTGTAGTAAAACTCAGATTGTCCCTGCTTCAAAAGGCCTGATCTTACTTCAAAGTTTACCAGCCTCTGTGTCTGAGAGCTGTATGAGTCCAAACGTGTGCAGCCGTGGATCCGGGTCAGGTGACTTAAGCCGAGGTGCCGTGTCCAACCAGGTGAGAGGGATATGGGGAGGTTGTGCCTATGCTTTCAACATCCCACCTCCATTCACTAAAGCCCAGGAGATTAACTGCCTCAGATCTCTCCTCTTTAATTAGGAGCCAAAAGGAGGAGGGGAGGCACAATGACTCCATAGAGATCCTTGAAAAGGAGCAGAGATGCAGGAATAAACACGAGAGGCCTGATGTATTGATGCTGACACCTAATCTCAGATTTGATCTCTGAATATTCCTATGTAAAGACATTCCACATGAGCTTTTAAATATACAGTTCAAAGCACTATTTATATTTTAGATTATATTTTGCAGCCACATCACAAAGGGGACTAACTATGAGATCCACTTCTCCACAGCTGTTTTTAAGAAAACATTCACCCCCAAAAATGTGACACTGACTCCGTTAAGACCCAGTTAGCAGTGTAAAAAAAAATTGTCACAAAAATATGCAGCGGTAATTGTACCAGCAGGGTTTTGTTTGCTGTGTTGCTCCTCTGCCTTGTTATCTTAAAGTTATTTGCGGCCACCTACAGAAGATGAGGCATTTGAAAAAGGTGCTCAAAAACTGGTGAGGGGCATGTAAAGAATATTTGAGATCACTGCAGGCAAACAACCAATATTTATTAGGTGTTTCTGTCAGCAAAGAAAAAAAGTGACAATAAATAACCATCGTGTTGAGGTCAGTACATTGCATATTGTATTTTAAGCTCTGTGCATTTTACCAAGTTTTACATCCTTAATGATCACTGTGGTGCTGCTGTAGTAGTGTGGATGTCCAGGGTCAGATAAAACATTCGTACGCCTCTGAAGTGTTCATGGAGTTCACTGGAGGAAAATATTTGAAGCTAAGCAGCAGACAATGGTTTCAAGTTAAATAAGAATATGAGGGGCACAGGGAGTGGGTTTATCACTCTTCCCCAGCTTTCTCCCCCTGGAAGCTATTAATTTCTTGGATATTTGCATGAGACTTCTCTGCAATGCAGCTTGCTCGCCATCGCAGGGATTGTGAGCGAGGCCAGCCCGGCACTGTCTATTTGTGATCCCAGTGTGTTTTCCAGACGACAGAGCTGCGCAGATGACATGAGGTGGTTGGGAAGAAGAGCAGGTTGGCAGCAAAACCTTCATCTACACAATCACATCAAGGTGGCCTCCTTCATTCCATGCTGACAGGATGCAGGCCTGGATGGTCAGGCCTAGTCAGTGGATTTTTTGGCTGGAGAAGTCCAAACATGCCATGATGGGGGTAATGGTGAACTGCAGTGTGTGATTGGTTAACAGCGTGCCTGCATGGATGGACGGATAAAAGAAGTCTAGGCGGGGTTTCAAGTGAGGTTAAATGGAGACTGGTGAAGACAGAGAGTACAGGGGCTAAATTTAGCCAATGGCTCTGCTGGGGTGGAGCTAATCCTCTTTGCGCTCGAATTATCTGGCCTTCGGATTAGAGAGCTTTGCCTCCATGCAAGACATCTACTCTCTGTAATGATGTCCAGTAGCAGGTCATACCATGTCCCCCGGTGGGGGTGCATTAGTTGGCAAACCGGCTGCTTAATGAATACAGACCTTGGTTAATGGGCAGAAATCATTCACTTTTTGCTACATTCAGTCTGCTGGTGTGAGTGCCATTTCATAGTGTTTACTGGCAATTCGACAGCAGGAATTTACTGTGTTACTGAATAAAATGATCCCACAATAAAGTCAAGATAATCATTTAATATTTAAGCTGTACACCAACCTTTATTCATGTTTCACTGTCTGTCAATAATGTGTCAGACACTTCTGTGATCTTATTTTCTTATGAATTAAAGGATAATTGTACCTCTGTATTTTTTCACCTTAGTCACAGTTTTGAAGAATCAATGGGAGTATACTATTATTGGATCATTATTTATATATTAGTCATATATTAATATAATATTAATGTCAATTCTGGTCAAGTTTTAGCCATTTTACATTCTCTGAACTAGGTATTTAGTTTAGATTTGAACCATTATCAATTAACAACAATAAATATAATTTTTGCCCAAGCATGTGTGGTTGCACCATTTAGTTCATATTCTTCTAGTAAAAATGAAAATATTTTGGCTGAGTGAGCCCAAAGGAAAAATGGTGAAGACTCCTTGAGACTTAAGTAAGACATCATATTAAGAGCTTTTTTTATGTTATATAATAGGCTCATATTTAGAAAAACCCTGGTATAAATTTGCTGTGTTATCAAACTGTAACTGCTCCTTTCCCTGTGGCGTCAGCCCTCCGTTTCCTCAGAGTCCTATATTTTCTGTATGTAATGCACAGCAATGATATCCGGTGGAGGAGACCTATGATTATCTATCTCCAGCAGTAGGTGCCACTCAGACACATCCATAATCACCTCAGCACTCATCCACACCTTGAGAAATAAAACCACCAGCCCTTCCTTCCTGCTTCAAGGGAGAAGGGATATTTTACTGATATGCTTATCGGCAGCGACTCAGGATGAATGAGCAGTTACTGTAGCGATTCAATGTCTCACTCAAGGACACTTTGACAGGACATGCAGCTATTGCACTGATGTGACCGTCTGCTTATGGGACAAAAAGCCTTCTACCTGGCGTGTGACAACTAGTGTTCACACATTCTATTTCAGTCCACCACTGGCATGACACTGTTTGATTGGTACACTCTGGACCACCTGGTGCTCGATTTCTGAAGTATTCACGATGACTGCAAACCACCAGAGTTCTAGATTAAATTCTCCATGACGACAAGCATCTGCCCTGCTGAAGTGTCCTTGAGCAATTGGGCACATAACCAGGGCTCCCAAAGGATCTTTCAGATGTCAGCAGTACCACAAAATAATCCTGGGGAGCATCTACACAGTTTGTAGTAAGTGTCAGTGGAGCCTGTTGCTTTTTAAACCTTTAGGACTGTACCACTGAGGCCTAGGGGTGGGGGTGTGTGTGTGTGTGTGTGCGTGTGTGTGACAGGAGTGGGGGGTGGGGGGGATCGTGAGGTTGGATCCTAATCCCTCAGCCTTGGCTGCAGCACATCGTTAGGATAAACTGACATGTAGGCTCTGGACATTTGAAAATGCTAGTTGGGCTTTGGCACTTTTTTATTCATGTTTGTTTTGTTCATGTTTTATTTTGGCAGTTTTAAATTAAGGGAATGACAACTCTGGTAAGGAACAGATTTTTTATGTTTGCTGTTTTGTGTTACTCAGTAGTGAGGAAGTGAACGATTATTTAGATGGCAGAAACTACCAGCAGTGCCATTATTATTACTTTTATATGATTCAACTGACATCAACATGGAGCAACAGTTCTTATTCAGGCATCAGTGTTGCTATAAATCAAGAGCATTTCATACAAATTATTATTATGTTTTGATTTCTGGCTTTTTTGAATCAAAGTGGATTTATAAAGTTTGGTAGGGACATTTACTATTAATTCTATAATTTCAGTGACCCTACATTAGTCAAAGTAGCATTAATTATTATTAAAAGATTTCATTATTTAACAACATAAGCAACATAAGTGACACTACTGTACATAATAAATGTATGACAGGTTGTTCCCCAACATCATGAAAGTCTGTCCTTTGACCTCTCGAGGCCACATACAGGCTGGGATCCATGCAGTATTCACTCAGGAAAACCAGGTCATGTGAAGTTTTGGTGTTTGTCAACCTAAAACATGGAAGCTGAGAACGTTTCACAAGCCCTCAAGTCCTACTGTTAAGGTGCCCTTGTGGTTGTACTGGTTAGCTTGAATTAAATATAAGAACTGCTGACCACAGAGCAGCTCTACTGGTGAATCAACTGCCCGTGCGAATGAGTGTGTACACAGCGGTTCTTCCATTAATATAACTGCACACCGGTGTATAGTTCTCTACAGCTCTCTGCAGAACAAGCTCCACACGCTGATGAAGTGAGAAACTAATAAATGATCGGAACGGTAAAAGGTCACTTGTGAAATTGAAATCGTTTTCTGTAAATTACGCTGTGACCTCTCTGATTGCTGTTAAGGCCCAGACTCACGGTGATTGTCATGATTCAAAAGAGCTCTTTGACTTTTCAGCACCGGGACTTTCTCAGAAGACAGACCGTAACCTATTCAAACTTTGTACAGGCACAAATGCTGATTTGATATGTAGATGTGTGCGTGTGTGTGTGTGTGTGTGCATGTGTGTGTTTTGGTACATTCATAAACACATACAGAGATCAAGTGGGAGGGAGAAAGAGGGGAAATAAGTGAGTACAGCCAGCTGTTACGTAAACGCCAGCTGTGTGAGCGACCAGCCCGAGCATCCGTCCTCTCTTTTCTCTCCTGGGTCGTTCATGATTTCCTCACATTGCTGAAGGAAACAACAATTGAAAACAAACAAAGAAATATCACACCACAACGCTGTAATTCTCATCACACAAACAAACTGTCGCATACATATGTTGTGAACAACGATGGTAGGATTTCAAATACCCAAGAGCAGCTAATACATTTCAGTGCTTCAATCCACCATCCATAATCCTGGTCGCTATAGAGACACCTCTGTGATTTTCGTGCTCAAAGAGTAATGTGAGGGAAAAAGAGACAAAATGAAAAAATCTACAGTCTTAATCTGGATTAAATCATAGTGTTGGTCAGTCTGCCTCCAAGCTCGAACAAACCACACTAGACCAACCATTGTCAGATGATAAGACTATGACTGTTTCAGGTTTGAACGAGTGATGTTGACAGTGATGACCAAATAAAGATAAAAACACCTCAACTCTTCCAGAATGAATGTATTCACATTATTAGTCAGACCTTCAGTCTTGGAATATGTGTTAGAGCTTCTCTGGAACAATGACACCGTAGCTACATACGTTAAAAAGGATCTAATCAAACATTTGAAAACACTAAAGTCCAATGTCAAAAAAGCCTCACACATAATATTAGTATAGTATTAGCAGTATTTAGCTTCCTGTTGTAATTAGGATACTGCTGGACTTTAATCAAAAGAAAATACATGTGTTTTTTATCACTGTTCACAAGACAAACACGAAACCTTCAGCTTGTTCGCAGGAAACAGGTAACAACTTTTGGTGTCATAAATCAACAGTTTTCATGCCCTTACTAAGATTTCGGTGTTAAATTCACTAAACTTTGCCAGTGAGGTATGAGATGACCTAATGACTCATGTATGATTAGTCAACCATGTGTTCAAATTGTGAAACAGTGATTGTCACAAGAGAAGCAAAAGCAAGCTCTAAATGGTATGGAGTGACGAGTAGTTTTGTTACAAAATCTTGTGATTTTCTCAGATATTCTGTTGTAACTGAGTGAGTCAGTTGACTAACTTTAATACTGTCTGCTTGCACAATTGTTATTACAGTTACTGAGTATTTGTCATGATTTAGGAAGATTTTTTACCATATATTATTATTTTGAATATTATAGTAAAAACGGCTTTAAAGTTATTGCCAATATGAATTTGAACAGATTATTGAGTACTGCAAACCTGCCATTGAGACATAAAAACTTCAGGACAATCTCTGAGTGCACATTTGGACCAGATCAGGGTCGTGATGGTTGAATCAAGACTTGTGTTTTTTAACCGTTTAATTAAAAGTGTGACTCTAAAATTGTTGAAGTTGTGTGCTGCATTTGGAAGTCGCTCCGGCTTTGCAAAATCTGGTTGTGTGACATAAAACGTTTCTACAGTGCGTCATCATTTGTTATCTCTAAATTACAGAGGAACCAGCTGCAGGCTAGGAAGAGCTTAATTTTTTGCGAGTAAATGTGTCTGACTTCACTGTGCCAGTCATGTCAGTTATACATGTGACAGCCAGAACAATTCTCAATATCCAGTGTAATTAGTGTTATTGTGTCCCTATCGGTGCTTCTGGCCTCTGCTCACTCTGAAAATCAAGACTGATCTGAATGTGTCATCACCACTGTGGTGCTTTGTGATGGATCAAAATGGCGTCAGGGCATCCGAGCAGGGAGGTGATGAGATTATCTGGCTGTGGTACAAGACAAGCAGCCTGGGATTCTGGGAGAAACCGGGAGTCCCTGAACTCCCTCCCATTTCTGATTAATAAATTGGTTTTATTTGGAACTCAATTTCTTTACAATCAATAAATGACTCATATTTATGCTGGGAAAGGGAACAAAAGCAGAGTAACAAATAGTTATGGAAAAACAAAATGAAACTAAAAGAATGTTTCTTGCTTTTTTATGATTACATGGCATGTTGTGTGGAAATGCCAACAGCAATTGATTTTTTCTTGTTGGGACTCGTTTGTGGTGATGGTCAAACGTTCGTATTCTTTAAAATGAATGTTGAGAATGTGACTTGACTTGGCAGGTCACCCTTTCCAAAGTGCACTCACCATGTCTGCATGTTTTCGTCTTTGCTCCGATGCAGTCTGTTTGTAATACGTGGTGTTGATTGCGTTCTAGGTTCAGCATGCAGCACTGTGCAAGAAAAACAATTCAACACAACTGCTGAGGCCTTAAAACTGAGACCTAGACTCTTGCTACAGAAATCCTGCAGTTTCCTTTTCGACCTCTGCAGCGCTGAGAGCAACCTACAGCTCCTGGGGAGGATTATGCCATTATAGCTGACAACTTGAGCTTCTTCAGTGTACAACAGCCACAAGGCCGGAACCATGGATGACCCCTATCACAACAATGTGAACCAGCAGATGACAGAGCCTGGAGAGTACACCTACCATCAGGATGGCAGAGGTCACGATGGCTACCCTTACCAGACGGACTACCCTCCACAGGAGGAGGATGCTGCGAGCGATGCCACTGAAGGGGCAGATGAGGACGATCAGATGTATGAGGGGGAGTACCAGGGCATCCCCCACCCAGACGAGATCAAGGAGGCCAGAAGGGCAGCTCGGATGGAGGCTAGGAGGAAAGCCCGTCTGGCTGCCCAGCAGGAGGAAGAAGAGGAAAACCTGCCAGAGCAGTACGAAACCATCATGGAGGACTGCGGCCACGGGCGCTTCCAGTGGATGCTGTTCTTCGTGTTGGGCTTGGCCCTGATGGCTGACGGAGTGGACGGCTTCGTGGTGGGCTTCGTCCTGCCCAGTGCCGAGAAGGACATGTGCATATCCAACGCTGACAAAGGCTTGCTGGGTAAGTGACTGTAAAGGGAGGGAACCCGTATGCATCATCTGAAAAGCAGGAAGCTTTTGTAAAATAGTTTTACTTGCAGGAGGAAATTGCATTTATTTTCCAGTACTTAGACAGACTAAGACCGTGAATATACTGTGTTTTAACTATCTGCACATCTATGAAACATGGCCTCTTGATTTGCCATGTGATTAATGCTACACGTGTGCAAAATGCAATCCCAAATATCGGCGGTGGGGCAGCGTCAATGAATCTCAGCAGCAGCTTCAAATCCCAAACAAAACTAGTGGAAATGTTGAAGAAAGACTTAAACTTTAGAACTTGTCCGCTACTGTCTCTGTTATGTTATGCTGCCAGCGGAATTTCACTAGAACGAATGAAACGCTGTAACCAGTCTGGGATGATTAAGACTACAAGGTTAGAGTTCGCCTTAGAATGAACGGTAAATAGATCCATGAAATTTCATCGAAAACCACGCCGCCGTCGCTCGGAAATTTTAGTATGGAGCACCTGATATTGTCGCCCCTCGACACATGTGTGGCTAAAATTAATTCAACGCATGCGTTTGTCCTAAAACGATCTAACAGCCTTTTGGAAAACCTACAAAACTAGCTAATTACAATCATCTTTCAGACGGTTCCAATCTTAACCCAGAGAGGAGGAACTCATCGGTGAAACAATCTGTTGTTGTGCCTGGTTGGAAGAAAATGCTCCATATGTTTGGCTTTTAATGGCACACGGTTGCAGACCAGTGTATCAGACAGAAATACCTCCCAGCTACTGGGACAAATTAAGGGAAAAAGCGTCGCATTCTTTCAGGCGAAAGCAAAATTAAAGAACATGCCCAGCAGTGTTTGTCCTAATAGAGCATGAGGCCATTGTGAGCCACCACATTAGCTTCACTGTGCCTTAGTATTAGTATGCAAGTGTCTGGAGGTTACTCGAGAGCTGCCACACCACATGTTAATTATTTCATTATGGCAGGACTAGATGCAGAAATACACCGTTGCTCATTTTTCTGTTTGATTACTATCTGCTGGCTTCAACCGCTTCAAACACACACACAAACGCAGACATTTGTATTCAGCACAGACCCAATTTACAAGGAGATCTTTTGTTTACTTTGAATACCCTAAAAACGTCTGTTGCTCAGTTTCTGTGTGGACAGCTAAACTGCAAATTAAAGCCTCCCGCCTTATTTCCCGGGCCTTGTCTGTAGCCAGGTTATGTGGCAGATTGCACATCGCTCATTCCATCTTAACAACAGGCTCCTAGGATGAAGCATTGCGAGAGATTGATGAGGAACCCAGTGGTGATTGTATTCAGTGTGTGTTCCCAGGCTAATATGGAGCATGTTGCAGCAGTCAGAGAGCCTGGCGGCCTGCAGCGCCCGGTGCAGAGCTGTCAGATACGCTTCAGGCCTCTGACAGCCTGTGGTAGCAGGAGGAAGGCCTGGCGAAAATGAAATCACAGCGTCTGTTAGTGCAGAGCAAGAGGGGAGCACTGATCACTGGCTGAGAATATGAAGCAGGTCTGCAGAATGACCCTGCGTGATTCACACTCATGCTCAGTTCGGCAGATACACAGGAGCAGAGATACGGGAAATCGTTGCCTTAGTGCCGGACAGCAGATGGCCTCGCAAACTTCTCGTCAAAAAGGAGGAAGATGATTGATTCGCTCAGAGTATGTTCAATAGTGATGTAATTGTTTAATGTATTAAGTGGAAATAGAAGAGGTTGTTAGGGAGACACGATGCTGGAGACAAACAGTAGAAAGTTCTGGCAGGTTGCAAATCCAAAGTTTGTGATGTGGCTGCAGAGATTTCACCACCAACTAAGGAAACTGCAAAACTTTCAATGCATTTATGAAATAAAACTGGAATTGAAACTTCCAAAAAGTTTTTCCCGTACATTATTATATGGTTTTATGACACCTGCCTCCTGCTATTAAAATGGTAATGCAGATTTGTTTTTCTCCGTGTGAAAGTTTTGCATTGTAGCTGTCAGAAATCAATCAAAAAAGACGTCCAAGTCTGTTTTATTTTTCCATCTGATGTAACTTTACTATTTATTCAAGAAGAGATTCACTGCTCATGAAAAATAATGCGATTTTACCCATTGGCTACAAATATTCTGTTGGATGAAATGTAAAATGCATCACTTCCTGTAGCTTCCTTTTTCCTCTTTGCTATTGGTTTTGCTATTATGTCGTTTTATTTACTAAATCAGGTTGCGCAATTAAAACTTAATAAATGCCTAAGCTATTTACAAATTTAATAATGGACCAATAAAGTAATAATACATCTGTAGCACTAACCAAAGAAAAGCAATGAGCCATAGAAGAGAATAAACTCATTTAATATATTAAATTAAATTTTTAAATTCAACTGGGAATAATTTGTGTCCATAAGAATGCTGGGGAATTGTACTTTCAGAGTTACTGTAGTAGTAGTGAACTAGTTCTATTATTAATATGTAAAAGTACATATTACACATATATATTTCATTTTGTAAATTACAATTAAAGACGATTAAGCATCAGGTAAAATTATGTTCTGTATGTCACCTTAGCAATAGCTATGCATCAATAATCTCTGGCTGCAAATATTAACATAAGCAACGTTCTTTGTAGGATATTGTTTGTGTGACACACATAAGTAAACACTTTTGTAGAAGTGGAACCAGCAGGTGGAAAAAGTCTGAACACTGGCAAATGTACCATGATTCATTTTTAAATCAAGAGTTTGAGTCAATCTCACGTCGAGAAAAGTAAAACTGACAATGTAGAAATATGCAGCAGATTATTACTTTAAGGCTTTTCACAGTTTTTTGTCCTTTTTCAGTGCTGCTTGTTCAGTATTCATTAAATTATATTCATTCATTCATTAAATTATAGTCTCTATGTGGAGAATGCACACAGTTTTTTTCTGGTATATTTATCTCTTCAAATATGATAAATGCATTTATAGCTTGTCTCTGCATAGAACAATTTGAAATGCATTGCTTCTCCTTTTTTACAGCAGGGACTTCCTGTGCTTAGGGATACTTGAGCAGGCAGAAAGAAGCTTGTTGCCGCAGGTGTCGAGCGTCCGTCACGAGCCTGTCCTGACAACGTGTACAAGGCCGAACTGGCCGCCATGCTGGGCGGCATGTCAGCCCTCAGTCTTTGTCTCCCAGCGGTCTGAGCAGTCTCTTGTTGATTGAGTTAGGGACCGCAGGAGCACTCGGATAGTCTAGTAATCCGCAGGGAAGGTGCACACTATGGCTCCACGTGCCTTTAAGCTGCTTAGTCCCACTGTAATTAGGGCTGTGTAGTAAAAACACAGAGCAGGCAGGAGGTCTGGGCCTCAGCCATCCTTTGAGCAACAACCAGGACAGGATGGGTAAGGTTGTAGGTTCGAGTCCTGACTGCAGGGGAGGCTGTATTACTCCCAGAAGAGACATAAAAAGGAAGTAGGTAATCTTTATTATCTCCTTGGCGCAGTAATGACCAGCACAGTTGGTCAGGGTTAAGGGCTGTTGCCTTACAGCTAAAAGAGACACGAGGCTAGACCACCTGCTCAGTGCAGGCTGGCACAGACCCCAGACCCCTGTGAGAACCTGCAGGTAGCACGGAACAGAAAAAGTGAACAGTGCAGTGATACAACGTGTAATCAAAGCAACAATAAAATGCTAAGAAGAGACGTTCGGATAACAGCAGCCTGACTTGAACAAAGCCAAAAGCAGGTGACAATAAGGAAAGTGAGGGCGGCGGTGAAGTGAAGTCCTCCTGCCGCAGATGCCTCCAAATCACCGTGGCCTTTATTTCTCATTCAGGTTTTCTCAGAATGTGATTGTAAGTCGAACGTCATTATGAATAATCAGAATGGTTGATCAGAACACAGGATGTTGATTGGAGGCAGCACAAAGAATTACAGTGTAAATTGTGTTGATTTGTTTGTTGCTGTGTTCATAAAAGGGTGAAGGGAGACCCCCTGTGGACACCAGGAGTCTTGCACTTGTTTTTTGAAATACTGGATCCACCAGTAATCCCACTTTTCAGTGACATTGGTGTGTTTGCACATTGATGCTAATGTGTGAGTCTGTGTTTGAGTGAGATCAAACGTGCATCATGGGAGTGAAATACATCATTAGATTATAAGTGCAGCAGGTCAAACGTCTCGGAGTGAGTCAACGCTTGTTGTTTGTGTATTTACAGGTCTGCTGGTGTACGTGGCCATGTTGGTGGGGGCCCTGGTGTGGGGGGGCCTGTGTGATAAGATGGGGAGGAGGAAGTGCTTGATCTACGTCCTGAGCATCGACCTGCTCTTCTCCTTCCTGTCCTGCTTTGCTCAGGGCTACGGCTTCTTCCTCTTCTTCAGGTTCTGCTCAGGCTTCGGGTGAGACGCATTTACACTTACACTCACATTCCCAGTTCCATTTCCAGCCCCTGCTTCAACTAAAGTCACTTTGACAGGCTTTTTGTAATGACTGACCTTTTCCATAAGGAATCCTTTTAGTAGAAACAAGTTTGCGTATAACATTTTTCATATTAAATATTTCATATTTGTTCCAAGATAAGATGTGTGATATTTAAACAAGATGAGTATATGTTTGCATTTTAATTCAAAGAGGCTGCAGAGCTTTAACAACAACATGGTGGCACATAACTCACACGCACAAGTCGGCTCGGTTGTTTGTTTAAACTCCTCATTAATGTAACTCGTTTACATTTCACAGTCCATTTTCTTTTTGAGGCTGACATTTTTATTTGCAGTTATGCTAAAATAATTCAGAATGATCACAGGTAATTTCAACATGCAGGAACACTGTGATGCTTGCAGCTTTAAATGACTACTGTAAATTAATCATCTTCTCAGGGTCCCCTTTGACAAAGAGGTCGCCTCAGTGGCATCTGACAGTTATAAAAAAAAAACAATATACTGTCGGACATTTCAGGTTGTTCATTCTACTACTGGGAAATCAGGTTATTGCTTGTGTCTCGCTGGCCCTCACTGGGAGGTTGATGACACATCGCCGCTGCTGCACGGGCGCCATCCACATGAGAAAGTTCTTGTAGTTGTTCTGGTTTGGTGTGATCTGCGGGATTGATGCAAGACGATAACGTTCAGCTCTGCACTCCACATGCTGCCGTGTGCAGCACGTTGGCACGAACCACCACGCAGCTGCAAACAGCTGACGCCAGCTCAAAGACACAATAGCTGTACATTGCACAATAGGAGAAATCTGTTTATTTACTTAAACAAAGCTTTTCTTTATTACACTAATTAAAACAAGTGAACAATGCTCTTTGCTTGTGTTTAATTTGGGTTTTAGTGCTTGATTCTTGCTGTCACCAGCACCTTGGGGTGAAGCTTTTTGCTGCGTGTAGATAGATTTCACAACTTTTAAAGACACTTTTCTTCTTGATAACGGCTGCAGCTTGAGTGTATCCAGACCTTCAATATTGATGTTTGAGCTTTTTCTAAGCCCAAAAATACAAGGTCACCAGAATAAAGCATTCAGCTGTTGCTGTTGCACGGTGATAATGAGCCCCATGTTAGTCATTAACAGACACATCTGCTGAAGAATTGTGCCCATTTTGCTGGCTTCACAGAACACAAAGAGCCGGCAGACTCCACACACAGAAGAAGCATAAGAAGATTCTTCATCATCATAAAAACAGAGAAATCTGCTAAAGTGCCACTGACTCAGTCTTTTACATACTGTAGTGGTACCACTGGGTTTCTTCCTGCTGATGGACTCCTGAGCTGGGCAAAGGCCCAGGAGCCTGACAAAGGCCAGAGCCTTTTGTATAAAATGAGCATTTATTTTTGTTGTTTGTCACAAAGTTCATTTTAAATAACACAAAATACAACAGAGCCAAAGAAACTGACGCAAAACCGACATAATAACCCCATATACAGTCCTCTTGTATCTCTCTGTTCAGTCCGGGGTCTCATGAGACCAGAGGCCCTTTCACCGTCATTTTTCATCTTCTCATCATCTGTCCATGTCCTCTTCATGTCCATTCTTATTTCTGTGCATATGATTCAGTCTCTAAAACTGCAACCAACTGTTGCTTCTGTACAATTTATGTCTAGATTTCATATCTTGTTTCTTATTTAGGAGTAAAACAATCAGCACAGTCAGCTAGTAAAAATGTTCCTTAATCCAAAATCAATTACAGTTATTAATTTATCAACAAGGATGCAAATGTACAAATTTCATTATTTACTATAACTTATTTTTACACACTCCATTTTAGTGATCATAAAAGAACGTTTGTACCGGTTGAATGTATATTATTATTATTTTAAATTTAGGGACACGTTTGCATCCCATCAGTGACATTTCAGTGTAAGGGAACAAGCTTCATCTCATAATATGAACTGTTTTTAGGTCCAAACTTTCCATAATTTTGACAATTTACCCAAATTGGTCAGTTCTCTGAACAAACTGTTCTGCAAACAATCAACAGACAATTTATGTTCAGTGTGTGTTTATGTGGACATGAGTCATCCATCCATTACCTGTAACAACTCATCCTGTTCAAGGCTGTGGGGGTGGAGCCTGTCCCTGCTGTCATAGGGCCAACAGGTCTCCAGTCTATTTCAGGGACAACACAGACAGACAGACAACCATTCACGCTCACATTCACACCAATTAACCTAACGTGCATGTCTTTGGACTGTGGGAGTAAAGCCACACAAACACAGAAAGGCCACAGCAGGCAGGTGGATTCCAAAGTGAGAGGCGGCAGCACTAACCACTTCACCACCACGCTGCCCACAACATGACACAGGCCACCTAATTTACAAAAAAGGGTTGTCAGTTATTTTTATTGGAACCTAAAGGCATGTACAGTGAGATCTTTACCGAGTTTTGAGAGTAACTGTGTCATTGTGTTGGGAAAAACATTTGGTTTCATTTGATAAGGATTTCTTTTGCGTCTTGACAATTATATGAACATTCCTCAGGCATATTATTGCATTTTTGTACAAGATACAGTAAGTGTTCTACTATATGATATTTAATGCTGAAGCCAAAGCTTATGTATAACCCTGCCCATTGTAATCACCTCCACATTTGTTGTTTTAATCCTCTCAGCATCCCCAAGAAGACAAAAATATCAATTATAGTCACGTTGTCACTGAACAGTTTGTTGACCCTAGATACAAAATTGTGTTATACTATATTCTTGTACTTGTCTTATTAAACATCTTAATAAAATGTGCATTTTTTTAATTGATCCTCATTTTTTTCATATGGTAATATACCCCCGGGGTTGAAAGATTGTTCCGTATTGCTTTAAATTTCATGTCTTACTTCACTGACAAAGTTTTGAGCACCTCTTTTCTAATAGGCTATGAGGTGGACACTGAAGATACTGTATGTCATAAAATAAAACCTGCATGTCCACCACTAATGATGAGCAAAAACAATCTGTGAGATATGATGACCCGCTGCCAGTTAAACCGAAAGAAGAATATAGTTAAAATTCTTGAACTCAACATTACAAGCAACAGATAGGAAAAAGCTCATATTCCAGAGACCACTGTATATTCCCTTTAACTCCTCAGAGGACGATAATATTTATAAAAGAATTATCATGTAACTCCTCCTCCTCCTCCAGAATCGGTGGCTCCATCCCAATAGTGTACACCTACTTCACTGAGTTCCTTCAGATGGATAAACGTGGAGAACACCTGAGCTGGCTCTGCATGTTCTGGATGCTGGGCGGCCTGTACGCCTCCTTCACCGCCTGGGGAATCATCCCTCACTATGGTAACACACACACACACACACACACACACACACACATTCAGTACAGTGTATAGAGATGCATCTATAAACTCAGTAAACTGATTTAATTTGCAGTTTGTTCAACTTTTAATTGAAATTTAAATCACTGCAGGAGTGCTTTATTTGAAAAGTAGGACTCTTTTCATTCAATCTGCACAAGCAGCAAGATGTGGCTTAATTTCTTGGCTCGTCTTTGTGCTTGCTAATATGCCTCATCTTGAGAAGTTATCTCAGTAATTATGTGCTAAATATGAATAATTCCCATTAAAATAACAAAATCTTGACAGCATCCATTTCACGAGAACTCCAAAACAGACCTATAGTTCACTGTGTGTTGACTGCCAACTTTTTAATCAATGAAATATTTCAGATGCATTGTGTTTGTGTTTATGTGCACCATACTAATTCTGTGAGTTGGACAGAAGGATGAGTTCCTGGAATATGAAATTGTTCTTTACTGGTGGTTTGTCTAGGCTGGGGTTTCGCCATTGGCACAGAGTTCCAGATCCACAGCTGGAGGGTGTTTATTCTAGTGTGTCTCTTCCCTGCATTGGCCGCACTCATCGGCATCATCTTCATGCCAGAGAGCCCACGTTTCCTGCTGGAGGTCAGATATCGGGATCAGCACACAGTAGCCAACTCGAACACCCTCAGATTTAAAACTAGTAGACATAAGAACTGTGTACGGATATTTCTGATGTCAGCGTCTAGTTGTGATTGGTTGAAAGAGTGTTGATTCATCAGCCACTGCAGCAACATCTCACTGCTGTGGAAAGGTAACAAAGGGTCGCTAAGGAATCAGCCGAACACCACCCGCCCCTGTTTCTCATGCAGACATTGTCAGAGCTTTAACCACATGTGGTATTTTATATGTGTGTTACTGCTCCGACATGTTCATATCACACACACCCAAATAGTCACACATTGCCCCTTTCTGATTTGAGGCAGACCTCATGGGAACATTGTTACTTAGCTGCATATCTGGCTACAGTGCATGTGGGAAAGTTTCAGTGGTCAAACAGATTCAAATAATTATTATTCTTGAACAATTTTAACAAAATGTACAAAAAACCTCAGATAAAAAAATGTTACAGTTACGATATGTAAATATTCATACATGTGCTTGTATGCGTGCGTGTGTGTATCTTTTAGAACGCAAGACACGATGAGGCGTGGATGATCCTGCGAAGAGTTCACGACACCAACTGGAAGGCAAAGGGGGAGCCAGAGAGAGTCTTCACTGTAAGCCCGTGTACACATGAAGAAGACTTAAGACCCCAGCACACACAGCATCATCTGTGATGGACCGTGCAGGCCTCACAGCACACACTGTGCACAGCATTAACACGTTCACACAACGACACGACAGTTGAAGTCCAAAAAAGACGTTTTTTTAGAAAGAGGACCCCAAAGAACCGGCGCTGGTGTCATAAATAGTTTACCGCCCTGTTTACTGCGGATGCTGACAGTTAATGAAAAAAACTTGCTGTTTATGAAGTTTTTTTGCAGTAGCATTTCAGTTAGAGGTTGATTTCTATTCTATAGAGCAAATGGAACAAATAGAACTATACTACATGTTGTGTGTGTACAGTATGATATTCATTAACTCATGGTGAGCTGAGTGGAGATATATACAAAATGTATCTAGTCAATGCAAACATTTATCAGGAAAAATTACGTGTGACTACACCAAATACAAACAATACAGAAAAGAAACAAGTACCACAAACATGAAAAATATAAGGAGATATCGTATGGACTGAACAATCTAGCCACAGGGGTTGCAAGCCAGTAACTTCTGTGCCGGTCCCAAGCCCGGATAAATAGAGAGGGTTGCGTCAGGAAGGGCTTCCGGCGTAAAATTTTGCCAAGTACAACCATGCGAGTCATCCATACCACTTTCATACCGGATCGGTCGAGGCCGGGTTAACAACGACCGCCACGGTGCTGTTAACCTACAGGGTGCCGGTGGAAATTGGACTACTGTTGGTCGAAGAAGGAGAGGAGGCAGAAGGCTTCGTGGTCAGAGAGAGAAGGGGAAAGGCAGGAGCGTAGATTTGAGAGTAGGGACTCTTAACGTTGGCACAATGACAGGGAAAGGTAGAGAGCTGGCAGACATGATGGAGAGAAGGAAGGTAGATGTACTGTGTGTGCAGGAGACGAGGTGGAAAGGCAGCAAAGCACGTAGTATTGGAGGAGGATACAAACTGTTCTACCATGGTGTGGATAGGAAGAGAAACGGAGTAGGAGTGATCCTGAAGGGGGAGTTTGTGAACAATGTTCTAGAGGTGAAAAGAGTCTCAGACAGGGTGATGAGCCTAAAGCTAGAAATAGAAGGTGTGATGGTGAACGTAGTCAGTGGGTATGCTCCACAAGTTGGCTGTGAGTTAGAAGAGAAAGAGAGATTCTGGAGTGAGTTTGATGAGGTTGTAGAGAGTATCCCCAGAGGAGAGAGAGTAGTTGTTGGAGCAGACTTCAATGGGCATGTTGGTGAGGGGAACAGAGGTGATGAGGAGGTGATGGGCAGGTTTGGTGTAAAGGACAGGAATCCAGAAGGACAGATGGTAGTGGACTTTGCTAAGAGGATGGAAATGGCTGTAGTTAACACTTACTTCCAGAAGAGAGAGGAACATAGAGTGACATACAAGAGTGGAGGTAGGAGCACACAGGTGGACTACATTCTATGTAGACGAGGTCATTTGAGAGAGGTTAGTGACTGTAAAGTGGTGGTAGGAGAGAGTGTAGCCAGACAGCACCGCATGGTGGTGTGTAAGATGACTCTGGTGGTCAGGAAGAAGAAGAGAGGAAAGACAGAAAAGAAGACCAAGTGGTGGAAGCTAAAGAATGAAGAAACTTGTGAGGAATTCAGGCAGAAGTTGAGACAGGCTTTGTGTGGTCAGGAAGAGCTTCCAGATGATTGGGAAACTACAGCAGAAGTAATCAGGGAAACAGGTAGGAAGGTGCTTGGTGTGTCATCTGGTAAGAGGAAAGATGATAAAGACACTTGGTGATGGAATGAGGAAGTACAGGACTGCATCCAGAGGAAGAGATTAGTTAAAAGGAAGTGGGATGTAGAAAGGACTGAGGAAAGTAGACAGGAGTACAAGGAAGTGCAGCGCAGAGTGAAGAGGGAGGTGGCAAAGGCCAAACAGAAAGCTTACGATGAGCTGTATGACAGGTTAGACATGAAGGAAGGAGAGAAGGACTTGTACAGGATAGCCAGACAGAGAGATAGAGATGGGAAAGATGTGCAACAGATAAGGGTGATTAAAGACAGAGATGGAAAGGTGCTAACAAGCCAGGAGAGTGTGCAGAGAAGATGGAAGGAGTATTTTGAGGAGCTGATGAATGTGGAAAATGACAGGGAAAGAAGGGAGGAAGATGTGGATGTTGTGGAGCAGGAAATAGCAGAGATTAGAAAGGATGAGGTGAGGAAGGCTCTGAAAAGGATGAAGAGCGGAAAGGCTGTTGGCCCTGATGACATACCTGTGGAGGTGTGGAAGTGTCTAGGAGAGACAGCAGTGAAGTTTCTGACAGGTCTGTTTAACAGGATTTTAGAGAGTGAGAAGATGCCTGAGGAATGGAGGAGAAGCGTTCTGGTGCCGATCTTTAAGAACAAGGGTGACACGCAGAACTGTAGCAACTACAGAGGGATAAAGCTGATGAGCCACACAATGAAGCTGTGGGAAAGAGTAGTGGAAGCCAGGCTTAGGAAGGAGGTGGAGATTTGTGAGCAGCAGTATGGTTTCATGCCCCGTAAGAGCACCACTGACGCCATTTTCGCTTTGAGGTTGTTGATGGAAAAGTACAGAGATGGTCAGAAGGAGCTGCATTGTGTTTTTGTGGATTTAGAGAAGGCGTATGACAGGGTGCCGAGGGAGGAGCTCTGGTACTGCATGAGGTTGTCGGGAGTGGCAGCGAAGTACGTCAGAGTAGTTCAGGACATGTATGAGAGAAGCATGATGGTGGTAAGATGTGCCGTAGGTCAGACAGAGGAATTCAAGGTGGAGGTGGGACTACACCAAGGATCGGCTTTGAGTCCCTTCTTGTTTGCTATGCTGATGGACAGGTTGACAGATGAGGTCAGACAGAAATCTCCGTGAACAATGATGTTTGCAGATGACATTGTGATTTGCAGTGAGAGTAGAGAGCAGGTGGAGGAACAGCTGGAGAGGTGGAGGTTTGCTCTGGAAAGAAGAGGTATGAAAGTCAGTCGTAGTAAGACAGAATACATGTGTGTAAATGAGAGGGATCCAGGTAGAAGTGTGAGGCTACAGGGGGCTGAGGTGAAGAAGGTGCAGGAGTTTAAGTACTTGGGGTCATCAGTTCAGTGTGATGGGGAGTGTGGAAAAGAGGTGAAGAGGCGAGTGCAGGCAGGTTGGAATGGGTGGAGGAAAGTGTCAGGAGTGTTGTGTGACAGAAGAGTGTCAGCAAGACTCAAAGGAAAGGTGTACAGGACAGTGGTGAGACCAGCTCTGCTCTATGGGTTAGAGACAGTAGCAGTGAGAAAGAGACAAGAGGCAGAGATGGAAGCAGCAGAGATGAAGATGTTGAGGTTCTCCTTAGGAGTGACAAGGTTGGACAGAATTAGGAACGAGTTCATCAGAGGGACAGCGCACGTTGCCTGTGTTAGCAACAAAGTCAGAGAGGCCAGACTGAGATGGTTTGGACATGTGCAGAGGAGGGATAGTGATTATATTGGTAGAAGGATGTTGGAGATGGAGCTGCCAGGCAAGAGGGCGAGAGGACGACCAAGGAGGAGATATATGGACGTCCTAACAGAGGACATGAGGTTAGCTGGTGTCAGAGTGGAAGATGCCCAGGATAGAGTAAAGTGGAAAAGGATGATTCGCTGTGGCGACCCCTGATGGGAAAAGCCGAAAGAGAAGTAGTAGATCGTATGGACTGAACACACAAAGCACCGAGGTTAAACATCAGTGCAGTGGATTGATATCGTCTCATGTTTATGGCATAGAACATTTGCAGATCAGCCACAACATTAAATCTACCAGCTGGTATTAATGTAGTGGCTGATAGGTGGACAGCGAGTAAGTTACCTTTAAAACCGATGGGCAAGCGCATTAACCAGTTTATTTCAACTACATTTCCTCTATGTGAGTATGAATGATTAATGATAATGTAGTGGATAATCTTGATTATACTTTTCCAACCCCTTTTCTCTGTGAAGGTGACCAACATAAAGACTCCACAGACGCAGGAAGACGAGTTCATAGAGATCCAGAGTGAAACGGGCACTGCCTTCCAGCGCTGGACCGTCAGACACGTGACCATGCTGCAACAGGTCTGCCAAGAACTCCCACACTAAAGAACAGTTAAAACTGTAACGCTGCTTTGCTTCTCTCACCCAAAACATGAACAAAGTCTTTCCGTTTGCTTTCCTGCAAAAGTGGCATGTTTCTGTCCGTCTGTCTTTCAGGTGATGGCCAACGTGATGTCGTTATCAGCTCCAGAGCTCAGACTGCAAGGCCTCTTTCTGGTTATTGTCTGGTTCTGCTTGGCCTTCAGGTAGAACTATGACATTTGGAATGAACCACATTGACATTAGGGAATTAATAAGATGGTGGAGTGCACATTTCCCCTTATGGGTAGAGTTATATTCAAGGTTACGCATTTTAGGAATATTGTGTAGAATGAAGACCTGGCCGGACTAACCCACTATGGCCCTGGGCCAGAAAAATTATAGTTCAGCCCCTCAGGACCACCCATGAATATGCATTACAAGTGAAATGAAATTCACTAACAAACTAAACAATTTTCGTTCAGATTTTCATTTCAGTCTGATAATAATTTGAAGAGTTGAGAAAGAATACAGTTTTTTTCTTTCTGATTATTGAGATAATTTAATGTGTTGCTAATGAATGAATTTGGTGGCTGCAGCCTTACAGTTTGATAAAAAATTAACAATCTGTGTTTTTACAATTACTAAATGGAGTAATATTGTCTAACATACTACAGCTACAACATGGACCCATCATAGGTGATAATCAATGGTGAAAATATTTAACAGTTTTGTAACATATGAAACATTGTCATTAAAAACTTAAATGGAAATATTTTTGTATTACACCAGTACTTTTCATTTTTGCATTTATGTGCTCTGATTTTGTTTGCCTCAATGTGTACCAGCTACCACGGGCTGGGAGTGTGGTTCCCCGACATGATCAAGTACATGCAGTACGAGGAGTACGAGTCCAAGGTCCGGGTGTTCCACCGAGAACGGGTGGAGCGTTTCCACTTCAACTTCTCTCTGGTCAACCAGGTCCACCAAGAGGGAGAATACATTCACGACAAGTGGGTTTCCTCAGCACTCTGTGATTTACTATTTGTTTTCGCTGCTGCTTATTGCCGTTTATTTCCTTCCATTCAGGTTCGCAAACATTGAGATTAAATCTGTGAAGTTTGAGGATTCTCTGTTTGAGAACTGCTACTTCGAGGATGTCAGGTCAACCAACACCTTATTTGAGAATTGCACCATAAAAAACACTGTCTTCTACAACACAGGTACCTCAAAATGAGCAATAATTGATTGTAAAATCTTGGCAATACGTTTAACCTGCTGGAATGTTAAGGCCTCATAACTCATCTCCTCCCCAGACCTCTGGCAGGAAAAGTTTAAAGACTGTCGAATGGAAAACACCACCTTCCTCCACCCAAAGAAAGGCTGCCATCTGAATTTCAAGGAGGAGAATGACATTGTCATCTACATGGTCAGCTTCCTGGGCAGCCTGGCTGTGTTGCCCGGAAACATAATCTCGGCATTGTTCATGGACAAGATAGGAAGGATTCGAATAATAGGTGAGATCAGCGGAAAGTGTCACTAGAATTCCAGTTTCCTGGAGGTGGGGGGGTGTAATTCACTTTCATGTTGTCATCTTGTGTTGTTCTAGGTGGTTCTATGCTGGTGTCCTCTGCCTGTACCTTCCTGCTGCTGTTAAGCTTCAGTCAAGGAGCTGTAATATGTTGGCAGTGTCTCTTCTATGGGGTCAGTGTGGCGGCTTGGAACGGACTAGAAGTCATTTCTGTGGAACTCTACCCTTCCTCTAAAAGGTACGGATAAACTCTACGCCCCCGTGAAGCACCCGAATCCGTCTTGACCTTTACCACAATCAGTCTGTGCTCATACCTTGTAGGGTCTGGCCCGATTCAGCACCTACTTGAGGGCCAATTAAAGGGCCACTAATCTTTCTTTGTCTCTCTGTACAGGGGCACGGCGTTCGGGATCCTGAATGGAATCTGCAAGTTTGCGGCCATCATTGCCAGTTTCGTCTTTGCAGCTTTCATCGGGATCACTAAGATCATCCCCATCTTGATGGCCTTCGCCGCCCTCGTCTGCGGAGGCCTGGTGGCTCTCAAGCTGCCTGAAACCCGGGAGAAAATCCTGTCTTGAAAAGCCAAAGTCCTGCAACCTCCAGCCTCTCGAACACAGTGTATCCGTGGGGAAAGCTTCTTGGCAAAGTGTCAACTCAAAGTGAAATGGAAAGTCGGGGAAGAAAGGCCGTGGCGTGCTAGCTGTGTTTATAAGTCCGACAATGTTGAAAACCTGTCTGGTTGCCTACACAAACCTGTGGTAGCTTTCTGTTCCCTCTGTAAGCTCCTCAGACTGCTCCGCTTTTCTTCACCATCACGTGGAACTAGTGTTTATTATCTTTTTATCATTTACTGCCCCTTGTCTATTACCCACGAATACACACACACACACACACACACACACATACAGTGTTGCAACATTTGTTTTGTTTGAGGTTATGTGTAAAAGAAAGATTAAGACGAGATGAAAATGTGTCTGTACTTGAAAGGTGATGTAGTTCATGTTGCCAGGTTGTGCTTTGATTTCATTCCCTGCTGGAAACAAAATGGAAGGAAAGACAAAGGACTTGTAGTCACAACTTGAATTGGATTTAAATCCCGTTGTATTACTGCAGAGGCACAGCAGCATTATTACTGCCGGTGTTGTTGTCCAGTATTTGTCCTGTGGTGTCCATAGTCTTAGTTTACATATTATTGCTTGCTTTGTTCCCCGTAGATATAAACCTGGATTGACAATTTTATTACATGGAGGAGGTATTTTTTAAATGAAATACGCCTGGTAATATCTCCCACCTGTGTAGCCGACTGGATTCTCGTCCTGTTTGTCTTCTTGTCCTCGACTCTTGAGAAGTCATTTCTGTCCTTAACTGTAGAGCTGTGTTCTGTATGTAGGTGGTGATAACTTAGAGTCTTATCTGTCACTTCTTGCCATGACAAAGTGTGTGGAATTGTACTGTTTCTTTATTTGTTTTTTTGTCTTTTTCTAAAAAAAAAGGATGATATAAAACTGTGATTTAGATGTTTTGATATGATGCTCTCATTCCACCACTGATGAAGAACTGTTTTACAAAACCTGCTGCATTTCTGAAAATTTAATCAGGTGTGTGTGTGTGTGTGTGTGTGTGTGCGTATGTGTGTGTTGTTGTTGTAATTCACATGCCTGTAAATTCATTCACAATAGTCTGATTACTCAAACTCTATTTGTCGTTGTACATATTGTAGACCTGTGTATATTAGTTGTAAAATAGTAGATCCACCATGACTTGAATAAAGCTGAGGGCTCATGATCCAGTTTCCTGGTTTATAATAATGAATTTAGGAGATATTCATATTTAGCTTTCACAAAAAAATTTGACATTTTAGAAAATGCACGCGCTAAACGAAAACTTGATTAAACAACTGTGGAGGAGCCTGTTAGCTTAGCTTAGCTTAGCTTAGCTTTGAGTGTATACAGCAAGGGAACCAAAAGTAGCTTCGCTCTGACCAATGAAAACAGAATTTACCTTTACCTGTATTGTACCTATTAATGTGACAAAAACAGTCACTTCCTCCAGCTTCTGATTGGCTGAACACAGCTGATCCAGCAAATCAGCAGCTGGAAAACAGGCAGGACTGAGGCTTCTGAGGCCTAAAGTCCAGGAGTCAAATACACAGAAATGATGAGTAAAACAATTACCTTCAATTTCTGTCCATATACGCCTTCCTCATAACTCATTATTTGTGGCTGATTAATCTGTTCAGAAAGTGTAAGTAATAAAATGAGAGCAGGGTTATTTACTGGTCGAGGACGGACAAGGCTGGCAGTTTTCCCGCTCCTTTTGTCCTAACCTAAGCTAACTGGCTGCCGGCTATTCACAGTAAGACAAGTGAGATTATGAAAATATTTCTTCAGCGAGAACACACCACTTTGAATAAACGCAGTGGATGAAATTGTCCTTAGAGCAGGTCATGATAACAGTGTGGTCCTGAAGGTAAGTTAGGAGGCCGTGTGTTCCCTGAAAGAAAGCTACATGCCTGAAAACATACTTTAAAAAGCACAATCTGAATACTTACAACATTTCTGATTTTTAACGAGTAAATAACTGTTGATTTGTTTTGTTATGGGTTTATCCATCCCTGCATTATCCCTTTCACTTAGTAATAGCACATTATACAGCACATTTCATAATGTGAAACCCGGGGTGCAAACCGGGCAGGTTGCCAGTCCTTTGCTGTCTAGAAAACTGTTCTATTTATATGATAACAGCGCATGGAAAGCCAGCGTAATTCCTCCCATGTCAGTGGCAGCTGTGTGTTGTTGGGGGGCTTGTAAAAACACGGCAGCATACAAGTGTGAGCAAGTGCCAGTAGTAGGAGGACGTGTTTACTCTGGCAGAGGTGTGAAAGACGGATTCTGCTGATGTGTCCACCAGGTTTATCAGGACGTCAGACTGCGAGCAGCAGGGAAACGAGACTAATGTTTTCTCTGGAAAAAAAATACATATCTGACTTTATAGAGTGAAATTTAGCCCGTCTGTCCTGATAATGCTTAACGCATGATGAATTAATGTTTCTTGGTAATATAATAATACCAATGTTCTGTTCTCCTGCTCGAAGACAGTTACTGTGAACTTCTTACATGTCCTGCCTCAGTCTCTTATTTTTACTGTCCACCTCTGGCTGACCCCTCCGGTTCCAGCAAGGTTTCACACCTAGGGTGCAAAATGTGTCCCCTTCACCATCCACACACACACACACACACACACACACACACACACACACACACACACACACACACACACACACACACACACACACACACACCATACATATTTCTAAACATCTACTAAAAAAAAAGATTGATATTGAATTAATAACCCATTTAAAATATCGTTGTGATTTTTTTTCTTTTTAGACTTGGTTTTAAATCACAGACTTAGAAAGAACAGACCTTATCACCCTTTCTGAGTTTCCCTTCAACATGCCTTCATTAGTCCACATTCTGTGAATTTAATATCAAGAATCAAGAATCAACTTTATTCGCCAAGTTTGTACAAGAAAAGCAAGGAATTGATTCCATTAATTAACAATTATTTACATGAATTGTTAGCTACATTCAAACCGTAGATATAGTTACAAAAATATAAACATATAAACATATAAACATAGAAATTCAGAACTCAGTTCCCTCTAATAATGTGCAATACCTGAATACTAGAAGAAACAAAAAGTAAAAATCATAGTGCTCCAACCTCTGACATTGTGCAGACATGCAGTGGTGCAAAAACACATTAGAATTTGTCCTTGTGGCTTCAAATAAAGATACATAGAGTCTGGGCTGAAGACAGAAAATGTGTGATGGGTATAAAATAAGAAAGAAATAGGCTGAGAAGGTTTTTATTTGAGACTAGTGGCTTGAAGAGAACATACACACAGCTGGTTGTTATTTTGTTTAATGGTTCTGTGAGATGGAACTAGTCTTTTCAGCAAATGCCTCAGAAACTTATGTAAGTGTGACCAAGCCCTCTGGTGGTCATATTAATTATGACATGAGCCAAGAAGAAAGTCAGGCAGCAAAAAATCTGAAGGTCGCGTGGGAGCATGGACTAAAAACTAATGAGGACAAACAAGTTTTGCCTTGAAGGAAGTATTCATATTAAAGAAACCATGACAATTCTCTGCACCCTTTTTTGCATCCACGCAGCCTCAACCTAAACGACTTGACCACAATATTGTTACATCATGAATAGTTAGTTATGGCTTCTGCAGCCATAAGGAACGTATTCATTCAGATGAAAGGGAGAATGAGCGATGTGTGGGAACTAAACACCCAAATCTTTGACATAAATGTCAGCAGATGAGCTGTATCATGGGTAATGGGTTTTTATGACACATTCATGCAATAACTTTGATCCTTTTTTAAAATTGAGTTGAACGGTGTTATATGAAATGAGGATCTGGTAAAGAGAAAAGAACAAACAACAACAAAATTGAAGGTCTGCTTTGTGTTTTCTGCATATATGTTGTTGTGATGGAGCACCCATGTGACACTAAATGAATTTCAGTCAAAATTACTATAAGGTATTGCATATGATTCTCATATTGGATTCCATACCAATTTTCCCCATAGACACAGCACTGTAACTGTTACCAGCATGATTCCAACCTCCTTTGCCATCAGAAATCATTTAACTTCTGTCCCATTTAATTCCAGAGGGAGCCCACCGGAGGTCGTGCTGGGGTTGACGGACACCACAGACAGGTGGCAGGCAGCCCAGTCTCTGAGCCTGCTGTGGGTGGGTGTCCACCCAGAGGTGCCAAACTCCCAGCCAGGCTCCCACAGCCTCACCTTGGTCAGGGGCACTGGCAGGGTCGCACAGTGGGTTCAGCCCCAGATCACCCTGCCCTCAACCTGACACAGCCCAGGTTCTCTCTACACAAGATTGTTTAGAGAATCCTGCATTTTATTGGACTCAGTAATGTTGTACAGCTACTTCTCGTAATGCATTTCAGGATTTCAGAGTTTTGGTCAAAGAAACTCCATAGGACCCCACGCTGAATACCCTAAAACAAACTTTTAGACAGCTTTGTGTTTCATCGTTTTCTTATCTGGAGTAATTTATTTATTTGTTCATTTATCTTTGGGATCTGCATTCCTAGAAGCCAGTTTTTCATCTGGGAAAATAAAACTTTGAATCTAAGCCAACAGCACTGTACTGAAATTTCACAGAAACTGAGGTGAGAAAGACCAGAATCATCCACTCTGTCGAACAGTGGTGGGACTTAGGAGAGTATTGATGTCAAGTTGAAGTTAGATGGTACAGAAACGCCAAGAAAAATAAGCGAACAGACTAAATGCGAAGGGCTGCCTGCAATCTGACTGGAGGGGGTAAACACACACAAAATCCAAAAGTGCTGTAGATGCACCCGCTCACCCAGAAAAATGCTTGTCGCACACCCTCCATCCACATTTCAAATCACAAAGGCGAGAAAAACAAATTAGTTTTCTCCTGCAAAACCTCCAGCTTAAATTATTACTGCATAATCAAAATATAGTATATGTCCATAAAGCACACTGATTAACTAGAAAAAGTCCATTTATGTCAAAATGCATTTTTCTTTTTCAATCTGATGGTGAAGCCTTTTCTTCTGTTGCACACGGAGACCAAACTTGAGAGGGTTGTGGAAACAGAGGGGAGAAGGGAGACATGAGGTTCGAAGCATTTTACAGCATCCCTGGTTCTCACAGCTGAGGTGTGAAGTGACGCCTCCAGACTCATCAGTTCTCATCAGTGTGAAAGCATCACACCTCCACTTTAACTGGACAATACAGGTCATTATGCTTCATTAAAGCCTAATGGATTTATATTTACATTTTAGTCATTAGGACACGACTTCACCGTCCAAACAACAGAAAACAGGAGCAGCAGCAGAACACGTTTCGCCGTCTCCATGGAGATAAAGACTGGGAGGGGGACAGAGATGGACACTCACGCCTGAGTCGCTGTCGCTATAAAACGATCCTGTTGGTGAGAAGTGCTGGGAAATAAAGTGAGGAGATGAAGAGAGGGGCGGCTGTCATGTTCAAGGTTGGAGTGAGGTGTGAAGGAGAGAATCAGCCTTCAGCGAGGACACGGCCGTCTCTTACTGTACCCGGCAGCTGAAGGATGCACTAAATGGGCCACGGGCACATAAAACGTCATGCTGTGATTTCATTTAGTAACCCTCACGTCCATGTTTAGTTTACGCTGGCAACACAGATCCATATCCAGGCCTCAGGTCTTTCTCCAGAAACTAAAACTGTGCCTTTATAAATCTGGCATTCACAATTATACAATCTAAAAGTATTAGTGAAATGAGCTCAAGACAAGACAAAATATGCAATATGTATGTTAATATAACCTCTGGACAGGAATCTCTCCCATCCCCTGTCACCTGAAGTACCTTACATTTCATTTGAAAACAGACTTAGTGACTTTAAAAAACATTCAATATTTACCTTTAAAAACGTGGACAAATCTCAAAATCTAATTTTCTTGTGCCAATAAAACACGATGGTTGCTATGGCAGCCATTTTAAAAGACAGATATTCCAAAATAATAATAACATATTTTGCAAACCCAGGATCTCATGTTTAGTTATTTAAATAAAGCCACATAAATAATGCCAATGTCCCCATTTAAATGTGCAAAATAATAATTGAATAATAATAATAATTATTATTATTATTGTATCATTCTGTAGTATTCAATTTGTTAAATAATCAATTTGTTATATTATAGTACTGCTCACTACTCTACTATTATTGCATTTTTGTTCAGGCCTGTTATCTATTTTTATGTATGTAATTTTTTTTTGTTTGTTTTTCACTACATTTCAGTTCTCTGCTTTTGATATGAATTGGATAGTTGTCTTGACATAACTAATGATGGAGTTTTTGGAGGAGAAATTTAAGTCAGTGCCTTTGTAGAAGGATGTGAAGTATCGATCTTCTTCACATGCTAAAATGCTTAATAAAGAGTGCTGTATTACTGCTTCACACCCTCCTGTCGTATGGTTTTGTTTTCTATATATAAGTTAAACATATCCAAAATACATCTGTGTTTCTCCAGGGACAAAATCCCCAAAAAGCAAAAAACTGTTTATTGTTTTGAGCAGGAGTCAAAATTCACACTCCTGTAGCTGAACTTTCCCAGACACACAGGAGAAGGAGAGACAGGGTCCCGGCGAGGGTGTGTGTGTGTGTGTGTGTGTGTGCAGGGGCAGTGGCCTCGTAGACTCTGTGGGTTCGTGAGAATCTGCAGAGGTGTCACTTCGCACCTCTGCGGCCAGGCCTGGACTTATAAACCAGTGCAGCAGAGCTGAGGAGCATTCTCGAACTCCCAGTCGCTCCAGTCTGACCACAGAGTCTCTTACACAACATGGATACCTCCTCGGTGCCTCTGCTTGACTACGGCCTGCAGTACCAGTGGTGCTCGGACTCAGACCTCTCCAGCATCTCCTCTCCAGAGACTCTGTCCCCTGTGCACTCCGTGGATTCCAGCATGTCTCCTTCCTACCAGCAGCCACCACAGTCCACTCCTAAGGCAGCTAAAACTGGATATTCGCAAAGTCTCAAATCCTCACCCTGTTCCCCGTCTAGACGTGGCCGCAAGTCAGGCCAGGCCACCCGGATCCGCAGCAAACAGAGGGAAAGTGCCAGCGAGAAGGAGAAGCTGAGGATGAGGGACCTGACGAAGGCTCTGCACCACCTCAGGTCCTACCTCCCACCGTCGGTGGCCCCCGCCGGACAGACTCTGACAAAGATTGAGACTCTCCGCCTCACCATCCGCTACATCTCCTACCTGTCGGCCCAGCTGGGCCTCAGCGAGGAGGTGCTGTTCCAGAGGAGGGAGCAACTGGACACCTCAGCCAGCGACGCCTCCTCACCTGACATCCTCAGCTACTTCCAGCACGGCTCCTTGGGAGGTCAGGACACCCAGCTGCAGAACCAGAACCTGGACCAGAGCCTGTACCCGGCCCAGTGCCAAGGCCAGGACATTATGCTGCACTCTGGGAACTGTAGTTTCGGAGTGGATCAGTACAGTAGAGCGCACGGCGACGCTCGTCAGGGGGATATCAGCATGGATGCCATCCTGCAGTCACCTGCAACAACACAGGCCTCCTGCCAGGTACGTCAGCTGATAATTTAAGTCAGACTGTTAAAAAACTGGGTTTGTGGCTTTGCACAAAGCGCTAAAGATTTACACTTTGTTTTGTATCTACAGATGTGCGGCAGCGACTTCTGCATCCCACTGGTTCCACGAGAGTTTTGGGGCTAAACTGTCCAACACTGAATGATCATCATCCAACAACAGACATGAACTTTACTGTTTTTACTGCCTCACTGTGAATCGACTAATTTATTTATATATACTATTCTACATTTTATTTATTTTGTCCCTGTAAATATTGATATGTCTAACAACTATTTTTATATTTCTTTAAACTACTATTTAAAATAAAAAATAATAATTGTCATCATGCACATTTCAGACACGTTTTCATTATGTGTGTACTTTAAAATGTGAGAGTGTGGTTGAAAGCTGCTTGTTTCCTTGATTTAAATCTAAAAAACTCACAGTAGTTTAGTTCACTACCTTTTATTGTTGAGCTAAAGCTCATAAATCTCACACAGCGCCCTCTCCTGGTGTCACCACACAAACCCAACAACGGCTCCTCGGCTGATGTGTATTTTTGTGTGTCCTTATTGTGAGGCTGACAAATACAATAATACACAACTGCAATAAAATGAGAAGGCTCACAGGCAGGAAAGCAAAAATTACAACACAAAATAAAGTGCAGGTTTTTTTAAATTGTGAGATTTTGAGTTGTTTGATATTTTTCCTCTTGCTACCAATAATTTATATATATTATATAAAGTTTATGGAGACATTATAAATGAGTTAATCATTTGCATATGTTCCGAAAATGGCACAGAAGGGGAATCTTATAATTTAAAGTATTTTGAGAAACCATTAAAATAACAACAAGAAAAGTTTGAGTATTATAGTTTCCTTTCTTTATTTTCACTGTAAACCATCTACTTAAGAGGGAAAAAAAGAAAAAAAATCTATATCATTTCTATAAATTGCAAGATTTTTGCAACATTTACTGCAAAAACATTAAATTATTGGAATCATTTCAATAAAACATAGTGTGACATTGTACAACATTGTAGGATAAAAACAGCATATTATGATCATAATGATGCACAGTAATTTATGAAAAAGATGTTGCAATGATATAGAGAGATCCAGAAGCATTACAGTGATTTCCTGTCCTGTGTGAAGATGGTGAGTAGTTCAAGGTGAGCAGAGCAGGGATCACTTTCTGGTTTATTTAGTGTATCTTTGTTAATGAGGCTCGGCCGACACAAAGAGTTCCTTGGTGCCGCTAAGTCTAGACTTAGATAGAGGATCCTCCAAGCTCTCGCCCCCTTTCTCTCACCTACAGCCCTAATTACCTGCTAAAGCCAACGAAGAGGATTTCCATATTCATAGAGGAGTGTGGCTCTGCATATCAGGCAGGAGAATTAGGTCTGAGTGTTTGGTTTGCCACATACATGCTGTTCATTTGATATGCAAACAGCTCACCTAACGCAAAGTTTAATATACTCGCCGGGGTCTTTCATCACAGAAAAGCTAATAAACTCTCAGGGCTAAAAGGGTTCAGGATGAAAGGGTTAGCACCGCTGTGCTGATTATTCACTCATTACATGTGAGTAAACACCGTCAGAGCTGATGTGGATTAAGAGAAGGAAGATCTCGTCTATCATCAGCCAGGGAGGGGAAGACAAAGTTGACAGCTAGGTCAATTATGGAAGTAAAAATAATTTACTACCAAGCCTCAATAATTTCACACGCACGTAGAATTAAAGAGGCTCTAATCTGAAAACATGAGTCCAAAATGGACTCAAGTTCTTAACATTGATTGTAAAAATGAAGAGATCCCAAACTTTATTTAAGATTAAGATATAAATACTTCAGTTAGCTGCAGTAAATCATATCAGTCACTGTCATGTGCCCCTTTGTGTGTGATGATAGATTACATTAATGTGTAATGTGGGACACACAGAAGCAGGAAACACACACCTATCATACAAAATCAGATTGATTTTGGGACTGATGGAAATATCAGATTTTTTTTTATTTATTGCCATGTGAAAAATACATGTGGAGGGGACTAGTCCTCCGGACAGTTGTGTCACCTCGCACGCACATTCCAACAGAAGAACAATAAAAATCACTGCTTCAGTTTTGGAGAATTTTCACATCTTTTTTAATGACCTCAATGGATTCATTTGATTTCTGATATTTTTCCTAAATCAGAAGCTTCCTTTTAGCTTTTTGCATAACTGAGTCTACAGAGAGCTGAGTGTCACTCGTCCAGGCTCTGGGTTTCACCTCAGCTGCAGAGCAGGAGTCAAATTTGACGCGGCTGTTTGTGGGAAAGCTGCTCAGGACTCGGATCCGCAGTCCACACCTGACACTCAAATCCATACAATTATCAGGACAATGCAGTGAAAATGTGTATTCAAGTTTTAATTTTGTTTCTGTTGTAAAATTATTAGTATTTGTTAGATTGATGATGTCAACGTCAGTTTGAATCTGGGAATAATTTTAAGATCTTTAAAGAGGAACTTAGTATTTATTGCTGCTGCACATGCAGGATCCCAGGCCAGTGAGGCCTACTGCTGTCCAAACAAGACGAGGTGCAAACTGCTCACACTTCACAGCTGCCCCGGCACACTTCTGCAGCCCGACCTTGCAGGGACGCCAGGGCAAAAAAGGAAAGCACAGCATTAACAGGAAGTGCAAAATGAATTCTTACAGTCTTACAAACTGATCCATGGACAGTGATGGAACACAAGTGTGAACCTTAAAATCTCCCAGTGGGCTGGTCAGTTCTAAAGCTGGCAAACCATTACAGGTGTTTACGGCAGTGTTACTGGCTGTGTTGTGGTGACAGATAAAGTAGCTGCTTCCAGTTTTCCTGTGGTCCAGGTACAGCTGTGTCCTGCCAGGGTCACGTTCCCAGGCTGCAGGAGTGCATAGTGTGAATTTGTCTACTTTATGATGCCTGTGCGAGCTTCCAGCTCACACCTAGTCCTGGAGCGAGCCTCTTTCCCATGAGACCCCCTGCTCTAGGTGTCAGGCCTGCTCCCAGAGCTTCTCAGGAGCAGAGGTGGCTGCTGGAGGTGCAACCTCGCACCTCCCTCCACATATATGGAGCAGCCTCTCCTGTCCTCCTCAGTATCCTCTGACTGCCTGACCAGCAACACACTGCTCAAGGAAGAGCCTAGAACCACAGCACCGACTACGACAAGACCGACAGCAGCAGCCATGGACATGTCCTACAGCTGTCCCCTTCAGCTCCAGGAGAACTCTTTCCCATTTGACTGTGAGTCTCTGCTGGAGGGATCCTACGATCCCGTGGCCTGTGATCCAACCTTGGACCCTGGGTATTTCAGCGCAGGAAGCAGCCTGTCTCCCGCCTCCTCTGTGGACTCCTTCTGTTTTTCACCCACCTCCTTCCAGACTGCTGGAAGTGAACAAGACGCCCTGGAGAGTTTCATCTTCAGCAGCCCAGCAACACCTTGTCTCACCCCAGAGACTCAGATTCTGCCGTGCTCCAGGTCCTCTAAGACAACTTCCACCACAAAGAAATCCCGCTCCAGGTACCCGGGGAAGAAGCGCCAGACAGCCAGCGAAAGGGAGAAGCTAAGAATGAGGGACCTGACCAAGGCTCTGCATCACCTTAGGACCTACCTCCCATCCTCAGTGGCACCTGCAGGACAGACTCTGACTAAGATTGAGACACTGCGCCTCACCATCCGCTACATCTCCTACCTGTCAGCTCAACTGGGCCTCAGCGAGGAGGTTCTGATGCAGAGAAGGTCCTCAGGATTTCTGCAGCAGCCTCAAACCCTTAACCAGCTCCTGTGTCCGGCAACAGTCAACTACAGTCCACAGGGATCAAGCTTTAACATCATGAGCACAGCTGATCCATCTTCCCTGCAGCACACATATCAGGTACGTTTGAAACACCTTTGCAAGGGTCCAGAACTTGTCAACATTTCAATTTTGAATAGATTTGGTTTGACACGGGACAGTCTGTTAGTTCTCATAAAGTACGTGTTGCATTTGGGCCTGGTCCTAACAAAATCTCTTTTCCATTCTCAGGTTTCAGGTGGAGTTTGCCTCTCCAGTGAGCGGTGCTGGATGCCACAGCAGCAACTCCAGAATGTCACCTTCTCTGGACAATGCTGAGAGACACAAAATCAATCAGCTCCATTATTTTCATTGCAACAATGACCTCTGACAAGCTTTATGGACTACGCTCCTCAGTTTTGTTATTTTGAACAAAATATATTTCACTTTATGTGTGTCTGTAAATAGAAGTGCATATTTATTGAGCAGAATAAACATTATTTATGATAAAAACCCTCGGGCCTGTCGTTGTATTTTATTTTGCCATTACAGTTTTTACAGACACTGCAGATGAAATGAGAAAGACTTGGTGCTTGGCTGCACTATACAAACACTGCAGCCGTCAGCAGGAGAAGCTCTAAACAGGCAACACGTCCCCTCTAAAGTCTTTAAGGAAGGACCCCAACTGAGCAAGGTGGCAGCTGAACTGCCGGGACAGTTAATTGGCACCTTTTCATTCCTGTGTAAACTCGACAGCTGGTTCAGACCCAGATTCACTCGTAATGATCCTTTTAAAATCGTTTTTGTTCATTCTTAGTTCTGGTGCGGATCAGTATATGAGCCAAAACTTATGTAAAAGTCTGGCCAGCTGATGGTGTGTTAGCCACTGAAAAGGCTTGTCTTCCCTTGGCGAATTAATCTTAGGAGATCCAGAGCATCCAGATGTCTGGATTTGCTTAAAACAATTACAGCGCTGCTGTCATGATTTAGATCTTGGACCCAGGTACACCACCACAGATACAGTTCTATGAGCAGAATCCTGAGTTTGTCTAGAAAAAACTAACCTACAGGTAACTAGGTTGGATTATAACGTGAAAAAAATTTCTTTCTTCCAGAAGTATTTCTCCAAGTTTTTTTATAAATGTGGAGGTACAAAATGTAACAAATTCAGTGACAAATAACATTTTCCACATACAAAAGTTTTGGTAGTAAATAATATTTATTCATAAAATAGCTTTATCAAAACATTGCATTAAAAAAATCAAAAATATAAATGTCTAATATTAAATGTGGTTTGTACAACAATCTGTGTGTGATTGCTAAACGGGAGATGAGGCTTCGTTGTTGAACCATTCAAAGACCTGTTCCTTGTTCAGGGCCACCCAGTTTATGTTGGCTTTAGTTCTCTCCAGCGCCTGTTCGAGAGACGTGGCGGCTGAGCCGAGCTGTTCCGCATTGTCTTCTTTGAACTGCAACAGCTAAAGAGAATTACGGTGAAATGACAAGGTTTTAATTTTGACATGTGCACAGAGGTCACAATAAGCAGTTACAGATAATAGATGCATGGATGTATGAATACTGAGTTCTGAGTGTAGGTCTCATGCAACGGTTACTGCTGCCAATCTAATGTCACAGTGACACTCAAATGTACAGCATGTACCTCCTAATGGTAAAATCACACAACCAAAATTAAGAATTTTCATTTTATGCCAAATACAAGGACATCTACGTAGGGTCCTGCACATAAAATTATTACTTTATAGAAACTCCATTTCCAGAAATGTTGAAATGCTGAGTGAATGTAAATAAAAATAAACTACAATTGCATTCTCATTTAAATATTCTCATTTATTTTCAATGTATGATTTATATTTGTAGTAGACTATTTTAGTTATTATTTTTATTATTATAATTTTAAATAAGTAGGAAACAGAAACATTAAAACAGAACGTTTCTTTTTTTTTACGTTGTGTCATCAGTTCCTGCCTATAAGTTTAAAATGAAACTTTACCTGCTTGTATTCAAACTCTGTGGAGAAACGTTTGGTCACTCCATCGATAAGTCGTCCAAAGGAAAGTGATCCACCACCATAGCTGAAAGGCAAAAATAAGATCCTTTTGCAACTGCAGCATGCAAACATTTATACTTTGTGTTTCTTCCATCTGTTTCTCTGTGTTCCACAGATGTAAACCTGTAAACGAGGAGAAAACTCACTCATTAAATATACGGCCCCAGTTGGCTCTGATAAAGTCCCAGGCTAGAGGCTGGCCGATGGGGTTTTTAGCAATGGAGACCATGGTGGAGCTGGCATCCTGCTTCCGTATTTCATTCGGGTCCAGACAATACTTTAGGTACCTGAAGCACAGTGAGGACAAAAGCTGAACACGCACCATCAAATCCCAAACGAGTTAACTTTACCGACAACGGGGGATCAAGCACTAGTCAGCATTGTGTCAGCGCTACTGACCTGTTGAGCAGCCAGGGCTCTTTGGTGCAGGACAGCGCGTACATAAGTTTATTAGCTTCTGTGGCGATGGTTGCATTCTTGTACATGGACCACGCAAAGTCCCACTCCTTCTTTCCCCCAGCTGCAATGGCGCTGCAGTACACGGTGGACTTCAAGTTGGGACTAATCCTGGAAGGTTGAACGAAGATGGGATGGAGTTAAGACAAGAGGTCAAGAGGGAAATGGTTTGGCACAAAGGTATGAAAGGCAAACGAAAGACCTGATTTTAAGTTAAACAATAACTGCATGTTATATTGTGATTTATTAAACCCCAGAGTGACAGGAAATGTGTTGTTTGAGAGTGTAAAAAAAAACAAAAGAAGGAAAGGAAACTGTGAACAGACGTGTTGTTATCAGGGTTTTCCATCCACTCTTTGAACCAGCCAGTGGTCAGACTGTTACAGGCTTCCACTCCAGTTCTGCAGGCCAGGGAGATTGCATTCACCTGATTGTACCTGGACAGGAAGGACATGACGTGGTCCATTAAAACAAAGACAAATCCAACCAAGCTAAATATAAGTCTACTGTATCGTCACTGATTTGGTGTCCAACAGCATCAGCTACTTTCCTTATATTTCATAGCAATTTGGATATTTATACATGACATACATTATTTATTTTTCAGATTGTTGTTGATTTTAAGTACATTTGGACATTATTGAGTCCAATTCCTCAATAATGTTATAGTTAGCCTGTTAGCGTGCTAACATTGTGGAACTAAAACAAGTTGATTTTAGGCAGGTGGGTATTTATATTTATATTTGCTGGACAAAGTACCACAAATATTCACATGAATGATGAAAAGTCAGTGAAAGAGAAAATTATTCAGTAATTTTATCAGGAAACATGAATTTGACTGTTCCCCCATCTTGGCTATTTTTACATCAAATCTCTTATTTCAAACTCCTTTAAAGGTCAAGACTCATCGAATGGGCACCAACAATGTCCCGCAAAATTCCTTAAAAACCATCCAGCTCAATGTAGACACTGTTTGATTTGTTGGGTTTATATGTCAAACGCCTGTAATGATTTGGCATAAATACTAAAATATAACGTTCTCTTTGTCATTTTAATTAGCCAGACACACAGATTGGCGTGTGATCTCAAAGTGGTCATTCAAAGCTCATGTATCAACCCAACAGGCCTCAGTGATCCTCCCAAAGGTTCCTATAGCGTGTACAGCATGTTCAAAACCTTACTGGTCAGTGTGCTTTTCAGGGATCCGCGTCCAGTTGAGGGTGAGACCTTTGAAGTAGTCAAAGAGCGGAGTGACCTGTTTCTTTAGGTAAGCCTGGGGAATGAACACACAGGTGTTGTCAGAGGTAACATTCAAGTTTGTTTGAGTGTGGTATAATTTGCACTTAGTCTCTTTTTAAACCTGAAACCTGACCTGCATGGGTCCATACACTTCACTGCGATCAAACATGAGGAAGAAGTAATTAAGGTTATGAGACGCAGTCTGCCAGGGCATGTATTCAACATCTTTGTGGAGGAACTTGGTGGTCCTCAGAGCCAGAGTTGTGTTCACCATTTTAGCCCTGAAAAGGTCACATACAGTACGGGACAGCTGCTTAGCTCCACCTTTCAACACTTTACAACGGTGGTTTGCAAAAATGGGATCTCACCTTGCAAGGTTAAAGGCGTCATCAATAATTTGAGCTCGATTTATCACTGGAATATCCTAAAAAAGTGAACAGGCTTAACTTAATGACTTTTTGAAGCATCTCCGAATGTATTAAAGTATCATTGGCAGCTGTAGGTGTTTTACCTCATGTTTGGAGCTCAGCTTGGCGAGGAGACGATCCCAGTTTTCTGAGTCATAGTTGACTCTGTAGAAGCCCGTCATATTTATGTTGGCCACCAACCACTCACCAGCACCAAGAATGATGTCTTTGTTCACCTCTGTTTAGATGGAGATATAGTTTTTTTAATATGGATGTTTTTTATAACTTTTAGTCTTCTCTGAACGTACAGCTGAAATTCATCTTACCTTCTTTTTCAAGAAGCCAGTGCTGCTTTTCAATTCTACCAGTGTTAATCCACGTGATAGGAACATACCACTCATAACTGGAGCCACATCCATGCACCCAAGGATACGTGCACAAATACACAGAATACGGAGAAAGCAGATTAGTTTAGTACGACAGGATTATTTACCGGATCATTCACACGAAGCACTAAAAACACGGTTCCCACTTGAACTCTGAAGGTCTGTCCACTGTAGAGTCTGGGTCCAACAGGAAGTGTTTCTGAGTGATTTTTCCTGTCTGGGTGTTGATGGTGACAACAGGGAAGCCCATCTGTAAGATCCATCTGTTCATAATGACCTCCACAGGTTGAGGCAGTTTTATGCTGTTATCATTCACTGCCTGGCAAAAAGACACATTAAGATCTGTCAGCAGGTGGTGGAGACCAAAAAGGAGTTAAAAGGGGAGTAAAGATTACTCTTATATTAAGTGTAAAGAGGCTATTTATCCAAGGAAAGATAATTTTTACAGGTATATTCATTTTCCTGGAGCTGATGATGATGGTGATGATTATGATGATGATCTTACCATTTGCAGGTGCTTCCAGAGGTCTGTGTAGACTGTGTTCTTGTACTTGAACTCCTCTAAGTAAGTCTGCAAAAATATAATAAGCAGTTGGTCACAGCATTTTGGGCTTTTGTGCAATAACATTAACAAAATATGAGACGCTGCGCTGCATAGCAGGACCATTAATCAAACATGCAGATTATCAGCTTTTACTCACATGGAGTCCTTTGGAAAAGACGGTCTCCGTAATAAACTCTGAGAGCATCCTGAGGACTGCAGCTCCCTGTATCAGCCAGCAGAAACGGGATAGCAGTGTTAGCAGGCGACGTCAGATATGACAGAATTCCAGCAGTTTATGGGAGTTGTACTGTAAGTCGCTATGATATGTTTCACTCAGTTATACTGCACCTTGCTGTATGTGATGGAGTCAAACAGTTCATTGATGTGCTCTGGCCTCAGCACGTCCTCCTCTTTGGATGACAGCGGATGGGAGGAGGCCAAAGCGTCCACAGCCATTACACCAAGGATCTCATTCATGACTATTAAATCTCTCTGAAACAAACCAGAGAAAGGGACAAATTATGTATTATTCATTTTTACAGCTACACCAACGAGGACTTGAGTCATAATCAAGCATGGTCACAAAGTCAACCAAGTGTATAATACGGGCCAGATGAATGTCTGCCCTTTAGTGGAGATGCCCTAAACTCACCATGTTCCATGTTGGCTCGGTGTAGTTGACTCCGAGATAAGAGACATAGGTGGCAAACCCTTCGTTGAGCCACAAGTCATTCCACCACCTCATGGTCACCAAGTTCCCAAACCACTGAGGAGACAGAGTTTCATTTCACGTTTTCACAAGGTTAAAACAAAACTGGGTGCCGTTCACCGTCAGGGCGTCATACGTACCATATGAGCAAGCTCGTGAGAGATCACTGTTGCCACCCACTCCTTGTCTCCGTTAGATGAGACAGCAGGATCATACAAGAGGGAGGTCTCTCTGTAAGTGATCAAACCCCAGTTCTCCATGGCACCAGCACTGAAGTCAGGGAGAGCGATCTGGTCTAACAACCAATACAGATCATTTGTTGACAGGTTTCTATGAAAAATGCAAATAGTTTCAGCTAATTCACTGCCTCTGTGTTGGTGTCTCCTACCTGATTTGTCCAGGGGGTAGGAAGAATTGTAGTAGCCCTCAAAAAATGTCAGTATGGGTCCGGTCTTCTGCAGGGCATAGTCTCCCTGGCCCTCCTCTGTGGCCTTCCTGCGAGCCCAGATCCTGATCTGAGCAAACAGAGAGGTAAACAGAGTGATGAACAGACGCCTTGAGCTTTGAGTCCAGCAGAGGGCAGCACAGAAACACTCCGAGGAGCAGGTCAGAGCAGCCGAGAACAGACGAACGGACACATTTCATCAGCAGATTTTATCAGTAAACTTGTTGTCTGAATGATTTTTTCATATATTAACATTTTATACATTAAAACAGGAGCTGATGGTGGAAGTTGGTGGAAAAGTGGAGAGTAGCAGTAATTGCAAGGGGTATAAGGTGTTTTATAATAAACTATGATACTTTATAACTAACTTAGTAATGTATAGTAGCAATAGCCGAAAGTAGTAGAAAAAAACAAGTATCTAGTGGTAAAATGTACACATGTAAATATTACAGATAGTTAATTAAGATGTAAGATTTTTAAAATAATTACCAAAGTTTTGGCAGCTGGATCAGATCTAATGTATGAAAAATCACACACAATAAAAGCCAGCAAGTAGGTTGACATGATTTCTGTGGGCTGGAATCTAGTCTGGATTAAATCCTGGCCGTCCACGGTGATGTTAACAGGGTCTGTGTGGGGACGAAGACAGCAGCAGATTTATTATGAAGGAAGAAGCGATGAAAAGATTGTGAGACTCCATTACAACTGAGCAATGACGTTCATGCTTTGTACGTTATTGGTGCACTCCAGTGGGAAACGAGAACTTGCCGTGGTTCATGGCGTTGGACAGAGCCACGGTCCCCTGAGGGTGTATGAGAGTCATGTGGAAGACAGCTTTCATAGCTGGCTCATCGAAGCAGGGGAAAGCTTTTCTGGCATCCGTCGGCTGCATCTGTGTCGTCGCCACAACTCTGTGCATTGCAGGCACAAAAACTCAGTAATTACAAGGCAAGATAAGAAAGGAACCCTCGGCCCACAAATGCTCTCATATGCTGCAGTACACAAACTAAAATTAAAACCAACTGTTGCAAATGAATGGAATAAAATTACAACATACACATTTTAAATCAAGATTAAAAATGTATGTTTCCTACTTTTCCACTCCATCCTCCTCGTATTCACTCCTGTAGAATCCGCCCAGGTCATCAGAGAGCTCTCCAACAAACTCAGTGAAGAGTTCGTAGGAGCTGCCGGCCTGCAGCCTGCTCTTGAGCTGGATCACCAGGTACTGGGTGGGAGTCTCCAGCCAGGTGGTCTTCAGCGCTGGTGCAGTGGCTCCATTGAGGCCGTTCAGCTTGGCATGTTTGTCCTCGAAGGTGGTGAGGTTCAGCTTGTTGGAGTGGATGATGATGAGGTCTGTTTCCTTCACACACCTGAAGACCACTGTGGAGTTTCCGGTGTATATGAACAGGCCGTCTGCGTTGGGTTTCAGCCGTGGCCACAGGGTCACGTTGTAGGAAACTGGAGCGAGAGAATCTGGAAGTCTGTAACGCTGCCAGGGCTCCTTGGGGCCGGAGGTCGTGGTGGAGACTGTGGTGCTGGTATTGGGGGCGGCAGTCACTGGAGCTGTCGGTTCATTCCTCGACTTCTCTTGAGCGTAAACCACAGACAGGGCTATGATGGTGGCCACTGCTCCAGCAGCTGCAACCACAAAGGCCACCGCCACTGCTTTGCTAATGAAGAAGCCTTTTGCCATGACTCCACCAGAAGAAGACAGAAAGGGGAATCTGAATTCTATTTATGCCCTGACTTGTTAGAGTCAGCCCAAAGTTAATGTATCATCTCCTGGGCGGGGAAAATATCTAAAAGCACAAAACATTTAGTTGTGAAAAGTCCTTGAGATAAGAGTGAGTCCTGTCTGATCTCTGGACTTCATACTCACATAGCCTCAGAATAAAGGATCTTTTATGAAGCCGGCCCGTGTTGTCTCTGTTTATTCACTACTGTAAATTGCATGGCAGCAGAAATCACACAGTACAACTGTGAGAGTGTGTGTAGGTAATTCAAAATGTCAAGTGAATACAGAAATGGCTTTTTAAGAGTGAAGAAGCCAGAATGTAGTAATGAATGGTTAAACTGAACATTAAAATTTATTAAAAGCAGCACATCTCATCTCAGCAAAAGTGCCGTCCCAACCTTCTCACATTCGGCTTTGGATCTGCAAACAGCATAAGAAAACAAGTGTACTTGCGTAACTTCATAGGTCACACAATTAATCAGCCATCACCCAAGAACATGAAATAACACATGACCAGCATTTACTCTGACACACAAATGTGACTACGTTAGTGAGTCAGTTTCCTTCGCACTTGAAATAAACCCTAAATCCCTTCTACAAACGTCATGCAGCGAAAGTTGCACATCAGCAGCTTCTGTCACTCCAAACAGCAACTAGACACGATGCATTCAGGTCCACTAATCCCCAAATAATGCCTGGCTGTCTTCAGGGGATCATTCCAGCTTCTGCTGGCGTGACAAACACCTCAGTGAACTAGGTTTTAATTGTTCACTTTTACCTTGTACTAATCCGTTTTTTTTTTAAGTGTAGGTGCTTTTTCACTTCATAGTCATAGAATCCAGATCTGTAGTTTTAGTGTGTCCCACAGGAAGAGCTTTAGTCAGCTGGAAACTTGATATTACATGTGATAAGAGAGCGATTTCAAACTCCAAAAGTTTAAATATCAACTTAAGTACAAGACTGGAAAAAAAGTCTACAGTTTTCTTGGTAGATCCAGGTTGAGTCTGGCCAAATAAAACAGTTATTGGCTGTACATGTTGTTGAGGATTAACTTAAGGTCATGCTTTTGAATATTTCTCAAGAAATACCCACAGAATATCTTGATCAACAAAAGTCATGTGTCTAATGAGAAAGCCCAAGATGAGAAGTTAAGTTACTTAACTCTGGTTTGGGTTTATGAACACAGCTTTCTGTTTGGATGTTGCAAGAAGGTTCAAACAATTGAAAATGATAAATTAATGAAGAGGGTAAAGAAAGAAACTGACTGACATGTATTGATATCAAACCAGTTCCTGTCAGGTTCAATTTCAGGTTTATTGTTGGTTTAATACATAAGCGCAACATATACACATAAAGGCAAACTTTTTTCCTGTGAATCAGATTGCAAAACAAAACAGTTATTATGAAGCAGTACAAAACAATAAATACGAACAATTCCAAAATGTATGACTCATAGAATAAACTAGAGAAAAAACATTACACTGGCATAGAAAACAAAACAGATCGTTACAGAATTTAATATACAAACACTTCATTTATTGTTTTCCCTGCTTTTTTGTCTGTTCACAGTGGACATTTACTCCGTCGTAAATGTCTGCACACAGCAGTAAAATGGTGAGAGACACAAAATGCTAATACTCCCTCTGTATATATTTGTGTTAGTTTAGCGTGTTAAATGTTCATATCTTGTAATGTATAATAATGTGTTTGTTGCATATGAAAAAAAATGATGAGTCTAAACAGAAAATAAACAGCTGAGCCACTTGCAGCAGCAGCAAGAGCAAAAACTTCAAAGTTTTACAATCACAGTTACATTTATTTGATTGCAGTAAATAGATTATGGTCAAATAATTAGTTTTAAAAGATATTTATTTAAATGTTTCTATTGAGGATATCAAAAAAGCAGTACAACAGTCCCATAAACATACAGGAAATTGACATTATACACATTTGTTATACCACAGGTAGCAGATGTAGTAGATCATGCTGCCGTGCGTTTACATGCTGTTTGTGCAGCGCTCTGCTGTAGGTTAAGCCCCAGGGCCCCGTCTAACAAGCCAAGCCACTTCTGTTTATGGGATGATTGATGCATTGCCTACATCACAGTAAACAGCAACTTATGAGCTGCAGTATAAAGAAACACAAAATGCAAAAATAAAGCTAAAGCAATTTTTTTGTTACAGTGGTTTTTGTTACAGTGGTTTTCTTTATCACATTCCCAGATCCTGGTGGTGACACCGCTACATCGCAGATACGCACAATAAAATGTGGTTCATTACTTTATCTGGTGTCTGTTCCTTCGCACTGAAGCTGGTGCTCAGTGGGGTTTAGTTTAACGTCAGCGTCTTGTGTTGGACATCGTTCGTTACTGGTGATTACAGAGATTGTCATTCATCGCTCAAAACAAAATCGACAGCGTGTCATTTAGTCTCGCTCAGGGTTCTCATGTGGACTCAGTAAACCACTTCAGCACATTAGCTTTGTTCTCCGTCAGCCATTTGATGTTGGCTGTGGTCTTCTCGATGGCCTGCTCCAACGCAAGTGTGGCTGAGCCAAAACCAACATGAAGATTGTCTTCTTTGAATTTCTTCAACTGGAATGAAAGACAAAAACAAACAAACAAACAAACAAAAAATGTCCACGTTTTATGTCTTTTTTTTCCTCTCAACATCCCCCCCGGGTAAACATAGTATGCATTTCAGTGTGTTTGTGTGATTTACCAACCTCCTGCAACTCAAACTCTGTGGAAAATCTCTTTGTGACCCCACTGACGAGAGAAGAGAAGGAAAAGGATCCTTTTCCGTACCTGAAACACACAGAACCACACAGTTCACAGTGAAGACACTGTGATGTAATGGTAGCGGTAAACAGAAAGAACGTGTTCTTATTACACTGTTGACCTTGTTTGAGGTCTCACTGGGAGGAAAAAAAGGTAAATGTTACTGTAAACAGGAAAATCTTTGCAATTAAGTCAGACTGAAGACGTGCTTTTAAACAGGAAACTGAAAAACAGCCGCATCATTTTTGACTCTCACACTTCACTGAGAGCTACTGTGAATTCTCTGTATGTGCCGCCTGTTTTTCGCAGAAACCCTCCGTGAGTAGTGAGCTCTTACTGCTGGAAAATGTAACTCCATCTTGCCCTGATGAAGTTCCAGGCCAGCGGCATTCCCACAACGTTTTCTGCGATGTACTGAATGGTCGAGGTGGCGTCTTGCTTGCGTATCTTAGTCGGGTCCAGGGTGTAGTCCAGATACCTGGTTTAACCAAAACCCAGAAACCATTTCCAGAGCAAAATATTAATACATTTTCTTCAGAGGAAAAATAGCTGTAGATCATTCAGTATTTTATATATTGTGGGTGACACATCTGTATCAGGGTGGGGCTTAGACATGTATGAATGGGGCTATAGAGCGTCAGCATCTTCATAAAAAGGTTGGGGGGAATAAGGATGTTGCACAAATAACAACTTAAAATCAGGCAGTAACACACAACCTCAGTCAAACCAATAAACTCACCCTTTAATAATCTCATTTGTCTAAGGTTTAACTCACATTCAGCTGCAGTACGTTTGGAAAAAGATCAATTCTGAATCCAGACTGTGAAAAACCATCATGGATGAACATATGTCAGATAGTTTAATCTGGCGCGTACCTGTTCAAAAGCCAAGGTATTTTGGTGCAGGCCATGGCTGACCTGAGCCTGGAAGCTTCGGAAGCCAGCGTGGCGTTTTTAAACATCGCCCAGGCAAACTCCCACTCATCCACACCTCCGAAGGCGACAGCACGGCAATAAACGGTGCTTTTCAAGTTGGAATGGATCCTGGTTTAAAACAAAGATAAATATGAAAATTAGGAAATGAAGACAAAACACCGAACACAGGCTGATTCAAACTGCTCTGCACTCACGGATTGTGACCTGGATTTTCCATCCATTGTCTATACCAGCTTGTGATCAGCTCCCTGCAGCTCTCCACGCCCGTGTTGCAGGCTATTGCGATAGCATTGATCTGATTATACCTGGGAAGGAAACAGCAGTGTTGTGTGACATTGATTCATCAGCTTTGTTTGAAACAAATATCTGCTGTTGTCAGAATCCTTACTGGTCAGTGTGGCCTGCAGGAACTTTGGTCCAGTTATCGGTGATTGTCTTGAAGTGCTCAAAAAGTGGCTGTATTTGTTTCCGGAGGTAGGCCTAAAAAAAAAAAATACATGTTTACATGAGATTTCTATTTCTACACTCGTCCTACAGACACACCAGTGTCAGAATAACTAACCTGTAGAGCTCCGTAGACCTCAGTGCGATCAAACATGAGGATGTAGTAGTTGAGGTTCCTCAGAGCCGACTCCCAGGGGATGTAGTCTCTCTCTTTGGACAGATATTGGGTAGTTCTCAGGGCCAATGTTGTACTTATTATTTTGGCTCTGCACAAAGGACACAGACACTTTACAGACACACATTGTCCACAGAGTTGAAGTCTTTAAATTCTTTCTTTACCTTGCTAGGTTGAACGCATCATCTACGATCTGTGCTCTGTTGATGACCGACAAAGCCTGGAACAAACAGGAAACAAGTTTACATGCAGTTTGCACACAACCAAGCTCGTGTGGTGAAGCAAACAGACCAGCTTCTGCAAAAAGCCACTTTAATTTTATTGCAGAGTGCAGCACAGAGTCTTCACTGAAATGCAAACATCTGCATTTAGGGGAAACCGGTCGTAAACCCCAAACAGACCTGTCTCTGCACGGTACAGCAGATCATTGATCACATGACTGACCTTATGGTTGGTGTTGAGCAGGGAGAGGAGACGATCCCAGTTGTCGAGATCATAGTTCACCCTGAAGTATCCAGACATGTTGTGTTCAGCAGCACCCAGTCCTGTCCTGACACCCTCATCAGACTGTTGGTGTCTAGTTAAAAATATACGTGTTGATTTAACGTCATGGCCGACAGGAAACTACTGCACATGTTACAATTCAAATGGTCGTTTCTTTGGCCGTACCCGTCCTCTGAAGGAGCCAATACTGTTGCTGCTCCACACCCGACTTCATCCATTTGATTGGGACAAACCACGTGTAACTGGACACAAAGTGGAACAATAATCAGTGTCAGTGACAGATACAACCAAACATCACCTTGATGGATGGTTATGACATTCAACACGCACATTTATGTCACTCTCAGAATAAATTTAAAACAACTTTGGCGATTATCTCACTTACACCCAAACACATAAACTATCAGGTAATTTTCTTTTTTACCATATTCCTGCAAAGCTCAGGACATTCCCATCAACTTCAGCTAGATTTTGCAAACTTACACACTATTTTAAAATACTGGCCGTTAGAATCAGTACAGCTATTTAACATTGGTATGTTAGTACAGAGCTACTACAGCATCATTGTTCAGAAACATTTCTTGAAGAACCACAATATTTGCAAGATTAACATGGGAAGAAATGGAGAAGTCAGTCTCCTTATTTATGATCTACATAAATTTACAGCCTGTGGTCAAAGTGATTCCTACTTGAACTGAGACGGCCTCTCCACTACAGACTCTGGATCCAACAGGAAGTGTTTCTGGCTGATAGTTCCTGTTTTTGTGTCAACAGTGACCACCGGGAAGCCCATTTGGAGAGTCCAGCGGTGCATAATGTTGTGGACGGTGTCTGGAATGCTCATGTGTGGTGTGTTTTCAACGGCCTGACAACAAACAGAGGGTCACAGGAATTAAAATGGTGAACGATGCACGGAGAATGTAAGTGAGAAGTTCTTTAAGTGAACCGACCTGCTGGAGATGGTCCCACAGGTCTGTGTACACTGTGTTTCCAAAGGCAAATGTGTTCAGGTAAGACTGCAGAGGCAAACCAATGAGGAACAATGAACCAAGTTTGCAGACACCACATTTGGTTATTCATCTTACCCACACACTCCGTCAGCAGTGGTGATTACACAGTGAGGTCTTATGACAGAGCTAATACTCACACTAAGTCCTCTGACAAACACAGGCTCGGTGAGAAAATCTGACAACATCCTGAGCACTGCCGCTCCCTAAAAACGACAAACCACAAAACCACCAGAATTTTCTTGGTTTCAACTTCTCATAACAGCAAAGTATTCAGTCCAAGGCTAATATTAAAACAAGATGTTGCCCTGATTGTGGAATGTGGCACAGACAGGAATGACAAGTCCAGGACTGGATTGAGGAGAGTCTTTCTGCCACTGTTCTAACACAAAGATCATTGCTTCCTGGGAAAAGTTTTATTTTTTTAAGGGATCAAACTGTACGGCTGCAGCAGACCTTGCTGTACGAGATGGTGTTGAACATCTCGCTGATCTGTGCAGGGGTGTTGACCTCCTCTTCTCGGGGGGACAGCGGGTGGGAGGAAGCCAGGGCGTCCACGGCGAACACCTTGTGCACATCGTACAGGATGATCTGGTCTTTCTGCAGCCAAGCAGAGAGACGAGCTTAGTGAGAGATTGATTTTTCAGGAAAGACTGACTGTAAATGTTTGGCTCCTACCATGTTCCAGGTGGGCTCGGCGTAGTCAGCTCCCAGGTACTCCACATATGACGCGAAGCCCTCGTTCAACCACAGGTCATTCCACCACTGCAGAGTCACCAGGTTGCCAAACCACTAAAAAAAAAAGAGTGAAGCTCTATTACAGTTTATTTCAACATGTTTCCAAGAAAACCTTCCTCAGACACTTGGGGCTAAATTAAAGTTCTGCTTCTAAGAATTACAAAAACAGAATCACCACGCATTGCTGACAGACTTTCCCATCCATTAGGAGCGCCAGCTTAAACAAATTCAAGAGGGAGTGAAGTTAATTTGTCCCCAGGGGCTGATCTGTCATCTGAGTTCTTCAGTCGGGAGAGGGGGGAAGCCTTTTCTGTTTATTACCAAAACTTAGATTGAAGCATCATCAGTCATTTGGCCGAAATTTTAAGGCCTACCATGTGTGCAAGTTCATGCGAGATGACAGTTGTAACTCTCTCTTTGTTTCCAGTGGAGGATAAGACGGGGTCGTAAAGCAGGGCTGTCTCCCTGTACGTAACCAGACCCCAGTTCTCCATCGCCCCAGCATTGAAGTCAGGCAGAGCTACCTGATCTATAGGAGACATTAGATGTTAAAAGAAAAAAATATGTAAATTATACCACACACACACACACACAGTACAAACTCCAATGTTCTTCAATGTGCCACAGAGCAGTGAAAGTATTTTTTTCTTCACACATGAGACATCAAGAAGATTTTTTTTATGTCTCAGAAATAAACACGCTGGTTTATTATCACAGAATATATGAATATGACATAAAGGGGATGAGCTTGGCATTTGTGTTGTACCAGATACCTGACTTAGAGAGGGGGTAGGAGGCGTTGTAGTAGTGCTCATAGAACTGGAGGATCGGCCCGGTAACGTTGAGGGCGTAGTCACCCTGCTTGTCGTCAATGGCCCTTTTTCGAGCCCAGATTCGGATCTGCAGAGGATTTGAAAGCTTGTAGATCACAGCGCTGGACGAACGCAGAGAAAATGTGATACTGCTTTCACAGAAATATGCAGGATGTGACCTCTGCTCCTTGTCCTGCTTTGACACAAATGTGTACTGACAACAACTATGAACGTATACAACATTCCTTACCAACAAATTGTGGTTTTGGTTTGACTGAATGCTATCAAAGTCACTGACGATGAACGCCAACAGATACGTGGACATTCTCTTCGTGGGCTCAAATGTAGTGACTTTGACCTGAACGCCATCAATGACAGCGTCGGTTGTGTCTGCATAGGGAGAGGAAGAGTTAGACCTTGATACCCTGTTAGCACTAACACTATCAAGTTAATGATTTCCTGTAATATGTTGTCCAGCTCATTAATTATTTACAATCAAACTCTCTCACGTGTTAACAAATACTGTACACACGTTTGTTTCGGTCACATGCTCGGAAAATCTCATTTGCACTAAACGGTGGACTAGCATTGTCATTTTTCAGATGAGGAAATAAAATAAAATATTCATGTACATTAAAAACAACATTTTGAAGTGAGTGAATTTTTGTATTTCTCAAACCAACCCATTTCCCTGCCGTTGGACAGAGCCACGGTGCCATGGCTGTGGAGGATGGTGACACTGAAGACAGCTTTCATGGCTGGCTCGTCAAAGCACGGGAAGGTTTTCCTTGCGTATGTTGCTTGCATCTGCGAGGTTGCAACAACTCTGCAAAAAGTTTAAATTAAAAAATTTAAACAAATATATCAACCGAGCAAAGGTTTGATCAAGAGGACCACCGGAAACATCGTCGTCATGTCCCTGCTTACTTCTTCACCCCAAGCTCAGTGTATTCACTCCTGTAGAGGCCTTCCAGGTCGTCTGCCAGCTCCCCCCGAAACTCAGTGTGGAGGACGTAGGAGGCTCCTACAGCCAGGCTGCTGTGCAGCTGAAGAACCAGATACTCCGTCTTCTCCTCGAGCCAAGACCTTCGTATAGCCGGGGCAGGGGCCCCATTCAGGCGGCTCAGCTTGGCATGGTGTCCCTGGAAGGTGGTGAGGTTGAGTTTGTTGGAGTGGATGAGGATGAGGTCTGTTCCCTTCACGCATTTGAATATCACTGTGGAGTGTCCGGTGAAGATGTACAGACCATCTGTGTTGGGCTCCAGCCGGGGCCACAGAGTCACATTGTAAGAGACAGGAACAAGGGAGTGTGGAAGTCTGTAGTGGTCCCAAGGTTCCTTAGGGGTGAAGTCCGTAGTCGGCGGCGTGGACGTGCTGGTGCTGTCTGTCCCTTCTCCAGGCTTGCCGTGATTCTTGGCCCTTTCCTTGTCGTAGGCGATGGACAGAGCTACGATCGTGGCCAAAGCGATGGCTGCCAGCACCAGCATCCCGAGCCCCACGTTTTTACTGATATAGTAGACTTTCCCCATGTCTCACTCACGAGGTCAGAGCAGGAATTTGAGGGGCTTCAGTGTGTCTCAGCTGGTCTCTTCCCCTCCCAGTTAAAGGTTGAGCTATTAACATAACAGCAGAGACATTTTCCTAAAACCTAAAGAGAAGTGGGAAGATGAAAAGACCGTGGTCATGTTGTTTGCTGCTGTGGAGCCCTGTAATCTGTAAATGTCCCCGAGCTCTGCGATGGTACCACACCTGCCCTGTGGTTTTACTAGTAGTACTTGACAAAGTTAAGTATTTGAGGTACAGCAAGTGTAGCCCTCCTTCCAAAGAAATGCAGCTGTTTGACATTTGGGGTCATACTTTTTTGCTTGTCTTGCTTAGGTTGAATAGAGAACTCCCACTGTTGTCTGCGTGATAAATCCATCAATTAGCTTTGCACAGCACAAACACTGGAACTAGAAGAAACGAGCTGGAGGGAACGAAATACAGAAGTCCGAACATCTAAAGTTCACCCATTAACACTTGATGCCTCTTGTGTTCAAATCATTTTCAAACATTATAAAGTTCATCCGCGCTGGTAAACTGATTTTTGCTGAGTTTGGACAGATCCAGACTGGACATTTCCCAAAATGCTAAGCGGTTATTTCGCCTTCTATTTATATTGTATTTCTCGGAGTAAATGAATAGCGACACTCTATGGTATCATGTGAAGATTTCTTGTTTGGTTTTGAGACTTTGCTCTCACTCCATTTTTAGCCCGGCCAGATTCTACATATTAAAGTACAGTTTTCTCTCTTGGTACAGAGCGGGATAGAGGACAGATACTGAGGGATCCGAGCTGGATCTACATTATGAAGTTAAAAGCTCCAGTCACCCTCCCTGTTATTGCTTATTGCTTTTTCATGCTCGGGGTTATTATTTCTGATGTCTTCTTATTTTTATTGTGGGTCTGTCTGGTACAAGCTACAGTATGTTCACTTTGTTCTGAACACTTTTCTGTGTCATTATATTTCAATAAAACACTAACCACGTTGTGGACAGTGGTAGTTAATATATCTAGATGATTTTGTCAATGAGTTTGTCAGTGCGAAATGATATGAAAAGCAGAACGACAAGACTTTATGACAAGAACAAAGATCAATGTCTGACATTTAGCAAACACATTCTGCTAAATAGTTTTAATGATAAGAAACTGATATCATGCCCTTGACTCTCCCAGCATTCTGACAGTTTTACTTAGACCTCACTCGTGTACTTTGAATCATAAATGCAGATTATTCTGCAGAAAAAGTAACAGTGAGGGTGAAAAGGCAATTAAACAGTCTCCATTAATCCCCTTATATATCAGCTGGATTTCATTTCTAAATAGAGAAAAGATTCACAAAAAACGTCTTCTCAACTTAGCCGAAACAGCTGGTGTGAACCAGATATCGGAATCGCATTACACGGTCCTAATATCTGGTGGTGCAGTACATTCTGTGGCATTTGACAGAGGATGACTCAAAACAGAGGAACATGTCCTTCTTCTTCCTTACTATCAGACATCATGCACAGATGTTTCCTATAGAACTGCCAACATCCAATCTGTGTACATATATGGATATGTAAGGAAACACCCGAAACAGCCAGCAACCACAGCAACCTCAGCAAATTTTAGTCCTCTGTCAACTGTCCTCACACAGACCTTGTTTGTCTTGGTTGATAATTTATAAATAAGTTTTTGCTTCAACCAGAAGTATTTTATTTGTCATGTCAGAGGTTCTGTGATATGACAAAACATATGTCAGCAGTAACTTTAAAATGTTTGATACCACTTACAAAGACAGGCTGTTCTTAAAGTGCATTTTAGTAAGATGAATCTCATTGTGCTCATTGTGTTATGGAAAATCGTAAGTGGGCATCCGCTTTGACTTATATACTTTATGCTACACATAATGACGACAGATGAAGGTCTTGAGTTCCGGCAGAACGTCCACAACTCACATTCCTATTAATGATTTAGTAGCATTTACAGTTGCAGGTCTGACACGTGACGTTTAAGAAATGACTTACTGTTTAATAATCTGTGCCTGTAGTCATAAATGCTAGTAAGTGATTACTGGTATTAAAAACAAGACGGCTTTCTGACTTTCTTCGGGGAGTTGCACATGATTTTTCAGCTAATTACAAAGATTCACAAAAGAGACACACACAAAATCAGGAAAAACAAATTACCACAAAGTGACACAAGACATTAACCAAGAAATGAAACACACAGTCAAATAAACAGAAAATGATGCAAATCAACCACTGACAGAAATATAACTAAAAACATCTGTGTCGTAATCTGTCACTGTTTATCCCTTACGTGTCGTATTGCAAAATGGAAGGTTCTGACTTTGACTTCTGGTGTTCAGTTCTTTGACAGGATCTGTTTATCCGCGGTGGACCTTATTTGCACAGGAAAAGTCTCTGTTAGATCATTCTGCTCATTCTGCATCTGTCAGAGCAGGCAGTTAAAAATGTGATGACACAGCAAACTGGAACAAAATCTGGCAAGTTTTTTTATAGATAAAATAAGGTGATGCAGTAATGAGACACAATTTATCACCATTGCCTCACATTTTATCGGTTTATTTTTCTTTAGAAAAAAAAAAACCCGGAGGCTGGAAAGATCCATGAATCTGAACACACCCTCTGAAGTCACTGCTGTGTGGACTCTGCACCCCACAGGTAAATAACATCTGGATCATGCATGTGCATCAAATTAGACTCTCAGACCCAAGACCACAAAAACAAAGGAACTCTAGTTTGTCTCTAAAATGTAGAAACATCAGCTCTCAGTGTCTGTGCTTCTGCCACGCAGTGCTGGAAAGATGAAGATGTCAGTAGTTCTAACAGTCTGTGGTTTTCAAGCAAAGCTGTTTAAATATCAGCACGCTTACAAAAAGACCTATTACCATCAGACATGACAAATCATCAAAACTCCATAAAAATATCACAATGAGTAATGCTGGATTGTCTGACTACACAGTACATGTTCTCATGTTAGACAATATGCTGTAATGTATGTACAGCTGAGCCAAAACTATAATACCACCTGGTGGCTTTATTGTTGCATTGGAGGACGCAGAAAGTTCATTACTGGCCATGATCAACAGGGATCAGAACAAAAAAGTCTACTACAGCCTGTGCTCATGGCTGGCTTAAGGCTGATCACTGTAAATGCAATATTAAAACTTAATTAAACAAGTAAAATGATTCTGTGCTGAGAGTAAATAGTTATGATTGAGTGTAGCATAAAACAGAGGAGCGAGTGTCCTAAATGTGCGTTGAGGCCAAGCTTATAAGAAATAGAATCCAAACAAGCACTTTCTTCATGCCAGAATAAGACACGATAATCTTGTGAGTGGGAAATGTTTAGTTTAAAATAATAAGACATGGCAACAAACAAGCCTTGTGTTTTTCCCTTTCCTTCAAGTACTTCATTTTACTGTTTAAAAGCTGTGCAAGAAGTTATGTTTGTTATGTGACCGGAAATCCTCGCATGATCTGCACAATACGGCGTGTACACAGGCCTGCTGGACTGTTTGTGCAACTCGTGCACTTATTTGCAGACGTTATATGAAACCGTGAAGAGGACTGGTGACGTGGGAAAGACTGAAACTGACCACCTGTTGTTTTTGTAAATCGTATTTTGGATATAATAAAGAAACTCATTACGAGCATGCCAAAAACATTTTGTTTGCATCATCTCACTCTTTGCCTTTTTTCAGTAAAGTCAATTTTCTCAACAATATGATGATGCCACCGTGGCGTTTCTGTTGGTGTTTTCTCTGTGTCTATGTGAATATGACCTAAAACGTAATAGTTTTCACACAAGCCCCAAAACTACATAAAGGAAATTATCCAATCCTGATTGGTGTGTGTGGCTACAGTCAATCACTCCATTCAGTAACTTGTGTGACTCCCCTGTTACAGCAATAAATTTAACTTAATACTTCCGGTGGTTTATCAGCCCTGCACATCAGGTGGGAGGGATTTTAGCCCATTCCTCCTTAAAGAGCCACTTCAAACCAGCAGTTTATGTAGGATACAGGTCTTTGACCCTCACCTTCCAAAACATTACGTTTCTTCTGTTTCAGCCTCAACACTTGTATGTTTAGGGTTGAGCTTCACTTCACCGATGCATACATTGACGTTTTCCTAGAATCTGCAAGCTGTCCCGGTTCATGATACTGACAAAAGTATGTTTCACAGATGGGATAAAGTTTCAATGGTTCTCAAAAAGAAAAGAAAAAAGCTTCATTCATCCTCAGAATTTTCTTATAACCATCGTCTGACTTATCCAAACCATAGACTAGAAGCAATTCCTTTCTTTGCAGTTTTTATATGAAAACACCATCGTTGTTTAATGCTGTCCTAAGGGTGGACTTATAAACCTTGATTTACTTTGGTTTCCTAGACGTGACCCTTTCATAGTTGGGACCTTGCAGACTATTCCGCACTTTGCTCGCGGTCTGGTCTTCCTCTGTAAACAACTACTGGTGGAGTCCAAAGCCTAAAACTTTTTGAGAAGTTTTCTAACCTTTTCTAATCAAGAAACCGTTGACATTTCTACAAAGCTGTGTTGTAAAGATTAGACCTTCACAGTGAAGACCGCCCTAAACTACACCTGACTCTAATTTCCCCTTTCAGTGAACAGGGTAATCATATTTCTTTCCTCATTTTTGCTACGAATTTTCACAATGTTGGATCATTGTCCTTTGTAAGCAAATGAATAAATGAAATGTTTTAACTTGATATGTTGACCCGGGTTGTCGTTTTAAGACTTGTGTAATATATATGCAAAGAGCAGATTATATTCCAAGGGTTTTACAAATTTTCAAGCACGAAAACAATAGATTCACATGCTCTGTCAGATTATTGTTCTACCTGCACATGAACTTGTGACCTACACTATCATCTCATCATCGTCGATGGTCCCGGCATCACATTGTTCAGATAAGCTTCAGCCAGCTATAGGGGCTGCAGAGTTTACATCCAGTATAGCCCACGCTGGATGTTGACAGGCAGCATATAAATCCACAGTAGAGCCAAGAAGGCCAACTGTGACTGCACATGATAAATTGCTTCCCAGTTAAAAGTAAAAAACATTTGAAAGCAGTTAAATTAAAAGTATAGAAATGTTGGAAAAAGACAACAGCTTGCTGTTTTAAGCTTCTCTTAGATTGGCAATAAATAGCACAGTAAACAGCATTTCACAGTAGATATATTTAGTAAAGGCTGCAGTCACGCACCTCCAAAACAATTGAGAAATGTTTTTCAGTGTAAAGGAAGTAGCATTGCTTTGTACCAGATGCACGTACACAGGAAAATAAGAAACCTTTCATGACAAGTTAAAAAAAAGAAAAGTGACTTGGCATGCAGCATTGTGGATAAATGAAGAAGTCACGCATGGGAAAGCCAGTACATACCAACTGCTGTGTAGCTGCGTCCCCACTGCAAGCACTGATTTAAGTCTGCATCCGACACAGAGGTTCAGCTGGCTCTTGTAAAAACACAGTCTGCATCTGTGAGGGTGGTGCCGAGAGTTTGAGAGAAATTTTTTTTCCCCCCTTTTTTCTGTGATGTAGGTGGGGAAACAACTTCCTCAGTTCTACGGCAAAAAAAACAAAATAAAATAAATCCATACATTAATGGACTACTGGTGGTTCAAAAGAAAAAAACGCTGCAGAAAGAATTATAATCCTCAGATGCAGAGCGCATGTTCCCACGTTGACCACAGTGAGCCAGCTCAGTTGCTGACACCTAAAGAAAATACAGGTTTGTGAATTAGCTGTTACAAAACAACACAACGCCACAGCAATGACTATTTTATTTTGTTTCTGGTGGTTTTTGACACAGAGACATATCCTTGACAGGTTTAACAGGATTTTATGGTAAAATTCTACCAATGGAGTTATGGCTTGAATGACAAACTGATCATTTTTGACTGATATATACAGACAATAAGACAAAACACATTTTCTACAAACACTTAAAAGATCCAGAAAAGTCAACATTAGTCGGCTGCATAGATGTTGGCATATCCTATCACAGCACATTAAAAGCTGGCTACAAAAGCACATATTTATATTTTCCATACTGGGCACAATCTGCTCCCAGAAGAACAATAATAATATTTCTAAATCACAACGATGTCACACACATATTATTTTACAGAGAAAGAAAAGAGTAATTGTGACACGAGCTAAGCAGATACATTTAACTCAAGTTCATATGAAAAAGATGTCCAACCCATAAACCAGCATATCATATTACAGAGTGTGTTCAGTCTGAAAGCTCACTTAAAAACTTTTTCAAAACGCAACCAGACAACTGGTGATCAGCAGCAGCGATCTGGATGAGTTGCGCATGGAATATATACTAAGCCAACACATTCATTTTTCTGTTAGAAAGTAGGAAATCAACTGGAGAAACAAAAAATACATATATAGATAGATAGATATACATATCAATATAACTATTAAATCTGTTTTGAATCAAACTTTACATTTTTGTGCAAATTCTTCCACTGAAGCTATCTGAAACTTGTATACAGTAAACTCAAAGATTATGTGCAGCTTATCTCCTGGACACACGAAAAGATTGGAATGAGTGGGAGAGTAAGCTGTTGCGGTTCTATAGTACATATAGAAAAAGTTTTGTCTGCGTTATAAAACAGAGCTGGGTGGAGAAAAATTACAGGGAAATGGAGACATCAGTAGCACACGAGCCCTGCGGAGCTCAGCTGGGACACTGCTCAGAACGGGGAGAGGCTCGGCACTTTGATATTGATGTCTCCGATGTTGATGTTGCGGGGAATCTCGGGCAGGTTCATGTTCTTCACAGCAGAGACAGCACGAGCGGGGGCCGCCGAAAGACCTCCCTGTCCAAACAGAACAGAAAGAACACCTTCAAAGCGCCTGAGAGAGGAATTCTCACTTGCTTATAGCACCCATGACATTTCACTGATGACTAAGACATGTCTGCAGAAGAAGATTTGTGTTTTTACAGTGTTTTGTCACTTTACATGACAAGTACAACTGTTAAAAAACGAACACAACTAGAATTTTATTACAAAACACATGCGTGTATTATAGAACTTGTGTTTATTCTATGTTTCCATTGTTCACTACAGAAAGAAAATCTATTCACAACCTCTCACGTTGTACACTGTGTTAGCAAAATGCCGTGGTTGACTACAAAAATTGGAGGTGTTAGGATTAGATTCAGCTCCTAAACTGAAAGCCTTAAGGAACAGCTTGACATTTTGGCATCTGACAGTTAGAAAATTGATACCATTCACCTGTCACTGAATCATGAAGCTAAAATCCATGACCCAGTCCAGAAAATAACTGTGGCCAGGAAACAACCCCTTGTGAAACTGCATGTTGATGGTTGTACACCCATTTAAAGTTAATAAATGGGCTTTAGTTGTATTTTTGCCATTTATCGCATTAGCTTTTATATATTTTTAAGGCTTTATGCCAAGATAAGCTATATGTGGTGTACAGATATGAGGTTTAAAGTAATCAAATCCAAATTTCCTATACAGACATGTTTCATTTTCCAACAACACACAGCGGCTCATTAACCTGATGGTTATGAGGGGTTATTCTCAATTTCCATATAAACTGTAGGAGCCATCAGGCCACAAGTGCTTAAATAGTAAAAAAAAAAAAAGAACAACATTCCCTGCCCTAACCTGGACTGCTAGACAGAAAGTCAACAGTGATGTAGGCTGTACCCCAACCCATCGTGAACTGGCTTTTTATTTCACTATTCTTTGAGTCTGATGTTCTGTTCGTGTGCTCGTGTAGGCTAAAATCAACATTTCATATCAGTTGACATTTACAGTGGAAACTGAAAAAGGAGAGTGGAAGAAGCAAAAAGTTACTTTTATAAAGAAGCCAGTTACTTTTACATGCCGAGTGCAAGTTTTACAGGTAAAAGGAAAATACCACAGATGAGAAATGAATAATATAAGGAGTAAAAACCAGCCTAGTTGGTAATTCAAGGTGTCCTTTCATCAATTTCACAAACATCTCTTATCATATAGCCAATGTAGAAAATGCCTCTTTGGCTGCATGGGAATTTGAATTTGCTGAACAATGAGAACTAGGTAAAAACCAGCTGGTGACAGGTGGCCCAGCTCTCTTTAAGTTTACTTTATATTTTCCAAAAAGTCTTGTTCATGTGTGCCAATTAAAATGTCACAGCTGCTCTGTAGGTTAGATATCTGCTGGCTGTAGCTTGCTAGCAATGGAAGCTACAGGGCAGGGTACAGCCAGAGGAATGCCCGAGAGAGTTGTGTTATACCAGCGAGTGACAATAGGCTCAAAGGCAAAGTTTCTTTCTGTTTTAAAGTTTGCAACATCTTGGCCGCCATTGTGTTTGTGCTTCCAGGACCTAATCTCTGTACACCATCCAACAACTTGAACTCTAGCAGGGACATCATTTAGAAGAAGACTGCAGCGAGTCAAGAGCGCCTGAAGTGCAAGTATACACTGTTGTGACTCTGTATGGATATCCCAGTTTGGACGTGAACAGTCCAACATGTCAACCAGGACCGGTATACACATATCCATGCTGACTTCACTTCACTAGCTCCAAACGTACAGACCTCTGGTTGCTCTAATGTTTCTTTAACCAGAGCAAACAGGTGTCACAGGAGAAAACACCAAACCTGTTTGAATTGCTGAACAAATCTGAGATGTGGTCAAAAATGTCTGGGGAAGTCTGGGGAAACAATGATGGTTCCATTCAATGTGGTTAACATGTCAAGTCAGCATCAAAATGATGGGTATTTGGCTGCCAAGGATGAAAAACAAACACATTCCTTTAGAAAATAGTCTCCACTAATGCAAACATTGCACAACTGACCATTTATGGGCTAAAACTTGCAAAAACACACAGGCTGCTGTGGCCCTTTACTGTAACTAACAAACTGACCTCTGACTTTTCCATACGGTTCTGCACCTCCACCTGAGCTACTATCTCATTCATGTTGGTCTCCAGCACCATGCCTCCCATCACCACCTCCTGCAGGATATAATGGACCTGCAGAGAGAAAAATGGTTAAAACAGTGTGACAGCCTCATAAAATCATAAAAACACATCTCTCTGTATGCTCGCTGTACATAAAGAAGAAACTGCAACTTCAACAGGAAATGTCAATGGACACTTTTTTATAAAATCCAGTAAGTGGATATGACAACAGGATTTGACAACACACACTGGCTGCTCCTAACAGCAGCCAGATGCAACTGTTTGAAGTGCTGTGGGGTTCAATAGTTTACAATCCTGTCTAGTTTAGCAACTCATGTCCGTGTTTCTTTACAGTAAACAGCAGGATTAAAGGCGTACAAAACCTAAAGCTGAAGATTTCAGCTCTCGCTGGAAAGCAACTCTCACATACAGCTAATTATAAGGCTGTTTCAATTTTGCTCTTACCTTTAGATTTGTGAATTCCTGTGGGTAAAGAAAATTGTGTGGGGGGGGTGGGGTAAGACAGCCTTCCACAGCAGACCTACTACTTTGAGGCTAAAGATGATAAACTGGAAAGGACAATCATGCCTAGTACAGCTCAGCTGTCCAATATAGGACTATATATGTAATAGCTGCATAAATTGTCAAGAAGAAAAGAAATGAAATCGGGCGAAGCAGTCTAAATCTAAATATATGCAGGACAGTAATATAAAGTTTGTTAAAAACACTGCGTATAAGCAAAAAAATCTAATGTCAGGATGCCACACAGGTCGCAGTTTTTTGGGACCAAAAGGTTTTCTCTTTAATTAGAAGAATTATTTCCAAGTTTCATCTTCGGAACATTCCTCAGGCTAAACCTCACTGCACCACATGACATAAATTTCCTGCTGGGAAAATTTATTCAAGATGGCCAAAGATGTGTCTGATTAGACTCTGTTAACACTTATAGCTCAATTCAACGGAGAGAGAAAAAAGGTGGTGTTGTGGCATTAACAATGGATGGTCCAGTCTAAAAAAATAAGACAAGTGCATTTTTTTTATTCATTATTTTAATAAGAGAGAGCCGTGAACTCTGATGTTTTCTTCTAACAGTTCTTTGCCAAAAAAAAACAAAAACTCAGCACTCAAACACAGCTGATTCTCATGTTTGAGGTAGAAAACTAAAAAAAAGTGTTAATTTGAGGGCTGCAGAATTGCTCATGATCTTCTTGATGTACTTGAGTCAAGTTTGATACAGTTTTTGCAGAAATCCTTGGCCCACAAAAGGCGACCAATTAAAGCGATGCAGCTGTTCTTGAAAAGCAGCTGATGGTATGATAGAGACAGATGATTATACTCCACATTAGTGCTAACATCTGAACCTTGAAAAACAAACCATTTATAAAAATCTGCTGCTTCAGAGTTAGCACAGTAAACTCAATGTAGTAAAAATGAGGTCGATTACAACAGGAATTAATGTTTTTATGCAGGACAATTGCTGCATAGGAAGGTGGACTGAAAAAAAAAGTGCTTTTACTGGGTCTCTTCACCGGCAAGCTGCGCCGGCAGCAAATTAACATGCACATATTTTTTATGTGTTATCAAAATGTCAACAGCGGTGCGGGTTGTTCTGACATTGGAAAAGGGCCACACTTTCCCAAGCCTCATTTTACCAGGTCGTTTTGTGCTGCTAAAAGGTGTCTTTGTAAAGTGAGCTCAAAACAGTAGCACCCAAAATACCAGGGCTGTAACTGATTCTAACTTTCCTTCCTGATTCATTGTTTACTGTAATCATTGTTGAATGGACCACAGTCTTGGTTTGGCCAGTTATCCAAAACCCAGTAAAAGACTTTAGTATCACACATGACTAATAAATTGACCTCCGTTATTACTCATTACGATATTACAATAAGAATGCGGCAAAAACAAGAATAAGCCTTGCTAAAAAATCTTTAAAACACTGATGCCAGTGCTGTTCCATGAATTTGGGTCACACCTCTTCATATTAAAATGCATTTCGGAATGTATTTCCAATAAATAAATTTTTAAAAGTTACACAGAGTAGCTTTAAATGATTTTCAAAATAGCTGCAGATCAATTTTCATTCATTCAGCAAACTGATCAGTAACGACTATTATTTTTATGCGCATGGCTGTGTGTATATAACAGCCATGTGCATAAAAACTGAGATTAAAAAAGGTACAGTGTAAGAAATATCCCCTCTTTCTCACTCACCTTGTCCATGTGGAATATGAGGTCGAGTTCACAGACATTTTCAAAGCATTTATCCAGTGTTTCCACAAACACCTACAATGAAGAGAATATGGACATTATAAAAAGGGTCTCAATACTGTCATTACTTCATTCTCCTTGGAAGTTGGAGCCCAACTTGAACACCAATGTTACCATGAGTAACATTTCTAGCCAAGTTAGCATAGCAATAGTAGTTGATAACAAGGCATTGTGTGGTATTTTACACATACGTACACTCTAGCAACATGTGCACAAACTGAAGTTGGACAGTTTAAGATGGTTTTAATAAGATGTAAATAAAACAGAAGTGCTAATGACAGTATATTACTTAGGTTTTCACTCCGCTGGCAAACAGAGCAGCCATATTGGATTTTGAGGAGAAATTCAGTTTCAAGTCCAATTCCAAATTTCAAAGTTCCCATCTTCAAGTTCAAATAAAATGCACGCTGAAGCATATTAGGCAAAAATTGGGATATAGGATGCCATTATCCCCCTAATGCATTTCATGTTTTCTGACTTCTCAAATGAATTCCACATCATTCAGCCATAGCTGGTTGCTGCAGTTGCAGAAAATGCAGGTTCACACCAACACTATGGGGTGAATCACTGACCACCTCACTGGGCTGCCAATTAATTCACTTTGATGGCTGTGTATTGGATGGGATGACGACAAGCACGGGCGCACCCCAAAGATCCATACAGGCAAATGTACAGTCTATACCTCTTACTTTCATTCCAACTCAGGAACCTGCCACCTCCAATAATTCCCAACAATGTCACCACACTTGCTGGATGCAGAATTAATAATGATGAGAAGTAGAAACAGCAACCACTACTTAAAATGTAATATCATTAAAACCAAAGAACTGGTGTTGGACTTTGAGAGGAGCAGGAAAACACAGTCATTTTAATTATTCTGGAAGTCAAGATTGTGAACAAACTGGTCAAATGAATGGTCAAATAAAGAGAAAGGATCAGAGTGTTGTTCTTCAAGAGATTTTGTTCCCTTGATGTGTGCAACAAGCTTCTAAATTTCCTAGGAGTCTGTAGTAGTGAGTGCACTGTTCATTGCAGGTGTGCTGGTTAGGTGGCATCAAAGCCTAGAGCCTGAAGCACAGAGGACTGGAGACAAGATAAAAGGCATTCTGAACAATTACTCTCATCTATTCTATGATGAAAGTAATATAATTATTATAAATATGGTGACTTGACAATGAGCTATATACTATTTTGTATATCTGTAAATTTTTATCTCAATAGTTCTCCTTTTTGGTCATGTGCACTGAACATTTGATGTGATTCAACAGTTCGGGGTAGTGAGCAGATTTAGTCACATATATAATACTTCTGACCCAAATACTGATGTTCTTAAACTTTTTGAGGTATTGGCTGTAGTGTTTGGGTGCCTTATGTCTTTGTCAAAAGCACATCCGAACTTCTGGACAAAATTTGTAAAGCAAGATTTTAACTCTGATAAAAAAAAGTATATCAGCAGTTTATGTGATGATGTTATTTGGGTAGTTTATTCATTTAGTTTTGCTTATTAGCATATGGTCCAGAGTTATTCTCAAAGCTGCAACAACAGGATGATTCCGCTGTGTGGGAGCTCTTTCACAGCTCCCCTCTATTCAGGCCTCATCATCCTCCGGGCAACCAACCCAGACCCAGCTAATGTTCCAACCTGATGTGATAAAAGCCACACAGGTAACACATTTGGGTGGATTGTTAGCACCTCTGGCAGAGTATAGGAATAAAAATACACTCCATTGTGTTTGGTTTTGGACATTCCAATTGTGTTTCTTTGAGCTTTGTTTTGGCAGCCAAATAGTCGTTTTCTTGAGTGAATATAAAGTATAACTTCTTTTCCATTTATGTGATTGCCACTGCTGATCCCCTTTGTTTACTGATCTCTGTTCGTAGCGGTTTCATTTTATACTGCAAATTTAATTGTATTAACTGGTTGTTATATGCTTAGCAACAAATTAACAACCAATATGTTGTTTCCTTTTCCATAGTATGTTCTGTATTATAGCAGTCAGTCCAGCCCTTACAACAAAACTCACAGCAAGACAATCCTGTGGTTTAAAAAGAATATGCCTGTTGTGCATCTGGGTCAACTCCGAACAATCACTATTAGGGTACAACAACTGGTTTATGTAACTGACACATGCAATGTGAAAACAAAGGGAAAATAAACACACATGCAACTGCAGAAGTTGTTGCAGAAATGTAAACTGATGTTGTAAATTGAGACAGAATAAGGTCACACAGCATTTGTGGTTTTGAATTTGTCTGTATTTCTAAACTCAGATAAACAGCAGAGTGGTGTCCATTGTAAAGCAGAAAATATTGATGGGAAACACATTCCGACAGAAAGCCAAAATGTAAGTGTGTAAGCTTTATGCCACCTTGTGGGGAGTATGAAAATGACATTTAAAAAATGATTTGTAGTTTAAAACCATAACAAGGCTTTGTTTGGTTTATTTGGAATTTGTGAATTGAACTAAATATACTGTTACTGTACTTTATATTTTAAAGAGTCCTATAGAGTTTTCTCATGTGTATTCTTGAGGCCAAACAAACACAAGAAATGGCAGATGGGCAACATTAAAGCAACTAATAAGAGGGCAAAAGGTCAAAGACCATTTTGGTCCAAACATAAAGCTACATGGGGAAGTGAGGTATGTGATTCAGCTTACAGACTACACATATAAATAAATATGTAGCAATTCAATAAAGTAACAGTTCACCTGTATCAGATCCAGAATGCCAAGCTCACTCTCAGATGAGTCCACACAGAAGACAAAGTAGAGGGTCGCATAGTGTCTGTAAATCAGCTTGTAGTCAGAGCCACCAATGAGACTGCAATGAAATAAAACTTAGGTCAAACTTCATAATGTGTGTTACAAGGAGAGCAAATGACAAGTCTAGCTGGCCATACAAATAATTGCAAGGTATAACCACTGGATCCATGTCAAGACTTGAAAAGAAGTGTAAAATAAGAGAAGTGCCTGAGGCAAATCTACTTTTGTGTACCTAGCTCTATCTAATGGCTGTTGTGTTATTGCACATGTGGTGACTTCTTGGCTAAAAGTTGTTGTCCATTAAGGGCAACCTCATTCTTGAGGTCCAAAGCAAGGTCCAGAGAAATGCCATGTCATTGTCATATATAAAGAACAAAGTAGATATATACCCTGGAAGCTAAATCTGAAATTAGGGGCAGCTGACGTTGGGTACTTGGGAGCCACTGCCCTGCTTGTTTTCCAACTACACAGTGGGGAGGAGATACCGGTTCACTTTGTACTGCCCCACTCCACCATCAACATCACCAAGAATGTTTCTTCCAGGTTCTAATTGACTTAACGCATCTGATCCATGTAATCAGCAGCAGGTTGAGAGCTGGGATAGTTGTAGAACAAGAAAAGCAGGGGCTCCTGAAAACTAGGACTGTTTACGCCCGTTTGAGGTGTAGATACAGTTGCACGTATCGGCTTTGTTCTTCATCTGTCACCATGGGAATTTTGGACAGAATCGGAGCAGAAAGTAGTACTCGCCTTCCACCCTCCAAGAAGTTGCACACGTTGTCGTCCCTCTTGGATACCAAATGGAAAGTCTCCCGTATTATCTGCTGCTGCATGTCCTCCGCCTGCAAGAGAAATCATTAAAAAATATAAGGTTAACGACCAAAAAAAAAGTAATGATACTGCACAATGACCGTAGTACTGAAGAAACCCCCCAAAAAAGGTTGATAAACTGAAGAATTAGATCTCACGTTCTTAAATGGTCTAGAAAATAGGACAATTTGTCTGAACATTAACGTTAGGGAACTGAAATTAAAGACAAACTAGCTTAACTGTGGCTTTGCTCCTGTGGCTGCACCATTAAAATTTGGATTCCCTTTACGTTTTTGCAAATGTCTACTTTGGTTATTGATTTGGCAAAATTTGCGGATGATTGCGCTCATGCTCACAGAAACTTGACCTGCTACCTGCCAAACGGGAGATACGACAACACTGCAAAAATGCCAAGTTACTGTTTACAACTGCAACCCCCAAAATACTTACAAAATACTGATAGAATCTGATCAGCCGCGGCTTCCCATGGTTGTTGAATATCAATATGGCTTTAATCATTGCTTCTCTTTGGAGTAAAGAGTTGACAATGTGAAATATATTTAAGAAGTCTTTCAAATGTCGACTATTAAGTTGACGTTACGGCGAGCGCTAAATGGCTTCTTAGCTGCCGGATGACCTCACTGGGTACATCCGGTTGCGTCTCTACAGTCGGCTTCCGGCCCCCAACAAACATCTAAAATCTTAGTTCCGCGCGCTTATCAATTTTGCGTCTTAATTTGCACATTAAAAATATCATGCATTTCTCCCTTGTAGAATAAATTGGCTTAAATTAATATATACAATGTATTCCATTCATGCCTGCGTGAACTAGATGATACAACAAGATTCACTCATCTTGGAATACTAAATGTAGTGCAGTAGGCTACATTGACTTCATACTTTTTCCTTATTATTAAATATATAAGTAGATTTGTGTTTTGTATGGGCACTAATTCTCAATAGAAACTGATATGCTATTAGTGTTTCTACACAATAAAATATGACCCCTCTAGAGAAGCAGTTTGATAGAGAAGACTCTTGTAAATAAACACATTTACTGTTTTTTGTTTTTCCACCATGTGACCGCAAGTTCTGAGATGTTATAACTGCCATGATTGCATAATTTTGCAGACTTGGTGAATAAAGGCACCAACAACTGAGGCTCCACATGGCCTAATTAGTGGGCTCTTTGTACCTTTGTCAGCTGCTTCATGCTGCCTTGAAAGAGCAATGATGTCACACAAGCTGCACCTCTTTTTACTGTAGATGCTGACTAAATTGGAAAACCTGATCAAAAGAAAATTATGTAACACAAGGTCTGAAAAGTCAAAATACACTAAGCACAAAGAAACTATTCAAACAGATCAGAAATGTTTGTGTTGATAGCATTTGATGTAACAGGTTAATGTAAAAGGAATGACGTGTGTATTTTCAGCATTACATTTAAAAACTGTTATTACTGTAGTTTATGAAACAGGATTGTATAAACCTACCAGAAGGTGGAGCTTATGAGAGTCTTGTGAGTTGGACAGAAGTAACACATCCTCCTTAGGAAAACCGCACAAAACTTCAGTCAACACTTAACAACCCAAAGCTCTGTGTAGGCCAACAGTGCTACCTGTTCACCTTATGATTCAAAAACACAAACGTGTGACTGGGGAACGTAAGTAGAACAGAGCCATGATTATTGTTATGAATAACACCTGTGTTGCTGTGAAAAAGGCCCATGACTCCCTTAATGAAGACTGTAACTTATAAGTTACATGCCTTACAGGGATGTATTAAGAATTATTCCTATGTATTTATACAATTATACAAAGGAAACATTAACAGGCATTACCCTACAATTGATGTGTACAATGTTGAGAGTATATACACTCTCTATATAGTGTACATATAGTATATAAATTCTATATAGAGAGAGTATATAACTATACTCTAAATACAATAGAGTATAGTTCTTCTTCTTATGCTGGCTTTGTAATTTCTTAACAAACTGAGGTTTTTGTAGACCTTTAAACAAGCAGAGAGGACACACAATCACTTTTCAATTAACCTCTTGCAGGTCTGTGGTCTTACATCAATTTATCTATGGCTGCTTGACCCACAACTACACCACCCTCCAAGAAGGCCAGGCAACATGCACAGCCACACCAACACAGAAATGTCAGACCACATTTCCTGTTCTGATTTCATATCCATTAATAATCTGATCAACGTTTTCATCATTAGTCCACCCTGCGAAGCCACCCGGACTGTTGTCGGCATATCATCTATTATTTCCTCACTAAATTCCCTTCCTCCTGCATGAGCACAGTGGAAAACAAACAGACGCTCATTAGCATGTGTGACCCGTTGGTGGTAAACAGGCTTATTTCCACATGAGTGCAGTGTGAGAATGGATTCCGCCGGGACAGTCGAGGTAGGTGGGCCCGCCGGCTGCCTTCATGGGGACTTGAATAGGGACTTAACAAATGCAAGTGGACAGGCACAACATTCTCTGGCATAGAAGGGGTCATGTTGGTACAGTGAGCACTTGTTGGAGAATGACTCACTGTATTTGGACTCTTGGGTGGCCACTGATATTCACTTCATTTTTTAATGTGTATTTTTCTTCCTTTCAGTGATAATTGTTGGATTGTGACGAATGCTGAGTGCTGCCTGCCAGAGCTGAGGTAATGTGTGGCGTTCCAATAATGCATCAGTGTTCTGTGAAGTGAAGTGATGAAAGCAGCCTGTAATTACAGGGATAATCAAAATGGTCAGGGCTCTTCTATGGACACTTTTGTTTACTGTCTGCTTTCTTTTACAGCATCACATGCTGCTGGCCCCTGCACTTCCTCAGCATGGACCTCAGGCCTAAAAAGATGATTAACCGTACCTGCGTCTGTGTCTCAAACAAAGTCAAGTTCAGCTTGATGTGATGAGTTGATTTAAAATACCAGCTTATGAGGGGCAAAACTTAAGCTTTGTTTGCATCCCTAAAAAGCTGGCTCACAGGAATATACGAGATCTGCAGACTACAAAATATGCAAAGAATTAAATCCATATTGTAACCATTTTTAAAGGATCACAATCATATTTTAGTACATGAGATTAATAATTTCACTGTACGTTAGAAATCTGCAAGTGGCTTCTTCTACCTCAGGATGGCAGCATTTCTGTGTCTTTTCAGAGACATTTTAGACTCTGCAACTCTCAATGTTGTATGACTTGTTACCAAGCTCTACATGACATGACCAAAGGGATGTATTTAAGGAGCAAATATGTTGAAATATTCAATATTTAATGTAAAAATACATTCTAAATGGCTTCGTTATTGAATTATTTCATGAAAATATAGGTGAATTACAATACATTACAAGCAGTTTCATTTCTAAATCACACGACTGATAAAACGACTATTGTAATTTGTTATTTTTACTCTAGATAATTTGGCTTGATACAGACATTGATGTTTATTAATATATGAAGCTGCAATAAGACGCGTGTGATGTTTATTTCTACAATGAATGACAGGCCTATAACAAAATAAACATTTGAAGTAACATCTGTGGCTGCGTAGATTGATTTAGAAGAGTAATTACAGGTGGTGCAGACAGACAACCCTCTGCTGTATATTTGTGAGAAGCAAAACAACCCTGATCCTGGATCGGAGTCCCGGATTTCCACCAAACCGCGTCGTAAACGGAGCCGCTACGGCGCTGACCAGAGAGTAGAAACAAACACTGACGTCTCACTCTGTCCACGATTTTGATTTCGTGTGGCGATAACGTGGACCGTCAATGAGGCTTTCGTCGATTTGGAGCACATTTTTGATCAGGGCATACTGCTAGGGTATTGATCGGCGACCTCACAACACTCACCGACGCGTCTAACGTGAGGGCAGAAGGAAAGATCGTGTGGTGAAAACGTCCTCTGTTGCACATCTGAAGTAAATGCATGTGCTGCCCTGGCGTAAGTATGGTTTAAGTTTATTTCGGTTTAAGTTCTTGTAAACACACACAGATAAAACCGACCTTCTTGTAATCAGTGCCAGACCAGTCGCTATGGTAACTGCTCTGCCGTGGTGGCTAGACTGCATTAGAACGACGCCCACTTTCACAGACTGGAAGGCGGGGACAGAATCCGAAGTGATTCATCTTTCGGATAGAGACGATCTATGTGCACGGCGCCGTGTTTACAGCGAACACGGCAGACTGGCCGAAGGAGACTTGTGCATGTACCTGTGCATTAACGTGTCTCCCTCCGCTAACTGTTTAGCTGCCTGTCGACGGAGCGCACTAGTTTAACCCAAGGAGTCGGTCTGAGCCACAGCGACACACGGAGAAATAGTCCGTTTTCGTTGTCATGAAGGTGAATTACGGCTACCACAACAACGCGGTGTGTGTGCGTGCATGATGAGCGGCTGAGGTGGAGGAGGAGGAGGAGAAGGAGGCTGCAGTCTGGAACCAGATTCTGCCCGAAAAAAAATCTCGAAACAAACGTCGCGTCGTCCACACAACGCCGCCGTGTATGAAATGAATATGCGTTTGTGCGGCGTAGAGCGCCTCTTTCCATCGCAGCTTTAAGTGGGTTTGACCCGTTTTTCTGCCTCACCAGGATCCTTCGGCAGCGGGACGTTGAACGGTTTTTTTTCCTCCTCCAGTTATGGAGTGTGAAGATGCGGATTACAGAGGAATCCCCATCGCTGCTTTAGCCGCATTGATTTCATCATATACGTCAATGCGGGGCCGTTTTTGTCAGGAATAAACAGAACTATGAATTCATATCATCTGGCCAAAGGAACAACTGCTAAGTCGGTGATTTTTGGAGCACGACTGGACTCCCATTAGCAAAGCCTCGGAGAGCTACCCTGCTAGCCTGTCTGTGGTAGCTATTAGCTCCATTAGCCGGCTAACAGCTAAAAAGTGCTGGCTGGAGATTAAAGCCGTTTCAGTAATTGTGAGCAGGTTCTGGCAAAGTTTTGTCTCCGCTCCATATTTATTTACAGGATCTGGGAGGATTTACTTATCCAGGAATGAGGTCTCGAATGGAAAGGAACCGCTTGACCTTGTTTTGGGGTCTGATGCTGGGTCTGTTGTCCTGCCTCCGGCCCGCCACCGCAGAGAGTAAGTAACGCTGCTCCACTCTTCTACACACGGGGAAACCTTCCTCTTTTATGTTTCCAATAACGGCACTGCTCACATATGGGGAAAAAATAATATAGGCTAAAAAACACCGTTTTTCCATACACGCAAGGCTGATACAACGCAGCATTAATAGACAAAACACAGGTTTCAAGGTATTGTAGCTAAATGTAAAGTTATTTATGTACTTATGATGATAAACTGGAATGACAATTACTTACAATGAGCATAATATATGCATTAAAACAAATCCTACAACATAAGATTTGTGTATTAAACAGTACAGCATTACAACATGGTTTTAGAGGTAAACAAATTTACGTTGGTGAGACAAGCTTTTAGTTATTTTTTCCTATTAGTTCAAATTCAACTTGGTTAAAATATACAGTTTGTAGAAGGTCTAATTGTAATTGAGTTTGAAGAACACCAGGAAAATGAGTTTGTGTAAAGTGTGTTAAATACATTAACGTGACTCAAATACGTTACCGTGACTCAGCCTATGGAGAAAGTCAGTCATGCTAAATATACGCACCGCAAAATGTGATGAATCACCACTAGAAACCTAAAACACAAATGGGATTTGAGAAATGAAAAATAAATTTAGATAGGGTTGTTCTCATATGATTCACTGTATTGATTTCATGCTTAACTGTGAAAAACTACTGCAAACAGTTCAAGTGTGCAAACAGTCCGCTCAGGTTCTCAGAGTGGCAGCATGCAAACTTGTAAAAAGTTTAGGTGGGTAATTCTATGTAGTTCTGTGTAAAATATATATGTATATTTTAAAGGCTTTTTTAGACTGAGTGGACAAATGCAACTCTGACTGTTAAGGCATTCTTTTGTGTGTAGGTGTTCTCTACAAAAGCCTGCCCATTTTTAAAAAACTCCCTCAAGATTGACTGAAACCACAGCAATGAACACTATTTGTCTAAAGGCGTCACTGTGCATTTTTTGTCTAGCAGTAGACAGCCATTTATTGTCCTTTGTTAAACAAACCTAGAGATACCTTGGCCTTGGAAATATTTTCATGAATACCAGACTCCTGCCCCTGCGATGATCAGGCAGTGGATCCACTAGGGCTGAGGTTATAAACCCATTGAAGGGAACTATAGTGTTTTGTATCTTTACCAAAACTTTGAGGAGAATTAGATGACTTGGTGTAAGGAAAAGAACTATCTAGTTGCAAGCTGTGGCAGTTCACAGCTCCTGTCTGCTTGTAAACCTTTTAATACATTTCAAGCATCTATATTTATGCGTTGCCATGTGAAACTTTTCCACGTTTCCAGCTATACAGTAAACTAGGCTTCCTGATTCATCCCATTCATCATGACATGGCTGAGGAGGAGAGGGAAGGGTTAGGGAGTTGAACCAGGGTCTGGGTTTTAAAATAGAACAAGCCAAAGTACATTCGCAAGCAAAACAGACTAAGTTCTGTTGATTGCAAAGAGTGAGGAGCTTGTGAACTGTGTGTTATGGGGTTTACTGTTAGCCCCAGTGGTTACAGGACAAACCCAGGACCACAGATAGGTTCCCCCCATCGAAATCCTACGTTTATTCTCACTCTGGTGTGAAGCTGTCTAAAGGGACCTTGTGTGGCTAAACTCTTGAGCATTCCTGCTGGTTTACTGTATCAGTTGGGGCTAAAGGGCAGATGGCATGCTTGGGTTAACCAAGTTCAGCTCGGTTGCTGCGGACCAGCTTTCCAGATGAACGAAACAAGTTTTATCTGTCAAAAGTGATCTTCTGCTAATGTGTCCTAGAACATTTTATTTCACCTTACCTCTCGTGTGCAAAGGTATTTGTGAATAGATTCTCCCTGAGGCGGCCTGTCACCAACAGGATGGAAATGAGAAGTAAACAGACTTGCTGCAGTCTAGTGCCAGAGAGTATAGCACAAGCTTAAAGGGTTTATGGCCTATTTTTTGTCTTATGGTGCTTCCGTTGAATTTCCTCTCATTGTCAGCGGACAGTCTGGGTGCTGCAGCCACATTGTAAGAGGTTATCAAAAGTAAATATGTGAACTGAAGGCTCATCAAAGCTGCAGAGATAGGCTTGTGTACTCAATTATTTAAAAAGTGTCAGAGTGGGGGAGAAAGACGGGGTAATTATTAAACGTGTACACCTGCTGTTGGTATTTTCCCTACATGCTCTAACACAAGTTGTATATTTTGGTCAGGAACTTTTGTTGTAGAATTTTTATACCTTTTTACAAATCTTTCTGTTGGCATTGGATTGTATCATGTTAAGCTCAGGTGGCTCATGTATTACGTACCATCAGGATCCCAGAGTAGAAAGCAATGCATGTTAACTGACAAAATTTGGCAACACTCACCCACATTCTGAAGGTATTTTTAAATCCCCATAGATTCTTATATCCAGTCCTGTTATGGAAAAATTAAATTTGTATGACAGTGTATGACTTCTTCACAAAGGCAAATGGGGTGACCACAAGTAATGTCTTTTATTAAAAAGGAAAAATACACTTAATTACATTTTTGTACAACTGTTATCTATCACTTGTGCTAATTTTTGCCCCCATTCAAAATACTAAAACAACTGTGCTTTATACAGCCAGACCACGTCATTTCCCTTTGCCATCTTTGCTTTTTGCAGAGAAGACATTCTCACATGGGCTAAAATTATATTATTCCAGGACCAGATTATTTTTGAATCCACAGTGCTAGAAAAGTCTACAAGGATTCCAGACATACTTTCACATTTTAGGTGTTTGTAGTAAATCAAGACAGCGGATTTAAAACCATGTACTGCTTTCTGGGTTATTTGTGGAGTTAGCACTCTGTCTATGAATGCATGTAATAAGTGAGAGGCACAAGCTAGAGCTATTCACAGGTATGCTGCTTGCTGACGGCCGCTGACAGTGTGCATTAACAAGTAGATTACAGAGAAAGACACAACTGCCATACCACTCTCTGCATTTCATCGTACCAAAATCTTTTTTAATTGGATGCTGAAGGTTCTCATGTAGAGAAGACTAAGCCTTTTTTTTTTATATAGAAGCACCAAATTATCTCCCATTAAAATGCCAAATGCATCCTGGGTATGTGTAATATTTCCTTTTCTCTTTTTGGTATCTGATAGCGCAGGTATTTTCCAGTTTCCTAAACACATTAGGTTTGAATTGTAATATTGACTTTTAGGAGTGCTAACTGAATTTGAACTCGATTTTGCATCCACTTGAGGTGGAGAATAACAGTGTAGGAGCTGTCTGTCTTTTATACACTGTCCCACATTGTAGTTGTGAAGGCTTCGCATTTCATAGTCATCTGCAAACACTGTCAGGTCTGTGCTGCAGCCACCTGCACTTGTTGATTTATTTTCTCTATGCTGTTTTTTTTTAAACCAATGTGTTAAATCTGATTTATTTGGAAAGCCCTTTAGTACATGATTAAAGGTAAAAAAATGCAAAGTCAGTGTGCCTCCCTTGCACTGAGCTGTAGGATTGCTGTCACATCAAGACATTTAATACCCATTTCATGCAGGAGAAGCGGGTTTTACCTGTGCCTTTGTGCAGGTTTGAAATGGTATATGAAAGTTACTGTCTTTTGTAAACTTTTCCACAGCTGAACTTAACTTAATACCTATGGTGTTGTCAAGTTAAAAATTTGGACACAAGTTCAGATGTGTGACTGCACAAAATTGCTTTGTTAGATGTCATGATGAGTAACTTCTTTTATTTATTTTTTGTCATTTTTACTGTGAATGCATTTTTTTGAGAATGTTAGGTAGTCGTTTGAGCATAACTAGCTAGTATTGCTAATTAGTGTTAGACCATAACCAGTATTGTGATATGTGATTTTGGGTTACACCATCAAACCACGTTTGGAAAAATGTTTATTGCCAGCAGGAAAGTTCAGGTTGTTCTTTTAAATTAAACCTTATTCCAACTCGGTAGCAGTGTGGTTTATGAAGAAACACAATGTTCTAGCAACTTACAGCTTTGGTATTGGGAGTACTGTCTGTAACTGATTTTATTATATTTAGCCTTTAGGCGTTTGCTTATTTTCGCATATTCACATTCAGTAACAAATTGTAGAGCAGTCTTTCTGCTCCTTAAGATGTGAAAAAGACATACAAAACGTACTTCACCATCTGCTTGTAGTTTGTTGAAAATTTGTTTGGGAAGTTGAAAGGAAAACAATTTTAATGTGTGTTAGATTATTACCTTACTTATTTAAAAAATGAGATAGCACTGTGTACAGCACCTATTTTGCTTAATTATTAAAGTGCATTAATTTAGAGATTTAGTGCTTGCCAGAAGCCAAATCGTTCCCAAACCTTTCTGCGTCACACTTGTACAGTAAAACTTTATAGACCAGTGTTAAAGCAGTACTGTGACAACCTGTTAGCTGGTCGGTGTGAGTTTTCCATGACTCACTGCCCTCCAGCTTTTGAAGTCTAAATCCTCTTCACATTGATGTGTGATAATGGCCTCCGTGTTTCTGTGGGTGCTGCTCTGCTTCAGGCTAAGTGTTGTTTAGAGTGCAGCACATGGGTGGGAGTAAAAGTTTGAAAGGCAAACACTCCACCTATCATCACCAATCATCACCAACATGCCTTACCAAATGTTTTATGATGGGGGTTTTGATTATTTGAAAAATCACACGGAATCCAGATTGCCTACCTTTTTTTCATTATTTTTTTTTATTCCTGATTTACTTCAATGTATGTCTTTGTTTAAATAGCATCAGTCTATTGACTGTCTCTTTATATAACAGAGAACTACTCAAGAGGTTAAAAACAAGCGAAATGTCAACAAATCTGTTTTACATTGAACATAAAAGTGCATAAATAAGCTTTTACAATTTGTTCACGTCAAAGCTCATTCAAATGATCTTTTGTTGTCTGTGTTTTGATAAAAAGCTCAGATGATTAAATGTTGTCAAAGTTATTTATTCAGTTTAAAAGATCATAGTGCGTTCAAGGACTGATGGAGGTTAAAACTATTCTAGTAGTGGGCTCCACACTGGAAATCCAACTATTGTTTTTTTTTTTTTCATGTTAAAGGATAAGCTGGTGGTTTTCTATGGTTTTGTTATTTTCAGAACGTCCTATACAGAAACATAAGCATTGAATTGGTTTTCTCACTAAAGAGTCTTCGAATTCAGAACCAGCTTACACTTATTTGTCTGTGTTCAAGACATTTGATGTTGTTGCAAAAACAATTGAACACATCATCTGAGTCACTCATCTAAGCTGGGTGACATGTTTGTACCTCACCAAAAATGTGGAGGCCATCTTTTGACAAAAACGAACTTGAGAAGCTTAGCAAAGTAGGAACACGGTACCAGCTGTTGCTCTCAGTCTCTCCCTCAGCACGTCTCTGTTGATATTCCTCTTGTGAATACTCTGGCTCTAACAAGTATGGTTCTATGAATCCATCACATCCGGCAGTTTCTTCTCATTTGTCAAAAAGTTGATGTGCACTGTGAGAAGTTATTAGAATATTGCCTACCGAATAGAGATCATATATCCTACTGACTCTGGTCATCCCCGAACTGTTACTCTAGTGTTAATATGAGATTGACTTGTGGTTTTGCTAGAAATGTCTTGGCAGCTTTTTGATGGATGGTTAGAGATTCATGGATGTTTTGAAAAACTGACGACTTTGTAACTTTCAATCTACCTTTATTTTCAGGTCATTGAAGCTACATTGAAAGTTTGGATTTGTGACTAATGATATAACGACTGTACTTAATTCCTAAAAGCAATCACACTCTTGTTGCTTTCAGCCTTTATTGTGTTTTGTGTGCTACTAGTTCAATTTGTCCTCTGTTTAACAAGTTGTTTTATCACATATGCTGTATTTAATCAACCCAGTGTGTACATGTTTTATGGATGGTATCTTTTATAGCTAAATAGTTTCTAGCCTTTGATGTCATTGTGTTATGAAAGTTTTTTAAAACCAGACGGTGAAAGAAAAAATGTGGTCATATTAGGTACACACAGAAGAAACATTAGCCTGAAGGCAAAGTAATCTAAACTTTATTGCACTGTTAACTGAAGCTTGAATAGGTCCTCTAGTATTTACTTTGTAAAACTATGTTAAGTTCACATAGAAAATGAGAACTGCAATAAAATATCTTGCGTTAACAATAGCAAAGGCTACGTGTACTGTCCATAAAACAATGTATTGTGTTACACTGGCCAACATTGTTTTGAATATTGTTACATTAAATAGCTGGTGCAAAGAGAGGGGCAGTTAATTATAAAATATCCAGATCATCAAATTGCAGTAAATAATATATAAAAAATAGAGTTGGCTAGTGGATTTGTAGACTATTGCAGGAAAATAGTCATCTCATCTTCTCTTCTTGTTTTTCCCCTACAGTCTGTGGTCCCAGCATTGACATTGGCAACGACATCAGTGAATTCAGGAGTCTAGAAAACTGCACAGTAGTAGAGGGCTACTTGCAGATCCTCCTCATCGGTGACAAAAACAGCAACAATGTCAACCAGGAAGTCTTCCGCTCCCTCAGCTTCCCCAAGCTAACCATGATCACCGACTACCTGCTGTTATTTCGGGTGTCAGGCCTAGACAGTCTGAGCACCCTGTTTCCCAACCTCACTGTTATCCGGGGACGTAACTTGTTCTACAACTATGCCCTGGTGATTTTTGAGATGACCAGTCTGAAAGATATTGGCCTATACAATTTGAAGAACATTACGCGAGGTGCCATCCGCATTGAAAAAAACCCAGAGCTCTGCTACCTGGACTCCATAGATTGGTCTCTTATTATGGACGCTGAGTTTAATAATTACATTGCAGGGAACAAACAGTCCAAAGAGTGCAGCGATGTTTGTCCAGGCATCATGGAGAATAGCCCTCAGTGCAGAAAGACCATGTTCAACAACAACTACAACTACCGCTGCTGGAATTCCAATCACTGCCAGAAAGGTAAGCTCACTGTCACACATGATAGCTCATCAGGGATTTAAATTGCAAATAGATGGTGCAGACAGTTGAGCCTTTGGCCTGATTTGTGTAGATGTGGATTTGGGAGTGTAATAAACGACCCTGCGCCTACAGCTGTGGCCTGCTTCTTGTCACTTTAGCTGTTGTGTTATGGCTGCAGGGTAGGAGGAAAGCAGAGGGGTGCTGTTATGCATGATTGACCTGTCTGCAGATTCTTTGCTGTAAAAGATTGCTGTATTTATCTAAGTTTAGGAGACACAAAAAAAGCGCTAAACAGAGGTATCAGCCCAGACTTCATTTTAGCCTTAAGTCAGTGTTTTTGTTTTGAAAGGTTTTCTGAGGATGAACAGCTAGTGGCTGTCAAATTCTTAAAATGTGTTTATGTGTACACAAAAACTCTTAAGCCATTGGGAGTGGTTGTAGTAAAACAGCATTGTTGAGGGTCTCTCAAAAGAAGCAGAAGCTCACATATTCAAATGTCTAGTGGTTATTTGGAGCCATTCAGGTTCAATTAAAATGTCCTCACATGCTTAAACAGAATAAATGCTGCAGAATTTAAAAAAACTACTCCAAGTACGAGGAGTGTGAACTTGCCCTTTAATTTTGCGTTTACGACTTCAGCGTTTTAGATGGTTTGTTTTGCCAGTGCATTTCAGACGATGTGTTTTGGCTGACTGAGAGGAGTGTGTGTGTCTGGCTAAATTGTTTCCCTGGTGGCTGGCGCCTTGCTGCAGACTCAGCATGTTGATGTTTTCAGTCTTGTGACATGAAACTGTCGCAGGAGTCATCGTCATTAAATGCAGTCGAAGTGCATTCAGAGATGCGGACACAGTGAAATGTAAATATGTCTGACCTACACACATATATGTGGCCTTCTTTGTGGGTTGTTGGGAGTGTGGGCAAGTTGGAAAAAAATCAGGAGGTGGATCATGTTGGAGGAAGACATGACTAAAGTGTTCGATGGAGAAGGTGCACTATTTATCATTTCTCTGCTTAAAAGAGGCTGCAACAAAGTCTAGACCTCTCTTCTTATTTTCGTGTGTGTTTGTATTAGACCCATGTAGATAAAAGTTGTTTCTCATCGAATAAGACACAAGATCAGTCCAGATCATGTAAGAAGTCAGCAGTCAGATGGTGACCTAATGTGTCCATGAAATGCTCTATCTACAGTTTTGTCTTCACATGCGGGAATGCCATCCGTCTTCTTTCCTGACACATCAGCAACTGACAGGTGGCAGCTGTGCTTCTCTGACAACAATCTTCATAATTCAGCAGTACTAGAACTTAGAGATAAAGTTTATCAGTATATTATTTACATGGTGTAAGACTATTGCTGCAGTGTAGTTATCTTAATGTTGTAGCTTGTCACTGCCTGGCTTTATATACAGTGCATTCAGAAAGTTTTCCGATCCCCTTGACTTTTTTTTCTTATTGATCTACGCTCAGTTCCCCAAAAAACAGAATTTTTAGGAATGTATGTATTGTGGATGTTTTCTGACCCTTTGAAATGTAGCTTCCCATTTCACTTAATCGTTACTGAGTTGTTTCTACGCTTTTGCTTGAGATCCACCTGTGGTAAATTAAATTGGAAATGATTTTGAAAGGCACACACCTCTCTGTAGAAGGCTTCACAGCTGACCATGCATACTGTATCAGAGCAAAAGCCATGAGGTCAAAGGAAATTTCTGCTGCACTGCAGGTTTCCAAGAGAACAATGGTCCATAATTCTCAAATGGAAGAAGTTTTGCACAACCAGGACTCTTTAGGGAGAAGGTCACCAAAATGACGGGGAATCGTGGAAAGCGCCTCCAAAAGAAAGGTGACCAAGAACCTGATGGTCACACTGATTGAGGTCCCAAGATCCTGTCTGGGACAAAGTTCCAGGTGGACAACCTTCACTGCAGCCCTCCACTGATCTGGGCTTCATTGCAGAGTGGCTAGACAGAAGTTTCTCCAAAGGGGGTGGAAAAAGTTTGCAAAAAGCACCTGAAAGACTCTTAAGCCCCTTTCAGAGATGCACCGAAATTTCGACATTATCCTGATTTTTTTTTTTTTTTAGGAGGGGGGCATGTGTGAACAAACATGTCAGAGTAAAATGCGGCTGAAATTATCCGGATTATATCTGTCAAGCACCCTGGAGCAGTGTCTGTATTATGTGTGTGACGTCGTGCATGCCGCACACTGCTCTGTCCTGAATCATTGGTAGGATTAAAAGTGAGTGAATAGGCGTATTTATGATATTTCTATAGAAGCTATCAGATGCTCGGCTCTGATATGCTGTAAATAAAACAGTTTCCCATAGATTAAGTTTTACATCAAATTTTGCCTCATGCCCACGGTGATTGTGCAAGACAATTTCCCATTTTTTCTGAAAGTTCGCTCCAAGCAATGTCTGAAGCTGAATTCTCCTAACGTTTGGAGTTCATGTTTGAAAGGGGCTTTAGACCCTGAGGAATAAAATCTTCTTCTTCTTGGTCTGATGAAGCTGAGGTTCAACTGTTTGGCGTCAGTTCTAAACATTATCTAGAGGTACCAACAACTGCTTATAACCCACCCGATACATCCCTATAGTAGAGCATGGTGGTGGCAGCATCATGCTGTGGGTTTTTATTTTCTGCAGCATGGACTGGAAGACTGGTCAGGGTTGAAGGAAGGGTGAACGGAGATATCCTCAATAAAAACCTGTTGCACTGAGGACCTCACACTGGGCTTAAGGTTCACCTTCCAACATCACAGCAATACTAAGTACACAGCCAAGACGACAATGAATGTCCTAAAGTCCTAAATGTCCTAAAGCCAGAGCCTTGACTTGAACCATATTAAACATGTCTGGAGAAACCTGAAAATGTCTGTCCACTGACGGTCAACATCCGACCGGACTAAGCTTTAAGATAACTTGCCACTTGCCTGTAATTGCTGCCAAAGGTGCTTTAACACAGTCCTAAGCAAAGGTGCTGGATGCTTAAGCCAATGTGATATTTCAGTTTTTTCTTTCTGTTTTCACTTTGCCATTAAGGGGTACTGAGTTTAGATTAATGATGGAATCTTTAATATTAACAACAGTAGTATCAGGCTGCAACATACCAAAATTGGAAAAAGTATAGTGCATCTGAATACTGTCTGAAGGTACAGTACAATTAATATAAGACTCTAACACAAGTAAGAGCCCTTTTCAATATAATTCAATTTTACACACAACCTGTGATACGGAGGTTAAATGTTACAGACACACTACAGAAGGCCATCCATCATTCTTTCTCCACTCTGAGGCTACTTTTAAAAGCATGTTGCTTTCGATGTTATATGTTGAAGAACAGGAAAACAATTTAAATAAAAATGTTAAAATAGTCAAGGATAATACTAATGCATTGGCTTGTAGTACTTCTGTTATAGCAGTATTACAGCAGCTGCTGCTACTATAGTTTCCCTTACTGCCTCACTGAAGGAGCCATCTGCTGCTTCTGCTACTACTGCAAGTACTACTTTTTCTCCCAAGAAGACTATGACAGCAACTATTAATTTTGCTTGCTCTACCACTGCTGCTACTAAAACCACCGTTAACAATACTGCAAGCAGAAACTCCGCTTGCATGAGTCCAGCAGACACGCTTTCGCATGCAGACCTCTGCTTCAGTATTCACTTGCCTGACTGGTGCCAGCACAGTAAAACTAATTCTAGTTGAAAATGTTTTTCTTTAAGAAGTGTCTGCCAAGCAACTAAATGCAGAGCTTTACTATTGATTGACATAACCAAAATAGAACACAGAACAAACTTGGTAATCCAAGAAGACAAAACACTTAGTGGGGCACAGATTGTTTTATGCTCTTACACTGTAGTGTCTAAGAACATCACAATATTAAAGTATGTAATGTAATATGCTATCAAATTTGCAAAAATCAAAAATGCATTTTCGTAGTCCACACATTTACTGATAGATTATGGTATATCCATGCTGTGTGTTAAATATATGTTTACATGTTCACTATATCACATTTTAGGCTAGCATAGCCTAAAAGTTAAAAACAAGTGAACAAATGGCACAGGAGACACCACTGCTCTTGTTATGGTTGTTAGATTTTATTTCTAAATGGATCATTCTGACTTGAATGAAGGTGTTGGCTTTGAAAAGACAAATGTTGCTGTAAAGACAAGCTATCTGCAGAATAGTGGAATCCTGAAATTCTCTGGACTTTATCCAGATGTGGTGTACGTAAGAATGCAAATGTCCAAGTGAGCCACACCCAAGATTACCCAGCCTTTATCCTGCAATTTTATAAAAGTCCAAATTATGTGCATGAGAGACTATGCGCTGTCCTGAATTGTCAGGAGAAATAAAAACAAACAATTGGGTGTGTTTTTTTTTTTTTTTTTTTTAAAGATTCACAGATACAATGTGCTGTAAACAAACACACCTGAAGACAAGGCATTTCTCAATGCAGAGTATGCCCAAGGAATTGGAATTGCGAATTTGAAGTTGGCAAGTGTGAAGTTGAAGTCTGGATTTCGAGGACGGGAGTATTATTTACAATTGGAGCAGCAGCTTAGCTCACCACTGATGATTTCACTGCAGACGTTATCAGTTAGATCCTTTCAGAAGCTGGACAGTCGGCTGCTGACGTGATTGCATGTACTATAAATTTAAAGGAGTGTACTCTCACATGAAACAATATAAAAACTTGTTGGCACACAAGGCATTCTCAGACACCTGGCCATCACAAGTCCACACAAGTCAGCTCCAGAATCATCCTCTGTAAAACAGAGCGAAAACACTCACGGTTATTTGTTGTGTACTTGGTTAGATGTAAACTTTGAATCGGAACAGTTCTTGAGCTTTGACTGATGACGTTTCACAACTCTGCCAGAACACAAGTACAGAGAAGAACACCGATTACAAAAGGGGGAAAAGACATTCAAAGTCAACTTTTCACCTATTCATCTATTTATTTTAAACAATAGAGGTAATAAAATAAAAAAAAAAGGCAAACTCCAGGTAAAGCTGTAGTTTTCCCTAATGTCAGTTGTAAACATGTGATGCAGGTATGCCAGCTATGGTTTAAACCCAAGCTACAGGTGAACCAGAGTATAAGCAAACATAGAATATAAGAACCCACACTCTATATCCATGGTAGGGTCATTTCCACTTAGTTTCATAGAGGAAAAAGTATTTATATAATTTTATCCAAAGTCATGATTTAGCAATATAAATATAGCATTAAAAAAATTAAAATGTGCAAATTTTCACTTTCAGTGAGTGAAAATAAACCTCGGGAACAGGATGCAAGGAGAGCACTTGACCCAATATGAGAATATAAATACATGGGCCTCTTGTGGGAGAATTTTCATAGAATGATGCCAATGTGATTATTTTTTTATTTTTTCCAACTCCAAGAAAATTTACTGCAGCAATGAGTCATGTACACTGTCGGTAAATGGGTTTGTTTCAACTTGTTGACAAGTTCAAATTGCACTTTGCACCAACTTGAGACTTACTGTTTTACGTGATATATTTTATTATGTGGTTTAATCTTTGTTTACTTTTTCTATCGTACCTTTACATGACCTTTACATGGATACAACCAACCAAAGTCCTGTGTTGTGTCAGAAATAATCATATTTTAGTGTGTGCATGGAAAACTGCCCTATGTCATTGTGTCTGAAAAAATGTATAGGGGAGCCCCAGTCTTTTTTTTTTTTTTTTTCTCCGACACTGATTTGCGCCGTGGATGATGGAAGATTAGGATGTGCTCAACAACTACCAACAGAAAAGCAAGTCGATAACCTAACTACTGTGATAGGCCTATTGCTGTGGCTTCTGTTTGTGTTGTGGAAATGCAGTTATCTGTCAGGGATTATTTGGCCTGAGTCTGCCCCTTTTAGCCAACTTTTTAAATCCTCTAGACATACACAAACTATGCAAATACGTGTGGGAACAGTGACAATAGTGACTGCCATAAGTAAAACCTGGGCCCTAACAGATCAGGTGGGACACTTTCCAGCATGACCAATGTGTTTGTGGTGACTTGGCAGCTTCCTACTCGAGAGTTGAGTAACTACGTTTGTAGTTAAAACCATTTTGGTTTTCTAAAGACTGAAGAAGTGGAGAATGACCCTGTAAAGATGTCTAAGCAGTTGAGCAGTCTTCAGAGGCAGTGTGTCAGCCAGGGCAAATGGACCATCAGCTGCCGCCATGGCACTGCCTTAAAACAGAATTGATCTCAGACAACATGAGCCCTGCTGCTCTCACTGCAGACACTGCATTGTTGTGCTATTTATTAGGCAGTTTATTGGAGAGGTCTGGTGGTAGTAAAACTAGGCTTCATTAAAATGGGGAGGGCTGATAGCTGCAGGAGTTGAGCTGGCTGGCCAGTGCTCACTCCCTGAAGTTGTTGTCTCACAGCTCCAGTACCTGCACATGAGTGAAGATTTAGATGTTTGCTATGCAGTCCTCTCTGTTTGTCATATGTAGCAATAACAAGAGCAAAGCTCCTGCTGCTATATTTGGAAGTATGTCTGAACTTATTTTTGTACCCGTAGCAGCAAACACCATGACCATACCACAGAGGACCATATTATCATGATTGTCATTTGTCCGTTCTGATAACGCCCTGTATCGAGATTCAGTAAACTTATCTGAGCTCCATTGTTTGAATGTGTGACTTGCACTGAACCTTTATGCTGTGCTGGCACCCTTAACTTTATATTCATGGGTATTTTATTTTCAGGAAAACTGCTAGACCTGTTTTTTGTCGAGTCAAAATAAAGGACATGCTTTTCAGTCTGAGCTCATTCATAAAATTGTTACAGGGGAGAAAAAAAGATTTCAAAGGGCTTTCTTTGAGAAAGTGGAATGTTTTTAGTCACAGTGGTGGGTGCTGCATTCTCCCATGTTTACTCCTCTCATTTGTTTTTTGGGATCTGGCTGGGGTGTTTTGTCTTGTTCATAACTCATAGGCCTTCTCTAAAGAAGAGCCATGCCCAAACATGCTGGGATTCAATCTGTCTGTCTCTCTCTTTCTCTGTCTCTCTCTTTCTGTCTGTCTCTGTTTCTCTTCTGTCTCTTTCTCTGACACACAATCCCACACATACGCTCACACATTCAGCAGCATGGGGGATGTTTTTCCGGTGCTTTGTATGGTCTAAGGAGATGAAAGCACATCATTAAAAGTACAAAGTAGGTCTTCTGGGATTTACTGGAAGCTTTTTTTTTTTTTTTTTTTTTTTTGTCTTTTGTTAAACCCTGGCTGAAGGGATTACACATTAAACTAGGATTGTCTGCAGGGTGGTTGTTTAGCCTTCCACTAGATTAATTTACCATACTTGACATGTCAGTGTTTGCTCATTTATATTTATAGTCATTTAGTTGACATAGTATCCTTATGAGACTGGGAACCTCGTGCAATAATATTTTTAGTATACAAAAGTAATGTGTGTGTGCGTTCTTGTGTACTTTAGGAGTCATTTTATACATACATACATACATGCAGACAAACATTTCTTTATTGAAGAATGACCCTAATTATATCTAATATATACTTAACCCTAACATTAATGTTGACCACAACCAGGATTAGTGGTTTTACTAGTTGAATTACTAGTTGAATTTAGGGGATATTTTTCACAGCTTTATTTAGGTATTTAGAGTTCAGATGCATCATCATAATACAAAATATAGATCAGCTCATGCACTATTACAGATCATTTTATGCAGTTGTGATTATAGATTAATTACCTGTCAGTATATAAAGTGGTTTAAATCAGCTTTACCTTTACACCTACAACATTGTTGCTTACACAATAATGCAAAAAGAATTATAAATGTAGTTAAATAATAGTTTACTATTAATTTTAAATGTATATTAAAGTAATTTATAATTTTTTTATTTTTGTCTGCATACATCGCTGTACCATCACTGAAATTGTGGGTTAGCTGACATGTTGGAAACACGCTGTCAGCTTTGTAGCAGGAAAAACGTTCTTTTGTGTTTGTGTTGTGTGTGCATGTGTGAGTGGACTCAGGCTCAGTTCCCCTCCCACTCCTGTTTTCTGGTTGGTTTTGAATGTGGTAGAACCAGAGTTTATTTACTCAGTGCTTTTCTAGTGCTAAATGTGAAGCCACACTTTCTTAATGTTTTTTTTTTTTTTAGCTTGTGTCTCCCTGATCTTTTTGGAACCATCTCTGCAGTAATTGACCTTGAAGGTTTTCGCTCTTTCCCAGCACGTTCTAGATGAAGTATCTGGGATAAGCATGGCCTGTTTAAGATGTTGATTTTCCTATAAAGTGTTTAGCTCTTTTTAGAATTTTGGACTGAGCTCTATTAATGAAGTTGTTGCAGTTTGTCTGGAACCATTGCTGCTTCACAAACTCCACACTCTAACTCTGTACTTTTTAAAATGCAACCAGGTACTGTATATTGTCACTCCTCATTTCCCTGTGAGTGTGACTCAGGTGTAGTAGGGGTCATATGTCAGTTTTTGTGTCAGACCTGATAATATTACAACAAAGTGATCAAAAGTGCCACTGCATTTACACAAATTCAAATGAGTCTCCGTTGCTCTGGTGCTGCGAGCTTTCAGTATGCTGTGAGTTTTGCATTGTGGATAGGAGGGAGCCGGCCAGGTGTGTGCAGCGTTAGCAAAACAAAGTTCTCTATGCTAGATGGTTTTATTGTATACATTCCGCAAGAGGTCTTTTAATACATTACGTCTAAAAATGATAAGCTTTTCATTTACATCTACACGTAACCTAGTTACAAGCGGCTATCTTTAGGAAGTTACCTGGGGTATTTGACAAAAAAAAAAGTCAGTAAAGTGGGTAAATTTCTCCACATATACATACACACAAACACAGAGGCCACGTACATGACACAGTAGCCCCTTTCAGACGAGTTAAGGGGCAGGATTGTGACATCCTATCAGGACTGGGTGCATGTTTGAACAAAAATGTCTGAATGAAACGCTGCTGACATTATCTGGAATTTATCCTCCGAGCCCCCTAGTGCAATGTCCTTATTATTTGTGTCCAGCCTGTTGTCCTGTCCCAAATTGTCGGGAGAATTAAAAGCGAGCTAGTGGGCGTGTTGATGAGATTTCTTATCGCTCAACTGCTGTTGTAGTGGATTGATTGAACCTTTTTTTTATTATTATTAGTTGCAAGGGTCTGATGTGCTGTAAACAAAAAACCGTTTCCCAAATTTCAATTTTTTTTTATCAGATTGGGCCTCCTATGCGCACTGATCATACTCCTGCTCTTTCTCCTGCTGTGAGTTAAATGTCTGAGTTCATGTGTGAAACAGGCTAGTGAAAGTACTGGGGTGGATGGATGAAATCAAAAGTCAACTTTAAGCAATGCCTCCCTGTTTGTAAAGCAAGTCTACCCAAAGTCTAAAAGCAGCCTTTAGAAGTCATAACACCATAACATTATTTTGTTTATGTATTTAAGTAACCAGGTTGCTCTAAAAAAAATGCCCTTTACATGTTACAGCTGGTTCTACTTAAAAATGTAACAGATTTGTAGCAAAGCAGTTCTTTCAGATTCTTTATTTTCTTTGGTTATTTAAATTAATTATTTATTAATGTAAAAGTATCTGCATTGCAAAGCTTATTGGTCTTTGTTATTTGGTCTTTGTTTTAGCATTTGTTTTAGCTGACATAATGGTTAGACGTGATTTTTAAAACGAGGTGGCAGTGCTCTTTTTTTCCAGCCTTTCATTCCACTACCTGCTCTGTATGCAGCCACTTGTCATACACACCCACTTTTGTAGAAAGCCAGCTAGAAATCTGGTAACATGTGTACATGGCAGAGAAGTCTCAGTTCTCCGGGAGAAATCTGCTGGGAGAAATCAGATTTCTCTAATTTCCTATCTTTACTAAGGAAAAACTGGGCAAAGAAATGAGCTGTCTTGAGAAGCCAACTGTATCCTGCTACTTTAAAGTCTATGTAAACACACAAATTGTTAGGATTGTATATGAGAAAAATGTGTCATGTAATCTGATTACCCAAGTTACTTGATTCCTTTTGAGTCACTGAATGCACTGTTTTTGCAAAAATAGCCCTTGAAGGTATATTTTGTTTCTTTTATTTTTTTTTATAGTGGGTTCATTAGTTAATTTCTGGTTTAGAGAAATGTCCATCTGTCCATCCATTGGTTATCTTCAGCTTTTCTTCCAGTTTAGGGTCACAGGGCTGTGGAGCCTATCTCAGGTGTCATTGAGCAAGAGGCATGGTATCAGTGGTGGAAGGTAACGAAGTACAACTACTTCGTTATTGTACTTAAGTACATTTTTACGTATCTGTACTTAAGTGGATTTAATTATAATTACTTTCACTTTTACTCCATTACATATTGGAGCAAATATCCATTAATCCACTACATTTCTAATCAAGTTTGCGTTACACGTTACAATCAAGTCACATTTACACGTTTCATAATGAACCACTTTTTTTAAATGAAAACAAGTCACAAGTGACACGGAATCGCTTCATTAAACCAGGCACAGGCAGGTTCAAGGTCAGTTCCTCCTTCCACGGTCTTATTTAAAGACTTAATTTGACACATTAGCAGTGCTCAGTACTAGCCAGTACTCTGTAATTTTACTGTTTGGCGTGTTGTGTGAGTTTGACCTGTCTACTGTCATCTGCCTTCACTGTGCAGGAGCACACACAGCTAAAGCGAAACCCCCCTGACTAATGGACTAAAGGTTTAGTTTTAGGCACAATCTACTGAATTCCTATAAAATGTAATCATTAAATATGATCACTGAACTCGGTGTCAAAGTCGATCAAACAATATAACCACGAATGCTCCAAACGTGTCCCCCACCTTGACTCCCTCAGCTTCTCTATGTGCCATACGCACACAAAGAGGGAGATGGGAAGCAGAGCTATGCGAGTTCTTGGTGCTACTGAGTGAGAACTGGGACAGAGCTGGTCCCTCCTGATTCACACATTAATATGAATGATTGACTGAAACTATTTTTTTGGTTCTCCTTTCTTTCTGAAGGAAGCGGCCACATGCGCTAGATTACGCACGACTGTCCAGTCTGTTTATTTGGGTTAAATCAGGTGAAAATAACAGAATAATGCTACAAGATAACCACATACATTTACTTTTAAAATTTCTCCAGTTTTATTCTTAGTATGTTACTGTCATGGTGTGATGGTACAACATGAGGAGTTTAGAAATAAAACTGAAATGAGCATCAGATTATAAAACAACTTCAACGCATCATTTATGTCTATTACCATTCATAAGTTAATCCCTCCTCCTGAGAAAGTACTTTAAATTTTAATACTTTAAGGAAAATACAATTCATGTACTTACTTACTTTTACTTAAGTATAAATCTCACTGGGTAGTTTTAGTTTTAAGTATATTTTTGGTTGTGTATGTGCACTTTTTTTTTTTTTTTTTTTAATTCACAACTACGGGAAATTTAGAGTTAATTAACCCAACATGCATGTTTTTGGACTGTGGGAGGAAAACTGATGCAAGAATTGGGAAAAACTGGGAACTTTCTAGTTTTGAAACAGCAGTGCTAACCACTCCCCCATCGTGGTTGAGAATCACATAATAAATAAATGAATAAACCAACCACTATTTAGTGTTGTCACAGCAATGAAAATTTTTAATTTATTACAAAATGTAGTTTGAACAGTGAAGCAGTCTTCCTTTTTTTGCCAGTCAAGACCTATTAACAAAGGTTCAATGAAAGTTGACATTTTTGCAGGCTATTGGTAACATGGGAAGAACAACCTACGCCCTCCGGCATAATAAGGTACATTAACCAGAATTGCAAAATGCTGCTGCTTAATGCAAGGGTTTCACCCCAAATCCATTAGTAACATCCAGGATGAAACAACTAAGCTCCGTGAATACAAAAAACAAAAACCAGAGGAGGAGCAAGGACAGGAAGGCATCCATCATGGAAGGGACAGATAGAAGAAGTGGCTGACATTGTACCAGTGGCTTAGCAGCACAGGAGCAAAACAGAGGCTGGGATCTACCATACCAGGCAAGACCCCAGGTTTGCAAAGATGCCCTGAGACAATCTGCGGGGTGCAAGATGAGCAAGCCATAACCAAGTGGCTGGCATCTTAGGAACATCTTTTTATATATATGGGACACACCTCCAAAGGTGGTTGAGAATGACAGATAAGATCCTGTGGGATCCAGATACAGATGACAAACTGGTAATATATATGTGGACAAACAGGAGAACAATATATGATAGATAGCAATATAACAACATCAGGAAGAAGGAACACGAGAAACTTGAGAAATACCATGAAAGAGGAGATAGAAAAGATTGGAAGGTGAAGGCACAATTGATGAATGGGGGCTGTTGAAGATTAGCAGATCCCAGAACAACATTGATTTCCAAAACAGTCCAGGAACAGCCTCTTTGTTGGTGCCCCAAAGAAAGGTTTGTTGTATATATATATATATATATATATATATATATATATATATATTTATAGTTTTGTTTTTGAAGGAGTAAAGGGGAGTGCGGAAATAGCAAGGAAGTGAATGGGGTTTAGATGAAGATTAGAGAGTTGATTTAAAAAATGAAGCTGCTAAACAGGTTGTAGATTTAGTTAAAATGAGTGCATTTTTTGCAAAGGGAACTGGTGTGTGCTGTCCTTAGTTTATAAAAGTATCTCATAATACACATTACAAGGCAAGACTTATAGATTAAATTTATACAGCATGGATTGAAACGTATGCAGAACTACACAACAGAGGTCTGTTTGTTTGGAGGAAAAGGATCTTGCCTCCAGCAGAGAGGTTGTGTTATTCAGACAGTATGACTTGTGTGACCCAATGCTTAAGGCTTAAGAAATCCCATTGACTGCTAGGTCCTTACTGATGTCGGTCTAAGCTCTGCTATGATTAGCGCCATAAGATAATGTACAGACACCCACGCTTTCACTTGATGCATCTGCTAGTCTGAGGCATAGTGAAACTGGCTTGGAATAATGTAGTTGCCTGTTGAATTCCTGGCCTCAATGAGAAATGTCTTCCCTTAATGATTACTGCAAATATGCCACTTAAGAACAGTGTTTGTGAAATAAAACAACTCTTCTGGTACCTTTTCACTGATAACAAGGTGATGAAAAGAGTGAATTATTACTTTTCTCATATAAAAATCATCAATATTATTGTATCCTAAGGCTTTATCAGAAGAGAGCATGCTTTCAGCTACTTTTGTTGTCGTCATTTATCTTGAACAGCTCTAACCCCCAGACTTATTTTCAACTATGCCTGCCTACGTAAGTATTGAACAAATAGATGGGCAGAATTGGAACCATTGCCCAATAGTGGCTTTGCCATCAGGACATTGGACATCTCTGTTTAAAATACATTAAAATAAACTATTTTTAAACACGGATGAAAATCTGATTCAGTAAATTATTTAAAAAAACATGTTAAGTGAATATCTATATTAAAATTATAAACAAAAATAAATAATTACATTTAGAATTGTATAGCTTCCACTTTGGTTACTCTTCAACTATTGGTGAGGCAAAATAAATTATTAAAAGTTATTTAACCTACTTTTAACAATGCTGCAAACCTTCCAGGACTGACTTATATTATAACAAACAGATCAGACTAAATGCATTGGGATATGGATAACGGGTAATACAGAATATGTGCTTATGGATAACACATTTTATGTTAATAGCTTCCTAAATAATATAATATCCTGTTGAAAGATAGAGAGGAATCTGGATTTGATGGAGCTATCGAAAGCCACACAACTTTCAATGAAGTATTTTTGTGTTTACATCCAGTATTAATCAAAAGGGTCACCAAATTTAAAATAATCTGTGAGGAAACTGTTCAGACTCACTGTAAATTATAATGTTATTATAATTGTTCTTTAGGGACTGTATTTGTAGGTTTATTGTGTGTACTTACAGCAGACAAACCAATAGCAGTTATTGATTGCCCCAACTAAAATCATAACATATGATGAACTACAACACGTAGTGCACCCCTTACCCTGACCCACAACCTGGAGGCCTTCAGGACTTGTAATTATAGGGACTGTTTTTTTAAAGCAGGCACATCCATGACTACTTTTAGTGAACAGTCACACCCATCCCTGGAATTCCTGGAAGAGAACATTACTGGTTTGGCTGTGTTAAAGTGCCTACTGTAATTATGTGGCCTTTAATTGTGCTCTGTTAACACCATCAGATTGGGATGAACTGTGACCAGAAACTGAGATGAGTCGCTTGTTTGTGGATTTAAGGCTGTTTGGCTTTGAATTTGGATTTAGATTGTTTTGTTATAAAAGTAAATTTTTCCCTCACCCAAAAAACAGTGAAAATATGGTGTAAAAGAAGAAAATACTTCAGTCAGAGGTTCAGAGGAGCATCAGCTTCTTTAAATAAAGTGATGATTTTGAACTGAATAGCTTTAAGAATGACTGTTATCAAAGGAAGATAGATGAACATGCAAATGCTTGAGACCTTGAATTCTGCTTGTGATAAGATGTCCAACGTGTCTGAAGGTTAACAGATTATTAAGCTCTGCCAAAAGGCCTTGCTATCTCTGGGTAAAAGGGAATCTTATACTTTGTCTCCTTCATCCTTTCCATCAAATTCCTGAGATACTTCTGGCTTTGGGTGTCAAGTAAACACACACAAAGACTAAGGAATGTAGATAATCCCATCTGATAGTGTGTTTGGGGGTGGGGGGGTTACATCTAACACTTTACAACTTGCGACAGTAAGGCCAAGGATTGTGTTTATAGTGTCTGTTGACATGGAAACCCTGGGCATGTCAAATTCTTTCTTGCGAAAACAGAAAATATGATTTTTTTTTCAGCCACATTTATTGAGCTTTTAAATGATAAGATTTAATTGTGTAATGACTTGTCCTTTTGTCATTGTTCCGCAAATGTCCCAAATCTTACTTTAAACTGTCCCAGACATCACAACCATGATCCCATGATTTTGTTTTTTGCTGGAACACAAAGTTCCCCCCCCCATGGCAAATCTGCTGATGTCAAACATAGCAGGAAGAGCGTTTCTTGTGTGGGTGTAGATCTAATGTGTTATTACAGTAAAAAGAATAAATAACTGTCACACAGGTGAAGTTGTGCTGAAGAAAATGACCAACAATGGTTGTTGTAGGATATGACCATTTTCAGCTACAGCAGATAATACTTGCATTTTTTACCTGTTTTCTCTGGACATAGACCATCGGTGTTAAGTTTTTGCACATTTTAGCTAAAATGACAAACAGCCCCCAAAACTGAATCAACTCGTCTTTGTGTCCACCAGAACATTTAGGACACTGCAATATTCAGATCACACAACGTGAAATATTAAGTGTAAATTAAAGAAAGCTACATGTAATTATTTTCTGTACAAAAAGAACAATGTTTACCAAAAACAATTACTTCAAATGGTATATAATGGTAATAAATGAAATGGTCTGCGCTTATATAGCGTTTTCTTTGCCTTATCCTTACCCAAGAACTTTGAACTGTCTCTCATCAACCCAGTTTTTTTTGGTGCGCTGAAGTTAGTTGTTACCAGTGTTGCACATGGACGCGTTACAAAAGTGCTGTTCATTGGACACTATGAGGCGAATTTCTATTTGCAACTTGTTGTTAACACACATGTTGAATGTGAGCAGCAAATACCGTTTCGTTTATTTGATGTGTGTTCTTGCACACTGGTCAGCCACACCACTTCCTCCTCCTACTTCTTACTGAGGCATTTAGAAGCAGAGCGTAGGTCACTTGTGTTTTAACTACAAACATATCCCCAATCATTCTAGAACAGTCAGTTCTAGTAAGAAATTCAAGCGATCTAGGAAATTATCTGTATATATCACAATGTATGTATATATCACAGAAAGGAAAAAATTCAATGTGTTGTTTCACTTGCCTAATAATCAAACTTCCTTATCCCCAATGAAAAATTTAGGCCTATTAAAAAATAATTACAATAAACAGGATTTTGAGCAGCTATTATGAAATTTGTGGTGGTGTTGATGGTAATAATAATGATAATAACAATAATATTATTTAGTAATAATAATCAAAATCATGTTAAAAATTGGGGCAACTATGGCTGTGGGTCATCCACTAGTATTAGTGTCAGAAAGATTTCACGTGAGTAAAAGAGCTCAGTTTTTGAATCAGTCACTGATTTGTCTCCAGATGTGACCGTAAGTTAAAAAAATGACTTGAAGATTAAATTTCCTTTCTGTATTCTTTTTAATGGATTGAGGAGGTACAAATACTACAGTTGTGTAGTGAAGCATTAATATTTATTATAGGTTGTGATAAAATCAGAAAACAGTCATCAGAAAAATGACAAAAAAACTTTATTTAATATAACATTTGTTGTCTGACTTTACACCTTATATTTAACAAGCTAACTAATCCAGATACTGAAGGGCCTGATTTTTGCAGCTTAAAACATTGACGGGCCTTTGACTAATGAAAAAGAAGATTCATACAGACAGAATTTATTTAGTTTGCTGTTACAGGCATCATGGTCCCGTACTTGGTGCACCAACAGGTTTCGACATACCTTCATTTAGTGCCTGTGTGTTGGGTGGTTATTTTGAAGTGGACTTCTTCATAGTAAAGTTTTAACATTTTAATGAGGTTATTGTTGGTCACACAAATAAATACATGTTTGGAGGAAAAACTGTAGACCTTTGCATGTATTTTTCACTTGGCATGATTGGCGATGCATAATGTCCTCTACTTGGCCGAACATAAATTTTACTTGCCCGAGGCAAGTGGGTGGCTGTTAAGGTTCTAGTCCTGTTAACCATCACAACCAAATGCCTAACTCCATCCCTTAACCTGACTCTGACCCCTAAACCTAATTTCAACCTTTAAACCAGGTCTCAACCCACAAACCCACAGACCTTTGAAAGTGTATGTGAAAGTGAGGACTGGCCAAAATGTCCTACATTTCCCAAAATGTCTTCAATTTCCCACGACTAAGCTTTTCAGCCACTTATCTATTACTTTTGCTACTGTGCAATGTTTTGCTTGCTTGTTAATGTGCTGTCAGTTCAATTCTTTGGGGAAATGGAGTGCACTTACTATTTGGATATGTATTTTTAAGTCGATATTTTACCTTATTAGTTGAGCTACACTACCAACCGACTGCAACTAGTCCCCAGGGCATTGGTTTTCTTCATATTGACAGAATGAGCCAAAGAAAAGAAGCAGTTCCTGTTTTTCATCACCAACAGGAATGATGTTCTTGGAACACTGCACGTCTTAGCGTTTTCCTTTTTTAACTCACTTTAATTATCAACAGTTCTGTAGAATCCTTCTCTTACTAGGAGGAATGAGTGGAAGGGAGAATGAGGGAGAGCTTCACAGGACATTTTCAACATTTCTAAGGAGCTGGTCCCTAATGTGGTCATTGCTGTACTCAGTGTACAGCCTCCGAGTCAAACTGACCTAGACATCTGACTCTAAATCTCAAAAGTGGTACCTTGTGGAATCCATTTATACACTTATCTATTTAACGGACAATAAAGTGATCAGTCTGCTCTTTGGGATTTAAAAAGAAAATAAAAAAAGGTGTGCCAGCCAATGAAAAACACAGTCTCTCTTTCGTTTCCACCATTTGTTTCCCTCTAATGTTGTGAAGGTTTTAAACAGATTACCAAATAAAATGTCAAAGTGTGTAACTTCATCAAAGTTGGTAATTGCATAAGTGAAAGACTGCCAATAATTCTTATGAAACTCCAGCTTGTTTTTATTTATTTAGTCATGTTGACAGTTCAGATTTTGATATCCCAAACATAGCTGTCATCTGTATTGCTCAAACACTTTGTGGGCAGCCTGTTTGTCAGGCTGGACTTAACCATGTGGTTGTAATGCAGGGTCAAAAGTCAAAAAGAACAGTAATGCTCAGCCATAACGACCTGTGAATGGACTGTATAAATGGATATTTGTCTTCTATGAAAACAAATCTGCAGGTAGCCATTTCACAAACTACTGACTGACTGACTCCTTTTCTAAATGAATTTTTTACTGACTGAAAACACCACAATATTTTATCTATCCATCGCCAAGTTGTTTTTCTGCCTGAGGAGACTCTACTGGTGCTTTTTATTTCCCAAATCATACTTGTGCCCTCAAACTTGTGCTTCTGTATATATTGTGTGTGGAGTTTGGAAACCGGCCTGTGACCATTCCACTTTTACAATGTCATTCACAAATGATTAGTTAGAATTTGAATGTTGAACTTCCTGAACACTACATTTTGATTTCGTGGAAACCACAACATATTGACCAAAGGGTTTGGCTTGTCCACTTACCATTTTTATGCAACTCTGAAAGAAAGTTTATAAAGGCATGAAAGAGAAGCACGGCACTAGCTACTGTTTAGTTATGTGTGTTGTTTCACACTTGCTTTGTATTCAGGGTTGACCTTCAGAAGTATTGGGGTGACCTGTGTGTTTCCAGTCTTAGCTATCAGAATCAAAGCCAATACTGATCTGTTTTCAAACCAACCAATGTATCATAGTCAAGGCATCTTCCTTTCCCTCTGACTGTTGAGCTATTATATATAGGGCATCCTGTTTCTAAGAAGGGGGCTAAAAATGAAGATTACCTATTAGAAACTCATTTGATTCTGAGTCAACCAGTGTTTGCTGCAAGAATCAGTGACGTGGCTTTTTAGAGAACAGATTAAGCTAAACACAAAGTTGCATGAATTATAAATTAAACACTACTTCAGGAAATTGCTTGTATCCTTATCAAATTAATGGGAATACCCTCACCCCCATCATGGCACACTGCCTTTATATAAAATAAATAAATAAAAAAATAACATCTGTATAGCTCTTGTTCATTAAACACATGTAACTCAATATCATTAAAGAGTGAGAGGCATTGCCAAGTGGTGTAACCGAACGTACAACAATCAGAATACCACTGTTACACTGCACATCCTCATCTTCTTTGTTACCAGTTTTTAAATAGTTTAATCAGTTAGTTATTAACGGAAGTTAGCTGACTGATTAATCGTTGAAGTCCTACTACTTTCTACTTATCCCTTCATGCTATGGCAAGGACACAGAAACTTTTTCTTCTTAATAAAACACAGTGAAAAACGTGAAATGAACAATCAGTCATTGGGTGTCATGCTGGGACCCCTTGTGTGTGTGTGTGTGTGTGTGTGTCTGTTGCTTTTAGGAAGCTGTGTTTTGTCAAATGGTGCTTTCTCCCCCTCCACTACCTCTTTTCCCTTCTTCATTTGTGTTCTCCTTCACCCCTTTTTTTTCTCCACACCTCCACTCCTTTTATTTTACATTGCCTTCTTTGCCTTCCTCATCTCTTCCTCTGCTTCTTCCTGTGCTTCAGCTCTGCATGAACCTCTGTCCGCATGGTAAGGAAGAGACGGAGGATAAAACCTGGCATCTATTATTTAGCACCCATCCAGTGGAATGTCGATGCACACCGTGTACCCCTCCACCCCTCCACCTCTCTCCTCCCTAACTCAATTAGTCATTGAGTGCATATTTGGAGAATAGAGACTACACAGAAAAATAAAGCAGTGATTTCCCTTCTGATGAGGACAAACAGCCTGCTGAATAGTTGGTGGGACCACACAGTCTGAAAGTTCTGATTGGCCTTGGTATCAGTCAGGTGGCAGGTTAGAAGGTCATCGCATTGTCACTGCTTAATGATGTGTTTTTGTTGTGGGGGGAAAGAGTTCATCGTCCTTAATTCTGAAAAGCAAATACTTTGTGGTGGTAACACACAGATACTGTATTTGTGTTTAATCTTTTACAGTTAGAGAATTCCTCTCATAGGTCGAGGCTTTTTAACAGCATTAGGATTTGGTCAGAAATGATCAGCTATTTGTTTTGTCGTATTGTAGCTTAAATGTGTTTCTGTTCTGGTGGTTTCTAAAACAGGAAAAGTATCAAAGTGCAAAACTTTTTTTCTAAAACGTCGTTTTAATTTCACATTTGATAAATTGTGCACATTAAAATGATTTTATAATACTTATTACACTTTAAGTCACTATTGTCAAGCTGAAAAATAATATTTTAAAAAAGGTAAATAATAAACTTTTTTAATAATTCAGACATTTTTTAGATTTATAGAATCCAGCTTTGCAAATGTAAACAGTGTGTGGGTTTTTCAGTATTCTGACATTGATCTGAATTTATGGCTTTGGATTTTTCAAATGTGACAGGATAAGCTACTTGAATTTATAAGGAACGTTTTTTCTTTGTTTAAAAAAAAAAGTTAGTTTTTAAAACAAGACAAGAAAATACATGCGCAAAAACTGATTATGAAAATAAATGTCCAACCTTTCAAATGTCTATATCAAATATGTTTTCATTTGGACACAAATTCAATGGAGCCTTTTTTCCCACCCATGTTGCAAAGTATGCCACTTGAGCTTCAATTTGGATACAGATGGCCGGAACCTTTCTGGTGTGTTTCAGGCCCCAGGAATGACTTCCTATTCCAATTTAACTTCTGTTTCTGAAGTTTTTTTCTTTTTCCCTTTTAAAGAGACTCAAAGTCTGCACTCAGCTCGGTCAGCTTTGACAGCTAACCCATTTTAAACAGTAAGAAAACAGTACAAGTTGCTGAGTGGAACATTTAATTCTTCAGCCATTTAAGACAAATCACTGAAATGTAAAAACAAAAAGTGGTAGCAGTAGGCATCTCCTCTGGCCTCATGTCCTCAGTTTGTTTGACAGAGCCAATGGAAGCAACATGTTGAAACATGCTTTAGTGTTTTATCACTCAGCATCCTATAAACAAGACAGAATTTCCCATAACTTCCCTTTGTTTGGTTTCTGTTTAAACACAGCCCCTGGCTAACCTAAGCGGATGACATAATCCAAATTACTGTTGTTTTTTTTTCCATCTGGTTGTTTTTTTGTACAAATATCCTTGCCCGTATGTTTATACTTTACAGAACACATCACCAACGCACAAACCATTTCAAGCAGTGATTTATAGCGTTTCTGTAAGAATTATTCTTTTGTTTCTGAAGCAGCCATTGGATGTGCTCTAAAGGTCACAAACTTTGTTATGTGGATTGGCTTCTGCCCATAGTAGGCTACAGGGTGTATGTATAAAACTGATATTTTTAATATGAATATATGTGCTTTGCAGTTACTGTATTGTGGTGCTGGGCTAAATGGCAAAACCCCAGCCAAACCATTCTAACTTAAGGGAGGGACAGGGTGAGCTGGAGGAAGCTCAGTGTCCCAGAAGAGAAAAATCTGGATTATCCAAACATTTGTTAAGAGTGAGAGAGAGAGAGTGAGAGAGAGAGATCCCAGTATGACCAGTGGCCATGTGCTTAAGCCAGTAGATAAATGGGGTTTAGAGTGATGCAGTGGTTTTTAAAAAGTTTACAATAATCTCACCTTTCAGACACCATCGTCTTTACTGTACTTGCAATGTGTTACAGAGGTTGGTAGCAGTCCTAAAACCCATTTAAGAGCTGAGGCAAAAAGGAAATTGCAGTGGAGGGCAGTATAGGCAATGTCCATAAAGTTAAATGATTTCTCTTAGAGATGGACTTAAAGCCCTTTTACGATTTTGTATGACATCAAAAGCACATTAAAATGTCACCTGACACAAATAGGAAACCACTAAAGGGAAGTTATGATTGGTGTGATGTCATCAAATACAATGGGTCTTAAGCAGGGATCCAATAGACCAAACATACCATTACTCTCTAACCTATACAGGAGACAGAGAGCAGTCCAGTTGTAGAGCCCTAATGTTGTTTCAGTGTTTGAGATGTGGCGCAGTTGGGTGGTTATCTTCTTCTGTTCTGAATATTTATGCACAATGTGAAATTTGACTTGTCACACTTGTACTGCACCTAAATAGATTTAAAGTAAACACTAGTAATCATCATTATTAGAAGTGGATAAAAAATAATTGACTGTGTATAATATAATTTGATTTAAAAAATATATAAGCAGAGGAGACTCCATATTTCAAAAATACAAATTGTTAAATTATAATTTTAGGAAATGTTGTTTTTCACATATTTGTAGTCTAGTCTGACTAGATCAAATTGTTTTTTCTATCCAACTAGGAATTTAGTGATCTATAGAATCAAAAGCCTCACTGACATCACATAACAGGCAGAACCACACAAAGGTAGAATCTGACTCCATAGTAAGATGATTTCTCAGTTAAAGAAGTGCAGTTTCTAGATTTCCAGCCTTCAGTCATATCTTTTTATTTAGTGACACAACAACTAGACACATTATTTGTAACAAAGCTCATGCCCAGTTCACTGGGCTCAACATTTGTTTTACCTAGTAGCTCTCACAGGTTGATCACTGCCTTTACATGGCTTAGATCAAATAAAACAGAAATAAATACGAAGCTGTGGATTTGAGTCTCCCAAAGGCTCAGATCTGGTGTGTCATTCTTCAATAAATGATCTGTAATCAATTGTAAACAAGGGACCAACATTAGGACTGTTGAAATCACATAAAACTCCAAAGTATTTCACTTTACAGACATAAAACCAAGAGAAGCACCCAATCGTGAAGAAATGGCAATTCAGTAATTGATTTAAGTGATCAAATAACAATAAACCAGTCTGTGAGAGTAAATTTGCATAGATTCTCTAAAATGTAAAAAAAAAAAAAAAAAAAGTAACATTTTACACTTTAAAACATTGTAGTATAGCTACGTAGAATTTTTTGTAGACTTTCTTTAAAGCAAGCAAACTTACTCTTCGTAGCTGTGTAAATGCAAATATCTGATCAGCAGCTTTTCAGGAGCTGAATTCAAATAATTGGAAAGAGAAGCTAAAATTTCCACATTGTGTAATATATTAAGGTTGGATTGGATGTACTGATGTCTCTTACTCTCAGCTATGGTTTTGAGAAATTGCGTAACCTTTACAACAATCTAACCAACGTGAAGTTTTTCATAGTTTGCATCACTAATAATGTTTTCCTCCTGCTCTTTCTGTCTCACCACCAGAGTGCCCAGAGAAGTGTGCACGGCGAGCGTGCACAGCGGATGGCGAGTGCTGCCACCCTCAGTGTCTGGGCAGCTGCACAGTCCCCGACAGTGACACAGCATGTGCCACATGTGTGCATTATTACCACCAAGGGCGCTGTGTGGCCGACTGCCCTCCCGGCACCTTCAAGTTTGAGGGCTGGCGCTGCATCAGTGCTGAACTTTGCTCTAAAGTCCACCTCCCTGAGTTTGAGAGCTTCATCATCCACGGTGGAGAGTGTATGCCTGAATGCCCATCTGGGTACACACGCATTGAAACAAACAGGTAGGTTGAGTTCCACCCTGAAGTTAGTTTCCTGCGTAATATAAACATTTCTGATGAAATATCATACAACGGTGCACTTTTTACCCTTTCCTCCCTGTCTGTCTCTATTGTCAGTATGTATTGTAAAGCATGTGATGGCCCGTGTGATAAAGTGTGCGATGAGAAGATCATCGACTCCATGGATGCTGCTCAGTCTCTCAAAGGCTGCACTGTTATCAGAGGCAACCTGCACATCAACATCCGCAGAGGCCGTAAGTGGTGGAGCATCACACAGTAACACGACATTTAATATATAATCTGTACTGCTTTAATCTGGGTGCTTTCTTGTATATATGGTACTAAAGTTGTATTCACTTTTATTTTTGATAGGATAAAGAAGTTACTTATTAGCAGTTCCTGACATTATTGTTATAAACGCAAAGCAGTTTTGTATTTGTGTTGTAGATATCAGGATTATGCCAGACCAGAAACAGTTTATAATGACATTCGATAAAAAAAATAATCATTAAGAAAATGGCAGCAAATTAAAATAGAAAATGAATAAAGCTTCTCATAGTCCCCATAAAAAAACTTTGACTTGCGTCTCACGAAATGGACACTTCTTCTCATAGCACTTTGCTTTGGTGTTTTCTCCCTGAGTTAGATTTTCGCTTGCCTTGTACCTCACTTGTAAGTTGTTTGACGGCTAAATGTAAATGTAGTTAAGTCAGTAATAAAAACATAAGAAAGCAAATCAGACTGGTGAAATGGGTAATAACAGCGGTGTGTCTTGTGTTTATTCGTCTAGACAACATTGTGGCAGAACTGGAGAGTTCCACAGGTCTGATCCAAAGGGTGACTGGTTATGTGCGGATCAGACACTCTCACACTCTGAGCTCCCTGGCCTTTCTCCGCAGCCTCAAATACATTGATGGAGAAGAGCTACTAGACGAGTAAGATCTCACTCACAAACACACACACACTTTTTTTTTTTTTTTTTTTTTTTTACAGTTTTACACTCAACGTTCTTCTATGAACAATCCCCCCAAAAAGTGATTATTCTGGTGAACAGTGCTCAACCTGGGTCTGTAGCCCGGACAAAGTACTGATTTTGGTTCACTGTTCTTGCTTCTCAATATGCTGCAAGAATTTTTGTAATATCTGAAGATAGCAGATTGCAGCGTTATTGTTGTGGTGTTGTAATCACTGAAATGTTGGCAGGACACTGAGAATTGGTGTTTTGACTCAGAATGGGCAGACTGGAACATATTTTATGTGGGGGAACTTCCTTCTTTTGAGTTCAGTTAAGTAAAATGTCACCACTTAAGTAAAAAAAATAAAAGACTTGTGAATCTTGTTTTCAACTGGAAAAGTAAATAAATGAGTAAAACTAACAGCAGATGTCCCCCTTTTTTAGTAAGACCTTGAATGCAGCATAACTGTCAACAGTCCAAGGAAAGCTTCCCTCAGGGTCACAGAAAACCTTCACTTGCTTCCGTCTGTTTCTTCTTGAGTTCACAAGAATCTTGCTGTCCCAAGGCCCACATTACAGTCATTCCTGGATGTCTGGGTGTTACCCAGTGACTCCTTACAACATTTTCTGTCATATAAAGCAAGAAAACTGACCATCTGATGTCAACACAGTCCCTTCTACTGTCTAACTCGTTCAGTTATTAAGTCGAAGTCGTTAAGCTACCACCTGCCATCATTGATGGCCTTTTTTCCTTTCATAGAAAAGGACTAGTTTCAAAGTCCTTGTGTCGAAGCAGTTGCCACAAGATTTCACATTTTTTCCATTGTGCATTACAATGACTTCTCATTCATTTCCCTCCTGTTTCTGTGTTCTAGTATGTACGCCTTTTCCGCATTTGATAACCAGCAGCTCCAGTATCTGTGGGACTGGAAGCAGCACAACCTCACCATCAAAACTGGCAAGCTGTTCTTCAGGGCCAACCCAAAGCTCTGCATGTCCGAGATCCGCAGCATGTGGGACAAGACGGGCATTCAGGGCCACTTTGATGAGAGTGATTTCCGAAACAACGGCGATAGAGCCAGCTGTGAGTGCCGAATGAACTTCAATTTAAAATGCTATTCCTAGTACATGTGCAGCACTCTCGTTTACTAGCAATTTGCAAACACCTCCTCAAGTCTGATATTATGCAACGTGTCAATATTTGCTGCATTACTCTTGTCAGTTAAAGTAATTGCTCCAAGTACATTGATTTTGACTATCTGCTTTGACTCCGTGCTCCAGGTGAAAGTGCTATCCTGAAATTCAAGTCCAACAGCACCAGAAGTACGAGGATCAAACTGACCTGGCAGCGTTACCGGCCACCAGACTACAGAGACCTTATCAGCTTTGTTGTCTACTACAAGGAGGCGTATGTTTTTCAGAGTACCGCCAGTCATTAGCTGATTCTTTTCTGAGACTTAGTAGTGCTGATTAAACTACTCACATTAGCTTATCAGCTTGTTTAAAGGCAAAGTCAATGATCTGCTGTAACCTTAATATCAAATGGATTAACAAGACTTTAAATATACACAAAAAGTGAGAACTGGTTGACAGGTTTTATTAAAATTTAGAATAGTTGTAGTGTTATTAACATAGCCAGTGGGGTTCATGGTCAGTTACTGAATTCTGGCACTGTCCCTCTTGCTTCAGGCCGTATCAAAACATCACAGAGTTTGATGGACAGGATGGCTGTGGCTCTAACAGCTGGAATATGGTGGATGTGGAGCTGAGGCCAGAAAAGGACTCCGACCCTGGGGTTCTGCTGTCCGGCCTAAAGCCCTGGACACAGTATGCTATCTTTGTCAAAGCTATCACGCTCATGGTGGAGGACAAACATATGCCAAGTGCTAAGAGCAAGGTGGTCTACATTCGCACAAGCCCTTCAGGTAAACATGCTGATTTCATAGGTTAATGGTCCTATGAATCCTCAAATTATGTACTGACAAGAGAGAAAAGAAAAGTTACTATCAGACTCCTGCATGTACAAATCTTCCGCTAAATAGTCCAAAGAAAACGTTAGCAGTCAGTTCTTAAATTTGAGTTGAGTAAGATGGAAGAGTGGATGTTAAGTGAAGAAATGACTGTGGTGGACTGGTGGAAATAAGAGCAGTCAGCACTGGTTACAGCAGTGAAGGAAGCTACAAACTGGAAACTTGTATGTGCCAGAATTGACTTTTCTGTTATTTTTAACATTCAGTCTCACCAGAACATGCTTACTTCCAGGTAGTATTCTGTTCTCATTTTTTTTCAATTAAATGCAGGATTATTTCACGATGACAGTGATGAAATTTCTGTTTTTAATCCAAACATACTGTAAGGAGATGGAGAGGAAATAAACACAGCTGCAGCTCAAAGAGCTGGAAAAAGCTGATTTACAAAAAACTGTAATACAATTAGATGAAATGAAAGACTGCTTTAAACAAATCCAGCTGCACTGTAAAGACATAGCAGTGCTGTGATGTCAGTGTATAACATCTGCACTGACTCTGCATCCCAGCCTGAATGAGAGAAGTTTTCCAAGAGTGGTTAGAAATCAGGTTTATCAAACAACCACGTAATGACTGACAACCAGATCATAATAATTTCAACTTTTGTCTCCCTCTCACATTCAGCGCCTTCCATGCCTCAAGATGTGCGAGCGTACTCCAACTCGTCTACACAATTGGTGGTGCGTTGGTCACCTCCTGTCTCACCAAATGGAAACCAGACGTACTACTTGGTCAGATGGCAGCAGCAAGCTGAAGACAGGGAGCTCTACCAGCACAACTACTGCTCTAAAGGTATGGACCCACATACACACACACACACGCCTGCACAGACTGCAAACGCTTGCCGTTTCTTTTATTCGCTGTCTACACTTCCTCCTTTTTCTGCAGAGCTCAAGATTCCCATAAGGATTGCTGCCACAGGTGTGGGAGATCAGGAAGAGGACACCAAGCCCACTAAACCAGATCCTGAGGGGGGAGATAAAGTCCCCTGTGGCCCCTGTTGCCCCTGCCCCAAGTCGGTGGAGGACCTGGAAGCTGAAGCTGCTGACGCCTCCTACAGAAAAGTCTTTGAAAACTTCCTGCACAACTCCATTTTTACACCGAGGCAAGCTTAATTCTGATAGCGGTCTTCACTTTATTGCATTATATAAATAAAAATGGCCTAAAGAGAGGTGCAATGAGGGGTAAAGATACAGTCCTGACTTTTCTCAAATATGTCACAAAATTATGTTTCTGCTTCTGTCGGATTTAAGGAGGAAGCTTGCTACATCTGCAATGCATTTTGTCTTTGCCCCCCCCACACCCAAATAAATACAGCACACAGACAGATCTTGTTCCAGTTGATTTTTAGCTCTCAGTATGTTTTGCAGATGCAAAAGAAAATGAATGATTCTATTTAGTTCCAAAGTTAAACAATATTTGTCATCGCATTTCCTGCATTTTTCTTTTGTCTCACAGTTCCTTCGATTGTAGCAACATGAATGTTGCATTGTAAAACTCTGAACATAACTTGAGTTGCCCTGAAAAGACCCTGTAAAATGCAAAATGTTAAAGCCATTCGAAGGATATAACCTTTTTTTATATGGCAATCCTGTCTTGGTAAGTCAGCTTCCATTTGACCAGATGTTAATGAAATGATGGCAAAGAACAACATGGTAAACTGTGGTCAGATCTGGCAGTGGTGGGTGTGGTATGTCACACATTGGCATATATATTATATATATTCCCTGTGCAAATTAAGTTGGAACAAAGTAAAATTGGAACTCTTAGTGAGTTTATTTAGAGAGTGTTTGATCCCAGCTGCTGAAAGTAAGGCCAAATGTAAATGAAAACAAGCAAATCACTCATTGAATCAACTTCGAGGAAGGAAGGATTTTCAGCAGCTCTGGCAGAAGCCAACAACAAAGATTCATCCACATACATAAGCTCATTATTCTACTCTATTAAAGTCACATTTTCATTTCACCAGCTTGTTCCACTGGTTAAATTACTAAAAATACCAAAGTCAAGTTTTAATTTAGTATTTCGGGCAGCAATGGGAACAGCTAACAGGAAGTGTTTTGATTGTGCAGTTGAGTATTCATGTCCATACTTTATTACCTTCTGTCTCCTGTTTGTCTCTTTCCTTCCCTCTCCTTTAACCCTGATTCTCTTTCTTCTCACTATTAGGCCACCAGACCGTCGTCGTAGAGATCTGTTTGGTGTCGCCAACTCCACCAACTCCCGTCGCAACCGACTGCACACCAACAGCAGCACTGTCCCTCCTCTTCAAGCTGCTGGTAACAACAGCAGCCCTGCTGACCTGGAGCCAGTGGTCAAAGAGTTTGAGTTTATGGAGCAGTCAGTGACAGAGCGCGAGCTGCAGATCTCAGGCCTGCAGCCGTTCACAGTTTACCGCATTGACATTCATGCCTGCAATCGGCAGGTCCAACGCTGCAGCGCTGCAGAGTTTGTCTTCTCCAGAACCAAACCTGCAGGTTAGAGGAAAAATGATCTGCTTACAAGTGTAATTAACAGGTTTAGCCCCGGTATTCAGGTGCAAAGTGTCTTTTTGTCAGCCAGCAGGTTGCTTGTAGTTTTTGTTCCTTTTGTAACCAACAACTAACTTCACTGTTTTCTGTGGTTACCTGTTCTCCTTCAGAAAAGGCAGATGACATACCGGGCCTGGTGACCTGGGAGGGCCAGGAGGACTCGGTGTTCCTGCGCTGGCCAGAGCCACCGCATCCTAACGGCCTCATTCTCATGTATGAGATTAAGTTCAAACTAGCTGCTGAGGTAAGACAACACCTGCAGTTCTCTGAAGTCTTTTGGTTCTATAGACCAATTTTTCTAAAGCTCATAGCCTTAAAATTTGTTTTCATTTTTATTATGATTTATATATTCTGCTAAGTGATCAATAGCACTTAATAACATAAATAAACCTGATTTGTCATTAGTCTCTCCTTATTTTAAAGAAACGTCTATCATGAAGTCAAAGAGAAATTTTGCACAAACTCGACAAAACCAGTAAACAAATACAAACATGGGCACAAAATAAATTGGGTGCTGGCACAAAGTGCGGCATGTATGTGAAATATGATGTGTCCAGTTTTGTATTAGTCATGTGGACCTACAAATTTTAAAATTAAAACATGGTGAGGCAGTCAAATATAAAGATAAACTAGTCACTGGTTATGATTTGTAAAATTCTATCTGTAATATGACGATATTTTCTTTCTTTCGTGTGTTAGGCCGAGAAACACGAGTGTGTCTCTGGTCAGACTTACCGTGCCCTGCGAGGTGTCCGGCTGTCCAACCTCAGCTCAGGAAACTACTCTGTCAGGGTTAGAGCCACGTCACTGGCTGGCAACGGGTCCTGGACACACAGCTTGGATCTTTATGTGCCTGAACGTAAGACACCCACTCTCAGACAGTGTCACCATTTCGACGCTCATCTGTATCTGCACGGTCTCTGCAATTCCTTAAGATTTTGGTGGTTTTGTGCTATAAAAAAGCCACTAATAACTGTGTTTAAATCAACAGGATATGAAAATGCACTCTACGCCATGATTTTTGTTCCTGTCGTCATTGTGTTCTTCATCTGCTTTCTTATCGCAATGCTGGTGGTCCTCAGCAGGAAAAGGTGATTCAGTACACCGTGGTCACAAATACTTTTGTTACCAATGACTGTGTACATACGCAGTTAAGATAAAACACATGAAAACACAGCCTATCATCTGTAGACTAATAAAACAAGTTTAACCTGAGTAACTTAGCCAAGACAAACCAGCACATCAGCAGACGTCAGAAAATGCGTATAGAAGACACCTGCTGTTGCTGGCTAAGTATGTAAGGATCCAAATATCACATCTTTCTTAAACCAAGGCAATGCCCTTACCTTTCATTGGCCATAAAAATAAGTGGTATAATTGACAAGCTCACTAATAAACACAATACAACTGGACTTTACCTAACTATATTTATTTATTGTTTGAAGACTATATGTGAATAATATGTGTTTATGTGTCAGTATATGCTGGTGTTTGAATGTGTCTGTGAACACTGTTGTTTTTGATCTGCTCAGGAACAGTGACCGGCTTGGAAATGGAGTCCTCTATGCCTCGGTCAACCCAGAGTACTTCAGCGCTGCAGAAAGTGAGTGGAGTGTATACGTGAGAAATGCAGAGCAGAATTTTATGATTGTTGTCACAATAACAGAAAAGATCCCCCCGCTTGTACATCCAGAGATCTGTATTTATGGTTCTGTTCGTTTGTTTTTGGCACAGTGTACGTTCCAGATGAGTGGGAAGTGGCGCGGGAGAAGATCTCCCTGAGTCGTGAGCTCGGCCAGGGGTCGTTCGGCATGGTGTACGAGGGCTTAGCAAAGGGCGTGGTCAAAGATGAACCAGAGACGCGTGTCGCCATCAAGACCGTCAACGAGTCGGCCAGCATGAGGGAGAGGATAGAATTTCTCAATGAAGCCTCTGTCATGAAGGAGTTTAACTGTCATCATGTGGTACATACACTCATACGTATATATTTAAATGTACGGCACAATGTCAGGGCAGATTGGACGTTTTGTTTGTATTAAAGATCATTTTGATAGTCTTGAGGAATACTGCAAAGCAAGGGCAGAGGAATTGGGATGTCCCTGCAGGGAATTAAAGTGTGGATGTTTCTGCAGGTTCGACTGCTTGGAGTGGTCTCACAGGGCCAGCCGACGTTGGTCATCATGGAACTGATGACACGTGGGGACCTGAAGAGTTATTTGCGCTCCCTCCGACCTAAAGAGGTACTACCCTGTTACTCGGGGTCACTGCTGAGTCGTAATATTTGACCCTGGCTTTAAGTCAGTGAGATTACCTTCTCACCTTTTGATTGTTTGAATACTTGCACATTAAAAGTCATTTAGTGTCACGTCCTTTTCAGAGAGTTTTACTATAGTGTCTTCTGTATGCAACACATTGTATTAGTATCACAACCTTTACTGCTCATCTATTCAACGTCAACATTCATTTAGTCGAACTGACTCTTGTGTCCCATTTTCAGCAGCAGTGGTCAAGCCTGTCTCTCCCTCCCTTAAAGAAGATGCTTCAGATGGCTGGACAGATCGCTGATGGCATGGCTTACCTTAATGCTAACAAGTTTGTCCACAGAGATCTGGCAGCCAGGAACTGTATGGTGGCCGAGGACTTCACTGTTAAGATAGGAGGTAAAGCGAGTTCCATAACAATTAGTGTGTGCATAAGCATGTGAGCTGGACTGTAGTCCACGCAGGGATTGTTTTTGCTTTTATTGTCGTGGGCCTTGTGGACCAGTCCACAGCTGTAAACTAGAAGACTGCTGTAGAAAAATAAAGGCCAAGCAGACTGTGACAGTTCAATAACAGTTAGTGTTTCAGTGTTGCACAGCATGTTTGTACGTATGTCTGATCTTTATGAACACCAGTGAATGAATAATTGAATGAACGGATATTTGTTATTTGATTATGATGGCTTTTGGAAGGAGATGGAAAAGGAAGTGTTTGGATTAGGGTTTCCACCAGTGAACCAATGAACAACAAGGAGCCACGTGAAGTCGGCACAGCTGCAAACCACATAGTTTCAAATTTCAAGAGGCACGCACGGGGTCTGTGGGCCAGCTGCAATTACATAAATGTGGACATTTGCGAGCAAGCATGGGTGTTTGCAGAGCCTGCTGCAAAAAGCAGCTCTGCCATGAGAGAACCCTGACAGGAGAGTAGTGTAGCATGGTCAACACCACATTTTACAAGTTGATATCCTTATTTTAGTTTGAATGTGCTGATCATTTTTATTTATGTCTTAGGGCCTTAGATTTTGACCTGAAAATGAATATATATACCCAAGTAATTTATAGTTCATTGATCTCAGAATTTACAAATTTAATATCTGAATTAAAGTTCAGAATAATAAGAGTCAAGCATCATTACATGTTTGAATTACTGGTATTTGCTGTATTATAAAAATCTCAGTACACAGCACCCTCCTGTGGAATATGAAACACACAACATTCAACCAGCACAATAAGTGTAAACAAGCCGGTATCTGACTCGACTTGTGGAAGAGTATTTGGTTGACAGTGTGAGTGATTGACTTTCTCCCTGTGTCTGTTTGCGTGTCTCTGTGTGTGGGTAGATTTTGGCATGACTAGAGACATCTATGAGACAGATTACTACCGCAAAGGTGGAAAGGGTTTGCTCCCTGTCCGCTGGATGTCACCTGAGTCCCTGAAGGATGGAGTGTTCACCACTAACTCCGATGTCTGGTAAGAAGGAGTGTACAGACCCAAACAAATACACGTACTGGCTTTATTCTGTCCACTGCTTCCAAAAAACGTTCTGTTATTGCCAGACATACTTATTTATCCCCTCTCTTCTTCTTCCCCATGTGTAGGTCTTTCGGGGTTGTGCTGTGGGAGATTGCCACTCTAGCAGAGCAGCCCTACCAGGGTCTTTCAAATGAGCAGGTTCTCCGCTTTGTGATGGAGGGAGGCCTGCTGGAGAAACCGCAGAACTGCCCTGACATGCTGTAAGAAACAAACGCACACATACACTTTGACAAACTGCTAGGGACGATATTCGCTCATCCTCCGGTCTGTCTGTTTACCATGTTTTCTTCTGATTTGTTAGTTAAATCAGACAGTGACTACTGTTCACACAAACAGTGAAGCAGTTCGGCCTGCCCTTCAGCCTACGGTCACTGGGATTTCCATACCACAGTGCTGATTGCTTTTGCAACCCGCCTGTGCTCTTGTGTTGTCCAAGATGTGCTTGTTGTTAATATGAAACAGCCCAAGTATAAATCCCCATCAAAAGAGTTGTGAGCGTGGCAGACTAATTTGGCCACCGACCACAAGACACTGAGGTTCTGTCAGATGGTGCAGTCATGAGGAGAACAAATGTGAAGCCACTGGGTTTGCTGTGAGAATAGTGACAACATCTTATTAGCAATTTGAGTTCTTTGTCAAAGTTTGTTTCAAAACAAATTACTTTTACATATATTCTTAACCACTTAATAATGCAATAGTTTGGGCTTGTATATTGCTTTGTCCAGGGATATACCAGCTTTAATCTGTGTGCAAACTGACTCCCATGCGCATTGTGGCAGCCTTTTATAGTCTGCCTGGATTTGACGCATTGGTTGTGCTCTTACTCAGGAATTAACACTACCCATACTCAAGATGCAACCCTGCGCATGACTCCCAAAAAAATGTTGGCGAAAAACTTAATGAGCTAGTCCAGTTGCCTACATCTACACACGCAACATTTCTGTGATCATTGCTGTTTTCTCTGCTGTGATCTCAACTTGTTGGAGTGTTGCAATGGTTTATTTTGTAGAAAATCAGAAGTTGACAAGAAAGAAATCTGCCTTTGGTCAGGGTTGGTTAGACCCTAGTCTTCCCCCTAGTTTTTAACACTGTAAGCATCACACTCAAGACCTACAGTACAATAAAGTACGTGAGGACTGAGTAATGGTGCTGACATGGAAGCATCTGTGTGCAGAAACTGGGGGAAAAAGCATGCAAAGCAGTGCTGTTACATCCCACACATCAATTTTAAGTCATTATTATTCATTTTTTGCTACACCCTCCTCACATCCCAACGAGCAGATTGGGGCGTGGTGATACAGTAACATTCAGTAGTTAACAAAACACATGCTGGACTCTTCCCGGGCTTTTGTTATGTCTGGACGATGTCATGACAGATGTATTAATGATCATTTCTTTCTGCAGCTGTGCCAACACACTAAGGTTTTCACTATTAGTATATCTATGAAACACGTCTGTGTTTAGACCAGAATGTTGCTTTTTTTATTTTTAATGATTTAATGACAGTAAGAGAAAGAATTTGCTATATTTGATGTAAGGTAGTTTCCCATCTTGGTGTGTCAGCCTTGTTTGCCAGATCCAGGCTTCTCTGTGCCAACTGTTGGACCTTGGTGAAAGCAGCATTAGCTCTGTGCTTTATAAATAAGAAGTTCACGAAGTACAAGCCAGGCCAGCAATTAAGGAGATGTTTACTTTCTGTTTTAGTACCAGAAAGCAAACATTTGGCAAAAGTAAATATTGGTGGGATGGTAAGAAAACCCTGTTTGTCTAGAGTTGTTACTACAGGAGGACATGTTGAAGAGAGCTGAGCTAACCGGTCTGTGTGTCTGTGTGTCTGTGTGCGGGAATGTGCAGGTTTGAGCTGATGAGAATGTGTTGGCAGTACAATCCCAAGATGCGTCCATCCTTTGTGGAGATCATCAGCAGCATCAAAGATGAGCTGGAACCGTCTTTTAAAGAGGCCAGTTTTTTCTACAGCGCTGATAACAAGCCCGCTGATGCGCCACAGCTCCATCTAGACAAGATGGACAACGCTGCTGAAGTTCCTCTGGATCCCCCTTCTTCCACACAGTCACAGCAAACCCCAGTGCCCCACCAGACCCCTCCCTCCTCGAAGTCTGAGTCTCCACCTGCTCCTTCATTAGCCCCCAGCTCCCCATCTTCTCCCTGTACATCGACCGCTGCCACGGACAAGCAGCCTTCTGGCCAGCAGGCAGCCAATGGGCTGTCAGGGCCGGGCCTTGCAGCAGGATCAGGTCTTGGGACAGGCACAGGCGTCGCGATGCGAGCGTCTCTGGAGGACCTGCCGCCGTACGCGCACATGAACGGAGGACGTAAAAACGAGCGCGCCATGCCCCTCCCACAGTCCTCTGCCTGCTGATGGGACACAGACACTCCCAGACTGCAAACCCTGCCACCTGCTGCTGTGCAGAACCTGATGTCACAACGAGTGAGATCTTTTTTTTTTTTTTTTTTATGAAGTACATTGAAACCATGTCCACCAGCTGAGTGTGGCTACTCAGTGAGGAGCAAAGAAAACTTATAAGTTAGTCCATGTTCTGCTGTAAGTCCACACACTTTTTTTTTTTCCTATTCTACTTTTGGGTTCTACCAGCTGGCTGTCAGAGTTGCTGCTGAGTAGGAGACCAAAAAGATAAACACTAAAAGAGAAAAAATTTAAATTTTGGGGAGATCTCTCTCTACATATGGCTGAACTTATTTTATAAATTGTTTGTTACTTTTTATATGTATTTCCAAATGGGGAAAATGTGTAGCCTTTATAAATGACCGGTGTTGTGGTTGCTTTTGGGCGGGCATTATGATGAAACTGTTAAGCATATCTAATGAAGAAAAAGCACTTCAAAGGAGTCAGCGTCTCCGTTGGCTGCAGGCTGTAGACTGAGGATCAGCATAATGCCGGGCTAACAGTCAGTCAGCTAAAATAAACAGCCAGAGGGAGAATAATCAAATTTGCCAAATTTGTTGCCAAATTTTTCTTTTTATTAAATTAACTTTTTCTGCAGTCTGTAATCCTCCACCACACCAGAATGAAAAGGAACCAAAAAGCCTTTTGATCTAGTACCATGCCGTTCCTAAAGTGTGTGATCAAAGGGATTTGAAGTTCCCTCTACAGTCCTACACCACTATTACTGTTTGATAGCAACAGCTACTTTACTTTATCGAATTGACACACGGAATCCTCGGAAGACGAGAAGTTATCTAAAAAAAACATGAGCCACATCCCGTCACAAAGTGCTGTTGTGTAACGGTTGAACCATCAAATCCAATCAACAATAAAGCAAAAACGAAAACCTCAAATCACGGACTGCAGAGGGAAAAAGCATGATGTGCAAAACACGAACACTAGATCTATGACGTCTCTCAGTTAGGTTCAGAGGTGTCCTTGTATACAAACAGGTATTTTTTTAGACTTGTCATTAGTCTCCAACATTTCCAACATCTCTATGTGGGCAGAGCATTTATGTACACACCAGTTGTTTATGTCACTTTTCTAACTTTTATACTGTTGGAGACTTTCATCATGTACAGAAAGAAGCTGCTATTCCTTATTTCTCTTGTGGTTGTAATATAGTTAATATCTATATATAAAAAGAGAAGAAACTTCTTCAGGTCGGATCTAAAAACGTTTCCACTACAGTCCATTTTTTTAATGCTTGTAACTGTATAAAATGTATCTGAGCTGAGTCTGTTTCTGCATTTGCATCAAAGGTACGAACATTTGCCTTGTGTTTTGGAACACCGGTAACTTACCTTCCCAACTGACTAGAGGACAATGTTGGTGTGAGTGACCATTGACTTTTCTTGTCTTCTTTAGGGACGTCTCAACCTGTCCCTGGACCTCCTTCACCCATTATCATACTTAGACATCAAAGGTCACTGCTAAGTCCCAACTAAATCTCAGGTCAAAGAGAAAGTTAAATTTTTTCTACTTTCCTTTTTTGTGCTCTCATACCCAGAGACAACCAGTCCGGTGTGTGTCTTTGTCCCGTTGACTCTGCTACTGCGTTTTCTTTGATCACTGTACAGGAGTCGAACAGTCTGAATCCTGAGTGGGGTTTTCCTGCGTATGATAGGTCCTTGCATTTTTATGGAGGCCCAATACTGACAAAATACACTGACTTTTTAAGTCAAGTCAAAAATGTAACTGCTTTTGTCAATGAATTACTAATTGTTTAAATACCTGAAATAAAACATGATACATTTATTTCAGGGTCACGTTGGAAAAAATTAACTAACTGTTTTTTTTGTTTTTCCAAATTTTTGAGGGTTATGGCACATGGTTTATCATGTCTTGATTCTCTAATATCCACACAATCTTTTTGGCTTTTTTTTGCTAGCCTTTATCTTCAAATTATTACTACACAACACTTAATACTGCTTTAGCATATGGATTTAAACTCTGAATTGGCTAAACAATGCTGCTCAGAACACTTTAGTTTGTTATGAGTCACTGACATTTTGCTGCAGACCGTCAACACAAAGCCCATGATGAAAATGTGCAGTTGAAAATCATATTAATTAAAATAAAAGGGTGGAAGTAGGGATAGCTATATAACTTTGTCAGCGTAGATGCATAGATTATTAAATTATTTCCAGTAAGCTTGCTAAAAGGACTGTTGTCTCAGTTGTTCCACCGATGTTCCACAGATATAAAAACTCTGGATCCATTGCTGTGCTAATTATGCATGGACATGGTCATTTCTATTGTTGTTTTGTGCTAGGAAAATAGAAACGCTTCTGAGTGAGCAGGAAATGTGAAGATAAATGATTAAACGTGTGCCAAGATGAAAAGAGGAATAAAAACTAAGGTGCTGGGAAAAAATTAAAATATAAATTAAAATAAATAGGAGTTTAGTAACTACATGTATTAAGCTTTATATTTCTCTCTTTTATTTACTTGGATAACATTATTTATTGATGACTTCACGTATATTTTTGACTTGTCTGTCAATCTTTTATTACATTTTGTCAGTGTCAGGGCTCCATATGATTTGCGTTGTATAATAACACTGACTCGAGTGTACAAAGTAAATGCAAGTAGAATTTATTTAATGAAGCAACAAGTCAACATTGTTTTTGCAGGCGAGATACAAAAACCTGTCTGGATATTTTCACTTTGTACTAATCAGTATCCCTCTTGAACCAAGGGTGGTTTTCTGTATGCTGCTGGAATTATCCACATTATTTATCTTTTTTTCACATATCAACATGTTTGTAGAGGAAAGTTAAGTTGGGTTGAAAGATAAGTGGAATTATCTAAAAGCACTAAGAGAATTTTTTTTATAAATGCTTTAGGAGAATAAGATTCCCCAGCTCAGAGGGACATGAGAGGGTTTGTACGAGGAACAAATGCAGGTGTACGGCCTCTCTCCTCTCCTGAACTTTCTTCTTCTTCTTTTGTTGCATCTCAATTCAACAAGACACGTTTGGTTCTAGAACCACAGAGAGGTCCCAGTGAGAGTTTATGTGTTATGGAGATTTACTGAAGAAACCCATCAGAGTAAAGCCCGGTGATGAGTGTGATCAGAGAGAGGACCACGTGGAGTAGAGTTTAAACGCTCATTCACCTCAAAATGTTACATTTGGATCCCAGATGTTTTTTTTTGGTTAATGTTATGTTTTTTGTGAAGTGTAAATCACTGTACAAATAACCCCTAATTTTTTTCTCTTCTCATTTTTTGATGTTCTTTTAGTACTTTGGGGGAAGGTTTTGTTGTTAATCCTTCAACCATCCATCTACCTCACTGTTTTTTTTTTTTGTTTGTGTTTTATGAAATTTCAATCTATATATGTGTAGAGAAAAACTAAAATGTCATTTCTGTTGTCTGGCTGTTCTGAGGACCTTATTGAGTGCTGTTGATATGATCAAATTCAAACCACAAACCAAACCATCCTGGACGAGGAGGGGGTGCAGAAACATGACGGCCAAAGGGGAAATCCTGGTCGAGGGGGGTCAGTGTTTTTGTCTGTCCTGCAGACAATCAGCAAATTCTTCATGCTCCTCTTGTTCTTGGAATGTGGTTTATTCTAGTGTTCTAGTGAGGAGCTGTTAGGACCATAGAAGGAGGAAGGACGTGCAGTCATGCTGTGAGAGGCTGTGGTGGGAATTCTCCATGGCTAAACTTCCTGGCCTACACCCCTTTCCCCTCCCCTTCACCACCTCTCACAATCGTAGTGCTTCGGTTTCAAACCTTCGGCCTGTGGCTCTCATGCATTGCCATTACAGTTGAATCACAGTGGCATGGATCAATATTTATTAATGTATTTATTTTATTTTTTTTAATAGTTGCCTGATGATCTTTGAAGTGTGCAGTTGTTCCTTTCACAATGCTTCCAGCTGTTACAGAAACATTTTCAGAGTATTAATAATCGAATTATCTTAGCGAAAAAATGTTGTCTGCTATACGATTAACACATTTCCAAAGTTGCAACTATATTTTCCATGCAGGTAGCCAGAACATGACGTTGTACTTGCCCTATTTGTAAAGCACACACAAAATGTAGATTTTATTCTTTTTGAAAATGTAAAATAATGCAGTGTAACATACTTATAAATATATAGAGATATATATATATAAATATGATATTTTATGTTTTGGCTATTCTGGCTGCCATCTTTGATTGGACAAGGAAGCAGTAAGAAAAAAAAAGATGAGCAGATTAAAAATGTTTTTGTTGTTCCTGTTGCTGTAAGAATACCTCCAGAACAGCAGTAGGTGTTGAAGGATTGTGGGTTTTGGAATGAAAAAAACAACAGATGCTTAGCTCTGCAACTAGAATGTAATAGTAATACATGAGAGGCACAAACTGGGACTATCAGAAGTCCACATCTGCAACTTTGTTAGGTCTACGTGGATTCAATAAGAACATAGATTTTTAAAATCCAGTCATGACCTGCCACGTTGTGGATTTGTTGATAATTGGACAGGCTTGTTTTTCTCCGCGCACACCATGAACTGAAAAGGTGTTTCTGTAGGTCCGATGAGGTCCGCTGTGGTACACTGGTTCATATTCAACAGGACACATGAATTACTGCTGCTATACCTTCACAATTTAAACAAGACCTGTTTCTTTCCCTTTCTAAACATTTCAGTATCCTCTGTAACCGTTCATGAACTCGCAGGGTAACATGTAATCCTGCATACGCAAACTGGTTTTAATGTCCACGTCAGGCGGTTTTCCCTGTTGTTATTAAGTGAAGTCATTCACCATAACATCTGGTTTCTTAAAGGCTTGTTGCTTGTGACCTTAGCTAGATAACAATCTGTACTGGTTGCTATAAAACACTTCTGGTTACTAGCTGATTATTGTTTTTATTTTTAAATATTATATCCCCTTTGTACTGTGGTTGACAAGACTTTGGTGCCATGGTGATTGTAATCCAGATCAAAATCATCACTACTGTAGTTTTTTGTCTCTGGTTTAGGTTCTGATTCAGAATCATCTTCCCACAGAAAACTAATAAGTTTGTACTGGCATAATGAGGTCAGGATGGGCATTTCAGTGTTTGTGGTCTGATGTTTGCCTCATTTTGTTTTACCACTGTAACACCTCACAGAACAGACATCAAATCAAATATTTTTTCTTTTGTTTTTGTTACAATGATGGCCAATTTGTTACCAGGTTTTTGATGTAAACTATTCATAGCCTTCCTATTCTATCATTTCTATTGAAATTTTATGCTATTGTTAGACAGAGGTTTCATTTTGGCTTTCTTTTGTACATGCTGTTGTAAGATTTATTTCCTGTTATCAATATTTTCTGACTACTGGGGGGAAATTATTGGCTGAAGGAAAAGAGAATGTCTGTTTCTCTGGTTCTTTTTTTCTACACGTTTAAGATGAATAAAAATGTATGCAAACAGTTCCATTGTCACTGTGTTCTATAGGTGATATTTTCCGGTGATATCAAATGATATCATATTTATTGATGTTTACGTCAAATGAAAACCACTTTGAGAAGCAGGGACAGAAACTAGAGATGAAACGTGTAAGCTTTTCTTTTTTACCCATAATATGCATGCACATTACTGTATAATATATAAAAAATATTATATACATCTGCTGAAGCTCTGATACTAGAAAACTACAAGTTATTTATAATCAGTATTTTTTATTTACGGTAAAATTTTGTGGTATTTACAAACATTGGGTTTGAGTTTTCAGTACAATTTGAAGTCTCCATTTTTGACAATATTTGGAAATAAACTGTCATAGGAAAAAGGAGGAGGACAGTGAAATAAGAGCCAGGAACAACATCCTGTGCACAGAAACTGCCCTGCAACATGAAATTGAGAGGCTCTACAATAAACTCCAGGGTAAAACAAAAAGTCCTGGGAATCAGGTAAAATTTACTAAAACAGGAGAAAAACAACCTGAAATTAGAGGCAACAAGCTTCGGAGCAGAAGTGTGCAGTGATTAGGATGAGAAGAGACATCTGTAGCTCAGTTGGTCAGGCAGTCGTCAGCAGACCTGTGGTTTGAGCCCCGGTCCCTTCCTGCTGCGTGTCAAAGCGTCCTTGGGCAAGACACTGAACCCCAAGTTGCTCCCGGTGGGATAGATGAGCGCCTAGTGTGCGTACTCTGTAAGTCGCTTTGGATAAAAACATCTGCCAAATGACTAAATGTGAATCTAAGAGACGGAAACAGCAGACAAATAATGCCTTAAAGGCCGAAATTCAGGATCTGAGCAGCTTGTGGGGACCTTTGAAAAAAACCTGAAGTATGATTCCTCTAAAGCACATTTCAGCTTTCTAGAGTGACCCCCAAACTTTCTAAATATGTTAAATGCATTAAGTTCTGTAATACATTACATTAATAAATTTGCCAATTCGTTGTTTGTTAGTGTTCTTGTCTTTAGATTCCTTTTAGAAAAAAATATATTTTTGCAAACATGCTTGTGGGCATTAGATTTCAACCATTTACTCCTGATGCACGTTTCCGATGTCAAGTTGAGGGTGAAGCGTCAGTCAGTGGGCCTGGTGGCCAGCGATCAATATTGTTTGGCTTGTTTGTTGTACAAGAAAAAACAATGCAGATTGAATTTAGACTTATTTATAAAAGTTATTAGTCGAGTCTCATTCTACAGCTAGCTTAATTTTCAGATGTTTATTGTAACTTTAACTTTATTGTTTCAATGCATATGCTGTATTTTGTTGGTGTAGCGTAAGCAATGTGCTTTCAGGTTGTTTGGCCCGCTGTACATCCTGGTTTGGTGAAGGTCGTATGTCACAAGGTCCATTTCTTCCAAATTGGCAAGTGAGAAGTATCCATTTCGAATCAAAGACAAAATGATAAGATTTGGTGGTCACAGCTTCAAGTTTTAAGGTCACTTTCACATCACATGCATATCATATTGTCAATGCAATATTACCAGAAAACCTTGAGGGAATTTCATTCCATTAATTTGGCACAAACTTCCACTTGGACTCATGCATGAAATGGTTCGAATGAATCTGCACAGACATAAAAGGCAGGAAAATTCATCATTTTTTCTGCTCAATGAATACACTTAGGTTTTACATTCAAAAATTTGATTTGAGAGGAAAGTTACTACCAGCTTTCATTGGTTGTATATACACCTATATACAATCAAAGTCAGAGGGACATGCAGTGAGTGCCCTGCAAAAGTATTCATACCCCTTGACATTTTCCACATTTTGTCATGTTACAAATAAATGTATTTGTGTTTTGCGGTGATTTTATATGATAGATCAACACAAAGTGATGCATAAATGTCAAGTGTAAAGAAAGTGATAAATGGTTTTCAGTATTTTTTAAAAATACATGAAAAGTGTGGCGTGCAATTGTATTGAGCTCCCCTGAGTCAGTATTTTGCAGAACCACCATCTGCTGCACTTACTGCTGCAAGTCATTTGGGGTACGTCTCTAGCAGATTTACATTGGATTTAGGTCTGGTCTTTGTGTGGGCTATTCCAACACATGGCTGTATGTTTAGGGTCGTTGTCCTGATGGAAGGTAAACCTCCGCCCCAGACTCAAGTCCTTTACTGCATTTCGTTTCCTTGTACATGTGTAATGACAATAAAGTTGAATCTAATCTAATCTAATATGATCTAATCTTTTGCAGACTCTAACAAGTTTGCTTCTGAGATTGCCCGGTATTTGGCTCCATCCATTTCCCCATCAACTCTGACCGCATTCCCTGTCCGTGCTGAAGAAAAGCTCCCCCCCAAAACCTGATGCTGACACCACCGCATTTCACGGAGGGGATGGTGTGTTCAAGGCGACAGGAAGTGTTACGTTTCTATGTCACACATAGCATTTTGCATGTAGACCTAAAAGTTCAATTTTGGCTTAAAAAACCAGACCACCTTCTTCCACATGTTTGCTGTGTCCCCATGTGGCTTGTTTCAAACTGCAAATGGGACTTCTCATGTCTTTCCTCTTGTCACTCTTCCATAAAGGACAGATTTGGTAAGTGCATGACTAATAGTTGTCCTGCTGACAGAGTCTCCCACCTGAGCCGTAGATCTCTGCAGCTCCACCAGAGGAACCAGGGGCCTCTGGTTAATGCTCTCCTTGCCCGGCCTGTCAGTGTCGGTGGACAGCCGTGTCTCGACAGGTTTGCAGGTTTTTTCGGATGAGAGATTGTACAGATAGATGTTCACAGGATGGGATATTGTTTTCTAGCCTAATCTTGGTTTAAACTTCTCTACAACTTTATTCCTCAGGTGTCTGGTCTCAAAAATGTTTGAAAACCATTTATCATTTCCTTTCACTTTATAATTATGTGCCACTTTGTTGTCTGTGTCTGTCACATAAAATCCCATTAAAATACATTTACGCTTGTAGATGAAAAGTTCCATGGGTAGAAATTCTTTTGCAGGGCACCTACATGACGGCGGGCGGCGGTAACGCGCCAGCGACGCGTTGTCTGCTAGGAATAAGGAGAAGAAGAGGAAGAAAAAGAAGAAGAAGAAGAAGAAGAAGAAGAAGAAGAAGTTGGGCGGTTACGCTTGACGGTCAGTGACGTCTGACGTTGTTTACGACAGTCTGTTGCTGTTCACCAAGCCTTGACATAGTGTGTTTCTTCAGTCACACATTGAGCAAAAGGCTTCTTATGGATGTTTATGGGAAATAAACTTGAATAAAATGATCTTGTACAACTAAGGTAATCACCTGATTTTCTGTTATTTAGCGGGACATGCTAATGTCAGCTACTCACAGTAGCTGGTAAGCTAACAGTGCTGGAAATGACAGATTCAAACTCTGACATGGGAACATTAATATAATAATAATAAGCTTAAGCGAGTCAACGATGGCTGCAGGCTGCCGTGTCTTTTTGCATTTCCCAGCCCATTTTCAATGTGTGGACTGTTGCTAAAGCAGCATAGCGTGTCAATGAGACATAACATTATAGAAAGCAATTCATGTCAGATTTTGCATATCACTGCTACATGCCACTTTTGGCACATTGCATGTTGTGTGAATGCACAAAACCTGCTCGGTGCATCGGTGTTTGCTTTGAATTATGTTAGAGGACGTTGCTGTTTCGTATGGCTCATGTGCCTCTGCTTTTGTTCCAGGGAACAGTAATGCCATAGACGACAGAGACATCGCTAAGTCTCCTCCATCAGGGAGGAGTGGTCCCCTCAGAAATGGCCACTGAACTCCATGAGACTATTTTTATGGCCAAGCAGGAGCGCCACAAAAACCTCTTTCTTAACTACAAGAACCTGAATATCTTCCCCGTAGAGCTGCTAAAAGATGAAGGCCTGCAGTTCCTGGAGAGACTCTACATGAAGAGGAACTCACTCACTACACTGGTATCCACACAGTACACAACTGCCATGTCCCATGCAGACACACGTGCCAAAACTTTTGCTCACATGCAGTGGTGGACATTGTTGTTTCACAAGTGTATTTCCTGTTAGACTTACTAAACTTTTCTGCTTTTGCTCTCTTGTCTCTCAGCCTGATAATCTTGCTCAGAAACTCCCAAATCTAATTGAACTGTAAGTATACAGCTAAACCATGTTTTTTGTGCAAAAATCAGGATTATTTCAAATTATTTTGTTAATAACAAACACTCCATTGAAGTTTAGTGAAACTTTACTTTGTGGATTTGTGTTTATTATTGGCTCATATATGACGAAAATGTGCTATAAGCCACAAATATTAACAAACACAATATTTCAGCAGTCATGACCTTTCATGTCTTTATTAAATGCACCCATTAACCTAAACAATTAAAAATTCTATTACTATTACTTTTTCTTATGACTGTATTTAATACTGTTCTCAAATAGTAACATTTTGTTTTTCCTTCTAAGGTATTTGCACTCAAACAACATAGTCATTATTCCTGAAGGTAAAGCCCCGTTTCATTCTAACATGCCACTGTCTAACTAATTTAATAAGAGCCTCAATAAACAGATATCTTAAAATTTTAACCTAAATGTGAAAATGAGCCATGCTGGCTCTAGTCACCTGTAAGAGCCAGCATGGAAATGATTTTGACTCATCGTCAATCGAGCAGGTAAAAGTTGCTGAAAATAATGAAGTCACTTGAAGCCGTTGTTTGATTTCCAGCTATTGGGAACCTGGCCAGGCTGCAGTCATTGGACCTGAGCAATAACGCTCTCCAGCTACTCTGTCCAGAGATTGGACGCCTGAGGTCTCTACGGCACCTGAGACTGTCAAATAACCAGCTGAAATGCCTTCCTCCAGGTAAAGCTCAACAGCTGTCTGTCTTGTTTGTATTCCCAATGGTCCTTTTCAAGTTTCATAGTATATTTTATGTTAACATTTGTTTATTAAAACACAGTTAACATGAAGTTGTGATATTTTATACATCCTAAATAAGTTTCTTACTGTCATTGACTGGTCCAGCTAAAGCTGTGAACCCTACAGAACATCTTTGTAGAGACCTGAAATGAATCTTGTGAGGATTTGTCATGAAAAATGGGACAAACTGCCTAAATGCAGGCGTGACAATCTTAAATTATGATCTTTTTATTCTGCTTGAATGGATTATTAAGCCAATTTGCCTATTTAAAATTAAATCAGCAGCACTTTAAAGTTGACAGACTGGGAACAAGTGAGCTTTTTAATTTGTGAAAGAAATGCATACTTTCTCAAGGACCATGTCAGATCATACATTACACTTCAAGAAAAGCAATAACACATATAAAAGGGTCTGAGAATAACTAAAGTGTATAGAGCAAGATAATGCAGGGAGTCCCTGAATAATAATTATACTTTATGCACAGTTTAAATTCACCCAAAATGCAAATTTTAATTAATTTTAATTAATCCAATAAATCAAAATTTTATTTGCCAGTAGAGGGCGACAGAGACACAGGAGTAATTTGAAAGAAGGAGCTGAAAAACGTCTCTTGGTCATATGACAGAATATCCTCTATGAACAATGTGCAATTACAGAAACCATAATAACCATCATAAATCAAGATACAATCTAATTATTATATTTAATTACATAATACTTATAAAACATATAGCTTAATAACGTTTTTTTTTAATTTTGATTACTTGAAATAGAGTTGCAAAAATGACCTGCTGTCCATGTGTATCTCACTTTCATACAAATAGTTATGCGGTTGTACAGTCACACTCACACAGTGTTACCACTGATGATCTTTGGCATTTTGTCTTGTCACGGTCACAGTTAATTTCACGTGTCCTCCAAAATGACTCAGTATTGTCAAGTGCTGTGACACAGTGTTTTGTAGCACAGCAAATTAAATATATCTTTAAGAAGTAGTCAGATCTTCTTTCTTTTCCAGACTATTCTGACATGCTGTGAACAATAATTTCCTGCTATTTTATTCCAAAATTTGTAGTTGATTTGTTTTTCAAATATTAGAAATCTGACTGTCTCATATTTGTTGTATGCCTTCAGAGATCGGTGATTTGCAGGAACTGGAGACTCTGGATGTGTCCATGAATCAGCTGATGGGTCTACCAGATCGACTGCACCGCTGTCTGTCACTACAGAATCTAACGGTGGATCACAATCTCCTGAGCCACGTTCCCCGACAACTCTGCTGGCTCCACCGTCTGAACCAGCTCTCCATGGCTGCTAACCGGCTGACGTTTCTTCCACTTGGTCAGTACAGTATGTCCCGTTACCTGTTTGTTGTCATGGTGATGTAGATATAGCACGGTGGACAGAGAACTTGTGTGTGTTTCAGATCTGGGCAGATCACGGGAGCTGCAATTTGTGTTTGTGGACAACAATGTGGACCTAAAAGGCCTCCCATCCTACTTGTATAACAAGGTCATCGGTTGCAGCGGGTAACAAAGCTAATTTTGATATTTTTAGAAGTGGTTTAGATCAGTTCGACTCCCTTTGTCATAGGCCAGTATACAGTAGTCATATGTTCATGACTTTTGGATGATGGAGAGACACTGTCATTCATAATCTGCGGCTTGGTGGTTTCACACTTCTTCCAATGTTAGTTTTAGGTTCTTAATAAATTTGCAGAAAATATAAAAACTTATTTTTTCTTTGCAGTTATGGGCTATTAGGGTTTAAAAGGGGGTTTATGGGCTCTGAATACTTTGTGAAGGCACTGTCTCTGACTGGGTGCTTTGTTCTGGCACAGGTGTGGCATGTCCTCCCCAGTGCTTGAGGGTGACCTGGGTGAGGTGCTGGGCGAGGCACTGAGCGAGGCTCTGGTTGGTCTTCCAGCTGAAGTGAAGGTGGTGGGCTCAGAGACAGATAATGTTGTTCCCCTGGAGGAGCTGGCCATGAGGTCCTTGCACCGGATTTACCACCACCGGCCAACAGGTGAGGAGCAGTGGCTTTCATATACTGTAAACATCAGGTGGATATATTAGCGTATGCCGCATATTGGTCCAAGAGCAACTGAAAAATCAAAACAGTGTTACAAATACTTCCTGTACTGGTGTGTTTTTAGACCTCAACCTGCTGCCTCCCATCACCCTTCCAAAGAGCCTTCTGGACCTTCTGCAGTTTCCTCTAGGACACTGTCACCGCTGCAGTCAAGCCATGTTCACCATTGTCTACCCTAAACTCTTTCCCCTCCGTGACACTGCGCTAGCAGGAGTGCACCGAAGGTCAGAGCAAACACGTTAAATGTTTAAAGATAACTACAATTAGTACTTCCCACCTGAACACAATATATGCTGTATTCTGTCTCACACACCCCCTACTTCTTTCCTCTACAGGACAACTGTGAGCTTTGTGGCCTATTGCTGCTCCAGTCACTGCCTCCGGAGCTTTAACCTTCAGGGGTGACACCATTTCTTTTGCCCTTTGCACAGTTGAAAAGAAACTGTTGATAGGTTTCCTAAAGGTGATAGAAAATGACTTCTGACACTGATAAGCACCACAGAGAATCACGCTGTGTGAGTGTTTGGTGGGTCGGTTGATGGACAGATGGTACATAAAGGAACAAAACAACACACTTCTGAGTGACAAACCTAAATGGTGTGTCTGTCTAGTGTCAACTGGGGGCATTGTATTATGTAACAGTATGTGTCTAGGAAATAACAGAATTAGATGCTAGCAATGATAAACCCCCTACTCACTTTTTAAGGAGAAGCCCTGTTTGATATTTGGCGAATTTGTCATTTTTCACACAGAATTCTTTTGCAGCAGACACATTGGTTCTTGAATCATTGGTTGTGGATTCATGTCAAAGATTACCATTTGTATTAATATTAATCATTTTCAGCACCCTCTTTCTCAGTAATTGCCCAACAGAAGCTACATGTTTTGTGTTGCTTAACAAAAATGCTTGAAATAGAACATACACATTAATGAAATAATGTCACACTTCTGAATTTATTTGTAAAGTCAGTAAAAAAAATCCAAGAATTTAAACTTTTTTGCTTAAAGTTTACTAGAATATTATTAGTTTGTGGTTTCAACCACACTGGCATGGTAGATATCAGGTTTTCATGTTTTCATGTTTAAAGTAAAAAACTTAACAAATAAATCCGTAAAAACATAAAAGATACATGAACCACAAATGTCCAGTTGTTGGAATGGCATGAGGTGTAGTGTTTGCAGACTAACCCAGTTTGAAGGTTGCTTTTATCATCAGTGGAGGGAAAAAGAAATAAGTATGTTTACTTCAGAGGCACTGTGTAATTCTTTTGTGATGCTTGTGTGTTAACGATAGTTACTATGTTGTACAGTTATAATTTATAATTACAATGTTTTGATTGTGTTGAGTTTGGCAGTAAAGGTTGACTTTCAGTGACTTTTTTATATTGCAAATGTTTTAGTTGGATGGAAATGTGTAAATGTACCAACAACAGTCGCTTCACCTGTGTCACTACATTTTTATAAAACATACACCTGCCAAATAAGCAGGAGACTGAACATCAGGTGCTGCGGGAAAAACCTACAGGTTAATTTAGGTTTTTTGTATCAACTTCTCTTACATTGAGGCAAATCAGCCAACATCATGTTCTTGTTGGATGCTCATGGTGTTATGAAAATCAATGGCCATCTGAAGCCTGAAAATGTGGTATGTGAGGGGTGGAGCAGACAGCTGAGAGACTCCATTACTACGATCGATGGAGTGTTTGGATGAGTGTTAGAGTGGGATCCGCTCTGCTTTCTGCCCTCCCTTTGGGGATATCATACATCTGTTGAATCCACCTCTGTAATAACACACATTCTGTACATACTGCATGTTCACAGAAAACATAACCACTGTGTGTGTATATATACACACACAAACACACGATGAAAGCAGATGTAAACACACATCTGCACTCAAGATGGAAGTTATTGACAGTAGAGTAAAAATATTTCCATTCCTGTCAAAAAAGTGGAACAGTTTTCATCAACATAATACTTCATGCAAAGGTTCTTTATTGTGAGAAGTAATAAAAATAGTCAATAAGTGTATCAAAAGAAAGTTATAGTAAAATAATGGAAATGATATCAGTGCAAAAGTTTGCACTGTTTTTGCATTTTTTGTATGTTTTCTCTTTGCCTTTACAACGTCCTCCAATCTCTTTGGGAACACGGTGAGCAAAGTTTGTATCCTTTTAGCTGCAATATTAACCCACTCTTCATGGCAGAATTATCCTAAGTTTACCTGTTTGCTTGGTTGTCTGTCATTTACTGCTTCTATAAATTTCAATTTCTATTTATATTTAAGAAAATTAATAAATAAAAAATAATTAATTGACATTTATTCTGCGTTTATTCTCACATCCACTTTATGCAGAGCTCCAGGCCTGATGCAGACATACACTCCCCAAAACATCAGCCAGCCTCCACCATGTTTGACTGTGGAATGGAGGAGGCTTTTCCCACCCTGCCCACAAAAACTCTGATGCTCTGATGTAATTATTAGACACATATAGTACACAGAGCTCTGTCAATGTCTCATCTTACTAATTCCAAGCGTCCACTGGTTTTAGGAAGAGTGAGCCTGATGTTAAAGTAAGTGAACTAATTACTCATTACTGGAGGTTGTTCTGTGTTGAACCTGCATTATAAGGGACTGCATGGCATTTAGACACATCCTGTATTGCCAAAGCAATTTCCTGTCGTGTGTGAGGCAGCGTAGAGTGTGAAGAAGGGTGAGGGGAAGATTAATAGACTAAGCAACAATTGACTGAAGGGTTATTCAGCCTGTTGTTGACAACGCATCCTGTACATTATCACATTATGAATACACAATCTGAAATTCTGTGGAATGTTTCAATTTTTACTTTTAATAATGTGTTTCTCTCTGAACCGGCTAAAAGATCTGCTCTCTAAAAAATTCTAGTGCGAAGTACATTCCCATGTTGATGTTTGATAATATATGCAGTGTGGTGTTCACTAAAAATACTGGCGAGGTCTTTATTCACATCTCTGCCTTCACTGAACACCATGTGTTAATTGAAGCTTTAAAAAATTAAGATTTATTCAAAAGAGTCTCTTAATCCTCATCAGTGTTCCTCGTTCAGTCCTCGTTCACTGTAACAGACTTACCATTTGCAAAAGGAATCACTCTAATGTCTTTGCATTAGGTGCACTATGTTGTGCATTAAGTAAAACTCTCAGAAATCAGTCCCGCTTTAATCCTTGATAATAAAGTCCAAGATTCACTGTGCTCAGACTTATTTGATCATCATTTGGGAGGTAGGTTTTTAATCGTTTCTCTAATGGGCCAATCCATCACCTATAAAAATCTCACCCACTATTGACTTACATCTGGAAGGATAAATTGATGTTCCGAGTCTGTAAAGTGTTGCTGCTTTGTAATGAAATAGTGTTGGGAATTAAGCTCGAGTGAGAAACGGCGCTCTGCAGACGGGAGGCAGACAAAGAAGAAGAAGATATCATGTCATCATCTCTCCTAACACACCTCATCTCACTTCATCTAACACCTCTTTATTTCTTTTCTCATCATGGTCTTCCACAATAATCAAAACCTGACATCTCCGACCTTTGACCCTTGTAGTAGTTTTACATAAAATAATGTTGTTTTTTACATTTTTTTTTACCTCCACATGATTTTACCCAAAGGTTATGGTCAATAAATACTGACTCATCATATTCAAGACAACACCTAATGTGAACCAACCTACAGAGAAGTATAGTATAAAAGAAGGAGGCTTGTGATTGTAAAATATCTGGTTCCGGTTCAAATCCCCTGTCCGTCTGCAGCCTTTCTGTGTGGAGTTTGCACGTGGTTCCTGTATTCACCTGGCTTTCCTTTCACAGTCCAAACACATGCTTTTTATGTTTACTGGTGACTCTAAATTGCTAGTAGGTGTGAGTGTGAGTGTGAGTGGTTGTCTGTCTGTGTATGTCTCTTTGTGTTGGCCCTGAGATAGACCAGTGACCGTCCAGGGTGTAACCCCAAGTCGCGCCCATTGAGAACTGGGCTCCAGCCCCTCATGACTCTGAACAGGAAAAGTGAGATCACTCAGTGGGTCACTCTCTGTGTGTGCATGTGTGTGACTTTGTCAGAAAACATTAGTGTACATGGTATAGTAACATACCAGCAGAGCTTGGTTCCGAACAGGTTATTCTCTGCACAGGCAAATGGAAAGAAAGTGATGTGAGTGAAGAGGATGGACTGGAGAAGATGAAATCCACTGCACACTTACTGTCCCGGTTTGTCTCACTCTCTCACACTGAATTTAAATGTTGAACTGTTGCATGTCTTCAACAGAAACAACCATTTGTCACTTTTAAATCTTTCCTAAGATTTTAGACCCTTTCCTTACATTTAAATTTTTTTGTACTCATCCTGCTTTGTATCTAGTAAACAGTATCATTCATGCAAACCACTGTCTCCAGCTGTGGCTGCAGCGTACACTGCTTTAAAGAGCAGAGCTGCCCTACCTTTATCCGCTGGCCCTGACGTCAGAGGGCGCGGCCATTTTGTGAGCACCATCAAGTTTATTACTGTGAGGCAGGAAGTCACCTCACATAACCATCAAAATAAACGCGACCAAAACGTTACAATCTCTGCAAAAATGTATTTGTAGGATAATAACAATATTGTGCACAGATAATTAAAAACTAAAGAGATTGTGATAACAACGGGCCATTACAATTTGACAAATTATTTTTAATACTGCATTATTGTCTTAAACAATGGGAACAGTACAGGTCAACCTGAACTTTTGTTTAACAAAAACAAATTAGGTCTAATAGATTCTATTTAGTAGTTTGTAATAGAAAGGTAGTAGCTCAGTATTTGATGTGCACTGTTCTTCTTGTTGAAGGCATTTAGAGGTGATGTGCTTTTTCGTTGTGTTTGTAAAAATAATGTGGAGACACAGTCCGTGTGAATTTTAAACCGAACATAACATTCCCCGTTTATTTACAGTTTTATTTTGATAGCCACGCAGAGGAAGTCGGAGCGCCGAGACTCGGTTGGACTTCCTCCTGGCTGCGGGGGCGGGGCGCCGTGTGTCCAGCGGGGACAGTCCCGTTTCACGGAGGCGTCGGACGGACATTTTCCGCGTGTGTCGATACAAACACGGTGAAATAAAGAGGAGAAGAGCAGAAGAAACTTCCCCAGGTAAGTTTGACTCGCTCCTTTCTCACCTGCGTGTTTGTTTCCGTGATATGACTGAAGAAAACAGCTAAAAAAAACATCAGCTAAAGTTTGAATTATTCATAAAACGTGGTTTTAAAGTTAAGCCTCTTTATCGCGGGGCTAATGTGTTTCCTCCAGCAGCCGTTTGTCCTGAGTTGTGTCTCACGTGAAGGTTTTCACCGTGTGAACCGTTTTTACTGGTGTTTCCGGCGTAAATGGGCGACGGGACTGAAGTTTGTTCCAGAGATGAAGTCCAACAGTTCCGCAGCTTCGGTCTTTTTTAGACCCGAAGGTTCGGAGAAAGGTGGAGGATTTTACTCCCGGTTCAATCAAAACCCTTTGTTGAATGAATGACGTTCAGCACCGCGGACAGCTCCGGGGCTCCGACACACACACACACACACACACACACACACACACACACACACACACACACCCACAGGCTGCAAGAGTTGAAGCCTTTCCTTTGGTTTGGTTTTGGTTGTGAACCCAGCAGAAATAGAATTAGAGGTAGTTCTGCACCAGAAACAAAGGAGAGTTGTTTAAACGGACATTAGTTTGTCTTATAATTTCTTCCAAAGGAGCAGTTGTTGCAGCAGTGTTATAGATTCTCTGGATCCTTCAGGCTTCCGTTTATTTTTCAGGGTCAGAGCCTACAGACTAACACACACAATTTCACGTCTGGTTTGTTCTGTATTTGCACAACTGAAATACAATATCTACTGTGAGTTGTCCCCCGGGGCGAAGCACAGTATATTGCATTTATTATATCATATTCCATTTGCTTGTTTGTGTAACCAGCAGCCAAAAATTTAAGATTCAAAAAAACTTTATTTATCCCTGAGGGAAGTTGCTTTGCCTTGACACTGCTCAAATGAAAGGAAAAAAACAGACCATCACGAAAAACTTTCATTCATTTAGACTTTTATTAAGCATAGAACAATTCAATATGAATAAACATGGTGCGAACCATAGACAAAGCCAAAAATGTTTTGCTTGGAAATTAATCAAATGACTAATCAGTTATGGGCTTATTGCCTGTTATTATAGTTTGCCATCATTCCTCCTTCAAAAAAGAGAGCATGATTATGCTAATTATGCTCTCTTTTGCACAACTCTGGCTTTGTATGAGGATAAGCCTGAAGATTAGAAATAAAGGCTCATTTCACAAACTTAAAAATCGCTGTATTGTTCTTGGTATGAATTGCATTTATATTCCAGAAAAAACAATGTCTCCAAAAACCTTTGACTCTTCCTTATTGTCATCCTGCCTTTTTACCTGTTTTAATGTCAGTGAGGACAAAAAGCTCAGGGCAACATCTTAAGCAGATCAGCATATGTGTATCCATGGTGTCTTTGTTTGGCAGACTGCTCATTCTTATGATCAGGAGTAAAATTATATTTCAGTTAGAGCAGAAAATGACCACAAAGGAGTAAAATGTGTTGATGTCATATCCAACTAAATTATCTTAATCTTCCTTTGATTTTCATGTATTTTTTTGCTGTGACTTAGTTTCTGATTCAGTGTACTAGAAGCGATTTTGTAGGCTGGGATTAAAAAAAAGGTAAAAACAGCTTTGTGTTGTTTATTGCATCTTACCAGCTGGTAAAGTCGAGAAAAGGTGTAAGAAGGTTGCCTGCAGTCACCTGAATGTGTCTTTGTTTGTTAGTGAGAAGGAGATCTTGGCTGCCGGCTGCAGTCAAAACAGGTGTTTTCACTGATTGTCTGCAGCTGAAATAGTACGAGGAACCGGAAGCCAGGGGAAAAAATAATCCCATTCCTGGTGAGAACATTGTTCCTGCTTCGGTTGGCACAGCCCTTATTTCCCCTCCTCCACCTGCCACTTTGTCAATCACCCTGGACACAAAAGGTGACAAATGACCAGCGGCCTTCAGTCCATCCTGATTCACCTCTACATGAATCACACACTGTTCTTTCTTCTCTACAAACCCTGTTCACTTTTTAATTTACTTCTCTTGTTAGTACCTTGTCCCCCCAACTCTCCTTTGTTGAATTCCAGTGTAATCTGCTGCTGTATAACGATAAAGGCCAGATGGAAAAAAACAAAGGATCCAAGAATGCGCAGTGAGTGCAGTCTTTCTGTTGAGTGCGTATTGCCCACTCATTCACCGGGGAATTTTATGGCAACTCTTCCTCTTGTTTGCCTTGTGGGATTTGTACATACCGATTTGTTTTGGTAATGCACTCCTAAATCCTGTTAGGGTGTGCATGCCACTTTAGTTTGTCAACACAGACTTATTAAGTGCTATTAATGCCACACTTATTATTTATTTATTGAATTTTTTGTGAGGTGCAGATGTTTATAGACGTTTTTAGGGCTGAAATCAAATTTTACAAAAATGACAGACTTTTAAGTGACTTTAACACCAGTGACTGGTAACTCAATGTAGTCTTTCCCAAGCAGATTAAAAGCTTTTAATTTAAAAAGTAAAGCAGCCAGTCACATTGCATACGCACAAAAGGAATGTGACAAGACTGCTTTTCTTGCAAAAACTTAAAGACAACACTTTGGATTTTTTCACCACTAAATGTCTAATGGAGAAAATGTTTTGAGAGGTGGTCACTGTTTTTGTATCCTACACGTGCACAAAGAGCATGTGCCCACACATGACAGTATAGACATACAATACACATTTCTTTCTTACTCCAAGGGGATAGTAAGTGCCAACAACAGTTGTAAATGAACCGTGAAATTCAGTGAAGGATAAACAACTAAGCATGAATGTAAACAATACACAATTTAAAATATAAACACAAAATGCATTGTTGCTTTTGTTAGAATTGAAAAATTGTTGTGTTTGTTTACAAAAAGACTCTACAGGGCGTCTTTAGCACAGTTTGTGTTCTGCCATTTAACCTTTAGACTGTCCTTTAGAGTGAACAGGGTTTCTTCCCTTTCCATACACAGACATACACACAGACACACACTGTATTCTGATCCTCAAGCTCTATCGACCGAACAGATCATTTCATCGTTTGAAAGTGCGATATGTTTTCTTCTCATTAATCAGGATGACATGGAGAATTTGTAGGGGCGTGAGTCCTGTGGTATACCAGCCCTCTGTAAGGATGCTCATGAACCCTTTCTATTAAGTTGTTTGAGCATGAATACATTTTGAAAGTCTTTACAAAGAATAATTATTAATATAATAAATCAGTGAATTTAAACAAATAGTTTTGGCTTATGGAAACTTTTCCTGAAAGGGCATGTGCTTGTTAGCAGCTTCTATAACAAGCATGTGCTTGTGTATGTATGCAACATGAGTGTTAAGGCTTTAGTGTCCACATCTGTATGTACCTAGCTATATCTGTTTTAATATGCCCTGTATTGCACATGTTAACTACCACTACAGTATGTATGTGTGAGTGCGTATGAATGAGCAGCATGTAAAGAGCAACACGTTGACAGGTGTCCATTTGAGTGTGGCCATCTGGGCGGAGAGCGGAGAAGGAATTGAGGGAAGTAGAAGGTGGTGGAGAGTGGAGTGTGCAGGTCTCTAGGTTTAGCAGAAATGAAGGAAAGACAGTGAATGCCAAAGTGAAAGAAAAGGGAAAGCATGAGAGAGGGAAAGTAAAAGACAGAGGGAGAGTGGTCCATGTGTTATGTAAGTGTTGTGAGCGATCACTGTGTGTGAGTGTGTGTTGTGTGTGTTGTGTAGGCCTACAGATTAATCCAGTGGGTTTTATCCTCAGTGAATGGGACAGTGGGGCTTTGCAGTGATTATCCCTGCAGGCCACAGATGATTGCTTTGAATCTCATGTACGTCCCACTCTACCATGTTTCCTTGCCTGCAGATGTGTCTGCCTGCACATCATTGTCTGCCTAATTTATTACGAACACGGTGACATTCAGTTAATGTTGACAGATCATCAAATCTGAAATGTCTGTAGGTGGCGGTTTATGATGGATTTGCTTTACCCGTCCTTCGGATACGAAACAGTTCCAAAGGCTTTTTTAAAGTAAACTTAATGTGTGTTTTCGTTCTTTCTGACTGACCACGCCACCCCTGCATCTATCTATCTTTTCTGCTCCCAATTTTCTGGTTAATCTGACTGTTTCAGCCCGCCTGCCATAGCTGTTTGTCTGTCTGTTCTCTCTTGGATTATGTAACGAGGAAATGTCAGAAATGCAATCTGCTCTGTCATCCCTGGTCAGCTGGGACAAAATTGCCTGAATACTGGGAACCTCACCCCTTCATTTGTTTTGGATCCCGTAATCTTCTCTCACAAAGAAGGTGTTACAATCTGAGTGGCAGCTACATGCAGTGATGTTGTGTGAGTGACCGTTTTGAGCATTTTAACATTTACCTCTAAGGAGTGTATTTATGAAAAACAGAGAAAAGGTTTTGACGAGTTAAAAGCATGTGTTACTGCCCTAATAATAATATCTAAGATGTCCATTATGGTGGCATTTCGGTGAAAATTGGTACAAATAGGACACTTGGGCATTTATGTCAGAGATTTCCTCAGTGATTTTCCGCAGCAGATTTCTCCCTGTGTGTCCCTCCTGTCCCTCCGTGGGGAGTGTTTTAATTCAGTGAGGCCATATTGTCACGGCAGGCATTGCTGTGGGCAGAAAAACAGCTCGCTGTGCAGTTTTCTACCTTCTTCCATTCACATTCATCCACTGTGGTCAACTGGGATAGAAATCCGGAGTCTCAAATATAAACCTGTTCACTGAATATTTGGCATTTCTCCATTTTTGAGTACTTTGAACCTACATGTATGTATTCCTTCAGTTACCGTGGAAACCTAGTTTTTGATTGTTTTCACTTATTTAATAAAGTGAATCTGAAATAATATATTCATAGCAGCCTATATAAAGTTACTTTAAGTGCTAGTTCTATAGTGTGATTATTTTAACTGAAGATTCAAACCATAAGTGAAAAAGACTTTCATCCATGACCATGACCAACCATTATTCATTGTTTAAAAGTCAAACAGAGGATTCTTCCTCTCATTAAGTTACAACCTTAATATGTATTGCGAGTTTTGTTTTTACTATTATATTATGTAATTTTATATTCCATAAATACTAGCTTTGACATCCAAGTTATTTACGTGTGAGTCAGGGTAATTAGACTGGTAAAGCATGTTAGTGTATTCTTTTGCCCATTGGTACATGCTCAGTATATTAGCAGTCAGCCATGAAGTGGGGGGTCTAACTGTCTGAATAGTTTAGCCCTCAGGCTCCCATCATCTCTGTGGCTTGGTCATGCCTTGACATATGTGTTTACTGCTTATAGGTCAGCATGGAGTTAAAGCATAAACATGCTGATGTGTGTGTGGCAAAAATGCACTGAACAAAACAAATTAACCACGTGAGTGATCTAACACTTTTTGTCAGGTAAAAAAAAACTGTTTCAATAACAGTTAATATTGTATTTATTTATTGTGCATACACTAGCAACATAACAAATCAAACAGTAGTAGTGTGACATTCAGAGACAGTCATTTGGCCTCTTTTGGCCCATGATACACCTTTAATCTAAATGCAATGTATGAATGAAGCTTTGGTTGCTCTCAGAAATGGCTCCATACAGATACAGCAGGATACAAAGTCAAACAAAGCTGCAGGAAGTAATACGCTGCAAAACTCCTGAAACTTCACCCCTCTTCCATGTATCTGACATGAACGTTGTCTGAGAATGGAGAAGGGATGATGGCCTACGTGAAGTGGCAGTAGAAACTTTAAATCACTCTGCTTGGTCCTGACCAGGCCAATTAAAATCAACTGACAAGGCCCCAGTGGATAGAACCGAATGTTTACATGTATGTGTGTGTCTAACTGAAGGGTATTTACCCTCCATCTTACCGTGAGCCTTGCTGGCAGTAAGTGTTTTTCTAGGGCAGGAGTAGCTTCTGCAGGATTGTTCCACTGCGTGTGTGTTAAAATATACTGACTGCAATAGAATACATTTGAATTTCCTTTATTTCGGTTCTGAATTGCACTCTGAGCATAGATCCCACTGTACTCGCTGGCAGGTCTAGTTATGAATTGAACAACACCATAAGTTGGGCTGATTCACTGAACAAATACAAAGATGTCAGTACTAACAGAACATCAAAGCACTCAATGCCGTGATGCTAAAATATAGGCTAAGCTCCCACAGTAGATGACCATTGCTTTTCTCTTAAACGAATTGGTTGCCATGTGTCATTTTTATGTAAACTGTAATTTCATAGCATTTCTTTCATTTCTTTTATTCCAAACTGTATGGTGGACAAATAAAAACAATTCCCATAAATCCACCAAGAGATCTCACACATGTGCATTTGACTGCATTACTTTAGACTGCTGTGACTGAATTGATGTATATACGTAAAGGATAAGTACAGATAATATAGAAAATGGCTACTGTTATCCTTTAAACCATTAAAAGAACCTATGAAAATAAATCTTACAATCTGGGACACATAAATACCCATGTGTAAATATGTGTATGTACTGCAGATTCAGTGCTCGTGCTGTAAACAAACCTGCAAACACACACACTTCAGGTATTGGTGGTACGGTATTGTCACATAGTCGTTCACACACAGATGCACAAAAAGAAACTTGAGCAGACATACTGTACTAATATGTAATGATGTCAGATGTACTGTACACACACAGACACGCTTCCGTTACATAAATCATGGCAGCTTGGCTCCAAGCAGTGAATAATGGAACACGGCCCTGCTTTGATGTGGTGAGATGTTGGATCTTCTCACTCTTGTACAAACATTGAACCAGTTCTTCACTGTGTTGTGTTTTGAGCCCCTCATTGTGCTCAGGAGCAGTAACCCTCACAGCACACACACACACACGCACACACACACCACAATTTAGTGTGACATGGTGTCTCTACAGCCTCACCTGCTTTCAGCAAGAGATGAAGCTTGAAAATCAATTATTAACTAAAGTATGTATTAAATGTACTAATCTTTAAGAATTCAAGGTAGAACATATGAGGTCAAGTCTGGAAATAAGAAGCTTTCTGCTCTTACTATTTTCAAAGTCATTAATACTGTGTGTTTTTTTGCAACTCCACTGAGTTATTCAAGACTGACAACAAGCAGTTCTTACTGTGTTTCCATCAATGCTCATCATTCATGCACAGTCTTCCTGCAGGGCTGATTGGTCACCCCTCAGAAACTCTACTCAGGATTTACTTTTGTGCCAATCTCTTTGACACAATTATACAAAGACAATGAGCATTATAGATGTAGCAAAGAGATTTTGCCAAGATCACTTGGTGCTCACTGTCTTATTGCCCTTCGTCTCTCCAACTAATCCTCCAATGCAAATGCATGACAGAAAGGGAAAAGTACACCAGCTATCCTAAAGTGCCCCAGATTTAGATTAGTGCTTCTGTAAACCCGTGAGAAACATACAACTGACAAGCTGACCTGGTTTCTCTGAATGTGAGATTTGCGCAACCAGAGTATCCTGATGTCCTATTTCCTTCACAAACACTGTTTGTCTCAAGTGAGCATGATGCTTGATTGATAGCAGTCTTTTCAGTTCAAAGTGAAGGCAGTTTGTCACGACAGCTTGTCAGTCTGCGACTGTGGGGGATGCAAAGCAAGTGTCTCTTCTTATTTTTAATCCTGCATCTCTCCTTAATTTGTGCATTTATTCCTATCCAGGCTGCATTCTACCTCCCTGTAGGTGTTAAATCCAACAAAGGGATTTTAAATTCACATTTTACCACAGCTCCTAATGTCTTTAGGTTGACATTAACAGAACCCAAAACAACACACCTTTAACACATTATTTTATTGTGCAACGATTTTTAAACAAGGAGTCATGTCATTTTTGTTGGCAGTACATTATTTAGGCAGTACAAATTTAGTTAACTTCTGTACAGTCACTCTTCAGTTTAATTACTTTTTCTTAAGATTAATTATCACTTCTGAAGTTCCCAGTGCTGGTGGTGCTGCTGTGGGCTTCTGCTGCTGGAGAAACAACCTGATTCGGTGGAGTATAGGGAGGCCTCCCCAGGAAGCAGAACACTTATGTTGAGGAAGCCAATAATTGGACCGTACCAAAAGCCTGCCACCTAAGAGGGGGATTGTAGTTTCTCTTTTAGGATATTTAGATCACTTAATTGTGTTATGGTAGTTATTAGATATAGTTGTTTTAGATAATGGTTAAATTATTTGTGTCAGTTAGATTTATGGTTATATTGTGTTCTTAAAAAGTTAAGTGTGACTTGATTAATGATGATTGAATTGGAGGTATAGGTGTGTTTTTGTGAACTGACTGTTTAGCATCATCAGTATTGAAGGGACAGTGGTCTATTTCCAAACATGGCAATAATGTTTGTCTTGTATATGGGTTTATTTATTTTAGACGCCTAACCTTCTATTTCTAGATTTGCCCAAGGATTTTCTGCAGGGTTGAAGTTGTCCATAGTAATTTAATTTATCTTGTTCATACCAGCCGAATTATTATTTTTATGATTTTCTTTTGTTTAATCTAAAATATCTGAAAAATAAAAGAAATTTTGATTGAGTTATGTCAAGAATTATACAATGGATTACTGGAACATTATTCATTTATATCAACAGTGATATAAGCATTGCATTCCAATACAGCTCAGCTTATTTGCAGAAAACAAACACGCTGCCTTGTTCAGCTCAGTTTTTAGAGTGGAATTTTCCATTTGTATGCTTTGACAGGATTTCTTTTTGTTGCCTGAAATAGCTTGTCATTGGCTTTTTCCACATGTGGGGCTGCGTAACTGTGTGATGCACAAAGTAATTCATGTCAGCCTATGGCAATGCTAATCCAGTCCCCATCTGAAGCTCCGTGTCTGAAGTAAAAGCTGTTCAGCTTTATGTGCACAATATGAAACCAACGTACTTGGTTCAAGTAATATCCACAACATGACAGGTGATGTATCTGTCTGTGCTGCCTAAACTAGGTGGCTTTCTACTGTGGGAAGGGAAGGATGTGATGATGGATTTGTCAATCCAACAAGGAAGGAGAAAAACAGAGACATAAAAGAACATCCACAGAAACTAAATTTGGCCTTTTAAACAACACAATCAATGCAGATGCTGAAGTCCACGTTTTAGCAGCATGTCTTCTCAGTGTTCTGCGGGACAGACTGGGCATAAATCCAGTTATAAAATGCAAGAACAAATGTGAAATTGTACCTGCATCTGCCCGCTTTATTCACTGAGGCCATGTCCTCACTTTTTCCCTCTCTCATCCTGCTCCCTTCAACAGCTGTTTGGATTAATGCTATTAATATTTTGATCAATTATTCATTCATGCCCTTTCAATGTTTCCCTTTAAGTCAGTGTTTTCGCCCTGCACTTCAAAACATAGAGCAATAAATATAATGCTTTATGTCTGATATCCTTTTCCTGTTGACATGACAGAAAAGTTTCTGTCCAACTCTACTTCGTGTAGGGGTCCTGAGAGCCAGATAAATTGACAAATGACACCAGCTGTAAAGTGTTCAGTTGCAAATTTCATCTTTGCTGCATCACTTTGCTACAGATGCATTTCTGTACAGGTAAATGTTATGGGTTATTAATACCACGTAACATGTAGGATCATGTAACATGTGCTCTGTCATTCTGGTTCCTGGTCAAATATAAAAGACAAGAGATGGTGTGATAGGTGAGAGGAGAGAAAACAGTGGAAAGTAAATCCTCTTTCCCTGCTGACTTTAATCTCTCCACGGGCTGAGCCTGGCAGTTCAGGCCTTACAGGAGCCGTCGGTCAAGACGAGTGGCAGCCAGCAGGGCCACAGGTGGGGGATGGGCCTGACCCTGTGTTAAGTCAGCTCCACTGTAGAGTGAGTGTGTGTCTGTCCGTCTGTCTGACTGTGAAACATGTTAAGCATGTTAAAGAGGACTTGACTTGGGATGGATGGACAGAGGATCAGGAGAGAGATGTAGTGTGATGTGATTTTAAAAGAGCAGTTTGCTGTTGTGAAGCAAACGTGCTCTTCTTCAGTTCAGTTTTCAATGCTGTGATACATAGAACATTTATACTTTTATAATCAAGCAATGTTGCATTATTGCTTTTTTTTAACCAATTTTTGTTGTCTGATCATTGAGATTTTATTTTTCATATGTAATAAGTTCCTCTACTGTGGTCCATGTACAAGTAATGATCAAAAATGTCAGCTGGATAAAGTGAGATATCGGGTTTCTGAGACACTGTAGTGTTGTGTCTGTTCCTCTCGGCCAAATTGTGGCTGAGACAACAAGACTACAGCCAGTTTCACATTTGTACTCAACATGTTAGTTTAATTCCTTTAATTCCCTCACCCACTTCCTTTGTCCAATGTATTATGGGACATAATGTATCATCAAAACAGTGGCTGTTTTAACTAAAACATACTTTAAGCCTCTTTAAAGTTAGGATACACAGTAAGGTGCACATAGATTTGGGACCAAACTAATCTAACTGGCATTTAGTGTTATACTGTAAATTTAGGTGATGTTAATGTGATGTCCAGTGTGTATAATTTTAACTGGCCTTAACACCAACCTTAAAGTATGAAATGAAAGAGATGACAGCGACTGCTTTAAGTCTCCATTCAGTAGAAGCACACAATTCTCACAAGTAGCACACAAGCACATAGGTATTACATAGGAAAGAGCCCACCTCTTGCCCAGTGACAGCTGGGAAAAGCTTCAGCAGCCCCAGGCCCTAAATATGACTAGATTTTACTTGATGTTGATGGTGCTGATGGTACATTTTTTTGGGATTGAGAAACATAAAGCACAATGACAGATGACCATAATGCAGGTCGGAGCATTATGTTTTTATATAAAGTTCAGTTATTGTTGCTGGTGTTAAAGTATGGAAATGAGATGTGTTTTGTTCAGTAAATGAAGAGCATCAATACTGTTGCCATTGACAACACAAGCACGACACTGTCAACAAGTGGGCATGAAGTGAGCACAGCTGTTATTAGCCTGCCACTTTGGTAATATCAGATCAGATCAATTTTCGAAAAAAAATGGAGCAGCAAGATACAATATTACCAATCCAGGTTTTTTTCTTTTGTAACATAAAGCCTGTGTTTGGTTTACCTGTAATGTTGCTGATCTGTGACCTAAGACTTTTGATTTTGCGCAAGCATGGAGTTCTGGATTAGAACAGTGTCAGCCAAAATGTAAAAAGCCGTCATTATTATTTTAAAGTGGAGCTGTGTACCAAGCAAAGGAGACAAAACACGCAGAGACATACAAGGAGCAGAGGCACTTTAGAAAATACTGAGAAAAAAGTGAGTTTTTTTCCTCTTCTCCTTTCCCGGCACATGTTCAATTATTAACTGGCCTGAAGACTCGGCTGGGATGAAGGCAGAGACAGACAGGCAGAAGGCTGGGCAGACTGTGGAGATACTTTATCTAACATCCCGCTGTGTGTCTAACTGAGATTGTGTCTGTTCACCTCAGTAATGTTCTGACAAGAATCGAGTGATCGATGCCATAGGCCACGTTTTTTACTTTTTCACCAGTCCAGAGTTTTACAGCACCTAAATGGTGATGACTGGCTTCAAACACTCAGACAATAGAAAATGTAATAATCACCATCTCTGGGCAAGTGAGTTTACTCTATGACTGTTTAATAGTTCAAAACTAGTGATCCCAAAGGTACAAGCTGGTGGGTGGGTACGTTTATATAAGACAAGAGCCACATTAGCACAAAAACATGAAAATTAGATCTAATTGGACCAGTTCAGATTTAATTTTTTTTTATAATTTTACCAAAGACAAAACTGTCCTGTGAGGAAATGAATGAAACAGAGAGACTGAGCTTGTTGTTTTTGTCCCTCGACCATCGTCACCTTGGTCCCGAGTAGCAGCAGGAACAGCACGTAACTCTGTCAGCCTGCAGAGGAACAGGCACATACATTTTTCATGGGCCATATCCCAGGCTCTACTGTGTGTGGCCGTATGAAATACTGTCAGCACATCAGCGGAACAAAAATAGACCGCCGTCTCTGTCCTGATACTTTTTCTAACAGTTCGAGTGATGAAGCTTCTCCTTCATTTGTCTCCATTCGCTGTTCATCCCTGAGGAGAAGACTTAGGGTCAGTAGGCTTGAGCTTGCAGCTAGAAGTGTCTGTACGAGCGTTGTTTCTTTGACCAAGTATTCAGTGTGGGTGGTTGGGTGTGTAGCCTGCAATTGTAAGCCAAAGCACAACCTTGTCAGCCATTGTGATTTTGGCAGTAAATTATGTATCATTTGTGCTCATATCTAACCATTTTTTAACTCTAACTTTGAGTTAATTCAACAATTTTGGTGCCATTGCTTTATCTTATGTGTTTTTATTAGGCTACTGTCATTAACTGAGCACTTTTAATCAAGCGCTGTTCACACTTGAACACTGGCCCACTTCAATTTATCCAGGACATTTAACTGTTAATCACCAAATAGTTGTTCTGCCTCCACAAGGGCTTCTAATGCAAGTGTGACACGTAGTTTTGACACGTTTTAATGTCCGGGGTGCATAAAAGAGTCAAATGTGGCATTAAAAGCAGACTTTGACAACAATACCTGCTATAAAAATTTGCCACAAACCCAAAATATACTTATTCACCAGTCTGAAAATTCTACTTGGCTTGGAAATATTGGTTCACAGACACTACAAGGCTGCTACTGTTAAGCTCCCAGTAAACCTAATTATCACTGCTTGTCAAATCGCTGTTTTTCACACACACTGCACCCAGCTCTCCACAGGTGAAACCGAAGCCAGGGTTTCAACTAATTCTGTTGTTGTTTCTTTATTCTTTACACAACCATTTCTGTCATTTTGCATATGAGCAACCAAGTGTAGCACTAGTTGTCTGATCCTGACATTGAATTTTTGCTGTGGCCTCTATGATGCCCAGTGGTATACAGTATACATGCTCAATACATATACATGTTATATATTTGATTTCTCATAAACCGTGATTTCACATTGTTATCATTTTCAGATATACTGCTTTACTTTAATGTGGTTCATCTTTGGTCTTTTTGGGGATTGAATGGGCAGATTTTAGTTGCACCTCAGAAATTAGACATTTTAGGCCCCTGCCCACAACAAAGAGAGGGGATATGATTTGATAAAAAAATTTAAAGTAATGCCCTGAATTGTTATTCTTTATCTTTGCTGTTTTTCGTATACTAACTTGCTTCTCTCTCTCTTTCTTTAAGTCTTTCTTGTTTGAAGCCAAATTATAACAGACATCATGGCAGATGAAGCAGACATGCGCAATGAGCTGGCCGACCTGCAAACACGCGCAGACCAGATAGCTGACGAGGTACAGTAGAACACACACACACACACACACACACACACACACACACACACATAGACTTGTGCATGATGGATTTTTTTTGTCTGAAATGATAGAGTGGGTTTCAACATTAACTGTGCACCTTGATTACACCCATTTAACTGAACTTTCTTTTTTATTTTTATCTTATTGTGAATTGTGAATTACATTATTTTCATAGGAAGTCATATATCATATATTATAATCTAAACATGTAGATTTTGAAATTTCTGATTTGTTATTTTCAAAATCAGAATTCCAAAAAGAATCTTATTCAATTTACCTCATCTCAGTGATTATCATCATCACTAAAATGTGCTCATCTAAAAATGTCCACGGCTGAAACCATGAAATTCAATTGTGTTGTAGTACCTTCTTTTGCCTTCTTTGAGCAAAGAAGTGACTCAGAAGTGCTCGTAGGTGTTGAGAAACGAGCACCAGGCAACACAAAAACAGAACCTTTTTTTATGCAAAAATACAGTCCACAGTCCCAACTGATTTTTGTTCCATGACATGGTAATTATAGTTTGGCATTTTCAAACGACCTGTTCTTGTAAGGACACAAATGTATCCGCAAAGCCTTCAGGCTACCAGACACAGCTGCTCTAATGTGACCCTCCCTTGTTTTAGCAAGTCTCTTTCATCAAGATGGTGCTTTTTTTGGATAAAGGGGGAACTTTGCTCTTTTTAATGAGTTGAGATGAGCTCAGTAAGAGCAGATAATTCTGTGGAGCAGAATAATAGAGAAGCTCAAATGGCCTTATTAAACATTCATGATGAGATAATGCAAGGCTAAGAGGCTCCATGGATGTGATTGGAAGGAGGGAAGAGAGAAATATGCAAGGAATGGATGGATGGATGATGGCTGCATGGATGGATGGATTTGTTGAGATTGGGCTGGAGATGAGGAGATTATTAAAGAGAAAGGGGGAAAAAGGATAAGGAATAAAATACATTTGGTTTAAGAAATATAAGAGATTTGAAGGGATCCTTTAGAAAGCATAAATTTAGTAAACAACAAATAGAAATCAGATAACTCGTCCTGAAATCAGAGACGAGAGGACTAATCAAGGCAAATTACAAAACTTTTGTCCATCTACACAGGTTTGAGTACAGCACATTAGCGATTTTCTGTTCCCCTTTGTTCAATGTTCAATTGAAGCTTTGTTAAACCAACTTAAGGCATTGTGAGACTGTATCTGTGTGATATTTGTGACAGGTGATGTGCTGTACATTTCTGTTTACTCTCTGGTGGGCTCTCGGCTAATCATCTCTCTCTCCCTCTTTCTCCCTCTCTATCCTCTTGCAGTCTCTGGAGAGCACTCGGCGTATGCTGGCTCTGGTTGAGGAGGTGAGTCAAGCCTAACAATGACACACGTCACTTTAACAGCCACAGCAGCAAGGGAATAAGCACACTTGCATGATTACACAAACGTTGATTTGTCGTGATGTTTTCATTCATCTTCTGTTTCCGAATAAACATGTAGACATTTACCAGGGTGTGTATCAATCCATCTGCAACATATAACTTTATTCTAAAAAAACAGTTGGTGCTTTATAGAGCTATAAAATCATTTTAATGAAAACAGGATAATGAAACAGGTAGTTTAGCATGACTCATCTCTTGAAATAATGTTCACATACAGCTCAAGAACTTTCCTGTTACTCCACTGTAAAGATCTGGAGAAGACAACATTCAGAGCTTGCTGTATGCTGATATTTTAAAAACCAAATCCCTAATGACACTGAATTATTTGACAATGAGCTATGACTCACTGTAAAATATAACTTTTTTCCACTTTAAAACTTTAGCTGAGAGGCTGCTTTAAAATCATATGTCAACAATTGCAATTAGTTCTAACAGCAAATTTTATCTTGATTATAAGCTGCTTGTGGTAAACTACTGTCTTGGTTCGATTGATTTAGACCTGTTAATTTATTGAACAGTTATTTGAATTTGGAAATCCATGCCAGCTTAATGTTAATGGTCTGATTTGTAACTTCATTATTGTTTGATTTGTATATTTAATCAACATTTTGGTAGTTTTGAAAAATCAAGCATCCGTCAAAAGGTCTACAGTTTATTTGAAGTTAACTCTTCAAGCTCAAAAACAGAACCTGGCTGGAGCTCAATTGTTGTAGAAATTAACAAGTGTGTCCTAATTTAACATGTTTTAAATATATTTTTTACCAAAAATGTTTTCTTTAAGAAAGAAAACATATCATTTGGGAGCATCCTGGGAACCCTCATGTTTGACTTGTTTAATTGTGCTTGTATTGAGTGAGCTCTCAGAAAAGCTCAACATTTTAAGACAGCAGAAGCTATAAATTTTAGGTTGAATTATAACTTAAAATTTAACTTAAAACGTAAAGGTTAAAACTTAACCTCCTAAAAGATTCCCAAATCAGAATGCAGCCTTTAAATATATTAATTTCCTCCTTGTGTTTTAGAGGAGACCCCTAGTGACTAATTACAAATGAGCCAGGAAGTGACATCACACTGTACTATACCAACAACATAAGTATGAGAAAGGCCTAATTACATCTAATATCTAAAACGTTAGATGTCATAAGACAAGCTTTGACATTCTAAGTACACTGTTGTGATGGTAACAGAAAAATACTCTGTACATGACATTATACATACACCCAGTCCATTTTTAGTTTGCTACTTATCTTTTTTTGTGGATAAAATTAGTATAAATTATGGTGATGGACGATGCCATGTTTTACATGAAACAGTTTATAGCAACTGCAATACACATGTTGTCAGTGTTAGTGCAACCAGATGTTCCGCTGAACAAGCACTGAACAAGTGCTCGGTGTTTGAGGAGTGTGAACAGAGAGCAGATGTCTCTCTGTGAGATGTTTGGGGCTGAAACTAGAGTTTTGACAAAGAAAACTTTAAAAGTCTGGTCACTCTGCCACTGAAGGATGATGCTTTACCTGAATTTGAAGAGAACTCTGTAGAGACACTGCATTTGGGCATGTCGAGTTTCTTCCAAGTTCTCTCGCAGAGTTGCTGAGCTGTAGCTTGTTTTTACCCTCAGGTGGTATTTCAGTCAGGGTTTGGTATCTGAATGTCAGGAAAAGTTTGCATGAAGTTGGCTTTTAGTACTGGTGTTTAATTGCCGTGTTTTGAGCCTTCAGTTCCTCTTACGTTCCCACCGGTGTCAGGGACATGGCCTCATGCTAACCCCTGGACCAACTACCACGTCTTAATAAGACAAAGCCGTGAGCTACGGAGTGAGACCTGAGGCTAACCGAGCAGTCACCTGCTTGACAGAAAAGCAATTTCACTGACAGTAGCTGAATATTTGACCTTTGAAGAGAATACCAAGAGAATGTCATTGTACTTTCCAACTGCAAGTGCAAGTGCAAGAGTTAAAATATCCTGTGGTTTGTTTCCTTTCTCCCAGATTGGTTTATGAGTTTTCATTATTCTTTTTTTAATTTTGTTGCTAGTAGTGGCCTTAATTGCAGACTGCCTACAAAACAGTTTTGAATTTACAGTAATAGGTGAGGAGCATTGTTCTTTTCCCTCCCGTACACTGGGTAATTGTTTACACTTGCTAGTACTCCATGACCCCTTTTTGGAAATGGCTTATAGTAAAGCTTAAACTAATTGAATAAGTAGAGAACAGTTGGACCACAGTGATCAATGCTGCGATACCCATTTATTCAGGCCTTTTCAAGTTCAATTCTGCACTGAAACTGTACACTAACACAGTAAGAAAGGACAGGCAGGTTTATGAGAAGATGAAGCAATACCATGATTCAGGGTGTTTAGCTTCCCTGGCTGAGGCAGGTGAGTATTTCATTGGAACATTTTGTCATAGTCAATATCTCTTTAAACTAATCCTTTATTATTTCAGATTTAGTTCAGGATATGTTACAGAATATAACCTTGTAATTTATAAGTTGTGATGGTTCTTATTACAGATCTACCTGATATATACAGTTAGTGTTGCACTGAGGAGCAGGTGTTATTAACCCTGGCCACATTTTTCCATTCATCCATCTATTATCTGTAACTGTTTATTCTGTTTAGGGTTGCAGGGAGCTGGAGCCTATTCCAGGTGTCATTAGGTGGGGAGGCGGGGCTCATCCTGGACAGGCTGCCAGAATTATCTCTGGCCAACACAGGGAGACAAACACAGACAGGCAACCATTCACACTCACACCAAAGTTTTGAGTCACAGATTAACATGCATGTGTTTGCACTGTGGGAGGAAACTGAAGTACCTGAAGGAAACCCACACAAGCACAGGGAGAACAAGCAAACTCCATATAGAAAGGCCAAGGCTGGCTTCACATTCTACAACTTTACTTTAGATCTACACCAGGAGAGAGGCTTTCAGTGGGAACACGTGTTTTAAGACATAAAATATGTTACTAAAGTTTCAGGGCAGCCTACGTGTTTATTATTACAGGCTTTCTTCAATCCAGTCTATGACTCACTGACCCAACATGGCCCACATAGAGGCTAACGTTACTTTTCTTCCATCCAAAAGTACCTTCTTCAAAGTTGAGAATGAATGCTCGCACATTGCTGTGGCGGTGCCAAATATTATAGCATGTTTCGAAACAGTCACTACAGTGGGCATTTTCTTGACATGAGTGTGGTACTTCTGGAGGATGTGCTGAGCAGTCTAATGCCCCCCCAACTGACAATCTGAGAGCAAGTAATTGATTTTATTAGCTTTAAAAAAACATTTAGCAACTTCATATGTATTTCAAGAACAGGTGGTTGTGACAGGCCCACAATGTGCATCACAGCCATCCCATCAGGAGATGCATCACTTTGTAGATTCAGTGTTACACATGCTCTAGCCAACTGTGAGTTACATTTGCTGAATCTGTGGCCCATCTCTCACAAAATGGAATCAATAACGCTGTAATAATAGTAGTACTTCTCATCAGATCAGAGTTTCCATACACAAGTCAGCATCCTCCCTCTGCAGAAACATGTTTGGTTGGTCCAGCTGGGCAAGACTCTGTGCATTAACTTGGCAATGAATGAGAAACTTGCTTCAGTCATTTCACACTAACGATACGCTCCATAATCCAGCACAGAATCAGTCACAGTCAGAGGAGATGTTATGTCATTGAAGGATGAATTTTTGACTGGATGGCATCATGCTTTCCATACATCAGAGCAGCCCCATCAAACCTGGCTTAATATCATTGATACATGATCCAGTCTAGTGTTATCTGGCTCTGCCAAAACTTTGCATGTTAACGTCTGTGCATCACCTTGGCAGCTGTTGCCATGATTAGTGGCATTATGTGGCTCATTTGACTCATTTAGAAATCAAATGATCGATTAATTTTCACACCCAGTGGTGTCAAAAGCATCTGTCTACTTTTTCAAGAGAACTGCTGTTTTGCCAAAAATGAGAGAGAAAGCATAATTCCTGTTCTTTTATAGTGGTCCAAATTGACAGGGCGTTGGAATCTCCTTTCCATTACTGGCACGCCTCTCCCACTCCTTCCACAGCAAGAAATATACTATTTTGAAGATTCATCTTTGCGAAATCCTCAATCTGGCTGTGGTGTTTTTCCGTTTGGGAAAACCCTTAATTACACTGAACAGCTGACGGCAAAAATGCTGCATCTGTGCTGTGTTCAAGCCAGTGTCAGCTGTGATACCAAGTCCAATGAATGCAGAGACAAATGAAGCAGAAACTGTTGTTACATCTCTGATCAACATTACATTGTCATGTTTGCATGAGACACATAACCTACTTACTCATATGTGTTTTTATTATGGAGGTGTGAGCAACCACAACATCAGAAAAAGGGATAAACAGCAGATTATTTGACAGCAAAACCCCAGCAGAGCCTCCTTCCACTGACTCTCTGTTCTCTCAGGTGGGGTGTAGTGTTTCTTTTACAATGTAAGGGGCAAGGACACACTGTAACATATTTAAAAAATAGATCACAGCCAATTCTGAAATATTTCTTCCTCCTCTTAGCTCCCCTACGTATGGCCAATGTCTAAAAATGTCCCTGACCTGATTATTACAGTTGCTGTTTTTTTATCATTTGTCCCTTATTAAAGAAGCACAGACAAAGAAAAATAAGCTCTACTAATTGAAATGTTAAATACCAGTTGTATGTAGCAGGGCTCGCGGTGTTAATTTACTCATTAAGAATCTCAACAACAGTTTTTCCACCACAGAGGGAGTTTCTGTGTAATGAATATGACATATCTCATTTATTTTTAATCTGTGGAGAAAACTAAGTGTAAAAACAAAAGCGATGGAATTAACGTGATAATTACTGAGCTTTGAAGCAAAGCTACCCAGGTGCTGGCCGTGTCTTCCTACCAACTCCAGTCTGGTTAATAAAAGCTGTTTTACTACATGAAAGCGCTTGCCTCGCACTAAGCATGTCAGCTTTAACTGATTACCTCACATGTTGTGTCCTTTTGTTATCTTGTTGTTAGCTCATTAAGATTAATGGCACCATTAGGCCTTATCAATAATGCATTTGTGTTTTAAAAAAATAAGCACCTTGAGTGCTACACAAGGAGAATTCCGAATCCATTTATATAACAATGAAGTGTTATCACAAAAACGCAGCCAGGGGCAAGTAAAAGATACTTAAGACGAAGTAGATAATCAACTGCTTCCTCTTTAAGCCTTCTCCTTTTTCTTGAATCTTCTTCTTGTGTGATCCTGTAAGGCTCACACTCGCACTGCCTGACCCTCGGTCATAATGTTGATGATCGAGAAATGAAACCTTATTTATCCTTTGTACTTTGTAACTCATTGGCATATTACCTAAATGCTAAATCTACACAGAACCTTCTTTAGTAAAGTCAGTCAACATGCAATTTGAAGCGCGTGAACTTACACTAGAGAGCAAGAAGGAGACAAAACGTTACATGAAATGCACATTTAAACAGATACGTTTACTTAGCATAAAGCCTTGAAGCTATATTTCTGAATCTAATCTACAGATGCAAAACTGGCAATATCTATTATCAGCAGCAATAGAGCATATTAGTAATAAATCATATATTTTCATATTATATTATATTTTCCATTAGTTTTGATTCACTGACTCTGTTAGATTATTAAACAACACCAAAATGTTTTAGCCATACATGAAAATCTATACATTACACATTTAGTGTACCGAAGAACAAATGTGCTATAATGAATTCTGCTACTGGAAATGATTGAAAGTCATGGTGTAACACCTTTGATATAACTTTCTGAACAAGGCAGATCCTTAGATATTGACGTTTTATGAAAACTCCTATCTTCACAACAGGCCTGCAAGGAACAGAAATGAAAAATGGCTTGGTAGGAGAATGAAATGTGAAGAAAAGAAGTGCGAGAGCCTGAAATGAAATATAGAAAGGAAGACAGCAAACGGGAATGGAACAAGATGTGGGACGTGTGAAAGATAATTACGGAGACAGCGAGGTGAATGACATGAGTCCAAATCCAATTTGTCCATTGAACACAAAATCAGTAAAATGGGGGAAAATGTTGCACAAGATAGACATGATATTAAATCAGTGGGGGCTGTTATAAGACTATAATCAGATCTCTGTGAAAATATGCAACATAGAAATGTATTTATATTTAATAATCACAAGATGCTAAAGCAATACTGTGGCATATCAGGCAGTGCATTCATCCTCTTCTACAAGGGGAATAATAGCTGAGAAGTCTCACATTTGGCTGTTAAAGCCAGTGAGTTTAGCTTATTATAACAACTTGTTGTAGAAAATAATTTGCTACATTACTTGTTAAATTACTTTTGCATTACTTTGCAACATCACCGGATGTATTCTGACATAGTTGCCAGATAACACAGTGCTTCATTATGCTCGAATAAAATATTATAAGCAATATATATTAAACTGTGTAAAATACGTTGGCGTAACGCTTAGTACAAATATTCATCACCCGAAAAGACCGATATGATGGATGATGGCTGGATGTTTCCCCATGTTTACACACTTGATGGTAAGCTAAGGTCACCTGCAGGCTGCAACATCACTGTGGCAGTGATATTAATTTTCTCATCCAACATAAAGCATTTATTTTAAATGTAAAACTGTTTTGACACTTAAACAAAAATAGCAAAGCTGTGTCTACAGTTCGATCAGCCTGTAGTATAATGTACATGAAGTCCTTTAATCAGCCAGACGTTTTTAGATTGGTTCAAACATGAAAAGCACCAGCCCTGTAGATTTGTGATCTCACTTCACCTCTGGGTGATCAGTAGCATGGCAGGAGCTGGACGTGTGGGCCCGTACTGGTGCTGTCATCTCCACGGTGACCCAATCAGTAGAGTGGATACCTCAGTGGGAAATCAATGCTCTGCACTGTCATTAAGACATCGTAATGACAGCTTGCCTCTCGGTCTCATTCTTTGTCTTGCTCTTGCTCTTTCTTACTCCATTATCCTTTCTGTCTCCTTTCCCTTTAATTATTACATGTTTTAAATTACTTTCTGTCTGTATTGCCTTTAGCTTTTCTTAACCTTGTTGATGCAGGGCAGGGAAACAATGATTGCATTTACTGTTGTCACCGTAACTGATACAGACATCACCTTTGACCTTTTAATATGATTTAATTCACCTAATAATCAAGGCAAAGGGATTTAGGACAGAAAATTAATGCAGGTACTTCTGCAAAAACTGACGAACAATGAATAAATGTTGAAATGCATTTAAAATGTTAAACATCATCATGTCCATACTGTAGACTTCATATATCTCAGCGAAGTGTAACAAAGACGTTATCAGTGTGTGTGTCTTTGTGTTTAACAAGGCAAACAGAAAAAGTGATGTCACCATATCAGACCATGCCAGTTGGCGCGCTCAGATATCCTGTCCTGTAGTTTTAGAGACAACATCCGGCCTTGTGTGTCTGTGATTTCCAATGATTAGTGGGTAAATAAGCATTTTGCCCACTGGTTTGAAGCACGTGTACTGTATATGCAAACATTAGCTCTGCTGATAATCACTTATTTTTCTACAAAGCTCTGAGCATTTATTAATCAACATCAGTTCACTGACTGATCACAGTTGGGATGATTAATACTAATATCAGTGGCATGTCTAACTGGCCCCAGTACTGTTCTCTATCTACCACTGCTCCAAGAAGGTCAGAGCCCACTTTGATCCAAAATAGCTGATGCGTGAACTGAACGGCCTTTGGACTTTAATATCTGTCAGAGGAAGCCCCTGGCTCATGGACAGTGCAAAGCTGTTGTTTTGTTGTATGCACAGTGGTTAATGTTATCGTGTGCCCACCGAAGTGTGTTATTATGTGATGAAAAATAACAGACTGAGTCTGATCTTTATGTTCTGTGTGTCTGTGTGTGTGTGTGTTCCATCTCTGTAAGCCAAATCAGAATGTTACATTATTGGAGCTTTGTCAACACATATCTGGTACCAGCCCAGTGAACAGAACAAATATAGCACATGCCATTTGGTGGACAAGTTTATCCCAAGAATCTTTGCAAGATCAGGCGAGAAAATATATGTAGCAGTTTGATATTTTCTTTAGAGGTTTTTCTCATCTTTTCTGGGGTTTTATGAGGTTTAGAATTGTGTTTAGCGTCTTATTGTTGTGTAGTCTGTCTGATTTGAGACATGCTTCTGAAAAGGGTGACATAATTTTGACTGACACTCGTAAAGGTCTTTCTAACTGTGACTGCACCCACTCCCACTGAGATAATGAGAATGTTTCCTGTACTGCTGAGACTGCACTGACCATGGTTATGTTCTTGGTGGAAATGTTCCATAGTGGATGGTTCTTTGATTTTCTCACAGGGATTTGCTTTAGGTTTAAACTTTTATTTAACACTAACGCACAAGGGGCCAATCGCTACTTAAATTATATTGTCATTTTCGTGATGATCACTGTAGTTTTTTATTCCCATGACCTTTGCTCCATTCTTGGATTGAACATGATAAATGAAACCTCCCTTTAAAATTGCTATAGTTTAAAGAAATAGTTTAATGATTTGAGAAATGTGCTTGCTTGTCTTTTTTGGAGCATTAGGTGAGAAAGCTGTTATAACTGTCCACTAAATCCAAAGGTGAAATCAGCAGGCAGTTCACTGAGCTAAGCCTGGTTCTGTCTGAAGGTAGAAAACCCAGCCTATCACTACTTCTTTAGCTACTATTTTTGTGAAATGTCTGATGGCAAGTCTGGGTTCAGACAGAAGACAGAAATGCAATGCATCCTTTTGGGTCGACGCAGTTCTGCTAAAACTGATTTCACATTGTAATTTGACCCACATCTGCTTGTCTGATTGCTCTGCTCTGCTCTGCTCTGTTGACCTTCACTGATCGCCCACATTTCTTCCTCTTTTCCCGCTCTGTTTTTTCTGCTCCTCTCTCCTCCTTTGTGTTAGAGTAAAGATGCCGGCATCAGGACTCTGGTCATGTTGGATGAGCAGGGAGGTAAGTTGTCAGTGAGGGATCACTAAACACTATTTCTCTAATAGCTCTTTCACTTTTAATCTTCTCTAGTCATTCACTCCTGCTGCTAATTAATGCTGTATAATGAGAGAGTCGACAGCAGCAGCACATCCGGTATAACACTGCACAGTCCCGGTTAAATTTAACTTGACCTTTATGGCTTTATAATTCCAAAAGCAGAAGATCAGTTAATTTCTTTGTGAGCTTCTGCCAAGTCTTTAAAAGTAACCTCACCTGGAGCTACTGTGGCGGACGTGATTATACTGGATGTGACCACTGAGCGAGCTTACTGCTTTGCCTCCATATTACTACTTATTTTCAGAAAAATATATTTGGAACTAATGTTATTTACCACAGTACTTTTAAATAGTTGAAGTACCTAAACAAACACATAAATGTTTGCAACCATACTCTCTGAGACCTGCTTGACTTTTTTTTCCAGAACACTGACTGACTGACTAAGAAGTCAGAGGTCAGTTGTTAATAGGTTTCTTTAACATTTATCCTTTTTGTGGGATAAAATAATTGCAGTGGTATCAAACACATTCCTGTGCACCAGCTTCAGGACTGCTCTCGCCCTGTTTTTTTTTTTCCACTGTTAAAAATCAGAGAGGCACTCCACTGATTTCTCACACGCAGACTCCGACCGACAGGAGAAGCTTTTTAACATGTGACTCAAGTGGTTTCATTCAAATCAGTGGTTTCCAACCATTTTAGCTTGTTGCCATCAGATGAAAAAGATGGAAAAAAAGCAGTTTGTACGACCCTCATCATAGGTAACAGCAGGATGTTGAACAGGGTTTGAGTCAGTCATTTTTACTTTTACCTGAAGACCTCAAATTACTACAAAAAAAAATGTACTTTGGCTTGAATTCAGGAAAGGTATCCACTTTTCTTGTGATGCCTCATATTTATCTTTTGGCACGTGAAGAGGGTCCTGAGCATCTGATGTGATACGACTTATGAAGAAATTATGTTACAAACTGTTGTGAACTGTGAATGTGAGGTTTTACTCAAAAAACAAATTATATAGTTGGACAAGGGCAGTGTAGGACGGAATGTTTTTGGACTTTAACATTTGACCTTAATCTCAATGGCTGTGATTTTGGGCGTTTTAACCTCAGATTGTAAGCGGAGCACCAACAGATAAGGACTGTATCATTTTAGTTTTAAATGTGAACTTAGTAGAATTGTAAGATACATATTAGATATTTTACATATCACCTAAATAAATTCTGCATCATTAACTTTATATTAGATGTTGCTAGATATTTACCTTTATTACCTGCCAGATTTAGCTTAGCCTACAATACCAATGTTTCATTGTTTGCAGATAGGAATTAAAGTCAATATATTGGCAGTTAAACCTTAACTTAACTTTATTTAAATAACGAAATCTACAGCTTAGACTGTAAAATGTGTTAATATTTTTAATTATTAATGGTTTAGATTATCCTCAAAAGTTTGAGCTCTTTTTTTATAGAAATTACAAAATAAATATTTGAGAATTGCTCACCAGTGTGAGCTGTGACTGTGTGGCTCTAAAGGAGCAGCTAAACTCACACAAAGTGGGAGAAAAACTCACTTTGTCTGTTCTTGGTAAGAGAGTTAACTTTAGATGGCTAAATGCTTGGAAACTTGAAGTGAAACGCACATTTCCACTATTTATATCCACGTTTAAGTATCTGGTGTGTATATATTAAACACACATTTACTGTGTGTAGATGTGTGTGGCGGATGTGTGTATATGTGTTACCAAAGGCTTGTGCAAAGTCCTATGCATGAAGGAGCAGCCTAATTGGCCTGTCAGAGGAACAGATAGCCCGTCTCCTCCCTCTTTCCCCGTCTTCTTCCCCCCAGAGTACAGCTGCCACAGCACACAGCTCACTGCTGTTAGCACAGGACAGCAATCAATTCACAGATTTAAATTACCTCTGCCTCTCAGCTAATGTCCTCTATACCTGATCCCCCATCTGTCGCTCTTGATTTCTTTCTCCCTCTTCGCATTGTATCTTGTCCTGTATCTCTCGTTCCTTTTCTGTTTTCCCCTTTTAGCTTTTCTCTCCTGACCTCCATTTGTCTTGTTTGTCTTTTCCTTCACCTGGAGACAACTTCCTGTCTTCATTCTTTCTGTATTACCATTAGAAGCTCTTTCTTGTATGTTGTTTAGATCGAGAACGTCTTCTAATACTGCCAGAGAAAAAAAGACAGACACATTCACACACACACACACACACACACACACACACACACACACACACAGACATGCGATAGGTCACACATAGAAGGAGACTTGTCACTTCTTGCAGTGATGTATTACCTGAGGTGAAGGTCTTTCTACAGCTAATGAGTCCCAGTCTGCTTGTTATATGCATGTTGACCTGATTTACAGCTAAGACAGGGCTAATATGTTGCACGTCAGGGATGGCACACGAGTAAAGTGACTTACTGCATTTCAGCTCAAGGAAAGAAAGCACTTGTTTGATTGCACTTTTTGCACATCAGTATCTCATTTTCAGACCCGACACTGGAATGAAATAAACAGGTGAAAAGTCTTTGTAAAGTTGTGAAAAATAGAATCTTAGCTGCAGCTGGGATTTAAATCATTCCGGGAAAAAGATTGTGGCAATGAGTCAGTGTATACAAAGCCAAGAAGGTTTAAATGAATGAATGAAATGTTTCAGGCTCACGGCTCATTTTAAAAAGTAGCACACACTTTGTGTAAATCAAAACATCTTCTGCAAAAAAGAGGCCTATTGCTCATCACACATAGTTTTTAATCATTCTATTTTCTAACTGGCTCACCCTGTGACTGACCGAGTCCAGGCCACTCGGTGTAGTTCTCAGGTTCCTTCCTCTGCTTGATCCCTCACTTTGCGTGGGATTACTGCTGAAGGCCACTTAGTTGTAGTACAATGTTGGTAAAGTGCAAGCTGTAAACTACATTTACACATTGTTTTATGGATGTTCAGTAAGCAGAAAACTAACTTTAAAGATTTCAAAATGATATTTAGCTTTTTCTTGACCTCTGAAATGGGACTTAGTGGTGTTTGTGAAACATTTTCAGAGCAACAGTGCTATGCTTGCAGTTGAGTCAGATGAAGGTTTTCGAGCGACACTCAGCCTTCTCACCACTAGAAAATGCCAAACACTGCATTATCTGCTGATGAGGAAGTGTGCTTTGCACATATCTCTGAGACGCCACAGATTTTGACACAGCATTAGTATTTGACACCCTGGGTGGCTTGATTGGGAGTGTCTTTCTACATCTAGCATTATCCCTAAAAGCGACATATTAAAGCTCGACATTTTCCCAGTGCACTGTATTCCAGCCGCCTGTGCCTTGTTTTCTGGGGCTCTGACTGAATGGAAATGACACAACCTATTGTTTAAGGTTACACATCGAATGAGTCAGGATAGGTAAAAAGACAAAATGTCCTCACGTGAGGACTACAAAATGCAGCACTTCACTTCAACTACCATCAAATGTGGAGAAAAAGCTCATGTAATAATCTTCAGCACTGTAAGTAAACACTGAAACAGTTGAGGGAATAGTATTACTGATAGAAATTACTGCTGTCCTGTCTGATAGCCATAAACTAATGTCCTGGCGTCCACTGTTTATTCCCATTCTCACTGCTCTCTGACTCTGACCGTCAACATGCCACGGTGTACATTTCTTCCTAATCATTCCTTTCACTCTGTCGTGTACCTCTGTTCCCGCTGGTTCGCAGCAGTGTTCATACAGCCAGAGTGGCAGCAGTAACAGCTACGTGTACAGATGCTACTGAAACAGGGACTGCTGCTGCCACTCACATTAAATACTTACTCAGAAAAGCAGTTTGTTCCTCACGATGGAAGTAGGAAACAAAAGCGGTGGGAAGAATATAGAATCCAAGGTGAAAGTCCTGCTTTGCCTCCTGCTTTGCTTTCTTCAACTAGCCAAGACATTTTGCCTCTTGCGCTGTAGCGTAGAGCATCAGGAGAAAAACAAACCCAAAAAAGTCAACTTTATTTCACTCCTCTCATGCCTTTGTCCTCACCAGAACAACTTGATCGTGTGGAAGAGGGCATGAACAAGGTGAACGCAGACCTGAAGGAGGCCGAGAAAGATTTAAAAGATTTAGGACAATGCTGTGGTCTGATATGCCCATGTATTAAAAAGTAGGTACCGGCCAGGAGCTCCGTGCTCTTGCCTGTCCAGTGCTGGTGGTGGTGGTGGTGGTGGTGATGTCTGATGTCTCTCTTGTCACAGTCAATGTCTTTTTTTGTCTTTTCTCCTTTGTTTCCCCTCTCTACTCCCCGCCTCCACTTCCTCCCACTTGCAACTTCTTCCTCCTCTCTTCTCTTCTCATGTGCTTTCTATTGCTGGGAAAAATGACAATGTGTTGGTAATCAGAACAACTGGAGCGCATCGAGGAGGGGATGGACCAAATCAATAAGGACATGAAGGATGCAGAAAAGAATTTGAACAATCTAGGACAGTTCTGTGGTCTATGTTCATGTCCCTGTAACAAGTAGGTGCTGCCCGTGTCGCCTGACTGCATGTGTTTCAGTGCCTGCTTACCTGCCTCTCTATCCATCTGCCTGCTTCTGGTGTGTAGAGCATGGTGAACTGTGGTGTGAGCGGTCAGGCACATAGCCACAATAACACACTCTCAGAACAGGCACCAGCGCTGCATGCCGCGTGGATGTGTTTGCTCAAGTTAGGACTGTGTAAGATAGTGTGTGCATGCATGAACTACAGACATGTGCACAATAGGTCCAATGCCATGTTTTTCTTTTTTTGCTCTCCAGCCTCTGTGGCTGTTGCCACCCAAAGCCCTTCATTCCACATTGGATGAGAGATTCTTTTCCAGCAGGCATCAGCATCAGCAGGGATCTGGGCCACAGCAGCCTTCATCCCCCTTAATAGGGTGTTAAGCCACCCAAACTACCACAGCATGATGCATCGTGCTGAGTTCAAAGTTTAACCCAAGTAAAAAAACGATCTAGTCAAAAATTACAATTTTTTTTTGCATTAGTTAAAATTTACCTAATTTTAAAAGTATTTTATATGCAGTATTTTACTCCAGTCAGTCATTGGTCTTAGAGGTTCATCAATCACCATGCTATATTATTTTCTACAGTAATACACACCAAAACTAAAGTGGACAAATTACATGTTTTTACTAGACTATTCAATGGTCAAAATACTGTATTCATATCGCAGTTAAGCACAATATGAAAACACTCTGATGGTTTTAATCCTGTGGTAGCCAGAAGTCAGAATAGAGTCTAGTCTGATACACCCCGACCCCTGTCCACCACAACATTAAGACCACCAGGTGCCGTTTCCCCTGCTACTACTAGGCTACTGTAACATACTGACATGGGAGTGATGTCAGTCTTAATCTTAACTACAAGAAAGAAGATAACTGTTTACCAGTGTCAAACTGTTCCTTTAAGTGTTATTTTTCTGAAGTCTGGTGATTGGATATTTTCCTTAAATGTTCAGTATACTATTTATGCATTATATACATTGCAAGCAAGCAAGCTTTATTATATTTTAGTATAGTTGTTCTCCGTATTGCTTATGATCAATGTATACTGTATGTGAGGGGATGCAACTTATATTTAACACTACTACTACTCCTGTAACTTTAAATATACATGCAAAAACACATTTTAAAGAAATGAGAGTAAGTAAAAAACATTGCACCAACTGTGTTGTCTGAACCTGACATAACAGGTTATAACCAAAGATGCCTCAGCTGTCTCTTCCCTCTCCTCCCTCAGGGATGTCCTACTGTGCATAATAAAAATCATGCATGAGTTAGGCAAATGCGTTTTCTGAGCATTTTAACTTTTAATGTTAAAACACATGTATCCAAATTTGTGTTTTGAAAAATTTGAAATGGGATTTTTAACATTAGCTTTGCCAAACTCCTGTGTGATGTGTTCTTCCACAGCCAAACTATGGCCACTGAGTCATGTCTGTGCATACTATACTCTGGGACCAATACATGTACTGTAAACTCTCTCAGAGCTATAGAAAACACACGTGGCTTATGAGTCTAATAAGAAATAAATGACTATGTTGTTTTTTGGGTTGTGTTTGCAGCTTAGTCAGTCCTCTGTGATTCAGTCAGGCGATAATCTAATTAAAAAAATGTTGAGTATTTGTTTGGTGTTTAAGACACCACAAAGTCATGCATTGGTATATAATGGCTTTGTTTTCTTGAAGAAGTGAACATAAAAACCTTTCAATGTCACCTTGTAATAGTTAATTTTTCATAATACCTGCAGAGATCATTAGCAGATATTTTACCAACAGAAGATGCTTCTCCCCAAATCAAGTCTAAAGAGGATCTTGACAGTTGCGCCTGTTTTATTTGGATCACCGCAATCATTTTGTAGAAGCTGTGTTTTAAATAGTCACTATCTAGTTTTACTACTGGACCTTTTTAATGTGGGAAGGTTTAAGGGTTCACATCATTTGGTCCATTTTGAGTCTTCTTCCAGGTGTGGCCGTTCTGGGTCCAAATCTTGTCTATTCTATAGCTCTTTGGTCCTCCCAGTCATAAACCACTTGTTATGTAACCCTGTGGTTATGTCATGTGTTTCATCTTATCTAGACTCTTCCTTTGGAAGCCCTGGGTCAAATAGCATAAGGACAATAATTCTTGCTTGTTGTTAAACTGTCTGGAGCACCTGATGGCTCTGATTTACCATCCCAAGGCAACACTGTGACATGTAAAGGCTGTTTACTGGTCAGCAAAGCTCAAATTTAAAATAGCACCAACTTCCGTTGCTGTGTTGTCCTCGGTAGTGAATTAACTGTAAGGTAGTCCAAGCACAACAAAACAAATGTTAAGAATTGCACTTGCTTATTTGACTGTGTACAGTGTATGATCCCACAGATGTATCCATCCACATGAAATGAAGGGCTGATCACAGGATCACAGCTTTTTAAAAGTTGCATGCAGAATGATCATCAATCACTTTTTTTGGTTGTTGGTTTTTTTCATAATGGATTTAACCTTTTTTTTTAATGGACACAGTATGTATCTGATCCTGTTCCTCTACATGTTTCCCCTTCCTATGTCAAATGTGCACTGTGTTTCTGCCTCGCATGTCCTCTCACTCTGCATGTTTCTATGTGTGTGTTCATGTCTCCTCTGTCTCAAGTCTGATCACTATGTTCTGTGTTTGTGCTTTTTTGTACGTGCTTGTGGGAGAGGTTTTTCTGAGTCTTAATTACCTTCTAACACAAGCCACATGTGAGCTTACTGTCCTCCGATTCAATTGATCTGAATGTTAGATCAATTATTCACTAACAGGCTGCAAACGCATGTATGTAACTTCATCATACGTGGCTATTATGTCGCTTTTAGTGGGCACATTGGCTTGAAACTATAATAAGCAATGCATCTTATACACATTTTAATAGAGTGCTAGAAAATATGGATTTTCACAGACATGCATATACACACTCACACTCTTATTCACACACACACATACGCACACACAACCACATAATATTTCGTTTTGGCTACATTCACCATCAAATCACAAACAGGTGCATAGACATAGAAATACACACACACGCATCTACACACACAAGCACATTGGCCCTGACCAAAATGTGTGTGTGGTAGGATTAAGGGCGGGGGCCAGGCCTGGGGAGGGAACCAGGATGGAGTTGTGAACAGCCAGCCAGGTGCTCGAGTCGTGGACGAGCGTGAACAGATGGCCATCAGTGGGGGCTTCATCCGCAGGTATGTGTGTGTATTTGTTGGTTTACATGTGCCCCTCTGTGCGTGTCACTAATATATGGTCGTGTATGTGTGTATCTTACTAAGTGATACCGTTTATATTCATAACTACACAACTGTCATATCACGGAACAGATTACTTATTTAGTTTTAAATGTAACAATATAGGAAATTTGTCATTTTCATATGATTTTGCTCAGGAATCTATTTAAAACCTAATACATTGTGTCTCCTTGCACCGACATATACTGTATAAAGTATAAACTTTTGAGGCTTGTGCCTTGGAGGATGACTCAAAAGGTCAGAATAGTATCTCCGACATAATGTTTGGCCAATAATTAGTGTCACTTTATCCTTCTGTGTGCTCCAGGGTAACAAATGATGCTCGGGAGAATGAGATGGATGAGAATCTGGAGCAGGTGGGCGGCATCATTGGAAATCTGCGTCACATGGCCCTGGACATGGGCCAAGAGATCGACACCCAGAACCGCCAGATCGATAGGATCATGGAGAAGGTACTGTAGAATGAGCGCCGTACCAATGCCACCAAGCATACAAAATATCAGGGTATTTGAGTGAGTGTTAGTCATAAAGAATTGCATATCTTTGATGTAGCTGCACCCTCACTATTCTGAAATAATACTCTAAATATAGCCCTACAGAGTTTACATTAGGAAGTATGTGCTCCACAATATGGAACTTTATTCAAATCACTCAATAGTTAAGAAAATTGTAACTGATTTTCTAGACTGGTTTATGAAACAACCATTTTTGGACCTTTTTGTAGTAATACTCAGAGAATTATATATAGGAAAACAAGAAATGGACTAGACTTACATATTTCACTGACAAAAGTAATTTTCACAATATATAGCGAGAATTCTATGTAAATGTAAATGTAAAACTAGACAGTAAAGTAGCTAATGTACAGTGAATAACATTACAATACATGGATTACATTAATGGAACAGAGTGTTAATTGTGCAGTTTGTTCAGTACATGTGTATGTCTCTGCAAATGTGGCACATTCACATGCGTCAAATGTTGTTCACGTTTCCTGAACCAGCGGTTTTCTCTTTCAGGCCGATTCCAACAAGACCAGGATTGACGAGGCCAACCAACGCGCTACAAAGATGTTGGGCAGTGGCTAAACTGCAGCAAAAAGTGCTCTCATCCCACTTTAACCCCAGGCACCCTTTAAACAGCAAACTCCAACTAAACCAAACCCAGCCCCCACCAACACCCAGAAACCACTTTCAGGCGCTGCAAAATCATGCTTTTATTGTGATACTTGTAGACGTTTGCACACATGCACATATCACACTTTCCTTCATCCGCCTTCACCACCATTCTTTCCGTTACGTTTCCTTTCATCCATTCTTCCTTTTATTGTCAGTGGTGTTCTGTGCTGTTGCTCCTTTGATTTTGTTAATAAAATGTCCATTACATAACATCCGCTCAAACTCCCTCCACACTGTAAATAGTGCTTCTGAAATGGCTTCATTGTTTAGATCACTTGTCCTGTTCTCTTCATCATTCTTTTTTTAAACTCTGTGTATTATATAAACTGTATGTACACCCTGTTCCTCTTTCCATGTCAGTGCTCTAGTGTCGTCCATATAAGGCACACTGTGTATTTATCAGTAAAGATGTTGTGACGCTACTGTACATGATTAGGCGACAGTAATTTACCGTGAATATAGAGAACATTCTGCACTCACAGCTTGTAAACTAAAGACACAGAACAGCGTTATTTATTGTTGATGTGAACCGCTCGGATCCTATAAAAATAGTAGGACATAGATACGTGGTTAATAGCATTTGTAAGTAAGTATTTGTAAGTAAAAAATTGATTTTTAGTGCACCAGTCTTTTATCAACTTTATCGATGGAGAGGGAATAAAACAGTTTGTTGCCATAGATTGTATAGTAGATTTTCCTCAGGGAGCTAAATCCACCAATTCAAAAGCAAGGGTTGAATTTTCACAACAATCATCCAGAACATTATGACCACCTGGTGTTTTTTATGAGAAATATGAGCTCACTCTGTCAGATGGGCACTGACCGTCCCATAGGCAGGAAGCTGCCATGCATTCTTTGAAAACATGAAATCTTCCCCAACCACAAGCTTAAATCACCATGTGGTAGTAATGTTGTGCCTGATGGATAAATTGTAATTCACATTTGTATCAGGCTCCATGTTTGTGTTGCAATTGGATTTGTATCTGGTCTGAGCATTATTGATGGGGCTCATGTTTAACCATCTGGCAAATTAGCTGTTGCTTGACTCGGATAGCTAATAATGACAATGAAAGGAGCAGGTGGAGCTTTGCTAGAGGTCATAGTTCAACAGCCACCTATCCAAGTGGCAGAGTTACAGAGGGGCACATACTGGCTAAGACTGCTTTACCTAAGATTCAACCCTAGCAATACCAAGTAGCGCATTACATGTGTTATGCATGTCCATCTGCTGCAACAAGACAATGAATAATTCATTTATCTAGGCAAAAGTATCCAAAAATGGCAACTGCATGCTACATTTGTATGCTGCACAGAGGAAATGCCCAATTTTATCTGCAATAGTGCCACTCTTTTTGTTTTATGTCTCTATACCTTTCCAGACTCTGACCATTACTGTAATATAATATCTTGGGAAATGCCAATAAAACCATTATAACTGTAGAATTGAACTGTGGTTCCTTTTTTTTTTTTTGCAATTGCAAACAGAGATAATGTGGTAGGCGAAATGATGACAGCCATTTTATTAGCTACGAGCACCTAAACTAGCCAGTTGTGTTGACTATATGAAGTAACACTTCTAGATTATTAGCATTATCCAGATGTTTTATGATGCAGAATTTTACAGAGGAATTTTCCACATTTTTACCAAGGGCAATGAAAATTCCTTCTCTGATTGACAGATGACACAGGGGTTTATGACTGAGCTTTGAGAAAACCTCAAGCATTTTGCAATTGCAGTAATTTCATTCACCCTGTGTAAGATTATGCTAAATATATTGTCATTTGCTGTTTCACAGAGTGGACAGAAATCACAAGCTTAGACTAACTACAGGTTAAAGCTTTCAGAATTTTCAGCTGAATGAGCGAGTGTAGCAGGAATAGAAGAAAATATAAGGCAGCCAGGGAAAGAAAGAGATGGGTAGAGACAGGAGGAAAGATGTGGAGCAGCACATTACACTAATGGACATCTACTGCGGTGCCCTGGGCTTAGGGCGGATTAGAGTTTATCACGTCACTAAGAACACTAACACTCACACACGCACAAACTTGAATCAACAACAGATACACGACCAGCTAATCCACTATACCTTGGTTACATCCATTACGCTGCCCCTGTACACCCATGTTATGTGTATACATATACAGAAAAAAAAAATAAATGACTGAATGCTGTCCATATTCTTATAGAAGATGGAGTATATGATTAGTTGGTGTGGGTCATAATCCATCCATATATTAATATCACGCTTTTGGAAATTACATGTCTTAATTTCTCTGCTCATTACCTGCACTTATGCAAATATATTTGCTGCTGGAACAGTAAATAAAAAAAAAAATTTGTTCTTGAGCTTTGACTGTTGAAGAGCATAAACCTAGAGCTCCATCTGCTGGTATTATCTGTCTGTGCACTTGGTTACCCGGGCACTCACACAGCACATTGACAGACATCTTACATTCGTTTACTGATTATGAGGAGTACTACGCATCCTGTGTAAAGAGCTGTATAATTTATGTTTTCCTCTGGAAGAACTTTCTGAAATCTGATCAAATTAGCCCTGATCATGTGATCAAGATAAGGGGTTAACGAAAATGGATGGATGAATAGGTCTTGTCTGATTCGGCCAATTAAATTACAGGATTTCATTTTGACCATAAGTTATGTTAAGTTATCCGAAATTCTATACCTCATGTTGACTGACACAGAGCTGGTTAAAAAAAAAGTTGATTTCTGATCTTTTTTAATCAAATTTTAAAAATGTGATTGATATAATAATGTAATTATATTTTAAATTATCATCGTGTGTTTGCTTTGTGGTAAAAGTACGTAGGAAGCATTCGGCTATCTCCGTAAGTCACGTGACGCACATCGTGCATTTTCGCCTCCGTCCCGGTCTCCGTCTTTAGCATAGCACGGTTAGCGGCTCCACTGCGGTACCATGTTTCGAGCCGTGTTCGGACTGTCAGCCACTGGGGCTCGGAGTCTGCTCCGATCACGACCCTCGTACGCAGGTAGGACTGTCCGCTGCACAGCTGTGGGTGGATGAACGACTGTGCTCTCATGTGGGGTCGACAGCACCTTAGATCCAAGAAGAGGTGCCTAGCTTGACTGAGCTAGCTGCTGCCTGCAAAACTAGCCTAATGTGGGTGACATTGACTTATTGTCACTGGTAACGTCAGCGGACTTTGTGTGGATGAAGTATTTAATTTATTCATCTCAGCATTTCGTAATATTGAAACGAAGAGGCGCGAAATTACATTTAGCGTACAAGTCACGACCTTGTGATGACCCTAAGTTGGTTGAGGAGCGTCAGTGTTCGCAGATTATGCGCAGCTCATATCGAATCTGTGTGTTGTCTATATTAAAGACACTATGGAAGTTTAACACTGGAGGTATTTGATTTCTCACGTGCGTCCATGCTTTCTTTCTCCCAAACTGTCCTGACCTTCATCATTGGGTCATTATTCTTAAAGTTATTTGTCAATTTGTCTGTGCAGACCATCGTGCAATCAACGTTTGAACGTTTTTGAATTTTAAAGTTGTTGAATTGCATCATAAACGCCACATCACTCAGTGGCTTTAAAGAGACTGAAACCAACCTTGAGTCCTGAATTATGTTTATGCTTATGTAACGCATAAAACATGTGAGATATAATGAAACTGACACGTAAAATCTGGGAGGAAATGTTTGATTCAATAATTTTCAAATTCCTTGAAGCGCTGGCAGTTTGTTTACAATCAGACACACTTCTTGTTGCATATTTCGTATGCCTGTAATCTAATTCTGGGGCCAATTATGCAATGTGAAACTGCACTTAATGTTTTAGAATGTGATAAGGGTCTGAAAAAAGACTTATTACTTATATTATTATAAAAATAACATAAAAAGGTTTTCAGCCACAATGTCTTTACCACTTGAACACTGAACTGAAGAACTCTTGAGCTACTGTATGGTCTATGATATACTTCTATCAGATTTTCATGTTACTATAACTACTTGATTTTACCTTTTAGTCTGGTGAAAGTTTAAATTAGTTAAAACTTTTGTTATAAGGAAGGACATTTAATATCTGCTTTTTTATTTATAGATTGAAATGTATTTGTTGCAGGAAGTATCAAAAACTTAAGTAATTATTAAGTAATTATTCCTGGTCATATTTGTACATTTATTATTCTTGTTTGAGATATTTAATGTCTACATTAACCTTTACTGCCTGTTTTAAATTGTATTTTTATTTAGGAAAAGTTGTACTTCATAGACACATTGATATTTATAACCATAGTTTCATACTACTACTACTACTACTACTAATAAAGATTAGATTTATTAGATAAATATGTAATAAAGATGTCTCTGTTTCTCTGTCATAATTTTAGCTCCATTGGCTTCCAGATGTTACTCCCATGCCAAGGTGGAGACGGATGAAGAGTTTGATGCCCTTTGGGTCACTTACTTCAGTAAGCTTGACTTAGACGCCTGGGAGCTGAGGAAAGGTGACTATGTTCACAGTCAACATTCATAAGTTCTGTTTATCATTTCCATAGTTTCACCCGTATTATAGTTTCAGTTTAGGTTCATGTAATCATCATGATGAGAAAGTTTGTTTTAATTTTTATTATATTCCTGCTTCTGTCATGTAATGGGGCCTTTTTAAATGCTTTTGATCTATAGGAATGAACACCCTGATCGGGTATGATCTTGTACCTGAGGCTAAGATTTTGGATTCAGCGCTAAGAGCTTGTCGGAGACTGAATGACATGGCCAGTGCCATCCGCATTCTCGAAGCCGTCAAAGTGAGTGACAATCCCTTAATTTACAAAAAAAAAAATTGCTGACTTTTGAATATTTTCATAAATAAAATGGCCCTTACTTGATGATGACATGATGTTTCTGGTGTGCAGGACAAAGCAGGGCCCCACAAAGACATCTACCCCTACCTTATTCAAGAGCTGAAGCCCACCCTGACAGAACTTGGCATCTCAACACCAGAAGAGCTGGGCCTTGACAAGTTATAGACAACTAGCCTGCAGCTGAGAAGATATTTTGTTCCTCTTTCCTCAGGTCACTAGCTGTATAAGTAGAGGAGCTCTCCTAAGTCTCACCAGTGAAAAATGTCTGTCGTTAATTAAATAGAAGGTGTCCTGGTGTGTACAAAGTGATGGACTTAATAAAGAAATCAGTAATTGAAGAATGTGTCTTTTGTGGTAACTGGTCAAATCCATAAACTTGACATCACACTCAAATGTACATTAAGTAGCACCCCTACTGTTATTAACTGTAATTACTTGTTGTATGGGTCCTCTTTAATGTTTGTTTTTGTCGCTGTTATCTTATATATCCCACTTCTTTATTAACAGCACAGTCCAAATGTTTGTACGATGCAGACTGCTGTTGCTGGAGGTTCCAGTACAAAAACAGATCAGCAGGTAAAGGAGATCAAGGCAAGAATTAATAAGACAAGAGGGTCTGAAATGATATTAGAGGACAGAGAGACTAACAGGATGAACTAAATATCATTTTTTTACTCACCAAATATCTTTGTAAGTACAATATTGACCCCCCAAACACACATACACACACACACACACACACACACACACAAAGGTCTTTATTATGGTACCAGGAAACAGTAAAACCTGTACACTTGTGTTAAGAACTTAGATAAAGATGCACTTGAACACTTGAACACTTGATTTTTGTTTCAAATAAAGAAAGAAATAATAATAAAACATGTTATATTTATAAACGTGATTATAATGGGTAATGTGAGTGTTTTCTTTTATAGATGATTATCTGAATCTGATTTGAGCAGCCAAAGTGTTCTGATTCTGAACCTGGTCCTTGTCTAAAGTTGTTTTCAATTATGAATAAAATTCAGTGTCATCAAACTTGAAATAGGTTTCAGATAGTGTTGGGATTATTTGAAGGAGGTCCATTTACCGCTGATTACAAAAATATGGGCAAAATAATCGCTTTGTGTTGTAATTTGGAAATCCCTTAATTTTACACACATGCATGTTATACAGTAACAGCTGCACTGAGCGGGTGTGTTGAATAAGGAACGACATATAGAATAAAGCCAATCACAAACATTTAAATTTAATGCCATTTCAATTTAACGTTACCCCTGACTGTTTAATTGAAACTTACTTTGTACTTTAAGCCTGCATATGCTTTTTAAATTGATTTGCTAAAACCTTTGTATATAGTTTTTAAATATTCAAATCAATAAAATGCTCTATCACGCAAACAAACAAACAAAAAAAAACAGTTTTGGAATTTTGGAATTCTGTTCAAGATGTTCCTTTTATTTTGGAATCTTCGCCCGGAAGTAAACCTGTCAGTCGCTGTTAGCATAGCTGGCTAATACCTGGTCCCGAGGAAAACAAGTAAACCCGTCTCCGGTGGGACGCGCTACATCATGGCTGTGTTGTGGGATAAATTGTGACAACCGACGCCACGATGATGAACGACATCATAGAGGAACCAGAGAAAGACACGCTGCTGGAGGCGCCGCCAGAAGCGCAAGTTTTGTCGGTAATGTCAGGCAAAGCTAGTCCCGCTAACGCCAGACTGGAAGCAGAAACTGGGAGGCTAGCTAGCCTAGCCTGGGATTTATGCAGTTGTTAGGTGACACATGCTTATGGAAAAATCATCTAGACAGAAGGATTTGTGTTAGTACTAAGTTTGGTTGTGTATAGGTTCGAGAAAAGTGATTTTCTTTAAACTAAAAACAACTATAATTTATTAGCTCGACCCCTGATCGACTTCTGGCAACACTTCACTTGGAATACTGACATCAAACTTAAGTTAACTTACAATTGAAGCTATAAAATGAGTTACAAAGAAATACATAAAATAATTTGTTTAATCAAGATTGTGATACAACTCGTGGTAATTGAAAAACTCTTTAATAAAAGTTGTACTGTCTTGTTCAACCATTATGACATTTCTTATATATATTACTCAAATGAAGTTAACACATTATTATTTTGTGCTTCGCTTGACTTTCATATGTAAATGTGAGATATTGATCTTTATTTCCTTTCTGTTACCACAGGGTCCCAGTGGTGGCACAAGACCTAAGACGGCTGATGGAACCATCAGGCCAGTGGAGAAAAGAGGACCTTACATCATGTCCAGAGCTCCAGCCATCCACCTCAAATTACGTAAGCATCTTCTTCACTCATCATAACTAGTGACACAAGTTATGATTATAATTGCCTGTGGGTCTGATGTTCTTACATAATTGTTGTTTTTATGAGTTCAGCTGTTGATCATACTGCTACACACAGCATAAATGGGACAGTTAGCGTTGGTTTGTGCAGCCAGCCAGGGTCAAACAGCACTGACCGACTATCGCAAAGAATTTGTCTGTAGGAATGCAGCCTGTGCTCTTTTTATAATGACAATCACTGTCTGCTTCTACTGTATATGACATTGAAGGTCCTGATATTTTCGTGATATGCAGAACTTGATGCTTACTTTAACTATAAGCAGTTAAGTTCTCTGCAGCAAAAATATATGAAGGACTGAATAACTGGCTATTCTGATATAACAATTCACATGGCACTTACAAAACTGAGAGTGAGAAGTGGTCATGTTCAGTTTTGTTTATGGGAAGCCACCACAGTGTGTGTCACACTGCCACATGACCTATTTCACAAAACCCTTTTGATGCTTTTGGAAAGCAGTGAATAGGAAAGAGAAAATAAACAAGTTGTTGTCAGAACTGAATTTCCACCTCTGCTTTCTTGACATACTGTTGACTTTTGGTGTCTAATTTCGTACAAATGTCTGAGAGAACTACAATATGAGTATAGTCTAGGTATTATTACGATACATCGTCAGATGAGATTGTTGGTTTGTTTTAAAAATAAAAGCTGTGTGCAGTATTTTAAATAAATATTTTTATAGAATGATTGAGGCGGGAGTCATAAATTGGGCAATTACAAATGAATCGGTAAAACATTGAAACGGGTAATCCTTATGAATGATTGCCCCATTCTGTTCTCAAGATAAGCGCAAAAAATCTTTCTTGTTTTTAACTTGCAAAGAAAAACATAGGGAGATGGTAAGGAAAGCGCTGAAGAAGAAGGCACTCTCACCAGGTCTGCCAGTGATGCATCAGCCCAGACAAGGAGGGAAGAGGTAAGGAGAGGAAACATGACCAGAAAAGGGGAAGCTGCTTTTTATGATATCAGCACAATGGTGGAGAGGAAAGCTTTATTTAGAGCATTTTTGTTTTTACTGTTACTCCTTTTAGGACAGTGAAGTATAACAAGGGCTATGCTGCTTTGAGTCAGCATGCTGAAGACCCTTTGGTTGCACTGGAGTCAGACAGGTAAATTTACAACAGGTGTACAAAGCATTGTCCCATCCATTTGGGATTATTGTAATGTGTTTTTGTAAAAGTGCAGTGCACATATACAATAGCACAAAATGTTTCATTTCTGCATCCACGAAATGAAACTGGGAACACACTCTGTAACGAGTAATATATGTGTAACCTACTTGTATTCACAGTGACGAGGAGATCGATTTTGAGCATTATTCCTCAGGATACTCTTCAGCTGAGGTGAGTGGTCTCCCACTTCATATATAACGGACTATTGCTGACATGGTATGCAAACTTTTGTTTTCTGGACATCCATATATAGTACTGTACAAACGTCGACAGCACTAAAATTACCCTGAGGATACCCGTCTGCTCCCTCTTCCAAAACACAACAACATAGAGTGTTCAAGTGGACATTAGTAATCGGGTTAGAGTCAGCTTTCTCAGGAAAGCTGGTTTCCTAAGTGTCATGTATTGAGAAAACATGGTTTCTGAAATTGAGGTAGGGGATTAGGGAACCTGGTTTCCTGAGGTAGATTTCTATCAGAGAATGCAGATTACTGTTCCATGTACACATGAACCGCGTTTCTAATCCGCTTTCTACAACTGCGCATGTGCGTAACAACAGGCAGTAAACTTGCACACAGCTGAGTGAAAGGATGAATGAACGGGGAGATTGTTAACGGGGTGATGCCAAAGTCTGCCTAAGGTCAGAAAATATTTTAATTTACACAAAGTGTGAAGTTTCGTAGAAGTCAAAATAGGACACTTTCCCTGTGGATTTGTAAAACTCAGGCTGGATCAGCTGCATGATTTTTTCCCCCTGTCTCTCCCCTTGTGCTGAGACAGAGAGAGAGAGGGAGAAAAGGCAGGAAGCAGCGTTTTCCATCATTATACAGTAAAAAATTTGCAGAGGAGGTGGGGAAACCAGGTTACTCTTCTGCTGCATGTATAATCGGGTTTGTCATAACCAAGTATCTTAAGTGCATTTAAACATAGTTTCCTGATTACCTGAGAAAGCTGGTTTCTCTCAGTAATGTCCATGTAAATGCACTCATAGATTTTTGTGTTGTGATTTCAGTCTTAGTTTATTAGCTGTTACACCCTAACTAAAAATGCTTCTTTATGATTCTGGTGTGCATCTGTGGTTGTTGTAATCTGTGTAATTATCAGTATATTCATTAAATGTTTAGAGTTGGGGCCAGAATTTGTCTTTCTGTGCACTCTTTCAAACATATTGTGGAAACAGCAGAAACTTAATACCATGAGTGAATGAAAGAGCAAAGGATTCCGGACTAACGACCTAACTTAAGCCCAAACATTTCATATCCATCCAAAGAAATTTTTTTCACTGCTTGCCTATAAGTAACTACAAATATAAATTTGGTTCTTAACAGAGCAACATACAGAAGAAGAACAACCACCTTTATTCGTCACTTCGAGCACATATACATTTGCACATACAAGTTACAGTGAAATTTGACCTCTGCATTTAATCCATCCCTCTGGGGGGAGCAGTGGGCTGCCACAGCTGGTGCCCGGGGATCTAGCGCTGGGTGTCTTGCTCAGGGACACACCTGTTGGGTAGGATTGGGATTACAGGTAAGCTGGGATCCCACACCGGGCTACCAGGCCACGTGGAGTATTGAAATGTCACTGTTAACACCAGGTTTAGTCACATTACTCTGTGACTCATTGCGCTGTGGATGTGAGTTTTTGCTCTTTTTGCTCTGATTTGCTCTCTAGGTCCATCCGGATTTAAGCAGGCAGCTGCTCCAGGATGGCTACCGTCTGGATGAGGTCCCAGATGACGAGGACCTGGACCTAATTCCACCCAAAGCCATGGGCTCTTCTATGTGCTGTTGCTCTGAAGCACTGTCCTGCTCCATGCAGTGATGCTGGTGCTGTAACTGGAACTTTGGAAAGGCTTTGCTCCAGTTCTAGCCTCTGACCTAAGTCATGGATGCTAAAGGCCTTCTCTATAACCCAGTAGCACTGCTGGGCTGCTGGACTTTCTAAAGCCAAGTTCATGGAAGACTCGGCATGTGCAACAGGTTTGATCAACCCGCAAGAAAACACAGATAGACATAAGAACAAGCCTTATCCACTGTGACCCCAAAGCTTGACCTATTTTTTTACTTTCCTTTTTATAGAATTACCATGAAATGCTAACTACACCACTGCTTGGAAGAGAGTGGCAAAGTAATTCTTCATTTGAAAAATCTTTTTGTTAACCCAGTGGAGCACTGGTTAATGTCATATCCCCTCCAGTGAGCAGGTCTGCAGCCCCCTACCCCCATTGTTGAATTTAATATTTTAGTTATTAACTACATTAAGGCATCTCGCTTAACAACTAACATTCCCTGAGCACTGTTGCATTAACTGACTGTTTTGTTTATTTTTCCTTCACAAATAATATTTCAGCTTCATTCCACAGTTACATGACGTGTTTCAACAAAAGCAACAACTACAATCTATTTTTGAACACGAACAGAGCACTGACCTAAAATTGAATCTGTAGTGTTAGAATGAAACCACCTGACTTTTTTTATGGCTTATGTATAATGGTAATTATTTTTTCAGCCAGTGTTGCTATCTGAAAGCCCTGTGAGGAAGTGTAGAACATAAGCCCAAGGCAGGGTTATTTTCTACTGATTTCATACTTTTTTGTTTTGTGTGTGAGAATACAATAAACTAAAGTTTACAAGTTGTTACTGAGCAAAAGGCTACACACCAATGAGAATTAACTCATCTGCTGCCTACATAAGATACACATGGAGCGGAAAACAACGTTTGCAGTTCAAAATCCACATACACAAGGTTACACTACTGGGACACAAAATGTAAGCAGAGAAGTTACTGAAGTGCTTTGAATAGATTTGACTTTACATTCTAATTGTGAAAGCAAAATACATCTGAGTAGAGTTAATGTGGTTAGATTTGTATATTTTTAGCTTTTCCATTTTTTTTTTTTTTATTATATTGAAAACAAATTGGGGTAGATTTCCAAGTCTCTTTTTCTGGCCACTTTACATGTTTTATTTTGGATTAGAAGCTTATGCAGAATCTGAAATTGGTCAGAATGCATGTGGTGAGCAAATTGGAGTTATTTTATTCATTTATTCGTTATATGTTTGCTGGCAACACTAAAATAGTTGTTACAGGTTAAAAAAAGTAAAATTTCCACCATATTTAGAGTTTTTTGTTAGGTTTTTGAGATGCTGAAACATATTTATATACGTCAATTAATATTCTGTTTATTTCCTGTTGTAATGTATCTCTTCAGGTTTTCTGCACAGTGGACACACCAGTGTGCTTTCACATGTTCACTCATGTTACTGTCAATGTTATGTTTTACTGCTAAGTGAAATTTTGTGCATTAACAAAAATGTTGTTTATCAGAGCAAGTGACAGTAATCACTTAACTCTAGATATTTTGTGTATCTGTGCAACTAGACAGTAATTTGCCTTTTGTAAGACAGAAAGTTTGAAAAGTGCACAGTTTGTGTGCATAGAGGTTTATGTCAGGCTGTCAGGAGTCAGTTTGTTGCTGCTGTTTTACTTAGCTGCAGGCCACACTTGTTTCTTATTCTGAGTCATATAAGTACATGGTATAGGAGGCCACCATACAGAAAACAAGGACTGGAAAGAGTATGACTTTAAATGTTGGGATCAATTCACTAATTTAGAAGCAGACAATGTGACAAAAACACTAGGAGTTGAAAAAGTTACAGTAAATTGTTAAGAGGAGTATCGTATACTATCTTCTCCCAGCACTCCACAGTTGTATCCTGCGAGATTTAGGAGCTGATTCCACTCTTAGACTAAGTGTGAGTCATTTGATACAACTGTGAGCTATGTGCTTCAAATGTAACAGCAGAATTACAGTGTATTGACCCTGGCTGATGATTTTATGTTCTAAATATTGCACTTCACACCAGTGGTCAGTAGCAAGTACATTTGACTCACCTGTACTATGCAACTATTGGGAAAGTCTGCTTCTTATACAGCATTGTGACAATATAGTGTTATTGAGTGCTAAATAAAATCACTTGTTTTGATGTAAATGTGATCTTTTTTTGTATGCTATAGTTTGTTTGACATGATTAAATGAAACTCAGATATTTGCATTCTTTTGTATGAGTGTTAAACATAATTGTTTTCTGTAATGCCTGTGTACAGAGGTAGTGTGTGACTGGAACTTATCCAACGCAGAAATAAGAGTTTTTTTTACACCAATAAGCCGCAGCATTAACACTGTCGGCTGTCATAATGTCATGGAGGACAAGGGTCGGCAAGGCCACTCTGCAGTCTGTGGCTACAAAGTCCCACACACAGCGAAATGTGAAACGCTGCGTGCAGAGGTGCTAGAAGCACAAAAACTTAATGCTCGAGTAAAAGTGCAAGTATTGGCCACTACAAGTGGCACCTTACATATTTTACTCAAGGACAAGAGTACTCAACTAAGAAAACAAAGTATTTTAAGCAATACTGAGACAGTACAGTACTACCACTACTTCTCTTTCGGCTTTTCCCATGAGGGTTGCCACAGCGAATCATCCTTTTCCACCTCACTCTATCCTGGGCATTGTCCAACTGAGACAATACAGTAATGAATTAAAAAAGCATTTAGTACTTCATAATACTTTTATATAAAAAAAAACATTTTGTTTAAAACAATGTTTTGTCTTATGCTGTAAAGGCCCTTTTCACATTTTGAACACTGCAGCTGTTACCACAAGGTGGAGACGTGGAGCCATGCTGCAATTTCAATCCAGCGCTCACTGGACTTTATTATTGTTAGGCACCTTTCTATGAAGTTTTCTTATATAATATCACCGTTAGCATTTATGACAACAAATGTAGCACCATGTGGTGTGAAGATGCTACATGACATTTCCATGGAATGTACCATTCAAAGAAAGGGTGTGACATTTAAACAGGCCGTCATTCTTAGTGAGACTAATCTCTAAAGGTAAAATGAGCCATTGACAAACCTGCAGCTTTCTTGCTACAATGTATTAAAACGTTTTAATATGCAGTTTGCCATCTTTTATTAGGATTATGTGGACTTTATATTTAAAGCCTCCCGCAGCTATTACCTGTTGACCTTTGCGCATATATAAAGATGACACCGTGTGTAGGAATAAAGCGCTGAGCCAAATACAGGTAGAACTGCTCGAGCGGCGCGTCCCGGAGCTGGAGGAGAGGGGCGGTGAGACTTGTTGCTGTGGCTGGGCGGGTCTACGGGCCAGTCAGTCAGTCAGTCAGTCAGTCGTGTGCGCTACGCTGGGGGTGTCAATCGAAGGGGAGAAAAAAAAAAAGAAAGACCGACTGAAGGGAGTTACCTCAGCGCTCTCCGAGAGAGGAGATCGGGCCGCTTTCCAGTGTGTTTACAAGTGTTTGAACGAGTGCCAGAAAACGAGGGAAGAAGCCGGAGAAAAGCCAAGGACGGAAGGAAGGAGGGATGGTGGACAACTCAGGCAGCAGCAAGGCGCAGATGGTGAGTCGCGGAGTCGGTCGTCGACGAGCTGAAAGAGACGGAGTTTGTCCGCGCGTTGTGCACGGGAACGAGCAGCCGTGGCGCTGCGTTTTCCTAAAGGGAAAAAATACCGAAAAACCGACTCGGAGCTAATTGGACCTGACGGTGGGATTAACGTGACTTACCGTGAATTAACAAACGATATTTCGTCTCAAAACGCGTTCGTGTTAAGCCAGATTAGCAGGCTGATGTTGCTCGTTTTGTAACGTTAAAGTAACTTATCGCGTAACTTCCAACGCACCTCACGTTATCCGCGGATCTAGTGTCGGCTAACGGTAATTAAAATGCGGAAAAGGTGCAAAGTTCTGGCTCAGTTCGGCTCTGTTCTTCAGTTCTGTTTTTTTTAGCATGTGATTTAGTTCGGGTTCACCGACGGTTTTTACGTAAGAGGTAATTTGCATTCTTAGGCTGACCAGAGGTGAGTTTCGCCTCAATTTAATTTGATTAATGCCGGAGTTAATGACCTAAGACTCACCAAAACAAAGAAGTTGATATTATTTTCCTACGTTGGTTCAATGAATGTGTTCAGACGATTTCACGCAATGAGAAACTACTGTACTGCCCTTGGAAGAACACTTTCCCTAAAGTGCAATTATAGCTTAACATTTTCGCTTTCTATCTTCTGGCATTCCTTAAAAATTGTTACTTACAGTTTTTTGTGTGTGCTTTCATGGTAACTTTAAAATTGATCTTCATTTGTTGTACAAAATTTGCTGCGTTTCTGTGTTTGCTTCTACCTATGAGGTTTGTTAAGCGTGATATCCTGAACTACCAAAAACCATACATAAGTATTTTCTCTGACTATATCAAACTGTTTTTAAATTGCTGTAATGCTGCAGACTTTTCGAGAGTCACTCACTGAGATCTAAGGGCCCCTGGTTTAAAAATGGCTGAGGTGAAAGAGGGAAGGAGTTGGTAGGGTTTTACTCTTTACTACTACTTGAACCTGGTGAATAGGATGTGGTTGAATTTTCCAAATTTCATTGAGATTTCATGTTTAAAATCATGCTTCCTTGTTTCTGTTTTAATCCGTTTGTGTGTGCATGTGCCTTACAAGAGTCTCAATTCATCCTCTGTAATGAGATAAAGGGGTTTATATGTCCATTGTTGATCAGCAACTACTGTTTCTACTCCCACAGCCCAGCATGTCTCAGGATCCTGGTGTGGCCTTTCCTCAGAGCACCTCAACAGGGGGGATGAAGTTGGAGGCTGTGATGGAGCAGCTTCAACGTCAGCAGCAGGCCCGACTGGAAATGGAGCGCAAGGAGAGGAAGCTGCGAGAGGCCCACATCATGTATGCTCAGCAGGTTGCTGCCCAGCAGGCCATTCTAGCAGCTGCAAGGGTTTCTGGGGCCGGCTTCATGGGCAAGGGCCTGGCTGGAGGCATTCCGAGCGCCGTCTTGCCTCCCCGTGTTTCCAATCAGAGCAGTGTGGACTCAGAAAGAGAAGACGATGATGACAGAGGCCGAGATTCGGGGGATGGGGATGATGACAATGAGATGATGGAGGGAGATGAAGGCAGTGATGAGGATGAAGGTAGTGCAAGTGGTCTGGAGTTCCTCCGCAAGCAGACCCTTGCTTTACAGCAGAGTGCCTCACGCATCCCAGCCCGACAGTTTGGCAGTTACTCTGCTTCAGCTCCCCAGAGGGCTGCATCACCACCTATCAGAGTCAAGCAGGAACCCGACGAGGGCTTGTCTCCAGCGGGGCCTCACTCTGCGAACTCCCTAACGGACAGGCTGAAGTGGGGCTTTGATGATCACTTTAGACAGGTTAGTGACATGCCATTTCTGCTGTATGCTTGATTTGTGTTTTGTTTTTGTTGTATCTTCTAAGCACTGCTGTCCAGCCTTCTTCTATTTGTAAAAATCTAGGATTACCCCATTTACAAAGTTTTTCTGAACTGTACCTTTCAAAAAATAATCAGTGTCTATTCCTTTCTTTCCTTAAATTTAGAGAGGTTAAAATGCTGTTTATTGTGACCCACAAAAATAAGGTCTTGCGATGTTCACCGCTCTGCTATTGAATATTTCGGTTTCTCGGTCCTCCCTACCACTTCTTAAGTATCTTGAATGTGGGATAAAATTCTAAAAATGTATCTTACACACACCCTACACACCCTACACACTTAAAATCTGTGTGTAGGGCCGACAATCACATAGCTTTTGTGGTTAAAAATCACCCTATTTGAGTAATGGCAGAGGGCCAGACTGAGGCGCAGTGTATTCGCTCTCATTAGCTTTTCCCCTCTGCGCTCACGTTCTGTGTATGTGTGTCTCTCTTACTCATTCTCTGTCCCTCTTGGCACTTTGCTTTGGCTCTGGTTTGGCTCTGATCCAGGCAGCGGAGTCAGCCAGGGTAGAGCTGCTGCTGTGAGGCTGTGGGTGGTTGACCGGGTCACCACAAAGACTTTGGATGGGTGGGAAGGTTGGATGTAGTACACAGTAGCAACCCGTCACTCCCCACCCCACCCTAAGAGTTTCGGCTGTGTGCCAAGTACACTTTCTCTGAAAGGTAAATATTGCCTCAACACAGTTGTTACAGAAAGCTGGAATGTCTACTGGGAACCAAGCCGAGCAACATGTGGGTTAGCATCATAGCTTCAGACATGGCAGGTTAAAGAGAGCTCAGCAGCCTGTAGGGGATATAAAAAAGTTGCACAAGAGTGGGCGATGTCAGAGGACAAATGTGTGCTTGATCAGCATGCGTAAGGTGCTGAATCATCACGTGTCTGAATTTACTTACTTTCTGCTTGGTGCTTCCCCAGACCACATTTTCATACTTGACTTTAGAGCATAAACACTTTAGTTTAGCTTTATTATTACAATTTAATAACAACTACTTTCACTAAGTTTGTGAAAACATCCCTTCATAGATAGTAAATATGTAATATTCTACATGATTGGCCTAATTCATCACTAGCGTCATTGAAAATCAATAATGAATTAATTATAAACATTTTATGAAACTGTAAATGATTACCAAGTTACTTAAATTGTAAATGAAATCCCATAAAAAATGTGTTTTTATTTAAAAAACGGAGCCTGTTAAAAAGACTGTAAGTATTGAGCTGCACAATTTCTAGCTTCATTAGAGGACACACACTAAATCCGGCTAATCATGTTTAACATATGTACGTATTTAAAGAAAGCCTGAACAATATTTAATTCCTCAAAATGTTCTAGTGTTCAACAGGATAACCTTTATCCTGACTGAATAGACATGAAACAGGTTACCCAAGTCTCCCCACAGTGGACACCGGTTATACTGGTTTTATATAAGATAATATGCTTATCTAATCAGTGGTGGGAGTGACTTATGTGTTGTGTAGTGAAGCTAACATTAGTCCAGCTGTATCAGACACACCTGCACAGCAGAGGCTCTCCCACCAGGAATCCACACATAGTATCGTAACAACTTCCAGTCGCAATGACGTTTCTCCGCTTGTAAAAGGCTAAAAATCTGTCAGTACTCTTAAAGCTAGTGGGTGTCACTTGCACAGTGGCCTTTTGTTTTGATTGTGGTAAAAATGTGTGTAGTTAGCTTATGGTTTTTTTTCCACTCCATTGCCACCATAGCTACATTATTGCTAGAGTCTCGTCTCTTGATCTGCGTAAACTGCACAAACTAAACTGTACAGCTGCAACCTACATCAACACAACTGCCATTGTAACACCCATTTTTACGATGGATGGAAATAAGGTGCTCTTGTTTTTATTACCTGTGTTTTCCTCACAAGAAACCAGCAAACACGTGTACATTTCATATCTCGCAGTAACCACACCACATGGCTCTACCTACAGCAAGTCCTACAACAAACAGCAGTATATTTTATATGCATGTACTTATTGTATATAAACATATTGTATCTATAAAATATAGATAAAATATTATATATTATAATCAATTGTATTATTAATGGTAATGTATAAATTAGTCCTTGATATTCTTAATAATAACAATGTAGGGAATTAGGTTTTGCAGCATAATTTGGACGGGTTATTTTATACAGAAATATCAGAAAGGGTGTAGTACCAGTATTGTATGAGGTAGCTTTGTCAGAACAGAAGATCACAGTAGCACAGTTGTAGCTGACCAGTGCCCTATCATGGTCCTGTGTCTTTTATTAGGAGAGGCTGGCTGAGCCTGGGGGTTGGGGGAGGCATTATGGGACAAGAATTGGTCTGGCCTTTTTTTGTTTCCTCTCTTTTATCTTTCCTGTCATTATGTCAGCTCTGCAGTATTTAATGACGGCTCATCTCTTCAGGCAGTTTCAGGTTGCACCACGGTAGGGGGAGGGGGACAGTGAACGCAAAGGAACATTTTTTTTTTTTTATGTCATTGTCTTCCAGTGGCCAGAGACAAGCTTGGCAGATGCCACAAATACTGAAACCCTGTAATAATGGGGGCTGCACATTTATTATGTTTTAAAAGCATTAAGAGAGGGGTGGGGGTGAAATGACTGGCTATAGACAAATGTAAAGCAATTTACATTTTATGTAGCAAGTCATGCTGGTTGGAGGCTTTATCCAAAGTACCCTGTGTTTATTTGCTCAGACACTCCCATGCCATTGAGTTTTTGTTTAAAGGCATTGCCTTTTGATTTTATCTAAAGCAACAACAGAGGCGCAGACGCAATACTAATTCTTTTGCCTGTAAACAGTTTAAATAATTAAGATTGAATATTGTGATGCCTCATAGCTCCTAGACAATGGATGGAACTTGTACATGTGTACACGTAACATGTTTAAGATACAACAATCACTAACCAGCGATGAGCACTGTGGTAACCATGAGACACCCTATTTTATGTAGTTTCCCTCATAATCCAGAAGCAGCACTTGACTGACAACCATTTGGTCAGGTGGCCTTGTGGTCCTGAAATCATACAAAGTGTTTTGTATGAGTGGAGGTAAATGCCTAAACAGGTCAGATGATAGTTGATAGACATGGGTTGGCAGAGTTTTCATGTCAGTGACGAATGTGTCTTGACCTCAGCCCTGTCCTAAACAGCAGAGTAAATAATTGTCAAACAAGGGGACAGACAAAGCCACTGCATGTACAGAGAGCTAGGGTGGGCAACTGGCTAGTTTCAGCACTCTGACCTACACTGCACTGTGACAGGGGCTGAATGACCCTTGTACTCCATGGGTTTCCATGACTAACTGGGCATCTGTTACTGTCAAGCCCTTCCATCACTTGTAGCTCTTGAACCAGGTTCTGTTGCTCAGGGAGAAGCAGGCTGGAGCCTGTGTGTTGAACCAGTGCTGTTGCATAATTTAGCTGTTGTCCCAGCAACACATCAGCCAGGAAGTGAGGAGCGGTATGGCTACAGTGCACAGATCAATAAGGCTGTTGTGTGAGCTTTTAGAGCCAGTAATATTTGGCCTCGTTTAAATGTAAATTATGATAAATGAGGAAGATATTGTAATTTACGGAGAGATTCAGAAACCCAGCTTTACATTGTTGTTTGAATGGCTGCTTGATGTACGAGAAATCTACAACAATATCACCATATCTCTTTTTAGTGTTGTTGTGGGAGGCAAAAACCTCCACTGCCATGTGTGGGGTAGTTTACACCAATGTGACTTTGTTTGTGCTCTCTAAGTGTTACTTTGGTGTCTCACACGCCATAACTGTCAGTGGATTTTAAATGGTGTACTTAGTATTATTGTCTTTACTGGACTTCCTGTTATGCTGATGTAATAAGTCTGGAATTACAACCTGACCCCCGATTTGTACAACACTGCCTGCAAATGGAGTTCATTCAGATGAGAAATAATGAGGAAGCCTGAGGTCTAAAACACACTGCAGCGCTTGTGTAGAACAAGAAGTGTGACAGTGTTGTGTGAAGCCCATTTTGTCCCGGCCATGCTCGAGCTAAACTATACGGGTATTAAAAATCCCGGCTCCAGCTTTTCAGATGTTACTTTACAATAAATACATTGTTTTGCAAGTTAATTGACTAATAATGAAAGAAATGTTAGAATAAAGGGCAAACTGATTGCAAAGGGCAAACTTCCATTTTTTTAGGATTCTTAAACGATATGACGAAAATTGCATTTATACAATAACTATCTACCCTCTAAAATGAATCAATTATGAATCATCATAAATGTGTGATCAAAAATTTAAACAAAACCATAATGAATTCTTTAATGTCTCTGGGTTTTTGTTTTTTTGTTTTTTGTTATTTCTGATCCTTTTGTGAATATGGATCTCTTTAATAATTCATCCGGTTCTTTGTCATCTTGCTGACTTCAAGACTACAAAATTATATTACTATTGACATTTGTGATGAATGGCCATTGCACAAAATGGTTAACTTTATTTCAGAGTGTGGACTTTCAGTTACAATACTGATTTTTAGTTCAGGTTAGGCTGGTTAAAGGAGCCAGATTTTCACTTAATTTTCAACTCATTGATGGCAAAATTTCAACATTTTGACCTATCCTCTCTTTCTCAATTCCTGTTTTCAAGTCTTATATTTGTGAACAACTTCTTAAAGGATGGCATGTGTGAATGTAAATGATGGTAGTCCAGCATTTTAACGCACGGAGGTGAGAAGTAGTGTTTATACCTTCATTTCAATGTTGTATTGCTCTGGGATCATTCAGTTTATGTTTGTAGTTCAGTGAGGCGTGAAACTTGATTTGCCTCATTAATAGAAGACCTTGGCCTGTTTAGGGTTTGTGCACATGAATAGGCTTTTAGTGTACCTTTTTAATTACATTTTTCTGATTCTAATCTGGCTTTAAAGTAATGGTTATGGAAACAACTAAAACCCCATTTGGACACGTGTGTGTTTCTGCTACTATTCATTCATTCATTCATGACTTCACCATTAAGATGGTATTTTTAGCACTCACTTTAACTTGCTTAACTGAAATTATTACTATTCTTAGAGGTTTTTGTTTTCTCACTGTGGTTGGTTGTATAAAATGTATAAAACAACCCAAAAACATCTCTGTGGATAGGAAATATTTTACATGCAAATGAAAGTTTCCGATTTTTCTGAATTGGCATGAAAACATTCTGGCACTAAACAGACTTCAGTTTATGCTGACCTGCTCATAACATCTAAGTGCTGTTAGTCGCCCTACCCAGAAATAGAGGTATTGAATTTAGTAAGGAGATGAAGGGGAGGGCAGAAGGGGATGCTGTAGGAGAGTGGTCTGGCTCAACACTACCCCACCCAGAGGAAACATTCCAGACGGTATTAAAGAGTTAACTCTTCAAACAGTGAACATTCCCACCGGGGGCTCCAAACAAGAGATTTGGGGGGGGGGGTTGATGGTTGTAGGTGGGTGCAAGTCCATGTTGTTGTCAGGACCCTGATTGGTGATCTTTCAATTCATTTTACTCAGCGTTGCAGGGGCTGTAAAAGAAAAGCCAAAGGGCCTGAATGGGAGGAGCTGAATGAGAGTGGTGTAGGCAAAGACACTTTTTTTGTGTTTGAGTCCCAAAGGGAACATTTGCTGTCGGGAGGACGCCTCTCCTTGTGGCTTCCGTCCTCTCACATCATTGCCCGAGCAGACATAATGCTGACCGGCACTGTGGTCTGTAGTGACCATTCTGTCATTTGATATCCTGTTTTATCATTTCACAAAATGCAAATACATTTCTGACACAGCTGATAGTTCATCAAGTCTGTACCTCACCAGGAGAGATGAATAATGCAGCATTAGTGATTTTGAAATGCTGATTTCCTCTGCGGTTTTATTATCAATGCGCTCTAGTGATTTGCATTGTCAGCAGATTTGCACCCCTTTAAACCTGAGATTGAAATCTTGCTCTTGGGTCCCACATGTACGAGTCCTTTTAACAGACTTCTCTACATATCTGTTTTGCTCCCCAACAGACCTCTTTAGTTTTGCTTTGCCAAAGGTACCTGTTGAAGTCACAAGGCCTCCCTGGCCTTTGTATGAGAGGTCTCTGCCTCAGGCTGCATTCACACAGAAATTTGCGCGGCATTAAAACAACACAATGGGGTTGCGTAGGTGGGGCAAGTTGTTTCACGTACCGGTAAGGCAAAGAAATACAATCTGGGAAGTCCAGTTGGACGTACGGAATTATGTGTTTAAATGTTTATTTGATGCCAAAACACAACACAGTGGTTTCTAGCACTGAAATTTTATAACCTTGGAAAGTTGTCATGGTGGCAACGGTTTAATGTTTGGTCTTGACTATCTTGATGCAGACAGCAGAAATAATTTGTTCCTATTACAAATTAACGCACCGGGACAGCGTGAATATGTATGTGATAGGCGTACACAGCAACTTGTAGGAAGTCATGTTGTGTTGCAGAAAACGTTGATGTGTATTCTACAATTTTTACTTGTGTTGGTTTAGATGAACCTCCACTTCTGCTCTTCCTTTTGATTTCTGCACTTCCTCTATTTAAGCACACCAGAATGGTTGTCATGTAGTAAAAGTCTGAGTGAAAACAGCCTTACAGCTGAAGTAATTGCTTCAACGTCATGCAAATGTCTTTTTCTCTCCATTTAATTACATTGAAAGGCAAAGGTTTTCACATTTAAATGCAAATGGGGCTTGTACATTAGAGTTGTCACACTTTTTTCCCCAAATCGACCCCGGAGGGTTGACTTTCTTTCTTCTAATGGAAACTAAGCTACTGATGCCTGCTGTAATTTGATCAGTTAGTAGTGAAACCACAAGCCCCCCTCCCTACAACATTGCTGGCTCCATTCGTCCTTTACAACCACTCCCAGGCAGCATATCTCAACACCTGCTCTTTAATGAAGGCAAACAGAGTAAACGGAATAGCCAAATGAAACAAAGACATCCACCAACGCCTTTGGCAGCTGCAGAGAAATAAAGCCAAGGTCACATGACTCTGTTGAGCAAAGTCACGTTTAGTTTCATGAAGAATGTTTGCACATTGTCATTATACGTAGTACGCATTTAGGCTACTGTTCACACTATATGACACTAAGTATGTGATGTCCTGCTGTCCCTGTCATTTACTCTGATATACAGTGTATTTGAAATATTGTTCTGCCTTTGCACTTGTCTTTTTCACATGGTTATTTTCATCGTGCAGTGTACATACAAATTTAGTGAGTTTGATAATTAAAACTATATTGTTTTTCTTTTGATCGTACTTGTGATATGTTATACCTGCATTTTAATGCTAAAATTAAATGCTACTTTTTACTTTGGAAAGTGTTAATAAAAGTTTTTTTTTCTTTTTTCATTTTGCAAAAGAAGCCAACCATCTCACATGTTAACAGAGAATATATAGACAAGCAGATGTACAAGAATTTTGAATAAAACAGTCTATATTACTTAAATAGTAATTTTAATTTAAAATTAACTTTTGTCTTTGAAAGTTTTACTTATATCTTACTAATACATTTATATGCTGTCAGGAAAACATTAACAGAGGTTTTGATGCAGTCTTCATTGTGCTGTAAATTACTTCACTTATACCCGTTTACATTGAGTTGTGGTGTTAGAATTTCCACATAGGAAGGACTGCTGAGCTCTGGCATAGTTTCAGCACTAGTAGGGGCAATATGCTTCACTGGTATGTTAAAAAAAAAAAAACTAATAGGAACTAAACCTTTTTAAAAGTTCACACATTTTTGCTACATGGGAATAGGAAATTTATCTGCTTATACTTAGTGGGGTATTTGAACTCCCCAATAAATGCCACAGTGCATACTTTCAGTATGGAATATAATAATTTCTTTTGTTGTTGAATTTTAATCCAGTGTAAATTCACTCGAACAAATCAGATACTTGCATAATGCAAATAAAGTTTTTGAATCTTTTTACACACAAACATTTTTCTGGATGTATTATAAGTTATAGCTTAGTTTCCTGTTGTAAGCTAATACATTTACAAATCCCTTCATCTGCCAAATTTGAAGATCTAGATCATCAAAGTGTGCCCTTTGTCCTGCAAGGTGCCTAATGCAACATAACAGTTACATAAATGTCTGTGCTGCAACCACAACCTTCTGTAACTGGCAGAAAAAAGAAACAGTCGTTTGGAAACAGTCTCTTTGGATTGTGCCCTCCGCTGTGCTCCTTGAAGAAAGGAGGAGGTGTGGAACGTGTCTATTGTTAGAGGCTTTCTTGGCTGCCTTCTGCCACTGCTTTGGCTTCGCTCCAGGCTGGTGTCAGAGGCCTGTAGGTGTAACTGGGCCACTGTGTCAAGGCCCTTGGGTAAACACAGCAGCTGGCTGGGACCTGGCATGAAGCCACGGAGAGGAGAAAGAGGTGCAAGAGGCTTTTCTTTTAACGTAGCCTGCCTGGTTTTTAGTCGGCACACTTGTGTTTATCATAATATGTGGCTAGATAATGTCTTCCAAGTGTTTGAATACAAGCTCAGTTTATTCATGTCCTTGCAAAAGGGAGCCACCAGCAGAGGAGGAGGGATGGGAAAACATTTTAAAAAAGAGCCCCTGACTGCTGCCCAGGAAATGTCACATTAAAGTAAAAGCAATGTGCTTATAGCTCAGCTTTCTACATTTCCAATCTACATGCAGGGCATTTAAGCTGTTCACCTCCTGAAACACTCATCAGAAGAAACCAAAAATAATAATAGTGTCTCTCAAACCCACCGGTTGGTAATCCTAAATGTCGTGCTATACACAGGTGCATATAGGGAATCAAAGCACTAATTCTCACTGAACTGAGCAAAGTCCTGTTTGCAGTAGTGATTCATTTACGCAGGTTATTTCAGAGCAGAGGTATGTTGTAAAAAATTGAGATTTTATTAATTTTTTTTTATATAGTATTCTTTGCAGTTCATATGCTTGGGCATAGATGGCTGTACTTTTCTATAGAAAATGTTTCTTTAAAAACATTTTGCGTATGTTGGTATAGCTAGTATTGTACTAATTAAGTTCAACAGGCTAAACAAATGTAAGATATTTCAAGAGAGGTAAGTCTTTGGTGTTACTATCATCAAAAACAAACTGAACTAAATATTTGACGGTTAACTGGAAAACACTGAAAGCCACTTGCAATTTGCTTTGGATGCTGCCAAATGACTAAATGTAAGTCTGACCCTATATTACTGCTGCCTGCTGTGTGTGTATGTCAGTAGCAGACTCAAATTGTTGGATTCACCTCCTGTATTGAATTGTAATGCTTGTGTTTAATCACTGAATTATTTCAGAAGACCAAAACAACCAAACCGACAAAAGCCTCTCACTCATAGGTGATCTGGTTAATGGACAATCACACTGTGAATAGCACTATGGACCATGGCAACCGCAGTTGATAATTTCAAACGCCACATTAGTAAATGATTAAAGAATGGCACAGAAAATGTATTTTTAAACAGCAGTTATTGTATTTTAAAAGGATTGTGAGGATAAAATAAGAGGTTTTGAACTTTGTTTGGTGTCAGGTTTATGTGGGAGCAGTGTAGGTTATTTTATTTTGCACCTAACAAGCAATACAATCTAACTGCAATATGCAGATGTTGTTAAGCAGGTACTAGGTTATGATTCTTTATATAGAATCATACTCTGAGACCAGAAGGCTATTTTCTGACACATGTTAGCATATCTATGTAGAACAGGGTTCAGTAATGTTTGTGGCTGATTTGGGATGTCCCAACCCCCAGCGGAGCCTCCCTTGATTAGCCAGCCATCTGGTCAAACGAAGATATCCTTGGTTTTCCTGCGAGGAATAAATGTGATTAGAAAACCTGAGCAACCTCTATGCTTTCCGCACCGGAGGGATGTTGTCAGATAATGAATTTTAAAAAGTGGTAGCACAACCGTTACTACATGATTGAGAATTCAGAAATCAAAGAATATGCAATACATCTGGACTGAATATTCTTCTTGGTTTGTCACATGTTGGAATAACCCTGAGTAATGTAATTAAATGAGTGAGCATACAAATAAATATGTTAAGCCCAATGTAGAGTACCACATCTATCCTTTTATTGGATATGAAGCAGTACTGACACATTTACTAGCTGCCAAACAAGCTGAATTACAGTTTTTAAATCATGAATGAATGTGAACTATGTACATGGCAAACATCTGCTTACCTGTAAATATGTTATTGAAACAAAGTATGTTTGCATTTATTGGTTTTGCTCTTCTCAGTATGTACTTTTGTCACTATTGTATTACATTCAGTACAGTCTGTTTGCTCCGTTATCTGTGGCACCTCCCTGCTGCTGCAACAATCCACTGAGAACATACACTTTTATCTAATCAGATTCAACATACGGTAGTACATACCTGGCATAGCAATTTACGCTGTAGCAATAATAGAAAGCAGTCATCTTATTAGGTTTTCTGTCTTGAGCTTACCAACAATTTAAATATGTAGTTTGCCTAAGCATCATGATTTGCCTGGCAAATGTAATTTCTCCTAAAACCGGGTTACGCCGAAAGATGACTTACAAAGGATATATCATGATCTGTGTTTGCAAACTGCTATGTTGATGGTTAACTGAAGTGTTTAATGAGCATTATTAATTTATTGGATAATACTGGCAGAAACTGGCAGAAAGGTGATAATTGAGTACTGAGCCTTTACCCACTATACAGGGCTGATTTGGAAATCCTGAATATCTATACTTCATGCAGTTTGTTTTTTGCAACAATAAACGGTGGTAGTTCGCCCTGCTAATTATCTGCCATTAACCATCTGATGATGTAAGTAGTATTTATAACCATATAACTATGACACGCAATGGTGAACAGCTTTGAGATACCATTTTCTTACAAGTCAAAAAGTGAAAAATAGCAAATAGAAAAGAAACTTTACTGTATTACTAAACTGCCTTTAAAATTTTTAACTTGTGAGCTCGAGAGCCATGGCTATTCTTTGCATGATCATTACATGCCTTTCACTGTAACAACACAAAATGTTTCTCATAATTGAGTTTAGAAATTCTCATGCTAATCATGAGTTTGGTTACTCTCTGCTGCCTTTTGGACATCCAGTAGAGATGTAGTGGCTTGTTGGCCCCTGGAGATGAACCCCAGATGCGTGACGGGCTGCACCATCCCGGCGCATGTCCCTGGGGGGTACTGGCCTGTCAGAGATGGAATGCCCCTGCACACTTAACGCTAGCTGAGAGGAAACGTATACCTCTGCCTTTGGAAACAGAAATCGCTCCCTATCGATTAGAGTCCAGAAAGCTGTGAATTGCGCTTATGGTTTGAACATTTGATCCTGCAGTTTCTGAGACATGGTCATAACATTCACTTCTCTGATAACTGCAACCCTGAGAACAATGGGACGGGTTACTATCCCTCCCCATACCTTTATGCCCTACTGTCACACACCAGACAAAGAAGTAATTTAGCCATCTGACTGCAGGCATTGTGACCTCTGTCATTTTATATGTAATCAATTTCTGTGAAGCGTTTTTTAGGGTTGATTGTGAATGTATCAAGTTCCTGGTACTGTCAGTATAATGTGAATGCATATTAAGGCCTGTCAGGTCCGTGTGATATCTACAGCATGGAGGTGAAGTGAATGCTTGCTTTTTGAAAGATGTGAGATATGCAAGGGATCTTAGCTAAAGCATTGAATCCATAAGAAACGGCTAATATCTGCTTTGACCCAAATGCTGTGTAGATTCTTGCTCAAAGCAGTGCTGACTACCACGGGCCCCAAAATGTTCATTTATTGAACCCTTTTAGCCTTAATGGACTTGGGAAATATGAATTTGAAGTGAAAATGTCTACACATAGTTGAATCTCAAACACTGCATTTTTCAACTTATTTTATTAAGGTCCTAAAACAGTACTGGAAATTTACGGATACGTGTATGAAGTGGCACAGATGTGATTCACAAAATGTTTGCTCTGCCTGTGAAAGGGTCTTTGAACCAATGAGTGTGAACTTCTGGCCACACCAGCCTATAAATGTTCCATTTGTGTGAGGCAGTGAAAAGGGCCAGCTAGTGTTATGGGGGTTGGGTCCTCTGCCTGTGGAATGTGGTGTCTTGGTGAAAGGGCTGGTATTGAACAAATGCAGTCAGTTTATTTGGTAAACCAGACTTGCTGGTCACAACCAGGTATGTTTGCCTAGGAACTAAATATGCAGGTCTATCCCTTTGTTTCAGACCTAAGCCTTCCCTGTCTGTTACAGTGTGGTGTGACTTTCTGTGAGTGTGAAAATGTAAACGGTAAAAAAGTTTTTTCTGTCTGCCATTTTTATTCTGTCTTTCAATCACGAACCCACTTGTTTTCCCTCTATTTCTCTTTTTGGGCTTTGTAATTGGAGTGATTAATGGTGGGAGAGGTGGTCCTGCCTGGAGGCCTGTTTTTCAGTGGCCCATTTAGAGGAGCAGCACCACTGAGACTGGGGCAGGTAGCAACACGTTCAGCCCCTGGGTGTTTAGCCCTTGTGCCCGCCACTTTGTCTGTTCCCCCAAAAGCCAGAAATCTCTAAGCCACAAACATGACCGGACGTTCAGAGGCAGGCGTGCCCCTCAGTCCTTTTTCTACTGCCGACCTGCTCTCATTTGATATGTGACCTTTTTTATGTCCGGTAATAATTTTGTACGAGAGCAGAGAATTAGTACAAGCTCTGTCTGTATGTATGAACTTTACCATGTGCTCCCAAGTGGCAGTGAGATTTACTTCTCTCTAGTTGCACATGGAATCTCGATTAGTCAGAGCTTTTGTTGGGGGCAGTGCGTACAGCCAGCTCACCATGAGATTCTTTACAGTAGTTGTCAGGTAAACGACGCTGTCCGCTCAGCCCAACTCTTAGTGAACCCTCCCTGAGCCAAATTTACCCTTCCCTTGGCAAATACAAATGCTTCCTAAGCCACTTTCAGATATTCACAAGAATTATGACATCATCTTGATGAGTGGGCATGTTGATCGCTCAACTGCGGCAGTAGTTCGAGTAATTTAACTTTTTTCTATTAGTAGCACAGTTTTGATGTGCTGTCAGTTAAACACGATTTCTAAAATGTTTGGTTTTATATGAAGTTAAGTTTATATTTTCATGTTGCCTCCCCACTCAGGCAATCTCCTGCTGCGAGTTGCATGTCTGAAAGACAACTCCTGATAATGTCCGAGGCTGAATTCTCCTAACATTGTCCAGAGTTCATGTGTGAAACAGGCTCTAGAGTCGTGCAGAGAAATCAAGTCTTGGATAAGTGGATGGTGCTCCTCCACAATGGTTAGTTTTTAGGTATGCTGAGAGGAAAATTTTTTTCTCTTTAAGTGTGTTAAAATCGATTTTCAGTTTTCTAAGGAAATAAGTGTAAAAAAAAAAAACAATACCTACAAAGTTGTCCTCATACCTGTCCTTTCTCCCTTTGTACAGCACAGCAGTCGTTAGAAAAAGAGGAATTGCAAAATAAGTAGTTTAACGTCTAAGCAAGCTTGTAGCTTTTTTTGACTACTTGCCATTTATCACTGTGATCCAGATTTTTGCTGGAGGCCTTGATTGTGATTTAATTATTGCTGCTGTGTCTGGTTAAAAGATTTCCCTCGCTGACCTTTTTTGACAGGCAGCAATTTGGCTAAAAAAGATTAGTCCGGGAATGAGATGTTAAGAGTACCTGTGGGATAAGAGGGGCTCTCCTGTTTTTGTGAGGTCCTGTTACTGTTGTACAGGAATGTTGAATGTCACTACAGTTAGCGTTCTGTTCTGGCAGAGCTTGCACTGGGACTATTATGTACGTTAACCTTGATTTACTTTGTCTAGGGTTGCTATAGGAATTTAGCTTCTGTGTGTGATGTGTTTAATCTGAGGATAGGTGTGGCTGTTTACACGATTTGTTGTAAAGAAGTGCATTTCGCGAGGTTTCCCATGGTAACCTTCACTGTTATTCAAAGATGGGCTGTCCAATTGGAGATTAGGTGGATAGATCACTGTGGGAGCCATGATCCTTCCACATCTCAGTTTTCTGGTGTGGCGGTAGATGACTGAGGATGATGAGAATTGACGTGTGCTGTAAGATTGTGTCTGGGGGGGCTGGGGACTTCCCTGTGTTTGCCTATCCAGAGCTATTGATTTAGGGCTCCTGTTCAATGACTGTGGCCCATGGGACGTGATCTGCAGTGTTGAGCTGTGTAAGGTGGGACACAAAGCCATAACAATAGTTCAGAGAGGCAGGACAGGGTTTTCGGATATGGCTTAGGGCAAACCAAATTGTAATATGGCAGAAAGACATGCCTCTTTTTATTAGGCCTCATTTAGCTTGCACATTCACATAAGCATGCTAAAAACAAATGGTAAATGCTCTGCACTTATACAGCACAGCACTTTTCTACCTATTGGTACTCAAAGTGCTTTACACTGCTTCTCATTCACCACTGTCCAGGTATTCATGTTTGAGAATATGTAAAATGGCAGATTACATGATGCTTTGAATAACAATCCTGAACAATCAATGCCATCCACCCCCCCTCCTCAAGCAGCAGCCATTAACCCTTCTTGTTCCTGCCCTGCCTGCCTGGCCTTGCTAAAATGGTGGCTATGCTCTAGACATCTTTCTATAATGGCTGCACAGGATTACCCCCAAGCAATACATCAAGAATGTAAACTTGTTGCAGACAGAAGATTGCAGAGATGTAGTATGCCTATTTAAAAAAATAATGAATACTTCGGCACTGAATGTTTGTCTGTCACAAAAATGACTGTAATTTCAGCACTAGAATTCAGTACAATGTGTAGGTGGTAACAACTATGCCAGACTTCACAGGACCTTTAGATTCAAAGTCATTTTCATGCAGGCAATACACAATAAATCAGATTTTAGCCAGTAAACCTGTATTGTTAAAAGAAAGAAAGAAAGAGGAAACTGACGCTGCTAAAACATATGAGCATTTACATTATACTCCCAACACACAAACACACACACATTTTAATACGCAGTTTGAATGTTATGTTTTATTGTTGCCGAATAAAGTTTGCATGTGTACATGTCGCTGTGTGGGTTTACGACTGCTTAAAATATTGAAAAAATCTAAAATATCAACTAATTTAAGAAAGACTTAAAATATACAAACATAAACATTAGAAAATGCACTCAGTATATTTTATATAACTACACTAGGGCTGAACAATTAATCCTTCCTAACTTGGTATTGCAGTTTAACAGCACAACATTCAGATTGCAAAGATGCAATATTAACGGTAATAACTGTAATTTTAACGGAAGCAACCTTCAGCAGAACAAGGGTCAGGGTGGGTGGCCATCTGCCTTGACCGGTTGGGGTGAGTGGAAAGTGGAGAGAGAAAAGAAAAGAGCACAAAGCAACTAGAAAACAGTGGGCAGGTTAGTGGGACCAGTAGCTGCGCACTGGAAAACCCTTTCCTATGCTTTAATATGCATTCAACCAGTTAGATTGCAGTAATGGGTATGTAGCGGACGTGGGGTCGAAACAGAGCAAACACAGTGAGGCTGTTGGAAAGGGGAAAAAGCTAAGAAGAGCACAATGTAATGCCCTTATGTTGGAGAGGAAATCATGGTGAAGTGAGGTTCCTGCTGCTTGTCTTTAAAGTCCCACTCTGTGGTGGTGCTTTTTAAATATGTATACTAAATCACAGTATTGCTCAACAAAATGACAATTTGATTATGTTCCCATATTGTTCATTCTTAAAGTACAACTTTTATGAAGTAAGCAAAGCTTTCTAAAGTGTCTGTTATTAATGTAGGTAGGGTGTGGGAATTTCACTCGGTCTGTCTGTCTTTCTTTCTTTTTCCAAAAGGTCTTTTCTGGGTGTAGATGTGATGAAGGGGTTAAGATAGGTGATCACGGACTAGTTCCAAAACATCAGTATCCACACTAACTTGACAAAAACCAACATAGTGTTAACATTCCTCAGCTGACCAAGATCCCAATTCAAGAGCCAACATGTCTTTTCATGGTTAATGGCTTCTAAGTTCCGAACTAAGGCAGCAGACGGATTTTCTATAGCAACTTATTTGACACCTGAAAGTGTAATTTACACTCTCAAATCTAGTGATAAGATTTGAAAGTCCAGTTTTATAATGCATGCCCATTTAGTAGTTAGTAATACAGTAATGTACATGCTTTAAAGCTCTCTACACTTGATGAAGAGTTGATGAGGAGAAAATGACAGTTCAAAGTGATGCTACAATAGTCGGTGAGAGTAACCTCAATTCACTGTGTGGTTTACTTTAAATTGCCATGTGCAGGTGCATGTGGAAGGGAAATTGCAACAAAGGTGGCTGTGAAAGCGATTGTTTAAAGAGGGAGTATGCTCTACATTTTGCTGTAGTAAAATAATGAGTAAAACAATTAGACTCAGTCTTATTTGTTGGATTTAATAGTTTCTGTGTGATTTTTTTTTTTAGAATCGCAGCCTATCAAGAGTGTGTCTGTAATATTATTGATGTTGTCTCTCTCTCCCATCTCCTGTCCTTGTCTGCAAACACCAGTTTAAAAAACAAACAAATACTGTAACAGACATGTAACTTTTGCTTGAACTTTTTTGTGATCTCTAACTACTTCAACTGCACCATGAAGAAAAGCATGGCAGGTTTCAGTGTGAACTCCTATAAAGGAGTTCTGTCTATATAATCAATAAAAAAAGATATCTAAATTCCTATTACAGACGTCTTTGAATATAAATGTAAATGGATGTAAACATCGTTCCGTGATTACCTGAGAAAGTGGATTTCTCTAAGTAACCAGGTTATGAAAGTGCATGTAAATATAGCCAATGTCCTCTAGCCAACATAAATTTTTTGCTTGTCTTATACCTCACTTGTCACTCTGGAATGCCTATATATAAATGTTAAAAGTATTGGGGTGGGGGCCAAAATAACACCTTCACAGATTTTAGGTTAATTCTGTGTCCCCTGTTTTTTTTGTAAATGATCTGGTAACAAATCAAATGTGAAATAAAGACAGATCTGCATTTTGTGTCAGATACCTAAAACTACGAGGGTTGGAAACACAGAACTTATTCCACCACCGCAAATGTAACATGAGGAGATGGCAGAAGTCAGAGCAGCAACAATCACAAATGCTTTCAGTAGGGCTTGTCAGTATGTTTAGGTAAAGAATAATTATTTATTACGTTACTTTTATTTTCATTAAAATAATTATCAATATAGCCTGATTGTGTTCACATGTTTTCATTCAAATAAGAAATCCAAATCTAGTAGCCAAGGAGCAAGTGTTGTTCTTTTAAAATTACAACTGAGACTGAGAGCTAGATGTTAATTGTGCTGCTGAAAGAACATCTATTATAACTATAACTGTAGTGTATTAGACATTGTAATTGAATCATGTAGCATTTACAGTTTACTTTTTAAGTTGCTTTTTTGATAGAAGTTGACCTCTGGCTATAAATAGGGAACATTCATGTCACAAATGTATTTGTTTATATATGTTATGTGTTATAAGCATTTTTAATTGTCAAACATTAACAGAAGTGGCTAATTTGTGTTCAAAGGTCAATTATGCCTCAGATCTTGCCATACCATAGATTTGCCTTCACATGATAGCCCTGTTGTTACCTCTGTGACATATTATTGATAATATAAGTTAACAGAAATGTTTTTTAGATAGAAAGTGAGCTGTGTTTGTTGAATTTATATTCAAAGCAAGATATCTAAGAACCCCTGAATAGTAATTCAGGTATATAGTATAGTAATGAAAGATATGTCACATTCAAAGAATCTACTGGTATGAAAAATTTACTGCACATATTACTCTTTCATAGTGGAAATTTGTCACATTCTGTAACATAAACAGTTTTTTTAACTCAGCCCTCAAACATACCATTAGCAGGCTTTGCAAGTTATTGGCTGCTGAGTATTTGTTTAGGGAGCATGGATGTTGACAACCATTACACATACAGAGAGAGTGAGGGTAAAATGACTTGCTCTCAGGGGCCTTGACAACCTTTGCCCTCCCAGCTCTCGTTTCAGCCCCTTTAATTGCCACTGACCAATGGGCTCCTGGTTGAAACTAGACCTTTGGCTATAGCTATTAACGTTCCCCTCCAGAATGGATCTTGTTTTGATTCCTGATGCTTTTATAGGTTTTGTCTTTAGGAGACATTCCTGTTTGGCACATACCATGCACCCCTCTCTGCCCCTATTTTCCTTCCTTCCCTTCTTGTGGGGCCATTATCCAACCCCCCACCACACACACCTACACACATACAGGCAAAGGCTGTGTTTGCTGTTAAAGGTTGTGTGTGTGTGTGTGTGTGTGTGTGTGTGTGTGTGTGTGTGTGTGTGTGTGCCTGTGTACTCCGGCTACTGACCAGCCCACCCCTCCCTGGCCCCTCCTGACAGCCATCTACACTCCATGAACTTGGCCACCCGTCACAGCTGCGTTAAGATTGAAGGATGGGGGGCCCTTGAATCCAGCTGGGTCGGAAGACAGGACTGGGGGCAGGGCAGGCCCAGATGCAGATGGTTTAGGTCAAATGGAGATGTTTGAGGATGAAGGGGGAGGGGAGCACAGAAGCTCAGGGGCACGATAACTCCAGAGGTTACTCCTCCAACCCCTGGAAAAATTTATTCTTGTAGCTTCAGTATGTATTAGTTTTTATGCCTTTGGGTTGAAAGGGTGTCATGGTACTTCTTTTAGTTTCAGTTTTTCTGGCCAACATGTACTCATTGATCTTCTGTCAGTTTCAAGCTGATGGTATCTTTGCAGATGAGAATCCAATCCACCCATTTTAGGATTAAAAAATTTGTTATGAGTGTTATGTTGTGGTTGTGGGCCCAATAGGCATCCAAGGGTCAGTTTCAGCAAGTTTTCTTGTGACATCATTTGTCCACAGGTTTCCTATGGTTTCTGTCAAATAAAGGCAAGATAAAAGAAAGAATCCTATCTTTTGTTTATTCACTGATCTTATTTTGTCTCCTCTGCCACAGAATGGGAGTGCAGGCTGGGCGGATGATGCAGACAGTAACAGAGGAAGGGGAGAGGCCTCCAGAGACTTCGCTAAGGTGAGCGGCTGGATGGCTTCAGTTGTGAAACATACAATAAGCTAATCTTTGCACCAATTAATTAGAAACACACATTTTCATCAAACTATTTGAAAGTGTAAATAGGTAACCTTTTTAAATAACGTCATTCTAAACATTTTGGAAAGATGGCTTCAGAGCACTAGCTCTAACAAACACCATGTTTACATGCTCCTAAGAAACCAGATTACAGTCAGTTTTCTTGAGAAAGCTAAATTTAATAACATGTCATGTAAAAAGAATTAAATCTGGTGTAAAAAAAACTAATTTATGTTTCAGCGAGGTAAGTTTTATCATCTGCCATGTGTAAGCCGATGTTGCACTTGCAACAGTGAATTCAACCAGTAAAAATCTATGCAACGTTACAATTTAAAACATCTTAAAAACAACATGGATCACAATTTTATTATTATTTTGTTTTAGAAAAGCTGTCTTGATATCAATATGTATGTGTGTGCAAGGACTGAACTATTTTGCTTCTAGTATGAATTGCTGGACAGTAACATTCCAATCAATCCATTGCCGTTAAGCAAATCTCATTAGAATGTAAATTGTCACACATTCCTCTGCCAAAGTAAATAAGGTGGGGACCAGTGTTTGTTAAATAGAGCAACTTTTGCTGAAAGAACAAGAAAACAGATAAAGCAAAGGTTTAGAGAACGATACTTAATAGAGGGACTAGTGTTTGTTAAATAGAGCAAGTAGAAAATGCATCTAATCAAGATAATTGACTGACAAACCAAAGGTGAAAAATGAGGACTCAACTAAGAATTGAACATGTAATTCATATAAGAATGTAAACTCCCTACCCCAGTGAAAATCAAATGGCTCTTTACTTTTGATATTGACAGTTAAATGCATTTGCTTGTGGTAAAAAAACATCAGTATATTTTCTCTTTCAGTTGTATTAAAGCTGGCATCTAACAATGACCCAAAGGTGAAAAAAGGACTCAACTAAAAGAGTAATTTTTGGATGACCTCTTCACCTTTCAGTTTTATGCAATGACCCAAAAAGGAAAGAGTTTTTGGATGACCTCTTCACCTTTATGCAAAAAAGAGGTAGGACTTTTCTTTATGTTATAAATTCATCTTGAGTCTGTGCTGTTTAACTTCTCAGTCATCGGGATATTTTAAGTCCCACAGAAAAGCAACTACATTAGGAAGTGCAGTGTGAGTCTGTAAGAGTTGCCACAGGTGTGACACTCATCTGAGTTAGGTTCTCACCCACTGTCTATGAGGAAAAAGCAAATACCACATGACTTCCAGTTTACAAGAGTCATTTCCTGCCTCAGTAAGAGGAGGGGTTGCTTTTTTTTTTCAACAGGGCATCTGGAATTTCACTATAGATTGATTGATTGGTATTAGGCCTACAGTGCAATGGGTTTGGTCATTAGAATTCATGTGGTGGTGTATCTGCTTGTTCCATGACTGTCAAGCATGCAATGTCATTGGTCAACCCCCCCACAAAAAAAAAAAAAACAACAACAGCATAACTCTCACTGGCCAAGAAATCTCTAACTAATTCCCATCCCCTGAGTAAAGGCCTTAAGGGGTCAGCAGGTGATGTCTGTCACTATTAATCCTGTGGTTCTGCAGTATCAGAGCCAAGAGGATCTGGCAGTGTCCTAACTTATTTAGTTGGCCAACAGCCGGGGAAGCTCAGCTGACTGTGTGCTGCTTTGACATTGCCCCTCCTCTTACAAGTGGCTAATGCACTTGGGCTTTTATCAGACAAATCTGTTGCCGAGCAAGTTACATGGCTTAAGCAATACCTCCCAAGGTGAAACACCAAGTTATTACAGTGATGCATACTTTACATTGTGTTTTGACAGGCTGTGATGGGTGATGATTGTTTGTGACTATGTTTCTGGTTTATACTTACTATGTTTTGTCCCAGGCTACTAAGGGTCATGCAATATGAACGTGAATGTGTATGTGACTCATAGTTTGTTTTGTCAAGTCTATGTGCATCACTGTATGCAAGTGAGTGTGTGTGGGGGGGGGTTACACAAATGTTGGTGATTTCACAAGTGCAACAGCTTCTGAATATCTGGTCAGGTCTGTTAGGTCTACACCCGGAGGTCTTGTTTGGAGGGTGATGAATTAAGCCAAGTCAGCGAGAGGGAGGGACAGGATCTGTCAGGGCCCTGTTAGCATCTCTGTCCAGTGGCAGATGCTGCGAGTGATTGGCTGACCCTTTACTCATGCTGGTCAGGCAAAGAAATCCATCAGGCTGACAAAAACGCCACTGGACAGCATATAACTAGCTGATTAAAGTGTGTCACTTCACAGCAGATCATAAGTTAGTTTTTATTGTGCCACTGTTGTATTTTAAAGTTTGTATCTATTAAAACCACCCAACTCAAAATAATTCTCACATTGACTTTAACACTTTCAATGTTAAAATATGTTATTATTATTTTAAGTTAGACTTTGATAAGTTGATTAGCTGAATTATATTTTTGAAGTGAATTACAATAAGTGCATTGTAAAAGTGACCGGTAGTGAGGGAGTGCAAGGGTCAGTGCCTGACAACTGATGTAACAAACATTACTCTGGCCCCAGAATGCACATATGATAGAAAAATGAATGGAAAAGGGAAAGAATGTGGTGAGAAATGGGAGTAGAAGGGGTTTTATTTTTTGTTGTCATTTGAGAAAAAAACTGGACATTCTCCGATTAGAACTGGAGGTGTTAAAAAAAAAACATCCATGGCTGTACACTGCAACAAATGTGCATGCAAGATCTGACAGGGATGTTAATATTGACATTTGAGTATGAGACATTGTTCACAGGGTACAGTGTAATTTCAGCCACTCTGCAGTGCGTCTTTCACCCATCTCTTAAGACAAGAGGCACTTGATGACCTCTGCTGTCTGTCAATCTGGAGTCTTAATCACAGGGAATGAATTGCTCGGTCTTATTCCCTTTTTGCTTAAGAGTTGGTGAGATGAAGAGCAAGTCCCACTAAGCTCTTTGTGGTGGCACCCTCTAATCACTGTGCATTTACTCTTTCCATTTTTCTTCATTGCCATGAGCTCCAGATTATTGCCCTCTGTTTAATGAAAGAGCATTTGAGGACTCCCTTTTAATTTATTGTCATTATCATGACATTTTTAAGAAAGGACACTTCAAGCTTGTGATATGGGGAAATGCTACTTTCTCTTTTTTTGATTGACTTTACAAACAGAATGCAGTGTGTCCTTTTGTGCAGTAGATGGTGAGGTAAAATGAAATCCAGTGAAATCTCTGACTGGGATGAAACAAATGGTAAAGTGTTTTTCCCACCTCATCTTGGGGCCTCCAGGCTTTGAGAGGAAAGCAGCAGCGGAAGGAAAACTTACGAGGGATTCCCATTTCCTGCCCCTGCCCTTTTAAAACAGGCACGTGTGTGTGTGTGTGTGTGTGTTAATGGTTGAGGAATTTTAGCAGCTGTCCTAAATCCTGTCTGTGCGTGAAGGGGTCCATTGATGGGCTCTGCATTGGAAATCTTGCAGAAGACATACAAACAAGACTTCTCTGCCTTTACCTCCTTTGCTTGTATTCCTTTCCTGATTGCTACACTGTCAAATACCATCAGTTATGAGTCACAGCAATAATTGTTAGATAGATTGCATGGCCCCTTCCACTTCACTGTTGCCTTCCAAACAATTTTTGCTGGTACTTTTTAAAGATGAGCTTAACTATATTTAAAAGGAACTGTAAATGCAATGTAAACTCACAAAGGCTGCTCACATGTAAGTAGAAGATACTTGTCTCTGTGTCTCACACAAATATTAATGTTCATCATATCCATTACAGGTTTGGTTGTGTAATCCCCACTGGGAAACCAGTGAAAAGCTTTGACGCTGCCTTGATTCCATTACCACCTCAAAGGTTTCGATAAAGCAAATGGGTGATTGTTTTGGTTTGACGCCTGACCACTTTTTCTTATTTGTTGGGGGGGGGGTAGAAGGTGGGGGAAGCAGTAAGTGAAGCTGCAGGAGCTATTGATGCAAGACAAAAAATAAAATAAGAGGAGGAAAATAAAAGAGTGATGCAGCCAACTGCCTGTCAGCGCTGTCCACTTGAGATGATTAATGGCCAGACGCTGTGATGGACAGAGGCAGAGTGAGAGACCCAGAGAGAGAGAGAGGCTCCCGTTACGTGAAAGCACAAGTTGAGAAGGGAGGGAGTAGTGGGGGGTAGAGGCAAGTGATTTAGCTCCTTCCACTGCAGCCAGAAAACCCCACACACTGTGGTCGGGAAAGGCTAGATCCATCCCAGTGTGACACTCTTAATGGGAAGTGTAGGTTTATCTTAAGAAGGGACCACACAGCATGCTATCAGTTTTTTTAAGGAAAAATCCCAACCTGATTTCAGTGTACTAGTAGTAATAAAGTGGTGAGCGGTTTCTCTGGACATGTGTAGAGTTAGAAGAAGGGAAGGAATGGGAGATGGTAAAGGTTATGTACAAGTCTTTACCTTCACAATAAAAACTGCAGTCAGTGGCTCTACTAACTTTTTTTGTAAAGCTTTCTAACCAGAGAAAGTCAGGAATTTATTGTCACATAGGCCATTTAAATATTATTTTCCTTCACTGAAACAGAAATTTTCAGTTTACTACATACAAGACTTTTATGTCTAGGTTAGGCTAGATATTATTCCAGCATTTATGGAGTGGGAAAAGTGGCCTCCCAGCAGGACATCAGAGGAAGTTCTCTAACTGTAACCCTGAGACCAAGATCTCTGTCCACACCAATTACACCATGAATGGGCTCTGGGGGATCCATGTATGCATTATATTACTCCCCTGGTCAACTTCACACTGGCCCTCGTAACAGGCAGGCCCTCTGTACAAACACTACAGCACAATAGGAACATTCTCTGGCTCTTTGATATGGCCTCATTTTCCTTTAGTTAACACCCCACAACTTCTGGAAAGTGCCAGCCCCTGGTTGGTTTACCAGCAAAAAACTGTGTATTATGAACATGGAATGTAAATTGACTATTCTATATAGTGTTGGCTTGTGAAAAAGTTATACAAATTACTTTCATTTAAATCAAACCTTTTGAAGTTCTACTTTGTTTTGCTATTACACTGTAATTTATGATGGTGCTTGTACTTAATAGTTAAATATTTACATGAAGTTATATATTTACCTATTATTTCAGCTAGTTTCTTTCTTCTTTCTTGTGACTCCTACAGATGCATGTCCTAAAAATGAGACACATTTTACAATAATTACATCCCTAAAATATAGTTTAGATTAAATTACATTTTGTCTTCCTGCCTTGCTTTTCTTCTGCCCCCACCCCATTCTCCTCCCCCTCTGTTTATTGTGCTACAGTTACAACCACTGAAACTTGATCACACTGTGGGGGATCGGGGTGGAGGGCTGTTCTATGGCTTTCTTGGTAAGGTTGGGTAAAGGAGGGGCTGGATTAAGGGGCCTCCTGTCCTACATGGGATGATTAATGAGCTCCAAATAAGTGGGGGCCAACCTTTTTGATAGGGAAATGCTGATGGACAGCAGACAAGGGAGTGACCGTCGCGTGTCTGTATGTGTGAAAAGGGGTAAAAGAGAGGATGAAGGATGAAAAGGGCAGACATGGAAACCACAGTAGGAGACAAGGACAGACGGGGTGCCAGGGTGAATGAAGGGAGGTTAGGGGAGACGCCGGCCAGTTTGTGTAGAAACAAGGCCAGGCTCTTTCATTTGCCTTTGAAAGCACTTTGTCATTGAGCTTAAACTGACTGAGCTGACCAAGTGGTCAGACCAATAATCTGGCAAACATATAGGAAAACTGGAAATTGTAGGAAAGGGCCCTCACTTCAAGGAAAGGGCAGGAACCGAAGCGAGGCATAGATTCTAACCACTGCTTTATAATCATTGCCCCAAGACAGACTTCAATTATTCTTCCTGGACACATTCTCCCCTACATTTGTGTTCAAAGATCTTGAGGTTACAGTGCTGATATACTGAGGGCTGAGATTATCTTTACATTTGGTAAACTCCACCCGTTAGCTGCCAAATTACAGCCCAGCCCTACAGGGACTGAGCACATCACTGTGCTCTTCCCTTTCTTCAAAACAAAAGGAAATAGTTGTTTTCCTGATGTTGTTGGATGTTTCAATGGACTCTTAAAAAATGCTTCTCTGGTGTTTTCTGTGTCATTTACCCGACCACAGTTCTGGATTGCCACTGATCTGTCTATCCTTAATTATGGCTTTATTGTACAAGGATTTAAGCTGCAGAGCTGGAAGACTCTCTTAATCACCATGCTCGTAACTGAGCAGGGAGAAGAGGAGCGCAGGCCTCAAGGAGATTCATGCTTTCCAGCAAGGTCATTAGTCAGTGTAAAAATAACACTGGCTGTTCGGTTCATCTGCAAATTCTGTGCAAAAAACATAAGGCAGTTAGATACTTGCCAAACTAGCAACTATAAGGAAACGATCAGAGTCCGTGAAATAAATGACATAAATGACACAATAGTAAATTTAGTAAAACCAATTCAAGAAATGGCTGGAGAGAAACTGTAAGCATTCTTGTCCCCAGACAAACAAAATTGGGATGATGAGGTTAGTTAAGTCAATCTAACCTTAACAGTCTTGCAATAAGTTTTAACCTTAACGAAGGTTGTATGAACATTTTAGACATCGTTTGTGGCCCTGCTGAACTGTACTGCATTACAGAGGGAGAGGTTTCTGTTACCTACTCATCTTGAAGTCAATAAAGTTTTCACAACAATTAAAACACCACAAAACATAGTCAGTACTTCAAAAACATGACACTTTTGATTACACAATACATTCATCTTCATGATGTTTTTGTAAGGCTTTTGAAAAGCACTTTCCACGTGAAACTCTCCTGAGATCAAATTTTCTAAATGCGTGCTATCTCTGCATATCTGCATGTCTTGTTTCTCCATCTGTGTCCTGTGTGTGCTCTTAAAGTAATGTTTCCTGGCTTCCACACCCCTCTGATGGATGGTATGAAATACATTACAGCCCCCAGAGGAGCCCTACAGCAGTACAATAGCCCTGAGCTCAGCTCACTTCCACTGCCACTCTGCACAAGTGTTGCATAAGCCAGACAGGACAGTTGTTTGTGTCGTATATGTATATGTGTGTGTGTGTGTGTGTGTGTGTGTGTGTGTATACATACATTGTTATACATATGTGTGTGTGTGTGTGTGTGTGTGGGTGGTACCACAGGTACCACTTGTGCCATCACCTTCTACATTCTTTCTAACATTTCTTTCAGCCGTTGGTATTTCTCAAGCTGCTCGTGTTCCTTCTTCCTAATGTTGCTATTGCTTGGAAATTCTACACTTACCACTACAGCCTTGTTCTCCTGTTTGTCCAAAACTACTGTGTCAGCTTGGTTGGCCATTACCCCTTTGTCAATCTGTTTCTGGAAGTCATATACAGGGTCTTGGCTCTGCCATTCTCAAACACCATTTTGACTTTGGGACTTCCAGCCTGTACTCGGCTCAGATGTTCCTGTACACTTTGCCTGCCACTTGGTCATGGCGTTCCACGTATGCCCTGCCTGCTTGCATCTTGCTTCACACTGTTATGTGCTGGATTGTCTCATGGGAATCTTTGCACAGCCTGCACCTGGGGTCGGGTATGATCCACCCCGGTCTCTATTGATCTAGTACTCATAGCCTATACGTGTGTGTGTTTGTGTGTGTACATATGTGTGTATAATGTTTGTTGTTTATGTGTGTATATGAGAGAGAGATACACTAAATAATTTATTTATTGAAGAGACATCAGCCATCAAATCCTTGCAAAAAGCAAATACTTGACCGACTTTCATAGATTCCAAAGCAGTTAGCATTGATCAGAGGTACAATTTTCAAGTTGAGTGCACAACCACTTAAAATCTCCTCCTCTGTTTTAACATATTCCTTTTTTTAGTTCATATTAGCTGATGTCTTTCTTAATAATCACAGGCGCTGTGCCCCAAATACGTCTTATGAGTTGATGGCTTTATCTGTCAATCCTGGTGCCCATTGATTGTGTTGTAAAGCTTGCTAGAAGCGAGAGTGAGCTTCCATCAGTGCCTGGCAGTAAAGACGCCACTGTCATCTATGTACCCTTAAAACCTGTATTACCAAATCTGTTCCAGTATCAGATCTAGTTTTGGCCACAGGTGATCTCAGGGAGTAGATTGATAGTGTAGTTCTCCTATTATTATTTTTTAATTTTTTTCTAGACTGTCTCTCTGTTTCTCATGTTTCAAACCACTGCAGTGGAATATGTTAAGCTTAATCTCCAAAGCCTAATTACGGGAATATACACTTGATGCCAAAGTCCCTCCCTCCAATATGTGCACAACATGCCATTGTCATGTTGCATTCTTAACATTCCTGCAAAGATCAGAGATGACTGTTTACAAGGCCAAGCTATTGGGTTACTTTTCTCCCATTAATCTTAAGATGTAAATAGAGAGCAGATGTCATCCACTATATTTGACTGTGCTATGAATTTGTGGATTGTGAAGCACAAAAAAATTAACTGATTCACAGTAAAAATATTTAATATTTTACCATACAACTACAAAGTGCATATACTTAACTATAAACCTAATTAATTATAAACTTAAACTCAAACTTGATAGTTTTAATCACAACATTTATGCATTTAAAATCTGTGTAAATTTAGATGGCTATATACCTTTTGGTGTTTTTCATGCTGGTTTCTGAGTAGTATGCAAAAAAAAAAACATCGGCACAGTGTAAGTGTGTGCACCAAATTACCCTGCAAGTCGCTTTGAATAAAGGCGACTGCAAAATGACTGAATTTAAATTTATACCTCATTGTCTTCTAACAAATCCAGCTGTGCTGCTCAAGTTTGAGTCATTTCTGTTTTTCATACTTAGGCCGATTGAGTTGAAGATGTTACATTATTAGAAAACCACTTTCCCACGGTCCTGCATTGTTACAACAACTCCTCCTCACAGCTTGGCAGCTGTGCAGGGTAATGAAAATATCTTATATATTATACATGTATTAAGGGAGATATCAGACTTCATACGCTAAAAGTACTTGCTCACTGGCTAGTACAAATTTATTAGCCACCTGCACATTTTCACTGATGAAGTAGAAGTTTACAGATAGACTCAAACTGTCATGCATTACCTCAAACTGTCATGTTACCTCCTATCAAGCAAAGGTAAGTGGGATAAATTGGTAGAAGGCATCATTTTTCTCTTCTAATTTGGTAAAAAGGTGTGCAGAGCAAGAAAACAGCGGAGGTATTTTACGGCTTAACGCAATTATTGTGCGTTGTAAATTATATTTACATTATTTTCTGTAAAATAACCAATTTTATCAATATAAACAGTCTGTGTATATAAATATTAAAAAAATCATTGTCTGGCATACACTTCTCAGGTGTCACCTCACCTCGCTTTCTTCTATCACATTCAGAAATTGAATGACAAGTCATCCTGAATAATCTTTTAAATTAGGAGACATCAGCCATCTTTTCACCCATTCATGTATCGGTCTGTTGGCTCCATATCAGTCTGTGTTGATAGGGGTCTAGTCAGTTGATCTGCTGAGTCCTGGGGATAGAGGGGTCTTGGGTTACAGTTGGTGAGGCCATCTCACTTTTCGCGCCATCCAACCTTTTCAGTCCCCCTCCCCCTCTATTTCGTCAGGTGACCAATCTTCGTGACCCATGGAGGAGCCCTTTTTTATCTTATCTTTCTCTCTTGCTTTCAGTTTATTTGCGCAATTCAGTTCAGACGTGCTTTACTGGCATCAAAAGATTAAGACTGGAAGAAACAGGAACCTTGTTACTACAGAGAGCTCTTCATAAACATTATGATGTGCAATTTAAGTCAACATCTAATAGTCAATTGTAGTTTGACAACCTTCCCTGTGTGTGAACAGCAGCTAGTGAGATTTACTAATGTTGTTTGGAACCTCGCCAGTTTTGCCATATTTTACGCCATAGGCTAAAGCAGCTGACAGTTAACAGAACAGAACACAATTAAACTATGCAAATTTCTTTTTTTGTTTGTTTGTTTTCGTAAGCTAAGGTGCTAAACTAAATACAGAACATTTGTCAGAATTCTATATGTTGGTTCTTGCCTTTCTCGCTTCTCTCCCTTTGTTTTATTCAGAGCATTCCTCTTTCTTTGTTCACATCAATTGCACTTAATTGATATTATAGGAATCAAACAGCCAGAGTCACAGAGCACATAAAATGACACATATACATTTTATTAGATGACTGTTGACCCTCTTTCAATCTGTCTTTACCAGGTGTTGCTTCAGCTTCAGGCTTTGAATAGTGATGATTAGTGTGATGCTACATTTAACTTCACTTACGAGGAGGGTACATATCTTAACACTTGATATGAATTGGTCCGTCATGCGAGTAGTGGCTCTGTCTGAACTAAAGATAGCAAATTCCATACACTCAAGGCATTTTTACCTTTTATGTCCCTGACCACGCATTAAAAATAAAACAAACATGCCCCAGCGTATGGCAGGGTCCTGACAATATGCTGCCCCGACATATGAATGTATAAACTAAACAGCCAGGGTCTGCCCGACATAAAGTAAACTACCAGCATGTGGAGCCCAGACACTCGTCTCTCCTGTCAGTGTCTCCGACATGAAGACTTTGGGCTGTTCTGTGTTGATATTCTCTTTGAAAAAAAAAAAAAAACAATAGGTACAAATTGTCAAACTTCACGATTATGAATATAACGTTTAAATGGTCCTTCCACCATGTTTATTTATTTTTCTAATAGAGCGCTTGTAGGACATCCAACTAAGAGTACAAATCAGTGGTAAGGTTTACACTTAAAAAAAAATGCGTTGTTGACATTAAGCAATAATATACTTGGAATTTGTGTTTCACACATAGTCATCTTGTGAAGTGAAATGAATGTAACAGAGGAAATAATCTGAACAGCAGAGAGTGAGATGTAGCCATGGTTTGCTTCAAACCTGTGTGTAGATGTGGCGGTTGCCGTCGGGAGGTGGTGCACTAAGGTGTGATTTGGGGTGTGGGGCCAGGGGCTGTTTTTCTTAGCTGACACCTTTCTTACAGCGGTAATCCGGTCTTTCTACAGCTGGCTACTATACCTCCCACTCCATCTTTCCTTCCCCACTAAAAAAAAAAAATGGTATCTCTCCCTGTATGCCTTTTTTTCAACAGATGATTCACCCAAGTGTTTTTCTCCTTCCTAGTTATGTTTTTTTCTGTCTTGTGCTTTTTTGAAACTTTATTTACATCAATAATCCAAAAAGTAGAACAATCCAATAGGCTTTTTTAAATTGAATAGCAGATTTAAAGTGGCCCTTTAAAGAAAGACCTCAGATAATGTTGTACTTCCTACTTCCCCTGTCCTTTTTTTTTCTATACATTAGATGTCGGTAAATCTCACACCAGCCAGTTCTTATTCAGTAAGAATTCATTTCCTGTGTAAAGGCTTTTGCGCTGTCATTTAATTATAAAAAAAAAAAAAAACACTCATCATGTGAAGTTAGTGATCTTTAATTTACCACTACTGGCGTCAGGGACATGTAATTGATTTATTATAGAGGCCCTTTAATGTGAACAGCTGTTTCCTGCTAAAATTAGGTCAGGGGTCAGATGAAATAACTGTTCCTTTTTTTGTCCTTACATTGCAATAGAAAGCTAGGACTGTAATGTGAGGAGGGTGATATAGATCTTTAATTTAGATGGATGTCTGTCTCAATCTGATTTGGCTTTACTCAAATCATGGGTCCAGCATCAGTGGTTATTACAAACTGTGTATGGTCTAACATATGCCACCAACCTCTAAAACTATGAATAAATGTCTTTCATACGTTACATAACTGAGTTTGTGTCATGTGTTCTACCAGTATTTTGTAGTTTAATAATGATTCCCATAGTGTCAGTAGCACGTATTTAACCATTTTGGTATCATTACAGGTTATAAATGCATCAAATGCAAAGATACTGATTATCTACAAGTCTGTAAAAGTCTAATCCTTGGCCTTTATTTCCCAAACCCATTGAAAATTTGTCTTTCACATTTTTGGAGCGTCTTTTTCAGTTCTACTTGTTGCCTTTTTTTGCTCATTTTCTATCTATATCCCTTTATCACATAAAGGCTAGCCATGTGGCTCTTGTGTTTAGTGGAAGTTGGAGGAAGGGCTTAGGGAGTGGTTCAGGGGTCCTCAGCCGTGGCACTTCCCACCACAGTAACCTCTGACCCCTGGTGCCATTAATCACTAGGCTCCTGATGGCCATGTCTCTGGGGGAAAATCAGTCCAGGGCAAAGGATGATGGGAGGTGAAGCCTGCAGCCAATTACAGATTGGTTCAGAACAGCCAAGCAGACAAATCAGGGCTTAACAGAGAGCAAAATAACCAATAGTTGTTGAATGCCACAGAGTGCTCTAGTATCACCCATGATCAAGTTATTTTAAGTGTTTTCTAAAAAAAACTAAGCAGCGACGGTGCAATGGGAACTATTGTAGCAGGGGTACGTGCATGTAAAATAGTACTGCGAGGTAGAGGACTGTGTGCTGCGATGATCAAAAGAAATGTTTGGACTGGCCTAATTAAGCCTGTTAAAGCTAAATGTCTCCAGGGTTGGAAATGAAGCAGATGTTGGACACCAAAGGCAGGCAGCCTGTTGATTCTCTCAAATTAAGAACCCTATAGGTAACTGCCCAAGTGTTGCTAATGTCATTTTGGTCAATTACAGTATTATCAAAGGTGCTTTCACATGTGCGTTGGCTGTTTTGAAATGAGAAACATGGCTGATGTCACATGTTTATTAATGAAATGAATGCTGTTTACGGTTTTAAAACTAATTTGGTCAGCTTGTTGTTGAACAGGTTTGTTGCACAGTTGTCTTCTGACAGTTGGTTGCCACCAACAGACACATCAACAAGTCATTCTTATTCTGTTACAGTTATGTTATATGTATATATTGCATTATACACGTAGTACATCATTATACTAAGAGTGCGATCAGCTTTTACTCTGTTTTGTTTGAAAATGATTTGGATTTCATTGCAATGAAAACATTCCCAATTAGCTCTTGCCTGGCTATTACTGGACTCCATATCAGCACATTTGCATAAAGTTGGGTTTTCTTCAATTTTCCATGTTGTCAATATCTGGTTTGTTTCTTTCTTCCACATTGTGGAGTAGCAATGGGTTTTCATTAACAACGAAAGACAGCTAGGACTTGCCAGGAGATTTGTTGCCATAGTGATATAAGGCTTGCTTGTCTGACCAATCGGATTTAATTTCAACTTGAACAGAAAGTTTTGGAACTTCGTATTTATCTTAACTGTGTACAGATGACTAAAGCACATTAAGTGTTGGACAGAGTGGGCTGAGTGTAACGTCCCAAACATACACTTACACCTTTCTCTGCACTACTTCGTGCCTCTGTCAGCTGTTTTTTTTTTTTTGACAGCAGGTTATAATAAAGAGGAAAATAAAAGCATTGGCTGGAATTAAAGCCTAACTAACTGCTGGCTTGTCACTATGGGGCTAGTGCTGTTTTTTGTCATTTGTTGTCCTCTCATTGTTCCTAGCTGGTCTGGTATGAAAACATTGCTTCCTGCTGACCTGCAGTTTAATTCACACATCAATAACCCCTGACTGATCTATGACCTCTCTAGTTACATTTACATTTTACACTTAGTCATTTGGCAGATGCATACTAGTAAGTTACAAAGTAAACTAAATTCCTAAATCCCTTTTCTTTTGTTTGTTTGTAGCTGTCATTTTTATGCTTATTGCTAAACCTTTGTTTGTTTGTTTGTTTGTTTGTAGTTGTAATTTTTTAATGCAGGGTCAATGTCCAGTGCTGCATTAAATAACTGCAGAAGCCCTGGCAATAGATCATCCAAAAATTAGCTAACACCAAATGCTGAAAGTGAAAACATGAACATGTTTGGAAGAATTACTGTTAAATTAACTTATTAGAAAACTTAGTGTGCCTGAAATGTATTACAAACATAACAAATTAAGTCATTATAGCAGTTAACCATGTTGGCAGAAGAGGTCCTCTTGTTTGTGCTAATTGTTAATTGGCTTTGGAGTTAAGATGGCTGATTTCTCTGAACAGCATTTTCAACAGTATTAACCTCACAAACTGCAGTGTACCGTTGTGCTGTGTGTGTGTTGTGTTTAGAGATTTTTTTATGTTCATGTCACCATCATTTTCTACATATTTGACCTTTAAAATGATTATATCAGCTGGTTCTTGCATGCTATGTAATGCAGTCCAGTCACTAATGTGAATATGTGGAGGATGTGAGCAGAAGTAGACATAATTAGCAGTGCTTTTTTTAAACGTACTCTGTGTTGACCTGATAAACTGGTTCTGTTCTACATATTGTATTGTTACATTCCTACCTGTTTACTGACATTTACGTACTACCCTGGTTGGTTTTAATTACTTGCTGTTCTGTGATTGGATGGAACAACCCTAACTAGAGGTCCTTGTTGTCTTCAGTCTGAAACTTAATTCACATCCCACTGTTACAACCTTGCAGAATGAGGAAACCATGATACCAAACAATGATTGTTCAATGCTTGAGTGTCACTGGCATTTCCAACCCCTGCCTGGCCAACCATTGCTTCATAGTGACGTGTAAACAAGGTAGAAGCCTCCCACCCTACCCAAACACAGTACTCGTGTGTTTTTAGACGGACTGTGAACAATACAGCAGATGAAGCTTCATTATAAATGATATAAAGTGTGGTGATAAACTGTTCAGAGTAGACAGACAGTGCTGCCAAACCTGATCACCACCTTTGTGTAGGTTCATGAGTTCACCTAGGCCCCTTTCAAATGGATTAAAGACATGTTGCTAACTTAAGAAAATGAATCAGGGCTAATCTTCATGGCCTGATCACACTGCTATTTTACAAAGTCATTAATGAGCCCAATTCCAGGTAAAGAGAAGCCTGTGAACGAGCTGAAGGATTGAATGGAATTACCAGTGAGGGCAAATCTATAGGACTCCCGGCACTGGGCCCAGCAGCACTAACATCAGAGGGGTGTAGAGTTACAATCCTCTAAATTAGCTTCTTATACCGAGCTATGCAGGAGGCCTCCACCCACCAGTATCCATGGATCAGCAGGTCATCGCAATCCTAATTCCGCTCGTCTTGCTGTATGCTTAGATCGACGGACATTGCACTTTTTGATTCTGCTTTATGCAGAAACATCCACACGCTCTCCCCTCATCTTTGTCTCTCCCCCTCCACACATTTCCTGCAACCTTCACTGCAGTTAAATCTTCTTGACAAGATTAATATATCTATATCAAAAGCTGGAGCCAATTTGTTTTGTGTTGTTTCCAAATCCCCTTTTCCGGGTCAGGCCCGATTGCTTTAACTGGGCTAATATGTTTTCAAGGCAAATTTAACAGGCGTGCAGGCACCGGGCCTGACACCCTCGTCTTACTAACATCTTGACAGCACCTAGAATGGGGAGCACAAAGTGGTTTTGGGTGTTTCTGCTTTAATAGGAGGATAAATTGATGCATACTACTGAATCCATTCTATTTGATATTTTGTAGCATATTCAAATGTATTTTCTGTGTTAGGTGCTCAAATCTTTCAGAAGAGATGTAAACTAGAAATTGTCAGCATTGTGGATTCAATTTCTGCTATAATGTGTCCATACAATACACAAATAAAATAAATCACAAAGGATTCATTGTGCATCACTAAAGCTATTCTGACTGACTAAAACTGTGCTGATTTAGTTTACGATTTTCCCCTCCTCCTCAGGAACCCCAGTAAATCGAATCCCCATCATGGCCAAGCAGGTCCTGGACCTCTACATGCTGTATAAACTGGTGACGGAGAAGGGAGGCCTGGTGGAGGTTATCAACAAGAAGATCTGGAGAGAAATCACAAAGGGACTCAACCTGCCTACCTCTATTACCAGTGCAGCTTTTACCCTGCGCACACAGTAAGTGTGTCACACAACAAGCGTGTATTTAAAACATAATTTAACTTGCAGAAACTAAAAAACAAATCTGAATGTGACACCTCCGGTTAAAATTAGTATCACCATTATGCTTATGAGTATATGTGTGTTATGTTAGAGATTTGTGGACTGTGTGTGCTGGCATGAGTACAGATGTCAGTATTAATCAGTTTCTATGTGTACATGCACATGCAAGATTGTTTCCTCCGAGCCACCTTCCCACTTCACAATAAATCCTTCTGTCCATTCAATCACACAGACCGCATTGATTCCCATAGATTTACTGAAGTGATTTGGGTAAGAGTTCACAATAACTAGGTGCGGTTTGACTGACAGCTCGTACACTGAGCTTCGACTAAAACTCTCTCGATGGAAACCCTTAAGTATATATAACACCTCTCTATCCTGTCCACTACTACCATGCCCTAATGAATCTTTATGTATTTTTTATGTTGCTGGGCTATTGTGTGCTATTGCTCTGCTAGTTCGGTCTAATGGACCCTGCAGCTCTTAGCTTCCCATTGATCCTCAGTGCTGCTATTTCACCATTATGCAGTCAGCATACATAATATTGTATGTTCACTTTAGAATTGTATTCTTGTGGGATGGAAAACCAATCAGAGCCATGACTGTGCATACTCGTAGAGCCGCTTACCCAAGTATACTCAGCATACATTACTGTCGGCTCTCTTGAGCAAGTTGATTTTATAGATGTCATGTATACAAGAGTACAGGTTTAATGGTATGTGATTGGAGAAAATACAGCCAGACTTCTGCTGGACTTTGTACTCTGTCTCTCCCCCTCTCTGTTTCTCTCTCTTTGCCCAAGTGTATGTACATAACCTACATCAAACATTGTGACACATTATGGAGAGTTCTGTCTTAATGCATCGTAAGTCTAAATGTACTAAAAAAAGCAGCATCTTATAACACCTACAGTGTTATAAGTGGAAAATGTACAACCAACTACTTTTATAAGTAATTTACTGTAGCATATATAAACGTGAATGTTGAACAAAAACTTCTGTGTGTGTAATATACTCAATCAATATAATATGCTCACAATGTGTGTTACGGTTACATCTTTAGTTTAAATTCTGATTGTAGAAATATTTATTTTAGTAGTTTCTGCTTATTGTGATAATCTGATTTTTTTTTTTTTATATCGCTGTTTCCCCCGTTAAAGGTATATGAAATATCTCTATCCATATGAGTGTGAAAGGAAAGGCCTGAGCTCCCCAGGTGAGCTTCAGGCTGCCATTGACAGTAACCGACGTGAGGGTCGTCGTCCAAGCTACAGCAGCAGCCTCTTCCGATTCTCTCCCTCTCCCAGCACAGCTCCTCACATCCTCTCACCTCCCAAGATGCACCTTTCCGCTCTGGGGGCTGGGACCTCAGGTGCCCTCAACGGTCTTCAGGCCTCACCCGGACCCTCTTTGAAGAAAGGTAGGGGCCTGAAAACAGATTCATTTTGACCCAGAAACCTTTGGTAGTGTGAGATAACCTTCATCTGTAGAAATATAGAAAACAGAAGTTAAATGCCTGCCTGTTGAGGAACAGGTAGCACTCAGATGAGTGTGTGTTAGTGACTATTCTCATAACTTTGTCTGATTTGATGGTCATATTAATCAGGCAAACATTTGCCTCAGACCTTCCCTCTTCTGATCGTGTAGGCTGCAGTGTTTCAGTGCAGATGTGCTGGTACTGCCCTCTGCTGGCATGTAGAAAAATATCCGGTCAGATGTGGGTAAGCATGTGGAATAGTTCTTAAAGATTATAGGTCATGGTTGATTTGATTTAAAGGCACTTTATTTTAAAGTGGAACCCATTCGAAAGACATTATATGTGCAGAAGACATTGAAAAAGTCTTGCATTTAATTCTATATATTGTGGGTGTGAATGAATGTGTGTCGGGATGTGTGTGCTGCTACATTTATGTATTACATTCTTGTTGAGTGTTTCACCTATCTTTCCTCCAGTGTATCTCACCATGGTCGTGTGTGCAGTTTTAGGGCTTTAATGTGTGTGAGTGTGTGCATGGTTTTGTGTTTCTAGTCGATCCAGGTGTTTTAAAGTCTGTGTATGAGGCAGTTTTGCCTCAAGCCCCTTTATTACTGATTTATAACATGACACCCATGCTGTGGGGACACATATGAACTTTGAAGCGTTCTGTCTACATCAGTGGCCTAGTGCTAATAACCGTCATTACGTTGCTGTCAAGTCAATGGAATGTGTGGCTCTGCCATGGACCCCGGCAATATTAACTGTTTGACTTGTGTAATGCCTTTTTTCACCTGTAATTAGCTTTAGGTGGTCATGTGGGATGGCACCTACTTAGACTGACTTTACTGCTGAGAACAAGGGTCAATGGTTGTACTTTGCTAGCAATTATATTAAAAAGAATGCTTGAAGCACACTGTCAAGTTCAAAAGTTTTGAAACACCTACTCATTTATATTATCAGCTGGCTTCAAATAGATCATAATACACACAAAATGGACAACAATTCATTTTTATTCCCACGGATGGTTTCTTCTCCAAAAATTCTTCTTCTAAGAACCTAGAAAAAATCCTTAGGGTCGTCTTGCTGCAAATTAAACTCACCCCTGCTCACTTGCCCACAGCAACCGTTTCTTTCTAACCCCAACCTTAGGACGCAGAGGGTCACAAAGACCAAATATTTTACCATTGGGTCTTTAAAACGAACACTCCCGTTATCTCTAAAAATGGATTCATAGATTTATTAAACAACAGTAAAGGACAGGACATTGTAGCTGGCTGTCTATGAAATACACCAGCTTCCTGCAGAGGTCTGGAAAAAGTTCATCAGGTCCATTTTATTTTTGCCTCTACAGACGAGTGTTGTGAATGGTAGAACACGCAAATTTGCTTTCCATTTCCAGATTGTTTCTTGATTTTCAGCAAATTGCGGTTTGTTAAACATGACACTGCGCTCTTGTGGACATGTATGTCTGGCGTGCAATTAAGAAAGGAACATGTGTGCGAACGCATTGCCGTTAACGTATCGATAAAGAAGAATAAGCCAGACTTTCCACTGCATCTTCTGCATTGATTGAATCCAGTTGCAGCATGTCTCTGGAAAATACAGTTTACACCATTTCAGAGAAATCTTTAATCTATTGCCTTTTTCTCCTAGAGAATAACCTTCTTTTCTCAAGATAAGTATAAACTAATTAGTTTCTTAGAAAAGCTGTTTTTGCTTGACCATTTTGTGTTCTAATATAAATTGAAATTTTATTTTAGGATCTTTTAACATCTGAGAGGACATGCCTGGTCAATTTAAGACTATCCCCATTATAATGGGAAAACTGATCAGCAGAATGCCATGGATGTGGTCAAATTTGCCTAAAAATTAAGTGCTTGTTGTTTTGTGTGTAACAAAAAATAATTACAACAGTGTGTACGTGTTCCCAAAGTTTTTCTTATCAGTGTATATTTTGGAAATGTTCATTGTGGTCTGTTAGCCTACATGGTCTGTTATAGCTCTGTAAATGCCTAATCTTTATTTTCACTATTTGTAAATGCACAGAATTATCATTTAGAATGAGCAAAATAAGTCCTCCGTTCCTTTTCCGTTCCGTTTAGATGACCTCACCCCTCCAATCATGGCAGCAAGGCCCTCCATGGCACTGGCCCTGGGTCAGCAGCAGGTGGCTGGTTTGGCAAGAGCCGCCACGCTGGAGCAGCTGAGAGAGAAGCTGGAAACCGGTGGCGGAGGAGAGGGACCCGAAAGAAAGATGGCCCGTCTGGCAGAAGAGCAGCAACGCCTGATGCAGCAGGCTTTCCAGCACAACTTGCTGGCCATGGCCTCCCAAATGCCCATGAACCTGCGCCTGGGAGCCCCCAGCATCACCACCAGAGGTCAGTGCTGTCAAGTGTGACTTCCTTGTTCTTGATGCGCTGAACAGTATTACTCAATTTACATTTTTCCAGAAAACTGAGTGTTGAAAACTGACTTTCTCCAATTTGCCTTTATGAATGTTATGAGTTTAAGATTTCAAACTAAAATGCAATGTTTTTTCTGTTTCCTCAGATGAGAAGCAGCAGGACATGTCTCTGAGCATCTCAACCAATGGAAATGCAAGCATAACTGTCTCAGTGGAGGTTAATGGCACAATCTACTCAGGTGTGTATGGTAGACATTACATGTTAATTATGAATGCTTATGATGTCACCTAGTCACTCTAATGATCATATTGCCAAGTACAGAACTACAACTGATTGCATATTGCAATTTATATATAAATGTTTCAATGTTTACTCTAAAAATGCAATCTTGACCCTTCTGCGTATTAAAGCAACACGATTATCTTCCTGTAATAGTGTTTTTCATTTTCCTGCAGGAACCCTGTTTGCTCAGAAGTCTGGTGGAGCTGTGGGGCCGGCTGTGTCATCTGCTGCTTCAGCCTCCCCTGCTGGAACCAGCACTAGCTTTGGATTTCCTGCACCCCAGGCTCAGACCCTTAGCCCCACATCCTCCTCTTCCTCCTCCTCCTCCTCCTCAAAAGGTCCCAGCTCAGCTGAGCCGGCCCCTAGTGGGTCGCTCTAACTCGGTTGGCCCTCCTGTGCATCTGCTCCCCAGGCCTTCCCTTTCCTCCGGGAGGTCCAGCGTAAATTTACAGTACAATGAAAAACCGATAAGAATAACAAACTCTTGCACAACAATTACCTCATTAACCCTGTCAACCTCTTGGCTGTCCAACCATGAACACAGAGCCCGAGAATATTATATGACAACACGTGCCCAAACGCACAGCTATGCATTTTTATTCAACACACCATCACACTACAAGACATGCAATCACACATACTCATATACTCGTTAATCTTACTATACTGCTATACACAATCAGCTCAGCCAAAACCCACTGACAGGCGTAGTCACAACTGAACTTGAAAAGTTTTTATTTTAGGACGTTTTGTTTGTTGCCATTTTGTTGTGTTTTTGATTTTGTGTTTTTAGAATGATTTTTAGTTTTCTTCTTTTTACATGGCTCAAATCAAGTAACCTGCAGTGGTGTCTTTACCTCAGGAGCTGTAGTATATTTAACCTGAATCGACTTTATTTTTGTATTCTTTTTGACTTTGTTGCAATCAGGGGAAGTCGGGTAACTCTCACCAGTGGAACTTTGAGTACAGAGCAGAAACCTGACAGTGATACTCAGGTTTATTTCTAAATATGCTGTAGCCTCTTGCTGAACTAAAACTGGTGAATGTTCTGATGCTGTAGATCAGCACATTAAATACCTCAACTCATAACTCCGCCCTCAGATCAGATTATGGGAAGTTTGTTATAAAACGTTTATTGTACAAAGCAAAAATGTAATCTTTCACAGATCTGCACAAGCTGTCTTTAAAACAATTGCCGCACAGTGTTGTGGGAACAGTGACTCATATCCGCTGACAACAGACCTTGAGCTTGTTTCTCTACCCAGTCTGTATTACAGAGAAGTAAGTAGTAAGACGCATTCTTACTCTGTTTGTTAATGCTCATTGTGTTGTGCATCCTTGCTCCAGCTGCAGCCACAGAGCTGAATGTCAAGCTCACTGTATCCTCATCAACCTGTATTTCCTGTAACCTCATATCAGCCTCTCTGCTCTGGTGGGCATCTTTCTCTCTCTCAGGAAGCAATGTGACATCTCCAAGGAGACATTAGTAATTTAAAGAGAAAAAATAAAGGATTCATACCTGAAGAATGCACAAGTCTACACGACTATTACAAGAATACCTCAGCAGACTCTTTCACGAGGAGAGCTACACTACATACCTCATGCGGCTGCAAAGCCATCAAGACTTGATGCTCCCACCTGCGATGGAAAGTGACATGGGCAGGACACACTGCTGGTGGTTGTGGGGACAAACAGAACTGGGGTGGGCTTACTGTCTCTTTCTGTTTTTACCTGTATGACTTGTTTTATGCTTGCCTCTATTTTCTTTCTTTTTTTTGGGGGGGGGGGGCTTCCTCAACTTCTTGTCCAGGAAGAATATATCTGCATCTTTATCAGGGAACATCAAGATATAGAATATTTATAAGGTTTCAAGACCGTGGATATCTAGAAACAGAAACTTTTTTTAAATCTTACGTAACTGCAGTTTGGGAGTTTGCAGTTAATCCCGTATTTCACAGCAGTGGTGAAATGGCGTGCATGTGTACAATCATGGGACCAGTGTTTTAACACCGTAATCCTCTGGTCCACAATATCCTCTGTCAATTCACAGCTCGATACCAAAGACTACTCTGGTCAGTCCTCATATACAGTTTTTGTAGGACTGCAAAAAATGTTCCATCTAATCTCACTCAGTGTGATTTTGAGTTTTTGCAGAAAGTATATTCCATTCATATATTTACAAGGTGTAAGGTCACTTCCTTTGTTTTACATTGTTGGGCATGACCTCATTACTGCAAAGTTGAAATGAAAATGAGTACGTATCAAACTAGATGGAAAGACTCAAACTGACTGGGTGACGTGCACTCATGGACGTTTTTGTAGATTATAAGCAGATCATTAAGTGCTGTTATCTAGAGGCTGTTGCTTCTTCTGATTGTTTTGCTATTTTAATCTTTTAATAATAATCCCACAGTGGAGGCAGTCCTCCTCAATCAATGTGGACCTAGACTAATTATAAAAGATCCACTATCGAAAGTCCAGAACCAGCTGGATGCTTGTAATTTTATGCATCTTAAACTATCATAAAGGATGAAAATACATTTTCTAGCTATATCCATGTCAATGTGAGGCATTTTAACCATTTAAAAACGTCTTAAAGCCCAGTGTGATCTCAGGTGGGCAGCCTTGTTGCTTTTATAAGACTGATTTATTACTATTACTTTTTGCAGACATTTTGCTCTGCTGATGACAGTTGAGAGTTCGAAGACGTTGCTGTCAGTCTGTTTCTTGTACCTTTCAGAACCCTTTGACACACAACTGTATTTTATGAAGGTGAGAATTGTAGATGCTGCCTTAAATTAGTTGCTGGTGAGATCCTGCCAGTGCAGGTTTCCCACTCGAGTTGGGAAAAGGTTATTTCTCTCTGAGCCTAATCCTTTAGAGAGTAATCACGTTTTGGAGAAAACATTCAATCGGATGTTTGACACCAGTAGCCAGAGCAAACTTGTGACCCTTTGTATTTTTTTCCCCCCAGATGGATGTTGTTTTAGTAACCGTTGAGCTTAATCCTTTTAGGCTTTTTATCTCTAATGTTTTCTTGTTTTTATTTCATCTGCTCAATCTAAGCCAACGGATTGGATAGTGTGGCTGAGAGTGTGTGCACGCTTTCGTACCTGTTGCACTTTTACAACGCAACAGGCGCGACAAAACATTAAAGATACTGCAGATGGCGCCACCACGTCACACGTTAAATTCTTTACTCCCGTGGACTCAGCATGACCCTCTTGGAGTGGATTTGACATTTTGTCAGCAACCCTGTGAACAATCCACTTACTTCCTGCTATCTGACTAGCTGGATGGCTGAGCAGTGTGTAAGTGTCTGTGTGTGTGTGTTTGTGCGTTGGACACCCGCCTCTGACTGTACCACAGCTGTTAAATAATGCCTCCAGGTATTAGGCTGCCGTTAACGTTGTGTTTGATGTTATAGCTGCACTGAGGAATGAGTACTAATGAAAGCTGCAGCCACTTTACATTCGCTTTGGAGTTCATCATCTCCTTTTTCTCTCTAGATGATTTTGAACTTAATTCAGTTTGAAATTAAAAAATTAACCTAATCTGTGTAAAAACAGGCGCATACAAAGGTGGATATTGAATACCTCTTCTATTATTTTGTTGTTTCTGGCTTGTACAATGCTCCGTATATTAATTCACTGGGGTTTGTGCATATTTTTGTACTGTTTATTATTATATTATTATTATTATGGACATGATGATGATGATATTACTGATATTATAGGTTTTTCTTTGATTAAAACAAACTTAAAATAGGACAAAACATATGAATGGTTGTTAAAACTGGTTTGTGCTGATTGTATTTAAGAGGAGCACTTTTCCAAAGTGATTTTCACACATTCAGTTTTGTTCATTATTAGTAATATAAAGATATGGTTCTCAGGGCTTTAAACTTGTATGTCACGATAAAGTTTTACTTTATATCTTATTTTCATGTGTTTTTTGTGTCTTTAAAATGTCAGTGATTTTCCGAGACCACCATATAATGCCTGATGTGTGATTACCGCACATCTCACTCTTTGTTGCCAGATTATGATGCAGATGAAGCATCCCAACATTTTCACATTCTTCAAAATGGAATTCATGTTAGGGGAGAAACGTTACCGTTCATAGTTCATTGGAAGGTTTCTCTGTGACAAGTACACAAGATCCCTAGTACAGTGTACCACTGGAAGGCGGCGTTACAGGAAATGCATCACAGGGTAATGTACCCTAGACATTTATATCCTCAGAACGTGCCCTTATTTAAATATGAGCGATACCATTTCTCAAGTAATGTTGACCTAATCTGTCCGTGACTCATTAATTACAGGAAATACCACAACATATTGTCAAGCTTAGAACATGTCAAATTCCCCAGCAGTAATAGTTCTGGATGTTTTAAAGCAGGGAGGACTGCCATAACCCAGCAGTTATTTTTGAAGGACTCAAAAGTTAACGAAGTGAACATTTCTTTTTTTATGAGGGTGTTTTACGTATTTCCACTCCAGTGCTGTAAATGTAACTCTTGTTTCAAGACAAACATTACAAAATAGAACACATATGTGGAAACCAAACCACCTTCAAACAATAGCAACACCTCAGCCTGGAGAAGAACATTCTGCCCACAGCCAGTTACATTTTGGAAAGTGCTTAAAGATAAAAGTGGCACATCTCACGCTTTTAACAGGTCAGTATTTGGGCATTTCACGTTTTATTTGCTGTGTCGTAACTAGCATGTCTCAGAGGTATTGCACAAGAGAAGACAATATATTTTTTTAAAAAACTCCAAAATATACATATACATATATAAATCACTATATATTATTTATATATGTGTATAAATATATATGTGTGTATACAGACACACACACGTATATATATGTATATATATATATATATGTATACACACACATATGTATACACATATGTGTGTATTTGTGTATATCTATATACACACACACATATATATATATATATATACACACACATATATACATACATACACACACACATACATACACACACATAATATATACATACATACACACACATACATACACACACATACATACACACACATATAATATATACATACATACACACACATACATACACACACATAATATGTACATACATACACACACATATGTGTATAATTTCCTTGTCTTGTTGCAGACCTAATAGGACAAGCTCTTAATCATAACAGCCACCAGACAAACCCAGATCAGTGAGCTGGACAGTTGCACTGTTGCCCTGTTCTCTAGTTCTAGATTGTACTGTGCCACGACTTTTTTGTAGCCCATCTCCTCTGACACACATTTATAAGTTCCTTTCTCGTTGCTGCCCATGCTGTCAATAAGAAAAATACATTGTTGCTCGTTCGTGCTGCAGGGCATGGAGCTTTTATCGTGATTCCAGGTATACTCGGCATGATGGGATGACACTGGGCAACGGAGGAAATACTTGGCCTGAGCAGGAAGCCTGGCGATGTTCACATCTCTGCTTGTACCAAAGGAATATCTAAATTCTGAGAAAAGAAAACAACAAAGTCCACTTTTAGGCTTAGGTTTTAGATACTGAATTTGTTTTATTTGTTTAAATGCTAGTTGACCATGCTGGATTTTGTTAAAGTTAGAGCAAGATAAGGCCTCTTAGAGAGGTGCCTGCATTCTTCTTCTTAAGATGCTATGGACAATTGTAAGGGGACCCAGAATTGTTTAGGCCCAAATCAAGTTTGCAGAGTGGAACAAATCTTAGTATGATGGTAATTTCAGGCAAGTTAAAATAACTCGTGAAAAAGTGTTATATAAATGTAGGGTATCTAAAATGGAGCTTTGCGGGACACCTAATAAAAAAGTTGGAAAGTGGTAAAGTTATTAACACTAATGCTTTTATTTCTTTCTAAAAGATGATCTAAAGCAGTTGTTAAGAAAGTGTTCAGTGCAAAACAGCATTGAACCACAGATTGCACATCATGGTCAATATGCAGTGGTATGAGTCAGGCAAAAACCACATTGCATGTAGCAAAACCTAGTCTAGTTTGCAAGTTGTCCCTATCATGCATAGCATACAGTACATCCTCCTGAGACCCAGCCTATGCTGGGATTCAGTTTTTGTTTTCAGAAACTGGTTTTCCCAAAGACTGGGTTTATATGGAGTAAACTTATAGATGTATTCATACCTTTCCTAGGTTCAGAAGCGCAGATGTTGTAGTTCCCACCAGTCACATCCTGCAGTTTGCCCCTGTCAGAACGACAGTGAAATCACTTAAGAGACTTTTTGAGGTTTAGTAAACCAAAAAAATGCATATTTACAATCACATGCAAAAACATGAATGCAAAAACATGAATCTGGCTTTTTATTAAAACTAATGCAGAGTGCACTGAAGAAAGTTTTAGTGTTTAAAGGTTCAACGTTACACCTCTCTTCAGCAAGTAAAACGAGGTCGGGTGAAGACCTGAGTGACATACTTCTTTTAAAAACACCAGGCATCATACGCCGCAGGGTTCCAAGCCCCTCGGGTTCTCAGGCCCTTATTTCACACAGGCGTCAGCAGCCTGGCCTCAGACATCACGTACACCATCGCTCCAAAACAGTAACAGTGAAAGAACCGTGATATCCATTTGCTAGACATAATTGAGGCTCAAACAAAACTGTTGCCTGCTGAGAACATCATGCATGTAAAAATGTATATAGGTACAGAATTAATTTCCTGCTGCGACATGTACGTGATAAGAAACACCACCACTCTATGCAGCGGTGATGCCGACGGGGTGGAGTAAGACAGGGGTCAAGTTAAGCATCGGCTACTACTACTGCTCACACATTGTAGCAGTCCTTTGCCGCTCCCCTTTTTCTAATAACTATTCTAACAAACTATTCCTGACAACTGTACTCGTGTCTCAATCTTGTAGCTTGCAACTCAAAACAGCTTGAACCCTTTATCAGAGTCCTAGCAAATCCCACAAATGAAGTCATTCAGGGGTTGCAGACAGAATCACTATCCCTGCTGTTAGTCACAACGAAAATACACTCCCGTTGTACAAGTATCATTTCCATGTGAGACCACACCTGATACAACACTATCAACTATCATTTCCGCCAAGAGCAAATGAGTAGATTGTGACTCACGCTTTAATAAGGTTTTTCTATTGCTACAAAAAAAAATCCCAGCGATCACGGTCACTAACCAAATTGTGACTGTCTGTGGGCAGAATGTTCTTCACCAGGCTGAGGTGTTGCTATTGTTTGAAGGTGGTTTGGTTTCCACATATATGTGATGTAGTGCCAAAGGTCCCACACACACACACCTCCCCCGTTTTTGGGAAATGTTATTCTATTACACGTATCCTACTTTCAGAATAATAGTATTATTATTACCACTGGTATTATTAGAAATGATACCAATACACATTTGTGCAGTTCCGCTTTATAGACTTTTAAAGGTAACAGGCTTTCTCTGGAAACCCAAATCCACCACATGAGAAGACTTTTGTGTTCGTATCAGAGTCCAAGGTATTCTAGACACTGTGAGTCTCAGACCTGATCACAAAATTACACGTAGACACATAACCTACGAAACAGAGTGTATGTTTGCCCAGTGCTTACACACCTCAGACAAATGGCTTCAAATGCCTCACTTTTTTAACCATCCCTTAAACAAAGTACAGACACTTTGTTCTGCAACACACAACCTACATAACTCTGTACACAGTTCCTTATAATAAACAAGAGTAACACTTCTATTCAAATGCAAGACACACAGGAAGTTGGCAAGACTCATGCATGCAAAAACATTTGAGTCTGGGCCTTAATATAACTTTTTTTGAGTTGTTTTTTTTTTGCAAACATGGAGCAAGAGGAAGAGAACAAGAACAAAGAAAGGAACCAGGCGAGCAGTGGAGGAAGTGTGCGAACGCACTGAAGTGGGGCCACTAGGCAAAGCAATACTTTTTCTATTTCTAAGCCTGGGAGGACACTGTTTGTGAAGCAGATGCGATGGCCATGCAGCTTTGTTGCCATCATTTACACACGTGCTGTGGATTTTGTATCGTTGCGTTGATGCAATTTGTCGCTGTTGTGACAGAGTCATTTAAATGATTTAAGAAATATTCTCTAACAATGACACTTGTGACACTTTGCTGGAGTTTCCAGAAACAACACACAGTAAAACCCTTGCATAAGTCAACTTAGCCCTGTAAGTCATGTGACAAATCTCATGACACTCATCTGTGTGGTATCAAATGAAACTAGACAATAATTCCCATTGCTGCAGGAATCAATCACATGTTTATTACTTTTATTTCATAACTGCACTGTTAAAGGTCTCGTGTTAGGCCATCCTTTTTATGTGGGAAACCTGTTTCAAAACAAGTGTTACATTATTTCTCAATCACTTTGGTTAAATTCTAAAATGAGAAAATCATTCTTTGAAACATTAGGGTCAAATCTCTTCACAACAGGGTCAAATTTCTCATTCATTCAAACTAACGACATGTTTTTATAGATGTGGGCAAAAGAGGGACTACAGTTCTCTACAAATCAACAAGTTGAGTCTATACATATATATAAAATCAGCTTATTGTTTTTAAATATTTGTGGAAGAGGAAGAACAGGCAGGGGAAGGCACGGTGATTGGTGAGGACAAAAAACAGGGGGAAGAGGAAGAAGGCAAAGGAGTCCCAAGGAATTCACTGGGAGAGTCTGTTTGGAAAGTACAGCGTCATGAAATGAAGACACATTTCATTGGAGAAAACAGGCAAAAATACATAGGTAACCCACTGGAGGTACAAACAGAAAACCTTTCTCATTACGACAAGGTTTTCTGGGGAACTATATAGAAAATAATGGACCTGGAGGGACAAAAACCCCTCTGAGTTCTTCTTTCTGCACAATCACCGGACACTGAGCCACAGTTGGCACCACCAACATGTACCGCCTGGAGAATGGTGTGAACACTCATAACCCTTACATATTTGTGACTATCATGGTGAAAAAGCATCTACAGTTTACAAACATGCACTCAAATTATGACTTATGATAAAGTGTACAATCCCACTTCAGGGATCAGAGAACGGTAAGACTGTTACTAAAAATGAGCCAAAACAATTGAGAAAAAGTGTAAATTCATATTTCTGCTTTAGGGTTTCGGTTACACTTTCCATCTCTGTGATCAGTATTGCCTAATACTATTTATGGTTTGGCCGAAACAGCTACCTGCTGCTGTTATTCTTCAGTATTTCGCTGCTGCTAGACTTCCTCAGATGGTTTGTACCGTGTATAAAATTTGGTATAACGTTTCAAAGTAGGCCAGCTGTTCTGTAGGAGGGCCTCGCTTATCAGTGTCAGTTTAGTGTTGAAATATTTTGCTATCATGCGACATGCTAAGAGTTGCTTCATTTCAGAGCGTAGGTGCGGTTTGCAGTGAATCAGCTGTATTCAGCTGTACCCCACGTCTGATGACACTCCTTTAAGAACAGCTGAATTACTACATCGGCAGCTGTCGTGTTGCGTAATCTTAAACTCGTGCAAACATGCAGGTTTAACCTGTGTGGATGTTGACCACTAGTAGCACTGCGGAGCAGCTTTTGGGATTGTGAAATTCTTATTTCCAATTAAGGAACCTGTTACAGAGGTCATGTGTTATTTAATGCCATGCCCACAGACATCTGGTCAGGAGGAGGAAAAGGCGGATTGAACCACTGATCCCGGGGTTTGCTCTAGCATTTCCACCAGAGTATTGACGCTATTCCACTGATCAAATAATAATAATATACCAAATAAAATTATAAAAGATAACCGGGCAGCGAGGAAGCTTGCAAGCTGGAAAACATGGACGTAAACAGCATACAACAATGCGTGTAGAGCCGGGGGGTCTTACTGGTTGACAGGGACACACTGAGTGCCATTCCAGCCGCAGTATGGATCTCTGGCTAAGATACAATCCTCACAATTGTCTCCGTACTGGCCACAGTTTGACACATCCATTTGGACCAGTTCACTTCTGGATTTCAAATACAGCTTCCTCTGCAATGATACACAGAACATATGTTTTCTTACATCATATTCCCCCTAAAAATACAAATACTAAAGTACAAATATGGAAGTTGTGTGTTCTTTAAAAAGATTGCATTATTCCAAATGAACAAGGCCCCCCTTCCCCCATGGTTGTGTCACAGTAGTTGAATACTTGTGTAGGCAGTGCTGTTACTCACAGAGGCGGGGTGAAGAACCATGCTGAAGATGTTGGTGTGTTGGTCGAAAGGTCGGTATTCGCTGATGACTAAAGTCTGTGTTCCACTCTGCATCACCTTATGAATCCTTCCATTATCTGTTCAACAGTAGGAGGCAGGGAGAGTGGGTAGTTATTACAGCTCCTTTGAACGCACCATCTCAAACCAACCCCACATGGGCTTCAGTGCCAGCAAACGTTACTTCCGATACATATCGACGGGCCACTTTGGTATGTTGACATGTAGCATTTATGATTCTAAACAAAAACACTTCCTTTTCCTTAGTCATTGGTTCAGACTTCCACTTTTATGAATCTTCCCCTTTCATAGAACACTTCCAGGCAGGGTTAGGTTTGCTGTATCTAGGTCAGTAACTAAAATTAAACAGAGCATGACTTCACTAGATTTTTTTTTTTCCTATAAATTTAGAGCTGGTGAAATCACTTGTACATTCACCGCGGCTCGAAGGTTTAGAGAAGAGCTATGCTGTTGACATAAGAGACACTTGTATGGCTGTGTACACTAAGGAAAAAATAGCCAAATGTTTGGTTCCAGTGTTGGAGCTCCTTATTAAGGTTCTCCAAACCAGAAAGCTTTCTGGTGTTGCTGCTGACGTCAAAATCCATGACATATTCAACAGGTATTGTGGTGAGTTCTATCAGAAGAGCAAGCTACCAGAGTCAGTACTTGGCAAAATCTCTGAGTTGCTGGGAGTTCTTGCAGAGGTGCACCCCAGTGAGATGGAGGACAACTCTGGCAACACCAGAAAGCCTATCTGGGGGAGCTGAAAGAACAGATGACTTCAACTAAGGAACCAAAACTTTTTCTCTTTGCTGGATGTTTGAGAGGAATCACCGCCCTAATGGTCAAATTCCCTAAAACCTACATCTTCGGAAATGTTTCAGAATGCCCTGAAGGCAATCATTCTTCAGATGGAAATGAGTCGCTATGCCGTCACATTTGCTTAGATTAGTTGGCAGACATGGCAAATAATTTGGAATCCCAAATGGAACGACATTTGGCGTCCCAGGTCAGCTGTTGTCTGAAGACATCACTAAGCTCTGTGCGCACATTAACGAGGAGATGAAGAAGACAAGCTACTATGCACTTGAGGCCTTCCTCAAAAAGGGTTTCATTGCTGGTGGCGGAAAATATCGAGGAGCACAGAAGCAAGTTGAAGTTGTTCATGCAGAAGTTCTGCAGCATAATTAAGACCATGGACTCCACCCACAAAGAACTGTCCATTGCTGTTGGAGGATATGGATTCTTTGCAGCTCCATGCAAGGTGGTTTTCCCCCAGGATGTGGACTTGATGTTTACAGAACTGATTCAAGGCTGTAAGCAGATGTATCTAACTGAGTCTGATGGGGAAGAAGACGGCTTCTACCACCTGCCCAGCTTCCTCAATTCTATCGCCCGCATCCTCATTCACCTTGGGTTCAGGATGTCACACACACGCTGCGCAGGCATCAGTGAGTTCCTGTGTTATGCTGTGCATTGCTGCAGTCTTTGACACATATTTGCAGAGTGGTGTGTGGTTTGCAGCAGCCGAGAAAAAATAACACATGAGGGCCTTTCCCCTCCTTTACAGTCATTTCTTTTTCCATGGCAGACCCCTGTCACACTTAGCCCCTTTCAAAAACTCCAATCTAGATTAAACACCTGCCGCCTCCACTGCTTTCCACCTATTTCTTACTCAGTTATTGTCTCTCACCTTGAACCCAGTCTGCGCATAATAGTCCTGGCTAATCCCCTCGTGCCCCTGATTGCTTCCTGTCACCTCTCTTTGCTTAATCTCTCCACTCACCTACTCGCCTTGTTCTGTTGTAGGTTGCTTCCATTAAAGGAAGTTTTTCATTTTCATCATTTCCTAGTGTTTGCTCAGGGGAAATAGTTGTGTTTCTCTATAACTCTTTATGGTCATGACTTCCACAGTGTCAAGTGTCTGACATTCTGAGAATGGTATGTATGTATGTTAGTTGACACTATTTCTGCTTATTTGAATGTGATTTAAATCTCTTCATCGAGTTTCAATAGGACTGAAGAAACCACATAATATATTGCTGAAGATACTGCCGTCCACTCACTCAGTGAAAGAAACAAAACTGTGTGGTCGTCATTTTTTTTGTGGTCAACGTAGATGTGAGTGTAGTGGTGGTGACTGAAGAGCAGCGGAGCAGTGTTATTCTCTGGTCGCACCCATTGCTCCATCTCTGATGTCATCTCGATCTTTTGCAAAATCTCCAAAGTAATCAATTTGCTATTACTATTACACTGAAAGAAAAAAAAGGTTTGTTTTAGAAGCACTGAACACCAGATGACTTTCATTAGTGTTGTGGTACAGCTGCCAGCTATTTTATAAAACAATGATTCTTCAATTTCAGACATAGGTCGGCTCCTCTCATGTTCAGTCAGTGACAAGCAGGCTGGTCAGGTAACAACTCAGGTGGGCAGATTTTCTTTATGTAGTATATTATTATTAGCCTTATTACATTTTCACTTAAAAGAACATTAATAATAGTGTTTTGGTGTTTTAATGACATTAAAGAAACTAAAGAGTAAAGACTGAAAAGTATGGCCTGAAGACATCGGCGATAAGAATATCTGAACTTTGTGACACATTTAGCTGTAACTTTGTCACCACCAGTTTAACCAACTTTAACCTACCTCTCTAGGCCTGCCGTTTTCTTTTATAAATGGTGAAGTTGCAAAGATGTTACTGATATCCTGCATGGTGTAGACACACACAGCACTCATGCCCCTGCAGAGAGACAAAAAAAGTCTGTAGGGCAACACAGAGACGTCTGCAGCAAAGATTTTAGCTAAGCACGAATGCAAGAATACCGACAGCTCAGCAGACAGGCTCAGTTTAGAAAGAAGAACTGAACTCAAACCTTTGACCAGAGTAAGCAAAGCCGAAGTCCGCAAAATGCAATCCACTGGGTTTGAGTGGTGAGTCAAGAATCACAAACTTAAGAGTCACAAACCCCCTTTATTTAGTGTAGTTGTATTTTTGGTATCTTGTGGTTTAGTCAAATAGATTAGCGGAATGGCTGAGTTGACTGGCAGCCAAGTTATTGTGGTTTTCAAGCAACATCGCAGTTGCTGATTATATTGTTAAGACTGACGCTTAAGTTGTTGTTGGGGATGTCGCAATGTTTTGAGTACTCACATTTGAGCACTGATACAACTTATACAAGCAGCTTTTTGCTGCTTGTATAAGTTGCGTCAAACAAAATTTCTATGTTCTTTGATCTTTCACTGAAAACAAAAAGAGAAAAAAATCTCTAAATTGAGAAGTATGGCTACACGACCCGTAGAGGCAACAGAGGCATATAAAGGTAAAAATTAACATTATATAACAAAGCAAACTACTGTTAAGATTCTGAGTACATAAAGGCAGAATTGGATCTCATGCTCGATACTAGTATTGACATCAGGGCACCTTTCTCACTCCAGCTTGATTCAAACTCATACCTTAATATTAATCAACTAATACTGTAAGTTACAAGAAAAATCTACAATAGTCTTTCAACCTTTCTTGAATACACTAATGACCGAGAAAGTCCTTACCATTTATTCCTGAAGAGTCCATAAAACCTGGTATCCTGCCACCGATCTCCATGTACAGTGGCCACATCGACCAGTTCAGAGAAACTTTGTTTGTTGTCGGGGTATCCGCAGAAGAGCCTGGCGTTCATCTGAGACGTCCAGCTATACTGCAGGGCGTTCTTACGACCTCCAGTGTCTACCTGGAAACAACATGGAGTCAACCTTTCAATCACGTCTTCAAAATACATAGGAAAAGAGTAATTTGTGGATGGATGTGGGTTTTGCAGCAGGTCCTAACTCTAAAGTCAGACATACGAAGGCCTTACCATGCAAACGCTCGTCACAAAAGGAATCCACATTTCATTGTACATGTCTGTGTCTTGGTTTTTCTCCCTATAAAAGGCATAAAGTTTATCCTGTACTGGATCATTTGGGTCCATGATGGGGAACACAGCCACATAGTGCTGCTCTGAAGACAGACGACAGACAAACAAAATGACTCTCAGGTTAATGACAATGAATTCAAGAAACTTCATTCAAGAAACAAATACCTTTATCATGGTTTGATGGCCCAACTTTGTCTTTTCCAAACTTGTGGATGCCCACAAAGTCTTGTATTCCAGAGTATGCAACATAGAGGTTCGCACTCACTGCCGATTCTGGAAAACACATTTGAGGATCACATGTCAGGATAAAACCACTTACTGATAAGGAAACGCTCGGTTAGGGACGTGCTGTGTCTGTCCTAGCTTTGATTGAAAAAAGCTGACAAAAACTCCGGAGAAGCATCATTAGTTGCTATAATCAATAACAGGAAAGTAGAAAGCAGTAGTAGTTGAAAATGTTAAGCTGAGTTAAGTGGGTTAGTAGAATAAGACATAGAACAGTTTTTCTTTTGTGATCAACTGAAAAATCAAAGATTCATCCACACAATTAAAAAATCCCTATGTGTACTAAAACTCACCAACAAGGACATATGGGTCGCCTTCCTTCACAATAAATCCACTTATCCTGTCTTCTATACCCTTCGTTTTTTCAGAGGATTTGCACATTGGGTCCGTGTCTGATAAATTCTACAAAAACACAGACATTTTTTAAAAATTTGAATTCTATTTACCATTGAGGTTCTAAGGGGTGTTGGGGGAAGACGGTTTGAGTTGTTAACATTGTATAAGGCAGTTTATGCATGATGTTTCAGTTCATGTACGTTTCTTGGAACAGCATCAGCTGGTTAGTTCAAATAAACAGAAGTGGCTTATCACCACAAGCTGAAAGAGCATCACGAAAGTGTCCTACCATGTTACAGCACAGCGTTTGTGTGCCACTGGTTCCACACACAAACACCTGGTTGGCCTCCGTCCTCTTGTTCACCATAGTGATGTTATAGTTACAAGTCTTAAAGAAAACATAATGAGTTTTTATATTTGAACCTTTATCAACAATGATTTTTGATCAGGTCTAAAGTCTATTAATACATTCCAACTGTCTTACTTGGTCATTGTAGCCACAAGTCCCCTGCACCATCCTGTCTACTGTCTGTAAAGAGAAATGATACACACCTGTTGTTTATTCTCCATATTACATTAAATTATTTCAATACATTCAATGACTGTTTTCTCTGTAACAATACAAGTTGTGAGCACCTGCTTTGTGGGGTTTTGAAAGTTGTAGGAGTTCAGGCTTTTTTGTCCAGCAGCTATGACAGTCTCCAGCTGGTCCGCGAGGAGAATCGGTACAGCTGCATGGTCTCCAGTTAAAGATATCTTAGTGACTGTAGTTTCTGCAATGACATAAAAAAACTATAGTATGCAAAAATTTGCATTTGCACAGAGTGAACACTCATAACTTTGATAATCTGCTAATGACTCTGGTTCAGACGCTCAGGCGCAGGACCCTCAGGATGAACAGCAATAAATTTGATCAAATGTTTTATGTAGCGCCATCATATGATCAAACAGGTATTTGGGTTTAGAAATAAGACGGGGAAAGGTGGCACACAAAACGTGCCTTTCTGATGAGAAATGATGCTAAACTCGATTGTGTTTTGTTAGTCCATCGGTTAGCACAGAAAGATGTCCGACTGAGCCACTGCGTGTCTTTGTGGCCACTTTCACTGTTGTGTAAATCTGTACAGCGTATAATTTCTAAACAATAATTTGTTCAGGTGACATCTGTGTTTCAAACTAATGACTTGCCGAATAATGACAAAATAAGTCCCCACTTACTGGGATGACCTTAAAGGCCTTGAATAGAAGCATCAGTACTGACTGGTATTAGCTAGGGAGCTCTTATGGATCAGGCTAGTAAATTAAATTAAATTAAAAAAAAAGAGGAAGGAGGTCCTGTAACAAAGCGTTCAGCTTCTTGTGTTGTAACAGTTTTGCTACAATCTAAATGTCATTATGTACTTTGTGTATTGCATCAATATACAGGTAATTTCCTGTCAATTTCAAAGTGAATTGAACTGAAAAAAATTTAACAAATATTTTTAAAATTACACAAAATCAATTTCAAAGCGAACTGAACTGAAGAAAATGTAATAAATATGGGGGAATATCTTTAATTAACAAAATTTTACATTTTAACATCATAGTTAAGTTTTCATTTTAACTTATTTTATTAATTTCCAATCCTTACAATTCTAAGTTGGCTTAATTTTAAATGCAGCTTGAAATGATCATCAATCCAAAGTTGAGGACCAAGTCACCTCTGCTCTCTACATTTATTTTTATATATATAATTTAGCATATTTACCTATATTTGCAATATTACATCATGTGCATAGGAGCAGTAAATTCAGTGTATCATCAGCAATGGTAAAACGTTGTCACTCTGCAGAATTTCTAAATTATATTTTGTTCATTTACATCACTTTAATGTGACAGGTGATAAAGGTGCAACTAATTGTACTAACTATTGTACTTTCTGAACTTTCCTAAGATCAAAACATTGTAATAGACTTTCACCGGTCACTTTGTTAGGTACACATGTACAATCTAATGCACTTCAATACAGCAGCATGAATTTACACAGCGTTACACATTTGAATTATAACATTTACAATGTTATAATTTCTCAGTTTTTAAGTTAAAACTGTCAGAAAGCTGATAATTAGGTGTACCTAAAAAATAGGCCGGTGAGTGTATGTCCATCATAGTAACATTTATTTTTGTTTTAACATCATCTGTGAAGGAACATTTTACTACAGCTGTCAGATATATATGGTGCAGTGGCGTGTGAAATACTCAGGTACACACCAGGTCCCTTAAAACTGTTCTCAGAACACTGCTGGGTTACAGCACTACATCACACACTTATCAAACTCCTGAATGCTTATGATTTTCCAGTGTCTCCTCAGTTTTTATGGCCATTTGAAGAGAGACCAACACTCGGGACTACACGTGACAGAGCTCAGTGTGGAGGCAGGCTGGTCCAACAGGGATTCACTCCACGGTTGTTTAGTCTGTTCTAAAGATTAGAGCTTTATTGAATTCTAGATTCCGCAACTGTGGCCGTAACAACCCAAGTTCATGGGGTACGAACCCAAATTCTTCTGATCAACCCTGGCTTTTTACCAGCAACCTGTTGGTCCTGCAAGCATCTTAACTACAAAGGGCAACGCAGAGATTCGTTTCCATGACAACAGTATGGGCAAACTTTAAAGGCATTCGTGGGACCTTATGATGACGTCACTGATAGGCTCACAAACACTGTTTTCCTAACCAATAAGTTCAAACTAACGCTGGCTCGTGCGCTGTCACCGCAGCGTCGGAAGTTGCCTTTACACAAACCAGAAATATTGACATCTGCAATTTTCGTTTAAGTCACAAATTCAGCAAAAAGCTTTAGAGCAAGACGCCGCAGAAAACCCTGTCAAACACCACGAAACGTTTTCTTGTCCTCTCGCATTTAAACAATTTCAACTATTTTTCGACTTTCAAACCAGAATAAGGCGAAATATTTCCAACCTTTGTCCGTGAAGACCATCCTCGGCCGACTCCGTATGTCTAGCTTAACACAGTCGTAGAAGCTGGAAAGTATTAAACATGCTGATAAAAAAAAGCGCATTTTTGTCCCTCTTTAAAAAATAATAACTGTGTGGGGGGCGTTTCCTGGATCGAACTGCGACCTGCGTCCGTCTGCGTCTTTCTGCTTGTGTGTGTCACGCAGCGTTGAGCTGCGGCTTTTAACTCCGACACCTCCACGCCTAGTTATGTCTATGTTAGTCCACATTTCATGTGATAAAAGACACATTTATTATTCATATTAAAAAACGCCCCTTTACTCTTTGTGACGTTTACATTTACACAGCGTAGTGTGATAGCAGATGATTTAAAAGAAGAATCATCACTGATCACGTTCATATTTGCATATGCTATGCTGTGCTAAGACCAGCTTAGGAATCTTAGGATGCTTCATATTGTGACCTAACAATCAGATAAATCTAATGAGAACAATTGAAAAATATTTTTTGTTGAAAAATAATTATAGTTCCTCTCCAGATCTGTTGGACTTTCAAATGGACCCCATGGTCTTCCTCAGCCTGTGGAGTCTGACCTTCACATAATAATTAGGTTTTAGGTTAATAGGTCATAGGTTCTAAGTTGATCCATTTACTTTAGTTGCTTATTATGAGGATCATTTAATCTCATTTCTCATTCAAATAAAACAAATGGGATTTGAGTTGGTTAAAGTTTGCGTCGTCATTAACTGATGCAATAGGAAGGTGATTTCACCAGCCTGCACCCAAAGCTGAGGTAAGTCAGTGGCAGGCTATGATGAATATGTGTTACTGTGAACTTTTCACCTTCTGCTAATTAATGTGTATGATAATTTTATGGAAAATCACTCTGCTTTGTACACGCAGCATCTACTGCCATTAACACAAACCAGAACAGTTCCCTGACGTGTGAGAAAAACAGCGGAACTAATGACGCATTGACGAGGAAAGAAACACCTCAGTTGGACGAAATCCATCACTTCCTCTTTCCCACACTTTCAAATTACCTTTCAATATTACGGCCATCACGACATGACCAAAACCAGTTTCCGATCGCTCCTTATTTTTAAAATGAAATAATAAATTAAAGGTTAAGTTTTAATTTCTGTTTTGAATGTAAAACGTAAAAATTCTCTTGTAAAATATCATTGTCCAAGTTTCCCCTTGGACATGAAGATAACAGACCATTTAGAAGTGTGTGTATGTGTGTGTGCATTTTCAGCCAGCAGCTCAGGCTAGACTGCAGTTGTTACTGGATATTGTCCAGATTTGTGGTAAATGCGGCAGGTTAGCAGAAATGCTGAAAGCTCACTGCAGTAAAAACTCAGAGCAGGTGGCTGAGCTGAGCCGACCACCACTCAGGACTCTCGGGATCACAGTATGGACGAAAACAAGAGCATGTCGGGAATTCTTGAACCAACAGAACAGCAAGTGGACACTGGCTCTGGTGAGAAGATGATCTACACATGTGAGTCCCTTGTTTTATCTGGATCTCAGCAAATCTACTGTTCTGGCAAATGGTCTTTCATTTGATGTCCACAGAAGGTGTCTCCATGTGAGAGAGATCCAGGCATTGTTCATTTTTCAATGCATTTTTCTCATCAGTATTTTCATAGCACAGCTGTGAGGTGGTATATTTCTCTGAGATGAGTGGAAAGCAGCTTCTCAGTGTTTGTCTCTGTGCAATGTCAGTCCAGTCAATAAAACCGAACTGGTTGTATAGTTTGGAAGTACTTTGACTTAGAAAAACACCTGTTTGCTTGTTGACATCAAGTACTGTACTAAGGGGACCAGTGAACTCATACCAATTATTGCTGTACACCCTCCCTACTGGGAAAACCCATCAGTGTCGTTATGTCACACCACAGACTCTTGTCTCAGACAGAAGGAAAAATGTTGCTAATTAATGGGCGTTTTGACAACCGAAGCCTGACATGCACTATAGAAAAACAGGCACGCTGCTTTCCCATGTGAAAGCAGACGTTTTTCCTTCTGTCTACAATACGCTCTTTCTAATCCAATACTGTTCATACATTCCACACAGACACAGTTGCAACTGTGTACGTCTGGATATAATGTTGGATTGAAAGCAAAACACAGCAATCAGATTGTTTCATTGTCCCTCATCCAATGGTGAACATGTTGGACACAGCAAGATTCATGTAGACGTCTGGTCATTTGATCAATGTAACTCCAGTATTCGCTCGCCGTTTAATTCCTGGCATATTTTTGGGTGCATGCTCCATTATATCCACCAGCCATCTGCCAACTTTGTCAAATGACCTCTGATGAGAATTCATGCCACCTTCTTTCTTTCTCTGCTTTCTCATGTGTACTAGGCCACTTTGTTAACTTGCATTTATACAAATACCTTATTTCTCACTCATTCACACACCGACCTGTGTCTAACCACTGAGAAAAGGCAAATAAGGTGATCAGCTTCAGTCTGGGGCTTCAGTTTAATTTGCTCCTCTCCCACTGTAAAATACAATAGTAATCCTAAGCTAAGATTTTTTTCTGTCAACTTTACATAGTGATCAACAATATGTACTTCTTGCTAGTTTTTATCATGTTACAGGTAATTGCAGGCTGGAAAAGCCCTTTACTCATTGTTTTTGAGTGACACTAACTTGAAACCATCAAGTACAGTAACAGCCAATGAGGCAGTGACACTAATTAACCAGTGGGAGGCAGGAATTCACAAACAGGAGCCTGAAGGTGAGTAATGGGGTCAAAGCATCCTGGTGCAATTCATAAACCCAGTGCAATTGACTATTGACCTTTTTTCCTCTTGGAAAATCCTCTGCTGACATTTGCAAAGTACAAATGGAGGATTACATTCTTTGAAAGTACATTGCTGCAAGTAAAATATATTTTCCATTTATGCAGTACAGTGTGAAGAACATTTTACACTATGTGGGGCTGTTCTGAGCATGAGATAATTACAGCTAGTTGGCAAAAGATATGTTCTTAGATGGAATAACTGAGAGGGTGGGGCTCTGTCTACTGTAATAGTATGGATGTAGTAGCATAATATGGTGGTATAGTGTATTAGTTTTAGCAAGTAAATCAGACTGTTAATACAGGGACTGCAACTCAGCTCAAAGAAGTGTACACCCCTTTAAAATACTGTACACTGTAAGTAAAAATAGTTCCTGTTCCAGTTTCCTTTACAGTGTTCCAGTTTGTGGGTGATTTAAAAGTGTCGCACTGACCACATTTTTGTGTTCTTTGCTAAACAAATACATGTCTGTAACAGGAAATGAAGAGTGAGCTCTGGCAGGAAATGCACATTTTATGTAGTTAAAGATGCCGGTGCTTTGAGGGTGCACCTACATGTGATAAGATGGTGGGGGCGCTCATGTTGATATTAGCTCTAAATACTTTCTAGAACCTTTATTTGAGAAAAAAACTAGTTTTCTTAAGACTGGGAAAGGATAAAGGTTTAAACACAGGATGGGCACAAGCACAAAATAAGCAACAGAAATAGAGATGGTGCAAAGATGTTTTTTGTACTTTCAGCAGCTTCCACACATTTTTCACTGGACTGTCATGAACATCAGGAGCACAGACACTGAGGAGATATCAATACAAACTCAAAAGGAAGAGACAAAGACAATGAGAAAAAATCCACCAAAAAGAAGATTTACACTATAAACAAAAAATCACTCTCAAACAAAGCGAACACTATAAATGGATAATCACTCGACGAACTATGACACCCCAGCAAAGACAAGAACTACTCTACTTTGTTTGTAGTAACAAAGTAGAGCGCCGTTGGCTGGTGAGGAGGAGTCCAGAACCCTGTTTTCATTGTGTTGACACTGCTGAAGTATTAAGTGCAAACTGACCTAAACCACAGAGACACTTTTGTTTCCCTTAAAAAGAAGTCACTGACAGTCTGACACATAAGAACCTGAAAACACTTATCACTGGAGGCCATGTGATGATCTTCACTTAGACAAGTGTAACTGAAGCTTCAGCTCCAGTTTTTAAGGTCAATGTCTGCCCTCTAGTGATGGATGAAATAACTGGATCATCTTTAATTTCACCAACTTAGCATAACAGTTACAGGGTCCATAATCACACCAACCCTAAATACTTAAAAATATACTCCCAGGTCTACAAGTCATGTCACGGTGTGGACATATGAGGCTTAGAAAGGAGCTGGTTCCTCTTTGGTGAGTGATGATGTTATAAATCAGAATTGATTTGGAAAAAAATTGACAGATTGATAAATCCTGCTGTTGTCTTTAGTTTTGAAATTTATATCAAAATATAAAAAAACCTTTCTCTGAATGTGCTTCTTTGTGTTAAAGGACAACTTCACCAATTTTCAACAATTTCTATGGCTTTAGCATAGGGTGTAAATGCACATTATTGCTTTTAAACGTATGATAAGAATTTCTCTTTTGAGAGCTATAAAAACTCCATTATTACAACCTCCATAGTGTGAACAACAAGACGAAATAATCTAAACTAAAGGTTCTTCCAAGCGATGTCATCTGGAGACATTTCTAAGTAGAGAGATATTTTTATATTTATATAACAGAGAGAAATTGAATGACATTTATTTACATGTGCTAGTTAAAAATCAGTGAAGGAGTCCTTTAACTGGTTTTCTTTTTACAAACTAAATCATTTACGAACTCATTGAAACAGTTAATTAATGGCATTAATTAACTAATCAGTGGCATGGTGATCACGGACATGGGGGAGCGGAGGGACACATAACTGGATTGACCGCATTGATGCTCGTCAGTCCCGGCGTCGGTGGCAAAGTGACGCGGAGCTTCTCTGCGCGTTGGCTGTGAGCGGGCTCGGTCATTGGCTGGAGAGCTGCAGCTGCTCGCGCTCATAAGCAGCGGCGCTGCCCCTGACTCACGCGCACAGCAGACTGGATGGAATCATGTCGCAGTACACCCTGGGAGGTAGGACGCTTTGTCGTCGTTCGCTTCCGTGCATTTACTGCCGTGTCTGCATGTTGCTTCTTTGAGCATTTTATTTAAAGAAAAAGATGCAAAATGCTGCAGTTTTTTTTTTGTTGTTGTTGTTGAAAGAAATCCTAATGCTGGCTGTGTCTTCTGTAAATCTGAACTGTGGAAGTTGTATTATTGTAGGTCCTTGCACTTAAGACATGTCCTGTGAAGAAGGCTGTGACTGGTTGGGAAGGTGTCCCTGTTTCTGTTTGTTGTAGATAAGTTTGTTAGAATAAAGATTAAGAGTTTTGTAGTCAAATAAAAAAGATTAGCCTACTCTCATGATTAGTATGAGGCTAATCTGTGAACTTTTCCACCTTGTTATTAGTCCTTCTTATGCATGATTAAAGATGTTTTATGGTGCACATTACACGGACGCATCATTTAGGAGCTCTGCATTAAATGCTGCATATCTCAGATTTCACTATGACCTCAGTCAATCTTTGATGGCGTCCACTATTTGGTCAGACTGAGTCATATTTTAGTGACACCACCTGCCCTTATTTCCTAACATTTCTGCATCCTTCAGCACATCAGGACTTTCATTTCCTAATCGAGGCTGTCTGAGGAGCTGCTCTGTCACAGATGTGAACTGCATCTGCACTGATCTGTTAGCCCTCACTTGCTTTTGTCTTTAAGTGTTTTTTGTCTAGGTGTTTTACTGCCTGGTAGGTGTGTTGTGGTCATTGCAGGATTCATTTATGCTTTTTACTGGGACACACACCTCGGATATTCTGATGACAGTCATGAGATTTTTGAATGAACTTGTGTGGAGCTTCTAAACTGATCACCTTTCTGTGGTCATTTGCTGAAGCTTTCCTCTATGATGCATGAGTCATCCCAACACACCCTCGTTTTCTGACGTGAAATGAGCATCAGGGTTTTCAGCTTTAACAGCTTAAATCTTAGCAGCTCTGGTGGCTCCGCCATAATTTTATGCGGGTGATCAAACGCAACTAATTGAGAAATTTTATTCAAGACTTCATGTCTTTCCTAAAAATATGTGTTAGTATGTTTTATTATAAGAGCAATCCGAAATAAATGATGCAAAAGCCAGGAAAGATGTCAGTTCGTGTGCAAATATTGAACTGACGTGTTGAATATGTGAGAGTAAAAAGTGATTAAATCATTATGCAGATGTTTAAATAGCTCAGTGCTTGAAGTGTGAGTCAAAACACACACACACAAATTCTTAATTTGAAAGTGACACTAATGCGTGTGCACATTGACTCAGCAGTAGCCTGAACACTGTCATTGAAAAAATGATGATTTTTTTCATCATTTTTCCTTTAACCTCATCGTGTGCAGACATAGAAAGATCATGTTTACGGTCCGAGTTTAGATCTTCAGTAAATAATTAGACTTTTTAAAAACTCTTTCTTTCACAAAGGTGATCTTTCTGTCTGTTTTTTCTTCCTCCCAGTTCCTGTATGTTTCCTACTCACTCAGTATTAAGTCATGGATTCTTTCTCTCCTCTCTGTCTAGTTCACCTGCAGATCCTGCTGGCTGTGGGTCTGGCTGTGTTCTGCTACTGTCTGGTCCTCGGCTGCATCCTTTGCTGTCGCAGAAGAAAGAGTGTTCGATCAGAGGACAAGGAAGCCGTTTTCCTGTCTCCTCATCCTGCTGAGAAGGTGACTGTGACTTTGACTCCGTCTCCCTGCACACAGCCTGTCAAGCAGCAGTATGAGGAGCTGGATGGAGACGTGTTGGAGTTCCCTTCCCCTAAAAGCAGCTCTTCTCCCTCGGAGGATGACCTCGCAGCTCTACCCTTTGACACCAGCCCGACTCGATCAGCTGAGCTGGTGCAGTCAGCTCGCCCCGCTTTCCCAATGCGGCGCCTCAGCACGCCCGCCGTTCCCTGCTCACCGAATAAATCTCAAGCTCATGGCAGGGCCTCTTTGCCCTCCCTCACTAAGCTGAGCCTGGTCTCCAAGTCCCGTCGGGCCATGGGTCGGCGCAGCACTGTGAGCGGGGAAAGTTTTCTTTACAACGAGAGCAGTCGACTGACCGCTGCTGCTGCTTCGGCCAAGGCCCCACCCACCAGGTGGAGCCCTGTCTGTCACAGTATGGCTCTAGCTCCCTCTCTAGCCCCTCAAAGCCGGCTCCTCTCCTGCATTTCTCCCTGCTCTTCTCCTCAGCCTATGGCACCCTGGTGGTCAACATCTTGGGCCTCTCAGGGTCCGGTCGAAAGCGCGGAGGGGTGTTTGTCCGGGTCAGCCTTCCTCCACTCTGCCCCTCCCCCCAACAGATCTCCTCTCGGCGTCGCAGCCTCAGCCCAGACCTCCAGAGTCAGAGCTTTGCGCTGCAGGTGGGCTCTGTGGCAGATCTGCGCGCTTGCACCTTGAGACTGGCTGTCTATAGCAGGGACTTCTCAGGCCTAAGAGAGGCTGCACTGGGGGTAGTGGAGCTGCCCTGTGAGCAGATGGATTGGGAGCCCGACACCACCACAACCTACACCAGGCAGCTCAGTCCCGCTAAAACCAAGCTGAAAAAGGTATATTATGATTTGATTAATTTATTAACTCATATATGGAGTGAGATTTCAAAAACAAAGAAAGTCTAAAAGAACACAATACACGTGAGAAGATGTAAGAAAGAACGTTTGTTGATGAGCTGCCTCCATGAGCCCACACAGAGCACCTGTTGTCTTAACCAGCACTAAACCAAACCAGATTAATAAGAAGATGACTCTTAACTGGCAGCCTGTAGGCAGAACTCTGATCCACTATTGTAATACAAAGAACAAGCAAAAGTGTTACTTAGAAAAATCAATTGCCAGCAGTTTCATCCTAAAAATCAATAGATGAACCTCAAAAGGACAGTTTGACTTTTTGGAAACAAGCTTTCTGAAACTTATTTGTCAAGAGTTAGATGGGACAATGTGTGCCACACCATTTTATCTGCATGGTAAATATAAGGCTGCACGCAGCTGCTGGTTATCGGAGCCAGTTTACAGTAGCTGCATCCATCCATTTCCAGTCTTAATGCTATGACACGTTAACTTGCTGCGCATGATTTAATGGAGATATGATGATACAGAGTTTCTGAAGCAATATTTAAGCACTAGGCACACTTTAACACTCAAGCAGAGTAATTTGCTGCGGTTTCATTGCCTTGTAGCCAATATTGCTTTCATAGACTCTTTGTTGTTCAAGAATCTCTATGTCCAGTGAATGTTGGTCCGCTCAAACCCGGTTAAAGTTTAGCACTTTAAGCCCAAACAGGAAACAAGATATACCAGGAGCTGTCCCCATACCTCGAGCTAAGATTAACGCAGGGTGGACTATGGATGTCTGTGTGTGTGAGTGTGTTTCTAAGGACGGGTGGTTTGAATTGTTATTCCTGTTTGAGCCAGCGACAGGATGCACGTTGACTTGATGTTATTTCCACAAATCTTTTTTAACCAAGTCTGCATACATTATGACTACAAAACTACACACACAGGCTTATTAATAGCACATATCATGCTTCATCCATGAAGGAATGCAGCGTCTAATCAGCTCAACCATTAGCCAGTTTTCCACTGTTGTTAATCATGGTGACATTGTTGTTAGTGACTGCAGAGCAAACAACCAGAGTGCGGCAAATTGGCAGCACGCCCACGCGGTGCCCTCTGCAGCTCGGCTGAAATGCTGCCAGAGGGCATTAATAACTGGCTTTTGAAGGGAGGGGGTTTTCCTGGGCATTGCTCATTCAGTCATCTTTGTTTCTGCGCATGATGGGTGGGTCACTATGATTCCTTAAACCCCAACCAACCAGCCAACACCAACCGACACGCAGTGACACACACCCACAAACAAAGCATCATCCTCCCATTCTGTAAAAGCAGTGGCTCCTGGCTGTCAGTGTGTGAGTGTGGAGAGCCTGTGGGGCAGTGAGGGCGTCTTTGGATGTAGGCACCTCCTGGATTTACAGTAAAACACCAGGTTTTCTAATCAGCAGAAATGGTTGAGTCAGGCTGCAGAGGATCCTTCATCTGCATTACATTACTTGTTTTGACATGTCAGGGGAATGAAGGCATGACAAGGCAGCAATTTGAGGAGAGGATCCTGATCCCGACGGGGCTGCTATTGACTGTCAGCATGATCAGCATTATGTTTCTGATATTCTGAGCTTGCTGACCCTTTTTTTAATCATAGTCGTATTGTAAAATGTCCCTGACAGGTGGCCCACATTTGTATTATCAGGCAATAAAAACTTAACAGATGACAGAGCTAGGAATTAGTCATGCAAATAAACAGTAAATCCAAGATACTGTCACCACACTTTGTCCATAAAGAAGATTTTAATGATCAGTTTTTGCAGCAACCTTTAAAAGCACAGAACTAAAGGGATTCCCGTATACCTGCCACATCATTTGATTTTTGGTCCGAGAGCTATAATCACAATCATTTTCTATGCCTCACCATCCTGGGTTGCTGATGTACTTTAGCTCCCCACAATTATGTGCAGAGCCTTTAATAAACTGTGGACACCATTTTAGTCCACCAGCTAAAAGCAGATGCCCACATTTCATAAAAGACTTTGGTTGGTTTGCCTGGCAAAGCAACGTGAGCTAAAAGTCACATGAGGCTCCAGAACTAGCAATGTGACACTCAAGTATACTAGGAAACATTTTATATTTCAGGGAGCCCCCCCATCACCAACAGAGTGCAGAAAGTCTCCAAATTGCATGTAAATTACATTTAGAAACAACCAATTTACTGTATGTTAACATCATTACATTTCCTGTTGACATAATAAGGACGTTTAATCAATTAATCTGCAAAGTCAGAAAACCTTGATACCAAAACATCACAAAATGTGTAAAGTGATTCTCTTGGTTGGTTGCTGGTGTCACACTCCTCCACCTGGTTCCATCCATTGTGATTCTACTGCAGTACATACATGATTAGTTTTGCCATAATAATTTACTCAAGAAATCAAACACAGAGTGATGATCGCCATTATTATTCAAGTGTGGCTCCGGGAGGTAACATGGACATTTCAGTTACCAGGGCATCAATGATTTAGAATAGAACATAACCTGACAGGAAGCAGTCTTACCGGTAAATTATAAGAAATTTAAAAAATGATGTCGGATTTCTGTAAAGTTAAGATAACATCAGATTCCAAGGCTCGAGGGAAAGCAAAGACATCACATGCATGGATCCCTCCTGCATGAATGGAGGTTAAGCTTGTCATTGCTTTTTTTTCACCTCTTTTCAGAGGTTTCCATGCTTTGGAGATCATTGGATGACTCATATAATCAGTGCGTTGTGGTCTGTTACGTAACCCAAATGCAGAGTCGAAAGAGTTTCCACATCATAACAGGATGGCACCGTTCAAACGGGAACCCCATAAATTCCACAAAACAGTGTAAATCCGTTTTTTACAGTTTTTGTGTGAATTTTATTATGTGTTTACTCTGACTGATTTTGTGAACTAGCTAAAACAGTCAAAGCCACTGGTGAGGAGGATTACAGTGCAGATTTTAATGCCCAGTGTCTGATAATATGTGAGTCAGAAATTATTAATGAGGGAAAATGCAGTTATTATGATCCCACAATTTGCTTCTCATCTTCTAATCTGATGATCTTGCTGTGAGAGATTGTCAAATACTGCAGTTATTGACGTACAGGAAATGAAGAAATTGCTGTCCCATTGCTGTGTCCCAAGTCCTTCACTACACAGTGGAAAAGCCTCAGGTTTTTAAAAAGCTTCCAGCCTGTGAGTTCCAGCTTCCAGTTCCAGCTGGAAACTCACTCAACTCCCTCCCATCTCCAAGGTGGAATAAAACATCCTGAAAATCAAATGTTGGGCTTGAGGGTTCGATGGGCACTGTGTGTGTGCAGAATAACATCTCTCCTTTTAAACGGCAGTTTAAGTGTGAGCGACGGCCTCTCAGGGAAAACGCTAGTGACTGAAGCAGTGAACCAAAACTCACTTGTTGGGGGAAATTGTGTTCACACTCTGCTGCCTGGCTGCAGGAAGTGGCTGGCGGGCTAACATTCAGTTGACCACCGACCGTGACTCACAGAACCCCAAACAGGGCAAACTAATGACATTCGACATAAAATCAGATGGAAATTACCATCAAACTTATGCCTTAGCTACTGCTTCTATTCAGAGTGTCTTACTGCATAGACGTCTGTGTTATTTTAGGAACGGTGGTCACACTGGCAAAGAAATGCTCAACTCTGACAGCAGCATGTAATGATTTGCAGTGGAACAGATTGACTTTGAATGATTGAAAATCAGATACAGATTTAGTGCAGCTGAGCTCCCCAGTCAGCTTAATCCGAGTGTTTCATGAATAAACACTGAGCGAATGAATGAGTTTGAAATTTTTAACTTGCTCGTTGACTTTGACATGCAGTGATTTGTGGTGAACTCCTCTCGGAACTATAGAAATCTATTCAGGGGCGAGTGTTTTAGGTGCTTTACAGCTTGAATCTGCTGTGTTCTTGTTTTTTGCTTTATTTCATTTCATTTTTAGTCTCCCAAAGCAGGAAGGAAACATCTGCAGGGTGAAAGAAGCTAAATCTCTCCCATATTTTTTTGCATCTCTTGGTTTTCTCCTGCTCACCATCCTCAGAGCGTGAGTTCTCAGGAAACGCTGGGTCGCAGGAAGAGCTCGGTGTGTGTGCCACGGGTCCTGGGACAACTGTTCATCCTGCTTCAGTACCAGACGCTGGCCCAGCGCATCAAGGTGATGGTCCGCAAGGCTGAGAATCTGGCCAAGCTCACACGGATCCCAGGAGCTCCAGGTGAAGGCCGGCAAGTCCTTTTGCCCAAAAAGTAAAATAGTCTGTTTGTCATTGTTTTGAATATTACCCTATACGGTTAAGATACCGTTACACGGTACTTTGATAATGTTAAAATAATGTGGTCATGGTTGAAAAGAAACCACGGTTCTTCCACGGTTGATCTATACACAGTCTCAGTCTAAGGTTTTGAAATCAGACCTTAAATGCCTGAGACATTGTTTCATTAAGTCTATTTTCATTGATTTGAGAGTTTGTTTGCAGTTTGTACTTGCAGACACTGTTGGTCATTTTTCCCATTGATCAGATTAAACGAAGAAAATATCGAAAGAAAATAAAGTGTTAAGTAGTGAACAGCACTGCACGTGGTACTGGTATGTGGATTTAATAATGTTTAAAAAGAGCCAAGTTATACCTTTTTCTCCGTTCTGGGTCTTTATGATAACTCATGTTCTCTTGGTTGCTACTGGACAGGCTGGGACACTGTAAGAGAATGTGTTTCTCTAAATTACAAAAAGTTTCTTTAACCAAAGAGCATTTAGACAAACAAAAGACCTTTGATGAAAATCAACAAAAGCATTAAAAATGGGGACATATTTTTTCTTTTTAACAAATATTTTTCCTGTCAAGCAGTGGTGTGGGCAATAACCAGACCTGCTCCTCTTTTGAATAATTTTTCCTCATTACCTTAGTTGTACTGCAGTTATTGAACTATATACATTTACAAGCTGGATATTGATGATATGTAACATGCGCCTTAGCCACTGAAGGACAGGCCCTGTTGCTGATCCTGGCCACAAAGAGGTTTCTTCTTCAGGCGCTTTCAATAGAAGTGACGGGGGCCAAAATCCACAGTGCTTGTTCTGTGAAAATATTATTCCAATGTGTTTCTAAAGCTAAAATGTGCCTTATGTAATTTATTCCACCTGATGGATATCTTCCAAAGTATCTTCAGACTGAAATCCCCTTTCTGTGTTTCCATCCACAATGTCGCCCTGTTGCAGGGGAAGACAGTAACAACAACAAAAACTTGGACAGAAAGAAAGGAAAAAGGTTGAAGCTACAGTCACACAGGCTAATGTTTGCATCTTCTCATGTTTAAATGGCAAATTGAGTATTTTTTAATCAACTTAATATTAATTCCACATTCAGGTGGTAAAAATCTACCTTCATCAGAAATTAACATTGATTTAATTTATCAACAACTTTACACAGCAATATCGTTTTTATTACTTTACCTTCATTAATTTTGTCACCTTTGATTATGAAACTGATTTGATTATTTCTACCAGCAGAGTGTGCATTGTTAATATGTTTAGGGTTTTGAGCTTTAGTGTTACGTTTGCATCCTCTTGCAGTGAAATACCACATTAGGGGGGTAGGGGGATGCAAACCTTTGTTTTGCCCAGAAGTCTGTATTAATGTGAGGAATATGAACCTGTCCTTAAACCCACTTGATGCCCCACAAACGCTACACAGTTAACCAATAGCCACAACAGCAACTAACACCCACTAACCTGTTCATGTGGTTGGATGTTACTTTCATGAGTTTATGTATATTTTATATTTGTAGTGTGCATTAGTATGCATCAGTGTACAGAAGGCTGCAGTGTACATGAAGAGAGTTGGAGACATGCAAACTGCTCATGTTTTCTCTATTCGTAACCTCCTCTACTGGCCGAGCTACAGTCAGACAGATTGGTTTTCTGATTGGCTTGAAGTATAATCAGATTAGGAACCGATCAGCTCGGTGTCATTTCCCCTCCTGGTTCTATCATATCTCACTGCATCTGATTTAAAGCCCTGCTTTGATCATGCTTGTTAGGAGAGGAAGAATGAGGAGCTTCTGAGGTAAACAACTGTTTTTGTTTCCCGCATTTAAACGCACAGTTTGAGGCTTTGCAGCCAAGTGACGGGTGTCCCTCCTGACTTTTAAGATCATGAAGCTGTTATAACACAAGCTCGTAGACAGTAACACATCGCTTTTTAATTTTAGGAAATGTAATTAGCATGGAAGAAAAGATTTACAAGGGCAATTGTGTTTTTGTAAGTGACGTGATGTGGATCTGTGACAGCGGAGGGATAATCAGAGAGGTTTATGAGCCTATAAATCAACGTGTGAAAATGATTTCACATGATGCAAAACACAATACACACGACGGATGACAGCGAGTGTACGTATAACATCAGCACCAACTAAAAATAAGACTCATTTTGCTGCTTTCTTGTTTTTGTGGACACAAACTTTACTGACTGTGGACATAATTATTTTCACCAGACCACTATGTTGTCATCAACCTGCGTCAGGATGGAAAAGTAATTGGTACCAAGGAGACCAAAGGAGCCAGTGGTTCAAACCCAGTGTGGAACGCTCCATTCCTGTTTGATCTGCCCCCTGGTGACATCAGCCAGATGCCACTGCTCCTTGAATTCATCGTCATGCAGGTAAGAAGTTCTGTGACTCTTATTTACATGAATATCATCACATTTCTGTAACCTTCCGAGTCGCTTACCCGTGTTTCTCTGCAGGGCCGCTTGTACACTAAGAGCACAGTTCTGGGTTGCGTATTGATTGGGAACGACGCCTCAGAAGAGGGACAGGGGCACTGGAAGGAAATGTGCAGCCGGGGGCAAATAGAAACGGCTCGCTGGCACACCATCCAATCAGATGTGGCGTCTGAATGACTGACACACTGTGGCGCTGCTGCACTGCCTCTGGACCGTCCTAGAGGTGGAGTTGGGTGGGAATAATGGGATTGGGATGCACATGCCTCCAATGCTTCCAGAGGTGTTGGTTTTTTCTCGTTTTTGTTTGTTTTTAGGTCTGATCTTTGGTTTGAACGTTTGGCCTGTCAGTTATCAGATCAATATTTCATGACTTAAATAACTGATAGAGAAACTCAGCTGCTCATTACATTTCCAAAGATGGTCCACGTGGACGCACAGAAGCACTGACTGCTGTGTGGAGGAAGGATAGAAGTGTTCTGCATCCCTGCACTGGCTTTGTGATGAATTCCACCGTGACGTCTCCGACTGTGTTCTGTAAATCTGTATCGTTCTGGATATACTGTGTGCTGATGTTGTGGTACTGTTTGCATTGTGGCCAGAGGCTAAAAGAACTTGGTGGTTTTGGGGAAAAAAATGTAAGTAATGGAGCATATATATGTTGCAGCATATTGACATGTGGTTTCCTTTGTTCTGTTACTGTGCCAGTTGCCAACAAACTGTACAGAGCTCTGCTCATGTCTTACATCCAGTACGGGCCCCCGCTGTGTGGTTTGCGTGCTAAACTAGTTTTTTATCTTGGGAGTTGCTAATGGAAAACTTTTTCTTACACACATGGTTTTGCTGTATAGTGGCCGTCAGACCCATTTAATCATATAATCCCTTATTCAGTCAGTGATAGAGACCAACTTTAAGTTTATTGTTTTGTGTATTGTCTATTTTCTGCACTCTAATTTTTTTAAATGTGGGGCTCAACAGTTACGTTGGTTGAAATAAACCACTTCATTTTAGCAATTATATAAATGGTCTCTGACCTGGTCTCTTACACCTTTTAAACGACAAATAAAATAAGGGTCAACACCACAGTGCCCAATGTAATCATTTAGGAAATAGATAATTTCATTAGGACATTATCATTTCGATATTTAAAGTAAAGAATTTGATTTATCCCTAATCTTTATTTGCCAGCCTTTGTGTACACAGCTTATAAAGTTACATTTAATATTGTATGAAATGTTTTTATTGCCAAAACTTTTTTTGTGTCTAGAAAGAAATGTGTTGTGTTTGTATGTATTGTATTTAACATGGTGATGCCTGCTGTCGGCATGTACTGTCTCAACTATATATTAATGCCTTGCTTCCAAACAAAACAGCTGCAGAAAAATTCAAATAAATTGGTGAATGGCACAAATTCCCACACATTAGCTTTTATTGAGTACAGGTCATGAAAGAAGCAGTGAATCATGTTTATGACGGGACAGTTGTTGGCTCTTTTCAGGTGTAACACCCGTGCTTTGCCCACTTTCCCCTCACTGGGGTGTCATAGGACCATTCAGACATTGTGTTTCACAACTGGAAGCTCTGCACTCAGTAAAATAAAGGTTGGTAAAGCTCAACTGGATGTAATTTTATATTCCTATTCATTTCAAGTCTTGCTGCCGTGATACAAATGGTGGAAACAATAGGTGGTGTGTATAAGTCTTAGTGTTATACACAAAAAGTCACATCTCTGGTATATTGTGAGTTATGAAACCAAAACCAAAGTGTAAAATGTAATTTGATTTGGTTCCAAGTTGGAAAGAAAACACTTAATTACACATTCCCACTCCCCTATAGTTGAGTCTAGAAATCCCAGATGTTACCACAGAGTCACGTTGATTAGTGTGATTTTGTTTCCCTCATTCTGTATTTTCCCAGGATGCTGCTGGGATGCACACGGATAAAAATCCTATCAACCTGAAAGCACAAAATACTGAACATCCTTTTAAGTGTAAAAGAGGAAAAATAAAAATCCTGGCATGAGTCTGCAAAGCATTTGGTACAGAAATGCCACTTTTTCTCTGCCCACTCTCCTGGGGGAGGCTAAGCTGATTAGATTTTGTTGCTTCATCCACCCTGTAGTTTTCTGTCTTTGTTGGCCCACAGAGCGTTTGTGACTGCTGCAGGTTTTTGGCAGGTTTTTGCTGAGAAACAGAACTTTTAACAAGGCTTTTTTTTTTTCAAACATTACAGTTTGAAGGTAAAGGAGACAAGAGAAATGGACACCATCCCTTATAATGGGCCCATAATTGTAATTAATGGATCTAACAAGACGAAATAAATGAATTACTGTTGCTTCAAGGATCAGTTAAAGCCATAATTAGGAAATAATTAAATTCCCAGCTTATGAAAAATGTTTATTGCTGGTGTTTAACCTTCTTCAGCAGGATGCTTTTAAGCTCATCTGGTAGACCTCTCTAATGGACTCTTTGACTTCTGACCCTCTGGAAGCACAAGCCTTGCCCCCTGTGTTGGAGTCAGCTGCAAAGTGATTGGGGGACTTTCAGAGTTTTTTCAGAGGCTTCCACACTTTTTTAAACGATCACTTTAAAGTAGTTTTATTTTTATCTGGAGATTATTTAACCAAAACCAGAATGAGTAAAAGAGGAAACAGGTGTTAAAGCTGTGTAATAATGCACTTGTCCAGAAACCACATGTTTGGAGTTAATTCCTGTAAGAGATCAACTATGTCAGAGAAACATTATGTTGTCTGGCATACAAAGAAAGAAAAACTCTAACAAGAGCTAACTCTGTTCAGTCCGGCGAGCAGCAGTCCGTGACTCACAGTCCCTCAGTGAGTCCTCCCTGGTCTGACTACGTTCTGGCTCCATCGATCCACACGTGTCCGCTCATCTGATCTCTTTCACAGCCTTCGGGGCAGAAGTCAGTAATGGCTCCCCACAGAAACAGCGCAACAAACACACTGAGTTACCCATTAGTGTGGGGGCACCGGCACCACTGCCGACTTGTGTGGGAAAACGCTGTGCGTGGTTTATATGCTGCGTAACATTAGCACAGAGGCCACTGTTTGCCATTAAATGCGGATCATGATTTGGGAGCTAATGATCTCCTGCCTTACAGAGCTCTAACATCTTCCACACTGCAGGATAACACTCATGACTCACTCCCTTGCTGCTTCAGTTGCCTTCACCAGACTCACGGCCTGACATTTAGCCACAGTCACGCTACACCTGCTTTCATCTGAGGAGACAGCGGGGCCTTTCTGTTCTGGGCAGAGGGGACGCGTCCTCCATCTCTCTGATCCTACATTAAATTGGATGGAGAGGTGTGCCACCTACACGGTCAAACAAACTGAGTTTCAGTGTTGCCATGACAGAAAGATTAAAAACCATCGGCGTCTTCTGTAGGAAAAAGTGCAACTGAACATCGAAATAACTTCCCACACGCAGTCACATCCCCTCCCCACTGTCGTCAGACTGTCAGGTCAATCATAAAACAGTGACCCAAACAGTTTAATGAAGCAAGGCAAAAAATAGGGAAGTGTTTTTGTGACAGTAACTCGGTCATGCAGTGTAAGTGTGAGTAATATTAAGTGTAAGTAATATTAAGAAATAATTTTAGAAATGCTGGTGAAAGTTTAAGGGTTTGTGTCTGTTTCAATCTATTATTATTTAATAGTTCAGCATCGCAGCACTTTTCTGAAAGATTCCAATTTAATAGCTGAGAAATTGTAAAATTTCCTAATAAAGTGGCCAGAGAGTTTAATTTAATGAGACCCTCTTTCCTTTGATTTGCAGTGTTTTTTTTGGATGTGTTTGCTGATGTGTTCCCTGACAGTATGCTTTGTAGATGATGGTGGGGTGTGGACAGCAATACCAATTTTCCCATGGCAATAATTAAGTATGTCTCTCTGCTGCATGACATTTTTTTCTTTCTTTCATAAAAACGTATGCAGAGAAAACAAAGGAAATGACTGACTGATAGTGGTACAATGTAGGCTGGTCTGGGGGTTTTTCTACCTCCGGTTTCAGAGGAGGTCATGACTGTGGAAGCAAATTCCAGTTTAGACAACTTGACACTTGAACAGATTTAACTCAGTTTGAAGGTGCCTGTAACAATCAAAGACACATGGAAGGAAAGCAGACACCGTTGTAACTTAAACTGTAGGAAGAATCTAATTTAAGCTTCTGATTCTGAGACAGATGCAGGTACTAGAACGTAGACCTCAGCTTGCTGTCCATCTGCAGGCTCGCTGTGTCTCTCCCCATCGTGACCACATCTATTGATTGCGCTCTGCTTTCACTTAGCACTCAGATCAGTGGGAGTGGTGTGGAGGCTGTCAGTAACTTCTCCTGTCGTCCTGCCAAAGTCTGCACTGTAAATGGTCAGTGCCTCAGTTAGGATGACGCGAGGTTTCCTTCTGTCGTTACTGCGCCTTTCTATTGTTCATTTGCCATCTTTAGTGGGGTTAGTTGGAATACTTCAGGCCACTGTCGTTCTCACATAGTGCTATGAGCGTGTTAATGCCTCTGCTTTTACAGCTATTTTACCACTTTGTTTTTTGTGACAACTGAACACCCAAAGTGGTAAAAAGATTTTTGATATACTGATCCTCAGCAGGTGATGGCTCTGACACACATGTATGATGTGTTATTCTGATTAAGTCACAGCACTCAGCAAAGGTCAGCTCACTGCACGAATGATCGCACATCTCAAATAGTCAACTTCTTGGTTGACCATTTGCTTGATTTAGCAAATGGTCAAACATCAACAAATGATGACGAAAACAACTTGTCCACTGCGAACAGACATTTAAATTCCTCCTAATCAAATGATGTAGTGTGTATCTTATTGCTCATTGGTCACCATCCTGTGGATGCTTTATGTGGAAGGCACTGCTTCATTTTCCTGTGTTTACAGGTGAAAATCTGATATTATAACACTGATTGTTTTTAAAAATACACCTCAAGTTATACAACACTTAGATTTTTCCATATGTTCATATTTACAGAAATTGAAGAGGTTTATAATCTCCATTTGAATTCCTGGTCTGACTGTGAATCACGGATCTACGGCCATGACTCTTAAATCTGAGTAAATGTTGCCCTCTAGTGCGTCTCTGAGTGAAGGCATCTGTTGGTTAAAACTCCACAGTGTTCAAAGCAAAAAAAACAAAAATTCGAGTTAAGAGATTCACAGAAAAGGACAGAGACACATGTCAAGTACCTTTACTTTTCTTACTTCAAGTAAATTAGCAATCATGTACTTCATGACATAGCAGAAATTACATCTTAATAGTTAATAGTTTAACAAAATGTAGCTTTTCAAAGCAATCTTAACCTTTGGCAATAGTGCATTAGTGTCTGTAACTTGAATATTTGATGATATGATTCATGACTTAACCAGTGTGGCCCACCCAGTTCATGCCAGACCTGGGCCGTGGTGGTTTCCGTGTTCTTCCTGACCATATGAACCATCTTCTTCCAGAAAGTGGCCAGACTTCTGAAGAAGTTGTATTTTTTATTTTTTTTAATTGCACAATAGCTGGAACTGATCATTTTGGAATCTGCAGTGATTTAAAAATGGCTCCAAGAGACATTCCTGACTTCTGTAAATGGATCATCCTCTTTCTCAGATCTGCACTGAGCTCATTGTGCTGTTTGTAGTTGAAACAAACCCTTTTAATGTTGGGACAGAGATGCCACCAGCTGTAGTCCATCACGATCACTAACAGGAAGTAAAGAGGCTGTGAACTTAGCAAATAAAAGACATTTTAGGACATTCAGCACCACAGAATAAAGAATCCGAGTGGGTACATGTGCATTTTTACCCTTTACAGGTATGAATAATTTAAAGTCTGTGTGTCAGAAAACTCCAAATGCACCAAATTCTTTCAGTTTTGTTTTATACGTATGTAAGTATGTTGCATAATCCTTCTGCCTCCCATCATTTGCTATCAATAGTAAATATACTTAGACGTGTCCCCAGTGTGAGTTCTTCAGCCTCATGTGCTTTTATTTGCCCAGTTTTGCGGCAGTCGTGAGAAAATTATGTCATCAGGCCCAACTCATGGTGAATCCTCCGGAGTTTTACCTCCTCTATTCACACACGAGCTCGGCTGGAGATGATCCAGACTTTGCACTAGGGAGCTGGCTGGACACGATCCTGCTAATGACCAGGGCAAACATACACCTCCCCCGGATAAAGTCTAAAGTGCTAAACAGTGTTCACCTGCTTTGACAACTGGTGAATCCAACTCTAGATATTCTAAATCTATTCTTTCTCTCTCTCTCTTTCAGACAGACCTGCACAAGATGCGTTGACGGTTTTTAAGGTGAGTATGAAGACAAGGTTGTGGCTAGAGTTCAGTTTTTACAAATGTCTAAATTCCCTAGAGCTTCTCACACACTTTTGGTGATATAGAAAGATAATCTGCCATTTGTCAAATGAAGAATTGGAATTTGCTACTTTTTTAGACTAAAGCTGCTTTGGTGGCTTTTATTGTTCTTTGGCTTTAACTTGTAATTTAAGAATAAAAAAAATCTCTCTCTCTTTTTCTCTTAAAAAACTGGTGGTGTTCTCACTCTTCCTGATGTTAGAATAACTCTGGAAGAGTCAATACACTTTGTGACTTGATACTTTACACTGGCGAATTTACAGCAAAATGTAAAAAAGTTAGGTGAAAACATTAATTTAAAGAAAATAAGTTCTTGTCACAGTCGATTTTCCATGGCCATTGGGTTCTCCACTCCTTTTTCTCATTCATGCAAGAATACACACATTTCATTCTGGGGAACTTTTTGTGGGGCTGCCTAAAGTCCATTTGTATTTATGAGCTAGGACACCTGTCCTAGATCTGTGCCACCAGCACGGACAACCAAAATGTCAGGTACTCTCTTTTTGGGCAGCCCTCGGTACAGCCCGGGAAGAACCACACCACTCCATCAAATGCCTCCTTGGCCAAACGACTCCACTTTGGCATTTAGCCCGAGGTTCTCCCCTTTCCTCTGTGAACATAACTGGACCCAGTGATCCATATCGTGGCAGGTTTTTGCTCAGTGTTGGCCTCTTTTGTCTTCTCCATCCTGGACTTGCTGTCTGAGCCTCTGGTGTAGCTCTGATGGACACGGATGACAGTGGAAGCTTGTGTTTTTAGAGGTACTTGGGTTCTATAGTTCGTCCATGGCAATGTTCTGTGAACTTTGCCTGCACTGCCATTTTACCAGAGATCCTCTTTGACAATCCTACTTTTACTATCTAGAAATCCATTCTGGTATCACTTTTCTCATAAGACCAAATGGCCTTTTTGTAATATCCAGAAAACTGATGGTGCCTCTTCCGGGTTTCTTTGCCTCAGACAGCACAGTAGTTCCAGCGGTGGCTGTGCAGGTCTTTCTCCTCTTTCTCACTGGAAAGATGCATCCTGCGATCACCTTTCTCCTCCGGGCGACTTCCTCATAGGATCTCTTTCTGTCCTCAGAAACGAGATGAGGACCATTCTGGGTTTTGGTATCACAGTATAATTTTTTTTTCTAGATCCAGTAGATATATAGATACTTCATTAATCCTAAAGACTGAATGTTTTTGTTTTACAGTATCCCTCACACATAATAATACAGTATACATACAAAGTATTAAGATATCAATGAAGTTAAAAGCGACAGTCTTGAACTCTGAGGTCCTTGTCCAAAGAGATGAGCTGGAATTCATTTTGTGACTGGAAACCTGCTGTGTGACGTTCTTTCAATGTTTTTCAAAATAGAAAGAGACGAGCAATAGCAGGACAAACATGGAGTGACTGAAGATATCATCTGTGAAGTGAATGCTGGGTTATGGAATGTTGTCATGGAAATGTCATGATGATTGTCATGGTGATGTAAACTTACAACAGAATGTCAATTTTTAAATAATACTAACACTAAAAAACAGATGTCAAAGTTTGTACTATGTTATAAATATGAAAATAAGCACATTTAAATAGAGTTTATGGTATTTCCTGAAATCCAAATATCCAATATGTTTCTCATTTCATACTATTTTTATCCCAGCTCTCATTTTTTTCAGGTCCCCCAGATGAACTACTGAGATGATAAATCAGAAATAAATCAGTAGCAACAGTGGAAAGTAACAGTGTACTTTGTTACTTCCGTGTATAAGTACTTTGATACTGTAAGTAACTACATTTTTCACACATCTGTACTTTACTGAAGTTGATGTAATCATGACATTTACTAGTTATAGAGATATCTATACTTTTTCTAGATGGTTGTCAAGGAAATGGCTCTTTGTATTGTTAGTAGTTAGATATAGACATGAGTAAAGTGCGATGATAAAAGGCCAGTGTGTAGCTGTGGAGGTACACAGTTTTTTACACTGTTCTATGGAATTTTTATATCTTCTCTTTAATTGTTTGTAATCAGCTTAATTGTGGAACTTAAAATTCAATAAATCTTAAGTGTATAACGGACCCAAGTAGCCTGCCTCTATAGTTATAACCACTTTACTTTACACATTCCATGATATGCTTTTGCAGTTGGCCAAAGTCACACTAAATGTGAATGAAAATATCCCATGAACCCACTGCAGTGTTTCCTCACACCATGCTCACACAGAACTAGATGGCTCTGAAGTAAATAGCATCAAAGGCCTGACGTAGAGCCTCCAGGTGCCATTACACAATGATAACATGTCCAAACACACCATGCTCTGCTTCCCTTTGCACGGATACTTCTGGATCTGGTTTGGTCAAATCCTGTATATGTGGCAATACGTGTGAATGTTACATGTGCGACAATGCATGTGCCTGGACCTCTGTGTGTGTTTGTGTGTGAAAGTGAGTGACTTCACTGTCAGCCTTCACATCTGGAGCCCACTACAGACCTGGTAGAGGATCAGAGAACCACAGCTGAGACCAGATTGGCCTCTTTTTCTTTATTAGAGCTCAGTGTGATTAATGAACACTCGGTCATAGTTAGAACAGCTTTCACGCCCCTTTATGCCAGCTCAGAACTTTAACCCCTGCGTCTCAGGTTGCTTTAGGCCCCGAAATCACAGAAAGGTCAGAGGTTCTGAGTCGACTGGCACCAGATCAAATGCCAGCTGGATCAAAGTAGACAAGGAGCTCAGGTCGGAGTGAACGTGGGAAAGACACAGGTTAGTGAAGGCCTGCTCAACTTTTCTGACACTCCCTTTCTGTCTAATGCTGAATTCATCTCGAATTTCTTAATGAACATCAAGTCTTCAGCTTATGACGCTTTACATAACCCACCTGCCATCATGTGCCAGAACTGATGAAAGAAACCAAAGAGACAGGATATGTTCATCTCTCCGATACAGCAAACAGTGCCTGCTGTGTGTTCAGTGGAACAGCATGGTGCATGAGTGCAGCTGCAAGGACCGCTGGTGAGAGCCACAATGAAGATGTGTTAAAGACCGCAAGGCCTGAATACTCCAGAGCAGCTGGACTCAGTGTGCCGCTCTCTGCTCTGTGTAAACAATGGACCGGGCAACATTAAGCAAGAACACATGACACTTGTTTCTGTTCAAACTATCTCCGCTGTTGTGGACTCTTCTGCACAAAATACTTTTTCTTTAACGGCACAAAATGTTGGCCCAACTTGATAATGCCGTGAAAGGCTGCCATTAGTGGTGGTTCAACCCTGGAGAATGTCAGAGCATTCAAGGACTAGAGCCATTGTTGAGCTAGAGCGTTTTTCCAGATACGAAGAAAGAAAAGATTGGAAAAGCAATGATCCTGCCCACATATACAGTACAAGCCATATTAGAATTATTATCTGAATATCATGGAGTCACTTTGAATCAAGTGATTTTCCTTGGCTGTTTATAAAAGGAACATGCTTTGCGTTGACTCTGAGCTCTCGTTGGCACACTGTCCTGTACAGCCACAGTCTGACCTGTGATTAAAGCCTTTCACCCTAATTTTTACGTTTTTATCACGTTTTAGTGGTGCATTTCGGCATTGTGGTGTTTATTATTATTGAAGGACTTAACTCTACACAAATACAGTTTGGGATTATCCACAGAAATTAGAATTAAATGTCTTGTTCAAGGCCACTACTGCAGCATTTGTTTAAGACAGGGCAGCTTCAGGAGAACAAACACAACATTGGTGGTTTAATTCCCAAACCCGACACTAATACAAACCTCATTTCCAGAAAAGTTGGAACATATTAGACTGAGTTCGGTGTAATGATGAAAGGAAATACAGTAGAATTGAAACCTGAAAAGGACAACATATGAACTGTTATTTCATTTTCTATATTTGATCAATAAAATATATATCTTGCATATATATTTTCTGTTAGATTCATGAGAAATATTTTTTATTCTGCTGAGCTAATGTCCTCAGCCCAAACGGCTCGAAGCCAGCAGACCACTCGCCTGCCAGGGGAAATAAATAAATAGGAGTAAACCAATAATGAAAGTCAGATGATTATGTGATAATGATGTTATGGGAAACATTCAGAGCTAAACATGTGATGCAGTGAAGGTCAGCTTGAATAGTTTCCAAAGTGTTGTTTATTGAAAAAAGAAAACAAATCATGAAAATGATTTGATACTGTATCTTCACACAGCATCCAGCCTGTAGGAGCTCTTGTGTTTTAAACCTTTCTCCTCAAAGGATGCGGTTTTGAAATAAATGAAGATCACAGCTTGTTATGTTCCACCCAGTTTGATTTACTAATTAGGCGTCTCCGAAGAAAGTTACAACTCCCAGACCACAGATGATGTGTCAAATGTTTCTGTGTCCCATTGTGTGTGTGTGACCCTGAGAGATTTAAAAAAATCTGAAGTTAATTGTTCTGGTTAAATCATGCACTTAATGTGACAGACTTTGTGTCTTTTGTTGTGACTGTGTTCCTAGAAACCGAAAAGGTCACAATCCTATTAACCCCTCAGTTCCTCGTTAACCCCTCGTCTGCGTTTGCTTGGTGTCATGGTGGGAGGTGAGCATCAGGCTGTACAGGCACAGAGACCACACAGATGTTCCTATCCATCCCACTCTCATTTACACCACACCCAGGCACAGAATTCAATAAATGCAGGTACAGTCGAGTCCCCCCAAACACACATATGACTCCCTGTTTCTCATACGAGGCACCAAACTCTGACAAAACATCACTTTTAATGTTATGTTTATGTAATTACCTTCACACAACATCAGCTCACAGGAAATTATGAGTTTGACAGAGCTGGAAAATCCCTCATTTCTCCCTTTTCTCCATTATTTGGTATGAGGAGACTTTCTTGTTATCCAAATAGGGTGTTTTCCTTGTAAAATGAGAATCAAGGAAAAGCCTGATGATTACAGAAGAGCTTGTGCATCTGGTTATTAAAACTTTGAAAGCAGTGAGTATATCGTTTTACCATATAACAACAGTTTGACTATCGTGGATACATTTTTATTATAAAACACAAAAATAATTTAATACAGTTATTTCAATATAATAATTAGCATGAGTTTTTAATTCATTAATTAATAAGGGCAAATAAATGTTACAATGCTGCACAATGAGAACAAATACACCACTATAGCTCTGTTATAGAAAATTAAGTGTTAGAAATTTTTCATTTTGTTTTATTTACCGTACTTTCTGGTAATGACTTGTACTCAGGATAACTACGAACACGAACACAAATACTGTTTATCCTTTCCAAAATGTTTTCTCGAGTTAATGAAAATCAAATCAAAAGATTTAATTTGTTTTTTACCCTTCAGAGATTTTACCCTTCAGAAATAATATTTTCTACCAACATGTATTTCAACATTGATCGCTGTGTTAAGAGAGAAAAGTACAGTTGTGTAACAGTGTTGTGTCTGCTTTGTTGTAAGGAAACATGCATTCACAGGCATGTAACACATAGTTTTACCCTGCTGCTTGTGCTGTTCACAGTTGTTGTATAAAACATGAACACGAAAGCTCCGACACACAGAATAATTTGAGGGCGTTCTTCGTGATAATGACGATGATGTTGTCCTACAGTGTGAACATAATCAGGGGGAGTTCAGCAGTTAAAAAGACAAAGATATCGTGTGGCGAACCTTGACTGTCAGCTTTCAGTAACCTCCAGTTACCTCCTCAGCCCTCTCTGCAGCAGACTGACTGTCTCTTATCATCACATGGTTTAGATTAGACGACATCAAACGCCTTTAATTCATCCGTGCCTGTTGGAATCATTGTTAATGACACAACTTCCTTGCATTCTGCATTTTACTGTGATGACAAATGCCAAATTTACAGGGAACAGTAAAGAGCGGAGAATGGTGTAACTAAACATTTATGTAGAGCAATTTAAAGGCCTTACCACAAGAGGCTCGCCCGCAGTCCCCATCTGCTCCTGCTTAATGATGTCTTTACAGCTTTAGAATCACCTCCTCCCACCTATTTCCACACTGCCCGTCCGATTCAAGAAAGCCTGCTTTGTTAAGGACTTTTTTGTTGCCTGAAGTCCGGCTTGTTTATGTAGAACCTCACGTATCTAGGTTCGGCTGCAAAGGTTTGACCGCTGCGTCTGCAGGGACAAGTTCCCAATCATCCTCATAAAGGAAATTATGGAAGGCAGCTTTTTATTTGGGTCAGTGACCACGGGGAGATTCGAAGCCTGTCCTAAATTTGCCGTATGTGTTCTGTTAGAAAGTTGAGCAAAAGGAAACAGTAAAACAACAGGTAGTTTTACCCAAAGAGCTTGATTGGCTAAAGACATGTTCCAGTCATACAGATGATTCCTCGTAAACGGAGCTAGAGTTCCCTCATAAAGAATGTTTTCAATGTTTCAGTATGATCAGGAACCCGTGTGGACTTAGTCACAACATCCTCCATTTAGAGACACAGTTTCAACCACTGTCTTTTTATGACAAATGCTGACTAGATTTGCCACATTAAAGGCTAAGATGCAGGCTTTTTACTGAAGAGGGTTAAACTAGGGCAGTGGTCTGTCTCTGGTTAGCACGGCTAATAGAAAGATAGAAAGTCCCCAGTTTGAATCTACCTCCAGGCTGGTGGAGTCTGCATGTTCTCCTCTGTGTCTTCCAGTTTCCTCCCACTGGCCAAAGACAGACATGTGAGGTAATTGGTGACCCTAGGTGTGAATAGTTGTCTTTCTGTGTATGTCTCTGGCCCTTAGACAGTCATGTGACCTGTCCAGGGTGTAGCCCGCCTCTCACCCAATGGCACCTGGAGTAGGTGGATGGGATAAACTACAGAGGCTTCTGCAAATTGTATTATTGTTTCCTGATCTATATGGAGCCTTAAAAAATAACTGGTCATCTCAAGATTTAATTTAGAATTTAATTTAGCCATTTAGTCATGTCATGAATTTTTGGCCAACAGATACAATTTTATGTGCAGTTTTAGTTGCCTGGAATCAAGTTAAACTTTACCACTAATACAACAGAAATCACAATAAGAAAATTCTCATGAGAAATTTGTGCAACATTTATATTTTTTGGCCATCAGTGTTATTTGTATCCTGCCCAAATACCCACTTACAATGAGTGCAGCATCATTAAAATGTTTCATTATATTTAAGCAGCAGCTCTGCGACTCCCGACTCAACATATTTATGTATATTTCATCAAAACCATAATCGTTCACTAACTAGACTTAACAAAAGTACTTTTTGTCACTTTTTGTAGCCATTAAAAACTTTAGTAAATTGAATCTGAAACATGTTTTTTTCCCACACGTTCCACACAAGTATGAAAATCAGAGTTGGTGTGAATATTACAGTGTAAATATTACAGTGTACTAATGTGTGTTAAAGGCATCCGAACACCACTGAGTGGCAGCAGCAATTCAACAACTACAAGTATGGTTAACAGAATTAGGTTTCATATGTTAAAGCGTTTGTTAAAGAAATACATGTGTATTGTGCAATTTGTTTCCTTAATTATTCAAATGAAATGAGAAATCTGATTAGCATAGAGTTTATACATAACAACTCATAGACTTCTAAATAGCCCTAGTCACATAATATTTTTGACAGTTTACTGATGATCAGACTGTGTCGAATATTTGAGGACAAGAAAGTATAAATATTACTGCTGAAATGTAGGTGAGTATGAAGTAGTAAAAACTGGCAATGCTCAGGTAAAGAGATTAGACAATAGCCATCACAGTACTTCCACTAATTGAATATATTTAATAACTTTGAAAAACTATTGAGCAGCATCATCATGCTCGTGTCTGGTTAAAGATGAACCCTAACCCTACCAACACCTAATCCTTACCTTGACCATAAAACCCAGTCTTGACCCCTTAAAATTCCTTTTTAAGTTGTTTAAAGTTGAGAGGACGGGCCAAAACAAAATTTGGTCCTCACGCAGTATCATTGTGCTACAAAGAGCTCACATCGAGGGAATAAGATTTAGTGAGCAGCCCTAAGTGAAATTGCCTGTCACTGTTATTCATCCAGTTGATCTGATTAGCTCTGGGTTCCTCGGATGCACATCGTCCATTTAATGAAAGTGTGGAAAGCTGCCTGCTGAGTGGAGAGTGAGCAGACCTTGGCTTTGCCTCACTGCGCCCTTAGTGAGGGAAAAAAAAGGCGCCATGTCCCATTAGTCGCCCTCTCCCTGTTCCCTTTGGGGCAACGTCACCTGCAAAGTCAATTAAGACATGAAATATTTGCCTGGAGTGTGAAAGGAATGATGAACAATCCTGTCTTTTCCATTGTGTGTGTTCTACCAGCGTCTCTGTGCGTGACTTACTGCCGGCAGGAATGTTTGTCCCAGGCCACACAGCTGCGTTAGGTATGATGTTGCCTGACTGCTCAGCCTGATTCCCGACAAGGGCTTCACATTATCTTCTCAGAGCTTCTTAATTCACAGAGGAGATTTACACATTTTCCCATTCTGCTATTCATTTAACGCTGGCAGGATGTAAATTAAGTCAGCCAGTGGAATAGAATCCCAAATGTGCACACTTTTCTCTGTCACATATCCTACTTTTGCATGTGGTCTCATTTAGCTGAAGGGAGAGACCACTGCCAAATGATGTAGGCTGGATATTCAGTGCAATAAATGTTATAGTAAGTTATGGATAATGTGGGGTGTTTTAATGTTTCCTGTGGAACAGGGCTGGATTATTAGAAATTCTGATGCCAAGAACTTCAACCTGTGTCTCTTCTCTCCTCATTTACTGTGTTTTTGTTGTAAGACAGTCAGACTCGTTCAGGAGGGATTTGAAAAGCCTTCACAGTCTGCACACGCAGGAAAATGGTTAACGAGCAGGACCTAAAAAGTAAGTCGTAGACCTTTTTCCTTTGTGGCCCTGTGATGTTGCAGATTAGCAGATTTGACTGTACCCAGTACGCGAATTAAGACCCACAGCGTGTAATCCCTCCCGCCCACTGGAGGTCATGGCTGTGTTGGGAGGCGGTACAGACACAGCCACTGGCTCTGCCCCATTCCCCCGATCGCTGAATAACGTGCGAGCTCCCTCCTCCTCCTGGCTGGGCTACAGTGCTACTGAAGCGGGATCCCCCCTTTTCACAGATTTTTTTTATCAAACTACACCTTCCCACAGAGTCAGTGTCAGCACTTAGAGTCACAGTAATTACCACTGGCATGAGTGATGAAAGTCACACATGGGACTGGGATTTTTCCCTTTCAGTTTCAAAACCACAAACAAATATCAAAAGGGAGTATTTGTTATGGCAACGGCTGTTTCACCTCGATAACTCACTTCTATCTGCTTTAAGTTCTCTAACTTTATCTGACCTGAAATTCTTTGGTAGCCTGGACTTTCAGTAAAGTTATTATCGTCTCCACATTTGGGATTCTGGTATCTGCAATGCGCCCCTGGAGAAGCCACATTTGACATGATGCTATTGCTAATGCTTAAAGGAATATTTGACATTTTGGGAAAGGGTCATAGTCATTTCTTGCTTCATTAAAAAGATTTACATCTCTCATATCTACAGTGTATGATAAATATTGTGTGGAGCTACATTCAGCTCATCAGTGTCTCACCTTAGGATAGACGAAGAGTCTGGAAAACCTTGAGATTCATACATTCTGCTTTCAGAATGAGTAACTGCTAATTTATTTTTAACATTTTCTTGGAAAGAACTAGATTGTTACTAGTCTAAAGCAGCCACTAAACTAAGCATCCACTGGTTGAATTGGACATGAAGAGAAGGTAAATGATACCTCTGTGAAAAAAAAGAGACCCACAAATACTCAGAACAGCAAAAGTTAGACTTTAAATCAACGGAGTGAGCAACATTTCTGTTCACCGTTATATCTCATAACAGCTTCCACCGTTCCAACGCAAGGCTCAGACTTGGAAACTGGGAGCTCCAGGCAACAAGAAGGAACCTCTTTTTCTTGTTGTTGTGTTTCTCCTTTACCACGTCATTATCCACGGAGCCGAGCCAAATCCATCACAGTTGACACAGCTTCAGTATATGGCTGCCGGGCAGCGTGGGGTGACGTGTCGGGGTCTGAGTCACGTCAAAGCCAAACTCCATTGTGAAAGTGTGTGTTTTCAGCTGTTGGCTGGTTTGCACCTGTGAGAGCAAAAGAAACTCGGCCTCTCCGAGCTTTCTCCAATCGTATAAATCACAGCTGCTCGACTAAGTACAGTAGGGGTGACAGATCTCGGAGGGGACGAAACGCGAGCCATAATTCACACAGGAGCACAGGCTTGAACTGTGAACAAAGCTTTTAGCTGGAAACCAGTTTTTGATTAAGGCTATTTATTCTGGGATGACTACATCGAGGTTAGGATAACAGCAGAGTGAATTTGTATAATTTCTCCACCACTACAAATGAAGGTTTTGTGTTTTGCTGGGATTGTGTTACACACTGAATATACAAACAAATGAGTAAGCATGATATAGCAGGGGGGTATGCACATTGCCACAATGTCATAATAGCTTATACAGTATATGAAACATTTCAGTATTCAAAAATAAAGCGAGGGTTTGTATGGAGCACACATCCTGACATCTCCAAAACATTTTTACTATACAGCACAAGCAGTTGGGCTGCGTGGGGTAAAGTGCGGGTCCCACACCGTTGCATGGGAGCACGGGTTAAGAGCCCAGAAGTAAAATCAGTTTCAGATAAAATCCTGCACAGTTTCAGTATATATGTCAGAGGTGTTACAGTATGAAGGAACAAACTCAGATGATTTTCAAATGAAATGCTGAATAGTGTAAGTTTAGTGATGGTTTTGGCTTTTATTTGACATACTGAGTTTAGAAAGTTTAGAAATTGAGATGATTAGCAGTTTTAAAGGTAACAAATAAAAGATTGGTCTATAAAGTGTTAGTGGATCATCTGTTAATACAGGATAGTTCATCTCTGGTCATTGTGAAACAACAGAAATCTCCAGTTCAAATAATAAATGAATCAATGTGGAATTTATGAGCTTTTATAAAATAATGTGTCATAATTGAAAACACCCTTTGGAATGAGTTGATAATATTCCCAACAACTAAATCCTTTGGAATTCTGGAATAAAACGGAGTCACTGTTACCACGTTTATTTTTAAGAATTTGCTTGGGAATTGTAGCACCACATCCTTGACAGAATCAACAAAATACCTGATGAAAAACATATTGAAACTCGTATTCTCATGATCGGCCTTAGAGACCTTCACTGGGATAATGTTTTAATGTTGTAGTTTTAGGTGCTTTCAGAAGTTTGATACGTAGACTCATCCCAAATCCAATCGAACCAATCAGTTTGACAGAAGTTGCCTGAGTCCCACTGTTAGATAAATGTAAAATGTAAAATTAAATATTCTGGTAAAATAATGGAAGTGGCACATTTGTCAAAGACCAGAAAATTCCCGTTCACCTCGTGTTGAGGATCCCTCAGCCTGCGACACCTCACAGCCTGTTTGCTCTCGTCGCAGTATGTGTCGGCCCTGCAGCCTCACAAGAGACTTTATACTGCATATACAAACTTCTGAAGTTCCATACTCTCTCCAAACACTGAGCTTGTGAATAAACCTGAGACATTTTACTACTGTTGGTTTTTGGTTTTTCTTCTTTGCCAAGCACCAGTGGGCCTGGTCTATTTCTAGCTGTTGTTGGTCACATGTCAAACTTTCAGAGAAGAATTTTCAAATCCTTTCCTCAGAGTGAGGCCACTTCTCTTGGCCAGATTCTTTTTTTTTTTTTTTTTTTTAACCAGTCTTATTCTCATCCAGTTTCCCACCAACAGTGCTGAGGCTTGAGCTGACTGTTGCTGACTATTGCCCATTTCCTTTTATTTGACAGTGTGTCACAGTGTAATTTCAGGTCATCCAACATCTGAATGTACTGTGGACTATATTTCAGGTCACACACTTCCTACAGGGCCTCATCCATCCAGTTTAATGTAATGTAATGCGTAATGTTTTTCTCACTGTTGGAGTAGCTTCTTGAAAAAAAAGTAGTTAATACTGTTCCATTTTCTCTACGCTGGGTGGCATCTTTGTTCAGCTTAGCTGTAGGGGAGAGAGGGATGTATGAGTAAAATGATGTAATAATACAATTAAATTAATCCATGCATAGTGGCCCGACTGGTCAGGGTAACAGAGATGATCACCCTGGTGACCAAACTGTTTATATAGTAATTGTATGAGCTTCTTGGGATACTTATTTTGCGACTAATGACATTTTTCCATGAACTCCCATGAGCTCTCTGTACTTCTGCTTTGTCGTCTACCACTTGCGTGCATGCACATCCTACAGTAATGTTGTTTGGAAACCCATCTTTTAATTGCCCTAGGTCTAATTCACAAGAGCGATGTCGACGAGAAACAGCAGAGAGCATTTCGTGTAGTGCAGACAAATGAGAAGCAGACAGATTGGAGAAGTTTTAAAAGTTTGATGAAATATGGGCTAATGCTTCTTACCAAAAATGTATTCCAACTTTATTCAAGACGGGGAACATGTAGTGAAGAACTATGTAAGATATCGTTTTTCCAAAAGATCTCTGGTTCTCAAGCTAAAAGTCAGATGTTGAACAGCAGTTGGAAGGGGCAGCGACAAAACTTTGCAAAGTAAACCAAAAATCACTTTCCAGCAGACGCCCACATCTCCAGAGGTATTATAAGCAGGAAAGAAATCTACGTTTCCAGGGTGACTATAATGAAACAATAAGTGGTGATAGCGCCGTGTTGTTACAGGTTCGTACCTTGTCCCAGTGGAACAAAGGCCAGTGTGAGTCTGAGACTATGAGACTAGTGGAATAAAACACGCAGCACATGACACTTTGACCTCGGCTCTTGACAAAACGTAACAATGAGACTCAATAAAGAGAAACATTTATTCAGTAGTTTTTCGTTATTAGAAACCGGCTTTTGCTGTCTAATATAATAAATCCAACAAAACGCCTGCAGGAAGGAAAGAAACCAAAGAGTGAGTGCAGCACTTGTCCAAAGGTCAGCCAACAGCGTCAACTTTTTAACTTTTGTATCTGCTAAACATAAACTAACACCAAATCGTTAAGAGTTGTGTAAGTGACATTACAACAGAGATTTTCCTTCCACATGAGTGGCTCTGACACGGATGGATCGCTTCTGTGTTGTTTGGCTTGAATGGACCGGTGTTTACTATGATTAGAGAGGCACGGAACACTCATATTTCTAAGGCCCTCTCAGTTTCCAAGCAACACAGCTACAATAAAAACAAAATTGCCGTCGCACGTCCAACTGAGTCCAGGTTTGCTTTGCGTGTCTCCTCGCAGTGTCTTTTGACGACAGATTTTCGGTGGGGCTGTTCCTAATAGCAGTGGAAGACTGTAGATCTAAATCAGGGATGAAAACACACAAATGAAGAGTCATGTGCACAATGTGCAGAGAGGCTACAAGGATCTATTTGTCTTTGGAGTGCACTTGTAAAAATAAGTTATCTCTGTGCAGCTCTGTGACATGAGGTCATGGTTCTTGTAATGTGTTTATCAGGCAGGGAAGATTTTATGTTTTTGCCAGAACAAAGACTGGAACATGTTACATGTCCAGTGTGGAAATGAGGAAATATAATTACTCATGCAAATTTTCTAGCTTTGACCCTTTTTGTAACTCCAAGACTGCAAATATGTTCCTGATGTTCCGACTTTTTTCAGTTCCGTGCAGGTGCTTCGGTAGATTACATGTCAATAAATGCCAGAAAGTGGGCTATATCATATCACTTAACATAGTTTTCATGTTTTCTCCACCACGTGCTACATTTGTTTGTAATAGGAAAGAACGGTCTCTGAGTGCCAACATGACTAATGAACAGTCACGGCCATAAACTCTGCCTCTCCACCCACATAAAGCAGCTTCAAAATAGGGCTTTTCTCATTTCTCATACATTTCACATAGATATTCTTGATCTAAATGTTTGAAATAGACAAGGCTTCCAGACAGACTGATCTCCCCCACAGACAGTAGGTAATGTAGGAGGTGCTCCTGGTGTCATTTGAGGTGACGGTGTGTGAACTCATTATGTGCTTAGAAGTCTGAGATTGCCTCAACAAAACATAACAACAGTGTTTTATGACAGCATCGGATCAAGACAACTGTGATTGGGTTTTTAGTGCACAAATTGTCGTCAAATGAGTCCACAATATGACTGACCATCTAGGAAATGTTAACTTTTGTCTCACATGTTAAGGGAAAGATTGAAACAAAGTTTTATATTTATATTATTTTCACCACTTTTCAAAATGCATTGGACTGTAAGTTGTAAAGTATGTTGCAAAGCTGTTTTCTGTGGAACATACAGAGAATTTGAAGAATTACACTATTTTAAACCATGTCATAGGTATAATTACTGCCTCATGGTTGGAATCCTCTGCCAAACAGTTGTGGTTCACGGTACATGCATGTCTGTCTAGGCTCATATTCTGAGTTCATCGATGAGTCCAAGTGGAAATTTGTGCCTCCTGTCATGCCTGAGATATAACATTGACTAAAAGGAGATGGATGTGTGGAGTCCACCAAATTATAATCAGTTCATCTTTGAGTTCAAGTGGACATTGTGCCAAATTTGAAGACATTCTCTCCGGATGCATCTAAGAAACTGTGTACAAACCAATACGTTCTCCAGACTATGGTTTGTCCCTACCCTGTCATACGACCCGCAGAAGGACTTGTTGAAAGTGTCCCCCTGTGCTAGCAGGTGTCTGTTGAAGTTGCACCCATTTGTTGCCAGGCACAAAAATGACACCTGCTGTTTTTCACAGCAGCATCAGAGTGACGGCTGGCGTAACAAATTGGTGCCTATTTTTTATCCCCAAAACTCAGAAATGCTGAATTTTAACTGAGCAAATGGCAAATAGTTGGTTTAACCACAAAGGCCCATGGGTTGGGCTCTGGCACGAAATAAACCTAGTTAGGTTTCTTCCTTAATGTTACACAAAATATGTCTCTGAAATAGTATCACACATGGCAGGTGATGCCAAATGTAATGACTTCATTCACAGTGGCTCAAGGTGACGAGCAACTCAATCAAATATGCATTTTGTACCACGGAATTAAAATCCCCGCAAAACTCCTCTGGGAGGTTACGAATAATGGCTTCGCTTTTATGTGTAAATTTAACCGTGGATGACAAGATGTTAGTAACAAAGCAGAATGTGGCCCCAGCCCTCAATGAAAAACACATTTCTCCCAGTCTGCTTATATGCAGATAGACAAACAACAAATAAAAACCACAACTAAAGTAAACTGAGAAAGGAGACTCTCCTTCGTGGGAAAAACATAATCCATGGCCTGCGTGGTCGCAATAACAAGGCAGAGACCTTTATTTCAGCAGCTGCTTTTGCTGTGGTTCTTTAATAATGTTGCTTTATACATATTATGAATTTAGTTGATTCCGTCTGTAACGGAGCCAAAGGAGACTGAGCAGTTTATTTTGACGCCCAAGACCAGGTTCCTGTGTGTATGCATGTACATGTGTGCTCTGAGCGCGATTCATTTGTGGTGAACAAAACCAGTTTTTTCTATTGAACAGTGGCCAGGAGACCCACGCACCACAGGGACGAGATGTAGGAAACCACTGAGTACAGTTACCTAACTGGGCCTTACCGTCCGCTGACCACCGCACCGTGCTTTCCACTGAGGTGACTATTGGTCAGATCTGCTTTCACAACAGTGGAAGAGCCCGTAGTTCCAGGGAATCGTCAGAAACTACCCGCTGAAATCTGAAGAAAAAAGAAAAGAAAAACCAGGTTTGCCTGAAGAAAATCTGGTGCCTCATTTACAATATAGATTCAAAAGCAACAAATGTAAGAGATAGAGATTTCTGTTATGGGCTCTGTTTGTATTAATGCTGTTTCATATTACAGAGCAGAGGAGTAAAATTATATATCATATTTGTGCAAATACTTGTAGACCAGACTTTGTTGTTTTATTTGTATAATTTTAGAAGCACATTAATAATATGTAAAGTTGTGTTCAAAATAATAGCAGTGTATAAAAAAACGAGTGAAGCTCAACATGTGTATAATCGCTTTTATTTTCACTGCACATTCCAAATCAAAAGATGAAGAACAAAAATTTATTCTTTTTAAAGAAAGTGAAGAAAAATTTATATTTGGCTGTTCAAAAAACAGCAGTGTTGTAATTTTTCTTTACAAACTCAACATTTACTGTATAAACGGAAAAATGCTTGAAGTTGTAGCATTCCTGTGGATCACTGAACTAAAATTTAGTTGTGTAGAACTGCTTCACATGTTGCATGGAATCGACCAACTTCTGGAACCTGTGAACAGGTATTCCAGCCCAGGATGATTGGACTAAGGACTAAGGTCTGGGCACTGGGTTGGCCACACCATAACATTAATCTTGTTGGTCTGGAACCAAGGTGCTGCTCACTGGTGTGTTTGGCGTCGTTGTCTCGTTGAAACACCCATTTCAAGTGCATGTCCTCTTCTGCATAACCAACATGACCTCTTCAAATATTTGGATGTGTTCTAACTGATCCATGATCCCGATAAATAGGCCCAAGACCATAATGCTTGCTCTACCATGCTTCACTGTCATCAGAGTTTACTGTGGCTTGAATTCAGGGTTTGGGGGTCGCCTGACAAACTGTCTGCGGCCCCTAGACCCAAAAAGAACAATCCTGCTTTCATCATAAGTGTTGCACCGGTTCTCTTTCGGCCAGTCAGTGTGTTCTTTGGCAAACTGTAACCTCTTCAGCACATGTCGTTTTTCAGCAGTGGGACTTTGCGGGGGTTTCTTTCCAATGGCTTTGCTTCAGATAGGCGTCTTCTAGCAATTAACTTTAGACCTTCTTTGATCTCTGTGGAGCTGATCATTGGCCGAGTCTTCGCCATTTTGGCTAGCTTTTATGCAAAGAAAACTAATTGAAACACAATTAGTCTATACTTTCTTCTTTCTTTCTCCATTTTTAACTCTGTTTCAGCATTTGTCCCATTTTTCACACCAAATGTCACAGATAAGAGTATGAGGATAAGCTTAATCTCATCCATTTTGGAGCATGTATTTTTGCAGTATTTGCATTATGAAACAGAAAAGAAAGTATAATGGCACAGTAAATGGTGCACTTACAGTTTTTAATAAAAACAAAATCAACTTTTTTCATGTGACAACAGGCAATAAACGCTTTGGTGTGTTGCTGGCTGTGAATTTGAAACACATCTCACGAGTTAGTCTTGGATTAGATGGTCTTCCAGTTCTACTGCTGTTTCCCACAGCTTATGCTTACGCTGTTTCTTAAGTCTTTGCACACAGTTGGAACTTCAGAAATTAGAGGCGTCATGACTCTCAGACTGTTGGAACCCTGCAATATGCTGCTACAACAAACCCATCCACCACTCCTTTCGCTGTTATGCAGATGATATTCACATTTATGTATCTGGAATGGGGGAGTGGTTAGCTCTGCTGCATCACAGCGAGAAGGTCACCGTGGCCTTTCTGTGTGGAGTTTGCATGTTCTCCCCATGATTTTGTGGCTTTCCTCCAAACACGTGCATGTTAGGTTAACTGGGACCCTAAATTGCCCGTAGGTGTGAATGTGGGTGTGAATGGTCGTCTGGCAACCTCTTCAAGGCGTAACCGCTTCTCCTTCCCAATGGCAGCTCGGATAGACTCCAGTCTCCTGCGACCCTGAACAGGATGAGCAACTACAGATAATGGATGGATAAACTACCTGTTTCCGATTACCCCTACAACAAAAATGAATATAATTATATAAATATATATATAAATATAAAATAGTGTCAAAAATGTTCATGTGCTCATTTAAGTTTCTAAATTGATGTGATCTTGTAGGTTCAAACACAGTTTTTGAAGAGTTAATCAGTGCATTTATACCTGACCAAACTCCAGGTGTCACATTTATTTACACCATTATTGGTTCCCAAAATAAAAACAGACCTATTTTTATTATAACTATTATTATCCAAACTGGTTATTTATTTTGTCTCATAGCTAAAAGTGAAGTTATGTTACACTTCATGCATGTTTTGTTTCATGTAAACGTTATTTCTCTCTTGTATTATTGTATTTCATTTCTATTTGCAGCTTTCTCCTCCTTCCTCTGGTGTCACAGCCTTAAGCATTTCACTTTAAACCTTTTTTTTTTGTGCATAACTCATGAGTCATCGCAGCCTGTTGTCTAAACTGACACATCTGTCTTCCAAATTAAACATTTGAATCTCATTAACTTCACTTCTTGCAGCGTCCTAGCGCCCCCAACGTCTGCAGCTCAGCTCATGTTGGGAAACTGGTGTTTTCACTTTCCAAACATCAACTTGGTGGTAATTTGGGATCCTCCACCCCCCCACACACACACTATTATCACTATTATTCTAACTCCCATAATTTATCCTGTTCCATACTTCATCTCCACCGATGAAGGCAGAAGGGCTGGATGCTCATTTGCTTAAGTCTCTGCTTTGAAGGCAGGAATGCAAATCCGGAGGGATTAGTGAGCCACGCTGGGCTGGAAAGCCTTCAGCTCCGTGAGGGGTCTCAGTGCGTAAAGTTGGGACGCGGCTCCAGCTCCAGACGCGCCGCGCGGCTCTTACCGAGCGGGACTCGTCTCTGCGGGACAACTTGACAGGGATTTTGGAGCCTGTGAAGCCACTTCCTGTGCGGGTCAGTGACAGATGACAACATTTCGCTGAGGGTGGTTCCACTTGGTCGAGTCATCATCTGTCCCGGAGCGCAGAGGGGACATGGGTCAGCTTTATGGTGCGACTCTTCTACCTCTCATCGCTGTCTGGGTCGTTTTCCTGTGGGAATCTGGTGCCAGCTCCATCCGGGCGACGCTTGCAGTGGACACCTCGAAGTAAGTCTCAGGAGCTTGTGACTCAAAATCTCCTCAAATTTGTGAATGAGTCTCACTATGCTGATGAGGAATGTCAGTCTCATTGTCGTTTAACAAAAGATATTTATTGCAAAACTGCACTGAGGGTCTAAAGATAAGGTTCAAGACAGAGCCAGTGTGGAGTGGTGTTAAAACTGCAGTTAAAGATTAATGTTAGAGTAAAGGTCTGCAAACATCAGCTCCATTCAAGTTACCAAGTTTGCTTCAGCATGAATTCAAGCTCAAATACCTCACTGTCAGTTTAGCCCATTGTGCCAAACGCCATAATAAAGTTTAGTCTATGTTTTATTGGCTCGAGCTCTTTATTTTATGAGCAATCTGTCAGAGAGGACACCCCGCGATAAACAGCTGTGGCGCATCTAACCCTAATGAGATTTTCAAAGAAATGCAGAAGGCAAAGGGAAACTCCAAATGGTTGGAAGTGATCCCTGCGCACGGAGCCAAATGTTGCTTGTGCTCAGACGTACAAGACAGATGCTGTGAAGGTGCCAAGAGAGAGTAGGTCAGGAGATTTGCAGAGGATGTGAGAGGGACACATGCATCCAACAGTGTGAGGAGAAGAGGAAACAACAGGCATGTAAGCAACAGGTTAAACCCCATGTGCACTGTTTAATGCTTTTTAAAGCCATACATGCTTTAACAAAGTATAGAATACACACGACTGCTCCAATTCACACAATGTCTCTGTCTGTTTAAACTGCACGAGAGAAATGATACAATAAGCCCGTTAGGCCAAAACCAGTAAAAGCCCTTATTGTCATTTTAAAGATTTGTTAGCACTGGCCAACAATTTACACAGTTTGGTTTGATTGACTAATCAATTGAATAAATATAGAGCTCTTTACTGTGAAGTGTGGGAAAATACTCCATAATATTGAGATGTTTGATGTTTAACCCCATGGGACCCGAGCGGCTCAAAACGGGGCAGAACCGAGGCGAGCACTGCTGGATAACGCTGTGAAAAAATCCAGTGTAATTGCAATGTTTCCTTCTAAGGATGGAGTGTCCGGATGATAAAATCCTGACGGTGGAGTACCCCTGTGTCAGAGCTGGAGGCAAGAACAGCACATGTTTCAGGTAAGACTCCAAACTGGCCTTTGTTTTAAAGTTGAGCTTTGCAGCGAGTCCCACGTGGCGCAGTGAGCCCGATCCACGGAGTGCACCAACAGCAGGTTACTGTACTGTATAATTCAATATTTTGGTGTTGAGCTGACTGTCTTTCACTGAACACCGATTTGCTCAGGATACTTTGACAGGACAAGTGGCTGCAGGGGGAGTTGAACCTGAAAGGTTCTGGGGTCATGGAATAGTTTCTGTAAGCACCAAACCTCCCTACTGTGTCATTTGCACAGCCCCACGCAGTATATATTCATTTGGAAACTTTATGTAGCATCTTGGGAGAGGAAAATGATCATTTCCTGATAATCATCACTCATAAATTGAAGATACAGTTGGTCTCAGTGTTGTAATTTGTCAACTAACGGCAGCTCCTCTCTGAGATGTCAAGATGAGTTTTTTACTCTTGCTATATCCCCCTTAGTTTAAACTGATTTATTGTAAATTCATTTTGCAGTTGGAATGTCACTTATTTTAAACAGAGGTGACTAATGTCATTTTTGAACAGCTTGTTCAATAAATTACATTACTCTTCAAATGTTGTAATGTCCATCTCGACAGAGTCGAATTCCAGCAGCCTGGCTCAGACAGCAGAACTTGAACTTGAAGTTTGGATCCGGAGCTGAAACATTTAGAGCCGGCGTCCCCCTCAGGGAGCCGGGCCTTACAGTATAACCGAGAAATTAGAAGTAGCCCGATCGGAGAGGATGGGATGTGATTAGTTATTTTTATTACACTGTCAGAGGCAGACGAGGTCCACTTTGGTCCAAATTTGGTTTGACTAGAAAGGTGGTGTTTGTCTTTGAAACCAGAACAAATAGAACTAGGGTGGAATATGGGGCTGTTCATGAGGGGTGTGAAATATTACCTGAAGAAATTGGCGTGTTCTTTTCTCTGTCTTCAGGGATCTAATTTATGAAACTGTCCTTTGGCATAATTGTACACACATCATCAACTCCAAGCATTTAGGTGAAGAAATGCTGCCAGAATGGCAGGTTGTAAGACTTTTAGATCCTGATGCATCATACACAGGAGAAGAAAATCAGTGCAAATCACTCATTTTAATGTTTACACTAGATAACTTTCTCATGAAGCCAATCTTTGGGCTGGGTTTTGTTTTAGGAGTAAGACGACTCTTTAATATACGAGCCACCAGGTCTGGTGTGAAGCCAGAGCATCTGATCTGTTTACTGTCAAGGTTGCGCTGTAACAGCCTCTGCGTCTTGTTTGATTTCTGGCGCTGCAAGTGATGTGTGGAGCCGGAGGAGATGGATTAGATGAATTTGTATTTTCCCTGCCATGTTTCTCAAGGTGGTTCAGCACAAACCTGGATATAATAGATCTCACAAACGAGCTCAGTTTGATTCATTGTGTCTGTATATAAATATTCTTATGAGAGCAGAATGTTGTCGACATTATATTGTAACTGTGAGAAAAAGGTTCAACTGTTTCTGTTATTTACAGTCTCCCGTTTTGTGCATAACTCACTAACAATTGACCTTCTGTATGCCTTTGTCTCAGAGAAACAAGAAAGATCTTTGTTTCAGGCAGAGAAAAGAGGGTTTTCATTGCATTTTTCACAACCAAAATTACTTTTCATTGAATTGTCAGATTTGCTCAGCTGTAGCTCAGGGTGCAGCACATTATTCACAAAAGACCCCAATATACTTTAAAATACATATCAATAAAGTTAATGATGATTTCCAAGAAAATGATTTTCAACACCGCGTCTGTCTGCTACTACTCTACTCACACAGTCTTTGACCTCAGTCTGTGGTCAACAGTTAAATATGGATTAATGCATTTCAGATTTCGTCTCGAAACATCAGCCTCACAGAAGCTGCGGACTGATTAAAGCTGTTGTAACATGAAGATAAAGGGACAACGTGTCACTGTCTCTGATAAGGAGGCTAAGGTTACTTCCCCAAATCCAATAAAGAGCAAAGCAGAGCTGCTAACATCATCTTAAACTCTAAAAACATCCGGGGGGGACGCAGCGAATGTGCAACTAAATACAAGTTGTAATTCTACAACTCCAGCTGCTTCATTCCATCTTATGTTTGAGGAGAGTAACACATGTTTCAATGCATTTGTTTTATTCTTGTTGTTCAAAAAGGCAACACCCTCCAAACTACTTTGATACCCACTATGTGTGAATATAGTGGATATATATATATATATAAAATTAGCGTTGCTCGGATATGACTGGACAACTGATGATTTTAAACTGTACTTGACCCCAGACCTACTCAGAATAATCTCTGTACCCACAGCTCTGCAGTTTTCACACAGGCTGCGCAGTTTCCCATCATTTCTGCTTCACTTCTCATATTTCGTCACCTGGCATGGACCTCTCAAATTCAAATAATCTGGGAAAAAGTAATATTTCTAGAGTTTTGATTAAAGATGACAAGTTAACTCTTTGGAAACATCCACACCTTCCCAAATAAAGTGGCCTTATTTGCTATGAAAACACTGAAGCAAATGCTGATGGTTCATAAATTCTAGTAGCACTGACATGGGACAGATTGAAATTGCTGGGATTCACTGAATACAAATTGTTAAACCTGCACTTTCTCCATCATGATTTTGTCCGTGTGCTGGACATGTTGTTCTGCTGCACTCAGTGTGTGTGTTGCTTTGGATACGGATTTGCTGAATGCAGGCGTCCCGGGGGGGTTGCGGTGCCGTGCAGGAGTAAACCTGAGCTACACTCACCATCTGAACCACGACTTTTCTGGCCGAAGGTCCCCTCCTCCTCCTCCACTGTGGTTTTCCAGAGTGATGAGGATGAATCAGCTCAACTTCTACATTTCTATTGTTCTGCCCATTTCGTGCTCTTATTCCGTCTTTGTTGGAGGTCAGATTTCAATCAGTGCCAAGCCAAATATACAAGGTCTGTACCCAGAATCTGAGGGATGTGATCATGTCAGTGTGTGCGAGCTTGCATGAGTGTGTCTGATTTGTCTCTGTGTTGTCTGTGCTGGCAGTTCTAGCAGCTTTATGATGAGAGTTCATGTTCTTCTCCTAAAATCTCTAAACACTCTCAGCTGTGGAGTGTAGCGCTGACACAGGCTGTCATAAACTGCCAACCATCTTTTAGCTTGAATGGCATGTTGTTCTGGTTAGACACCCTGGATGGAAGGTGCATAACACACAGTGCAGTGTGCGAGCTGAGTTTCTTACTCTGACAAAGTGAAAAATTATGATAAATGTCACAGACTGATGATTTTAGCTTTGTGCTGTTTATGTTGCCACACGGATTCATTTATGTTTCATATTCCACTGCATCTACAAATGTTTAAAAGCAGTGATCGTCTTCTGCTTCGTCACTCAGAAGGACAGAGGACAGTGTATCCTAATCACACTTACGGATATGATGAGGGACTAAACTTCTTCACAGTTTCTCCTCTTGTTAGAGAAACTGAAATTGAGAAATGGCTTAAATTGAGAAAACATAATTCACACCAGAATAAACAAATAGTTTAACTTACAGCCAGACATTCAACTGCAGCACTTCCTGATACTCTGCAGGGAACCGAACAGCTGGATTCTTCTGGGAACCACTGAACAGCAGCCTGAGCTCCGCCTGATCAGGATCTACTATTGTTGCAAGGTTTATTAATTCACGCAGACGTTAGTTAATCTGAACACAGTGTGGGAGCGGTGGACTCAAGCAATCCAAAGTACTACTCAGAGCTAATTATGTAACTTGAACCTGTTAAATAGCTTCTGCATTGTATAAAAAAACGCAGATCGAAAATATTAAAACTGTTTGTTTTCAGGAATTTGTGACAGGATTATGACTAAGTGTCAGGAGGAATTGGGGTCGTGTGTCTAATTTCTTATCTCCCTCTTCCAGAAAAGCACACATCCAGCAAAACCCAGTGTAGACAGTGCAACTACGGTAGTACAGGCTGCATTTGAGAGGGAAAAGAAGGAATGCTTACAATCAGTGTTTCTGGAGTTTGCTTTTAAATTTCTCAAGGCTGAGTCACACACACTCCGGTCCCTTTGGCAGAATCTTTGTGTCTGAAGCATCTTTGTGGGGGTCTCAGACGTCGGCAGGTTTTTGCTTTCAACTTGAATATTCATTCACTTTATTTGTCTGAAAACCATCCACAGAGACACTGATTTACACTTTACTTACTGTGCAAACGTTTCTGACCACAATTAGTCATAGAAAATAGAGGAAATATGTACACACTAATAAAAACACAAGAATGTTTGCGTTTATTAGTACCTATATATTCGAGTTGTCTTTTAATAAAGACTGGGAAACCTATATGTTCATCTTAGCATTGCACAACAATAAATTTAATGGTGGCCTAAGACTCTTGCGCAGTAGTGAAGGACACACACATGCACCTGTAACTATTTACTCTTGCAGCTAAACATTAGAGCTCCTTACTGTTGTCATGGAGAATCTACTGTAACAGGAAGCCAGGAAACTTTGTCAACTCTTTCCAACAACACTGTGCTGATGTTAACCGCCGTGCTAGTTCCACTTGTGCTCGACACAAACGAAGATAAATAAGTGGAGTCAGTTTAAATACAGCCACAACCAGTTCCTGTTCTGACTCACTACTCCTGCAGGCGTCTGTGAAGATATGATGGGGTTCTGGCTGCTGGTCAGAAAGCATGAAGTCCTCTTTAAACCTGGCATGCAAATGGGTCTCCTATGTAGATTGTGTTCAGTAGCTGCATCAGCTTCTTCTTTTTTGGGAATTTATTGCATTTTTAAGTGCATTTTTTCCGATGTTAATGAAACTTATTTGTCATCTTTGTCCTTGTGCTTTGCAAGAGACTCATTCAGTCCTGAGGTATTAAACTATTATTTAACCAAATAGCTACATGATTTGGAAGAGTCATCGGTTTTAGTCAATCTGCAATATTTCAGATTGGACGAAGGCTTTTTAATGTTTTCACAAAAAACCACTGAGCTAAGAAATGTCTTTTTGTCATTGTTGTTGCCTGAAGTGCCTAATTTCATGAAAGCTATTCTACAAAACTGTGGTGTTGTGCGTGTTGCAATATTTTGAATGAGGTTTTAAATTTTATGGTCGTGCAGAATATTGATTGATTGAATATTACTTCCCTTTTAAGTTAAAACTCACCTCCCGTGTGTTGTTCCTGACAAGCTTTGTGAAACCCAGGTATCATTTTTTGGTGTCAGCTTTGCAAAAAAAATTCTGTTTTGTGAAAATTATACAAAAACATCTGTGATTTGCATTACAAATAATGCCCCACCTTCATAACTACGGCAGATTGAAACAGTTTGTCCTGTGTGTAAAATACAACCCAAATTTCCGTTTTGTACTTTGTTGCTTTCAGCGTGTGAAGGCTTTTGTTGGTCATCTTTGAGTTGTTAAAGTGTGTTTGTTTCAGTAAGTGATCCGCTCTGTGGGTCTTTGTTGGCTGAGCTGGCGGGCCATGGACTTTGCTTTGTCTTTGATGCAATCTGTATCATTTCCTAAACGGGGTTAGTGAGGGTTACTTATTTGCCTGCTGGTCTCCACACCTCAGTTGTTCCCTTTCTTTACTTAAGCACCAAAGCTCTTCCTCATACACGCCATGCGACTCAACGTGAGGCTTGTCATGAAATATCTGGAGAGTACAAACCAGTGGTTTTAAAGGTCATGCCTCAGTATTTCCATGTAGCTTAATTCAAAGATCCTGCCAAACAAAAGTCCTGCATTATTGCCTTCTTACTCTATTATTCTGTCTTTATTAGTTTTTTAGCTCAGAAATGATGCAGCGAAGACATAAAAGTCCACATTAACATGTATGGAAACTAAAAGTGGCCTGTAAGAGGTGTGGATTTCAGTCCCAGTCCAGGTAACCCCCCTACCCAAACTTGCCCAGTCTGTCACCCAGAAACATTTAAAGTCTTCATTAGTGAGACCTGACTGAGACTGACTCAGCTCCAGGCCTGGACTCCATCTCCATCTCCCCTCTACAGCTTCCGTCTTTCTACGTAGACTCTGTCGAATTCTGGAGAGACATAAGCCAGGCCTCTGTCTAGTAGCCTGAGCATTAAGGCCGGGGTTGAGGTCAGGTCAAATGCAATAAACAACTAATTTCTTTTTGTTTTGAAGTGCACAAAATTACACAACTTTTGACAGCTTTGCACTATCCAGATAAGGTCAACAAGGGTAGTGTTGAAAAACTGATCCTGTCCCTGTCACTTAGCAGAAGTAATCATGTCTTTCAGTATATGGCAAAAGATATAAATGCAGCACTTTTCTTCAGACTTTGTGTGACCTGAGCATGAGCATCGTCCACTTGTCTTCCCATGGCTTTGATGAGACCAAAGTGGACCTTTTTTGGTGTCCTTGTCTCTCTGAGATGTGAGGGTGAGGGAGGAAGCTTCAGCGTTTAAACCTTCAAAATAAAACTGTGCTGGGTGACACAGAGTATGAATGAAAGCTTCAAAGAGCTTGTGGACTTGTATTAAACATCTAACAGAGTCAATAATTTCTTACTGACTGATTGACATGAGGTGATGTGTGTGTACACGCAGATAAAGTGGTGGTATCTCCTCCTCCCTGTCATCTTCTTTTTTTACTTTAGGATTCATGGCTTCATACTTGGCTCCCACCTTAACTCTCACACACATTAACTACATACTTAAACAGATGCTCACATTCCCACACACACACTCACACATTCTCACACACTCACAGAAGCCCCAAAGTTTGGCCTAAAGCATCGTAAAATTGCACATTTGTGAACGTGAAACAGGCCAATGAAATGCTCATTCAGAAAAACGCGCCAACAATTTAACACAAAACCATGAGCAGGTAATAAAAACAACAGCAAACCAGATTAGATATAAAATAAACTGCAGTATTGAGATAAGTAAACACTGGCATGACCGTCGCTGAAGCTAACAAGACACACTGTAAACAGGAATGATAATGAAAGCCAGAGACCTAGTGTAAGTGATGCTGTACAGTATGAGGCTCCCCACAAACATCCTGTTACCGCCCACCAGCTTTACTACTGTAAATTACCCTGTTAGGAGTGTGCTGTCATTTGAACAATTCATAAATCGAGCTAAAGTCCCTCACTCACTCAGAGGCTATCTTTGATAGTGATAGGACACGCTGACTGTAGAAACCGGAGAAATGATGGACAAGTAGCTGGATGGTTCAGTATGTGTTTGTTGCATTTGCACTCAGTCATTTGATAGACGCTTTTATCCAAAGCGATTTAAGAGTGAGGCAATGGAAGTCAAGAAGAAAACATCATAGCAAAGTTACGTTACATTTCAAGATAAAGTACAGAGAGTACAAGAGAAAGCAGAAAAGAATTTATTACATGATGCGGAAGAGTTCTGATTTCAGCAGTTTTTTTAAATATTGAAAGTGAGATCGCTGAGCTGAAGAGTTTTCCTTGGTGTCTCCTGTGTGGCGCTGGGACCACATGATGTTGTAGAGGGCAAATCTTTATGACCTAGAGTCGGAGCAGATGTGTTCCGTAAAGTTCAGTTGGTCATCAATGATAATCCAGAGACTGAGAGTCAGAATCACTCCCCTGCCAGGATACCTTGAAGGGTCGTCCAGACAAGTAAAACTGAAATTACCTGCAGCTTTAGCAGCCTGCAGGGATTGCACAACAGAAGTGCTGTCTCTGTGGAGTGACCACTCTTGAAACCAGACTGGTTGACATTGAGGAGGTTCTTCTGGGAAAGAAAGTCTGAGAGTTGACTGAAGACTGCTCGTTCCTGGGTCTTGGCCAGAATCGGAAGAAGAGAGACTGTTCTGTAGTTCTCCACAAGTGGGATCAAGAGAAGGCTTCTTCAGCAGCGGAGTAATCTGGGCCTGTGAGGTAGGAAAGGTGCCTGTTGTGAGAAATGTGTAGATGGTCTGTGTAAACTGGTATGCTGGTAGAAGGAGGAGGAGGGATATTCGTCCTCTGACAGAGTTAAAAATGACAAGAGCGATGCACCGTTGGATGTAGTTTGCAGGATGTCATCATCTGGAGGAGAGAACTGGGAGCTCATGGCTGCCGCCTTGTTAGTAAAGACTGAGGCACCCATCTCTTTAGAAAAGCACTATATACTAATATACTAAGTTATTATCATCACTACAAACCTAACCCGAGTTATCAAATTTGACGTGAGAACTTGACATGTCTTTAATTGTTTTGAATGAATTTGCGGCCTCTAACACAGGGCAGCGTTGTAAGTTCTTTCAGCTTCAATTTTCAGAAAATTGAAATAAAAGGTGAAGAATAATAACAATGTAAACTAAATACGGCGTCAAAATGGAGCTGTGGTCACAAACGAAACAAAAACAAACAAATCCACATTTACTGTGCCATACATGGACTGAGTGACCCAGGAATTGATGCTACAGTCACAGTAAGTTTCTGTGGGACTAGATTACACAACGCAACACGCTGTTTTTCTCTCTAACACAGAGCAAACAAATAAATCTAGACCTATAGCCTTTCCACAAATACATTGTTATGGTTTTTATGCATGCTAACATTACCATATCATACAACTGAGAACTCAGTGGTTAACCACACGTTCCAGAACATTTCACAACATATACATCAGTCCTACTGAAATCCATGTCAGTGAACTAAAATAAAATAAACTGTGACTTTAAAATTCACTCCTGCATAATAACTTTAAAAGAGATTCGTGCTCATTTACTGACCAACACACTTGCAGCCCCATTTCTCCACACAAGTCATTTTATTTCTACAAATAACAGAATCAGCCTTACAACATTACGTTGTGTTCGATAATGATTATTGAAGGAAAACAAAGAACAAACATATTAATATGTTGAAAACCCTGAGATCTGTGGAAATGAATTTATTTCCTTGCTACAGTTTAAATTTTTCACTTAAACATGGCATCCTGCATCAGGAAAGTTTGAGCTGCCATAGCAAGTGTTTGTCATGCGTGTCTCCCTTAAAGAATTTGCTCATTAGCTCAACGAAAGGCTGGAGTGGAGAGAACAGTCCATCTGATTTTGTGCTTTGTTCTTTTGTGCATAATTATATAATTGCACTGATGAATGGTAATAATAGTGCTAATGCTAAAGAGAACAAAATATAATAAAAGCAGAAAAATAGACACAGTAAGGAGAACTATGGGGAGATGGCAAGGAAAGAAAGTAAAGTAAATAATAGGGGGGCTTTGGAAGCTGAGCTGTTTTTTGATCCAAACGAAATAAAGCTGCACCCTGGCAAGCCAGGCTCTCTTCTCAGTTGGGGATTTGCCTGGAAAACCACATAAAGATCTATAAAAAGAGCAAGAAAGGGATATCAGAGCAGCGAGGGACATTTTTCTTTCACTCCTGTAACTTGCTCTCGACTTAGACGAGTCCATGTGCTGAGATGCTGAGTGAACCTGTCAGTGAAACAGGCGTCCAGCAGGAGAACGGCAGCTCCGCTCAGCAGACGTCCACATTTACTCGACACTCGCTCGTACATTCCCTCTCACGTTCTACCTCCCCCTGTTCGGTGCATCACTCACTGACACTTTCTGTTTCTCTTTTTTTTTCTCCCTCCCTCCTCACATCTTCATCCATCTGTCTCGCTTTCTTGTCCATCTGTCGTTTTTCTTCTGTTGTGTCGTGTTGTCTTTTATTCATATTTTACTGTACGTCCTCTGCCTCGTCTTCATGCCCCCCGGTGATGTTAATGTTGCGGTGGTCAGGGGTCTGCACTGGCACTTCATGTACTGTCAGGCATGACCAGCATGCTGTTTAGTCCAACTAGCTGCCTTGTGTACAGATGTTTTTCCATAGCAGGGTTTTTGATTCGAGTTTAATTCCCTCTACTAAAGTGGCTCAGTGGGCCCAGCCTGCACACATACATTCCACGCATCAACAATAATGTCGTTCAAGGTGCTTTAAGCTGAACATCTCAGTTGTGCTGTGCTTGTGCACACGAGAGCGGCCATTGTTATAAACATGGCTGCAAACTTTATTTTTGCTAAACTGCATTTCAGTGCTCATTGTTTTTGACTGGCGGCTGTCACTGTGTGTATCAGCGACATGCTGGAAGAGCAGAACAGCCAGTTCCCATAATTCACATGAGTGAAGGGCAGCTCGTCTGTACCTGGCTGTAAAGGCAGAGGCCAGCAGGTGATGAGAAGCAGACGTGTGAGTTTGTCGTACATGTCCACATGTTCCCTCCCCTGTGTGCTGTAAATTGTCTGTGCGGCTCGTACGTTGCGGGGCTAAAAACACAGGACCTTCTGCGCCCCCCCTTTACAGTCCATAAAACTGGCCTTTATGATGCTGTTGTTGCTGAAAAAAAACAAACTGTTGCAACAATGATTTTCTAGTTTCCCATACTTGAAATGAAACCAAACATTATAATCCCTCAGTAAGAATGACTCGTCCATGTTTCACCAGTCACCGCCGTAGACGTGTCCTCCAGTGAAAGACTAATACACGAATGGACAAATAGTAAACTGTGAAATTGGGTGCTAAAGCCTGTTATGTCAAACAGCAGGAAACCTCTCGCAGACGAATGGATGTAGGTGATTTGAATTTACCCTGAAACAGGTAACCAGGACCAGATGCCTCCATCAGTGTGTGTGTTGTGTGTTTGGACATACAGTATGCCTCTGTGAATTGTATTTGTGTATGCGTCAGATTAAATATCAGTACATTTGATATGGTGTGTGTATCTGTGTGTGTAAATGCTGCTAGTGCTGTGACAGGGTTTGATAAACTGTAAACATATGTGTGTGTGAAGGTGTGTGTGTGTGTGTGTGTGTGTGTGATTAAAGGACCTCGCTGAGCCACTGACAGCTCTGTCTTCAGCTCAGTTATCATCATTAAAAAAGTTAAGTGGATAAAGTAATTGTTTGCCTGCAGCCTGTGAGCTTAGATCAGTAAAATAGTTGCTGAAACGTCTGCGCTTGTCAAGTGGAAACAAATAGGCGCCTCACACATGAGCTGCACGCTCTGAATGAATGCGAGCTGCTTACACATCGTTTGCCTTGCATCCAGATGTCCACAGGGGCATCCTATTCAAGCCATCACTCTCCTTCCTCCCTTTGGCGTTTTCTCGCTGTGTACTTTGGATTGTGGTCAACAAAGAACAAGCTGTGGGAACCGTAACCTGTTAATTTTTCTCACACTTGGATTTGACACCAGATTCTTTCAGCGAAGCTATACCACTCCGAGCTCTGCACTTAACGCTGTCGTCTTTCGCCGTTTTTTCGCCAAGAAAACCTTTTACGAGGCCTTTGAGTTACGCTTCCTGTGTTTAATGGAGGCGTAATTGTCTTCGTAGAGCTATGGAAACGGACCTCCCAAAAATCTCCAGCCGTCATTTTCCACCTTTTTCAGATTAGCGCGCACCTGAACGGCCCTCTGGATAAACACAATGGCTTTTTTTTCCCGCGTACATTCTGCTTTGGATTAGCTCCTTTTATGGCTGCTGTGTCAGTGTCGATACCTCAACCAAACAAATCAAAAGCCAACTGACAACAGACTGGAAAGACGTTGTTGTTGCACCATTTTCTTGAAGTCCAGACGTCTGGCAGGGTGCATGTGCCTGCGTGAAGCTTTATGTTGAGTAGCAAAACTGAGACCAGGTGCAGAGTGTAACAGCCGAGCACCTCAGACTGAAGTCTCTCAATACCTGCAGGAGTGTTTCAACTTTACAAAATAGCAAAACCATTTGGAAGGAGGAGGAGATTTGGACGGCCATCTTGGTCTTATCAGCTTGTTGCTTGGTCCTTAGTCACAGTCTCTAATGGGATTTTTAGGAAAAGGTCCTGCTTTAAAGAGCTTTACTAGATTAAATCTCTACTGGGCACATCATTATGAGGGATTTTGTGTTAGCTGCACCTCACTGCTCAGCTGCTCTCACCCTCACCTGAACCTCTGCAGCGTCCTGCACAATTCATTCAGCTTCTTGTGTTTTATTGTCATACAAACCTAATAACCACAGTTTGACAATGACAGTTGTACACTCTCTCACACTGACACACACTCACACCCGAGTTTTAAAAAATTTCTTTCTATGCCAAAAATTATGCAATGACCCTTGATGGAAACACTTTGGTCTGGTACATAGAAATATATTTTGTGGTTTCCCAATTAATTTCACAATGTGGGCAGGGTGCATTAACATCTGGTATCAATGGGCCATGGAGTAAATCAAAGTCTTCATGGACTAAACATTACAGCTTTTACTGACGTAAACTCAATACTGGTCAATAGAAAAGCTGTCATTGTGTACAGTGGATGATTCTGCTTTTTGTCAGCGTAGACTCTATCCTGGACATCCATTCCTCTGCACACGTCCTCCATCTGATCAGCCTTTGCTGTCAGATACGCTCCCCAATCTCCAGATTCCTGCAGACGTGGCCTGAGCGGGTCACATGTGTGTCTGCAACAGAAAAGCAGCTCAGAGGGTCAGAGTTGGCACATTCTTGTTGTGACACTGAGTCTGGACAGGTCACGGAGGCCAGAGACCACTGGGAGGACTCTGTCAGCACCGAGAGGCACACACACATCAACGCATGTTTGTCACAGTGATGAAACGTTTCCTTTAATCTAATTGAAACAAGTCAAAATCTGGCGTGAATTGTGAAAATAAATCATTTGCCTGCTTTTAATTATAACTGGTCCAGGGATTGCTGGGAAATTGTGCATAAGAGTGTGGCATCATTTACAACATGTCAGAATGAAGGGGCGAGGTACTCCATCATTATGAATCATCAGGTCTAACTGTAGATGTGGTCTGTGGGGTGTGGGGGTTTTGATGAGAACAACAGAAAAACAGAAAAAGAAAGGGCTTTTATAAAGCTGTTAACAATAAAATTTTACGTTTTTTTCTTAGGGTCTGATCTTATTCAGTAGCCGGAGAACCACACATGATGTCTGGAAGCAGGGAAAACAAAACTACTAGATATTTCTTTTACCTTTAAAAAAATTGTAATTCACACATGAACAGAAATGTGAAATTGTAGGTAGAAATGCTCTGAGTAACTGCTGGCAAACAGCCTGATGCAGGGACTATGTACATCATCCTGAATGTTGCCAGGTTTGGTCCCACTACAGTGTGTCTGTACAGAGGAAACCTACCTGTACTGCCACAGTTGATGAGCTATAATATACTGGATGAGAACAACCAATTTTGGTCCATGGTTGTCAAACTGAATCCCAGGCCCCTTTATTAAGATTAGATTACATTAATAAGAATTAATTAAAATTATAATAAATATCTTCTGCAAATTTAAACTTTCTAATTTAAATTTTAAAATTCACATTTTGGTAAATACACCTTTCAAGGGAATGGCAAAGGAGAAAAGCTGGCACAAAAAAAAGGCCTTTAGTCATAATACTAAGCTAACCTAATGAACTCTCGTCCATTGGTGGAGACAGGAGATCACTTATGAGTTTTTCCCAGCTAAAGCAAGAAATGGAAGTGATTAAGGAGGAAAATGCTCTATTGTATCACAACAGAAGAATATTTGAGGAACTTTTTGCAAAGACAAAAGTAACAAATAGCTGGAGGGAGGGAGGGAGGGGGGAGGGAGGGAAGAAGGGAGATGCATTTTGAACAAGAGACGCTCGGAAATCTGTTCATCTTTTAAAGTCAGATTACGTCAGTGAGACATATAAAAATGGAGCATGTCTGTACAGATGTTTAGTGCTTGTATCAACATAATGCTACGATCTTGCAATGATGACAGAGCGAGGCATCGAAGGCTAGAGGGTGTTTTTAAAGAAGGGCTCAGGATGGGAGAATGATGGGGGCCACAACTGAGAGGAGGAGGAGGAGGAGGAGGAGGAGTTCAGGTCAGCTTGTTTCTGGTGGAAGTGCTTCAGACCTCCTCTGCTCCCAGTCAAAGCTTCCACTGTTAGGCCAGAGCTCTGATGTTCCCCCTGAGGCCCGGGTCCTGGAAGTGGGCTGGCAGTGCAAATAAACAGAGAGGAGGTGCTCACGCTCTCCACACTAACACCTTCACATCTGTATACTCACACAGGATAAAAAGGGCGCGCACACAATTACGAGCTCAGGCATGTGCAGCTCCCTCACACCTTTACGAGGAAGCGGACGTAGACCTGTTTTCCAAAATGGGTGTTTGGACTTTTTTTTCTCTTTTTAATCTTCCAACAAGTTGTAATACTCAGCTCATGTACAAAAACACACAATTGTTTTAGGCACAAAAGAGCTCGACATCAAAAACACTCTCCCCAAAGAACATATTTTATAAGATAATTGTGGGAGTGTTACAGCACAGTTTTATTACTGGTCTCATCATGCATCATGTATTTGAGCCTGTCACACCCTTGTTCAGAACACAATGAGCCAAGTTTTTGAAGTGTATGAAAGACTGTTGAGAAAATAAATCCCTTATTGTACAGCGTGGTTGATGAATACGTACAAGCCACATCAGTAAGAAGCATCCATCAAGATGACAACATGTACACAAACACACACACACACACACACTCGGCCCGTCTCCTGCCATGTTGTGTCAAGAGGCCGTTGACCTCCAATGAGCTCTACTTCCTGTCTCCCAAGAGGCAACACTCTAATATGACAACAACCTTCACCCCTGCCTTGTAGCGACCCTCCTCTTCCTCCTGTCAGTGTCCTCCCTCATTTCTTACTTGTGGTATTTCCTCCCTCTCACACCCGCTCAGATAATAACACATCTTTGCAATTAAAGGTAAAATACAGGCGATGGGATTCGTTTCCAAGGATAAGAAATGGCAAAAGAGGCCGAAACTGAATCCTCGCTTTGTCTTCCTCAGCGTGGTTCTTCCTATCTGCTGGGAGAACAACACTTTGTAATGTGAATGGGACACATAATGATGAGTGACAGCAGCATCCTCCACGGACACTATCGTCCACGCTGTGTCCTGCTCTCAGGACCCCTGCGTCGTCTAGGTTGGGGTGGTGGGGTGCCTATAATGAATGTCCTCTTCTTGTAGCACATTCCTGCCTGCAAATGCACAAATAAATCAAAGTAATGCGAGATGGGAAATCATAACAGTGAGCGTTTACCCCCTCCAGAGGGAGACCCCTTGCTAAAGTACATAATCTTCAGTGTAAAGTGATCCTGGCTCAGACCTGCCTCTGGATCATGTCTCTGTGTTTCTTCCACTGCCTCCATGCTGATCTTGGCAACAGCTCCAGCAGCACACTGGGGTTTGTACATGGACCTTGTTGCACTTCACTGGGTTGGTCATTCACCACAATCACGACTGACTGGTGGGAGAAAAGTTGGTGCCCAAAGGCCAGCGAGGAGGATGGAAAGGAGTGAAGTTTGACATGCTTTAAATGGGATGAAGCCAGTGTTGCATGAAATCATGAAATCACCGTGTGAATGAGGAACGACATGGTGGATTTTCATCAAGGTTTAATTGTACCCCGCCCCCAGAAAACTTGTGGTCCTCTCAAGGATAGCTTGTTTGTCAAACATCTTATAAATTGTTTGTGAGAAATCTATTCGGTGATATGAGAAAAATGACCAGTCAACAGTATACCTCTAGAGGTTTTGCATCAGAATAAATATAGGTACTTTTCATGCATCTGTTTGGGCTAAATTGTCTGATCCATTTCCACTGTGGTGTTTGTTAAAATTTATGACGCTCTGAGTACACAAGCTGTCTAAAACAGCAGCCAGCAGTCACACTTAACAATATTCACACTGACAGAGTGTCAGCGAAAGCTCAGGGAGGCTGTCCAAATCCTGTCCAAACTATTCTGTCACCCATGTTTTCTTCTTAATCAGCTGTGACACATATGCAAATTGCATATTTGACATTATTCAGCACTGCAGGTCAACACATAATGGGGCTAGACATCCTAGTACAGGCTGAGTTGTTTATCAGCAGACTTTCACTTTTTTACAGTGATTGTGATGAACTGAACAATTCACTACTAATTGTTTGATTGCACAATCTACAGTACTGTGTTGATATTTAAATGAGTCATCATCACCATATGTTTACCAATACCAATAATTTGCGATCAGAATATGTGTAGTCAGAAAGTGCACCATAAATCCAGTGTAGGTAAAACTATTCATTGCTTCAGAGACGGACAAACAATTTTTTTTGTCTGAAAATATATTTCGTTTGCACAAGTAACTTCTAACTGCAACAATCTTAGTCATTTTTAAAACTAGTAAGTTTAAAGTCAAACTGAGTTAAAATACATTTACGTCCTCCACATTCTTCCCACCTTTGTGAAAACATTTTCAGAATGTGTTGTCGTTTCCAGGAGAGCTGAGCCACTCACCGGTATTGAATAACACATTACTCAACAAGTTTAATGTAGATTGTATTAGTGATTATATCCATGTTGATTAATGATATATTTCCAGAGGCCTACAGCATTACAGCACAGCATTCAACCCCCCCCACATGCCCTTATTTTGAAATCCTGCTTGAGGGCTGAGAGTGCTGCCTAAGCTTTAGAGAGTTTTAATGAGATAGAATGACTTTCACGCAGAAACAAACTCAATAAAACTGCAGCAAGACAGCTTAAATGACGGAGATATGTCTATGAAATAAATGGACATGGACAAAGCAGTGCCAGCCTAACAACATGCCTGAGGACAAAAGACCATAGCAACGAGCTGTGCAGTGCACTATGAAGTAATTCCAGTAGATTAGCATGAATATAAATCATCATGTTTCCAATCACAGACCTAATGTTGGTAGAGGGAGGTGAAGTGCACAGAGAGGACATGAAATGGGGAAAGAGGAGCTAAGGCAGCTTGCAAGCGTCATGGATCAGTCTCCCTAATAGAGCTTGACTGACATCAAAAGGCTGTGCCCAATTACTGGATGATATCCAAAGCCCACACCGACTCTCCCAGACATGGACACACACAGTTAGATTGTTCTGGTTCTTGGATGGCAGGTTACTGATATTGTTTTTAATCACTGCTGCTGATTGGCAGTTTTTCTGTGCCCATATTCACATTTTGTCACTTATCAACACAAACCAGTGAAGCTTCTAAAGCAATAACATAAACTGAAGTAACTAAAAAAACAGATGTGCATTCTCACTATGCACTTTGTTTTGTCCACTCACACACACACACACACACACACACACACACACACACACACACACACACACACACACACACACACACACACACACACACACACACACACACACACACACACACACACACACACACACACACACACTCACACACAGAGAGCTCACGTTGGATATAGAAGGTAATTTTGTGCATTTTACACTCGGTGTCATGTTGACCTGGCCCACAGCTTGTCTGACCAACAACATTTCACATTCCACAACAAAAACACACGGGTCACTTCTCCCTTCAACCTCGTCTGCTTGTTCAGATGTGCCTGCCTCCCCTGTCCTGTCCATCAGAAGCCCCCCGGGGGACGAGCTGCTGAGGCGGCTGCTTCTGTCCTTGTTCTGTTACCTCACTGAGACAGGTCTACCCTTGCAACAGAACCTCAGAGTGTGTCCGTATTTTAAGGTGTGCAACAGCAGCAATGTGTGAGGGAGGTAATACTGTCTCTGGAGTTTGGTCCAAAGAAACACGTCTGATATCAGATTCACTCTGTAAGGTCTGTATCAGGTATAAACATGTGGAGCTGACTGACTTGCATCTGCAACACATTTTCCCAACTTAGGTGACAGACTGATTGATTGGTGTATTGACTGATCATCTGACTGACTGATGGACTCACTGAGTGACAGTGTTCATCACAGCATTTGCTCTCCTGTCTCCACCAAAACTCCAGCCCTTTCCTTATCCACCCCTCTCAACACTCCCGGTTACATGCTTCAGATTAAAGCTGCTCTCATCTGGATCTCATCAGTTTAGGTTGGCCTCACCATTTTATAAGTAATTTTCATTCGGCAGAGGGGCGGGGGGGGGGGGTTGAGAGTGATGCGGGGTCACACTGCATGAAGGCTGGAGCGGAATGAAAGCAACTTGTTGTCTTGAGGGGGACTTGAACGGGGCAGCACTCTAAAGCCCCTCTGGAAACAGCATGGAGCTTTTAGGATGGGAGTCGTGCATATCTTCCCCCTTTTCTGTGTGTGTGTGTGACATTTGTTGCGTGGCTGCGTAGCTCCAGTTTCTGAGCTATTTAACATGTGGTGGATTGTTGTGGGATGCCTGGATATGTGTCATTGCCAAACACCATAAATCAATTTTGGGAGGTATTGTTGCCCAGTATTTATTGCACAACGCTGTTACGAGCTTACATCACAAAAGCAGAGGATATAAATGAGTCAAATTATAAGGTAATAAAGTGATAATATGTACCTGTTTACTTGGTGATGAATCAAATTCTGTAGTGGGGGAAGAGAGGAGTAACTATGGTTACTCTTCAAGCTTTTGTACCTGTGTCTGTGGACCTTCATACTATAGATTAACAACAAGAGACCACAAGCCCTCAAACAGCTGGAGTGACAATCTGCTTAAATGTTTCCAAGATGCTTGTACATGTTTGCAGTGACAACACAGTATAAAAAGTATAAAACTCATGAAGCTGTAATTGTTCTTTGAGATCCTGTGTGTCAGAAACACTTCAGTAAATGGCATTTGGCAAAGTTTTTTGATAAACTTCAATTTGGCTGATGCTCATTTATGACACGTGGGTTGTTGTTTTGTTGTTGTTGTTGTTGTTCATTTTGCTTTTGTTTTGTTCATTTTTTTATCTCATGCCCATTTGGGCTGAAAATGCTAAATCTAAAAAGATGCAGTGAAGTCAGTGAACTCATCAACAAAACTGACAATTGTGTCTTATTATTTGGTGTTTGCATGAATTTTGAACATTCATATTAAATGCTGTTGGGTGGATTTGTTACCTCTGGAGAGAAATATATTCTAACAGTTTCCCCCTGTTTCCAGTCTTTGTGTGGTGGATATAGTTTCATATTTAACCCCCCCCCAAAAAAAAGAGAGAGAGTGTGATTCATTTATGATCAAACTCTCAACATGAAAGCAAAGAAGCATCTTTCCCACGATGTAAAAGTGTTAATGCTGAAAAGCTGAAGGGCTGGTCCTGTTAGTGGTCAAATGATGGTAGAAATCCAAACGTCTGATTGCTTTTTTTGTTTTTCTTTTTTCAGGAGAAAATGCTGTGAAGGATTCAGGTTTGTGATGGGCCAGTGCATACCTGAAAGTAGGTAAACCATACACACAGTCCTATAGAGTTAGTTTCATCCACTCGGATCTGATAAGGTTTAGAGATTAGAACAGGCTGCACACATCGCATTGTGGAGACCACCTAAGACGTCCAGATAATGCTGTTGTTATGGTCGACTTTTGTCAATTTGGAGTAATTATGTTGTATGAGTTGTTTCAAATCATTGCATTGTGCAGCCAACTAACAACACAATAGCCAATAAAAAGAAACTGCCCACAGTTTTGGCACAGACATCTATCACATGCTGTGGTCACTATAATACAAAAAAATATGATTACTGTTACTGAAAACTGGGTTAACATGATCAGAAACACTGATGAACGGCACTGACAAACATATACACACTGTAAACGCCGTATAAAACTATATGTCCACATTGACTGAGAGTGGTTTGAACTGATGTTCATGCAGTAATGTTTGTTATGCCTGTAAACTCAGATTTAAATTTATTTATACAGTATCTTGTCTAAAGGTCTATATATATTGGAAACACTAAATCACTGATAAGCAGAAGAGTGACACTAACAGCTGTGTGACTGTGACACTATGATGTAATAACCAGGTTTGTGTGCTGACCACAAACAAAACTTGTTAGTGTTATAGCGATGTTGTACCCTGAAGTAAATATTAATGCTCATACAGAAACTATCCAACTAAAATAACCTTATAAATATTGGATTACCTTGACAAAAAGTGAAACCTGGGTGGCGTGCTAAGCATATCAGTATAACAGTACCAGCTCTGATGGCATGTCGGTGTGTTATTCAGGTCAGCCACATTTAACAAACCGCTGTCAACATGTGTGGATAATCAAAAAGTCAAACTTCACTAACACAACCACAAATCAAGAAAACACAACAACACAAAACACAGGAAGCCAGACAAAAATTAATACTAACAGCTCCAAAAGCAGGAACGCCAGCTCAGCATCTGTCATACAGTAGATGCTTGGATCTCCTTTAGCTCTCACCACAAGCTCAAAACATCCAGCTACTTGCTCTTGTCTTCTCATCTTTATTTCTTGATGCATTTGCCGTGTTTAGCCGTGCGATAAACACCCACTGGGTGAACTGTGAGAATACCACGCTACTCTGTGATGTTGAGCATTGCACGGTTTTCATGAGACTTGCGGCATGATGGGTAACTGCCAATTCAGGCCCACTGTGGTGAGAGCGAGATGCCATTCCAACATATTCAGTGCCAGTGTACCATCAAAATGATTCAAAGTGGTTGTTTTAATGTCAAAATGCGACATACTGGGGCTTTGATCCACTCAGCATCAGTAAATACATGCACTGGAAACAGTGATTCTTTTTTCCTTATTGTTATTTAATGTTTAAAGAAGTAAAAGTTTTGATATCTGCATTACAGCTCGGTGAAGAAGACACAAGGAGTAGAGCAGTTTGTTCATAGGAGTGTATTAAAAAAGGAATGATTTTTACCTCTTATGACATGGAAAGCATTGGTGACATCATCAACATCAGCCAATATTCTTTAACATTTAGTGTGACACTCAGACATAATGATTTTCCTACTGTGGCTCCTACTGTTCGTAGGCTCACGGTGGAAGCTGTGCTGGTCAACGGCCACATGTGAATGTCAGACAGAAGCATGTTCACTGCTTTCTGTGTGTGTGTAGGTACAGATGTGTGTGCTGCATCGCCCTGCGAGCAGCAGTGTACAGATAACTTTGGACGGGTCATCTGCACGTGTTACCCCGGCTATCGCTTTGACCGAGAGAGACACCGCAGCCACAAATCTCCTTACTGTCTGGGTGAGTAGGCGCCCCTCCTGATTTCCCAGTGAAACTACGGCGTTTGTAATTTCCTCCTCATTTTTTTCATCACGTCACAGTCCTTAATTCTCTCATTAACACAAACAAGGTTCTCTAATCAGATCCATTTCCACTTTGTTAAGCATTGTGTTGGATCTGACTCAATCTGACAATCTGGCTCTTAAGTGATGAAACAGCGCCCTCCTTCGGTTTGTTGCCATCACCTTCTAATAAAGTCACCAGATATAAATGTAAAGACATGATACACATTATCTTTTAGATGCAGTTAAACATATGAGGGACTCAAAAAATTACTAGCTACATTTTCCCCACAAAACACAAAAATCTCACGTGTAACTAATAATCACTGATGAGTTACCACATTGCTATTCATAACATCTTTAAGCTTTTGCTCTTGTGTCTTAGCATGAACACCACTTGTTTTACACTATGCATGAACTTGTAATGATTTTTATTTAGTTTTATCACATGAAGCAGATGTACATCCTCTGTCTGTCTGTCTGTCTCTCACACACATGCATGTTTGCACTGTGCAGACATCGATGAGTGTGAGCACCCGGGCAGCGTGTGTGACCACGAGTGTGTGAACACAGTGGGCAGCTTCCTGTGTCGCTGTCGCAGCGGCTTTATCCTCGCCCCCGACCAGCATTCCTGCGTCCCCGTACACAACCGTGAGTGTCTAGGTTTCAGTTTTTAATTGCAGTATTTTACATTGACATTTAAGGTTTTGCTGGTGCTGTAAGCAAAGATTAGGAGTTGAATTCTTAATCCAAATCCAAATGTGCGTTAGAAATGTTGGAAATGTATGTTTTGTTTTCCAGTGAGTTCTTCGGGGAAGTCAGACACAATGATGAGTGCTGGTACCTGCTCGTTCACCTGTCAGGATTTTATAAACATGAAGAACAGTTTGCTGCAGCTGAAACTAAAGCTGGGCAACACACAGTCGCAGAGCCAGGTAACGACCTAAACCCATTACAACTGAGCCAAATACTTATAAGCAATGCGTCATTATTTTTAATACAATGCCAGACAGAATAGTTGCTTTCTGTGCCAGACACTGATTGACAACTGCATTTCCTCCGGCCAGTGAGTCAACACATCCAAACCTTCTTTCCTTTGTTTATTAGACTTAGTGTAGTCTTTCTGTCTTCTTTCTCTAGGTCCCTGGCCTGGCCAACAGCAGTAATAAGCCTTCGCCGGGGAGGGCTGGAAAACGTCCGGATAGCCCTTGTCTTCCTGGTCTTCCTGGCCCTCCAGGAGCCCCTGGAGTCCCAGGTAATGCAGAAATAACTGTACTATAAGAGTGAGAATAAAATCCAAAATTGATCCATCTGAAGAGTTTCGGAGTTATTGATCTGTTTTCTGTTATGCTGTTGCTCCACTCATACTATTAACTCTCCAGTCTCAGTCAGTTAATCCATCCTTTCTCATCAGGTCACCCAGGTGAACCGGGAAATAGAGGGGACCCAGGGGAAAGGGGCCCGCCAGGCCCTCGTGGTCCACGTGGAGACATGGGACCCATGGGTCCTGAGCCTGACTTGAAGCATATCAAAAGAGGCCGTAGAGGGCCTGTGGTGAGAAAAAAGTGTTCCATAATTTAGGGGTTATCACAACGTTTAGTGCCCATAGACGTCTCTAATTAAGGACATCAAACACCCAAAACCTTGCACACATGTTTCAGCTGTGCAGAGACAGTCCAAAGTCCTCCATAACACAAACTGTTCACACATTATTATTAGAAATGCTCCATTCTAATGAAGTAAAACAGCATGTGAGGAAGCCCAGAATATACTGGACCTTGTATCTAAAATGCACTGCGACCACCATTGATACTGTATTACTAATTACACCTGATCCACTACAGTGGAGGGGATCTGTATCTGCTGCACTGCAGTTAGGAAATCATGCACGGACTTGTCAATCAAACTGGGACTCGGGCTGTTTGCCTTGTTCTGATTGTAGTTTGAACAATTAAAACATGTCAACTCTCACCACAGCTTGTTGACAACAATTCTACGGTGTTGAAACATTCTTATACCTTTCTCCCTCCATCATTCATACAGGGACCACCTGGGGCACCAGGAAGAGATGGATTAAAGGTGACTATAAAATATTGTGTCATTTTTTTGTATGTGTATGTGTGAGATGGTCTTGCTGTGAGTGTCTGTGTGTTTGTATGGAATCACACCGTTGCCATCTAGTGTCTGCAATACCTTTAAGCATGTGTAAACAAGACTTAATAACAGTGGCTACAAACAATGCATATAATTGCTGAAGGATATTTCTGATGCTGTGTATGTGCAATGTGCTTAAATCTATTTTTCATTATGGCAGAAAGCTGTACATGTGTTTACTGTGACTGAATGGTGCAATTTCCTCCTCAACAGGGCGAGAGAGGAGCTCCAGGTCCCACAGGTCCACCTGTGAGTTTATTTTGTGTATTAAACAGAAATTATTCATAGAGTCTTTATTTTGTAATGTAATCATGTCCACGACACACATGTATACAACCATATAGGATTATATTGTACACAAAAATACACATTTGATCTACATGCGTACTTCTGTACATTTCTGGATCTCCTAGCATATTTACAGTTGTGAATGGACACATCAACCATATACATAATTTATTTCTAATGTTTAATTTAGTTATTAGATTTCAACTAAACTTTCTTTAACAAGAGTAATAAGAATATGGCCAATGAAGTGGGTTTTGAAGTTGCTGTAGTTAGTGTAATTAATGTAATTTTCACACAGTTTTCAGCTAATTTAAAAACAATAGGTTCATCTTGTTTACTGTGTAATCAGGCCTCGAACATTAGAGAGAAAAAATTTGTTTAATTTGCCATCTCTTACTAAATGTGTCATTTTCCCGTCTGTCTTTAGGGGCCGCCTGGATCCTTTGACTTCCTTCTGCTTATGATGGCTGATATCCGCAACGATATAATTGAACTGCAGGAGAAGGTGTTTGGGGAGCGGCGAGGCATCTCTCTGGACAGCCCCCCTCATTCCAGTGGGGAAGTGGATTTTGTCGAGTGGGGCTCTGGACAAGGAGATCTCATGCTTAACACCTGACCTTTGACTGTTTGCAGACTCTCGAACATCAAACTGGACGTTCTCCTTCGCTGATAAAGGATGCTGGTGGCACAGTACATGTAAATAATTTATAATCTCAACACTCCCACAGACAATAAAACATGGAGATCCTGTCTGGCTGTCTTCCATATGCTGTGACGTGAGTGAGGGATGTGCGTGCAGGACAAGAAGCAGTGCGAGCCTTCATGTCTGAGTCTCTGAGCTGTGCCTTTGAGCTGAACCACTTCAAACGATGAACTTTATCATCTATATCTTTTCCTGTTCCCGAGTCCAAAGAAGCTCTGCAGCCACTGACAGTTTGCCTGCAGGGCGTTGGTACAAAGACCCAGGACCTGCACTGTGAACTTCCCCTGCACCTGTCTGAGGCATCTTCAGAAAGCAACTCAGGAGCTTTATGAGTGTGGGAGTATGGAACAAAAACAGTAGGCATATGAGTGATGCATTGCTGAAATTGTACAACTAGACAATGCAAGTCAAAGTATGATTAAAAAAATGTACATAAGTTCATCTAAACATAATCTCATATGTTACATGTGCAAAACATCCAGAGTTTTGACATTAACTATTAAATAAGTAGGTATTGCTGCTATTCTGCTTAGCAATAAAATACAGTATTAAATATTATCAAAACATTGTAGACAACAATGAGCTTTCTAAGTATTTATGGATAATTACCAGGTCAAGAGGTGCAGAGATTTTTTTTTCAAATTTTTTATGGTGATGGGGTGATTTTCAAAGTCGAAATTTTCAAGAGAAATGAAGAAGGGAGGATGCGAAAACCTTTTTTTATGTCTGTGTGTGTGGAGCAGCTGCAAAGAAGGGCTAACTAATTGTTCAATAAAGATTTGTCTGAATCTAGATTCATTTATTATGAAACACATTGCTTTTTGTGTTGTCAGATTATTAAAATCTGCTATATCTTTATTACTAAATCTGCTGAGCTTTAAGAGAAGCTGGGAGTTCAATTGTGTTAGATCTGGACAGAGCAGGCCAACTATTTTTGGGGGTTTAATGTCGCACTAGACTTTTAAACTGGAGTGATTCTCAAAGCTCACTAATTAATATACTGAATATTTGTCAATCTGTACAAAAAACTTCAGATGAGCTGTAATGACACTCGTTTATCTCTCATAATGACTAATTGCCCGTGGCTTCAGCTACATGGGACAAAATCATTTGTGAAGCATTTGACAATCATTGATTGCTGTTTCCCTCTTGGTCACTCATACTTGCTCTTTATTTAGACAATAAGTATGTAACAATAGTATGTCAGTGCAGCTTCACGGTTATAATGGAGTTTGCAGTAGTTCACTTAATTCCGCACATTAAAGCACATTAAACATTTAGTCAGGATCAGTAGCATTCTATTGGTTTATACTCTATGTCCAGTTAACAGAAAAAACGTCCTTACTCTAGGGGTCCTGATAGTTTTGCATTGCAGAACATTCAGTAATTCTGCTTCCAAATAATATTTTAAAGCTTCTCAACCAGCAGAGGGTGCTAAATCTCAGATAATCCCTTTAAAATCTGCCTCACCATTGTATATCTGTGGACACTAAGGCTGTAAATTACCAAAGTTTGAGTTAGTGTCACCGAGCATCACATAATTCCTACTTATGAATATTAAACGTTTCGCAAACACTCAAGTTATGGAACATAAGTAAATTGTCCCAGTACAGAATATGCTCACAATGCTCAGCGCTGAGTGCTGGACCATTGCGTGGCTGGGTGCTATTAAGAAAAGTGTAAATAGCAGAGGTCAGAGGTCAAATGCCTGGGAATTAACAGCTGGGGGGATAATTACAGACCATGTGCTGTCAGAGGGGGGCCTGTCTGGGCTTGTACCCAGCACCAAGGTTTGGAGTGTGTTCAGTCTGAAAAAGAACTCGCTGCACGTTTCATCTGCTGTGGCTGACTTCACACTGTGTGTGTGGGTGTGTGTGTGTCTCAGAAAGACACTGTGATTTTATCATACCTGATCCAACTGATGAACAACCATGTTTGTCTACTAAGCTACACACTAAAGGGAATATACACTTCGTATTTACGCTGGCAAGAAAAGGGTTAGACACATTAAGACATTACTGTATCCTAAATACCAAACCACAAAAAACATGTTAATCATTTATCTGCAGCAGTTTAATCAGCAGGTAAACCATCTAAAAGGTCAAAGACACCTTTTATAAAACAAGTACCATTTGCTAGTTAATCAGTGTTAAATCTGAAATTCCAGAAATTCAAATGGGGATGTTTTTACAAATACCATGCACGTCCTTCCTAGTTGTTAAAACATCTTAAAATAAGTTCATCTCCAATAAACCAATAATATTAGTTTGTGTTTGGCTCTCCCTCCATAGATACAGTGCTTTGTCATTTTCTATTTAAATTGACAAAGATGGCCACAAACAGCCTTCTTTAGAAGCTTGTCGGTCTGTACTTGAAAAAGAAGGCTATTCTCTGTAAGAGAAGTCAATAAATTAAAGATTTCTATTCTCCAGAGAAATGCTGCAGCTGGATCCAGTCAATGCAGAAGATGCAGTGGAAAGGCCAATTGCACATCTGTCTTAGACGAAAAAAAATACAAGTACTTACACTCATCCTCCTTGAAAAACGGTGAATAAAGTAAGAGAGAAAGCAGTGTGCACAGACACTGGCAGTACAAAGAACCTTTATTCATCACCGAGCACAATTACATTTGCACATACATATTACTATGAAATTTGTCCTCTGCATTTGACCCATCCCTCTAGGAGGAACAATGGGCTGCCCCCAATGGCACCTGGGGAGCTAGCGCTGGGTGTCTCGCTCAAGGACACACCTGGTGGGTAGGCTGGGGATTTATGGGTTGGCTGGGATTTAATCCTGAACTGTTCTGACCCTATTCATATATACCATCCAGTTGCTCTACCCATTGAGCTACTAGGCTGCAATGAGATTCAGGCCTCATAGGCAGTTTCCATGAAAAATTCGAAGAAAATGTTGCAACAACTGATTGGGGATAACTTAATTTTGCAGCACGACAATGATCCAAAGTATTTGAATCCCGGTCGTGTAAGAACTATCTGTAAAAGAAGGTAGATGCTGGAATGACTTGCATGGTGATGGCTTGGCCAGCTCTGTGCTCAAATATGTTTAAAAGTGAGTTGTTGCTCATTTTTCTGCATTACTGTAAAACCAGCAAAAGATAAAGAAGGTACTAAGATTGGTAGGTGTTCCCAATTTTTTCCTGTCAGTGTGTGTGTGTATATATATATATATATATATTTTTTTTTTTTTTTTTTTTTTTGTGAACTTGATTGGAGTCCACAGCCACAGTTGCCAGATTTGTGGAATATCTTGGGCATAGTTTAGAAAGGTCACACCTGTGTAAGCTGCATATTGTGTGTCTCAATATGCAGCTTACACAGTCTCAATCTGCATGCCAGCACAAAGAATAAGACATAAAGTTCTGTAGAACTGTAGACCTCTGTGATAAAATGATGCTGAGACAATGATCAGGTCAGGAATTTGAAATCACCAGGACTCCTAGAGTTGGGTGTAAAACTGCATAACCAGAAAATAAGGTCCTGGGCCTGAGAGGCGACAGAAACCTATAGCACAGTAAAGATCCTTGAGGAAAAAACATATTTTACTTGAGCACATGAGTGAAGACCAGGGCGAGGGTGCACAACACGTCCAAGACATTGGTGCAGTGGCTTCAGGACAAGTCTCTGACTGTCCTGACCCAACCAAAACTCACGCTTACACCCCAAAGAACATCTGTGGAACAACCGGCCTGTCTGACAGAGCTTGATAAGACCTTGCAGAGAGGATAAATGGAATACACTGAACACTATGAACATTTTCATGTCCAGCAATATGCATCACATATAATGAATGTGTGTATCCTAGTATATTCATCTGTGTGTGTGTGTACGTGCGTTCCTTGACAGGCTTCTCCCCACAGCTCCGCCCCCTGCCGTGCGGTCAGTGCTCACAGTAGAGTCATTGCCGGGGCAACCAGGATCAGGAAAAACAACATGAAACAATTTAAGAACCATGTCAGTGAGAGAATGGCAAGAGCCTGAAAGAGATTATCTCATTTCCTTCAACACTTGTCATGCAACTGGAGGCTTTCCCCTCAGCCTGTAGGGGACAGCAGAGACAGGGTCAACAGAGTGCATGTCGAAGCAAAAAGTTCACAACCCACATGTGACTAAATCTGTCCATCACGAGATAAGCAAAGGGAACAAAAAGTGTCCTATTGTCAGTGAGGTAAACACTTACTTTAATTTTAACATCTTACATTCATAGCACACGTCACCTCGTGACAGAAAGTAAAATATTGTTTTATTTACAGTTTGAAATGATGAGATCGAAATGTCATAGACTTTCTAAAAATATTCACTCTATCTGTCTTATTATAATTCAAACAGTCATACGACTCCCAATGACACAAGGAAGTGTGTTTCCGTCCGTGGATGCTAGACTCCATTGATCCACTCTGAGAAGAGTTGGGTAACATTTTGCTGGTAGCTTAGGGAAGAAAAAAGACACAAGAGATCAAATTTGTTTGCTAAAATGAGAGGAATTTCCGAACTGGCGCATGATGGCCAACACTTCGCTATCACTTTAAACACCGTGGGCCTCCATGTGCACTATAAGGAAGAGTGCTCTACTGGGAGCTTATGAAACCAAACCGTGTGTATTTAAATCTGATGAATTGGTTTGGTTTTTATGTTCTTGTCTGTTGAGATGTGTTTAGAAATATTTTGGCCTCTTTTAGTTAAAAACCCAAAGTGGTACATTATTCAGATTTTAGCTCAAGAGAGATTAAAGAAACACAGACGTAGGGCAGACGTCATTTCTAAATGCAACTAAAGAACCATAGCAGAGTAACTGCAGAGCAAGTGTGCAATGGGATTGTTTTTATATATTTTCATATACTTGCATATACTGTAAGTTATCGCTGACTTTCAGTACCATGCAGTAAAAAACCTTCGTCCACACTTTACGTAAAATGTTCAGTGTTTATCAAATCTTTTAGTGTGAGGTTTCTGTCCGTTTTCGTTTAAAGCTGTAAAAATGCCCCTCAAATAAATTAATGAATTCATCTATCCATTATCTGCAACTGCTCAGGGTCGGGGGTGCTGGAGTCTACCCAGCCATCACTGGCTGAGAGGCGGGGTGCGCCCTGGACCCTGGACACCTACGAGCAATTTAAAGTTCACCTCCCCGCCGTTCTCTCTCTTTCTCTGTCTCTTATGTAAGCAAAATATGTGTTTGTGTGTGTCTAAATTAAGAATTTACTCAAATGTGATGGTATTTTTTGTTAATTATTAATTTAACTAATTTGAGGATTTAAAAAGAATTGAATTATTTAAACTGTATTTTGTTGTTGGTTACAAATAGTAACACCTATTTTGTTTCCCTTAACATGAACTGATTTGTTTGTAGAAAACTAAAGACTTGGCAAATTTCATTTCATTTCATTTGCGGCACAATAGCCAAAATTTTCGGTTTTGGCATTTATAGCAGCACCTGTGGGTCAGTCACTGGATGCTGTTAATGCACAATATCTTTTACATTGTGATTTAATAATTTGTTTATTTTACACCAGACCATCATTAACATCTTTTCATTGCACAAAATCGAAAAATCTTTTACCAGCAAATTCAAACATTCAATCCTAATCCTAATTTTCGCAATGACCTCAGGGATTTCTAAGCTACCCAGGCTTCTTGAAATTTCTCTGCACTTTTACATTCATTTTTGGCATGCACTAATATTGAAAGTGGCTTTGCACCATGAGGAAGAACCACTTCTTTGCTACTGTCTGACGTTAAAAATAGTTTTTAGAATGAATGCAGGCTCCTGTAGCCGGTCATGACTGCGTGTTTATCATTCATCTCTTCTTTGTAATTCATAAAGAAACTACCTACTGTAGTGAGAGACAAAGAGCACGTACAAACATCTGAGATAAGGGGACGCTGTGCTGATTTTTCAAGGAAAATGCACATCCAGGTCAGGGTTCATCAGATGGCTAAAACACTGACGAGAATAGGGTTATTATCCTTTATCTAATCTGTGTTTGGACTAAGGGAAGAAGTTGTAGGATTCAGTGGAAAACTACTCAAACTACTACTGGTTTTGGAAAATGTTTGTCAGCCATTTTAATTTGTATGGCTTAAAGAAATGGGGATCGCAGATGTGGAGACAGGCAGGAGGATTTATCCGTGAACAGGATCGCCATACACAGGTGCTCCAACTAAAGACGGCTGATCTCATCACTGGGAGGTTGTGCTTTGTCCCTGCTTCTGGCTCCATTGCAATTCCCAGCATCTTGGCACTTTTCACACTGCAGCATCTCTCTAATGCATCTAGTTGTGCTCAGTTCTTGCTTCTGCAACTGGAATTTCCCCATCAAGATCGATAGAACATCCTCCTTTTCTACCAGCTTTTTTATTCTGGATTTGGATTTCTATGGCATAATGACCAATAACGACGATTTTTTTACTTTCTGAAATGGATCCAATATTTACTAATGAGCAGCAATAAGCTGCTAGTTGTGAAAATTATATGTATTACAGTGTCCCTAAACTAATGATGCTAATACTTCTTACTAGAACAATCTTGTAGTTCAAGATTTATCGTGCCTGCCAAAGCATAAGAAAGTTGCCTGGCCCAGCACGTGAACTGCTGCCCTTTGATCAATATTTCGGTGTTTTTAGTGATCTGTAGCCAGTGTAGGCATTAGGTAAATCACAGGTGTCCATCATCACTGGGGTATGCAGCTGCGTGCAACAAGAAAAGAGTGCACACACGCATATAGACATGTTTTACTATCTAACATGCAGACACGCACACACACACATGATCTATCACACGAAACACAGGTATGCCACTAAACACCTGACAGGTGCAGGCGTGGTCTGCTGCTAGACACGCTATCTTGACACGCTAACTCATTCTTAAATCTGAGTTACGTGCCTGAGGCTGAGTGCTAAGCACCCTCGTTTACTCTCTGAAGCCTGTTCCTCTTCCAGTCCTTGTCTCTAGGCACACCTTCTTCCGATCTAGGCCGACTTCTGTCATTCTGGTCATAATGGAGCTGCTAAGAGGCCTGAGAATCTGAGCTTGTCTGATGACTAATAGACTTATTAGCTATGTTAAAAGCATGCCACCAATCCCATGATCAGTATGTATTATCTGCTATCCTGCAAGTGTCTGTGGAAGAAGCCAGTGGATGAGGCACTTTTAATCCTCCTGATCCCTCAATCAAAAAGTAACATTATAACCTGTGACTGTCTGCACACTCTAATTCCTTTTGGTGCGTTTGAGAATATTTTGCAGCCCTCTCCAAAGCAGAGAGGCCTGCAAAATCCTGCAAACACCGAGCATGGTTTAATGTTAAATAGTATAAAGTCTTGGCTGCCACATCGGTACATATCTTACAATTTAAGAAATTTGATTCTTCACAGCAGTTGCAGAGCTACAATATGACAAGAATGCATAAAAGAGCACTGGCAAACACTTAGCTTCACGGGAAGGCTGCACTTGATTGGCATTGTTATGGCAGAATTGGATAGAAAAATCTGAGAGGGCGGATTAATGGCAACATGCTGTGTAAACTCCCCTGGCCCGAGGCACTCGGTCTCTGTACACCTTGGCTTCCTCTGCCATTTACAAGGTTTTTGCATGCACGCAGCAGGGCCAAGAGTGTGAAAAACCGGATGAACCAGTCCACAGCTCTGTTGTCTTTTGGGGGAAAAAAAAGAGTGTTGCCTCAAGTTGCAGAGTTGCCTTGCATGAGGACAACAGCTTCATCATTAGGCTTTTTGACCTCCAGACCTGGCCTGTGGCAGTTAGCTTTGTGAAGTTTTACATGCTTAAAGGCATGCAGATTCTGACTGCCAGCCATAAGCATGCAGGTCTGTTTGAAGTTTTTAACCCCTTTTCTAGTTAGCAGATTCTTATTCACACCTAAAAACAGATCAGTTGTTCTTTGTTCTTAGCATTATCAATTCATTTAACGGGGAAATTTGTAAAATAGTAGGAGGCACTGTCTTAATAACAAAGAGAAAGCTTTGGAACATTTGGATCTTGATAATACAAGTAGAAGTGTGTGATGCCTGAAAAAATATTGTTAATAATAATCTCCAGGGTGGAAAAGTTGCAAGAAGTTTGGACTTCACATTTAATACTGTTAGCCTCCAAAGGACTGGATATAGTCCAGGAGGTCTCAAGTATCCCTGTGGGCAATTAAAGGCCTCTCATGCAGCAACCAATATCATGTTAATGGGTCCATGACAAAGCCAGTACTTCCAAAAAGAACATTTCTGCCATGTAGATAAGCCAGAAGACAGTTGGAATAATGTTCTATGGATGGATGAGATCAAAGTCGAACTTTTGTCTTGAATGAGAAGTGTTATTTTTGGACATGAGCAAACACTGCATTCCACCATGAAAACACAGAGTTGACGCTGTTCTTCGTGGACCAATGGACCAGGGCTGAAATATTTAAGTTGTTAATGCAAAACAGGGGTCACATGATTTACCAAAGCCACAGGTTCACATACTTACATCCTATACTGAATTTTTTTTTCGCAATTAAAAATAGAGAACGTGTCATTTTAAATGTTTCATTTTTTGTTTTGGTTCAGTTTGACCAGTTTTACAGCCTGTATGCAAGTCAGATTTCATTTAAGTTCATATTTATGCGGAAAATTGAGAAAATTCAAATGCCTTCAAATATTATAGGATATGTGTGTCATTAATTAGCTATTTGCAACATTGGATAAAGTTTGCACTGTGATCAGCAATCAGCAAGAGAAACACATTTTCCACCTCTGGTTTGATGACGATGTTAGCAGATTTACAGTATCACTATAACCCTATCAGGGGCTGTTGAAATATTTTCTTTAAAATAAAGTTTAAAAGAAAGGCAAAAAGAAAGAAAACTCCGACGTTTATTCTACAGCTGATGAACAAATTAATAAGTTGTAGTTAATGAGTCGGGCTTGTGACGGGATGCACCTTAACAGTCAAGATGTGACCGATACTGAAAACACAGTAAATGTGTCATTTCATTCACAAAGAAAATTCATTTACTTTTGATGCGAAGTTTCCTTGCGTGCTTAAATATTGTTTTATGCAGCGTACAAATACCCGTAGTAATGAATCAACTCTTGCAGTACTGCCACTTTACGTGTAATTCATCATATCGTCAGCCTGCCTGTGTTTCACAATATCAGCGGTGTGCACGCGATGAACACCGATTGTCTGGAAACGGATTTGTTCTCACAGCAGCTACACTTTGCACAGTACCACCCTGTCATCATTTCCTTGTCAACAACATAATAGATGCATGTTTCATCGGCATGTTTTATGATTTTAAAAAAATATCATAATATTGCTTTAATGACGTGTGTTCCTACAATCTTCACATTCTTGAAAACAAATGCAAGTTGTAACATCTCCTGTCAACTGGGTTTGGTTTTGCAATGGCAGTTAATCTCATTTGTCTGCTTCCCAGTTGCTTGTTGTGTGAAACAGAGGACTTGTTGATATTTTTGGGCCAAACCACAGCTGGATAACTTCGGATGGCATGCAGACGAACCACTAAATCAACCGATGGCACTCGTGGGCAAAAGAGCTCCGTAAGACACCTGGAGCCTTCAATCTCTCGGTACAAATCACTTTGATTGTCAAGGCTGATACACGCACAGGCACTAATCCTGACACCGGCGCAGACGAATAGACACAAATACACACGCCTACAGACACACACATGCATAGCACAGCAGCACAAACTGTTGTTCTTGGCCCAGGCAGAGTGGGATTTCTGGCACGATAGTGGTATCTATAATAGTGGAATTTCCAAGTGGCCTGCTTTGGAAAATAGCCTGATAATTCAATTAGAGCTTGGCAGCCAATGTGTAGACACCAGTAGCATTACGAAATGACTCCCACCATAACAAAGGTCTTGCTTATACAGGAGCCGCCAGAAACTGGCTGGAGTAGGACATGTAGACTAGTGCTTAATGTCCTTTTTAGAACCATGTTGGCCTGGACTCGGGGAGCTTGTATTTTTCTGCTATTGTATTTCTCTGATTCATATGTGTCAAATACTGCTGAACTTCTCTCATAACATACAATATTATTCAAGATTGCTGAATTTTTGCCTTCCAGGCAGTGGTTTTCATTTGAAAGTCAACTTGCAGGAACTTGACATGCATTTGATTAGGCACTCTTTTAGCGAGCTGTCTCGTTTAAAATTTCAACTAACTTACCTCACTCACTCAACAATTAAACCAGTGTATCAGAAAGACATAAAAGAGATCGTGTGCAGCTCTTTGCTGCAAAAACAGTAATAATTATTATAATTTAAAAAATAAGTAGTCTTAAATTAAAAAGAAAATAATGCCAACAAATACCATTAGTAGAAGAGTAAAAAAAAGACCTGCCTTTAGGTTTATGTGAATAATTTTGTCTGTGTTGACACAGTTAGACCAGTTCCATTACCAGTTCCTAAATGCTATCTGGTTACACGTAAGGCAGAGTTAACTATTTCTATTTCTCTATATTCTGTTTCTATGTGTGAATATATCAAAGTTATATTCTTATTATTTCAGTTGACTGGAAATAAATCTAAATATGTGACTGCCAACGCAGCTTTCTATGTGACCAGCTTAAACATGTTTAGATTTGGTTGAGCAGCTGCCTAAATATATGTGGCTTTAATAGCAATGTGGCTTCCGACAGGTGTAGCGTGAGATGAAGCGCATCCGTTTGAGGGGTTTTAAATGTTGTTTAAATGATTGGGTGACAGATGTACGTGATGATAACATTCTAAAATTGTTTAGTTACTGTAAAGACACTTTTTACCTCATTTAATCTTTCTTTATTGCATGATTAAATAAACAATAGATCTCTTATGTGTAGTCTGTTTAATATTATCAAATCCAGTCAGAAAAGTAAAATTGGGACCTAATCAAAAATATTTACAATTACGATATTTTGATTGATGAAGTTGTTGTGATGTGTCACACTGAGAAAATTCCCAGGCCACTTTTTGTTGCCAATCCACGCCGTGCTAAAGCTCCAACTGCACTGCTGACGAACTGTTTCAAGCGCCTGGGTGAGAGAAGTGTTTGACAGCACCTCTCATGTTTAAAGCTAATAATAAAAAAACTTATAGGACAAAGGTTACATGCATTAGCTAAAAAAAGAAAAAAGTAACTAACTTTAATCAAGTCCTTCAACCTTTCTACCACTGCCCTTTCATTCAAGCAGAAATGCCATTTGTTGCACTGTGTCTGAATTTACCTCCCAGTTCACTCTTTCACTGCAAACCCTAACCCGTATACACTACACTAAATAGCAGCAATCATTCAATTGGGATTTCAGAAACTTGCCAACCGTTCTTACACTGCACCACCAGTAACGGCTCCACTCTAAAACTGGGAGCATTGCATATTGGGATTGTTAGCAGGACCTACACATGATGTACTCAACTTTTCTTTTTATTCCTCTGTGGAAGATTTAAATACACTAATTTACTCACTCCATATTTAGACATTACTGCAAAAGGGTGAACACATTTTATAGTGAGTGATTTTAGATCACAGCAGTAGTTTTCCTTAAGAATCACTGCTTCCTTAAAGTCACGTGCCATGTGTCACCTGACTGCTTACTACCACAGAAATAGTATTTTAACTCTGGTTTCCTGTTAAAAAGTCCTGTGGCCGCCCCAGTTTCCCCAACCTTTTCCCAACAAACTTTGACTGTCTAAACACTATGTGATGGTCTTATGTTCACTTTGTCGTTTGATAATTTCTGGTTGTTGGTACAATTGAGCCACGTAGTGCTACTTTACCGGGGAAAAGTCTTGAAAACACCTTTAAGGTGAAGTGTGTGCAGCCGTGCAGGTTGAACATGGAACACATCTCGATTGGGTGTGGAGTGAGACGGGAAATGTTCCTATTGAAAAATCTTTTTGACAGTTAAAAAGCAATTTAGATTTATAGTCCATCATGAAAATCAGGGAACATCAACAGGCTGTGATGCTGTTTCATCATGTCTCTTTGATGGGGAAAGTGTTTACTCCTTGGAGGAAAGGAAGCATTTCCTCAACACCTATGAAACTAACTAAAGTGGCCTAAATGCAAGGAAAGCAGTGGGTCATCATTTGCATATATTTTTTTCATATTTGGCCAAAAATAATAACATATCTGTCTACCTAATGGATTCACACGTACACAAATATCTGTGAAGCCGAGCATGCCCGTCCTGCTGATAATAGTTAAAGTAAAAACAAAGCAGAGCCTGCTGGGTCATGAATGTCTGCTAATAAAACAAGACCGTGTAATTAAACTTGGCACTGCTCTGATCGGCATTTATGTTTTGTACTTAACCCTTGGTTAATGTTGATAGGTTACATTCGTCATTGTGTGCACATTTTTCTGTTACGTAACTGTGAATCATATACCAATTCCCTCACTGTTGACTCATAACACGCTTTGATTAAAAAAGAAATACTTAAACTGATTTATTGTTGCTGCTTTTTTTATTAAGACTCAACCAACTACTGATTTCTTGTGTTTACTTTAAAACATACTTATATAATTTACAAAAATATTAGTGAATGAGTATAAGTCGTGCTCTGAGGATCTCTTTCATATTATTTCATGAACTGTTTCAGGTTTTGACACATTTCAGTCTGGAGCTAAGTCGCTGAAGTATGAGATTTACTGGAGTATGCAGGCAGTGCTGCAGCAGGACATTCATTTCCTGTATGCTTAAAGTCACCTACTGTATGTTTACATTCTTGGCAATACGTTGGGCTGGTTGAGGAAGGGCACTGGAATCTGACAAGTCACCTCTCTGATTTGCGATAGTCACATTTGCAGTAATTTGTTTGGGGCAACCCACATTTCAATGGCTGCACAGAATATTCAATTTTGTGCATTACAGCAGCTGTTGGCGGAAACATACAGATTTTTTCCACAGTCACAGTCACTCCCCTCTGAGACGCAAATATGCAGCAAATCAGTGAATATTTAAACTGACAAAAGAATGAAAAACTGTTTTAAAAGTAAAATCTGAGAAAACCCAAGCACAGACTCTAGATTGGTGGAGGACGAATTCCCTCTTTGTACCGTATCAAGTATTTTTGGTAATTTGAACAAGATGATTATTATGATAATTATTCTTCTACTTGAGTTATTAACAGATTAACTGTGATTAACAGCTTCCTTTACTGTCAGACTTCTCTGCCCTGTTTAAGAACACTGCCTGTCCTCAATGTGAAAAGTCTTGAATGACAGAGAGAACTCTTTGTCAAGCAGCTGTTGTCATTCACAAAAAAAATTTCATTCATCTGTACATGGGAGTGTCTCCTGGATTGTTTACATGCTCACTGTGGAGTCCAGAGCATAATCAATGTGATTTGGAAACGCAAAGCAAAACATCTGAGATTGATCAGCTCGGTTTTAAGTTTGAGCATTTTATTTAATAATAATCATACATTATAGCATAACAGAGAAACATATTGTGCATGTTTAAATGACTATATGTCCACCAGCTACTGTTACTAAATATTAACATCTATGCAAACTGCTTTACAGCATCTAACACTAAAAAGTAGCTCCTTCATATAATCACAGTTTGCAGGTCTGTAGCATTTGTGCTGATTGCTCAAAAGCATATGTATGAGTCATGCTGTGGGAGCTGGAATGCAAAAAGTCATACCTGCACATTTACTCATTTGCCTTTGTGTACATACAAGAGACTGAGGCGTGTGCTCAGAAAGGACATAGTTGATGCCACACCCGTGGGTGAACATCTTTACTCTTTATTTCATCTTTTACTGCCCACTTTAGACACAATGGATGGATTTGCACGCTCGGGTTTTGGGACGTTTTGTGTTGCAATTTCAAATATTTTCTACATGCTTATGGATTACTCCAATCTAAATCAAATTTAAGTGTCCAATACGCTATTTGTACATGCATTTTGCTGTTGTAATATGCAATCAAAAAAACAAGCTTGCAGGCTTCTTAATTGAATGTAACCTTTCGGCCTTTCCTGGTTTTAAGTCTGTGAGTGAAATAAAGACTGAATAGCAGTGATCTGCAACCCTTTGAGTTTTGCAACTCATGACACCCATAATGTAACTCACACTTTGTTCCTTTTCTGCGACCTGTTAAACAGTGGGTCAAGTTGTGTCATGATGGAGATGCAATCAGAGTCCACAGTGACAGGGTGAATCATGTATGAAACAGCAGGATTGTCACTTGTGCCAATCCATATTTCTGTGATTGTTTGCAGAGAACATGACGTCCAGCTGTCAGAAAGAAAAACCATGATTATGAACTAGACATGTGCACTTCTCCATTTTAGAGCACAAGATGCATCCAAACAAGATTAATCCCTTTGTCTGTGAACAAAGATGAACTTTTGAGTCTTCCAGAATCTACTAAAACGGAAGCATGAGTACAGCAGCTTTAGCATCCACCCTACCCCCTGACACCAGCAGCTGGTCAGCTGCCTATTTTGCAACACATCAAATGACACAACTAAAACTTCCAAACCTAATGACTAATTAGTCTCATTAAAGTGACAATCTGCTAATCATCACTGAACAATGCCAGTGCTACATGTACAAGTTTAGGTAACATGCTGTTCCATCTTAAGACACCAGTGGAGATTGTAGCCAAAATCACGTTTGCATGTCACTGACCATAGTGAACATAAATGAAAGAAACTCAGATCACCTCATCTCTCAGATCAACTCAGACAATATAAAACTGAGCAAACTCACCTGAGGCCAAGCAACAACGTAATAGGCAAGTGTTTATTTTATTTCATTTGATTATCATTATTATTATTTTACATTTTTTTGCAGAACTGCTACAATTATGATTGCACATAAATTTGGAAGTTGAGAACTGGCCTGAGATCAATGCAGAATAATTCTCACCTGACAGGCATGGTAATGGGGTGTTGGCAGATCTGCAGTTGTAACCTCATTTGATGTAGCACTGCAGGGCAGAGTGTGTGAACACTGTGTCTTGTTACCACATGTGATATGACATCAGTAGCATTTCCTCACCAGATAGTATTTTCTTACCTGATCCAAACTATATTAACAAAGAGAAAGGGGTTTCTGTCGATACCCAGCTCTCAGCCCTTTCCTGCTAATTTGTATGCAGACGACCTCGAGAATCTAGAGGAGCGAAGAAAAGCATTTGCATTTCTACAAACACGAGAAAGAAAAGGAGACAAACAAAAGGGAGCCAAATTTGTGTTGTGTTGTTTATGAGATTCTCGCATCCCAGAGATGGGTGGATGACAAGCAGTGCTGCCCTGCAGGGATCAAAATTTATTTAAGCCAGGTTACACCCATTGGCAACAGACAACTAATCTCTTCTCTCTGTCATTCTCACACACATTCATGTCTGCCGCTGACACGCATTTTATAACCCCACACTTACCGACACTTGCAAACATGCGCACACCAACCAGCATTGCAACATACACTGTACATATAACAGGTGTGGCATGTCTCTTTAACATTCCCCTATCACGATCACCATCTTTAATCTCCTGCTGTGTGAGGGCCTGCAAGTAACAAACAGTCGGATTGCCGCCTCTGCTTATCACACATGCCAGCTTATTCACTTTTCTATATTTTTCCCAGTCTGAATTGTATAATATGCATTATCCATTTATTATTGCTCTAACGATCACTGATAATCACTGTAAGTCACAAAAAACAAGTGTGTAAATGTTACTGTTGCATGCAATCAGACACATACGCACTAGTCTTGTGGCCACTTATGTCAACATTACTTTTCATCTCTCTCTCTGCCAATCACATAAATGAGCATGTTGAAACGTACAGGGATCAGATGTTGGAGTGCTTTACAATATACACAATAAAATCCATTCCCACTGGTACAAAAGGAGGAGGTGGTGGCTCTGTAATTTACACCAATGACTAGCGGCTAAGTCAGCACTGTCAGCCATGGTGTCGTCATTATGCCTCTGTTCTCCCACTGCGTGTAATGAATCCAGTGTGTCTGAGCCGTGGCATGCATAAATGATTAACTGGTGGCAAAAAGAACTGATTAAGGAGATAAAGCTTGGCACACAATAGTCTGAATTCTCCACGTGTACCTGCATAATCAGAACTTCCTCACGCAAAGGAAGTTTTCAGTGACTACAGTGTACATTGTAAAAAAAAAATGCAATAAAAAAAAGAAAAGACAATTTATAAAACTGTTAAAACAAAACAAAGTAACCCAAAGCTTTTATTATACTGTTAGATATGATTTCTAAGTTCACTGTTATATACACACTGTCATGTACACTGTAAAAAACATTTTCTAAAGAAACAAATTCAAAATTATTGGAATGAAAGACTATTAAAAACTTACCACAAATTATTATTTTACAGTTTATTCCTTGTTTGCCTTTGCATACATACCTATAGAAAAATGTTGTAAATGTATAATAAAGAAAACAACAATTTCTACTTTTTAATACAATCTATGTAATGTTTGTACCTCAGACTACTACTACTACTCCAATTTCTTTTACAAATAACTGGCCTGCACTAATATAGCGCTTTTCTACCTGTTGGTACTCAAAGCGCCCTTCTTATCTACCCATTCACACTCTCAAACACACACATTCATGCACCGATGGGGGAGGTGCTATGCAGCTGGCCAACGCTCACCGGGAGCAACTAAGTGGGGTTCAGTGTCTTGCTCAAGGACACTTTGACATGTGACCAGAGGAGCCTGAGATTGAACCAACAACTGTGGGATTGGTGGACGACCACGCTACCAACTGAGCCATAGTTTTGGGGCGGCAAAAGGATTGCAGCAGAACATTAGGTGGTGGAAGAAGGTTTTTCTTGGTGGGACTAGACAGTTTTATTATTATGTGTTGTGGCCTGTTACATTCCCTTTTACCTACCTGCTGTGTGTCGAAGCATCCTTGGGCAAGACACTGAACCCCAAGTTACCATCGCCATCGTGTGTGTGCACCAAATACTCTGTAAGTCGCTTTGGATAGCAGTTAATGGGTTTTGATGTTGTACTGGTAAAAAATAGTAACAAAAGGAGGGAGCTTATGTTCAGGTAAATATGTAAAATAAAAGACCAAACACTATTAAACAGAATGTTTAACTTAAAATTAATATGCACAAAGGAGTAACTAAAGGAGACTGACAACAAATTAGACACTAGCTTAAACAAGGGTGTGTAGAAATAACCAATAGTTACCAAACAAACACTCTTACTCAGGCCTGGCTGATGCCTGAGCACAGGATTAGGCTAAGATTACTACAAACAAAGCCAGCTATCCACGTACAATCACACAGCAAGGCGGACTGTGAACCAAAGCAAAACACAGTCACCTAGAACTGGTGTGTTCAACTCTTATACTGGTGCCTGAGTGAATTAGTGTCCTGGTTGGAGGAACGCCGATGTAGTGGACCAATGGGACGTCCACACAATGATCACATGTCCAATGATCCTGGAGTATCCGGGAGTGGTCCCAATGAGTGTGCACACCAATCTCAGATGGGCATTGGCTGCAGCAGATCTATATAGACACACCCACTAGACACAGAAGGAGGGGAGCAAATAGGGAAGGCTGGAGAACGATGGTTACGTACTGTAACCCTAGATTCTATGACTATGTTGCCCAGCCCCTCTGGCTGTAGCATAATGAATCAATGTGCAGGCGGGAAAACCAGTGCTGTAGCCCTCTGATGTGAGCAGTCAGTCAGAGCCTCTTTCAGAGAGGGCGGCATGAGACACTGGCCGGCTTTCAGATTGCATTTGACGCCAAAGAGAGTGACGAGGCTGGGTTCCAGAGTGGGGTTGGGGAAACCGTCATCCGTTAGGCCCTTCACTTTGGTGATGGGAGAGAAAGTGGAAACTGGTGCCCTTAACTCAGCTGACTCAGCAGCAGACCTATGCGAATAGGTGGCTATCATGGGGAAGAGTGGCCAGGTGGACACAGGGATGCCCACTCGATGTTATAGTGGCCGAAGGGGGCTTTCTGTGTTGGCAAGGCAGAGTCCTAAGGAACAGGAAGGTCACTGCGGGGGCTTATGATCTTGATAATGTCCGAGTAATTCCTGGACATCAGAGGGTGGCTCAGAGGACAATGTTCCGACAGGCAGGCAGCCCATGCAGCGGAGGTGGAGATCACCGGGCTCTGTGTAGCCCACCTTTATCTTGTCCGTCTTCGCTCTTTAGATTTTGCTTTACAGTTGTTGCAAGGCTAAAGGAAAAAAAAAGAAGAACGACTCCTGCCTCTCTCTTATGCTGTGGCTCTGGACGTGATTGGGTGCACCATGACAATGATAAAGTAGCAAATTTTGGGCCCACTCACCGATGTGCTTAAACTATGCTGCATCAGTTGGCGCATCGCACAGGGATTGGTTCATTATGCTACAGCCAGAGGGCAAGCAACATAGGAAATGGAACAAAAAGGGCGTCACAGCCATGGGCACTTAATGCCCCCCATAAACTCTGTCCTAGGACTAAGCAGATTGGTTAGTGGTTGGACTATTGTGGAAAAGTTTCTACGAAAGTAGTATCCTGCCATTCCTAGCTGTAATGCATGTCGGGTTGTAGGAACTGGGAACTCCATAATGGCAGTCATCTTTGCATCCACAGGTTTGACCTGCACTCGACCAACCTCCTTATCAAGATCCAAATTCAAATTTGGCCAGGTTTAGTGTTAGTCATGCCGGGGCAAAGTGTTCAAAAAAGGCCTTCAAAACATTAACATGCTCATTCTAAGTAGTACACTACTACATCATCGAGGTACACATTACAGTTACTAAGTTCACTTAAGACCATGTTCATGAGTCTTTGGATTGTGGTAGGGTTGTTGCACATGCCAAATGCCATAAGAGTGTACTATAGAAAACGATCGGGAGTCACAAAGGCAGAAATCTCAGAAGCGCGGTCAGTTAAGGATACTTGCCTGTAGTCCTTAAGCAAGTCCAACCCACTTACAAATTTTGCATCACCTACAATATTGACACAGTATTTAATTCAGGGAATGGGTTGAGGATCAGGAGTTGTGACTGCGTTTGCTTTCCCAATGTCAGTTATGAAACGTGGTGATCCATGTGATTTTTCTTCTAGCAGAAATGGAGAACTCCATGTACCGCAACAGCTTGGTACTGCAAGTCTGTTTTGCAAAAGATAATCAGTCTGTGATTACATTATTGGTTAGATCTTGCTTCTTTGGACTGGCCCTTTATAAATGTTGTCTTATGGGTTTATGGGTTCACTAACTTCTTATGGACTCTGTATTGTCCTTTACATTTTGCAGAGTGGGACCATCAATAGCACTAACACTTTATCTCTGTATTCAAAATGTATTTTTAAGTTGCAATGTTATAATGCTGTCTCTCTGGCAATTTGATTAGTCTTGTATAGGCGAGCACAGACTTACCAATATAATTCAACAGATCGTTCATGGGTACATCTGATTTCTTTAAGTGTTGTGTGGGCCATGGAGAGTATGTGCATAAACTAGTTCAGCTGGGTTAAAACCTGATTTGTCTTGAGTGCAACAAACAACAGGAAGCGTAGGCCCTCATCCCATTTGCAGCTTATGTAAAAACAGTACTTCGGTAGCATTCTATGCAATGTTTGATGAACCTTGACTCTCAGTATGGTATGGACTGGAGGTCAAATGATGCTCACATAACTTTTTCATTACCTGTTGGATTACACTGGAGAGGAATTTTGTACTTTGGTCAGTCTTGACCATTTTGGGCAAGCTGAAGGTGGAAATTAACTTTTTTATTAACCCATTTACAATGGCAGGGGCTGTTATATTTTGCAGGGGAATAGCCTTTGGGTAACGTGTGGCTGCACACATGATCATTAACAAATACTGGTGGCCAGACTTATTGCGTGGCAATAGAATAACACAGTCATTTATAATCCGATCAAAAGGTTGACCCATCACTGGGATTGGTTTTGATGGAAAAGTGACCAGTCCAAGTGCCTTTGTGTGCAACAGAAGAATTTGTGGCCTATAATTCTGGGAAACAGCAATTTGTGTCACTGAATTACACTCTGCATCACCATCAGAGCTAGACAACTTCTGCATCAACACTTTATTCTTGACATAGAAACATGCAGTTTGGGATGCATCTCTGTCAGTACTTACAAGTCTGTCAAGAAGAATAAACCCTTTTTGCGTCCTATAGGTTAGCTTCTTCTGTAAAAAAAAAAGGCATAAGAAAACTGTCAGTCAAGGGAGCATTTCCTTTCTGAATCTGAGCTCTGATTACTGCACATAACTGATAAATGTCGCCAAATGATTTATCATTTCTCACATTTTCAAAGGAGGGAACATCACTAACCTGCAATGAGGGAATCACTTTTCCCCCGCAACATCATTCCTTAGTAGCAAACCGATTCCGTTTGTTGGCAGCCCTGCACAGACCGCTACTGGAAAACATAAACTAATGAGTAACTGAATAAAAATGCAATCTGCTGGTTTGGGTAAACAGCTACATGTTTATCTTGAGGAAAATGGCAGCGCATTAGCGAGAATTAAAGACTGGGACCCACTGGTGTATCTCTGCACTGTAATAGATTTCTGGTCATCAACCAGGCCGGTAATGATATGGGAACCTCTGAAATGAATGGCTGAAAACATGGATCAAATTCATGTAAATTATTCCCATGCCTAGTGTCTGTTTGGATAAAACCATCCCCTTTAGGGTTAGGTTTATTGAACATCTCTAGTCTCTCCTGATTTCTTTTTAATGTTAGGCAATTGGTGATGATGTGTTCAGGCTTGTGACAGTAAAAGCATTGCATTACCTCTCATATTTGGTTTTCTGCCTTCACCTCTCTCTTGGACCTTTGGTGAACCCCGTGTCTCTGTTGTACTTGCAAATACAGACTTATGGTTTATACACTTATCTGCTAACACAGCAGAAGAGGACAAGTTTTAACTTTCTGTTCATTCCAAAGTCAAAATCTGTTTGGTTATACATCTCTTAAACTCCTCCAACAAAATGGGCTCTCTAAGAGTTTCTTTATCAGTTATTTTTTTCTAAGATTATTGCCATCTGTCAAACAAACCATCCTTGTTTTGAGTTTTACGTGTGTTCCTCAACTTTTGTCGACATGCTTCTGGCACAAGCTCATAAGCTCAGAGCACTGCTGTCTTTAATTTGTTATATTTCTAAGCTGTCAGCAACAGCTGCTGCAATGACCTGCTGTGCTATACCTTGCAATTTACATTGAATCAATAGTGGCCAAACGTCCTCTGGCCACTGCAAAGCTGCAGCTAGAGTCGCTCAAATGCGGCAAAATAAGCATCCAATTTTCATTTTTGAAAGGTTGGTACTAGGATGCTTACTCACATCAAATGTAGATGTACTGACTGGAGCTGGGAGTGTAGCAGAAACAGGAGCTGGAGCTGATTGCATACCTGGTTGGGTTGCAAGCTCTAAATGCCAATGCACTGCCGTGTCTGCTTCGATTTGGAGTCATTTAATTTCTAGTTGAGTCTGCCATTCCTGAGCTCTTTCCTGCGCCTTGACCTGGAGTTGCGCCAACCAAAGTTTTAAGCGAGCATCGGCCCTGGACCCAGAAGCAGTAAAGGAAGATGGATCGAAACAAGGGAGGGTAAACAGGATTTTCACCTGTTCACCCCTCTCAACATCCTCTCCAGTGCTTGTGTTGTCTGATGGGCTACACCTGAAAGCAGCCATACTGGCGGTTGCAAGCTCATCTGAGGCAGGACCCTGCAATACAATAGCTCCACGCTCATTTAATGCCTTAATTATTAAATATTTTCACAAATGTAGTGGGAAAGTCAATGTAATAATATGTAGCAATTTGCTCTAAATCTTTTTTTCTGCAGATTGGGATGCATCTCAGGCATCTCAATAGTTGTAACCTTGGAGAATCTATCAAGCCTTGCAAGGAAAACGAAGCCATCATAAACGGACCGGTACAACCACTGGCTTTTGGGATAACTAAAAAATCTCCCGGATGACCCCAATTTATGTTACATTCCCTTTCATCTAGGGGTAAAGGAAATGTAAAATAAAAAACCAAACACTATTAAACAGAATGTTTGACTTAAAAGTAAAACGCATAAAACAAAACACAAAAAGGATTAACTAAAGGTGGCTAACAACAAACTAAACACTAGCTTAAACAAAGGTGTGTAGAAATAACTCCATGTAGCTGTGTTTTGTCTTGGTTGTCAGTTTGCCTTGCTGTGTGATTTATGAGATTATACTTTGACAACTAGCTTTGTTTGTTTGCTGGTACTGCGTGTCTAGGCCTCAGCCTGGCTGTGCTTGGCACCTGTTAGCCTAAACCTAACCATGTGCTCAGGCATCAGCCAGGCCTGAGTAAGAGCATGTAACTATTGGATCTGGTGGGTTCCCCTCTTATACTGGCGTGCTGAGTGGATTAGTGTCCTGGTTGGAGGAATGCCGCTGTACTGCACCAATGGCACGTCCACAGGATGATCACATGTCTGATGAAGGTGGCACTAGCTGCAGCAGATCTGCATAGACACACCCACTAGACACAAAACTCACAGGGAGAGGAGAAAATAAGGAAGGCTGGAGAAAGAAATGTGCATCACAGCCCTAGGCGCGTAACATGGCCAAAGAAAAAAAAATTAAGTTTTACTGTAAGTGTATTTTAGTTACAGTAAAAACATTTTAGTTTAACAAAATACGATGTACAGCAGAGTTTAAACAGTCACTTTAAAATGTGTGGTACACCAGACAAACCAGACCAAAACTACGGGATTGCATTTATAATTTAAGAAGGAAGTATATCTAGACAGAATCAGATAGTTTCAGGATTGACACAGATGAGAAATTAAATTAAAATATTTCAAAATTGAGTCTATTTTTATATCAGGATTCAAAATGAAGTTTATTTTTTGATTTATAGCTCCTCCGCTGAAGCACATGTTTAAATGACACTTGGTGGTTTTGAACTATTCACCAGTTAAATTAAAACTAATCCAGTTATACCAATGTTCCCAAAGTGCCACCTTTGCTTAGAATAACACTTTCATTTCATTCAGATGTCGTTTCTCACTGTCACAATGATTTGTAGTAAGTCAAAAGCGAAGTTCTGCTGAAAATTTCTGCAGTGTTATTTTCTGCATGACATATCCTGGGCTTTTCTTATCTCCTTAAAAAGTTGTTTCCTATTGTAAAGCATTCATTTAGTAACAAAGAGAGGTCAGAACAGCCTCGCTTAATACAGAATACATTTTTATTGTTATTATGAAGAGTCACAAGTGTCAACAAACAGAGGCATAAATATGATGGTGGGCAGAACAGCTTGGTGGTGCTTCAGCAACTTTTAATCACAGTAACCACAATGGGTTTATAAGCCTGCATACTTTTCATTGAGGTCAGGTGTCACACAAACTGACGGAAATAAAAATCCTTACATGCATGCAATGCAAACTGCCATATATAACAAGATGTATTCACAAAGCCATGACTGACATAAGACCATTGTATGCCTACTACTGACAGCAGTGCCCAATCACACCTCAGGAACATGTCTATCCTTCAGAAAAAAAGCAGAGGAAAATCCACTGTGGACACGTTAGCAGAGGGAAAGTTTGGCACGTCTGTCTCCAGTTTGAACTGGATCCATTCATCCCTAACGCCACGGCATTCATTGTGTTGCAGTGAGGCAGTCAGTTTGGTCTTCACTGCAAACATGTGTCCTCTCCTGAGAGGCTGAAGTGCTACTACAAAAAGATGCTGAGAATTTATGCGCTTTTCAAGCATTCATCTGCTGCCAGTTACACTGACATGTGCACCTTGCATTAGGTGCATTAGATTTTGTTTAGGTATTGTTCAATTACAGCCATTTGGCAAATGTTTTTGTTTTCAAAACCATTTACAAGTGAAAAAACCAACATGCCAAGAACAACCACGACAGCTAAGTAGTATAAAACAAACCTTAAGTCTTTAAAAGTTAAACAGGTTTAACTTTTTTAACAACTCAAGAGAATGGATTAAATGTAGCTCCAACAAACTGGAAACACAGAGACATTATTTTATGTTGGCATTGAATTGTAAAAAGTCTGATACCAAAATATAGAAACTGTGTTATTATTCATCTGCAACAATGGAACAAGAGAGAAACCAGTGTGCACAGACGTGGGGGGGACAGGTTACTCAGGTGAGATGGCATTATAAGCAGAGTTGCTACGTAAAAAACTGTCTAAGGTTTCAGATTGTAAAAAAAGTAGTTCCACTTGGCCAAAACGCAACCAATGATGACTTAGGTGAGTTAGTTTACAATGGGCAAATACAAACACTTTTTATGTTCCACATGGGTAATTATTTAGGATTTTTTTATTGATCAGTATCAAAAGCCAAATAAAACTGACCATGATTTAATGTTGTAAAAAAGGGCGAAAACGTCCAAAGTGGGTGATTACTTTCTATAGGCATAAGTGTTAAAGTATTTACATTCACACACTCACTATAATGAGGATTTGATTTTCCTTTCTCCCCCAAATACTGAATGTCTTTGTGCACGTCAATATTCTCCTTTGGCTTTGGATAAATAAAAAGGCATACAGTAAACTGAAAAAAAACCTCTTGTTTGTTTGTCTTTTTTCTTTCTATCATTTAATTCAATTTTGTTTAAAAAGTATATCTGTAACATATTAAGAGGATCAACTCGCCTTTTGAGAGAAGATTTTGAATTTTAATGAAACTTTTCTTGTTTGCTATTTCTTTTTGAAGACTTACTTACCTCATGTTACTTTCACGTATTCAATAGCATAAATCTATTTAAAGCCCAGTTTTGTAATTTTACTTTTTATATGAGCAAAAAGCAAGGAAAAACCCCGGTTTGAAAGACAAATATCTTTAGAAACATGCAGTAGGAAGCGCATCAATCTTGTCCAACTCATACAGTGTAAAAACTTAGCTGGGCAAATATGCACAACTGCTGTACTTTCTCTTTTTTTTCTCTTTTTTACACAACTTAGCGTGAGCTGTCTAAAAAAACGGCCGATGATTGTTTTGATAGAAAAGGGTGACCTCCCTCAGCTCTTTCTGTACACAACCTCCCGACCCTTGGCTCTGTCCGAGCAAACACAGTCTGCACGCAAGGCACAATGATTAACCCGTAGATCGTCTATTGAGGGAAGAATCACTCAGTAGGAAAAAGGCTGACTCAGTTTCCCATCATCAACTCCTGCAGTGCGACCACGTAAACTTTCTTTCTTTCTTTCTTCCTTTCATTGTTTGTTTATTCACACTTCTTTCTACCACGAACTATATTTCTGGAGAAAATATTTTGCTATTTCAACTTTGTCTCACACTAGCACCAGTATCACTGTTGTTGATAGAAACACTTAAATGCTCATTTTAACAATTTATAAAATGTTTAAGTTTGCCTGTAAAGACTCAGAAAACTGAAAAGCTGTTCTGGGTTTTACATTTTGTTCTATTTTAACCATTTTTCTTTTTTTAATTTCTGATAATCAAACATTTGATTTCTGCTATAAGTTTTGCCATTACTGTTCCTTACAGTTCTGAGAAAATGCGTTAGAGTGAGACCTACTTGCGTAATGACTCTGTGGATTAATGCATAGATCGGTGCCTTTCAACCCTGGTCCTCGCTGACCCCTGTCTTGCTTGTTTTTCCAACTATCCATACCCAACTGATTACATGGATCGGGTGTGTTCAGTCATTAAGAAGATGGATTTCAGAAAATGCTGGGGAAGGGAGGATAAAAAACTTGCCATCTTCCATATTCTGATTGACTAAACCACCTGGTCCAGGTGCTCAGCAGTGGGGATAGCACTAGTTGGGTAGATGGGTAGGACTAACTAGAAAACAAGCAGGCAGGGGGTCTTGAGGACAAGGGTTGAGGAACAACTGCAACAATGACAGGTTTGCATAGCAAAGACAAGGATGTGCTAGGGGCAATGTGTGTGTGTGTGTGTGTGTGTGTGTGTGTGTGTGTGTGTGTGTGTAGTAAGTAGAAGAGGTTAGTTTTTTTTGTATGCATGACTTGCTTTGCGTGCCAGGCTTATCCATATCTTATTTCCCCAAAGGCAAAAGAATCAGTTACAAGAACAAATGTTGGCAAAGCTATACACTACTATTTCTTTTTTTGGACATAAAAACAATGTATTTAATTGTGATGCCCATTTTTTTTTGCACTGATATATTAGGATATCACTTATATTCCTTTTGGCACTGCAGTGTAGAACCACATTGTCTTTTTAAAGTCCATTTTGTTTAGAAAATTTTGATGGTTGTAATGTTGTTAATAATGATGTCTTGGCAAGGAGCAAGAGGCTACTGTGACAGAGCTTTTCTATATCCTCCAGCAAAGACTGAAGTAGATGAGCTTTACTTTATGCAAGACTGTTGTTGGACTCTACAGATTCTATAGATATTTTTAATGCTTGTTTTGCCATTGACTGATTTATAGCCATATGCAATTTTGTATTAACATTAATGTAAATCTGATTAAAAAAACTTCCATCTGCCGACTGTCCTTTTAAAGCTACAGCTATTCTGAGGAATTAGGCTGAAAATGAGCCAAATGCACCAGCAGAGCATGTCTGACTGGCTTTCGTGCTATTCTGCAGTATAAAGGTCACAATTCTCCTCAGACACGCATCTCGAGGGGGTTCCCTTTATGATCTTGACCTGCCTGACCTCGCCCATTTACACTCAGTTATGACACCTTCGTGCTCCACTAAAGAGCAAGAGGTGACAGTAAGATGTATGACCGAAATATTTCCGCACGCAACTATTGTTATTGCTGCAGAACCCAAATACCGCCTTGTATGAGGACAGAGGGAGGTTGTGGGAGGGAAGGGAGCGGAAACCATTAGCTCAGTTACTAATCTGGAATTCACGCCTGGTCAGGAAGGGAAGGTGATCTAGTAACCCCCCATCCACCCCGTCTTACACACGAAATACCGCTCTCCCACACACACGCACACACAGCCGAGCTGAAAAATAGTTTTCCTGAGACGCGCTGCACCCTGTTTGTGTTAAATTCATGGTTGCGTGTGAACGAGCATATCAGCAGCAGTTGTTCAGCTGATTTCTGTGCTTACGTGGTGACCCACCCTGACCCTGTTATCTATTGACTGTGTCGTCTGTTCTGCCTGAAACTGATACCCTGTCAATTCTGTTGCACCAGCCATTGATCTTTTGATAAACCATGGGGCTATCTGCTTATTTATGGTGAAATCAATTCAAAGGAGACCGCTAAGTACCTAATAATAATAATAACTGGAAAAAATTTTAAACATTTGACACTGAGCAAATACATCAAAGTTTCTCCAAACATCATTGGGTGAAGGCAAGAAATTTAACAATTAAAGATATTAATAACCTTTGCATTACCATGTATTGTTCACACATCTTACAAAATTCTGGTGGAGGGTTTTACATGTTGTGGTAAAGTAAAATTGGCATTTGGGGTCGCATCACAAGAAAGTATTATAATAACAATAGTTTTTCATAAATTCCTGATCAAACAAGGTACAAAGTGCATGTCTTAGATGGATTAGGAGAACCCACCACTTTCCACTCTGAGCACAGGGAAACAACATGGCCGAACTCACTGGAAAGTCCACTGGAAACTAACATACTCAAGCACTATACGTCACTACGACTTTAGGATTGTATGTGATTTATGTTTAAGTCATGATGTTTTGATGCTGCTTTATACTTTTATTCAATTATTTATCCAGGTTTCTATATAATGTAGTTTTAATTTCAGATTAATATGCAAAAACAACAATTATCTTACAAACAAGGATGTGTAGTTTTAGGTCAAACTGCAGTGCAATAGTTCAGATTAGTTCCACAACTATCACAGATGATATTATTTAGTTGCCACTCCATCCAGCAAATGTGTTTTCAAAACTAAAAAGAGACAGATTTTAAACAGGAGACAGCAAACTCTAACAATACTGTTCATTCAATATGGAATTATGTAAAATGAAATTATTTTATCTGTGCGTATACATGTATGTCAGAGTGATATTCTGTAAGTTGCAGCCACAGGAGTTGTACATGGTTGTGCTGTCAAATTGAGAACTTTGACAAAACTGCATGCAACAGATAAAAATAATAATATGTTTTGGTAAAACCAAGTGTTCAGTCATATATCCAATTTCAGCTCCAAATTCATTCTTACTGATAGCGTGAAGGTGAATGGGACATGCTGAATGTTTTTATTAGGCCATAGGCAACATTCATGTGAGGTGTCATGACCTGCAGTCCAAAATAATCCTATTAAGGTTTGCATGACCAGGCACACGCAATACCAGGAGCTGCTTGCTGATATCCTACTGGTCAAGCCACTCTTTGAAGCAGATGAATTGCATTAAATTCACAATAAATTTGGATATTCAATTCACAAACTGTAATTTAAAATACAGCAAACGCCAACACCAAAAGGGCACTGCAAGGGTCTTATACACATGAAGTTAGATTTGACCGTTATCAGATTGTACTATTACAACGGCAGTCAAAAGTCAACTTCTGGGGCTGAGTAAAGAAAATGAAATAGCGAGTGATAAAACTAATAATTTTTGCTGTTGAAGAATCCATAATTCAGAACTTTATATTACTGAAAACATCACTGTTCTACTAACTAATGATGTTTGGTAAAAAGGTGAAAAATTATATTTAATCACATTCTGTCCTTCAGCATGTATGTTATTTCTCCATATGAGATAGTTGTTTTGTTTTCTTTTTTATAGTAATGCAGTAATGTACCACATTTCCTCACTGGTTAATAATATTATTAATTGTTACTGTTAAAGTTGCATGTTACCATGTTTGGGAACCATGCTGTGATTTTTGGGGATAAAGGGAATCTTCTCAAATGTGTCGTCTGTTTTCCAGTCAACTCATGTGTTCCACCCACCGAGTCAGACTCTGCACAAACACTAACGTCTCTGCTTGACCAGTCATGAAAAGCAGGAGAAACATGGCGGAGATGTGTAGCTGATGTTTGGGTGGTATTTTGATTATACACATACTTTTAATTGACTTTACCAAGTATTAATAAATAACATGTAATATTTTACTTTTGACAATTAACTTCTAAAAACTGGGTTCTGGGTTGTCAAATGTCTTTGAAATAACTTTGCCAAAGACACTCATTGTTGCCATTAGTTACGATGGACACACATGCACAAGTTTGAGCAACATGAGAATTGAATGTGATACTTGACAGATCATTGAAGGGAAATTCCAAATTAGTCTTCCCACTTCCTTTAAGTTTATAGCTCTTCTTGGATCCAGTAGAGACTTTTTTGTCTCATTTACATTTTAACAGCTAATATATTATCATATTTATGAATATATTATTTACATATATTTACTATTTAGAATATATTATATAATTAATCATATTTACTATATTACTGCTAGATTCTGTTTTAAACGCCTGCTAAGTAAAATGCTGTCAGACATAGAGTATTTCTTTTTTTTTTGGTCCAGTGACCATACATTTAAAAAATTTTTCTTCATATTTTAAAGATGGGTTTATAGCCTAATGACAAATATAAAGGCATATTCAGCTGATAATAAATCACGAAAACCACCAGAAGGACAAAACCAACCTGCTGAAAGAACTGGCATGTAAAGAAAGATACTCACACAGAGAAGCAGAGGTACATACCTGCTTTGAAGGTGTGTGTGTGTGTGTGACAGTCTTTGCGTGAGTACAAACTAACCACCTTCACAGTCATTACACCTGCTTTTATGTCCAGGAATTCTTCAAGAGGAACATGGCTGTGGGCAAAACATTACATTTAGTTTTTTGTAAGTGTTGTTTGTTTTATTCGCTTTCTATTTCTGGGAATAAAACTAACACACACAACTCCAGGTCAGGTTTTTTTAGCTTTGTATTCCACTTCATCCTGTGAAAACTGACATGAGTTTTTTTACTTTTAAAGTGTTAAATTACAAATTGAGCCCATAGTGTAACATCTGCAATGTCTCCAGCTGTGAGTTGGTGCTCACCTGTGTTGAGATGACACACACTCACTCTCTGTCCACACACACTCATAGTTGGGTTCATCTTTAATCAGCTTCAGTTTCATCCTGGGCACCACAATCATAGTCAGCACATGAGTACGAACAACTGAAGAGTTTAAATCTAAATCACTTTTCGCTCATATTTATGTTTCCCACTATCTTGGGAATTTATGTTTCAGTTATTATAATGTATTCTTAATTTTGAGTCCTTCTACCCTGCCCAACAATCCCAGGCTCCACTCTGGGGCCCCGCTGCGTGACAGAAAAGGGTGAAGAGTTCACTTGTTTTATGAGTTTCAGTTTTTGTAACGTGTTCTGAGGTTTGGAGGGTTTGCTCAGTCTGGCCCCAACGTGTTGCATGACTGCAACGAATGAAGCCTGAGTGGCAGATTGCATGACTCCAAAGTCCCAAGATTCGCGCATCAACCGAGGCTGTAGCGCGCAAATATGTGCACCTTCGTGCCCAAGCAGGGGGGGATGGAAATCCTCGCGTCCTGCGCTCTTTGTTCTGCGGGTTTAAGACCTTTGTGTCTTTTCCAGAGGCTGTTGCCTTCGCGTGACTTAACCAAGCAGATTTAGGATTGTCCAGAGAACCGAAACCCTCCCCTTTGGACGGCTGCTCCGCTTCTCACGCAACCTGCAGCACCAGAGGCGCAGAGCCGAGGCGCACGGCGAGAGTCTCTGGAGAGGCAACGTTCAGTCCACGGGGATCAGGACGGCGCGGAGCTCTGCTGATTCCACCAAATCAATAAACCTTATCAATGTTGTACCCACCGGACTTTTTCTTTTCACACTCTTAACTTGATTTCATTTTGGGACACAGTGTTGAATTGTATATGATGGTTTCACCACTACAGTATGTATTCCTAAATTCAAAAGTTCTAACTTCATGCCGTATTTATCTTCAAAGAATTAGGATAAAAATTCATTTCCAAAGGTAAAAAAAAAAGGTAAAATCCCCATTGCTAAATAAAAAAGTGAGTGACACAACTTTCTTTTACTTTCTTTTTCTTAATTTTAGTATATATCAGAACAGTTACAATAAACAATTAAAATACATAATGCCGTATATTTATGCGTGTGTGTGTGTGTACGGTATACGGTATAATAACATAATGCTACGACACAAGTTTTTTACACAGTTTAAAATTATATTCGATCTTTACACCACAACCGAGGAGAAAGCCGCTACACAACAACCCAACAAGGAGCATTTTCATATTTTCATAGTCTTCATATTGTTAAGTATTTGTGCCATTTATTTAAAAAGATTCACATTTAAATAAGTGATGAAATTGTCTTTCTCACAAAGTTTTTTTATAAGCATTAATCCTTTCACCCTCTGTCATATGTTGTGTTCAGATCCAAATTTCGGAATTCATCAAAAAAGCTGAATTAAATATCCAGTTTCTGTCAAACAGCAATGTCACATTGATGGATTCAGATCGAAACAAAACCCATAAGACGCCTGTAGTGTCTGAAAAGCCATCAGCCATTTCTTCATTACCCATCGAAACGTAATACGATTTGGGTTTAATCTAAATGAAATATATATATTTGTTTGGGAGAATTTTGTTTTCATCTTAAATGGTTTGGAGAAAGGTGATTTTCCTGATTAAAATATATTGTCTGGAGCTATTCTTAGTAGTGCAAAAGGGAGAACACATGAAATAAAGCTGTTTGAATTGGTTCAAAGACTCCTGCAAACTCTGCCGCAGTAAATACTCGGAAAAGGGTTGAAAGGGGGGGTTGAACTCATCTAGCCTCGCACTCCTGCGGTGCTTCCCAATTGCCCCCTCCTCACCCCACCCTGCCCCCCGCCCTCCCAGCATCCTCTTCAAAGGGGAGGTGAGGGTTTGATCGGTGTGCTCTCACGCAACTGGTCAATCTTTAACTCCAGCGGAGAACCAACAGGTACAAGCACGCAACGGCATTCGGCTGTTCTATCCGGACTCAAAGCTGCCTGGGTGGTTGGTGTCGCGCTTGTCACAAACTCCCTTTCTCACCCAAATCTTGCTCACGTTGCTGCGGGCAATCGAGACCTGGTGTTGCCCTTTTGCAGTCCGGTATTTATTTATTGTTATCCTACACTTTTAATAAAAATCATAGGACTCTTGTGGGTTTTTTGGGGGGGTTTTTTTACGCAGGAAGAAAAGCAAAACCGTTTATGATAAGAAGTGACCAATAAAATGTATTTTACATCTCTTCCACTACAATGAAAGCCAAAACCCTGAATCTTGTCCGTTTAAATTATAATATTATCTCCTCCATGGCACAGGATGGTCGACAGGAATCTGTGAGCTGTAGGTGTTTGACTGAAAACACCGATATCCATCAAATGATCCATAACCGCTTTTATTCGGTGTTTACCGCAATTTATATTGTGGGCAGGTGATTTGACTATTTGAGCTAAAGAAACTTGGACATTTATTATAAAATGTCTGACTCAGCAAACACATCTGCAAAGTGAAGGCGGTGATATTTCACAGTAGATACATGCAATCTATATAATAACCTATTATATGGTCTAATTCAAAAACTAAAGAATGTTACTGCGCACATGTTGCATAAGGACTTTAAAGTGTTTTATGAAAACAACATGTTGAATCTTTGCCGACATGAGTAAAAGTGGAGTGTGTTATCTTTGATTGGGAAGTGTTTTATTGTAGTGGAAGTTTAACTGCGGCTGTTGTGTCTTGTGTCATAAACTATAACAGAAAACTGATTTGGGCAATAACGTGGTGGAGGTTTAAACGGTAAATCTCAGGTACACACGCACATACGCAGAGAGGGAGTGTGTGTGTGTGTGTGAGAGAGAGAGAGAGAGAGAGATAGAGAGAGATAGAGATTACATCATGACCAACAGCCAATCAAAGTGTGGAGCGCGCTATAAAGCAGGAGCCCATACTCTGCTTTGGGACATGAAGAGACAATACTCGGACAATAACTCAACTGAACTATATTTTGACTATTTTGAAAAGTCCTCCTGTGACCTCAGCGCTGTCCTCATTTACCTGCACTGCACCAAGGTAAGTTGCAAATGAAGAGAGACAGTTTCAGATAGGAGGGAAGTGCAGAGGGGGGATTGTTTGAACTATTATGAGTTTTTTCTTTGTAGTTGCAACATTTGGCACGCTTGTTCTTTTTCTGACTTCATAACATTTCGGGGGTTTCTTAGGAAAGGTTACAAAGCCTATGATTGTGCATATTGTCAACAGTTTTGTTGTGCAGCATGTAAAGTGAAATTAGTTACAAATGTCTGGTTAAGTTGTTCGGTTTAAGTTGCACAACACCTTGCCTACATGCAGCTTTTCTCCTTCTCTCTGCCTTCCCTACTCTAATGCCCCTCCTATTTAATTTCCAGGTTGTGTTAAAGCCCAAAATAGAGAAAAGTCATCACCATGGCGCTAATGATACTGCCAATCATTGGCTCAGTGTCTGTAACTGAGGGTTTGTTGGCCATAACAACGGTGTGTCTGGTCTACATGATTCTCAAGTTTTTCCAACCTGAGATTCCTGAAGGGCTTTGTCGTCTCCCTGGCCCAAAGCCCCTGCCTATCATCGGGAATGTGCTGGAGCTTGGCCGCAAACCTTATCAGAGTCTCACTGCTATGAGCAAGCGTTACGGTCATGTCTTCCAGATCCACATTGGCATGCGCCCTGTGGTTGTGTTGAGTGGCAGTGAAACGGTTCGACAGGCTCTCATCAAGCAAGGGGAAGAGTTCTCAGGCAGACCTGACCTGTACACCTTCAAGTTCATCAACGACGGCCAGAGCCTGGCTTTCAGTACTGACCAGTCCAGTGTCTGGCGTGCTCGCAGAAAGCTGGCCTACAGTGCCCTGCGCTCATTTTCCAACCTGGAGAGCAAGAACTCAGAGTACTCCTGCTTTCTGGAGGAACACGTCTGTAAAGAGGCAAATCATCTGATCAAACAGCTCAACACTGTCATGAAGGCTAACGGCAGCTTCGACCCTATCCGTCAAATTGTCGTCTCCGTGGCAAACGTCATCTGTGGAATTTGCTTTGGCCGACGCTACAGCCACGATGACCAGGAGCTGCTCAGCCTCGTAACCCTCGCTGATGACTTCAACCAGGTGACGGGCAGTGGAAACCCTGCGGACTTCATCCCCATTCTTCAGTACCTGCCCAGCACAAACATGAAGAAATTTAGAGACCTCAACGCTCGCTTCAACAACTTTGTGCAAAAGATAGTCAGGGAACACTATGTCACCTATGACAAGGTACGCTACACATTAAATCACTCGTGAAAACCACGTCTTTCGGTTTTCTCTTTAGTCAGTGTGTACTCAAGATTGATTCAGATTGTCCTTTTTCTTTCAGGACAACATCCGTGATATCACAGACTCTCTCATTGACCACTGCGAGGACAGGAAGCTGGATGAGAACTTCAATGTCCAGGTGTCAGATGAGAAGATTGTAGGAATTGTCAATGACCTGTTTGGTGCTGGTAAGCTGACTTTCTTTTCATATTGATGATATGTCGCTATCTGCCTATAGAAAAAAGATAAGTGTCCTCATATATTGACCATTTCCCTTCTAGGTTTTGACACCGTCACCACTGCCTTGTCATGGTCAGTGATGTACATGGTAGCTTACCCAGAGATACAGGAGAGGCTTTACCAAGAGCTGAGTAAGTACAGCAATTGGATGTTAAATATAAAGGGGGCATTTTTATTATTGCTTTGAATTTTGGTAAAAAGAAATGCACAGTTACACATTTTGTGCAGTGTTGTAGCTCTTTAATAATCTTTTAAAGTGAGACAGCAATTTGGACTGAAACTGGTATATTCATCCTAAACTTATATTAAATGGACTACTTATTTTTCAGAGGTTAATGTGGGTCTGGACCGGACTCCTCGTCTCTCCGATAAACCCAACTTACCTTTCCTGGAAGCCTTCATCTTGGAGATGTTGCGGCACTCTACATTCCTGCCCTTCACTATCCCACACAGGTAAGGTTAAACTTAACAAGACTGCACCACAACTGCATACGAAAATGAGTTTTAATTATGCCTGTGACATGAACAATGGGATACTCAGTAGAATAAATGTTTGTTTTTCAGCACCACTAAAGACACATCACTGAACGGTTACTTCATTCCCAAAGACACCTGTATCTTCATCAACCAGTGGCAGATTAACCATGATCCGTAAGTTCTTTTATTTACATTTTTAAGATCTTTAAACGAAAGTATGAAGTTTACTAACTTAACTATCAACTGTAACTGGCCAAAAACAACCTACAGATAGAATTCTGCTGAAGTAAATAGTTACTTGCTCTGGGACACCCCACTGGCTTGTTTGTCTTGATTGAAATTGCAGAGTAATCCTAATTCATTGTGCTTTTGTACGTTTTATTATACTCACTTCTCACTTCTCTGCACTTCTCAGTGAGCTGTGGAAAGAGCCAGATTCCTTCAACCCAGAACGCTTCCTGACCGCTGATGGCACTGAGGTCAACAAGGTGGAAGGGGAGAAGGTAATGGCTTTTGGCCTAGGAAAGCGGCGCTGCATCGGTGAGGTCATTGCCAGAAACGAAGTCTACCTCTTCTTGGCAATTCTTATCCAGAACCTGCACTTCCACCCAATGCCGGGAGAGCCGCTGGACATGACACCGCAATACGGTCTCACGATGAAGCATAAACCCTGCCACCTGAGAGCCACAATGCGAGCAAGCAATGAGCATTGAAACTTCTTATAAATTTACTGTATTCCCAATTAATGACTCAACAGGCCTTACTGTAACTGTTGACTTAAATACTGTAAGGGTCAGTGAAACAAGCATCTTTCTCAGAATGTATGGCAATGCTTGCCAAACCTGATCTGTAGAGCTAATAGATTTGGAGCAAATAGGTGAAATTTGCTTGCTTGCAGAATGTCAGATATTTCTGGGTTTGTAAGAAGAGATGTTCCTGCACACGACTGATGCTTCTCAGCGTAGTGTAAGCAGATACCTGGTTTTCCTGCTGTGTTTTGTTGCTCTGCTGGAAAATGATCTACTCCCATTTAGAAACTGTGTAGTACACACAAACTAATTTGCTTTATTCAGCTTTGGGAGTTGTTATGTTTTACTGGATAGGCATTAGTATTTGGGCCACTGCAATTATTACTTTCTGTGACAGAGGTTTCTGTACTGAGCAGATATTACCTTATGACACCATTTACACTTGTAAGCTAAAATTTCTATGCAATTTTAATGTGGATGTAAAACACTGAAGTAATATGTATATCCCAAAATGTGATTTCATTTTGTGTATATTAAGTGTACAGTTTGTATTTTATACATGAATTTTAATGTGACTGGCATATTTGGGGTGACATTGTTTTGATGTGCATTTATATGATTTATCAGGGCACTAAAAGAATTCATGTTATTTTTGAAATAAAATTGTAGGCTATACAATTTTATACTTGTATCTCTAATGTATCCCAAGTTGTATAACATGTAAGGGCATGTGATTGAAGAGTCCTTTAATCAGCAACTTAAATAAAATAATATGTTACAATTGTCATTTTGTCTCTGGTGTTTACTCGGACTTGAAGAAAAACAAATTCGACCATAAACTAATGCAGTGATGACCACCACACATGGCTGGATACAACCTGTGGTGAATCTAGGTCAGAATTTATCCCAAAACCGAGCTCCCACATGAACTGAAGTAAACTTCAGAGTGGGGGAAAAAAAATCATAACAAAGCCACGTGAGAGGGAACGGAAGTGATGTCACGCACCAAGCCGGAAAACGGCCCAAACAACAGCAGGAGCTTTAGCGTTCGATGTGCTTGACACCTCACTGACGATTTAACGACAAGGTAAGCTATATAACTGCAGTATCGATGAAATCTTTATGAAAAATTACAAACACTCGTCATAGCTTTACGACAGTTTGCGTGAAAACAATGGCCGTAAAGAAGCGATGCTATGGTTAGCTGTTAGGCTAGCCAGTCAACACAGTGGTTGTAACTTAAAACTTAGCGTTAGCTAAATGTGGAGATTTGACCTTAGTGGTCTTGTTTAGCGCTTTAAACAACATTCATAATCATTTGCATTTACATATATACACACCGATAACGGCGGCTGTCCTGGAAGATGCTGACTTGACCCACCGAGAGCTAATAGCTGTGGGATACACGGTTCAGTCAGTGTCTTTCTACTTTCTACTTTTACTTCACTGACGGGATTAACTAATGTTTAAGGCTCCTTAAAACATAAAAAGAAGCATAAAAGCTGCTTCTGTAAAACAGTGTTAAGTTAAGTAGCTACGGTGTCTAATATTTCCAAAATAACTCCAATTTTAAATTAACTCCAGCTTTACTTGCTTTTTAGTGATTATGGAAATTATTTAGACTCCTTACTTGATTCTATTGTGCAATTGATTTTAATGTAAATGGGAATTGCAATTTTACTCATTAATCTACACTGAATTAAACACTGACGGTGAAAACATGGTTTTACAACTATATTAAAAACAAACCTCTACATGGCTGCTCTCTAGGGTGTGAGTGTGAGCTTTGGCCGAGCCACTCCACTCTTCTGTACCCCACAATCCAGCACAACTCCCACAACCACTATTACTTTAATAAATAAAACATACTAGAATTATCACCTTTTATAAACTTTGTCAAATTATAACCTTGTAAAAATAGAACTTGTGAAATTGTGGCTGCTCAGTATACACAGGTACACAGGCGTGCTCTTTTAAATGAATCACTACAGTTTGCTACAGGCAAACTACAGTCACGTTACTGACAAATCTTAAAGGTAAATAAAACAACAAAGGTTCATCGGATCCCTCTTTGTATTTTTATATTTAAAAATAAAAAATGTAATCACACTTATTTAGTAACTGTGATTGGCTGTAGATTGATGGACAGAAAATACATTTTATTGTATGTATGCCAATGAGTGTCTCCTCTTCACCAATAAAATCATCCTTAAAAATGAATAAATTGTGTCTAAATACCAACAAAACATTTCTATAAAATGTAGATATTGTATAAATCCCTTTCCAGTCTCTAAAACCTGTTAGCCATGGTCCTGGGGCAAATATTCCTTAAGTAATTTGTACATTAGCTATACTCTATGTTGAATATCATTCCTCTTATTTTAACCAACAGGATCACAGGAGGCAGAATGGCTGCGGACTGGTTGGGTAGTGTTGTGTCTATAGACTGTGGGTTGCTGTTGGGAGTTTATCAAGGAGAGGTGTCATCTGTTGATCATGCCAGCCAGACAATCTCTCTGAGACAGCCCTATCACAATGGGATTAAGTGTCCTGTTCCTGAGGTCACATTCAGGTAAGAAAGGCCCAACAAGTAGTCTGATCCTCTGCCAGTTTCTATACTAAAGCTCTAATGTTTGTATGTTGCTACGTTTTTATGTTGTTAGAATTTTGAGTTAATGTGTCTGTGGATGGCTGGGGAAATTTTGCTTCAGCTGTCAGTGTTAGGTGATTAACATCCATTCGTTATTGGTAACTGTTTATTCCGTTTAGGGTTGCTGGTGGGCTGAAGCCTATCTCAGCTGTCATAGGGCGAGAGGCAGAGTACACCCTGGACAGATCACCAGTTTATCTCAGGACCAACACAGAAAACATACACAGACAGACAGCCATTCACACTCACATTGTGAACACAAATCAAAGCTAATGGTTTTATACTGTTTGTTACTCTCCAAATGATCAGTTGTGTTTTGAAATTAGAAAAATAGTGTATGAACCATATAAGGAGAAGTAACTATTACACCACATCATTAAAATGTAGTTTGTTCTTGAAGTTCTCTATTGTGTTTGTCTCGTAGTGCCATGGATATCAAGGACTTAAAATTCCTTGATATCCAGAATACAGTCAACCCAGGTCAAGGAGCTGCAACAGAACCCAGCTACACATCGGCAGGTCGTCATTCCCAGAAAAACAGGAACGCTCACCCTCAAGGAACAAGTAGCACCTCTCATCCATCCAGTGGTCCAGTGACCATCTTACGCAGAGGTAGACTGATGGATATTCCCCTCACACTTCCATGTTTTTCATACCTAATAAAAAATGACTTCAAAGAATGGCACCTAAACATTTGATATCAATTGGACATAGTTTGGCAATGTGTTTTTACTACATTAAAGAAGCTGAGAATGTAAGGGTAAAAATGCAACTAATTTAAGGTCCTTTATTTAAGTCAAAAATGATGAAATTGTTTGAGATCTTTTGTATAAGTATCCCTTTTTAGCTTTTTTTTAAGGAGTAATACTTGAAGAAATAACAGCATATAAGAAAGGGTAAACGCAAAGTTCATACAAAACCTTTACATTTATTCCCATAAAGTGTCTAAAAGAATGAGTTAAGTTTTCTGAAAACATTAAATAAGAGTCAGGTTTTCTACTGAACTTTACCAATCAACGCACTCATGCTGAACAACAAATGAACTCTGTCTAAGTAGTGTAGTTGTGCAGCTGAATATTCAATGTCACACAACAGTTCCACCACAGTGTTAAACATTAGGAGAAATGTTTTTTAAGGTTAGGAAAGACCAGTTTATTTGAGGTTTATGCAAAATCACTGTGAAGATGCATTTCCTAGTTCTCGTGTAACAGAACAAACTATTGTTGCTGAGTTCATTTTGAAAGTCATGTACTGGGCTTGATGACAGGAATTCACCACAGCAATGGCCATACAGTACTCTTCTGTTGAAGAACAGAAAATAGATATTGTTCATCCACTTGAGGAAATATATCACCAAACAGTGTCATATATTACTCAACCTCTTTTCTGGAGCCACTGAAGAATGGAAACACAATGGAAAATGGAAAACACAAAGTCACGACATCACTATTTTTGCAACTGTAACAAATCACAATACTCATTAAGTACAGGAAATATATTTATGGAAATTATGTGTCACTGATTGCAACAGTGTGGCTCGTTATTTTTAGGCTGTACGAGTGCACGTTTATGACTCAGAGAAACAAGATCTGTCCAAGTTTGGATGCACAGATTATACTTGCATGAATAATTCATTGTTGGTTTTTCTGTTTTAGTGCGATGCATTGACAATCACCAGAGTTATGCCTTGACGTGAAAAAGCCCCCATCATAAAAACAAATGTCTTTCAGTATGTATGTTCAGTCAGGTTATATCATATTACTGATATAACAAATATCACTTTATGAGCATTGTGGCTGTTATCAGGCAGGGCTTGAAGATCAGTCTTGATTGTGCATTGGACAATGTTCCACCTTTGGCAAAAACAAGTAATTAGCCACGAGAATTCAGCAGAAAAAATAATAATTAGTGAAGTTTTGTTTATTATTATTGAACTTCTTGTTACACTCTGCTTGCTTAGTCTAGACAAAGTAACAGTAACTCTTAACAATATAACATACTTCAACACTGTTGCCCTAGCCAAAACATTTTGTCAATGTGAAGCTTATATTGTTGTTTATATTAGAGTCTGGAGTGTGTTGTCGAGGGGTTGATTCAGCTCAGATACTCTTGTAATTTGTGAGTGCATGGTTTGTAGTGTTGATAAGCAGATGTCAGGAGTCATTTGAGAATGCATGACTCATCTGTTGCTCTCTTTGTAACTGCAACATACTGATGTAAAAGTCAAATTTCATCGTCAGCCTTTGTCGCTCTTCGCCTGCATTAATTAGCAATTTCACTGAATATGTGTAGTTAAGCTGACATCTGTTAAAAGCGACTAATTTTAGTGTGAAATCAGCAACTGATTTAGGATCATTTGTCGTGTGAAATCAGTCTCATCAAAAATACGGTCAAATAAAATATCACCTTTCCAGCAAACTTGCGGATTAATGAACAACTGTATTATAAATCAAATCACATTGATGTCGCTGGCATTCAGCCATTGAGGTTGCTTTGATACACGCCAATACATCATTGCATAATTGCATTATTCTGTCCTAAGTTGCATGTATAGCTGTAAAAATCTGAAATTGTTGCTCAACCTTCCTGATTAGATAAGGGTTAAAAAAGAGCATTTCCTCTAGTCAACATTCCGGTCAGCAGGAAGTCTGTTTGGATAGCTCTGTGGCCTCTGCCGGAATCAGTTAAAATCAGTTCACTTTCACACTCAGGATCACCAAACAATGAAAGGGTCAGAGATCAGTAGAAGTTGCTAATGGGCACTCAATAAAAATATTTAGTGGAGTTGTAAAAGTGACCTCTGCCTCTGTGCTTTTTGTTACATTAGAAAGTAATCTGTGAAATAGAGGAATGTGTTGGATTCTACAAGTTTCATTTTCTGTCAGCAAGACTCATTCACCAGTCCCTGTTCCTTTTTCACTAGTTCCTATTAAAAAAAAAGGTTGCGCATGGGATCAAACACTGTCTTGTTATGACTGTCCTCTGAGATTCCCATAGCGTGCTAACAGCTTGTACCAAAGTTCCTCTTTACAATATGTGTGTGACTTAGATCAATAAACATTCCCCCTCCCTCTCTGTGCCTGCTCCTAAAGAGAAGGTTATGCAAAGTTTCGTGCCTCAGCACCCTTCTGTGTTCTCTCCCTCCTCCTCTCCTCTCCCTGCCTTGCTCCTGCTCAGCACAGGAAAATGCCCCCCCAACAGGAAGCCGTGCTGTCCCAGTGTGCTCGGAAGGCCAAAGCGATATCAATTGTGGAAGCAATGTTTACCTTTGAGTTTTTATTTTAATCTCCAGCTCTCAGGCTGGTGGCCAGGGAGCTAATGCCCAAATTGCATGGGGCCAGAGTGCTGAGTGGCCTGGGCAGGGCTGGTCCTTTCACACGCAATGCCACGCTCGCAAGAAGCCCCCAGCGACAAAGGGAAGGCAGGGTGGGCTGTTGCTTATACGTGATCACGAATTCCAGAAATGGTTTCTAAATATCTTGCCAGATCTTTCTGGGAGAATATGATGGCAATTAGAGACTTGCTTTTGTGAATGAGTAGAATTCCATTAGATGCTCTCTTACCAGTCTATGCATTCACACGGAGAGCTCCTCAGAGTGGTTGCAGTGTAATTGTACCATAGCCTGTCTAACACTTTGACGTACAGTATATCTGGCCTTTATGGCTGTGCTAAGTTCTGGTGGTACGTTTGTTTAAGCTGTAGTCAAAGAAGTTCACTGTCTTGCTACTTGTTATTCATTAGCCAGTTTGACTTGGAGCTCTGCCCAGCTCATTCAGATTTTTGATTCATAGCATGACAAAACACTTCCTTGTAAACAAAGACATTGTTGGCTTGTGGTAATAAGAACACTATCTGTTATCCTTGTTCACACAGGTGATCACTCTAACCCATCTTCCTTCCACCCAACAAGGTAATTTGGGAAATTTTGTAGAAATTACAAAAGGAGTTCACCCGTCCAAGTTAGAGAGACATTAATCCATGAATAAATCCATTAATATTGGGTAATATTTAGTCAGTGCAGTGCTGGAAACACGGGTTGCGTGTCAACACTGTACCTCGACTCACGTCTGCATGAAGCTGCTAAAAAGAATAAAATCCCTTGTGTGTGTCATTGAGTGGTGGGTGTAAGGCCGCATTGTGATATTGAGGCAGGTCTCAGATTAGCTCATAGTTGGTTAGTGGCTTTGTATCAGCGCCAGTGTACTATGACTGAGCCTCCCACTGTCTTGCGTGAGAGAGTCCAAAGTACCTTAGCTGTCACATTGACAGTAGCGTGCGACTGTGCCTCTCTGCGTCCTGATTAGCGTGAGAGCTCAGGATGGTTGGTGTTGAAGGCCAGGTTTTTCCAGTTTTTCTTTTTTTTTTTCTATTTGCTCTCGGTTCATTTTGTTTTTTTGTTGGCGCTTACATGTATGTAAACTTTATTGAGCACCACTCATTCAGCCTTTGTATGTTTTGGGTATTGGCGGTGTTTTGTTCTCACTGGGTTACAGTAACGTACCGTGAGAGGACAGTAGGAGTTGCCAGTCGGAGTCACACAAGATGAAAGGAGTTACAGGCATCCACTCAGAATCTGAAACTGCTGAGTGCAGCCACTTATTGTGTATGGATTACACCGTGTACAACACCATGATGTATTATGACAGCTCATAGGTGATTAGGATGGGAGTGTAAATGAGAAACGGCATAATTTCTGAATGATCTGTGTATTTTGGGTTTGATATTAAAGCCAAGACAAGACAGGCCTGTTGTAGTCCGGAGCAAAGGCATATTATTGGACGCTCAGTTCAAAAAATGTAGTTCTAGGGAGTCGTTATTTATTAAACACTTACACTTACTCTAATATGTCATGATGAAATAGTTAGTTAAAATAAAAACTGGATTCACTGTTTTTTATCAAGTACAGTATACTTACAACATTACCGCTGGTGGTCTTCATATGGTCACGAAGGACAAGGGTCAGCATGGCCACTCTGTGCAGTCTGTAGCTACACAATGTATAATGTGTGCAGAGCAAGTAGAACTAGACAGACTCAAAAGTAAAACAGCAAGTATAATTCTACAAAAAAATCTCCTCTACAAGTACCAAATATTGTACCCAAGTAAAAGTGCAAAGCATATTATCTACAGTTTACATAAAGTACAAAAGTAAAAGTACTTCACATATAGTGGAATGTACTGTTGCATACAGTGTCACTCATTTTCTGGTTCTTGTGAGCATTTTCTAATTTGGGGTTTGTTAAACATTTAACTCTAATGACATTTTTAAATTTTATTTATTACCATTTTGTATTTGCAATTATTCTTTTTCTAGATCTAACAACTATGTTGTATTGTATGTACTGTGTTGTCCTCCATAATCTCTTTTTACAAAGGAAGCATCATATTATACTATTATGTAAAGCATAATAGTGAGCTAAGCATTTTACAAATGTAGATGCTGCTTACAAAAATCTGTTGTATTATATTTTTATTTGTGTGTGTGTTTTGTGAACCTTAACTATCACCTGTTTTTAGAGCTACTATAAAAGACAACCTGTACAGTAATAATTATTACTGTCTTTGTATTCTTTATTCCCTTCAGGTTCATCTAACATTAAGGGGGTGACACAGGCTGTGCCAAAGAGGAGCAATGTGAAGAATGGAGGTGCTGGAGGTGGAATGAGGTCAAAGGATGATGAGTGCTTTGGAAACAAGACTGATGAGGACCTGGATACTGACTTTGACTTTGAAGGAAATTTGGCTCTGTTCGACAAAGCCGCCGTCTTCTCCCAGATTGATGGAACCAGTAGCCATAGCAGCAGGACGCAGCATCACAGCACACAGGCTGAACAAAAGTCGCTGTCATATCGCCATGATGAGAACATTCTGGAGGCCAAGCCAGTCGTATACCGACAGATTAGAGTGCCCCAGCATGGAGGCAAAGAGTACTGTACTGGTGAGAATAAAATGCACATCTATAGTCATACACACACCCATTCACGCATATTGGTGTTTATGTATATGGCTTGTTACATAAATACTGCTGGAACTATTAATTTACTGAGACAGTAGTTCAGTCACATTGGTTTTTAGATGAGCTGTCAGCTGAACTGCCCACCTGTGGTGCAGAATTTATACATTAGTAGAATTTGTGACGATATATTAGGAATGTGTCTATTGTCTGTATAGTCATAAAGTGGTGAAAAATAAAAATGTCTTTCCCACAGCTAAAGGTACTCAAACTGCACCCAGGTCTTTAACTAAATTGCTTAGTAATGTAAGTAGATTCATATTAAGATAAATTATATATTTATATATAAAAATTTACTTCAGTAGGAGCTAGTGGGCTTCTGGCCCAGTGTTAGAGAAGGACTAACACACTGTTGATATTTGTGTAAAACTGAAGCCATTTTTCCAAGTTCTAAAACCAGTCATGGGTTCATACTAAGTTTTCAGAGGGCTTGGTTGCTGATTATTTGTCAGAAGCTAATAGTATTTTGGATGACTTGTAATGTAAAACCAGCACACTATGGAAAATGATAGGTCCACCCAAGAAAGAGGAAATATCAATCCCAACTACCATCCTAAGTTGAGAGTACAGAGAAATATTTAGTTTGATTAACTGTAGCGATCAGCATTTGTAATGAAAATAATGACACAAATATTTACTGTATCGAAAACATTTCAGTGGACAGCTGACCTTTCCATTTCATATGAGCTTGTAGAGTTCTTGTAGTTGTTGTTTTTTTATATCATTCTGATATGTTGACATAATGCTGTTTAATGTAATTTCTGCTGAAGGTGCCCATAGGCACTGCACATTAGACTTTCTATAGTACAGACAAACCTGAAATCCATAACTCAGTAAAGCCGACCATTCTCAGTTAGTCACGTTACCACTAAAGTTGGGTAAGAACAAGGTGCGACATTTATGTTTTGTTTTTATGTGATATACATGTATACATTTGATGTACAAAAATTCATAGTTTTTTTTAAAGACACCTCCACCCTTACCTACCTGCTTCCTCCTCTCATGCTTTGAGGACAGTTTATCAGTGCGCATATCAGTATTTGAGCAGGGTGTTTGTTTTGGAGTAGCTTGGACAGCTCCCACTGGGCTGAAACTTTGACTAAGAGTAGAGAGACTCTCTTCTTATCAAATACCAGTGTTTTGAAGCACAGTCTGGAAGCCCAGTTGCAGTTCTTGACGTCTTGAGTCAAGAGGTTACGTTTTATGTGTGGTATTTCTACTATCGTGGAGAGCAGTCATAATAGTAAATCAGTACAAAAATTATGCTAGTATAAGACTTTCCTCTTTGCCTTGGACTCCATCCACCTAGACTGATTGTGGTGCTGCACCACAGCTCAGCAGGAGCGTTTGTCTCCCAGTCAGCAGGCAGCTGCCACACAGAGCCTCCTTTTCTTACCGTGCAGGCAGATCTGCTTCCCAGGGCTGTCATCATAATCTCCATCCTCTGCAGTCTGTAATTATCATGCCGCCGTACAGCCTTACATAAACAACACCTCTGAAGCAGGAACAAATCACAGTGCTCTTGACCTGGAATCTCTGCCAGTAAATAGATAAATCAACAATAAGAGAGCAGAGAAAGAAAAACAAAGTGCCCAGCTGTATGTTAGGGTTGCCATAACATACTGGTGTGGAATTATGACAGGCCTGTTTCTATAGACCATTGTTTATTGTAAAGGTTGGTCTCTGTGTAAGTTTGGGTCTGCTATTGTCTTGCTTTCCTGTGGTGTGATCGACTCCAGCTGTGCAGTGAAACCTCCTCGTTGCAAACAGGACAGACGACAATTTAAACTGCAACCAGGCTGACTGTCAACTAGTTGTCTTGGTTTACTTTCTTTAATAATTTACTGTATATTTGGAGGAAGTAGGATGCTAACTTTACAATTTGTATTATAAAGTATTTTTTGTCATCTGACTCTGTGACACAGTGATAGTGCTGAGAGTAGTTGTGGAATGGTTTGCAAAATGGGGGCATGGATTTTCCATTTGGTTTGGTACATTTTTGGCAAAGCAGCACGTTTAAACTGCTAACTTAAGCATGTTTTTCATATTTAAAATATCTTTGCAAAATAAAGGATAAGAATATAAGCAACTTAAACACTTTTATTCTCACACACTTAGAATACCTCCAAAGCAATATGTTTTGGCAAATAATTTAGCGATTAGCATTAAACTGATTGCCATTTTATTTATTTTTAAGACAAATCTTGCCACATTGATGGACTAAGCCAGTGCCGTGCACTGTTTGAAAAGAACAGTACTGAGTAGCCTGTGTGTTGTTAGGATGCGGCTTAAGCACTTTCATGATATGCCAAAGCCCTGAACCCTCCCTGACTGCATATGCCACTGACTGACAGTTGCACTTGGCACTTTATTCGTGCTTCAGCCAGCTCCACTTTTATGGGGTTATTAGTGGAACGCACTTCAGCCTTTTTCAAATGTGGTGAATGATGTATTTCTGCTCCAATTGAAACGTGGACTAGTAATTCAAAAGGTCTGATTGTTAACTGAATCCATCCATCAGTGAACGTGTGTGGGAATTTTATTTTGGCAATGCATGATATGGTATGTCAGGAAAATTAGTCAACCACCAAGTCCAGCCAACCACTGAGATTTTGAGAGGCACTTAGACCATGGCAAACACTTTCAACATAAAATTACATTTACTCATTTAGCAGACACTTTTCTCTAAAACCACTTTTAGGTGAGGAACGCACATACCAGAGGCAACTCGTAGTTTAATATCTTGCCCAAAGTTACATAAACAGGGAACCAGAGAGGCCGGAGATTTAACGGCTGTCCCAACAATTATTGGACCGCATGGTTAACATCCCATGCCATAGCTGCCCCCATTTTCTACTGCAGTATTGATGTTTTTTTAGCCTTAGACATTTATATGAATTTCTATGAATTCCGCCATATAAAGGCTTCGCTTACTGTCGATCAGTGACGAGCCCTGAGTGCTCAGACAGAATCCTGGATACTTTGAAGGCCTGAAAGTCTGAAATAAAGTGAAGAAAATTGATTAACTGTGCAACATTCTTGGGTTCCTCACAGCTAAGAGTTTCTGAACCTGTATGTCTGTCAGTAAGATTTTATGATTTGCATGGACTTTGTAGAACATTTCTAGCAACAGCATTAGTTGTTTCGAATGTGAATAATATGACTTGCTGTGGCTGTCGACAGAAGTGAACTTCACCTAACACAAAGCCTATGTCATAACTTACAGTATTCAACTGATAAGAGATTTATTGAAAAGAATCTGCTGAAAGCCCTGATAATTAACTTTTAGCACCAACGATATTACTGAAATGATTAAAAGGAATCTCACAGATTACTGCATTAAGCTTCTTTTCTGTGCCCTAATGAACCAGTGCCCTATTTCCCCACCTCTGCAGCTCTTGAGGTGCAGCAGAAAAGAATAAGAGCCAACCCTTCCTATCTCAGCACAAGTCTTAGTCACACATGGCTCACATCCAGCCAGTGTGTGTTGGTTTCAGTCCCATCGGTTCCCGTGTCATGCTTGAAGGATTGTTTCCAGCTCAGTTTATTTTAACACTGCTGCATACTCACAGCTACCCGGTTCAGCTAGTTGACTGGAGTTTGTTTTCACACCACATCGAGAGTGGGCGTGTGTCTATAAATCACTGCATGTGTGTGAGAGTGCCAAGAAGAAGGACATGGCGTGTGTGCATCTATGCGAGGTAGTTGGTAGCGGTGACTTCAGCAGGAAAGTTATTAAGTGCACATGGTGGGATGGTTAAAAAGCAATTAGAGTGTACTCGTCCAACTCCGGCTTCCTCTGAACTTGGCACTCAAGGCAGCAGTTTGCATGACAAGAGGCAGTTGACTTTCCTTTCCTTATCGCTCACGTGAGGTTCAGCTTACTCCAAATCTCTGTTGTCCACTGAAACAAGCTAGCACTCTTTGTGCGGTATCAATAAAAGAATAGTGGGAGGGGAGCAAGGCCAAACTTAAGATAAGTTTTAGTAAGACACAGCGTCACTCTGTTTATAGGTAATTATATTGTGCATGGGGGTGTGTGTGTGTATATTGCATGGGTCACTGTCCACCTTGCATGCCAGGGTAAAATTTGCGAGTGTATGCGTGCTTGTACATTAGGTTGTTTTAAGGGTGATGTAAGATGAGTTGTGTGTGTGCGTTTGTCAGTGTGAATTCATGCACGCGAATATGGCTACCAAGTTCTCAGCTACCAGACCAGAAATCTGTAGGAGGCTATTAAGGATTTAACTGCCTCCCAGCAGCTTTATTTATCAAAGGGATCCTGAGCCGTGCAGTTCCCCCAGCTTGACTTTCATTACCCTTCTTATGTGCCACAGGCAATAGGCAGCCAGGGATTAGCAAAGACTCCTTAAAGGTTTCCACACACTTCAGTTTGTACAGCAATAAAAGGCTGAATTGTGGTTATGTAATACAGTAGTTCAAAAAATACACACAAGAGAACAATTCTTGACAGGGTTAGGTGACTTGACATGACACAAAAACAGAGGGATTTTAGCATTTTCCTCACAGGAAAGAGAACTACTAAAGAAAGGCGACCACTAAACTGAATTTTATGACTGAATTTTGAGCTGAAAACAAAGGCAATGTTTGCAATGATATCAAAGTCAAATTAGTGGAATGTAAATTTTATTAAAAATGCCCAGTTTACATGTAATCCCATGGTACAGTACATTCAGACTATTTTGTTATATTTCTAATTTAACAAGTTTTCCATTGCTCCATCACTTTTGTGCACAGTCTATGTACAGCTCCCTGTATTTCCCCCATACAACCAGTTTTCCATTATTGGCTGGGTTGAGTCCGGCCTCCAGCAGGTGACAGGATTCAGCAGTTTGATCTTAGTTTGTGTGTTGAAACTTACATACATTGAAAACTGGAAAGTAGGTAAAGTGACATCTCAACTTGATGAATTGCTTTATTGCGTTTATAAGGCCATCGTGGGATCTGAACTGTATTCATTGCTTATAGTTTGTCGACCCGTGTTTAGCAAAGGTGCAGGTGTGCGTATGCATATCGTGTTTGTTCCTGCTTTATCATGCCAGCCTGCTGTATGTTTTGACTGAGACAGCAGCCAGTGTGGGGGGTCTAGCCAAGAGTACGGCAGCCCCATCCTAAAGCAAGGGGTTGGAAGTTGGTCAGGGACCACGTGAGGGTGCGTGTGAACTCAGGGCCACCAGGGAATAGGCGTTTCACTCCAGCTGCCTTGTGTTTGTCATTTTTTTTGTTAAGTTTGCCAATCTTCCCTTTGTTACTCCAGACAGCAGTGACAAACAGAGCAGGATATGGGGAATCTTCCGTGATGTGAAGACAATCAGGTCATGATCAGGAGGAAGGGCTTTTCCCTGAGGAATGGGTTCCTCATATGAGGATCCTTTTTGCTTACACAACTGCCACCCCTTTACAACCTGGTAGCGTGCTAATCTGCAGACCAACATTTCTCCTTATCGTAGAGGTCAAGTTCCTGGGCCTGACTTCTACTCCAGCTGTTGTTTCTCAGGGTGCGCTGATAATAATGAATGGCAGAATGACAGTGTTTATGGTGATGCATTACAGTTCATGTCTATCTTAGAAATGATTTCATGTGTGTTTGTTTCTGGAGCATGTCAGGCGATGGACGTAAGAATGTCTGCTAGTACAATTATATTTACTGATATGTTTTAGGCTTGTGTAGTTGCTTTTGGACAACAATTCTTCAGATAAGATTTCCAAGGCATAATTTTCCCTAAATCTCACGCAATCAGTGCTATTATGTGGATCATTAGTGTGAGAACATTAGAGTTACATTTACCAACAGGCAAGGCAATGTTCAGGTGACTGATTTTGGCATTGAGCTTGACAAGACTTTGATAGCAATGGAGGAATGTTATGAATGTTTATTGCTAGTGGAGAAATTATTTTTTCATTAAGAACACCTTGTGGGCAGGTATTTGTTAAAACAGGACAGTGTTCTGTGTTTACCAATCATACTCTGCATCTTTACTCTGTGTAAAAAAGTATTAACGCTCTACCTCATCAATCTTCATGTATTGATTACCCTCTGTAGACTCGGGCCTGGTGGTTCCTAGCATTCCCTATGAGCTTCATAAGCGCCTTCTAGCAGCTGCAGAGCACTGTGGCCTGACTCCTGAACGCAGGCTGGAGATGACGGGCGTTTGTTCCAGTCAGATGGCTCTCACTCTGCTTGGTGGACCAAACAGGTAAGCAATGCCTGTGTGGGCACTGGTGTCAAAGTTAAATTTGAGGGGGCCTTTTCATAACTGCTAAGTTTAAATAAAAAAACAATTTGATCAGTTTCTGGGATACATGACTTATCAGCTGATGCACGTAATGGTGCAGTAGAGCCACTGTCATTTGTATAATAGCCAGAAGAATGCACTGCAGCGTGCCAAACATCCCTGTCTGAGTGGTTATACAATCAGAAGAGCTGGTCTGTCAAACTTTTTGTTTTCATGTCATGTTTTCCGTTCACCATGGTAATCATATTTACTACCATGCATGAGTTAAATGGTATTAGCTTTTAATGGTCACACTGCAGGTTGAGAACATCCAGATAGAATGAAGTCGCCCTGCTTGGTTTTGTTTATGTTCACTACTACCAAGTCTCATTTAAGATCTAAGAACCCCAGCACAGCGGCTCGTATAACAAACAGGTTTGATTTCTCGGATCCTTTTATCAATTTAGCACAGTAATACTTGTGTGTCTCAAATTTACACTGGAAGAACTCTGAGCTCAGATCAAGTTTAATTTTGTATTGTAACACCAGGATCACAGACTCTAAGGTGGTGTTCCATAGTTTCAGTGACAGTCACCAAGCACACTGGTGTTCATTTCATTTTCTAAAAGCTGTGCAGAACTTTAAGATTTAAAATATTCCAATTAGGCTTCTGAATGAAGTTATAATTTCCTGTAAATTGTGTGCACCCTACCTATGTCTCCTAATTCTGTGTCAGATACCTATTCTGGGTTCTAAGTGATGTTAACAAAGCAAACATTAGTAGACATTGTCTCAAACCAGAAATAATTATACTTGATTATTTATTGAAATTATTTATATTATCTTGACATTATTTAATTGAAAGGATAACACTCAGGGTATTTTAATAGTTTTATTAAATTAAAATTTTGAATTTTGTATTTATTTTATTTCAATTGTTTTATTTTTGCTATATCTGCTGTTACCCATCTTTATTATCCTACAGCTGCTTCATTGAAAGACATGGCCAATGATGGCTTCTAAGATCTTGACTGTTTGTCTCGAATGTCCCCAGACTCACCCCAAAAAACAACCACCAGAGGCCCACTGTGGTTCTGCTGTGTGGCCCCCACATACAGGGAGCTCAGGGCATCAGCTGTGGTAGACACTTGGCCAACCACGAAGTCGAGGTCATTCTTTTCCTGCCCAGCTTTGTCAAGATGCAAGAGTTGGTCATCAGTGAGGTCAACCTTTACAGCAGGACCAGCAGCAAGCAAGTGGGCAGTGTCTCAGGTAAAACCCACCTAGAGAAAAAATTTACTTTAGTTGATGAAGTTCTTGTATACTTAAGCATCACTGATTAAAAAGGACTAAATGTGTGTGTGTCTGTTAGAAAGTTATCTTGAGTATTAGTGCATTTTAAAACAAATCAGCATAGATAAATGTTGCCCTCTAGTGGAGAGGCATCATTTGAACTGACTCATATTGGGAGTCACACCAACTAATATTTTGGAAGCATGCTTTTAACTCCCAACACTTTGTGTTGACTGCTTTACATTAAGAACATGTGAGAAAAGTTGGTTGTGATCCCATTACACCAGGTCTGTGTTGTAATACAAGGACAAGTTACGTGACAGAGTGAAGGTGCAGGTTTTAGGCTCTTTGAAAGTCTTTGACATTTTAGATTGCTGTAGATAGATGGTGGAGATTGTTTTGTCCTAGGTAGAATCAAATAGAGCAAAATGTGTTTTTCTTTTAAATGTATTTTTATTCTTCTCATGCTGTCTCAGACCTGCCTGTGAGCCCAGTCGATCTCATCATCAACTGCTTGGACTGCCATGAAAATCCACTGCTAAAAGAGCAGCCCTGGTACCAGCCAGCCGCAGACTGGGCCAACCAGAACCGGGCTCCAGTCCTAAGTATCGATCCTCCAGCCAGTGATCAGGAACAGAACGTCAAGGCAAAGTGGACTCTCTCTTTAGGGCTTCCTCTTCCCTTAGCTGATACAGACAGCAGGGTCTATCTCTGTGACATTGGCATCCCTAAGATGGTATTTCACAAGGTTGGAATCAGCTACCACTCACCCTTTGGATGTAAATTTGTCATTCCGCTGCACCCAACCTAACAGAATATCCACTCATTTCTTATGCGCACATGTGAAAGGGGACAAATGGAGAGAATGCCCAGCTTTTTCACAATTGGTGTATGGCACAATTTTGCACGTAGCACATATAGGGACAAAAATAATATTTTGTTACAATTTTGACACATTTGAAGACTTTTTCTAGAGGACATTTTTTGAGCTGTATATGTGCTGTAGGTTTGTCCTTTAACCCACTGGAATCTCCCAGTTGTTGCGTGTGACACCTCTTGTTTTTTTAAGGGGAACGGTTTCCTGCTTCTTGGTGTGTTTTGATAAAGGCTTTGTGATGATGTGAATATGTTTACAAAATGCTGACCACTGTGAGTCTGTCTCTGACCTCTAACCCTCTGACCATTGGCAGCAGCAGAGACACAATTCCTGTTTCCTTCTTTAAATTGCATGTAGAGTCTTGATCCAGTGACCCGAAGCTAAATCTAAAGCTGTCCGCCATTCCCCTCTGTCATTGTCTCTGCATGCACTTTATTTTTATTATTATTATTATTATTATTAGCATAAATCTCAAGATGAAGATGTACAATATTGAAAAATATATTCGTGCATTTACATACATCTAAATCATTCCTTGCGCAGGGAGTAGGGTGACCAGACACCCAACAGTCTGCAGTTCTCGGTTCATATTTGGGTTATGATGGCTAGCGAAATGTAGCATATTGTTTTGTTAATAAAACATTTTTGGATTTATAAAATGCACCTCATAATAACCAACCAACTTGCTCTCTTTTGGTCCACATAATGATCTTGCTCACAAGGTTTTCAGGAAAAGAAAAATCGTATTTCGAGACTGGCAGCTATACACTTTTGAATTTATGCAAGCAGTGATTTTAAGAGCACTTACGTCTTTGTGTGGAGAACTCCCCTTTATTAAAAAACACATTTAAAAATTTTTGCACAGGTTCTAACAGCTTAAGTACAGTAGGTGTTGCTGGGTTTATTATATTCAATCAGTTCTTCTACTGAATGTATTTGATCATTCTCCACTCATCATATAGTCCCAAAGAGCACAGGCTCTTTACCTGTTTTTTTTCAGAACCACTTCCTTTCTTTTCTCCACTGCAGCAAAGACTAAAAACTATTTTTTTACGACTGTCATCAACAAATGTCATTGTTAAATTGGAAAGAAATGCAATAAAAACAAAGTTGAATGTTTCACTGAGGTGTTTCTGTCACTTTTTTTCAGGACTAGTCATGGCTGAAAAAGCCACTAGTGTGAGCACAAAAATCCCTCTTCTCATCCTGTGTTGTTTTACATACAGCAGGTTTGCATGTGAGTTATTAGGCAACTACCTGAACCTGAAGAACATGTGCATTGGTAACATTCAGTCTAGATATTCCCAGGAGAAGCAGGTAAATGGTAAATGATCTGCACTTATATAGCACTTTTCTACCCATTCACACTCTCAAACACATTCATACACCAATGGGGGAGCTGCTATGCAGCCAATGCTCACCAGGAGCAACTAAGTGGTTCAGTGTCTTGCTCAAGGACACTTCAACATGTGAAGGGATCAAACCAACAACTGTGGGATTGGTGGATGGTCAACTGAGCCACAAAAACATGAGTCACAGTGACTGTGTGTGCTGTTCATAAGAAAACAACATTCAAGAAGCACTGGAAACTGTAAACGATCTGGGTTATGGTCACTAAAAAAATATGACACAATTACTACCCCAGATGCCTTTTTAAGACCCTGACTAAACGTCAGCTCTACTACATTTATGGTATTTATTTGGCAATTACTGTTACTATTTACTCATTTCGATATTCAATAAATAAATACAAAACATTTGCACTTTCCAAATGCTATGATGCTCTCATATCATCTAACACTGCAGTATCGTAGGTGTAAACCTTGAAATTAGTTAACAATGACTAGTTGTCTGCCTATTGTGGCAATGAGCCAGTATGAACAATGCCAGCATCCTGAATGTAAAGCAGTTATTCTCACTTGTAAGTCGCTTTGGATAAAAGCGTCTGCCAAATGACTAAATGTAAATGTAAATTCTCCTTTTTTTCTACTTCAATTCTATCTAATGTCAGCTCTAGCACACAGGTACATATTAAGTACTCAAAGAAGTAGAGCCAGGGTATGAACACCAAATGGTTTAGATGAACCCACAAGGGGGCAGCAAAAGGACACCTGTTAGTGATAGCAGTGGGTGGTTGTAATTAGTCGGTCAGGGAGAGTTGTCTAAAGAATACACACCAATGTTATAAAGATAAGTCATGATAAAACATGCAGACAACTAAAGATGACATCACACTAAACTCCAGTAATGTTATAAGGCTAAATCTTTAACCAAACCTGGAGCCATATGAACTGATCCTTGTGCTTAGAAAACCTACACAGATAATCCAAAATAAAAGCTGCATTAGGTACATCTGTACAATCTAATGCACAGCAAAACAGCAGCTCTGGCTGCATGAATGCTAGTTGAAAGTGTCAGAAAGGCAATCATTCTACTACATGTTTATCTGGAGCGTTTATTAAGAGGTTGTTCTAATATTTAGGTCCCCTTCATTTTAAATATGATGATCAAAACATTAGAATGGACTCCTTTACGACTCCATTATTCACTATGACCTCAATAGTTGAGTAATAATAACAGTAATAATAGTGGAATTTACATGCCTAGTACTGTGGCAGTATACATATTTTACCAAAAGTTTCAATCATTATTTAAAGTTAATACTTAATATATTTACATGATATGAATAGTTCTTTTAACTAGGAAATTCTGAAACTGCTGTAGTTGATAGTTTAAAAAGGTCTTTATAATTTCTGAACAACCACTAATTTTGTTGTGGTTCTGCAGTAGTTTAAGTAAAGAAATGAAATGTGGTCTCTTAACTCTTTGTCATAATATTTCCTTTTCAGTTATCAGTGATTGTGAATAATTCAGTTGTGGATTGTTAATAAGGCTTGCTGGTTATGGATTGGTATTAGTATATGGTTTGTGTTTAAACAAGAACGCCTGACACTAATATTGAAGTCGGTTTGAGAAAGACCAGGTGTGGGTGAAACAATAATGTATTAACAGCTGTGTAATTTTTTCTTAAAATTACATTAAAATCTACACTACCAGTCAAAGTTTAGACAAACCTTTTCATTAATTGTTTTCCTTTATTTTCATGACTATTTACCTTATAGATTCTCACTGAAGGTACCAGAAATATGAATGAACACATGGAATTATGTAGTGAAGAAAAAAGTTTGAATCAATTTAAAACATGATTTATAATTTAGATTTTTTAAAATCACCACCCTTTGCTTTGATTACTGCTTTGCACATTGTCCTGATGTGCTTCATGAGTTCGACACCTGAAATGGTTTTCATTTCACGGGTGCGCCGTGTCAGGGTCCATTTGTGGAATTTATTGCCTTAATGGGTTGGGGAAATAAATGGAAACCATTCGAGGGACAAGGTGTGTCCAAACCTTTGACTGATAGTGTGTATATATATATATATGTATATATATATATACATTCATTTACAAAATGGGGAGTGTGTACATTGTGACACAAAGTATATAAACAATGAACTTTACAAAAATTCACACAAAGCCCCTAAACAATTAACCCATGTGCCATGCAATGAATGAGGGTCCCCCAGGCCTTGGGACTTATGTCTAAAATTGAATGTGTAACAGAAACGAAATATGATGTTTTGTAACATCAGTTTATTCCGATGCTTTTAGACAGCTTTTAGACAGACAAATTCCAAATGAGGTTAAACCCTTCCAGTACCTGGATCCATCCTGTAGGAGTCCGCGCCGCCAGTAACACGTGTGCCATCGGTTGACGCTCACCTGTTGGCCGCACGGTGGCGCTCACACACCGCTCACCCCCGCGGTCGTGCCACTCTGCGCATGCGTGTCCCGTTGACGGAGCGGAGACCATTTCCTCCAGCAGCGAGGCCTCGCGCAGCTCCGCCGCACACACACACACTCCCACAAACAAACACACACACGTACGTACGTATGCGCGGAGCACAGAGGACTGTCCAAGCCAAGCCACGTTTGGGATTGTCTAATCTGGATGCCCCCCTGACCGCAGGACGCGAGTCTTCCTGATGGGCCTTCAACGCTGACTTTTTTCGCGACATCTGCTCGACGCCGCCGTGGAATCTGTTTGTGGGTGAGTTGCCCGCAGACTCCGTTTTGTCTCGTTGTGTCGCTGCTGCCGCCGCCGCCGCCGCTGAAGCGTTTTTTGCACGGAGAGCTTCAGGATAAGCGCTGAGTGGGGGTCCCGTGGTCGGGCTTCATATTTTGTTTTGGGTCCGGGCTTTTCTCCACGGTTCGGTCCGTTCAGGGCTTACGTGAAAGCCGTCTGAAAGCGTTAGCCTTAGCTGCTAGTCAACGTCCAACGTAACGTCACTGTGTCCATTATCGGACACAATTCATGCTAGCTCTTGACATATTTCACCCTTCCAGTCTGCTTCTCATATACATCCACTCTGCTGGATACCATAGCAACAAACACCCGGACAAGACAACTGTTAAACACAGGTTGGGTTTTTTTTTTCGTCTGTTTAGCTACAATTATGTTCTCGTTATGGGCGATTTTGCGGTGGTGCCAAAAACCTCGGAGTCACCCCCTCCTCCTCTTTCCTCTCCCCTGGTTCCATAGTCGGACGCCCTGCTAGCGCCTTGTCATCTCGACCTTATCCTTTCATTTGTCTGTCTGTCTCTTGTTAGCATTTACTGATTCATGGTGGTTAAGTGCTGTAGGGGACCCACAGATAAAGCTGGCAGCATATGTATATATATACTTTCATAAATAAGGCATTGTGTTACAGACGGACCCAGATGAAGGGCACTTTGTGTATCGCTTTCATTACATCCGTCCACACGTTCTACTTGTACCAGCCCTTCGGGTTTACGTTGCAGTATTTTGCTCGGGAATGAGGAGACAAGCACAAAAGACTGAGCGCGTCCGATAATGGACCATCGCCGCTCTACACTAGAACAGAGGGCTCGAGCTTGGGTTCAGCCCCTTGCCTTAAGGAAACACTGATCCCTATCTCTCCATTGATATTGTATTCATGTTATAATTGGAACATTCTTTAACATTTTTGTTTTGGCTGTACGTGAATATGCATCACTGGACGAAATAAACAGTGTTACTGAGGAGTTGTCCTGTTGATCGTGATGGGGGCTGATTGTAAAAAGCCTGTTCAGATATGAAGCAGTAATACTCTGTTTATCCCTCAGGGAAATTGTTTTTTTTTTCTCCTGCAATGCTTCATGGGGATGTCAGAAGTCAGTTTAAACCTGCATAACACTCTCCTGGAGTGGGCAGAGCTCTTGTGTCTTGCTGAAGGACACTTGAGCGTTTTGGATGCTTGCAAACCTAGAGCTTTTCAGGTTAAAGACAATGAAATGCACCAACAACCGCTGTGGTGTATGTATTTTATTAATCAGACCAGCACAAAGACTTGTCTTCCTGCAGCTTTGACCTTATTTTTTAGCTTCTCACATGGAGCATAAAGGTAACGGTCTGACAGCAATGTTGAAATTTACATACCTTTGCAAGCTGTGGCATGATGGGCAAAAGTGATGTAGCACTCGTGTGTATTACTTTAAATTATTTTTCTGTTTAAATGAAGTGAAGAATGCCACCCAGATTTACTTTACAATACATCTGAGGGCTTTCAATCTGTCTTTCGGTTATTTTGAGGGAAAAAATCTAACAATTACACTGTTATGCCAGAGTCTGCACTATTTGTAAGACATGTTACAGCTCAAAGCCTAATGTATCAGCTCTCTAGATCTTGTTGTCTATTGTGGTAACTTGCTGCTAGTCAGTTTAGTAATTTTGCATTATAATCTGATAAAGACATTGGCACATGAACTGCCTGAATTATCTTACTAAATTTGTCTGTTTACAGATCAGGTTACTGCAGATGTCATGTCCACCTGTCTTAACCTTTAAGCTGAGTGCTTCAGACTGCTAACAATGCAGCATGATAGCTTTGAGATTTCTATTAGTTTATCTATTGCCAAGATTGGTTTGAGCAAGAGGGATGTGTGAAATCTTGCCATTCATTATCCCCAGGGGAATCTGTTAAACCAGATTGCAACATGCCAGGAATCCATATGCTGCATCTTTAAGGACTAACCTGCTGCCCAATACATTAGCTTGACGTTTTGTGCTGCTGAGTTGCTGTTAATGCCTTTTTCTGTTGGCATGGAGTTTGAAGCACACACAGCATGACTCAGCCCTCGTCTGGGTTTCAGGACTGTACGGCTTTCCCATTTGTGAGGTCAGACCAATCCACTAAGGTGGCGGAAGACTCAAAGGATGAAATCCTTAACTACACTTGCCTCTGTCTTTTCCTCATCTCCCATTTGTCAATAACCTGAACTGATTGACGGATGCCTAGGTGGGAGCAATCTAATTGAGGTTAAGATTGATGAGGACTAGAAGAGACACAAAAAGTCCGGATGCCCAGCTACATATTGGCTCTCCTTAGGGGTTGACTTATAAAGAGAAAAAAATGCTGTCAGCTCTGTACTTAATGCTACGAGGAGCTAAGCTGAGTTACTGTATTACGTTAAGCTCCAAGCCTGGCTTATGTGCTCAGCAGGGAAGTAATGGCTCCCTTGTCTGTACACTGACAATCTCTTTAACCATTTGAAGCCTGTCCAGGACCCTCCTGACTTCAACACAATGGCTGTGTTTAGTTTCAGCCCCTCCAAGCTTCTTCTTTTTTCCAGCTTCAGCTGTCTCTTTAATCAACAAGTGTAATAACAGAGGAGGGATTTATCATGATGACTTTGGTGCAGAGCTTAACACTATACTGACATAGATGAGCAACAGGACATCGCAGATGGTTCAAGACTTACTCTGAATAGTAAGCTGTATCACACTCGGCATAGATGCATTCAACCTTATTTACGCCATGGCTGTTTGCATTTCAACAGTCTGGTAAAGTGTATTCGTAGCTGTAAAAGAAGTGCACTGAATTGCTTGATGTGTGTTAATATATAAATCCAGACACTCCCAGTGAACACTGATGGATTTTACACGGTGTCTGATAAGGTATGTGCACATTCAGAGTAATGCAGGTTTATTATAGACATTGCAAAATGCAAAGTGGCTTGCAGTGTCATGGTCCAGTTGTTTAGGAAGAGTCATGGAAAGTGAAACTTGTACAAGATCTGCTCTGCACCTGCAATGCTTCCTCTTTTCAAACTGATGTATACAGAATAGGTGCATCACACAATGGTTCTCTCAAGTATTGTTTTAAAATATCTAACAGTTTTGTTGTACGGTAAACTGTCAATATCTTTTATGTGTTTTGTGGAAGCCAAACTGCCTGCTACTTTTCCCTGCTCATCCTGCACTTAGTCAATTAAGTGTTAGGAGCAATGTAACCCACAAATGTAAACTTTACTTTAAAGATTGAGATCTTGTTAGCACAATATAATTTTCTTCCAATGACTTCTTAATCAGGTTTGTCGTCTCTCTCATATTGCACAAACATTTGGTGTTTAGTTTTTTTTCTCTGTAACTAAAATTAGCAGAGACATCAGTTTTTAGCATCATAATAAAATAATACATTAATTGTTAAAACTGACAAAAGGTACTTGAAGAGAAAGACCACAGTCCATAACTTTTTTTAAAGTCTAAAATGTCACCCCTTTATCATTTTCTCTGTTCAGCACCTGCTGAGCGGTGACACAGGGAACCCCCTCATACCCTGCCTCTTGGAAATCACGCTGCCCAGTAGAATAGTGCCATTGTCATGGCTGCCATCTTGCATGCAAACTCACTGAGGCCTCTCCATCTGGGCAGCGGCTGGCCAGTCAGGCAGCTCCTTGAAGGCCAAGAGGCTTCCACAACCACGCCTGCTGGCTAGTTGTACAATATAAGCAATGAGTAGAGCTGGAGGCCTGACACATGCCTAGTTTTTCACTACGCCCTAATCCTCCAGAGATTTCCCCACTTTGGGCTTTTTACATATCAATAACATTAATCAAAGATTTTCACATTTCTAGAACAGGCTAGTTTTGAAAAAATTATGTCACAGTTTATCTTTCCTGTTTGCACTGTCTGTGATGCTACAAAATCTGATGGCATTGCATGCAAGTGTTATTTACAAAAGTCTAATTTTGAATGCAATGCAAATACTTTTTCTTCAGAATATTAGTTTTTGTATGGTAGCATACAGCATGTAAGTTAAAAACACACCCTACCAGCTTTTGTGACCAGCAGTCATTTTTTGTATTATCTACATATCACTTCTCTATCATAGGTGAGGACACAATGAAGAATTACTTGGGTCCAAGACAAAAACCAACCAAAACCGCTAAGTCACTCGTTTTTGGATGGCTCTGTGTCCCTTCATGTCGTCCACTAACCACCCTGTTTCTATAGCCAGAGCTGGCCTTTGGTGAAAACCCGTATGGTTGCTTATTTAAATGACTTGATTATCAGCTGGATGACATCAGTCTGTATTTTAAGTTTTTGCGAGAGCTGATTTGAATTATAAGCAGAAGGTTAGTTTTCAACTGAGGAAACATAAAATAAAACTACCTCTTTGAATAGATTCATGCAAAAGAACTAAGCTGAGAAATGTTTAACTGCTGATGTAATATCTTTTTTTCATTTGAGAGATAGTGGTCTCCATTCCGAGAGATCTGAGTTATCTGTTTTAGCTTCAGATTATTCAAAAATTAAATACGTGTGTAAAAGTCAGTGACGTAAAATTACATTATCACACGCCTATTCAAAGCAAGTGTCTGACTGTGTTCAGCATAGCTTGAGAAAGAAGTTTCCCAATGCTGGGTTTCATGATCAGTCTGGACTTATTTGTATTGACCAAACTTGCAGGTTTATTTGTTGTCCCTGTGGCAGTGAAAAAGGTGTATAATTGCACAACCAGGTACTTGTGTAATACTGGCATGTTATTATCTAACATTTTATTAAAATTGACATTCACACTGATTAACCTAACTGCATTTCTTTTAAGTGCTGGAAGAAACAGTCATACCCAAAGGAAACCCAAGCAAGCACTGGGAGAACTTTAGGACTTCACGCAGAAATGCCACAAACTAACACTGATGTGACATCAGCTAAGGGTTTTTAATGAGAAGTCATTTCAGTCTAAGTTGGAATTGCAATAAGACAGATTTTCCAGAAGTGCCTCTTACCTCATATAGATGATCTGTGAACTTACAGACAGCGGTGTTGTCACTTTCTTCGCTGTCAGAGAGCCGAAACCTCAGCAGGTTTCATAATAATCTTATATCAGTTTAAATAAGTGGATGAAACTGACAAACTGGAAACTGCCAGTTAAAACTGGTAACAGGAAAGCTCAAGTCTGTAAAAGTTGATCTAACACCAGTGAAGATGTGACAAGTGAGCTATGATGTACATGTTCTTGTGCATTAATGGAATAATTAACATAGGTAAAGCATATATGCTGCCGCTGATGCTTGGAGGAGAAGAAATGATAGACACTGGTAAGAAAACTGTTGAAGGGAATCAACCAGAGTTCGGGTGAGGAGAAGGCAGCTGAATCATAATTCTCTATGCCGGAAAAATCTTGACTTTAGTCTGTTTACGTCCAGCCTTTGAATCTGGCGCAGTCTATAGAACTACAAAATATCGTTTCCTCTAACGTGAGCAGTGTAGATAAAATAATAAGTGAAAGGGTGCTATTCTTAGTGACGGTATTTTGGAAAAAAACAATAAATCTAAATTTTGCCCTTATATTCAACCATGTTGTTCTGCTTTAACAAAAACTAGTTGAGCTAGGTAAGAAGGGGGCTGTACCAGTGACCCATGACAATATGTCATTTACATATTTACATATGGGGCTTTCCCTGCTTACTTCCACTGCCTGATCACTCAACCAAGCCCCCCCCCCCGAAACACACAGAGCACCTGTGACTGGGTTACAACACATTGAGTTACTTCAGTCCGCATGAAGTTAATGGTTTTTCTCTGAAAATATTAAATGTTGCTGCAATTGCTGTTGCGGCCCTAAAAAGAACAAACGATGAATCACTGGTGATGATAATGACAGTGACTTCTGTCTCAGCAGGGTGATTCCAGTGCTTCCTCTTTTATCTTCCATTTGATTCACACCAGACTAGTTTTCGTGCAATTGAAGTCAGCTGTCGCATTTCAAAGATACAGTAAATGTTTCTGCTTTAATGATGTCACAGAGTGTGTTGAGAAGTAACCTCATTCGGGTCTACATTAATACAAGATTTCGTCTTCAAGGGAGATATTATTGGATCTTTTGTGTGTAGAACTCCCCTCGGGCTATCATTTTAACAAAGGGATCTTTCAGTCTCTATCTTTTCAAATGAGAGATTAGGCTAGGAGATGAGATGTTTGTTAACTGTGGCCTACATCTGTGCATATTTTTAATGCAGCAGTTAATGAGCCCCATGAATTCCTGAGAGGTTGGTAATTGGAGAGATACATGTATAGAGATTAATGGATGGCTCTTAAGGTCTTATTCTCTTTTCTCATTTTATTATCCATAGGAATCCGAGAAGTACAGGAATCGTGTTGTCATTTTAGTGTTGCTTAAACCCTTTCAATCATTGACTGAAATCTGGATAATTAAAGAAAAGAGCTATATTTCCTTGTTTCGTGTAACACTGATTGAACGTGGTAGCTAAATTAGGAAAACTTACGTTTTATGGAGCTTGGAGCCTCACTTCTTCAGTTAATGAGTACAATCACTTACTTTTGAGTACTTGCCAATACTGAGTACCTGTGTGAATAATAAATTGTTAAGACATTAATATACTTCTGGTCCAAATAGCAGTTGAGACACACTTACGACTAGGACTTGGAAAGACTGAAGACACCAAAACACTGTTTACACCATCTGCCACAGATATCTACAAAGATTTCTGATACTCTGGAAAGAGCACACAACTGATGAATATAGCACTACCCAGCATTTTATTTAAAAAAAGGCAAGTATTTGTTATAAAAAATGAATAGAAAAAGACAGGGGAAGTACAGATGGGGTCGTGGACAGCACGGACTGTAGCATCTACAGAGGAAAATTGATGTAAAATGACTTTGGGGGAAAAAATAAGTATACTTCAGGTATAGTTATTGTAGTCTAGTTACTCTGGATACTGTTTGGTTGATGCCTTTGTCCATTGTAAATATTAAACATTGAAAAATAACAAGACAACGAGAAATAATGAAAATTAGTGTTAGCACATCTACCTTTACTTTTGTCATTGTTACTCATCTTAAAACATCTCCAAACCACAGTGATTATTCCACATCCACCTAGCTGCTTAACCAATGTGAGGTTAATGGGGCTGAGAAGTTTTCTTTTTGTACGAGTACAAAAAGACAGTGTTGGACCTGACACATCCCTTGTGCACCTGTCTAATACTTACGTATTCTAATACAATATCAGCATTGTTATGAGTCATATGTGGTTTTTGCTGAGTTAGTGGCTCATGCTGCCTGATGTAGTAGTAACTTAATTCAGCATAACCAGAATTTCCTATTATGATGTCCACATTGTATTGGGCCCAATCAAATAAAACTTTGTATAGATAACTTGATAGACCAATTTGTAATCCTTACTCCTACTAGGAGTCAAGACGTAACCATCTTTCACTACTTCCCTGTGTAACTATCAGACTCCTATTCAGGTTGTTCTGTTCTGCGTGCTGTTTGTTGTGTCACTCATTGGCCTGAATAAATCAATTAATTATTAGCAAAGACATATGGATGGTGTCTTATAGTCAATGATATAAATAATCTCTTTACTCATGGGGCAGGTGCAAATACTGTTTCCATGGAGTTCTGTCACACACCATTAATAAACTTGACAAAAAAGACTATTAATAAAAACGGTCTCCATCCCAACAGGTAACTTGTTGTGTCATAAAACTATTTTCTCTGAGCAAAGTCCTTAGCCACGGTGAAGCATAATTTCCAAATATTAATGGCCAGTTTCTCTGCTTAGTCCAGGTTGTGATAATCCTGATAAAAGGATGTTCATTCTGTGTGGCAGTAAGCCACACAGATGTGACTATTTGTCACTTCTTGAATGCACATTGCAGGCTTGAACAACGGCCACATTTGTTTCACTGCTCTTTTTCGGTAACAAGTAATGTCATTGAATCACTCCCTGCCATCAACACGTAGTGTGCTTGTTCAGTTCTCAGTTCCTAGAATGTGATTCAGTCTGTTGAGGAAATGGGATTACTGCAGTTGCGTGTTTGTTGTGATTATAGTTGGTGCTGGCATTGCTCACCCACGTACTTTTCCTGTGCTTCCCCAAGTCACCCATTCATAATTATCATCTTATTTCACTTTCACAATCTCTTCTGTTATCTTACCAATCCAACTTACGCACACACTCACGCTCATTCAGACACTTTATTATCGCGATAAGTCATCATCCTCACTCACTCAATCACTCACTCTCTCACTCTTTATCACACACACACCATCTGGTATTCTTGCTGATGTCCAGGCCTCTGAGCAGACCATGGTGTGGTCAGCATTTGAGGAAAATAAAGCCACCCATCTCAAGTTTCTGCAAAGCTCCGTCTTGAGTCCCCTGGGAACACAAGAATGTTAAAACCATTTAGGAGACACAGACCTCTCCCTGCATATTCTTTAACTTGTTTAAACGTTAACCTCATTGTGGCAAGTGACGAGCAGAGTCTGTATAAATGTTTATTTGTAGATTATTTTTTCTATAGCTGCTGCCAGATAGGTTTCTGCATTTAGCTCAACCAGGCAGCAAAAGGACTAAGTAGTATTATTGTAGTGAAAAGCTCATCTTGCAGTCACTATGGTGTTATTACTGTAATAATGTACTGTTCATGTAAAGCTACAATTCTAGAACAGTCCTGAATACTGTAATGCCAGAAAATGGTCCCTTAACAGTGTCTTGGCGAATCCTGGATGATGTCCCGGTCCCCTACATTTTCAAGAGGTCACGTTGTGTGATAATTGTGAAATACTGTAAATGACTTTTTGCTCAGCTGTCTGCAGTATGGAAAATGAAAGTGCTGAAATAATTAGGCGATAATTGCATACATTGAATTGGCATCAATTCAGAAATTTTGGATGTCATTTCTTAGGCTACAGTACCAATGCCAGCTGCTAGTTCTATCCTCACTGTATTGTCCCTGTGCTTTAATTGTGCCTTCTTTAAGTAATCATTTGCAAGAACCAGCGAAGGTACCAGAGAAGGCACTGTTCACACTTGTGATTCAGGCGTTTTATTATTAACGTTTGGACTAAATCAAGGAAACTTTACTGCAGGTATGAGGAATGTTTTGGTGCTACTCAGGGACCCTTTAGTGACCCTTAATACTGTGATATTTCTGGGTGAATGTGTAGCCTACAGTTAGGCAGAAGAAGGGATTTGTAGGTCAGTGTATTTGCATAAATGCACTTTTTTTTTAAGGGGCATAGTTGTACGTCATGAAATATTGCCACTGGCCATTATTTTAAAAAATCCTGTTAAAAAAATTACATCACTCTGCTCAGCCCTGTTTACATAGACTTTTCATGTCCCAGTGTGTGAGAGTGAGCAGGGTTATCACTGCACTGAGTGTGTGTCAGGCTACGTGAATTTGCTAAAGAAATCCCTGAGGCCTGCTCTCCGCAGGCAAGACTTGCAGTTGCTGCCTCTGCAAACATTGGCTCTGCATTAGCAGAAATGTTCCTCTGTGATGCCTCTTGTGATCCTCACTGTCTACTTGGGCTGTCTCACTTTATCACCCAGTGGCCTCATCTACAGCTGCATCGACACTCTGGATGTTTTTGGTCCCACACGGCCACCTTTGTGGGACACCACTCACATTAATAAAGGCAATCACAGCTGTATGTTCCTTTTGTCTACATTTTGCTGTTTGAGTTGATGTTTTGTTTTGCATTTCTGACACCAGAGACTGGTTGGCAGATTGTGTTGTTTGGCTTTGTGTGTGGGAAGGAGTGTTGTTTTCTGCTTTGATCCAAATGTAGTTTTAGGAGAATCTACCTGCTGGGTGACGTATATGTTGCAGCAAATACAAAGCTGGCGACAGGTTTCTAAGTTATCTGTGTGAGATTGTGCTTGATTTGATTCACCGTGTAACATACTATCAAAGCATCACTGCTCTGCCTTACAACCATCAGTTCCCATTTCAGCTAATTAGGATACAGTTCTTAGCCTAGCCAGTAAAAAGACACTATTGACCTAGTTAACATTGTCTCTTGGGTAGTGCTATTGTGCCCAATGCAGCAATAATTATTAACTGGTTATTTAGCTAGATATTAAGAAAACGAGATTCATTGCATTTAAACATTTTTGCATATGCTGTTCTACTTCCTACTTGTTTTTGCATCACTCAACTGAAATTTTCTGTGACAGGCTTTTTGAATATAATTGTTTTTTTAATTGCTGTGCCGGTAGTACACATTACCTAATGTACATTAAATTGGACACCCCACATTACATGAAAGGTGTTACATTGTTTATTATTTAAATATAAAAATATAAAGCTTTTCCAAGGGAAAACCTGCAAGATGCAACCACGAATGTGCATATGTTAAACATTACACATATCCTTTGAGTTCAGACCAAGCAGGCATATTTGCCTGTATTCCACAGTTAAGAGTGCCCCATACTGTTCACTAATGCAAATCTGTGGTTGTGAATGAATAATTTAGAGAGCTGGCATAACTGGGTGGAGCCTTTATTATTCATGTTTGGTACTGGAACTGACAGATGACTGCTGTTGTTACTAATAAGGACAAGTAAAGACAGTATTCCTCTAAGAAACCCCTGAGTCTTTATTACTTTCATCATTTTGTTCATTTTCTTGACTCTGTCTTTCTTCCATCTCCACCCACTACTCCTCTTTAGGTCCGTTCATGGTTTTTGCTTGCCCTCAGGGGGACACGGACACAAACCACACACACATATATTCTTCTGCATACAGTGGTGCTGTGCTTACTCTATGTTGACATGTTCCACACATGCACTTCAGAAAGCTTGATGGAGACATCCAGACAGCGAGAAGACCTGCTTTGTTTTATCTTGGAAAAAAGTGTGGAACTGCTCGGAAAAAATGCAACAGTAAATAGGAAACTGTATGCACAAAATGAGCATCCATATCACATGTCGGGTGCATGTTCAGTCATTGCACTCTGAGCAGACAATCCTCACAGACCCTTGTGGCATTACACAGACCCTCGTGAATGCAGAAAAGCATGAATTGGCCCTGACTTGTCTCCTTTGCTCTACACTTGTTTTCTTGATCCCTGTCCCCTTACATCTGTGATCATCTCTTTTCCTGCTCACTTTGTAATTTCTTCATCTCCCTGTCTACATCTCTGTGACTGTTTTGTGCTCTCCTTCCCTCCGTCTCTCTTTCTCTCTGGCTGTAAACTTTGAATTCATATAAGCTTCCTCGTTGGATGACAACCTGACGAGTGTAATTAGTTTTTTTTGTTGTTGTTGTTTTGAAGAGCCGTTTTATGTCTTTCCTGGTGCTTCTTTTTAGAAGCTGTAATTGTTGAGTCTGCATATAGTCATTTTCTTCAATTGGGATTTCTCATTCCTCAGGTAATCTCTATAGTCACTAGGGAAAATAGTATTCTGAGTGTCATTTTTTTTAATTGGGTTTTGCCTTAGCCTCTCTGTCTTTGGGTCTGCTTTCTCCCTGTATGCCTCTCTCCCCTTTTTTATTCCACAGATTTTTCTCCATGGTGTCAGTGCTGTTGCCACTGAATGCTTCTTTTATTAAAGAGATTTGGAGCTCCAGTCACCACTAATGCCACTGCCATATTGTACCAGCACCCCACTGTGGCTGCTGCTAATGACATTCTTTGTGTCTCTATCCTCGTGCTTCGCCTCCACGTCTCCTCCTCCTCCTCTGGTCTGAATGGACGAGTTGTCATGTGTTGCCATCAAAGCATGAGGAGAGGCCATGAAAGCGGCAGCAGAAGCAGTGGTGGGAGCAAGCAGCTTCCCTCCTCTTCCTCCTCCCTCTCACCCCCTGGGATATGCTTGAAGGCACTTGAGTAGGAGTGTGTGTGTTTGTGTGTTTGCAGCATACACCCAGCCATGGTTGAAGAATGTGTATGCAAATGTATATAAGTGGCAGAATATATTAGCATGTTGAGGGGCATTGTGTGTCCTTTTTAGTTGTGTGTTGTCAGCAAGAGCTCAACAACACTGACAAGGTCTGCAGAGTGTGTGTGCATGTGCAGTAGTCAAGCAGATGTCGTGTCAGAGGAACACTGAGCCTCCAAGGATCCCCAGCCCTCTGGCTCTCAGCCTGCATCCCCTACACCTCTCACTACTACTCTTATCTGCCGCCATGTATTATTTTGCACTTAGACCAAAGTGTTCCCCAGTCACTCTGTCCTTCTGTTCCAGTCAGTGTTTTTACACACCCGGATACCTGAATCAGCGAGATTTCCTCTTCATCTCTTGTAATAGCTAATGAATAAATGGAGTCAAGTCATTACAACTGCCCACACTCACTGCTGTTACTGTACTTTTGAGCATGATTCACCTTCTCTTTAATTGTTTAATCCTTGCCAGTACATGCTCAGCATTAACATGTGAGCTTGGTTGTATATCCTTTTACAAGGTTTTTGGAGCTTATTGTTTTGCTAAATTTGAGCTTATGAAGCCTGCACTGACTAGCCTGCTGTTTTGTAAAGTATGTAAGGTTTAAGGCCAGTACTATATTCCTATCATCTGCATTAGCCAGAGAGGGTCTTCTGTTAACAATAGATTTGGCCTCATGTCAAGTTGTCTATGTATCCGCAGTTTGATTAGAGAACAATATTGCTGGTTGACATATTCCATTAATTTGGGTTCTACATGGAAAGTGTCGTTCATTCTTAAACAATTGTGCAGTGCAGTTCCATTTTTAGTTTTTTAATCGAACCCCTTTTTTGCCATGTTAAACTGATAGCACTCTTTCAAACATATAGCAATCTAGACTTTTTACGCATGCTTCTCTGACATTAGAAAGACGTTGCAGCCTGTGAACAAAAGTTTTATATTTGTCTTCTGTGGCTCTGGATTTAGTCTTATATGTTCTAAAATAACCCAGACGGTGTTATTATGGCAAAAGTCACTGTATTGAGTTGCATCATAGGAAATGAAAATTTGTTAAATAATTTTAATAATAATGTTAATATTCATTATTTTTTCTAACATTCTTATTTCAAAAGCCAAAAACACAGTGTACAGTCTTGGAAACAGTGCCAAACATCATCCAAGAATAAATGGGTAAATCCTGTAAGAAAAGCAGAATAAGCAGGCACACCCCCAGCAGGCAGACTCTTTTATGCAGTGTCTCCAAAATGTATGCGATGATGAAAGGGACTGCAGCCTGCCTCCCCCTGCATGGATATTGAGAGGTTATAAATAGCCAGGGCTGGATGAGTGTGTGCTGAGACTGGAACCACAGCACACAGAGCTGAAACAATAAGCCGTCACTACTACCCTTCCTCCCCAGTGCTTTCTTCAGTCCAGCAAGCTCACAGAGAGCGGGGAAGGGATTCTCTCTCTCTCTCTTTCTCTCTTCTTTTCTTCCACTTCCTGCCTCCCTGCTTTTGTAATCTGTCATCAGTTGCAAGCCAGAGCCTGTCACTTCTTACGTCAGGAGTGCTGCCTGTCTACCCACCTGTCTGTGTGTCTTACTGACTGACTGAGGTTTCTCTGTCACGCTACACAATTTTTCATTAAGTTAGAATAAAAATAGAGATAGCTGAATGTGAATTCAACAGGCACGTGATTCCTCTTTTTTCATCTTCTTTTTTCTCATGCCCAATTTAGAATTTAATTTCTCACTAGTAAATAGATTTCTCTGGCATTGCTCTCTGTTGTTATTACTGGTCATGGTTAGGATATTATTAATGAACAAAAGCTTTATATTTGTCTTCGGTGTCTCTGGATTTAGTGCTGTGTTGAAAAATAATCCAGATGGTGTCATTATGGCAAAAGTCATTGTGTTGTGCCGGAGAGTTAGAACAACTGCTGGGTATTTTGAAAAGTCGATGGTTGTGTTGAACAGCATTTTCTAGTTATTTGCCTTTGGGTTGCTATTAAGCAGAGGAGAACAGGGACAGGAAAGACGGGATGAAAAGTCTCACAGTCAAAAAGAGGCTAGCATTTCTTTTCTTCATGTGGCAGATAGCAGAGGCTGACACACAGTTATAATTATTGAATGGGCCACATTCTCTCCTAACTAACTTCGCACCATGATCTTTCTCCTATATTATTTACAGTCTTTTGCAGCTCTCTCCTGCCTCTGCTCTACCTGAGGTTTGAGTGTCCCTGCCATGCAACTCTTTGAAGCAGCCTTTTTTTTTTTTTTTTTTTTTTTCACTCTCTGTATGCGTCCTGAAATAAAAAAAGAAATATCTCACAGCTGCAAGAGTCAATCCAATGGCTTTCTAATCTTTGTTGGTTTAAAAGGTTTGTTTAAGGGAATGATTTGTGATTAATTCTGTCTGCTGGCTAATCTCACTGCCACAGCACATAAAGTGCCCAGTGGACGCTCACACACAAACACACACCCGAGGCTGGATTGGCAGCAGATCATCTCTGGATGCTGTGATGCAGCCAAATGCTATGGACAAAGGTGCACTAAACAGAGCTTTGGTAAGCAGGCAGATGGAGAATGGAGAAGTGGGATTTTTGTCAAGTTGCTTAACGTGCTTGTCAAGACTGTTACATGCACAATAGTCACACTGCCAGATTGTGTGTTTTCAGTTATGGGCAGTGAACCCAAGCATGTTACAGTGTAACTTTTGTTGTGCTTGCTACAAAGACTAATGCGATTCTCATTTTCCATGACTAATCTAGCAGAGAAATCTGTCTGATGTAACATTATTTACTCCATTAAAAGGGTTACACAGAATTGCCAGTGAGTGAGTGACATGCACGCTCACACGCACAGCAAACCATCGGTCACTTAACCGTTTTTTTTAGATGTTTGTAGTATGTCATTATTTTATCTACAGAATGGATGAAGTTGACCAAAAACAGCTACTTGTTGTGCTTTCATAGTAAGTTAACAATTCTGATAAACGACTGAATGTCCCCTAAAGCAACATTGTCAGAATAGTAGTAAACATCACTCTATGCATTTGTGCGTAACACAATTCAATACAATATATTAAGAGCTGGTTCCAATGTTTTTTCCACCTCTTAATCATTTTAAATTGTGTGGCCAACACATTAGAACCAGTCTGCGCCGCATAATATTGCCTCAGTAATAAAGGAATAGTAGAATTATTACCTTTTCTGATAGTTTTAACTTTACATACTTAGAAATTATAATCCTACTTAGTAACAGTAGAATTCATGGCAGAGCTACTGTATGCGGTTGTGTTAGATAGTACAGGTCTACCTATAGAACTGGCCAGTATGTCACAGGAAAGAAGTCACTATATCAATTTTGTTCCAATATTGTGCAGCCATGTGTTAGCATTTTGCCCAATTAAGGTTATTTTTAGTTTATTAAATACAGATGACATGTATGTGTTTATCCTTTTGCAATTCCAAGCAAGCCTTCTGTCAATTACTTTACATATGGGAAAAATGGAAAGCAGCCACAAGTCATTTGTTGTTGACAGTTCTATGCTGTGTCTGTAGTGTGCAAACCCTCTGGCCCCATAAGCTCGCATGCTAGTGAGCATGCAGTGTGAGCTTATACTATATATTTGCATATCCCGCAGGGCAAATTTGCATATTTCTATTCCGTTTCGGTTATAAGATAGGTGCTTTTTGTGCTGTTTTACATTTTCCCTGCACTTAACTTGTACATAGGCATTTGTTTTTCTGTTTGTGTGTCCCTGCAGTACTCCTTCAAACCTCTGCTGGTTACTGGTGCACTCACCATTTGCCTTTCTTCATCATCATCATCATCATCATTAGCCCTGTATGTTTGTATTCAAGTCTTTGTGTATTGTTTTGGGGTTGCTAGTGTGTCTGGATTCGCTCTTGAGCGTCTCCCTGATCTTGTTCAGCGTTTCCCGATCTCTAGCCCTTAATACTGTTCGTGAGTCTCTTGATAGTTTCAGTAGTTCAGGTTTTTGTTGTAGCCTAAGTCCCTCTGTCTTTGAGTTGATATTGTTATCTGAGTTAATATAGTTATACCTTTTTAGAGAGTTTTGTTATAGCCCAGGTCTCTGTGTTGAGTATTATAGTTTCAGTAGTTTAGGATTTTGTCTCTCCCTTTGAGGTAATATTGTTATCACCTCAAGTGTCAGTGCTGAGTATTATAGTAGCAGTAGTTTGTGTGGTAATTAATAACTGTATCAGTAGTTCATGTGTTAATGAACCTTTTGCACTCTCAGCACGTCTTAGCTTCTGCTTTTGGCTCCTCTAGTTACAGTATCTAGTTATGGTACAGTATCCAAGCCATACAAACTTTTACCTGGGCATTAGTCAGGGCTCAGCTGTCATAGCTGTACTATACTTGTGTTGCTGCCTTTGTTTGCCACTATCACTTTGTAAAGCCAAGTGTCAGCTTGTCTCTGGGTTAGCCTAGCTGTAGTCAAGCAGTCATATCAGGCAAGAGAGCAATCGGACAGGTGTTTATTGAAGCAGGTGTGAACCTGACATTGACCTAACCTAGTTCTCATTTCATATCATTTGGCTATAAGAAAAAAGTATAAGATTTTGGTCTGTTTGGAGGCTGGCTCATTCACAAAGCCATGTACCGGCGTCTACTTGGCCCTGCTTCATCACTCAACAACTAAACAACTGATTTAGTCCTTTTGAAGGGCAGCTTTAACTCAATACTAATTTAGAGAGAATTAATATACAACCGGTGTGTCCAAAACGTGCTTTCTGTTGAGCATACAGAGCTTGTATGTGGGACTACTTGACTAACCGCACAAGGAATGTGATGGGAATGTTGTTTACTGGTTAACATAATGCTGTCTTTTTGTTTAGTGGGTTGGGAGCTGTAGTTTAATGCTGACTCTGTAAATTGAATTATGCTCAGGGCTGATGATGACATACTGCTTTAAACAGAGATAGAACTAGGCTGAGCTAAATTGTTTACGGGTAGAAGTAGATTTTGAAAAACTCTCTCACAGTGCTAGTAAGCAACACTGTAATCTGTGGATGGTGTTGGCCTACACCATACCAGAGACTTGTTTACACAACCCAAGGCTCTGCACAGTAGTTTTAGGACCAGACAACAGTAGACTCAGTTAAACAGTAACCCCCTCTGGTGATCTCTGTTTAAGTGTTTTATTCATCCAGAAAAAGCTGACAGAGCAACAATCAACAGTCAAATACAAATCTATGTAAACCAAAGCATTGGGATTCTTGAGTTGAGTGTCAGACCTGAGTGAAAGCTAAATGACAGACTATAAATAAATAAAAATAATAAATTAATTGCAATTTGATACTAAAGCCACAATAGGAAGGGTGGAGGCATATTTCCATCAGCCAATACATCTTTGAGCTTTTCTAAGAGAAACTGGTGAGAAACTGGTTAGCGAAATGTCACATGGTGATTTAAACGTTGACACGCAGAGACCTCTAGGATCATCCAGCATACATTTAAAATGAAAACACATTTGACATTGTTTAAATAATCATGTAAATTTAAACCTTTGTTTCTTTTGTTGTTGTACTTACAACAGGAGCAGTATATCATTTTAGAAGCACAGCCCTGTCAAATATTAAGGTAATAAAATAAGACCAACACACATATGGTAGATAAACGAGCAACAGGATCCTATATTCATTTTATCACTTTCATCTTCATTCATCAAGGCATCCCCAAGGGCAGCAGGCAGCTGCAGCTGATATGAAACACAAAGACGGTGTATGTGCAAAACAGTTTGCGACGCAGTACATGTGATAATGAAAATGACACATAAGATGCAACCGCAGTAATATTCCTGTCATCTGCATAGCAAAGGAAATGGTTGTGCTACTCTCTGGGAGTGCTACATCAAAGACTGCATTGTGTTGTCACCAGCTGCTAGAATCAATTGTTTGTGGCACATCTGTGAGCCTGGGTGAACTAGAATGCATGTAATCATTAATGGATAACCCCAATTTATACATAGTTACACTTTTTAAAAATATAAAATTAAAATGTAAAGCCGCGTTGCTCCTTGTTCTATTACTACTTCTCTTTCGGCTTTTCCCCTCAGGGGTCGCCACAGCAAATCATCCTTTTCCACCTCACTCTATCCTGGGCATCTTCCTCTCTAACTAACAGCTAACCTGTTAGTACATCCATATATCTCCTCCTTGGTCGTCCTCTCGCCCTCTTGCCTAGCAGCTTCGTCTCCAACATCCTTCTACCAATATACTCACTATCCCTCCTCTGCACATGTCCATCTCAATCTGGCCTCTCTGACTTTGTTATACATCCGTAGGGGGCATCCGGATATGACCCGGAGACCTCTTGAACAGGAGACCAGAACAGGAGACCTCCTGGGTTGCTCTTTGATCTTGTTCTGAAATGGAAGGAAATTAATTATTAGGCTGTGTTTAAATAGCACTGTCTCGAGGCAATTCAATTGATGCAAGAACCCACACAGAATGTAGCATTATGTTAATTTCCAATTTTTACCTTTCCAGCATTGGGAGACATGCAAAGTGTTGCTGCGGTGATATTTTGCCAATGCTGTAAAGGCCTTGTTTGTTTTTGTGGGTTATCACCATTGTCAACCTGTGTACAGCCTTGGGTTTATGCACAGAAGTTCAGTCTGAGTAATGTTCCATCATATGCTGTGAACAAGTATATGATGAAAGTAGCATCCTTGTGAAGCACACTTCCCTCTCAGCATCAAACACATATGACATCACAGTGCATTCATTTTAAGGGTTTTTGGAGAAATGTTTGACTAATGAGACTCTCCGATAAAGTTGGTCTTCATGGTTGGTGGCACTTCTTTACGCTGTGCTGTGAAAACACTGATTTGAAGACCTCTTCTTGCTTGCGGCCCTTCCAGAGTACCACTTGACTAACTTAAAGAGAGTAGTGTTAGCAGTGTAATGCTCAAGCTCTCGAATAGATCTCTGGCATTTCTCAAGCCTGGATAGAGAGAGTGTTAAGAATAGCACTCACTTGTCTCTCCTCCATTGGCCAGTTAATGTGGCTGTGGGTTGGTGAGCCATGCTGTTCTGTTCCAGTAGCGTCCTCTAACTGTAAAGAGAGATAAAAGCAAAAGAGCAGGTGCCTCCTGGGTGCACCAGAGTAACCTGGCTCCATACGCATATTTGATTCTGTCCCTTTCCATGCAAATTGTCAGTGAATGAACACAGGATGTGGTCAGGACTGAAGCTATGTGTGTGCTTCAGATGTTCATATGTTCATACAGAGCATGCCAGCCTGCAGCCAGACCCTCTAGATAAGACGTGTGGGTACCTTGACCTCATATAACATAGGGCACTAAGTTCAGTGGACAGTATATTACTTTCCAATAGATTGAATCAGAGTGAAAGGCAAAGCGTGTAAAAAGTAGATAAAAAGTTGAAGAAAATATTTTTATAAGAGGAAAAACTAAGCTTTAAGTTCTTACGAAGTTAGTTCATGCTGTGAGCCATTCTGACCTGACTTCATCGAGACTGGCTGTAGTAGTCCTTCTAAAGGGAGCTGGTGACCAGACTGCCCATGCTTACACTGGGCTCTTAACTACAGCTCCTCCCTGCCTCGTACAAAGCACTGGAAAATATGTGTCAGCTACTTCCTCCTCCTCGCTCACTTCCCTCCCTAATTCAGCTTCCTGTTCTCTGGGCTGCTCGGAAGTGAGATGCTTTGAATGTAGGAAAACTACTATAAGAAACTTTATTCACTCCTTTACACTTTTAAGCAGTCAGACTTTTGCCTCAGTTGCCTTTTGACTATAAAGGACAACAGTAGAAATGAACAAAAAACCTTTAAGGCATGTGTGGCAGTTAAGACGCCAAACAGAACACACAGAGATATGGGTTAATGTTGTCACGCATGAAGCCACACACACCCCACCACTCCATGCATTCTTTAACACAGTTTCAGCCACAACCTATTCTAAGCGCACACCCAACCACAGATGGAACCTGAGTCTCAGATGGACTCACTTTCATCAGTTACAACTTGTCTTTATGTTCTTTCTCCCGCTTTCCTCGCTCTCCCTCCCTTCTGTCAGTGTATCAAGGTCACCTCAAAAGACTGACTAATTGGCTGCAGTAGCAAGATGCTCAAAAGTCTTGGCTAATTTCAGAGCTTCTACTCAGCTGCAGTCTGATAATTGCATATTTTGCAGCCAGTATCTACCGGTATCTTAAAAACATGGATGATTAAATTGCCAGAACACCACCTTGCGGCTTTCTCTGCGTCTTTTACCTATGTTTTATTTGCAATCTATATGTTTCGTCAACGGACCTACAAAAAAGCATAAGTGAGGATGTTGCATGTGCAAAGCTCAGATAGAATGAAGTATTTGTAAGACTAGCATACAAAAATACCAGTCTAAATAACAGTCAAACCGCATGCTGCTGTGAAGAGAGCTTCTTTTTTGTCTTCTATTATAGCAGTGTGTACACATGTCATACACATATATATTATACGATAGATTGTGGTTAACATTGTAAGCTGTTACAGTACAGCTCTGAAACGGATCAGCAGTTAAGGGTACTGTCAGAGAAGAATGTACAAATTTCAGATGTTAAATGCTGCTGTCAACAGCTGTTGTAATACTTGTTTTTTTTCCTCCCCTACAGCTCTGATGGTACTAGCTAAATAGTCGCCGCTACCTACCTGAGGACACCAGATTCCCTTCACCATGTCTGGGATGCATGTAAGTAAAACACACAAAGAATAGCCCGACTCCCCCCGTATACATTCGTAGGCAAAACCTTTCTCAACACTTGAGGACAACTGGCACTTTGCTCCTTAGAAATTAGCTCATCATGGCATATATAGTAAAACATAATTACAAGAGAACAACAGCTATTGTTTGCTTATGTCTAAATGGGCTTCTGTCTAGTTCTGTAATCCCTTAAGATCACTGCCCCTGACTCACAGTTTGTCTGGGTCCTGTGGTTTCACATTGATCTTAACTGTTGTTTGTATAATGTATAACCCTAATTAATACATACAGCTGTTGGGTTTTATTGCTGTTGTTTAGTATGGGTGACAAAGTGCTATATCGAGATCAGAAGCGATACTGTAGTGCACTCTTGACGAAAGTGTGTTTCCTCAAACAACTGTAGTTTCTTAAATATCTGATCTTACCACTTTTTAGTGTTGCCTGTAACTCTTTCCTACACTGAACCAACATGAGTAGCATTTTGCTGTGCATAAGCATGAAGTCACACTCACAGCTAATCTATGCGTAACAGTCCGTGTGTTATCTGTAGTGCATTAAAATGGACACTCAAAGGATGATAGAATGAAATGATTAACAAAATTCATTTGTTAATCTTAAATAATGTAGTTCTTAAATAATTGGTGTAGTTACATTTTTAGGCCTCCATCTTTCATTTTAAGTAGGGCTCTGTGAAACATTCAAACTCAGTATGATTCCACCACCTAATATGACCTCATTAATAAACATATAGTCAAATTACCTATTTATTTTTCTGACTTTCAATTTAAAAAGTGAGAATTCTTAACCTTGTAAATGTTCTTCAACATATATATTTTTAAATACCAATTTTATAAAATCCATTTTAACAAAAAGAAAATGTTAATACACATTAAGCTACAAATCTATTTTTTTGTCATGAGGGTTATTGCGACTTAAATTTGTCTAAAAACTGTATGATACAGTTGAAGTAGGAACCTCCTGGTTACTAGATGAATCACACATCCACTGTAACAAAATATTTATTGTAAAAAAGAACAAATATTAACAATGCAAATATTTTTAATTTAGAATGGATAGTTGCAAGTCATAGTCAAATGCTGCGTGCTTATTGGCTGACTGATGCAGTTTACTTAATGCTCTAGAAATTTGGTATTGAATGGCAAGGCATTTTTTGATATTTGATACTATTGAAGTAATTTGGTCAGCGCCATCAAAGTACCAGCTCTAATCATTGTGCTCTGCTCAGTTTGGTAGTGTCACATTACCACGCTGCTTCAGTGCTTTCACTGATGCCTCTTTCTCTCCTACTGTGCCTTCACATCTCTGTATTGATTCAGGTTGTTTTCATCCCTCACACCACAGCACTTCACTACAGTCAGGTAGTCAAGTCTTCAAAAACATCACCTTTTTAGGGATGTAGAAAGACTGAGGAACGCATCCAGCGGAACACGCTAAATCTTTTACGGAGTTATCAAAGTGTAATCACATCTAATAAGAGAAGTCAGCATTTGCTTGCATGACTTAGACGTTGGCGCAAGCACTAGATTTATTCTTCTCGTGTCTTTTCCTCTCTGTTGTGCTTGTTGGGAGAAAATCTAACTTGCAGGTAACTAATAAATAATAAACAATAACACATTATTCAGAATGTTTGAGCCTCAGGACTGTTAAAACCCGAGTAAATAGTCGGTGTGGGTCCTGGCTTTTAATTGAGGGCATTGTGTTGCTAAGGTTAAACAGTGGCTTTCTCCACGGATGTAATAAAGTCAGGGGCCTTCTTGACCCCAGATACTTTATGGGGCGTGACTGTGACTCATTGGTTCAGCCCCCAACCATAAGGTCTACTTTAATGGGCATTGTGCATCCATCAGCGGAATACAAACTGACTTGTATGTCAGTCCAGAGGTGAACTAGAGTTGGATAATTGTGTACATCCTCGATGTGGTTGACCTAGGATGTATTTTACAAATGTGCTGATGGGAAATTCAGTCATTGGACTCTTTAGTAACACTTTCCTTTTAGAAAGCACAGTCATTAAATGCTTTGGAAAGCTGTTTTCCTTAAAACAACATAAATGTAACTTTAGAGTAAAGCTACATTTTAAATTACTAAAAATATTCAAGGCAGTTTCTTCAGTAGTACATTCTGTTCAGCATGACCTGTTTTCGTAAATAAAATAAGTTCACTAGTTCAAGTGACCATATGGAAATGATTGCCATCTCTATAGCTCTCAGACACAGTCATCAGCAGTAGTTCAAACTCATTCTGGGCTACTCCCTGAGAATGCGTCAGACACATTAAGCTGTGCTGTGTATCGTCTGGAATAAAGCACTTTGTACAAGGACCCTGACTCACTCACTCACTCATACTTGCTGCTTTGAACTCTGCCTTTCTAATTTCATCCCATTCAACTCTGTTCTAGTGTGGTGTTGATCACAGCACTGAATCTATGGGGAAAGTGTGAACTGAAGAGACCCAGTGTCCTCATCTTTGCTGTCATTTGCAATCCGAATTGAAGCCACTTTGAGCAGTCATATTTTTTTTTCTTTGCAGATTAGTCCTCTGCCTAGTTAAACGATCAGTGGAAATTATGTTGGAAATTACCTGAGGTGACCAAACTAAACAAGCCCTTTATGAATGGTGCTTCATCTGTATCAAGGCAATTGTTAGCTTTATTGGCATGTTTTTCGTGTTCATGTAATTCATGTAATTTGGCAATAGGTAACCTTTAAACAAATGTGCTTACAGGTGGAACAATAATATCAACATGAAGAGGGTTTTTTTTTGTGTTTAGGACTGCACAAATTATACAAGGACATGAAAATGTTAATTAATAACACATATATCAAGAGTGAAGCTCTCCCTGTTCACACTGCTGTAGTTTCTGTTATGAGTTTTTGCATTTATGTAGCCCATGTGACATATATGCAGTGCATAGTGTAATTTGCAGTAATTGATTTCTTTTTTAATAAAATAATTCTACCTTAAAAATGCATACGATAGAACACTAGTATTCGTATAACCTATGTGGTATACCAGACAACATGAAGACTTTAAACCAACTTCAGTAGTTCTCCAGCTATTCATCGCTGCCTTTGTAAAGAATCACATTTTTCTCATATAACCACCCGTGTGGTTTGTTAAAGACTTTGATGTGGGTGGGGTTAGCGTGCACAACTTCAGAGAGAAGTTAATGCCTGGAATCAACCTCACAACTTTGCTTTCCCTCACTTTCACTCTTTTTGCTTGCCTTGTACCTCACTTGTAAGTGGCTTTGGATAAAAGCGTCTGCCAAATGACTGATGGGAGGGGTGGGGGGAGAAGTGTGTGTGTGTGTGTGTGTGTCAACATCTTAACATCTCAACATCTTTTGAATATACCTTTTTTGAGTAGTAACATCTTTTGCAGTTAACTTGATTCCACTCGTCATGATTAAGCTCCGCTACGTTACCCTGAATAATGTCAGGTCCTCTTTGTCTTTGCATGATGCAGGCACCATGGTCGACTGGCACCGAGTGTGTAGCCAAGTACAACTTCCAGACTGCCAACGAACAGGATCTGCCCTTCTGTAAAGGAGATGTACTGACTATCATCGGAGTCACCAGGGTAAGAAGGCAGTTCGCTGAGCACACACTTGTAAATGATCCAAATTATACTAAAAATCCATCAAAGCCATTGTCCCTACCAAATGATTACTGTGGAATTGAGGAAAAGACCGCTTCTTATGGTTTCAAATGACCAATGCAGCAATTCCATTTAAATAAATTTTTGCAGCAGACAATAACACCAATAAATTATAGCAGTCTGATTTTGATTTGATATTATGTGTATTATTACACATAATGCGTGTCATTGTAGTAAGCATTAACTTAGATCAACAAATTATCAGATTTTTGATGGTGTAACTTTTTGTCTGAAGATGTATGTAGAGCGTATTTATAGAGGGAGGCCAGGAATGGTCCTGACTATTATTATTGCAGTTAATGGCATTCTTAAAGCTGCATTGTTTTTTTTTTTTTTTTTTCACATTTTTAGGATCCCAACTGGTACAGAGCAAGGAACACAGTGGGCAGGGAGGGCACCATCCCGGCTAATTATGTCCAGAAAAGGGAAGGAGTCAAGTCAGGAGGGAAACTAAGTCTTATGCCGTAAGTAACATAAGGGTAACAGTGGAGAAACCCAACTAGACACTGAACACATGTTTTCACACTGAAAAGTGAATATACTACTTTCAAACCTTGTGCGATAAGTTTTTACTGTTGTCTTGCTCCTCAGAGGAAGTCTTTACACAATAAAGGGACTTGGAGCCATTGGTCATAAACATAGCCGTCTGCTCAAAGTTTCTTACGGAGATCACAGTAGTTAGTGGTACGGCATTGTCAAATCATGTTGGCAGGAAATCTTTAAACAGACCTTTTGATCTTTTTGGTCTTTCCTAAGCAAACCCCCCCCCCCCTCCCCACCACTTCCGCAGCCTCATACACCATATTTACCATGGTCAGTGGGTCATCTGGCTCTGGCATATTGTTGGGTGTGTTGTTAAGAGGCACAGGGTTAACATGAAGTCTGTGCTACTACTTATCTCCAGTGCCATCTACAGCTTTGCTTAGATATCTGTTGTTGACTGTTGTGACATTTAATAATAGTGAGACTGTTTATCTTGTATGGTTGTGTATTTCAAATGATAAATAAAAGTTAAATATCTTCAAAAAATATTTTGCTATTCTGCTGCTACCCACATTGTACTTAACAAACTATACTAATACTCCTAAAACCCCAACATCCTAACAGAACTACAGCTGTCTGTATTATAATTTTTTTACTTTATTCAGAGTGCTTTTTCCTTGACAGCTACTATGACTTGCAAACTTGGCCAATAAAACTGTTTTTTTATTTTACTATTCTATGTAATAGAATAAATAGACTCACAACTGCTTCCTTCCAGAGCACTCTGCTGTTTAGTGCATTGTTTGTTGTAATGTGTGGACTTAGACCCAGTTGTTCTCAATCCAGGTCCTCGAGGAGCCCTGCTCTGCTAGTTTTCCAACTAACCTGTAATACCCATTGCTTCTTCCCTGAATAGAGTTGGTGTCCTTGAGGACCAGGATTGAGAACCCCCTCTTTAACCAATGAGAAGTGGTTTGTCTGGAGCCATTGACTGCAACCCACACTTAATAGATTTACTGACTTAGTTATGAATCACTAACAGATGTCTAAGAGAAGACCTCTCCCTCTCTTCTGGGTTGCATTAGAGTTCAGCTGTGGTCTCCTGTCCCTGTGCTCACCCTGACAGATTGACAATCAGTGGAGACAGTCCTCGCCTCCTACACTTAACATCCAACATCCTTCTCTCTGTGCTGCCATCATGTGGCGGACATGTCCCACATTATAGCAGCACCGTGGAGAAAGCTTGGGTGTTTAACCTTGGTGTTCCACTTCTCCCTGTTGTCCCCAACGAGTTGTTTACCACCTTTTTTTTTTCAGCGTGATGTAATTTATAAAAACTGCAGTTAATTGCTGTAGACAGAACAACTAATATGCGTCCACCAAGGGACTATGAGTGTCTCTGGGTCATTCATGCTTGGCGGCCGGCTCTTGGATTAGTGGGAGTTAAGGAATTTCTGTCTATTGGTGAAGCTGCCTGCGCTGATCTAATCAACTCAAACCATATTAAGCTGCTTTGCCACAAGGGCCTCTGCTGTCTGAGGAGGCTGAGTACGAAGAGCAGGAAGGAGTGATCGAGGCAACCATGGGAAAATGAGCTAAATAAATTATAGCTGTTGCTTACCAATCTATCTGCAACCGTTTCCAGCTGAAAGAACCTTTCCCATAAGGAATGACATAAATTGATAATGCATACCATTTGACATCAGGACCATACTTCTGCAGGCTATAAATTCTAAATTTCTGAGAAGTCTTTGTTATAGTCATATTCTTTTTTATAAAATCACAGTTAACAACTAAGATAACATTTTTTTTATGAAGAAACCTGTTGACAAAGATATATATTTGTTTTGGCAAAGAAGAGCTTTGTAAATACTACAGAGCACAACATGTAGTCCAAACATGTGTCCACCAGGCCATATGGTGAGACTAAGGCAGAGTCATATTGCGCGCTACTAAATCTGGAAGCAAGAGATTTATTTATTCTTGGTTAAAACGAGCAAAAGCCCTGGAGCTTTTCCTTCCTTTTACTCCAATGTGTGTTGAATAATCAGCTCATCTCTTGGTCTCTATGAGTCAGAAGTGGGTGAGGTGGTCCTGTCCTGTCCTAGCCACCATCTCTGAGTACTGAGTGAGCCGTTTTTACATTTTCCTGTTATTGCAGTGCTGGCGGTTTCCGATTCTTCCCCTAGGTTTTGTGTGTGTGTGCGCGTGTGTGTGTGTGTGTGTGCACGCTGGTAAGCACCATATTTCCTGTTGTTTGGGTTCAGGTACTTTCTCAGTGACTTTGCGAGACGAGACAGGCCCTGTCCCTGGACTTCTTGAGCTGAACTGACTGGAAGGACTGTTGCCAGCTTCTCATTACCACCCCATTGTTGTAATTTCACTTCTCATCTCAGAAAAGGCCTGTGGGCTGGAATACATAGAAGTGGATGTTTCTGTGTGGTTCAAGTGGCATAAGAGTGTAGTAAAATGGCAGTTGTGTGATTTGGTATGGTAACTGTTAAATAATCTCCATCTATCTAATGCAGTTATCATTGATACAGAGGTCATCATTTTTTAATTTTTTTAACAGCTGTGTATGAATGACCATTTTCCCACCATCTTGTGTGGGGAACACACGTTGTATGTTTAAATTTGGTTTTTAATCTCCTCAGCAGTTTTCTTTTTTCCCTCCCTGTAGATGGTTTCACGGGAAGATCACTCGGGAGCAGGCTGAGCGGCTGCTTTACCCTCCAGAGACGGGTTTGTTCCTAGTAAGGGAGAGCACCAACTATCCCGGTGATTATACCCTTTGTGTCAGCTGCGACGGCAAGGTGGAGCACTACCGCATCATCTACCACAACGGCAAGCTCACCATAGACGAGGAGGAGTACTTTGAGAACCTCATGCAGCTGGTGGAGGTGGGAGACAGTAAATACATAGCTGTCATTTAAGCTCCTATTTTTTCTTTACATAATACCCTTGATACCCATAATACCCCCAGCTTTCAGTGTAGTGGCTGTAAAGGATAATTTGCCATCATTATCATTGCCAATTGGTTGGTGTGTTTCAAAACTTAATAACAGTAGGAAGAGTGAGCCACAGAGTGTTCAGCTGAACACAGAGAGGGGCTGTGAAGAGAGTAGTTTATAAGAAAATGAAAGCTTTGACCGCTCACATTCTGACTATAAATGTCATGTTCTAGTAGACATTTCCTCTCTGCTGAAAGTCACTGACATGTAGGACAGTGTTGTGAAGTTGTTGCTGCTGCTGGAAATGCATTTTGACTTAAAACAGTTGCTGTGGCAAAAAAAATACGGTTCTCCACCTACATTCAAGACATTAGATTCAACTTTATGTTTATGTCTAACCAGAAGTGCAATAAGCACCAAGTGCAGGATATAGATTATTAATTAAGCAAAATGGCTTAATTCTAAAAATGTCTAAATGTGGGATTAGTTGGGTCACCAATCTATTAGAGGTCTAACAGCTTCTTACAGTAACAGAACTGATCCACAGCATTGCGGCTAAAATGGATTGTGTTTCGTGCTGCACACCTGTAGACCGAGTAACCCAGGATTAGCAATTTAACCTTGATTTATTTGCACTGCAGTATCATTACGTAATACAAACGTACCTAAACAAATCCAGGGTCCCCGAGGAGTTTCCCTGAAAATCAAACTAGAGAACACTTTGACAGTCTTCAAAGTGCTGTCTTATCCACTCCCTTTGTGCCTGTTATCTGTACGCCAGTGCAGAGGAAGTAGGCAAGACAGTAGATGTGATAGCAGAGGGAAGACTACAACTGGGGGGTCTTTCATCCTCAAACAGACGAGCTGGATTGGCAGATATCGCATTTATAATTGTGCGTCACTCCTTTGCCTTGAGGATCTGTGGAAGTGGACGACAAGAATGTGCCAGCTGGCATGAAGACCATCTACATTGCCAGTGCCTTTTTTTTTTTTTAGCCACCCACAATATCTCGTTCTTTCTCTTGTTCACACCCTCTGGCCTTGGTTCTGCCTTTACTACCTTTCTCCATCTCCCTCCCTCTGTTTCTCTATTTGCCTTCCCTCACAGATCCCAGGTATGTTGCATTCCCTCCTCTCTTTGTTATTCATCTCAGCCTCTTACTCTGCCTCTCTTTCCCTTCTGCTTCTCTCTGTATCTTTGTCCGCTGCCTGCATTCCCCAGTGACTTCTGTCTCTGTATAATAGCCTGTGAGAGCATTCCTCACATTCTTGTGTGTTTTTCCGGCCTACTGACTGTTCCTCTGCTCTGCCTGCCCTGCTCTCATTGGCCTCTCACACCAGGCTTCACATACTGTAGACCTAAATATAGACATGCAGACCATATACACAGTTTATGCATTAATGTGCACGGACCGATCCAGACCTCCTTCTACATCCACACTGATGACAAAATAAAAAATATAGTCATTAACCAAATAAGTGAGCTGAATAAAAAAATCATATGACGTGTGAATTTGTTGTTAATGTACATGTGTCTTCATTTGTCACCCTCACTGCCCATTAGTGTTTGAGCTGACCTACAGTATCTTACGCCATGCTGCCCCCTGGTGGTCGTAATGGTAACTCATACTCTGTGGTCATTTGCACCATTCGGCAATTGTATAACATTGGTTTTGTTGGTGAGGGAGCTTCCTCTTTTGCTGCTTATTTAGTTGCCACACATTATCTCAGCTGTCTCTGCAGAAGGCCCTGATTTAACACTCTGTGTCAGTGTCAGCAAGTGATTTTATTTCCTTTTTTGTTTGTTGTTGATTTTAACACAAATCTGCAAAACGTATGCTTTTGTATACGTCATGGAAATTAGACCAAAGTGTTTGGATTCCTGTGTTTTTTTGCGCTGAAAGGTCAAAATGCATTGACCTCTCTCACCCGCGTAGTTTTGCTCTGATAAATGGGATAAATGCTTCCCAAATCTACACTTCCAAACACAGGGACATGGTCTGATGCCACAGTCTATCAGCAGGATATCTGCAGGTGGTGAAACATCTTAAAAAGCACTGAATTAGCTTCTCCTAACAAAGATAATAAAGTCTTGAATATAATCATTATAAATGATTTCCTGACCTACAATTTTGGATTAGTCCTTTACAATATATTAATTTTTAAAAAGTAGATATTTGCATGTAGTTGGAAAGCATTTTTGCTTGAAACATGAATAATTAATTTGCAAAACCTGTTTTGTATGGCCTAACTCAGTGCTTCTCAAATAGTGGGGCGCGCCCCCCTGGGGGCGAATTGATTTCTTTTTGCTAGGGAGGCGTCACAGAAAATAACTGAGAAGCACTGGCCTAACTGATTATTTGCTTATTTGTCACATCTCCAATGTGAATGAAATACTTTTACTTGGATGATCCCTCCATGCATTGTGCTGCTTATCCCAGTTAATTTATGGCAGTGGGAATTACTGTTACATGCTCATTGGAAATTGAAAATGAAAAACTGGATTATTTCAGTGCTGTTTGCCCATACAGGTGCGTATGCAGGAGTCTATGTACTTAAACAGTGACGAAGCGTATCTCTCAAATCCATCTCATGAATTCCTATTTTTAATAACTGTAAAGTATGATATTTATTTATATCCAGCAAAATACAGAGCTGCCTAGGAAAAAATAGATACGCAGAGCTCGGTTAAGCAGAATTTCTACAGCAGGAACTACAGTCCAGTCAGGCCGTTGACCTGGACATCTTTTTAACATTCCTGCTTTTCCCAGCTGTGAAATAAATCTATTTTAGTCCCAGCAGTAGAAGCAGACCCTGAACTTCAGTAAAACAACTTTTCTATGCTTTTCCACCTTTCATACTATTCTCCATATCAATTCAACTTGTCAGATTTTTTTTTTTTTTATTTCATGTTTTTTATGGAAATAAGGCAGGGATTGTGTTGTGACAGACGACCATCCTCTTTAACAGTGTTTTAATAAAAGTTAAACCTGTAATGTTGAATTTATTTGATTGAGCCAAGCTCATGAATATTTCGTATGTATTAAATAACTTTGTTGTTCTGTTGAGCACTGCTCTGCTGTTAACATCAGACACTTCAAAAGCTTGCATACTGTCTTGCCAGTCAGAATTAAATTGTAGTTTTCTGACGTGGTAGAGTGAAAGTCTTCCATTACAGTGTATACTGCAGACCTTTGGTTATTTGTTTTTATATATGTATATGCAGTATATAGTCTGTAAAGAGTGGGTGGGGTCAGTGACACTTACATCCTTCTTGTTCTGTTTAAAAATGTTTACTAATTGAAATTGTCTTTCTCTCTGTCCCCAGCATTACACCAAAGACGCCGATGGGCTTTGTACCAGGCTGATTAAACCCAAGTTGATGGAGGGAACAGTGGCAGCACAAGACGAGTTCTCCAGGAGTAAGAACACACTGAGCTCATTAAGAACACTGACACCAAGGCAAACAGGGACTTTATTGTGCTCGTGTGAATACACTGTCTTCATGTCCTCACAAACATGAAGATGTAAATACACAAATAGTATAGGGCCCATATCTCCTACAAGGCTTTGTTATCACCCCACTCAATCAACAGAGGGTAACTAATCTTTTTATGCCTCGGGATGAAAGCTCAGCTTCACCAGCTCTCAAGGTCAATCTGAGTCTTTCTCTGTCTTCTTTTTACTTCCTGTACCTGTCTGACCTTGTTCATTGTTTCACCAGGTAACTGAAAAAAGACGAATGTTGAAGTAAATCAAAACCTTTTCTTTCACATGAAGGATCCATTGTTCAGAAACCTCTGCTCCAACCAGAACATAGCAACAATGAATTTTAACTGCATCGCTCAGTCTTTTTGAATTTGCTGAAGAGTGTTCAGTGAATTTAGGTTCACTGATGTGTTCAGGTTTTTACTTCCTAATTCAGGTGTTGTTTTATAATGCAGGCTTTTCCCTGAAAGTTGTACAATAACCACATCAACTGTCATAATCAACCAGATGTGAGTTCTGCCTAAGTGTCATCTGTCCTCTCTGACAGGCGGCTGGGCCCTAAACAGAAAGGAGTTGAAACTTCTCCAGACCATTGGCAAAGGGGAGTTTGGAGGTGAGCATCATGTCTTGCATTAGAGCAATAATAGCATAGACCAAGTTATTGAACTAAAACTTCACTCTGTTCTTGTCAGATGTTATGGTGGGAGACTACAGAGGGACCAAGGTGGCAGTCAAGTGTATCAAAAATGATGCCACAGCACAGGCTTTCGTTGCTGAAGCTTCTGTCATGACGTAAGATCCTCCAGCTCTTTCTTTGTCCTTCACGCTGCCTATGACATATGTTAGTTGGTGTTTGTACAGTATATGTTGTCAGGTGCCTTGTCCTCTTTCACGTGTGTCGTCATCCTCCTCATCAGTTTTTCTTCTCTTGATTCTTAAAGAAGTTGCTCACTGTTTCATATGCCTTTCACACTACTGTAAAATGTTTTAGTGCATAGTAACCCTCTGTTTTTGGCCTCTGTGTTTATGTGCAGGCAACTGAGACACAATAACCTGGTGCAGTTGCTAGGGGTAATAGTTGAGGAGAGGGGCAGCCTCTACATTGTCACAGAGTACATGGCCAAGGTAAGTAACATGAGATTTTGTAGTTTCATAGAAAATGCCTAAAACCTCTACGTGTGGTATGAAAAGTTGCACAAATAGAATGTAACATTAACAATAACCAAAATACTTTAATAACTCTAAATTTCAAATATGATGTAGGCACTGTAGAGTCTGAAACTGGGGACAGCCCATGATTGAACTGTGTTTGAACCATCTCACAGGGCAGTCTAGTTGACTACCTTCGCTCACGAGGACGGACTGTGCTCGGAGGAGACTGCTTACTCAAGTTCTCGCTGTGAGTCTTGTTCATCACTGTTAAACTCCCTATTTGATTTGTGCAAATGTCAGATGTTTAATCAGCAGGGCTCCACGACTCGAACTGCACTGCTGTTTTTTTTTTTTTTTTTTTGGTACTTTGAGGGATTTGAATCGACTTTGAAAAGAAGAGTTTCACACTCTTGACTGGCCACATGAAAGCCATTTGTTTTCACAAGCAACCATAACCCTTCATGTTTGCCTTGATTAATCGTGGCTTTATCTGCAAGTGAAGTGCCTTAAAGTCTCAATTTATTTAAAATCTTATGGTAATTTCGCGTTTGCATCAACACAGCAGTAATGCAAACATTAGACTACAGAGGACATGAACTCTACATAGGTGTAAATGTGGCGATGAGTGGTGGTCTGTCTAAATGTCTCTCCGTTGCCCCGGAGACAGACTGGCGACCTGTCCAGGGTGTACCCCGCCTCACCCAAAGACAGCTGGGATAGGCTCCAGCACCCTGTGACCTTGAACAGGATAAACTGTGATGATGATGGATGGATAGATGTTAGTTTGTGCATGAGTAATTTCCCCTGTATGCGACGTAACCCTTAATTAAACTTCTGAGAGAAAGAAAGGGGAAAGATTTTAAGAACATAAGGCAAGTAGAATACAGGAGAGTGTAATTAATTTCTGATTTTGTTACTTTTCATTGAATACTACGCTTGAAAGTGGTATACAAAAAATATATACAAAGACCGGAATTGAAGTCTTGTTTTTATTTTTTACCTGCACATGGATTATTAATTGTTGTTGTCATTTAGTATGTCCTGGCAAGAGCAGTGGTAAGCGCAGACACATTTGTGTCGACATAGATAAAGCAGGAGGTGTGGGAGATTGTGACGGTTCACTTATCTTAGTCATCGACACTTCTCCTGTTCTCTGACAGTGACGTGTGTGAAGCCATGGAGTATCTTGAGGCCAACAACTTCGTCCACAGAGACCTGGCAGCTCGAAATGTGCTGGTGTCTGACGACAACATTGCCAAGGTCAGCGACTTCGGCCTCACCAAGGAGGCCTCCTCTATACAGGACACTGCCAAGCTTCCTGTCAAATGGACCTCCCCTGAAGCACTAAGAGAGAAGGTAAGAGAGGACAAGCAGTGGACAGATGGCAGACCATGGCCAGTGTTTTTAATGCTTCACCAGCCCTTGTTTTCACCCACTTCACCTTGTTGAAACAGGGTGTTAGGGCTTAAATCAACATTACATTATCGAATTGAAAGAATATTAACCACACAGTTACAGTTGCTTCAAGACGTTTTCAGGGCACTTTACTTTTTGAAAACATACTTATCTTTATAGATTTAATTTTAAGTTGTTAAAAGTGCCATTTTCATATCAGTCTGATTGTTTCTGGTTATTTATAAGCAGTAACGCTGTAATAGTGGAAGGCCCTTTGCATCAAATACATGTACAGCTTCACTAAGTCTCCACAAGCTCGTGACCCCTGAATTTAGGTAGTTTACGTCATTCTACCTCACAGATCCTCTCAAGCTCCTTCAGATTAGATGTGAACAATCTGTAAACCACCTGCTTCAGGTCTCTCCAAACAGCTTCTCTCTGGTATAAGTTCGGGGTTTGACTTCCACCCAAGACAGTCCAAGGCTTGTCTTTGCTGCTTCCTGCAGTTTATTGTTGTGCTAAAGGGAAACTGTCACCCCAGGTTTTGCCTTCTGGAGCAGGTGTTCTTCGCAGACTTCTCTATATTTAGCAGCATGCAAGTTTCCCTTAATTTTGGACAGTTTCCCCAGTTTGCATAAAGCCCTTCCTCCTCCACAGACAGTGTTTAGAGTTAACTCAAAGAGTAATTTTTTTTTCCCCATCAGACAGCTTATCAACTGGTTTATTAATTCATTTCTGAATCTACAGCACAAAGTATGCCAGAAGGCAAGCTACTGGTACGGTTTTATTAAGTAAATGTGCTGGACATAAATGTCTAAAGAGTCTGAATAGTTTGCAGAGTCATTGTAAATACGTTAACAGCTTTATGAATGGCTAGTGTGCATGAGTTATGACATAAATTGTTATTTATTGCTAGTAATTTCTCTTTTTGTGGACCAGCACAAAATCATTAATAGCACAGTATCATCATAAAAATGTTAGGTGAATGATCAGTTGAACTGTGGAACCGGAAAATCAACAGGCCCAAAACGAAATAAATTCATCTGTGTCAGTAGTTTTTTTTAGGGGAACCCACCACCACAACATTGTTGCTAATGCCAGCAACACTTCGCTGTCTCACTGCAACCGAAGTAAAGAAAGTAAGATGCTAAAAGAATTTGTTGGTCAAAGGAAATGTGACAGCGTTAGGAGAGACTGTGTGGGTGATGCTGCACTGTCAGGTCTACCAGGATAGCTGACAGCATCCTGCAGACACAGCGTAAGGCAGCCGAACAGCTGTCAGAGTGACACCACTTTCCTACTATTTGCTGGATTGTATAATTTGCCTATTGTATACCATAAAAAAATTAGAATGTATTTTTGTCCTTTATTTTGTTGATTACATTCTGAAATTTGATACCTTTGAAAAATTGAAAAGCAATAAAAATGGTAAATTCTCTGAGTTCTTTTAATAAAGACCGAATGTATTTGTAAAAGTGGTCAATTCAGTTAAACTTTGTAAAAGTGTAGCGCTGCCTGTATTTAGTTTTTCAAATCTGAATGGGCACATTCCCCCTCCTTTTGTTTCTGTTACATGCAATTAAAATTTACAGAATATATTAAGTTTTTAATACAGACATAGATAAGTTTATAAAAACCGGTAATGTTTTAAATATGGACTTTTCTTTCTTTTTGTCCCACAGCGGTTTTCCACTAAGTCGGACGTCTGGAGTTATGGAATCCTACTTTGGGAGATCTACTCCTTTGGGCGTGTGCCTTACCCTCGAATTGTGAGTGGCTGGTCTTTATGAATCATTACACCAGTAGGTGGCAGGCTTCATTGCCGAGACACATACATTTTTATTTGTTTTTTTAGTACGAGATTGTTGAAATGTCTTGTACCTTCAGTTTCCACCTCAAAATTATCAGATTTGTGCCATTTAGTTTCTCACTATGTACTGTAGATTATGAATGCAGTTATTAGTCCGTACTTCACCAGTTGTTAGAATAGATTTATAACCTTTGAACAAGGATGTTTTGCTGGAGTTGAGGCAGTTGCATCCACTGACTAACTCACGTCAGTACTGCTGTCTGTGTCCCACAGCCGTTGAAAGAGGTGGTGCCCCGGGTGGAGAAGGGGTACAAGATGGACGCCCCAGACGGCTGCCCGCCCGTGGTGTACGACCTGATGAAGCAGTGCTGGACCCTGGACCCCGTGATGCGGCCCTCCTTCCGCATGCTGAGGGAGAAGCTGCAGCATATCAGAGCCAAGGAGCTCTACCTGTGAAAAGGAGACGTGAAGGGGGAGGGGGGCGTAGGGGGGAGAGGGGGGCGGGGAAACGCAGCCCAGCACGGCTGCAAAGTTGGAGGAGGGGGGAAGAAGAAGAAGAAGAAGAGGGACCACAGCCCCTTCCTCCTGTTTGGCCAGCCTGTCACCCTGTGGGACTGCCGTACTGTGCCCCCTCCCCACGACCCTCAGACGTCCACCAGCCGTCCTCTGCTTCCACACAATGACTGTTTCCTGTTTGTGTTGTATAGCTTTTGACAGACAGTTTCCTCCTCTCTTGATGGGCCACTGCTCTTTCCTCCTCCGTTACCTGCTGCTGCTCATTCTCTCTCCCTCCCTCCCTCCCGGGCCAACTTCCGCTTTCTCTTCTACATCCCTTTTTCTTACATTCCCCCCACCCTCCCCTCCTCCCCCTCCTCTCCTGAACATGGCATTAACTGGAGGGGAGGCTGGCCTTTTCCTCCACGTTTGTCAGGTGCTCTTTCTCGCCCCTCCTCCATCGTCTGATCATTCCTGGATTCCTGTGTCACCGTGTGGCTCTGCATGCCTTTCAGCCCAGCTCTGTCATTCCATCCTTCCTTCCTTCAATCCCGTGCTCCCCTCGGCATGGTGTCAGGTGTGAGGCCTTCGCTCTGTGCCAAAGTGCCTCCAGTCTACAGAGCTCCAGACTTCCCTCCAGCACTTCTTTCAATTGGACAGTCGTGGTTTCATTTTTTTCTAAATTACTTTTTTAAAGAAATCTTTTTTTATTGTTTTTTTGTTGTTGTTGTTGTTGTTCCCAGGGAGGTTATCAAACTATTTTGTTAGTACTGTCTCCCCCACCTCCACCACCTCCCCATCAGACTGGACTTTTATTTTTCTTCAAGTGACGGTGCATAAAACAAGAAGAGAGAATTTGGGAGCCAGTAACTAATTTGTCCTCGAACCAAGACAGGTCAGAGGAGCGGTGTGTGGGGAGAGAGGACTTTAACAGGAGGAGAAGGGGGAGAGGCAGTTCACAAACATGGTCAAGTCATCATACGTGGGCTTGTTTTTATATCAAAATATATTTAAAGGATTAAAAAAAAGAACAAGGATAAAACTGACTGTTGCAGAGAATAAAAACGGACTTTCAGAAGCCGGGAGTATCTTGGCGTTAGGAATGTTCAGTGTCTCTGTGAACACAGGGGTCGGGGTGGTGCATGCTGTGTGTGAGAGGCCTTGGGTTCAATTGTCAGTGCTTTCAATGTCCATTGGTTTATTATGCTATCATGATTATGAATAAATCATTCCATCTGAACAGTGTGGAAACACCTCTATCATGTCAGCACGAGTGTGTGTTTGTCTACTGATGAGACTACATTAATATTATTAATGTTTGGCTTAAAGGTGATGACCCATTTTCTGTTGTATTCCGTATTTGACTCAGGGAGGTTTTGAGAACTGTGAGGGTTCATTGGTCTTTCTCCCTCATTCATCCACACCTGAGAGGCATCTGTCACAAACCCTGATTACTCAGATCAGTGCCTGTGTTTAGATGCACTTACGAAACCTTGTTACTGGAAATCTGTGCACACACGCAGCACAGTAACCTGATTTCTTCTCCACCTCTGACCGATTTCGGGAGCCAACCTCACAGATTTTAACCATGACGCAACAGAAAATTCTTCTTTCTGACTTTTCTTTTTTTTGTTTGTGTGTGTTTGTGTCATGGCAAAAGGGAGAGAAAGGGGAAGATACATGCAACTGAGCCCCAACTTTCACCAAAAATTGTAAAACTGCAGGTGGAAGTGACTTGTTTAGACTTCTTTTGTATTATTTCAGTTTTCATTTGCACTTTGTTCAGACTTTGTTTAAAAAAAAACAAGGCAGCATCGCCCCATTAATGATCTCTACTTTCATTCAGCTTTTCACTCAGCTGAATGTTCCCATCCGCAGCCTTTTATTTCTAAATTTTTTTTTTTTTATGTGTCTTGTGTCTCTCTCACAGCATGGGCTCTTCACAGATGTACGACTATAAATAATCCTCCTGCGCTTATCTTTTGATAGCGTAAGCACTGCGAACAGGTGGCAAACTGTCACCATAGCCTCATAGGTGTGAAGGAGTGTGAGTGTTATGTCAGTCGAGCAGTTTCCCGCAGTTAACACAGGAACCTGTTCTGCTCTGGGGAGTGTGTCCACTTACCCCCAGTGCAGACTTACAGGCTGAGATGAGACCAGCGTTTGTCTAATCTCTCAGTGTTTGAGTCTGGTGCATTCCCTCCAACTAATTTAACTTCTTGACTTTGAGCAAATCTCGGCCCCCCTGCATCTCCTGCTGCTGCAGCAAACAATTGTTTGGGACATAATTTCATGTGATTCCCATGAATTTTAATGCCGGTGACGAGGCACTAACAATGGGTCTGGTTACGTAAGCCAAGGCAGTTTGTGCTCATGGCCAAGACTGTGCTGCTGTCAGGACTTATCACGCCAGCTCTGATTTCCCATGCTGCTGTGGCTGCACGAGAGTGTCTTGCCGCAGACCCACGACCCCCCACCCTCCCTCGGCTCGTCTCCTCGGCTCGTCTCCTCGGCTCACTGGCAAAAAGTGCAGCTCATTATCCAATTGGGGGAAATTTTTAAAATGTTGCTTGCCAAAATCACAACTGGGAGAGCTCATGTGGTTCCCAGAGGAGCTGGAAAGGAACAACACACAGCTTAGCCCCCAATTAAATCGTAATTTGGAGGATCAGATGTTACATTTGGCAGCATTCACATTCTAGGTCGGGAGTCAGAGGTCATGACATTCACTTCCTTGTTTGAGAACACTTCCTTGTGCTGTTGTAGAGACAGAAACAGCATCTGTTTCCATCCTTTTACATCCTGGACAATTTTAAATTACAGTACGGCACTGTAATTTTTATAATTGTCAGTGATATTAACATATTCTAAGGGCAACTTAAGGTGTCACTGTGACATGAGCTTGTGTCTCCATGAGAGGGACTTAACGCACGGCTCTCAAGCCTGGATGGATTCGTTCACACTTAACTAATCCTGACAAGCACACAGCTCTGCGTTCTTAGCGAGAACAAGCAGGAGGATTGATGTGTTAATCAGCTTTCGATAAGTTATGGATCTGTGCTGCTGACAGCAGCTAGGCAGAACTCAACAGCAATAAATTAGCCCCCGAATGCATCTGATTGGAGAGCGGGTGAGCTTAAGGAAGATGCCCAGAGCTGCGTGTGTTTTTGTGGCACTGTCATGTGTGTCGTCGTGCTCCCGTGTGTCAAGCTGGACTTAACAGATTTACATTTGTGACAGAATGAGGGTGAAGTGGTGAGATGTGTTTCAGGTTGTGTTTTTGTCTTGCGTTTTGTTTTTTAACCCAGTGGCTTCATGTGTTGTTGCTGGGTTACATGATGGCAGATTCCTGAAGCCACATGACTCATTGTGTGTGTCTGGCCCGGATCACTCAGCATTTAGAGTTTTTTTGTTTTTGTCGTCTTTTGTTTTTTTTTGTAACTGTATCATGCTGCTTTAAATGTTCAGATGGACCCAAGCTTTTAACATTTAGTTCCACCAGCTTTTAACACTTGTGTGATTGTTTTAAATTACTACATAATAAATTAGTATTTTTTTCCCAAAGGAAATGCAGCAGTACTTAACAATTGTTTTCTTTCCTGTCAAAAGCTGCATGTGGTACCTTTTGTTGCTAGCTGAACCATACTGAATCATCCTATTTACCCTAAAGACATGCAAGCTGTATTATTTTATTTTATTAATCTCATAGCAGCGTTGTCTGGCCTAAAATGTCAAACTAAGACAGCTCGGCGATGCAGCAGATTGCAGGGAAGAAGCTCTTGATAGCCTTGAATTACTGACACTGAGGGGTTTGTTTATACGGCTCCGGCACTGTCATCGAGCGAGTGTGGGAGTTCTCCATTTTCAGCCCGTTTCAGTGACAGGGAGCGGGCGTCGAGCTGACAGGAGATGAAGCAAATGATATTGACATTATCAGGCCAGTATTCGGCTGGCTGTGTCAAATGTGCACACGGCCTCAGTGACAGATCTTTTCTCATCCCTTGGTCACATCACATGCCTTTTTCCGTACGGACGCTCCCCTCGCCACTTTGCTAAGCAGCCTAAAAATATGCTGTTTCCTGCTGCAATTAGCTGCTATTTGGGGACATTTGCACAGACGGGGGGTGTTGGTTTTTCATCCATGGGTGCCACTTTTTTGCCCTTGTTTGGGACTGTGCACTCGGGCCCTTGTGATCTGTCACAGCCGTGTAGTGCTGTTGGTGCATTTAGCAGCCTGAATCACACCCTGTTGGGCACATGTAACATATGGAGTTTATTCCACTACATGCTCTATTTACTCTGACACAGCTTCACTTGCGTCTGTGATGTAAATGTTGATGTCTTCATATTACATTTGGAAGTTCTCCTTAGTCACTCTTTTGTCCTTTGCAGCCTTGGGTTGCTGTTAATACATGTAAGTGCCGCAGTGAATCTTAGTGTGATTCTTATTTGCGACGACAACTGACTGTATTTTTCATGTCTGACTCCACGAGGCATGGCCTCATACACCGAGCTGCTCACCAGCACGGTGACAGTTCAGTGGCTGTGAGGGAGCGTGACCTCATATGTAACAGTCAGAGAACGTCAGGACAAAATCTTAATAAACATAATCAGAATACATGCTTTACACAGACATATTTTACATGAAAAACACGTTACACACACAAACTGCATATTTAAGATGAAGACGTCCTTGTTATACACACTTTTTTGTTATAGATTAGGGACAAATCCACAGTATCATTCTGTACCAAGTGAAAACCTTCCACATTGATCATCTTATGAGAAAATTCCTTTTTGGATTTTCATGGAGGGATAGGAACACACAGAGACTCTTACACATGATGTTACGCATACTGCTTTCCTTATGCAGAGTTTTGAGTAATTAGCCTGTAGCTATGAGCTAAATACTAACAAAGTACAGCTGAAGCTGATGGAAACATAGCAGCACTAAGAGTGAGGGGGTCACCACCAGTACAAGTCATCTTGAAAATGTATGTACAAATTTCATGCCAATCCATTTTGAGACATTTATCTCAAAAAAACAAATGTCAACCTGCTGATGTTACTATAGAAGAAGTCTGTCAATCACCAAGGTCATTAATGAATTTGTTTTCCAGCGACCATAAACCAATCCTTCCGATTGCTGTTGTGATATTTCCGTCTGGAACAAAGTGGTGGACAGACCGACACACAATCATCACACAGACGTCAACAAGATGCAGGAGACTTGAGGTGCAACTGACTGATTCCTAAAGGTGTTATTGTAATGTTAAAGTGATAGCTCGTCACTGCTGCAAAAATAAATAAGGCTGGTGGTTGGCATAGCAACCAACACAGCAAGATACACAAGCTTTGTCACACTACGAGCTCCATGTTTAGTGTATGGTAATTAGAAAGCAGTTTAGATTCATTAGCTTTGTGGTTGAATGTGCTTTAGGACTTTGATTGTGTTCTGCTGCTAATCAAAGCTCAGGCTGTGGGACACGCTGTTTGGGAGCTTGTGCATGAGGCAGATAACACTCAGAGAGCCTGGGTCCGACAGTGGATCTGGCAGATGAGAGTGTAGCAGTGATGTCACGACGGGCTAATGTGAACCAGTGTGCGTCTGCTCCATCAGCCCACCCTTATTGTGTCTCGCCGTGAGAGTCATGATTGCTCACAGACAGACGGGAAAACGGAGAAGCGGGATAACGACCGCAACAAAGGCAAGTCTTGTCCGCTGAGCTGCACGTAAACAGTCTCTGCTGCCTGTGATGTAACGCCGACCCGCTTTCTGAACCTGCACTTTAAATAACCCAATAGTTGCCCTACAGTGTGGGATGACATGTTCATTTGACTTTGTAAAATATCAAGGTTCCCCGAGATGCAGAGAACATGTTTTCTGCACCGCTTGTCAGCATCAATTTGCATTTTGCTCATGACATTTCACCTTCTCCTGTCCCAGGGCCCTAGCCTGCTGGTTGCCAGTGGTGGGGAAATGTGCCAACACACATCTCAATAAGGAGAGGGTGAAGGACCCTGCGGCCGCTGGGAGTCACCAATAAAACAACCCTTCACGTTGTAACTTTCCTACATATGTGTAATATGCTCCATGCAGAAAATGGCAACACAGGAGGGGAAACAAGCCCCCAGTCACCTGGAGCGGTAGTGGAGAGACGCAGCTAATTTACCAGTTTTAAGACATTTTGCTTTAAGGTCAGAAGTCACAAGATGAAAATTTGAATTCTAACTTTTATTTGATGATATTTTTGCATCAGGCCACTTAAATGGTATCTTTCCAACACTTTTTCAATTGATACACATTTTACATAAATTACATAAAACCTCATATCTGCAGTAATTGCATTAATTCAGCAACTCGCCAACATTTCCATCTTTACCTGCAGCCTCCTTTGGTTGCTTTCGCTTCAGCATGTTCAAATGGCTCAACGAGTCCTTGACCTTTTTTCCGCTCTCATAAAATCTTTTAAGTTAAGAGTGTTTTGGATCTTTGCGGAATGACGAATCTCCTCCCACTTAGTTTTGATGCATAAAGGTTTTTGTTCGCCTCCAAACTCATTCTGCTGCTACCACCGTGGGTTCTATCTTCAATAAAGCCGTGACGTATATAGTGAGCAGACTTTTCTTTTCCACACTTTGGCTTTTTCCTTGACTTTGTGAACTGACGTGGATCCTCTCAGCACTTTTTGGTTTGCATCTTGTGTTATGGCCTCTATATTTTCGTGCTCATGAAGTTTTCTTCAAATTATGAACTTAATACCTTCACGTCTGCTCTGTCGACCTTGTTGCTGCTACTTTTTTTTTTACTTTCTGTTGCTCAGCACATCAGTGGTTTCTTTCTTTTTTGTTAATTGTTTAAATTCCATCAAATTAAATCTGAAATTCAGAACTTTCATTCGTTTTAAATCCATATATCTTCAGTCTACTGCAAAAACAAATCAATTATTCTTGCTGCCCTGACATTTTGTGAGGGGACTGTTCTGATGTATGTAAATAATATTTAATTCTGCATGCATGTGTAATGTGAAACGACCCAGTTTAAATCTTGTAGATGCTCTTTTAACACTGTTCTTGCAGTATTTTCATATCAACAATGGATCAGATAGACCAGATGGCAATATTTAAACTCTGTGCTGCACACTGAGGAGCACTTATCCGCTAAAGAGCCAAATATTTCACTCAGAAGTCCGTTCAGACTAAACCCGAGTTAAAAGTAAAATATTCTGTGCTAAACCCAGGCCAAATATAGCACATGCATGATGGTCCAGAAATAGACGCAGCTCTCCCATCCATCATTACATCTAGTATCAATATTACAAGACAAATTATACTTTATCCACGGGAAGTAATTAAAGCGAAACTCAGCTATAGAGCAACATGACATCTGCAGAACTCCAAGAGCTGAGAAGCCCACTAACATTAGGCCTTTTGTCTGCTTTTTTAGGTGTCATGTGGTACACAGCAACACATGCTGCTGGTAAACATGAACAGGCCGAGTGTAGTTTACTGACATCACATCACAGGATTTCTGGGTTTTGAAGTTCAAACACTTTTCAGGGACATCTCGCTGCCATTTGGAGACGCTAGTGTGCAAAGTTTGTTGGTTCAGCTTGAAAGAATCTTCTCTCCAGACAGGCTGGCAGATGATGTGAGGTTTAATGAATCCTCGCCGCATGAGTCACGGCAACAGTCTGACAGCGAGGATTCATCATGCTCGCTGTCATTCAGAAGAAGAGTTTATCACTTTTTAAAAGACGAGCTGGGTGGCAGGAAGCACAAGTGGACAACGTCTCTGTTTAACGTTTTACACCTCAGAGAAGCAGACAGGAACTGCCCGTAACAAGTGATTGCACGTAAGTAGGAATAAAAAATGAGAATATTCACAGGCTGAAATTTCCTGACGTGCATAATCAGATATGTCTAATTTTTAACTTATGTACAAATAGTCATGTACAAACAATAATAAACAGTTTGGGAGAGAATCTGCCTGGTTGCGACTGCTACTATTGTGACAAAATATATGAAACCGCCTTAAATGGACATAGTATAAAAATATTTATCTGTTTAAGACGATAGTGATTTATTTCAAATGAAGTAACTTTCACTTCTACTTGTGCTGAACATTCTACACGGTTACTACAAGGGGGTGACACCTGGGGTGGCCAATCAGATTTTGTGGGGCCACTCCAGGCCTGCATGTGTGGCTAAAGACGAGAAGGCGTTTGAACATTTTGTGTCTCAGAAATGAAAAGGAACGTTCTGTCTGTCTGAGTTTCCAACCTCACAAACGACCCGGGCTTGGTTTTGGTGACAGCAGTATCCTAAGAGGACAGACTTTAAACTGTTGTGACACACAAGGAAACGCAGCCAACCGTGGGTAATGTTAAGGTTCACAAAATGCCTTGAAGACTGCAAACAAAACCGTGCAGTCAAAGGCTTGTCACAACTGTAAGTTCACAGCCACGCTCTTGAATTGTGTTGTTGTTTTTTTTTTATTTGGGGGCTTAGTAATTTAAGGAGGCCCGGGGGTCAGGGCACATTAGCTCGCTTCTCCAGCAACATTTCTTCCAATAATATTTAAGCTGGACTATTTTGTCATTGACGGCTATAAATAATACCGTGATTAACTGATTGTTTTTGAAAAACAGTACCCCCAGACCCCCTCCCTTTGCCCACCCAGTGCCCCTGTGCACCCACGGGCGGGTGGGGGGGGACCACACACACTGTCTGAGCTCTGCTCCTGCAGCCTGGCACGGAGGGCAGGGGGAGGAGAGACACAGATGAAGGCTGAAAGCCTGCGCAGGGTTTTCAGCCAGACGCTCCTAGAAACACGGGAGCTAATGAATGCAGCCAGGAGTCAGTGTGTGGCTCGGCAGCTGCAGCTCCACAGCACACAGCTCTGAAAAAGAAAATAAAAGGGAAAAGAGGCGGGAGTGGCTCACCAAGTACAACAAATGAACAGTTTGTCTTGGATATTACAAGGAGAACGTTGCTGCACATTTACGGACAGGACAATGTGTGTGAGAGTGTCTCCTGCACTGTGTGTGTGTGTGTGATCTTACAGCCTCTCGACTGTGGGCACGATTGACTCCGGGCTGCACCGAGCACATTCACATTAATTACGTTGATGCATCCTGGCAACTCACATGTGAGCAGACATGTATAATCACGTAGCCGCAGCAAAGCAAGCTGTTAGTGAGCACACATGCACATGGGAAGGAGTAAACCGTAGGTTTGTGTTTGCTGGACGTAACCCGCTGCTGCACAGGTCTAACGCGAGCAACGCTGAGGGCAGAGCTTGACCTTCGGCGTTTGACCGTTTGTGTTGCTGCTTCATTAGACGACGGTTTGTGATCAATAAAGAGCAGCTACAATATGACCACACATCCGCCCTTTTTCATCTGTGTGTGTGTGTGTGTGTTCGTGCTTTGGGTTGTAAATGTTGGTAAATTACACGATGATGCCTCATCCTCATTACTGTGTGAAATACAATGATTGTGATTATGAACTGTAATTATTTTAGAGCATTCAAAATGCTCTTTTATTCACATGCTGAATGTTTTCAACCAAATGAAGCTTTTAGCGTAAATTCATTGCAGCCTGCACATCTCCTGATCACTTCAATGCTCCACCTCTCTACTATTATCTAATAATTCCATGTGGCTCTTTGTGCAGGACCTCCTATCATCCAATCATCATCTTCACTGAAGAAGAATGACACCACCTTGCTCACTGTATGTCGTCTTTTGTTGCTGTCCCCACTTCTCCCCTCCAACACATCAAGGCTCCATTTCAGACGTGGCTGCTATTCACTGGGCTCCATACTTGTACTCGCAGCAGAATCTTAACACCAGAATCTATTAAACAAATTCTTTTCATGTTAATTTGTGTCTCCACTGATTTAACAACTATTTTAATTATCGACCAATCTGCCAGAATGCAATTAAAAGACCATCAGTCTCGTCCTAGAGTGCAAATGAACATTTTCAAATCATTTTCTTATCAGTCCAAAACTCTAAAAATATTCCCTTTGCATCCTCTAATCATTTAGATTCAAGATAACCAACAATTTCTTTTGTTTAGAAATGATTTCGTCAATTACTTGTTACTTGATTGACAGAGTGGTTATGATTTTACGTCATCGACTGCGACTGGGATGCTCGGGACGTCGGCTCTGACTCTGAGTCCTGGCTCCGCTGATAGTAGCGACATCAGTCCACAAATACACTTTATGTAAGCATCACATGCAACCTTTGCTGTCCGTGCGGCCTGGAGCTAGTTATATTACTGCTTTTGTGTTGTTGCAGCCGCTCTGCTCTGGATTATTCCGGCCACAGCCGGGATGTTTTGGTCAAGTAGGTCAAGAGTCGGGACTTTGTGTCTGCTCAGCTGGCTGTGATAATGAGTTACTATCCTATGATTAGGTCTGCACCGTGTCTAGGGAGATGACTAGAAACCAACAAATAAGATCAAGTCTGTGTATATAGTTAAATAGTTATTTTCTACATTTTGACCCAGGTGACCAACTCACCCAAATGTGCTTTCCCTGGCAGTACGGTTGCATTATTAGTGTGTTTAGACTGATCCGTGCTTCAATATTTCCCCACTCTGCTGAGACTTGGCTTCAAAGACTCGCCTGCTGCCTTAGTCCAAGCTGGATTACTCATCAGCCCCCACACACAGTCGTGAGCTGCGACGTCACGCATGACTCACGTGGCTCTCAAGAATGTTCATTTTAACTCTGCGCTGGCTAAAAGCGGTGGGAGCTTTAGTGCTGGCTGAGGTGGAAACTTGGAGGAAGACGTGAGATGTTTGTGGACCCTGCCAGCTCCTCAGAGAAATTTCAGGGTGATATATTTTATTTGGGGACACACATATTTTATTTGGGATCAGTGTGAGTGAGGGTGTCATCTCAATTCCCCACAAATGGACAGCAGATGTTACCATGGTCCTCATCAGCTTTACTGATTCGAGCATTTGCTGTCAGGCGTGGACAGGAAATGAACAATCTACCAGTGAAAAGTGTGACTGTCTGGCCTTTATTTCAAACAAATGGCTGCTTTTATTGCAGAATGATCCTTCCGCAACACATCTTGCTATGGATATTATTTCACTGGCTACAGCTTGAATTATTATCCTGGTGCATCAGTGAACAAAATATACAGATCAAGCAAAACATTATGACCACACTATTTAAAATGAATGAGCTCCACTACCTACTACGACCTCAATAATAAACACTTTCTGATAGGTTCAACCTAAAAACTGAGAAATTATAACATGTTGGATTGCATTCAACTGCACAAGTGGCCATAATGATATGTCTGATCTGTGCACTTATTTATTCCACTGAAACTATATTATAATTTCAGCCGTTAGTCTGTGTCCATTTTCCTGTGTCCTTTGTGTCTTTTGCATGAAGAATAATATGTATCCTGAAGCAGGATGACAGGAGATGGGTCAAACATTTAGCTCTAGACATGAGGAAAGTTGAGAGAAAAATGACAAGAATGAAGACGAGAAAGAGAACGTCCATCATCTCGGATAACATGTGACAAGAAGAGCTGTGAAAGCACTGCTGTCAGTCACATTACACACAGCGGCTCCGTGGTGCATGGACTTTGAGGCTTCAGTGTGGAACACCAAAAGGTAAATGATAAAAATATGAAACAGGCTGCAAAAATAACAACCACCAACCAATGGTTTTAACATTTCCCGTATGTGAATTAGGGTAATAACTGCTGAAGGCAGCATTTATCTACTGTACGTCAATAGATGAATTATAGAAGTTACTATTTAGCAGAGAATACAAAGCCGCCTTGCTGTACCTGTGCACCAGTCTGGCACCGGCATCTGAAGCCTTGATGGAGGTTAGAGATGCAGCCAAATCAGGATTTTCACAGTAGCCATAATCGGAAGACGAATCATCAACAACATGAACTGTGAGGCAAAATGAATTTTGTTTTTTAAATTTTACATTTGCCTTTTGATATTACCTAATAAATATTTTCTGAGGCCATGTTGATTTTGTTTGATCTCTTCATCACCTGGACAGCTCTGGGGTCATGGCTTAGACATATTTCTCCTGGACTCTCAGCTAAACTGACATTCACGTGTATTTATTTTATATCTGAACGTTACTGAACTACTTGTATTGTGATAGAACTGCCGGTTTCCTGTGATGTGTCAACCAGGTGTGTAGTGTTGGACTGTGACAAGTCGCTCGGCTAGCAGGGACAAGCTGTGATGGACACTCTCGCTTGCTTTGGAGGGGGGGACATTTATGCAGCCTATGTGCAGCCTGTCTGTGTCATGACAAGGACGTTGTCACCTTGGCCGGGCCTGCGACGCCCAGGAACACTAACTTCTTCAAGCAACCTGTCACATAAATCCCACTTCCTGTCCCGTCTCTGAACGTTGGACGGCTCCAGCGTTTGGCCCTGACTTCTCACACATCAACGGCCTAATTTGGGGCCTCGCCTTACCTTCACCTTCAGCCGTGAAGTGTGCAGAGACGCTCTGATTGAGCCAGAGTTAATTGAATTTGGTGAGCAAAGGTCTGACAGAGGGGAAGAGGGAGGAGAGAATGGAACATAAGCACTCCAGCAGGGATGAAGATGATGAGTTTGCCTTTGGGGGGGAGGGCTTGATTCAGTAGAGCATGTGAGCTGTTTTCAGTGGGTTTCATCAGAGCGGGCCTCATGTTGTTTGGGTTATGTAGGGGCCATGGGAGGTTGAGCAGACATTTACCAATACACAGGATCTTACGTAACTGCTCCTCGTGCTACGCTGGGCGAGTAACTGGAGAAATCTGGCTCGAATGTCAGAGGAGAGGGAAGGTCAACATTACTGCATCTCTCGTTCTGTAGAACGTTTTAAAGGCTCAGTTCAATTACAGTAACTTTTGTAATGGAGATAGTTTTTCTGCCTTAATCCCATTAAAATGAAGTTGAACTAATCGTACTTTGTGGCACTTAGCTTGTGATCTTGGGATTTAAAAGTAACATTGTTTTTCAAATTGCATTAAGCTCCAAACACACGCTTTAGTTCAACTAATAAGTCAACACTGTCATCTGTTTGCTGTGTCATGTAGAGTGTGACACGTGTAACAATCTGAATCAGGTAAGAATATTATCAACCTAAACACTTAGACAACTTTAAATCCCGTAAACCATTTTCAAGGCCCTCAGTGTTTGGGTTTATCACAGCATCATTACCACAGAGTAATTGCAATAAACATCCTCTGCCCTTGAGGTCTCCAGAAAGTCCCTGGAGGAGATTCCTGCTCGGCTTGTTTGGTAATCCAGCCTTGCACAGATCTTCTTTCTGCTGAAAAAAAAAAGGTCCACACAAAAACAGTTGACATTGAGGTCTGTGGATTATGCAGGGTAATACTGACGCTCTGTATGGACAAAGTTGTTATTCTGACATTTTTGAACAAATAAAATCTTAATCACGTTCATTGTTTTGCTGTGGCAGCAACTCTCAGGTTTAAAGTAAATTAAAGCAGAACTACTGTAAACTGTCTGGCTAAACACCATTTAAGACAATGGAAAACCCATGATTTAATTGAAATTTTGGTGAACTGCACCTTTTATAATAATTCAGCACAGCTTGTAGAAGTCTTATCAGAAATGGTGCTGCTTTTGATATCTTTAGTCGTCAATGTACTTTGCATGAAAAAACGCACTACCAGAGTGGTGGAAGAAACTGTAATTTTGATAGAGATAATAAAATAATCCAAATGAAAAAGCAGCACTACAATGTAGAAATGCTTTATGGGTAAAAAGTCCTACATTTAACGTGTCTCTTTAGATAAAAGTATAAATGTACAAATTTATCATCAGTAAAGTATAAATAGTAAAAGTGCTCAATATGCAGAGCAACTCATAAGTATTAATGTGCACTGATGTGCACAGCAACATATTAACTATGATGATATATAAATAGTGAAAAAAAGGACATGAAAATGCAGCAGATGAGTAAATATACTTTGGTGCATTTGTGTTTTGTTTGCTAAATTCAAACAACCATGTGATCCGGTTGCTTATCGCGGTGCTGAGACATGAGGCCTGCTCGACCGTCCTGTTTAGTCTGGTGTCTTGACGCATTTAACAAATCTACATTTTGGGAAAAACAACAAAGTTGTGTCGGGGGAGCAGCTGATATTTGTCGAAGGGTCTACAACCTGTGTCCGTAGTCTGTTGTTTATCTGTAGAGTCATCACAGAACCTGAGCAGACAGAGGAACAGAGGAAGTGACAGGATGAGGACGATAAGCCCCACCTCCACGCACTTTACTGCACGTGCACACAGACACACACTGACTCATACGCTGTCCTCGCATGTAGAACAGCACAGCCGCTCACTACATCACTCGTGCGTATTTGGTGTTGACTGATACGAGGTCTCTGAGGATAACTAGGATTCAGAGGCAGTGATGTGTAAGAGCCTGTATCAGATGAGGTCATCGGGGATGGCGAGCTTGGAGGAGTTCGTCCCGAGCAGCGGCAACGCTGTCAGGAAGTCAGCTATGTGTGTTTCTGAGAGCAGCACAAGGAGACAAATGCTTGAGTTGGAGAGATGATGCTTCTAGTTACACCATAGATCAGCATATCAACATTTTGGTGTCGGTGGAAAGTAAAAAATTAAAAAATTATCTTAGATGCTTCTTGTAGTTTGCAACGGTGGGAATTGCCTGTGGGCTTTCTAAGGAAGTGTGGCCTGTAATCAGAGAGTGTGCATGCTACAAACCATGACAAATGGAGCTAAAACATACAGTTTGCACGCGAGTTGGCCGCCTATTTATAGCACGTACGAGAGCATTGGCATCGAGCTGCTGCTGTGTGAACGCACGTCTGCACATATAGGCACCGTCCTCCCCCATTCCGATCGGTCCTGCATCCACGGGGCCTCTGGTTTGAGGCAGTTCGGCACTTCTCAAATCGGTCACGTCCTCTGGGACTGTGAAAACATCAGAGCTCAAGAGCTTCCGGTGAATGGACAGACAGAGAGGCTGCGCGCGCTGCAGGCAAACAGACGTACACACATGTCCAGAGAGAAGGTTTCTGTGGGAGTGGGATCAGGGCTGCAGAGGGTATGTCTGTGCCATAAGGGTCCCCATAAATCTCTCTTCTTCACCCGCCCGTTTGCTCCCCCTTTGCCACGGGATGTAGCCTTTCTGGGCTATCAAGCAAGGGTATAGACAGGCTGAGTGCAGGTTTTCTGGGGTCAGACTGTGGGCGTAAGTGCTCGTAGTGTAAACACACCACGACTGTGTTTATTTGAATGTAAGAACAAGAAACGCTCTGCTCTGACTCAACCCTGTGCTGGGGAACGTCACCGTCTCAGCAGCAGAGCCGGCACGGACTGCATGTGTGTGAGCGTGCAGGAAAACAGAGCGAGAGGCGTCTTACAGGCTCGGGGTTAGAACTTTTCATTGTGTTGGTGAGGGAGGGGGTTACGTAAGTGTGTTTTTGTGTGTTTGGAGATAACAGACATAAGGAGAAAAGGTAAAAAGGTGCAGGATGCACGCAAAAAACGATGTCTGTGCACGATGGCTGCAAAAGTGGATGTGAGTATTCACCAACACCTCCATCATAGCTGCTAGAGAGAGAGACGCACAGGAAACAGATGGAGTGTGAGGCTTCAGGCAGACCTCAGGGACACAACAAGATGATACAATCGAGGGAAGATATGGCATCAAGAGAAATATTAAGCATACAGTGTTTATGGATGTGTAATGACTTTTGAAAACAGCATTGTACTGATGATTTGCAGAGGCAGTTTATGAATAAAGCCAACACAAATCTTAATCAGCCGTGGATCTGATACGCGGTGAAATATGACATCCAGAAATTACCTATGCAGTGACAATGAAAATCTTTTATAAAAACTATGTAATAAAAATAATCAAGACAATGCAGAAACAATACAGCAAATCAGCACCTGAATCAGCAGCGCCTTCTGGGTTTAAATGGCTTTACAGTGGCTTTGGCAGGTTGGGGGGTTTGAGGTTTTGCCCTGGGACACAAGTGGTCAGTGATGGGGGCACGAGCTGCCGACCCTACAGAACGCAGCCTTAGCCTGGTCGACAGCAAACACGCGACACGTCTCCTGGTGAGGGAGGCTGTGGTGTTTCCTCCTTACTTTACTGTTGTGATTTATATGTTCTGTTAAAAGAAAATCAGAAAACATCCGCTAAATCAAAACGTCTTAAAGTCTTTAACCAAGTTTGCTAAAAGCAGCTACTGTTAGCTTGTTAGCTGCTGTTTGAATGAGCTTGGAGGTAAATGGTGTTAGCTCTGTAAAAGTTTCCAACATTTAAATGGAAAAGGAACCAGACTAACAACACACTGTTTGTCCAAGAAAGACCCTGACAGAGGAAAATATGTCACAAACTAAAAGATCTGAGCGACATTTAGCACCAGGCTAAAAGCCGCTAACTAGCAGCACTAACTAGCGACATGTTAGCAGTGGTGTTTAGTTACAGTCTTTTGAAATGAAAACGTTTTTGTCTCCCTGTGAACGCTGTGAAACTTACGAGGAGCTGTAGAGAAACCAGAAAGAGACTGAAAAAATCCCCCTAAAGCTTAATATAAGACTCAGAGCCGAGGGTTATTGAAAGAATTAAGAAACTGAATTCCATGCTCCTAAAAACTCAACTACACAAGCACAGGATTATCTACAGGACACCGTGAAGTCACAAATGTCAGGAAATAATTTGTCGTCCAATTGGCTTTGGGAATTAAGACGTTCCCCTCCCCGCTGACCTTCACCCCATCTGCAGCCATCTCACCAACTCTTCGCCGCCCTCCTCCCCTCCGCTCGCCCTCGCTCGCCCTCGCTCAACGCCGCCGATTGTTTGCATCTATTCGTGAAAGAGAATTTTCCGGTTTTCTCATTCCATTTAAGCTCAGCCAGCACTAACCCATTGTGCTCCGACGTTCCTCTCAGGCAAGAGGTCTAAATCGGGCAGGGCAGACGGAGGGGGGGGAAGGGAGGATGGTCGGGCTTTGAAGGACAAGATGGAGAGAGGAAGAAGAGGGGAGAGGACGAGGAGGAAGGGTGAGGGCTGAGTGTAGAGCAAATGCGTAAGAGCGGCTGAGAGGGAGAGGTGTAAAACAAGTAGGAGGCGGCAGACGCTGCGGCGCCCGAGCGGGCTTGGCCGTCAGCCATATGCTCTTGATGTGGACTCAAAGCTGACCCCTGACCTTTGCTGCTTCGCTTTTCTGTCTCCTGCAAATCGAATCGTTAAAAATGACTTATGACCCTCATGTAACGCACTCTCGCATATCAGCACACTCTACTACTAGTTAGTCGTAAGTAAGAGCTGTAGCCGGCGGTCATTTTAACTAACCGCTTAATTAAATGTGGCTAAACAGCCGCTTTTTATCTTTGGATGTCCGGCACACGAATATCACACACTGTCTCCCTGTGCTGCGACTTAGCCCACTTTGTAGCCCGGAGGCTACAGCGTGGCATAAAGCTGCAACGCTCGTAAGGTTTAAACCCACCAGAGCTACTTACACTAATACAAGTTCATGCATTTGAATGCACAGAAGTGGAGCGTGCTAATATATTAATACTGCTCAGCGCATACATGGAGATAGGAGCTGCATTTGATATTTGCTGGTTTCTTTATGGTGGTTTTAACCACCAGAAAATAAAGAACACTTCATGCACAGTGTGTGGATTAAACCACAACGGGTCTGACAAGAGAAACGTGGTGACAGATGTGTGTGCAGGAGTGTGTGTGTGTGTGTGTGTGTCTGACTGTGTTACACATGAGGTACATCCATAAACTGTATTCAGGAAACTCCATCACTGCAGAGATGGATTTTGGAGGCAGCAATGTTTCTGACCATCTTGGGTCTTTTTTTTTTTTCCAGCTCACACTCAATTTCACAACCTGTTTCAGCCAGAACTCTGAACATTTGTGTTTCATCTTTGTCACTTTTGATCTGCGCATTTTTCTCCTGTGAATTCTCTCGCTGAGTGTGTCTCTTAGCAGCTTCTTTTCACACTTTCTACCATGCCAACGTGTAATCTGAATCCCAGTCTGGGTTCCCGTTTTCAGTTACCACTTTTCACAGTAAATGCATTTTTTGTGTGTTGAAAGTGAACATATCCAAGCTGAGCACAACCATAAAACTCCTATATAATTCTGTGTATCCGACCCTCTTATATCATACCAATATGACATCAGAGGAAAAGTAAAACATGTCTCAAATGTACATTAAAGAACAATGTACGTTTACAGTCGCTCACCCAGAATCCTTTTCACATTAGGATCTTCAGTGATGCCTGTTGCTGCATTGGAATAAAACTATGTATTTATTGGAGCCTGTGCTAAGCAAAAAAAAATTGAAATAACCCCCCCACACATTTCCCAGCAGCATCGCTTTCTTGATATTGTGTCCCAGTTACTCTGGATAATCCACAGACTTTCCTGTCAACAGTTTTCTTCTGAACTACTTTCTGCCGAAGAAGTGGTCCTTCTGAAAATGGTTGGCAGTGGGTTCTGTGGATTATCCCGACTAATAGTGACACAGATTGTGGAAAAAAAAGCATGTTGCTGAAATGGGCGAACTTTTACACAAGCCGGGTTTGAAGCTCGGTTTGATGCTTTAAACACTGGGTTTAGAAATGTACGTCTTCTTTTTCTGTGACATCATGGAAGCGGCTGATGACAGCTGGGGGGACAGCGGCCTTGCTGACATGCAATGTAGTGCAACACTTCCTGGACAGCCTGTGGGGCCTCAAACCACCACCGTTGGGGAGACTCGCTCCACACCATACAGTGCCATGACCCTGTGACCACGCCTGTCTGTTTGATCTCTGGTCAGGAGCCGAAACGGGCCGAAATAAATTTCCGCAAACCATTAGTGTCTCCAAAAGGGCCTTGGATGGATTCTGGATCCCAAAACTACATTTATTCCCTCAAGTGCACAGAGCATTTTTCACTTCTAATGGGATTATTGTGATGTTTTGTCATCTCACGAGGAGGCCGCCGCACACACTGCTTTCGTTCAGACAAGCATTTCAGTGACTTGTTAATGGTGTCACTTCTGCCTGTGTGAATTTAAAAAAAAAAAAAACTCCCTGAATGTGAATATTGTTTGCTGTTTGGGCACGACCATTTGATGGGTCTAATCCCTTGTCTAAAGAAACAAAGGTGCAACACTCGTCTGCAGCGGATCAGAGCGGGTGAGTGATGGTGTACATAAACCCATCTCTCTCCCCAATCCCACACAGGCTCCTAATCCTAGAAGATCAAGTGTAACCGGGCTGGAAGTGTGACTGGTCGTAAGCCAGCAAGATGCTTTCGGTTATGTTGACTCACACGGTGATCGCTCTTGGCTCACAGCAAACACAGTATGTCAGGCCTGTTCAACCTTTTGTTGTTACTTCCAGAGAAATTCTTCTTATTCGGAGACCAAGTGTACAATCTCTTTCTGTCAATACTGTACTATTTCATTATCTCAAGTTTATGATGTGCATTTTTCAAAAAGTGTAACACTTTTTAATGCAAATGTTTGCACACTGGAGGAGATTAATTTGTCATGCTTGTGGCCAACCATGCACGAGCTTTACAGTAAACATTTGCATGGAGGTTCTTCCTAATTAATTTCTGGTGTTCAAACACCAGAGTACAGAGAGACATTAATCAAAGCTGAGTATGTGAGTATACTGGTCACTTTGTACATACTTGTCTGGATGTTTCATTTTCACATGCTCTTACTTAGCACAGCTGATTACATCACCTTTGTGTTACTAATTTCCAAATGGAGGCCTTAAAAATATCCTTTGAAGTCATTTTCCTGTTATACATTCCTACGATACGGCGACTGCAGGGTATTTTGGCACAAATCAGGACTCATTCCCACATTTTGGGGGGGTTTGTTGAAGTGCATAACCACATTGTTTAATGCTCTTCCATGGCTTTAATTGTGTGAAATAAACGTGGACTTTTGGCCTGAATTCTTAAAGAACATACAGGACAGAATTATAGAAATTTCAAGTTTCTGCGCTAGAATGTGCAAGTTTTTCTAGTTAACAATCCACTCGGTGAACTGTTGAGTAGGCTGTCAAAGGTTGGATGAGCATTCATTAAATCTGTGCTTTTTACTTCTCTTCACATTGTTATATGCACGTACATGCAGCTTCACTGGCTGACCTGAGTAAATGCCATAACCTGTCCGCTGTCGGCGATAATGTCGCTCCAAGTGACCACTGATTAGCAACTAAAAACGGGAGATCAATCTTTAAGAAAAGCTGCCTTTCCATTCAGGCTCCATGGTTGTCATTACTGACAGCATGCAGCCCCCAACTAAGCCACCTCTGCTACTTCACCTTAACAAGCAGCAATACATGCAAATGTCTGTTTGTCTTCACGAGCCAACAAAACTGTGACCAACAACAGTTTGTGAATCTCATAAACATTCAGTAAATAAGATCAGAATGAAAGGATCTTTCACTTTGTAATAATCTCCGTCATACAACACCGGTCCATTAATAAATTATTTAAAGACAGAAATCTGAGTGTGCAGCCAGAACTCACTGTCTCCTTTCTGGGTCTAATAATACCTTGCATGTTGACAGTGATGACGGTGTATCACAAGAACGGGGTGAAAACAGCTGATGTATTAGTCATGAGTTTAGTACACTTGCCAATAAACACAATATCTGTGCTGTCACATTTTTGGACAGGGCCAACTGCTCTGTGTGGCTCAGCTCAAACATGTGTGGGCTGCACTCCTCAAATGTATGTTTCACCTTTCACCACGTCTATGTATGCACGTGTGTGTGCAAGTGTGTAGTCGCACTGTGCACCTGCTGGAACACCTGTAGTCAGGGCTTAGGGATAATCCAGAAAAGTGAGTGAGACTGAGAAACAGATCCCATAGTTGTGAATATCAGAAGCAAGAAGATATAAATTGATGTTGAAACATGCTGGTTAGGCAAATTCTTTCTTTTTATTCAATTTCACAGAGATTACAGTTTTGATCTTATTCACTGTCTTACGTTTCAATCTATTCACCGGTGGCAGCTTTGAAGTCGAGGGGAGATTTTTTAAAGCGAGGCAGGTACAGGCTAACAGGGCTTCGCTAAGCTCATGACAAAAAGACACTGAGATGCACTGTGTCTCTCTTGATCCACAGGGACTGGAAAAGTAGGCCAGGCTCGGTGTCAGACTGCTGCGAGGATCAGGATGCTGAAGTTGTTGCCTTGTGATCAAAGTTCCTTTTCACACTTTGGAGAGAGAAAGCGAGGTTTCACACACGCAGACACACATGTAGATCATATTTTTAGAAGTGAGGCTTTCCAGCTGAACACTGCGTCACACAGAGTCACCCAGAAGCGCCCAGCATCTTAATAAATCATTTTTATGGTGATGGAAGTTCAACTGTTCACCCTGCCTGCACCATCAAAGACACACAAACACAGAAACACTGGAGGGTGTAGCACAGAAACTCCTATAGGAGACCTCACACTGTGTGAGTCAGTGGCTGATGCAGCTGTAAACAAATTTTTGCCGAAACTCCTGAATGTGGGTACAAAGCCGAGAAATGGGAATGGAGGATGAGAAGCTGCTTTGACTGAAAGCTGCATTTTGCACAGAGTGTCCTCTCATCATGCGGAAATGAGCTTGTTCATGTACATCAGAGCTCTTGTGGAGGAGACGGGCACTCGTCGTTTCCAAGTGATTAGGCCAATAAACTCAACTCGTGCCATTTAACATTTGACTAATTTGCAATTAGGAAGCTCTCTGTGTGTTGACAAGCTGCGTTTTCGGCTCCAGCGCGCCGATGATCCAGAGAGACACGGAGGCACCAAAACAGCCAGAAGACACCGAGGCTCGTCACGTGTTGTTAGTCCTGTCTGACTCCATCGTGAGTTCTAATCGCTGCATCCCAGGATGCCGGCGGTGCCTGGGATTGGGTGGAGGTGCCTGGGATTGGGTGGAGGGAGTGGTGGCCGCGCACGGAGACTCGGGATTGGTAGAGTTCACCGCCAAACTTGTTGACTCATAACTGAGCAGCTCGTCTCCATCCGTCACGGCGCGGAGCTGTCCACGGCCAGTGGTGCTGAAGCTGCCATCCTCCGCGGCGCCCCGGAATACACTTTTTTTTTTTTTGCAGTTTGTTTTGCTCCGATTCGAGCCATTGTAAGATACATGCTTTTTGTGTGACACCTCCAGACGTCTGCTTTAAGCGTCACTTGACGGATTTACATCTGCCGTGCCGTTAACGCACAAGCGTCCAACTTCCTGAGCCGAAAACGGAGGCGCAGCTATGGCTTTCATGGTGAAACACGTGGTGGGGGGACAGCTGAAGAACCTGACCGGCGGACTGACGGAGGAGAAGTCCGAGGGGGAGAAATCCGACGCCGCCACGAAGGGGATGACTCAAGAGGAATTTGAACAGTATCAGCAGCAGCTGGAGGAGGAGAAGTAAGGCGGCGATTGAAGCTTGTGATTGTGAAGTTGAATGAGTGTGTAAACGGTGCGTTCGTGCCGAGCGTCCCCCCGTGCGCCGTGCGCTTTTTTACGCATCAATGCAACATGAGCGCTCCACACACACACGCGCGCGCGCAGCTGCTCCTCTCGCCCTGGGAGCTCTGTGTCTCTTAGCTTTGCAAATTATGTAGAGCCGTTTCTAATTCGGGATTCCTGGAATCATTCTTCCACGGAAATGTCTACAGGGATTCGTGCCCGGGGCGAAAAATGTTCCTATTGCTGTGCGTGCGGTTGAATAATGAAGGCGGCTGCGCGTTAAATAAAGCGGGTAAAACAGAAGCTCCGTCTGGGTTTGATTGGAGACGCGCGCTCACTGCTGGTAATTAATGGAGGTTTTCCTCCTTGGCCGACTTTCATGGCTCCTAATAAAGTGCTTGCGATTAATTTGCCCATAAAATATAGTGCAACCTGAATAATAAATAAAATAATAATAAATTGAATTTAAATGGGTATATATGCTCTAATAATTTTGTTTGGTTGTGTGGATATTTATAGCTGCCAGCTTCCAGCTGAACGCCCTGTAATTCTTTAGTCACGCTTGCTTTTATCATTTGAATCTCTTCCCTGTCTCGTAGGCAAAAGTGAATTTCTTTTTTAAATGTGCACGCTTGATGTTATCTGCTGAGCCCACTGGAGGACAATACAACAACAAGGTCATCTGGCAGAGTTTACCCAACAAAAATCAACTTCCCTCAGAGCAGGACACATCATATCAGATGTTCACATGGCTCATTGAACAAATTACCTTTGATATATAATGCAAAAACAACCCAAAACTCTAAAGTCTTAATTACAGGAGCATGTGCAGACATTTTAAGCTTGAGTGGGAAGTGTCGCTCTTAACTCTGACAGTATTCAAATTGATCTCAGCCCACTGAGCTGTGCAGGAGCCATGGTGAGATGCTTAACGCCTGTCATCAGTGGAAGTGAGCTAATGTTCAGAGTTGCTACTGAGAAGTCCTGTTCATATTAATGCAGGGGAACGTTGTGAGGGGGTGGGACCACATGTAGACAGTTTATCACCCTCAGCACCCAGGCCACAGTGACAACTCCGGCCATCTGATGCCCTTGAGAGGGAAAGATACAAAGCGTTGCTCATTGGCTGCAACTGAGCTGTGCAGGCGTATGTGCTGCTTGGTGTTTAGTCCATCGGCGTTGATGCAAAGTGAACTTGGGCTCACACAGGCAGCACCATGGATGCTGCGTCTCCGGTTAAAATGACCTTCCTCTGACACAATGGTTACAAATACTCTGCACATCATGCCCATGGCAGTGTTGTCCTCGCCTTTAGCCTACACTGCTGAATTTGATCCTTCTGGGCGTACAGTGTAGCCTCTTCTACTGTGGCCTTGAAGATAATAATCGGTGGTGTTTTTGTTGTTGAAAGCACCCAAAATTGTTCACTGACTGTAATAAAACGTGAACTCTTACCAAATTAGTTATGCTGTGTTTGGCCCAGAAAGTTGACTTATGGTGTTAAGAGGCATTTTGTCAAATTGAGCAATTTATGAGGGACAATTATGAACTACACACAAGCCATAAACATCCCAGTGATGCTGCAAGCTTACTGTCTGCCCTCTGCTGGAGGCACCACACACTGTCTTAGTGAAGAGAAATAGCAAAACACTCATTTTAAAACTCAAACCACCCAATTATTCAAAGCAAGACATAAATGATGGAAACGGTTTACATGTTTGTTCCACATCTTAAATTGATGTGAGCTGCCTGACATGAAACTCTGATTTAACGGTAGCCCCGCAGAAACAGCTGTGACTTCAGTGTGCTGTATAAATGATGTGGGTGGCCAACTTTATAAACGCTTCGGCGAGAATTGGTCCCTCAGAGGAGTGTTCTACTGACAGGACACTTCATCTGGGACTTCTAATCAGAAACTGAGCATCACTTCCTGCTTTCCTCCCCCAAGGCACCACTGCTGCTTCACCTTCTGTTGGCTCTGTATGATCTGTACTGTACAGTGAAAAAGGTCAAGCGGTAATGCTACACCATCGAGCGCCCTACGATGCCCATAAATCAGAGTTGCAGCTGCACATGGCAAACACAGATTTTCATAATCTGGGGCGTTGTTAATACGAAGCCTAGCATAGGTTATGCAGTTGCATAAAAAGACGTTTGGTTGGAAGCTGAGATTTAAATTTGTATGACACTTTAAATGACACCTTTTTTTCCCTTTTGCAGACGTGAACGAGAAGCCCATTTTGCCCAGAAGAAAGCTGAGAGAGCCACAGTTAGAACCCATTTTCGGGAAAAGTACAGACTACCAAAGGTAAAATAATCCACCCCTGCTTTTAGCAAACTAAAAAAGGACATAAATACAACCCACTGCCTTTATAAAGATTACTATTGTAGACTAGCACTTACTGTGAACAACAGTTGGATCTGAACCTTTTGTTTTCGAGTTATTACCTGTTTTTTTTTCTCCTCTCGTCCTGCTGGGCGTGTCTCGTGTGTGTCTGACAACTTGTGTATCCGCCTCAGAATGAGACAGATGAGACTCAGATCCAGCAGGCGGGGGATGACGTGGTGCTGCCCACAGAGCTGGCCAAGATGATTGCCGAGGACAACCAGGAGGAAGCGCACAAGCAGTCAGTGCTGGGCCAGCTGTCCAACATCCAGAACGTGGACATCGACCAGCTGAAAGACAAAGCCCAGGCCACGCTGGAAGACCTCAAGAAGCAGACGGAGAATTGCAATCTCATGTGATCTGGCTGCCCCAGTGTTTAGAGTTTTACTTGTGCAAATATTTTTCAGAGGCAGAACTGCTCTAAAGAGATAATATTCATATTGCTTTAGAGGAATGTCAGAGTCCCGTAATAAAAGCTTTTTACGCCGTGCAAAGTTAGACACATGCCCTGCAGAAAAGGAAGTGAGTAAAGAAGATGATGCTATGAAATCTGGGGCTTATTTTCCAAGAAGGGAAGAAACTTATTCTAGTGTCATCTAGGTGAGTGAGTTCAGTTTCTGCTGAGCTTCAAATTAAAACTCGACCTGAATGTGATTTGTTTTAGTTAAATTCAGCTCATTTACACTCTGACCTTTAGAACAACTCTCCCTCTGAAAAATATTAATCTATTAAATCCTTTACTCCCTCCATTCCCTAACCTATCGCTCCCACGTACCTCACACGACTGTTGATAAGATATGATACGACCAACTTAATCCTGCAGCAGAGGTCTCAGGTGTGCTGGGAGGTTTTTATTGCAACTGCTGCTTTCACACACACACACACACACACACACACACACACACACACATTTAACAAGAGAGCAGACTCATCAGTAAAATTGGCTGCCTGGGTGGAATGAAAACACAAAGCTGACACTGGCTTGTGTAAGGAGGCCATATGTGTATCATGGTGAATTTGGGAAAATTTGGTGACGAAGGAGCCATTTGTGGAGCTGTTCATGTTCCACGCGCAAAAGCACAAACTCTTAAAATAGGCAATATTTGTACAGAGCAACAACATAAGGCTGGTCTTTGTCATAAGGAGCTTACTAATGTTGGCTGGTGTCCTGATGAAAGCTCTCTGTGAGCTACATCAGTCTTTGTTTTGAGCTTTTCTTAGACATATCATTCGAAAAGTTTTTTTGATTTTTACTTTTCCACACTTCAGTGTGCCTTGGATGTCCGGATACAGTTGTCTTGTGCAGAGGTCTAGCATACGTAAGCTACTTTTTACAAAGACAAGCCGTCATATGTTTGTCTCTACATATTTCTTACTTTTACTTTCGTGAAGATAAAGCTTAAACTGTCAGGAATTATGTTTTATTAAATGATAGATTAGCTGTAATTTGTATGAATTACTAAAGTGTGTTCCCTGTTTAACCTACCATCAATATCAACTAGAAGTCAATCTGTGTTTGTGCTTCATCCAGAGGTAGGAAAAAAGAAAGCCAGTCAGATGAGAGAAATGTAAATGCTTTAGAACTTGTACGCCAAAGCCTTTAGTGAAAATGCATAACCAACATAAAGGAAATGGCAAACTGTGTTACTGCGGTGTGTGTATAAATCCACATACTAATAATGAATAATTAATTGTTTAAGATATAAATGTGTCTGCTCTTTGCCTATACTGCCAACAGAGGGTCACCCTCCTTTCTGTTTTCATCAGCTCCTCGGTCTCGTAGCGTTGTCGACCTTGACGTGACCTTTGACCTGTCATCCATTTCATCGACCCTGCGTCTCAGTGGTTCTGTTTTTATGCTGGTGGATTTGTGTTGTTTTGACGATGTGACGTGTCAAGTGGTGTCTATGTTAAAAAAAAAAACTGATCCCGTGGCTAAGAGTGCTCCTTACAGTTCGCAGTCACCGTGGGCTCGCTGCCGTGTTCTGTCGCTGTTGTTTTTTTAGCCAAACATAAGTGAAGCCATGGGCGAATTAAGAGAGGGTGTTGTTGATGTTGTTACAGTCACACATACAACATTTTTACCAGTGTTTGATTTTCTGTTGTGGTGCTGAGGCTGATGTCAGCTTTGATCCCATATTTGTCCGCACTTTGATTTAAACTGCCAAACAAAGCAATTATTAGTGTTTTAATTTTTGCATATTATATGTACACATTTTATTTTAAAGGAAATATGGGAAAATATATTGACTGTTTTCTCCAAAATGATAGGTCATGTCTTTGCTGTTGGTGCCAAACAGCTGCTGGAAGAAAACTGAGGCATCAGTTGAACATTTTCTTTACAGTGGGTTTCGTCATGTGATAGATGAACAGTATGTTTGTAACATTTCAATAATATAAAGCAGAGGGAAAGATGCAATAAGTCAATTTGAGGATGTTTGACGATGAGATAATAATAGTGGGTGGAACAGAAGCCATAAAGCAAACAGTTGCTTTGTATGAGTGTGCTACTTGAAATAATAGTCATTCAATAAAATAAAATGAAGAATAATATACAAATGTCATTTTGTGCTGTCATCGAGTGCAAGTTATTTTTTCAGAAAATGGCTGCCACGACACACAGTGTCTTCTTTGGCTGTTTCTTTGTTTCTCAGTATCTGTATTATTCTGTCTCAGAAAGTATTTCAGTGCATTTTGAGTTTTAACTGCAATAAAATGATTTTTAGGATAATTCTATTATGTTGAGTGATTTTGTTGATCACTTAGCATATTGCATTCAGTCATTTGTCATTTTTTCTCAATCCGCAGCAGATTGAACAGCAGGTGGAGACAAAAATGCACTCACACAACTCCTGAATAATCCAAGAGAAGTTAATAATTTTGATTGACAAATCAGAGATGGGAAGTTGTTGTCACTTGGCTTTAAATGACATTAACATGATTTTGCATATCAAAATCATGTTAATGGTGGAATATTATAATCTTTAAAAGTGTGGGGTCAGAATAAGTAAACTAATCTACTGTATATGTTCCACAGTGTGAACTACAGCTCTGGGAACGACTTTAGAGGCTATCTTTGCGTTTTTGTGGCCACATGTGGTGCATACAGTAATCACAAATGGCTTAAATATAAATACACGCTGTGGTTGTTATGCCAACACTATGTATGTTTAAGATGACAAATTGTAGTTTTTAGAAGCAACTGCCATATTGTAGTCTTGGATGGAAATCAGGTTGGGCATCCATCTGGTTTTGTTGTGCTTGTGCAGAACTGGCACAGGCCTTCAGTGGGGGCAGACCTAAAAGTGACTTGCAAAAAAAAAAAAAGAGAGAGAAAAAAACGGATCAAGTTAGTTACCATCTGAATAGCAGGAAAGCCTGAGCTATTGGTAGTTTTCAAGTGTTGTGTGAATGGGGGTGGCTGTAAAATATATTGATGGTGAAACCCCTCTCCATTGACAGGCCGCAGTGCGTGAACAATCCTCAGTCTGGAAAGACATTGGGCCACTGCATGGCCAATCTGGCACAATTGGGGTGAAACGGGCCAGAAAATACTATTCTCCCCTATTCTCCTCTGTCAATCGGGGCTTAAAAACCCAGTAGAATGAGAGGCAGGAGAGGGAGAGAGAGAGAGAGGGGGAGACAATTAGCGCCAACCTTTAGGCGAAACCCCTCAGCTACGAAGCAGTCATCACTGAGGGTTCCCCTGCCTCCGAAAAGGAGCACATTTGTTTTTGTGAAGCTGCAGATGTGAGTGAGCTTCTTGCAAAAGGAATGCGTTCTGCAAAGCCCCCCCTCTCCCACTCAACCCCCTCCCACGTGTGTTTTGCTGCAAGAGAAGTGGGGACCACACAGATCCTGGGTTTCATGCAAGGAAAATGATAAACATTTTCATCCAGCCTGTCTCGTCATAGAGTGAGAGGATTTGTGCGCAGAGCAGAGCTGAGCCGCTGCAGGCCTGGAAATGAGTCCCACGGCTGACTCCTCAAAGACGACCAATCAGCGGCCGGGATCGTAAATGAGAGGCAGCGAGAGGGGGAGGGAGAGGGGGAGGGAGAGGGGGGAGGAAAAGTTTTCTCTCTGTGTTCTCCGCAGGAGGAGGGACTGTTGTGGGGAAAGCTCTGCGGACCGTGAAGCGTAAGAGCAAAAAGAGGGACAAAGACTCGGGTAGCGGGACCGAATGCGGCCGAGAGAAACTTCTTCCAAGTAAGAAATGAAATAGATAAATGATTTTTTAAAAGCATCTGTTCGCAATGCGAGGGGTGGATCAGTCCAAGTGTCCAAACTAAGTTGCGGACAGTGTCTGCGCTCGGAGTGCGCGTTCACTTTGGATAGCGCGGCCGGTGCCATGGAGCAGAACCACCCCGCAGTTTGGATCAGGACTTGCCCCGTTTGAACGGACATGCTCCGCCGAGTGACTGTTGCTGCGCCGTTTCCCTTGTTTGCAGCCACGCGTGGTGACTTAGGCAGATCCGAACTTCAAGTTTGCGGATTCCTTCCTGCGGCCCCGGTCTCAGTGTTTGGACTGATCCATGGATCCACGTCTGTGTGAACCTCAGTGCGTGAGATTCCATGTGTAAACTGTCCCGAGACTAACGTGCTGGTGGAGAAAGTGCGCGTCCCCGGACTAGAACTCCATCCAAGCATGAAATGTTGGTGCAGAGCCCTGGCACTTCTCCCATGGGTGCTGGTGGCCCTGGACGCCCAGCTGATCTGCTGGCAGGCGCTCCTCCGGTGCCACGACGAACCTGAATGTGACCTCGCGTACAGTCAGTACTTAGCAGCTTGTGAGGGGAACATCAGGGGGACGAGGAGACAGTGTCCGAGCCACTGCATCAACGCCCTGATCAGGCTGAATCACACCCGCAGCGGGCCCGACCTGGAGACGTGCGACTGCGCCCAGGACGCGGAGTGTCTCAGCGCCAAGCGGGCCGTGGAGCCGTGCCTCCCGCGCAGGTACCCCAGCGATGCCGGGGGGATCGGCTGCATGGAGGCCCGCCAGAGGTGCGAGAAGGACAGCAAATGCCACACCTCCCTCACGGCCTACTTGTCTTACTGCGGCCAGCTGTTCAATGGCCGGAAGTGCTCCTCCAAGTGCAAAGCCACCATCCAGCAGATGCTGTTCATCCCCAACGGCATGCTGCTCAACCGCTGTGTGTGCGACGGGGTGGAGAGGCCTTTCTGCGAGGTGGTCAAGGAGAACATGAGCAAACTTTGCTCCATCGGAGACAGCAGTGTTTCAGACCAGCCTGATGTGGATGACTTCTACGAGGATGAGGAAAATGACACGAAAAACGAAAGAGAGGAGACGCAACCCGAGCACTCCTCTGCTTCCCAGAGCTCATCCAGCTGCATGACACTCCTGATTCTTCCTCTAGCAAGAATATTATACTGAGATCATGCTCACTTGTTGGCATTATGGATGGAAGTTTAAAGACTGCTCTGTTGGACAAGGAAAGAACATTTTTCACTCCCAGGCCTCTCTGCAATCCCAGTTTGGGTGTGTGGTGACAGGCAGCACAGAAATGACTTGTGTAGGCTTTTTGCAAAGTAACTCTTGTCACTCAGGAAAACTCCTCTTTTGATTTGCGATCAAAAAACTGGAGGGAAATCCTGCCTTCAGAAATGGCAATAATAGTGTGAGGTGATAATGACAGGAAATGACCCGAACCAGACTTTGTTGCAGGGCATTGCCGGTTTGTGTGCCTTTTTAAAGAGCTGCTGTTTGTTTGGTTTCAATGCTACTTGGAGCGTGGCTTTATTAAGACCTTAGACAAACATTGGACCCATCCAGATTTTGTTTGCTCTGCTCTCCATTTCAGGGGCCTCCGCATTGTTGCAGCAACCACACTTCAAATATTTGTGGGAACAGCCACAGGACAGGCAAGGGTGTGGAATCAAGTACTTAAATTAACAGAAGTGCCTCTCTAGCACTCAGTCCGGGGCCCCCTCCCCCATTTGAGATTGTTTTATTGAACTTTTCCCGAGACGACTTCCCCCAGCCCCCTTCTCTTCCTCTGCAGCCTGTCCCCCCCTTTGACGCCTAGACCCCTGTCTTTACTGCTTAAGCAACAGCCCAGGAAGGCCTGTGTGCTACCGATGTGCACGGGTCATATATAACCCCCTCAGTTTATCCACAGCTCTGCTCATGACAAGAGGCTTCCCTGGTATGACATTACTTGCCTTTGTTGCATGTGGGTGAACAGAGTTTTAATCAAGCTGCATGTGCAGTGTGGTGCGAATGGTCCAGCAGAATGTACGTTCATTATTTGTTCACAGTGTTTGTTCAGGTGTCACTCCCGAACCAGACGTGTCTCAGGCCATGTGCAGAGATGTTTTGACATGCAGGACTGTCACCAGATGGCTTTTAAACGACTTGCACAAAATGCACATAAAACGAAGATTAGTCCACAGTAGTCCGAGGATGCAAACCACATTAAGCTGTTTAGTTTAAAGGGAAAGTAAAGGAATTTTGTTAGTATTCATCACTTGTAATGAAGCCGCCCACTTAAAATTCAAAACAGTTTTTTTGTTGTTGTTGCTGTACTGTTATGAAGTCTTGAACCATGTTGATAAATGTTAAATTATAAAAGGTAGAAAATGAAGAATGTGTATATATATTTTACAATTATGTGAAGTAAAAGAAGCCAGTGCCCGGCCACTTTCTCTTAAATGGATTAAATGCAACATAAACACACACGTAGCTCAGATATTGTCACAAAAGCCGACATGATTTAGATTGTTCACTTTGTCATCTCACCTCGTGGAAACATGACAGTAAATGTCTCAGAGCAGACTTCCCATATGCAAGAGGATGAGTTTCATAATAAAATGTTTATCAAATGAAGTTTTGTAATGATGTAATCCGCCCAGAGAGATCAAGAAACAAGCGCATGGTCTAATTATTACTGTCTCTGTCTCTAAAGTTTGATTAAGGGAGTATTTTTTTAAATACAGAATGCAGCATTATTCATGTTAAATCTGAAATTATACAACTGTACAGGCTGCTATAGCCATAAAACTGAGTTTCATTTTCTAATATTTTAGGTGACTGGATCAGTGCAACTAAAACCCAGGGAGGAATTTTAAGTGTCTAGTTATTGCACAATAAATCCTTTTTGGAATAAAAGGCCAATCGTGATTCTGCTTACGTTGTAGGCTCCAGATGCAATTAAGCCACCATGACTTTTACAGGAGCGAGGCAGCCATGTCAGTTTATCCGACAGACGGGGTTCGCTGTATACACTCAGATTTAACTAGTGCATTCACAGGCTTTGCCAATAACCAAAACGCCAGCGAAGCGAGCAACCATTCTGGGCTTGCGCCACGCTTGGTTTGGTATTTACAAGTCATTAACTAGATGTAAATAAGTCGTTTAGCATAGCTGCTAGTTGTGAGGTTCATAGCTGTTTTGAAAATATAACTTTAGTCACGGCCAATGAGCACAATCTACAGTGGCAAAATTCACAAACTATTTGCTGCCTTAAGTTTTTTTTTGTCATGTGGCGCCACTATAATTAATTAAAAACATACATTTCTATGATGCATGTTTTTCTGCATGTCCCCAGCTTTACTTGGCAAAATAGACCTACATGTACTGAGTAAATAAAAGTATATTACTTGGCTTAGCAGGTGGCATTTTTCAACATCTCCAAACCTGAGGAGAAGTTCTGTAGTTTTTCCTGATTTTTCATTAACCACAGGAATCCCCAAGCACTTCCAACTGTCTATTGTGTCATGAAAACACGGGGAGCTGGAGAAACAACGTGGCCTACAGCTACAGTATAGCATGACTCCGTCTAGTTTACTTAGATTGTATTCGGTCCAATTAATCTGTCTTAAGCAGTGCCATGCATCTTTAAGTCCTCCAACATAACCACCCTGCCCCCTTCAAGCCCCTCCACCACCCCAATTCTGGGAGCAAAATCAAAACAAACACGAGCGGAGCAGCCGTGGGGAGTTGACTTGTGTGGAGGGAACTGGGGGTTACAGAGGCAGCACTGTGCTGGAGCCCATTTTCTAAATTATCTTTATTCAACTCCCCTGACCCCAAATCTCTCTTCAGCTTGGGGATTTGTCTCTCCTAGGTACAATGTTCCATTCATGATAGCCATCGAGCCACAGTGCATGGCTGCTCTGTTTTCAGTGCAGGGGGGTGGGGGTGCAAGGACATCCAGTTTCTACAGGTCCAGAACATAGAGACCCCTCTTTATGAGTGATGCTGATGCCAGTTTGACACAATTGCTGTGCCATTAACAGTATCGACACACACAGAGAGAGAGAGCGAAAGCCAGGGGAATGGGCAATAATAAGTGTTGTTGGAGCTTTGAAGGAAGAAGAATGAAGAAGCCAATTAAAGCCACAATGTCGCATGTTGTGGTTTGAGAGGAGACGGGGGTGTGTCTTGGAGGATGAGGCGGGGGGTTCAGTTTTCCATTTCAGAATCTCCCTTTCTGGGCTGCATTACTGTGAGGCTATTCCGTGTACTTATGGGGGCAACGTTTAACTGGCAGAACTCCCAGAAACATACAACAAAGGGTCAAAAATTGCATCCACAGTTTTCCTGGCAGCAGCAGGCTTATAGTTCATGATTAAAGCGGTAAAGCTCAGCCAACAGCACGGGCACCATTTAAGAAAGCCGGAGACCCCTCCACAGCACAGCCACAAAAGCAGCACCCGGTGGTGCTCCACCCTGTGGCTCCAGGACTCGGGGGGCCATGCTGCTCTCTGTTCTGGGAGTGATTTGCAGCAGGTATGCCAGGTGAAGGTGATTAGCCAGATGGTACTGCAGAAAACAAACAGTGCTCTGACTCATAAACCACACTGAGCATTTCAGGGCTTTTAGATAACTTGATGTTTTTTCCAAAGTCTGCAACGGTTTTTCCACAATTTCGTTGCCTTTGAGTCAGTATTTTAAAGAAGGCCCCCAGAGATTTTGTATTGCACTTCCATAAAGTTAATGAACTCATGAGAAAAAAAAAGATCAAAATTGAAAGAGCAGAGGCTGCCATATTCAGATATTTAGTCCCTAGTATGAGTCAAGTTCCACAAAGACATGAATTTAAGCACAGATATCACTTTGTTAGCCTGTTTATTTTCACAAATTTGATAAGAGATTCTCCAAAGTCCAGCGTAACCATGACTACTCAATTCTCCACAGAGTTTCCCTTGAAATTATATTTATCCTTTTCAGCATTTTAGGAGCAGTAATCCATCTTTTACATTCAAAACTAGTGCACTTTTTCTTGCACTAGTTTCTTGAATTTAATTACCTCTTTAGGTTATATTTCCCTTACAGTGAGATGTTATAGATTGTAAAAATAGCTACATCTCTCATGTTTGGCATAGGAACTAGAGGCACAAAACAGACCCTCCAAAAAAAAAGACTTTGAATGAACTATTGTGTAATCCTCTGTGCAATTCCCATAGTTTTAGAAATCTTGAAATCTAACATCTGAATCATATAATTATAAAATGTCCTTACTTTCCCTTGCCTGCCCTCCTCACTTCTCCTCTGGTGGACAGAAGCCAGCTGTTTCTGGACAGCGGCCCTCTAGATGATGACGACGGCGAGGGACCGGCAGTGTTTCTCCTACGACGTCGCATTAATCTTTCTGACTGGTTCTGACATACGAGCGTTTGCCTTGTCCTGTTGACAAAACGTCTGAAGAAGTTACAGACCACAGGGACTTCAGAGGTTGTCATTTTATTTTCCACATAATTTCTCATTTAATAAATATTTTATAAAATCACAGCTGTATAAACATTCAAACAAAAAGTAACACACAGCAGTGCAGAAATATTGCCAGCAGACATTTATAATATTCTCCTTTAACTCCTGATTCAGGTATTTTGTCTAGTTGACTTTAAACTTGTGTTAACATAGTAAAGCTCCCCTTTTGAAATATTCAAGCACTTTACCTTTCTAAAATGAAAACAGTCCCTGAAGACCTACAACATCGAGGATTACCAGTCTGCTACTGACGCGTTATGGTTTTAAATAGGCCACGTTATGTGCACGAGTGCCACAAATCACTGTATCCTTCAGCCAGTGCCAAACCTAAGAAAATGCAAGTCTAGTGTAAATAAAGCAGAGGCAGCACCTCTCCAGTTTTCCCCTTCATAGTGGTGGAGAGGGCTCTATCAACAGAGTGAGCATGGGGAGCCTGTGGTTGAGCCACAGTAAAGAGAGTGGGAAACGGGGGGGGAGGTGAGGGCGTATGTGCATGTTTGCAGAGGTCTCGATACACTTAAAGGCAGTTTAAAACCGCTGTGATGCTTCTTACATGTCACAGTTTGGATTGTATTTTCAAGCTTTCAGTTCATAGCTGTCCTGCATCCACAGTTGTGGATGTTCTGCACTTACATAGATGCAAATGCCTCAGTTTAACTCGTTTACCATGACAGCGTGGTATTGTCATACAAGCTGTCCAGCATTTACATGTCAATGGTGTGTCAGGGGGAGGGATTTAAGGCCTGAAAGTGCGACAGCACAGTGTGAAAGAGCAGGGAACTAAATTTAACATTCACCAGTGTGCAAATCCAAAACTATGAAAGAATCAACACAAAATAAGTTCTCCACCTGCCAAATTATCTGGTAGAAAAACCTGCAGGCACCAAACAAAATATTGACCACATTTAGTTGGCAACTGCAATCCCACCCAGACAGTCGGTTAGTGTGAGGTGTGATTCAGGTTTGATTTGGTCCCAACAGAAACCTGCTCAGGTACAAACTCTGTGTCCAAGCTGAACGCTGAGAGACACTCTGATGCTGTGTGAGGCGTCCCGGCTGGTTCCTGTGGTCGTCAAGCTTATTGCAAACAGCAGGCTGGGAAGACAGAAATGATCGATGTGTGTTATGAGATGAAAAACTGAAACACGTTTACATTTAATTCTATACTTAAAGCACGGAAAATGAGACTCTTTTGCTAACATCATGTTAACGCTGAATAATATTTGGCAGGTTTACAAATAAAATGTTAGTTTACAAAGCTGCTGTTCAACTGTAAGCTGAACATTAAGTACCAGTGTTTAATGTTTACTTCTAGCTTCAATTTTCATATTATGTCATAAAATTGTTTTATGTTTTCTTTGACTACTACTTGTATTCTAGTTTAACTCAACCTGTTCTGACTTTTTGAATTTTAATCGAATGACAATAAATAATTACAGTAACAGCAGCCAGATATACCAGTACAATATCATCATTCTTTATAAACACAATAAATACACAGAGAAAAACATACCTCTAGAAAGCACATTTTAAGCAACAATCTTATAATAATGTCACCCTTTTCATAATATGTTATTTTTCCTCCTTTTGTCACTTCAAACATGGATATACCAGCATCCTAATAGGTTTAGATGTGCTCCTCTATTGCCCATTGTCAATAGATGCACTATTGAGGATAAAGACTATTACCATACCATAATCCTTCGCATTTACAATGAGCTATATACTGACTATAATAGCATATATTATTAGCTTGAGAGTTGCACCCCGTTTTAATTTATTGCTGCTGTATAAAAACAGGATACCTGAAGGGATTATTGAGAATGTTGCCCACTGATCACGTTGAATGTCAAATTTAGACGGTGAAGTTTTAGGGCTTCCTGGTTTCGGCCACTGCAGCTGGGCCACTGAAACTCACTGCGTGCTGTGCGAATTTGACATGTGCGTCTTCTGAGAGTTATACTGATGGTTCTCAGCAAAACTTTGCTGCTTGTTTCGGTTCAGTCTCAGGTCACCAGATAGACTTGGGCGTTGCTGCAACCCTCTCTAGTACAGCTGCTGTTGGACCAGGGCCAACAAGTATGGCTCACTGTGGCATGGTTTTATTAAAATAACAGCAGCAGAATAAGAAGCCACATTCTTAATGAAACTCGAGCAGCCTCTGGAGTCACTGGTGCCCTTCCCCCATTATATTTTCATAATTCCCCAGGAATTTCTTGCTGAGAACAGGATATTGTCTAGGCTTTAGGTATCTACTATCCATCTAGGGGCTTGCCACAGGAAATACAGGACGTCAGGGTAGGTTACAGCCTGGGACCTTCTAGCATGTTATTGCCATGCAGTCCAAAACCTAAATCGTTTTCTGAAAATAAATTAAAGGCAAGTTTCTATGTGAGCATGTGAAAAGGGTGAAGTGTGAGCTGATTGTGTTTCTGGTTGTTACATTTCAGGAGTCTCTTTGCTGGGACTATGTCCCTGTTTCACAAGGTAGACTTTACAACAGGGCAGAGGACAGAGCAGCCCACGGCTGCACTGAAATGAAATCAAAGAGTCAGACAGTCCTGCAGGGTGGCCGGCACAGCAAGAGAATGGCTCATATTTTACAAGTGGAATACCCTTCACTGAATGGACATTTCATTTCAACTTAAGGCAGTTAACATCCTCCACCTTCAAATACCACTCCGTATAAAGTCAGCAATCAGTAAGACTGCAAGGTTTTCAAAAACACACTCTGAGAGCCACAGCGGGGAAACTCACAGCTTCTGACAGAGTCTACAAGTGTTTCTCGATCTAGAGACACATCGCTTTGAGTCTCCTGCATCTGAAAAAAATCAACAGAGGCAAGTGATTAAAAAAAAACTAACAAGCAAAGAACAAAATACAGACAGATAAAGCAAGATATAAGGACTAAATGACTAAATTATTGAACATCACTTATTTAAATAAAGAAATAAGACGATTAGTTGAAAGGCATAAAGGAAAGTAGGAATGTGTGCTTACCTTGATGTGCTTTTTGAGGTATTCAGCTCTGGTCATCAAGCTTTTAATCTGACGGGACAAAGTTACATGACATTGAAAGGATAAATTTAAATAAAGTTGACACTTTCAACACAAGTGTGCTTGATGACTCCAGACTTTTTGTCTGACATGACCATAAGGTTCCATTTTTTAGGTGTATTGCAAGCTATTACAGTTTGCCTCAGTATGATAGAAACATGATAATACCGTCCACATGCATTTTCATCCAGAGCAGTCATCAGGCCAAGATTTCAAAATAGCAATTTTATAGTTTAACGTTTTTCATTACAGTCAGTGACTCAGGCATACAGTATAATCAAGACGAGATGATTTCCTCCAAATTTGTTTCAATTACCAGCTTTATTTCCTGAGTCTCACTTGTTTACTGTAAACTGTGGCATCTTAGTGCGTGTGAAACACCGTAACTTTAAAATGCACGTGGACTTTAACTCCACATGTAAATCAGATTAAACTGATCAGCTCTGCTGATCCACTTCATGCTCTCTGTTATTTTATTTAAAAAAATTCATATGGTACACATGTGCAAGTAGTAACTGCTGTCATCATATGCTTGAGGGTGCTCTTTGCTGTGGTAATCAGATCTCTGGTAATGATGAAGTTTCTTGGCTGCACCTAGTTCCATCACCACTTCATTAGAGAATACAGCAAGCTTTCTTGAGTATTTCTGCATCAACATCAGACCTGAGGGCATAATGTCTTGTTAAAACATCAGTCAGCTGTGGTAAATAATAATTCTGACTCCAAGTTTTTAGTATCCTGTCCTGACCTTCAGTAGGTTAGATCTTTAATCACAATTCTTTTAAATGTGGAAACATCTACACATGGAGCAAGACAAATGTATTGATATCTCACAGCGTTATAATACAGAAAGTGTCATACTATATATACTACAACATTCCACAGGACTTCGTGTATGGTCAGCCATGATGACACTATATCAACATACACTAACTGGATCAAAGCTGTGGTTCACACATGAGATGTCAAGATATTGAATTGCAGCTTTGAAAAGCTCAAGTGTGCTCTACAGTAGATATGAACGCACATGGAGGCCAGTTATGGCAGCATATGTTGGCCCTTTTGAGTTCTCACATACACACATGCTTTCACTCTAATCCCCCACCCCGCCTCCTTAATGCCGCGTTAAGATTATTACACTCGCATCTGAATTTACTTAGGACAAGCACCCATAAAACTTCAAATAGGGAGGTCTATGAGGCCCTCTCAAGCCCTGAGCCCGCTTTTGAGATTTATTGCCAAAATACTGTTGTCTGTTGTAGGCTTAGTTACTGGCTAAACAATGCACAAAAACAAAAGCCTGAAGCATTAATAGCAGACAAGCAAACATTTTTTCCTCGTGAAAGTAGAACATTAATACTGGTATTGAAATCTTAATTCCTGAAAGTTGCAGCCAGCAAACTTTACTGGACCATCAAAATGTAGGGCTGATTCAAGTATGTTCATTTTGGGACTAACATGTAATCAGAACAACGTCTTATTCGTTCAACAGAACAGGTTAACGAAGGGTTTTCGCTGGTATTTCCTAAGGTTTGTAAATACCACCATTTAATTCTGTAATTGCAGCGCACACCAATTTATTTTCCAGAAAAACCTTCAATAACAATTATTATTATCAAGTTACCTTGTTCTGAAAACTTCAATTGTAAGAACAATAAGGTACAATAAAGCATGTTCACCTTTCCAGTTATTATGGCAAACCTGCAAACACTTTGCACACAGATTCTCATCTACAAATCCAGCATTTAGGGAGCCACATGGACATTCATTTGGACTTTCTGGCCAACTGATGAACAGTCCAACAGCCATATTTTCTGGTTTCATCAAACTCCAGAGGGATATACTGTAACTGGATTTAGCTGCTAAAGTCTCCCTTATGTTCACTAGTTACTAGCAAACTCTCTGTGACTCTTGTGTGTTCCTTTTAAACTGGAAAACAGAATTATCAAATTTTCAGTTGGAAATTTCAATTGAAACAACCCACTACTGTTGGCTTTCTGACTGGAAAGTCACCAACCTCAACCTCAAAAACCCCAGTCCAATCATCAGTGAGTGAAAGCTGTTGTAAAATGTTGTTTATTAGCACTTTTGTTGTATTTGGGTCCATGAAAACTGTTGTATGCACACTGCTGTCCAAAAAATGCACAAAATACAGCAGGATGCGTCGTTCTAAACTGGTGTTGAACAGTGGCTAACCTGGTTATAAATGGTATTGTTATGGTTCCAGGTACACTGGAAAGCTTACAACTATGGTGTGAAGTCATTTACAGCTGCAACTTCCAACTTCTTTGGTAAAATAAATGCAGCATAAAAATTTATCTTAATGAAGTTTAAAAAAAGCTTCACAGACCTAAAGGGAAAAAAAACCTCTATGACTGTTTTCACACACGAGTGGTCCTGCAGTGCATTGCTGTGAGCATTCAATTATAGACGGGACAGTGATCTATGAGTATAAAAAGAGCTACAGATGATGGATTAGGCTGTTTAGGCTTTGCCAAAGAAAATGCGACTATAAAGGAAGGGTCAAGGGTCATTTGATGCTCTCAAAGTTTGATGATCAGCCGTGGGCTCATCGGGATGTGACAGATGGTCTACCTATCACAAGCACACAACGAGAAGCTCTTTCTCACCAACTCACCTCACTGTGGAGCAGCTCTTTCTTGCGACCCTGGGGCTCGGCTGGCACCCAAAGTAAGGAAAAAAAAAAGAGACAAGAATAATTAGGAAAGGAAGGCATGAGAGAGTTCACTACCTAAGTCACCCTGTTTGTTCAAGAACAGGTCAGCTCCTGGGATTGGATTTCGCAAATGTGTAAAGTGGGGCCTCATGGGTAGAACTGTTTGTAAGGTAAGCCAGTGTTTTCACTTAGTCCAAGAGGAGAGTTTGGGTTGAAAAAGATGGGAGGAGGAGATGGCCTTTCTGGTGGTGAGGCATGTTAGGAAGCTGTGTAACAAAGAAGTCAGCTAAACAAAGACCCAATGTTTTCCCCCACAATACCACTACTGGCATGTGCTGTGACGTACAGCAAGGCCCCTTCACCCCGGAGAGAGCGACTGCTGTGGGCTTATCTGAAGCAGTATATTATTGATTTCCTGGAGGTTCTCTTCAACACATGTAATACAAATTCACACATAGAACTTAATCGTTGCATTGCCAGAACCATCTGCTAGCCTAAAATTGGGGCTACAGTAATCATGAACCCAGATATATCCCTACTAATTAAAGTAGTCCACCGCTATCATACTGCTATCTCTGCACTTGGAGGTCACGAATTTGCAAAGGCTCCCGGTGCTAGAGAGTAAGAGACAGAGTTTCCCTATCATTGAATGTGTGGTCAGGCCTTTACCATAAAGAGCTGCTAAACCACACAAAAAAGGGTGCTTAGGTTTAGGCAATGAGAAAATAATCAAAAGTATAAGTAAAATACAGAATATGTGTTATAAGCACAAAATCTTTAGTCCAAAGCATCAGAACCTACTAGATGAGGCTTAGGTAGAACCAGCTGGATGATTAGAGTTCTTGTTTCATATGAGAGGTAATAGTTTTTGTTTGTTCCCAGTGTGCAAAAAAACAAAGAAATGAAGTGTGCTATCTAAATGGAAAGCAGATGGCAGGGCTCTCATACCACACACAGGGTGCTGGCATCAGGTCTCATCCCGGCTCAAAGCCACATCTGGATCAATCTATCCCACCTCTTCCATTAGGCCGCTCTTCCAGATGAGCTCATGAGCCCTGCATAATGGACGCCAGGCCAGACAGAAACACTGGAGACTCTTCTGTAGTCCCTCTGTCTGTCTGTCTGCCTGTCGCTTGTCGAGTGTCTCCATCTCTCTCCAAATCTATTGCTTCACTCTGTTTTTCTCTATCATTTTGTTTTTCCTCCCTTTCTGAATGACCTTCTCCAAGTTATTTTCCATTTCTTGTTTCTTCTCATGAGTGTCTTCTTTCCTCACGTGAATTTCTCATCATGGTCCATCTTTGTCAGACCCTCTTCATATTTGTCTCCAATTCTCTAATTATATTTAAATGTCAGTTAAGTCTCTTATATCTTCATAATCTCTCCAAGTACTTTTGTCTGCCCTTTCCAGACTTTCCCATATAAATCTTTTTCCTTGTTTAGCCACTTCTTGTTGAGTCATAGATTCTGGATTGATCTGACCCAGTATGTGCTTGTTCTAAATGGTCTCTCAATCACTTCCCATTATGCCCATCTGTCTTTCACAAGGCCCCCCTCTTCCAAGATCCTCTTACAGTTTGTTGCTTCTCCAACAACAAAAGTGCACACATTTTTCGCCTCATGTGGAGTAGCTCAGGAGCACTGAAGTACAGGACAACTGATTAAAGAAAGGAGGATCTACCTGCTAGTGCCAACAGCAGTTCTCCTAAGCACTGTTGGTACATATCCAGGGCCTCTTGATTATCCAATCCACTCTCTTCCTGTAGGGAAATAAAAACGGGGCAATACTGTGACCACAGAGACACTTTAGCAATTGTTGTAGTCACTCATATTTTCAACTATCGCAGAGGCACCAACACATCATAAAAAACACTATGTCAAATAAGCAAAACCACAAAATAGATGTTTTAGGTTAAAGAATCACACAAGAAGCTATCTGTGGGCAGGGGGGTGCTGATTTGTACTATCTTGTACATTTTTTTTCCTGTGTGGCATCACAAAGCATCAGCCTCTTCTAACCTTAGCAATGGCAGTAGAGGCCATCTCCAAAGCAGCAAGAAGTCTTGGTTGATTTCGAGACATTTCTGGAAACAGTGGGAAACAAAAAGCACTGCATTACACGCTGTGGTATATCAAACTTACCGTACCATCAGTGTATTCTACTAGAAATAAGCATTACTTAATCACATAACCTCACTGAAGGACAGGAATTCTAGACTGAGAGTGTAAACGTAGAATGTCTTTACTTTAACGGCACATTTTGTACCTACAGGGATAATATTTGAAAATAAAAATAAAATCCCGTTATTTGAACACTGATTACATTCCAGAACCTGACCAGACAAGGCTAAAGCCAACGTGCAGTGCCGCTGCCTCTGTACTAAGCTGTGTTTGTTACCTCTGAGAACATCCCTGGAGGTTCGGGCCTCCTCAAAGCTCAGTCTGTTGTCTGAATCCACCAGGGCTTTCAGCTCTTCGGCTCTAGACGCGTACTGGCTGACCTGTGGAAAGTCCTCTTACATTGACTCAACTTAATCATGTCAACCATGCCATATGCCCTCCATCCACACCATATGGTATTCATAGAGGAGAATTCATTCCAAGTGAAAGCCAGTGCACAAAAAACAGACCGATTGAAAATATAGAGTAATCCAAATGTGAATGGGGAAGGGTGTGTTTTCAGACCCACCTTCTGCCTGAGGGCATCTTTACGCTGTCGGTCTGTCTCGTCTAGAGCGGGTGGAAAGGAGAAACATTTAGTTTTCACATTTTGTAAGTTTGCACTGCAAGTTTCTTGGTAGTGCCTTATTAAAGGCTTAGGCCACAGACAGGATATGAAAGTGGATGCTGCTCTTACAGTGAATAGCTGGGACAAAGTGCTCAAGGGCGCTGCAGTACAGGGACAGAGCAGCGGACCTCTCCCCCGCCTTGTCCTTTCGAACAGCCTGCAGGACCAGCTCTTTCTGAAGAAAGGAAACAGGAACTGGTGTCACTGAATGCACATTCATTGCTTATGCAGTGAGAGACATGCATTAAACCAGGCAACACAACTAACACGTATGCATGTGCTCAGTCAATCAAACACACATTATTTATGGTCGACACATGAATGTATGCACATATTTTTATTTTTCCTATTATTCTCTTACCGCTTTCACTAGGCTCTCTGCACTTGGCATGTGCTCCAAATCTACAAAGGGGTGGGTGAAGAACTCTGCAAAGGTGATCCGGGCATCTGGATTTCTCTCCAGCAACCGCAAAAGAAGGTCCCTGCAGTCTTTGGACACCCTGGCCCCAGGAGGGAGCTTAAGCACAAAACATGACCTTATTAGGTTGCACTTAATCCACAGGACAGTCCGAAGGCAAAGGACAGCAGATTGTTGTTACACCTTCTAGTCTAAAAGTGCTACTGTCTGTCAAAAGATGGCCTTAAAGCTCTTTATGTGAATCCCTGGGTAATGGGCCATATTCTAATGCAATCCATTAAGTCCAAGCCTAATGTCGGACTCAAAAAATCAAGTGCATTGTTGCTTCCATATCAATACTGAAAAAGTGCTCTTCCCCTAACATGCCACAATGGTAATCAAACTGGGGCTTGTGTGTGAGGTGATTTGTTGTCACTTCGGTACTTAATTTAACATATAAAAAAATAAAGCTATTAGGAACACCTTTTCCAATTTGAACATCATCATGGAAATTTTATGAGATTTTTCAATTTATCGCAGGGTCGCTGCGTTGGATTGCATTGATTGTACAAGTGTACCTAATGTTGTGCCTTATCTGTGTAAACTAAAATTATAAATTACACCATTAAAACAACTGAACCAGAACCTGACATTTAGATTTATTAATTGCTGAATATATTACACAGGCCTTTTTGAAAACCTATGGGGGCCTTTTATTATTTCTATTACAGATTGTTAATTTAAAGGCTAGAAAGATTACTGGAGAGGAGAATCAAGTCCCCCTTCATCCTGAATAACATCACTGATACTTCTTCTAGGCAACACAATGAGACAGTGTGAACGTGAGCCATCTAGTGGTTTTATAGTTTTTAACATTCACCAATTTAGTCACAAAATGCTGTAACAATTAAAATCCATTCTTTTTGATAATACTGTTAATAAACAATAATAATAACATGATAATAATATATAATCAAGTTACATACTGCAAAGCTCTGAATGGGGCAAATAACGTTCATTCTTGTAATGAGTTTGAGCGCTTCAGTTTCCAATCAGATGGTTTGGGAAAGAAAAATCCAGCCAAAGTACTATGGTAATATTGTGTTATTTTACCTGACTGAAATACTTACAAAAGTTTCCATTGTGGGCTGGTTATAGAGGAACAGTGATATCTGGCCATTTTCACAAAACACAACTATGTTATGTTTGTGACTGATAATAGTCTTTTACAGCTTTACATGCCCTGACTTTACTATTTTAGAGAACCAGTGCAAGCAGTGTCTCTCTCATAGCTTTCAGGAGGACAGATAATTGTCTCAGCGCATTCACTAATGGAAAACCAATTCATTGCCGTCTTACCTCAATCGGTTGGTTACTCCGGATCTTCTCCTCTAATTCAGAGTAGGACCTTGATGCAAACGGTGCACGACCAAACAGCGCCTCTACATTCACAAAAACAATGTTGAGTAGACATTAATTCTGTAACAATAAGCTGCAGTAATTACACACCCACTGTTACTTTGCTTTGAATCTTAAAGTTTTAGGTCACACTTGCAAAAACAGAAAAGCACTGAGTTATTATCCTTTTAAGCACTAGTGCATTTTAAAATGATATTGCTGACTTACTTTGCTTTATCAGTCCTTTTAGGATTACGCAAACCTTCTGGGGATTGTTGCAGCACACACACGATTTCATGACGGCTTTCCCCCCCAAAATTGTGATGACTGTTTTGATGATGTTTTGAGCTCTAACAAACTTGTCAATTTTCTTTCTCATGAAACCAAACACCTGTAGATCAGAATGGTGGGAGCCAGTGTTGGCGCCACCTAAGTGCGTGTGCATTCTTGTGTGCAAGCACAAGAACAAATTAGGGAGAAACACAACCTCAAAATGCAACTATAGGTCAGGTTGAATTCAACTGATTATTAATGATGGTGACCTTTACCGAGACAATCTTAGCAGCTTGTAAATTACATACTATTGTACATGGCTTACATGACTGATAGGGACAAGAACGACACACGGTACAACTACTGTAGTGTGTTACTGCATTAATATCGCACAATTACGGTACAACTAAAAAGGGTGACAAAACAGGCTGCCACTTTATGATTAATGGTGCAATTGTTTGGGTGACCTGCATGTTCCTTCTAGTCTGCAGGGCCAGTCAACTGATTACAATTTCTATGCCAGAGAAAGAGGGGTATGTCAGAACCTATTAACGGGTCATTGCTCATGTTAAATCACACAGTGGACAAATTCACTTTCCACTATCCTTTTCATAAAAAACCTTTTAACTGTAATGATACTCGCACTCCATACTAATTATCATCTTGAACATCAGCTTTTTAATCAACTACATAACCCAGGTGAAGTATTTTGCAGTTAAAGTAAAGTCTTCTCCAAAAATCTTGGAACACCAATGCTAATTTATTTTTGCTGTATACTGAAGACATTTGGGTTTAAAGTTTAATAGATTAATATGAAACACCTATCCTGTGAATTTGTATCCCCAGCTCAAACACAAACACCAGAATACAAGTAGAAGATCATGGCCGATGTCAGAACAACAATGGTACAAATTAACTCATTTACTAAATAATAACTTTAATTATTACATGATTATTGTTAGTTTAGATTGATCTGAAACATATCAGGTTCGGGTTACTGAACTTTTGCGGCTCATCTCTGTACTTTTCTTACAAATTCCAACCAGGTTTTCTTTTTCCTACTCCTGCGGACAACATTTTGTGTAAGTGGCCTCTGTATCTCTACTCAAAATATTTTCTTCAAACAGTGGATTGCAATACCTTCACCCCTTCTTTGTGGAGGTTGCTGGTGATATCTTACTGTTGTTTTTAGGGTTTTTCTTCACAGCTTTCCCAATGATTCTGTCAACAGCTGTTGTTTTGTTTTGTTTGGTATTACGTTGCTTAGTAAACCAGTCCCTTTTCTATTTCAGAATATTCAAAATTGTTGGCTTTAAAGGTAAAGTTAACAGTAAACAATTTACAGAGTCATTTTTTATCTCCTCACATTCAAAATGGCTTGCTCATCACTGATATACAGGATTATAGTTTTCATGTTTATTTGTCTTCACAAGTGTAACTCAAAGCTAAAAACCAGTAAAACTATTTATGATTTAAAAAGTCACAGGATACGCCTGGGTAATAAGACACACCTGTCAGTCACATGTTCTAATACTTTGGAAGAGATAAAATTAGGGTGATCTTATATAAACGGTGCTATACTCTATACAGTTAAACACATATGGTGCTGAAATTCTGAGCTTTCATCTGATATTTATGTTTTTATCAACCAGTGCACAGTAAACAAAAAAGTCTTGCGGTTCCAATATTTTTGGAGGGGACTGAATTTCACAGTGTTGAAGAGTTGAAAAGTTTATCACATACTTACCATAGAGAATAACGCCTACCGACCAAAGATCCACCCTGGAGTCGTACTGGCGCCGGCACACCATTTCAGGTGCCATGTAAAGCGGAGAGCCTCTCAGGACACTCTGCTCATCCCATGGAGACATGTACTGAGCAAAACCAAAATCTAAAAGCAAATCAGATAGTAACATGTTCACTGCAAGATGTACTAGTGGATAAAACTGCCATAAAACTGCCTTAAATTGTGGCCAGCTATACAAACTCACAGTTGTATTGTAAAATGTGAAAGCTACAAGATTCAAAACAATTCCTGAACTTTTAATTTGATATTAATAAAACATAAATGAGCAAACATAAAAAAATAAAAGGTTACTTTTTTGCAACTGCAACTATAACAACGTGAAAAAAGAAAGATCGTTTTCTTGTTTCTGGAGCATATAATCACAATCCCACACAAATAACTGTGTTTATGTGCTGGAGTGAAAGCTGGCAAATCACCTGCTAGTTTGAGAACTGAGCCACTCAGCAGAATGTTTTGAGGCTTCAAGTCGAGGTGTGAGATGTTACGCTCATGAAGAAACTGGAGGGCACAGGCTGTTTGCGCAAATACATAAAATGCAATTAGACATGATTACCAACCCAGCTCAGCACCAGCCATCCTGCACACAAACACATATCTACTGAATGTTCTCACTAAATACAAAAATAAACAAGTGGTATGTGGTGAGCCACTGGTATGCAGAAATTGCGCTGATCTGGTGAATTCTTGTATGCCTTTTTTTTCCCCCCAACCAAAGTCAGATTTAAAAAAAAAAAAACTGCACAACTGACCTGATTTTAATCAGGCCTGGTGATGACTCACCAATCTGCTGCAGGAAGCGTCGGGCCACTCTCTCAGGCAGAATCCTGCGACTGTGAATGAAGCGAGAGAGATCTCCACCAGAACACCATTCGAGTATCAGATAAATATTTTCAGCATCCCACTGAAAAATGAAAATATGTCAGACTTTAGGGTTATAAGCTTTTTTTTTTTTTATTTGTTCTGTTTTGATTTTGCAGCTGCAGAAATAAATTGTGCTTTCAACAGCTTTTTGTTCAAAATAAATGTCTTCTTTTTATTCACAATACATCTTGTGCACAAGCTAAAACAACAACAATCACCTGAAAGTCTTTAAGCTGAACGATATGAGGGTGACGCACGGTTTTAAGGATTTCAATTTCTGTGAGCAGGTTTTCTGTAGATGCCTTGTTTAGAGTCTTCTTGCCAACCACCTTCACAGCCACCACCTCTCGACTGTCTCCCTGCAATATCAGCAGCACATTTCACGCACTTATTTAAGTAAGGTAAGCAAGGTCAAGTTACAGGACCTCACTGCTGAAGGACTACGTCAAGCAAAAACCTGAATGTTAAAGCAGACTTTGGCTATGTGTTGCTTCTTGAGACACCTCCACAAACTCACCTTCCTGTAGGCTTTGTACACTGTAGCATAGGTACCACTGCCCAGCCGCTCTGTGAGGATGAAGTCTGCCAGTTTTGGAGGAGCAAAGCTGGAAGCTGACGCCATGCCGGCTACTTCAACATCAAATTTCCTAAACAACGATGCCTGGGCTGAAATGTAAAATCAATACCCTGAAAATTTCAAATACTTTAGTCAGTTTTATCTTTGAAAGTTCATTCCTTTTTCCAATTGGAATAGTTATTTAGTTTCAGTCCCATTGTTAAATACAGGCTTATGGGCCAAATTAAATTATTACATTATTATTTTTTATCCACTCTATGAAGGATTGAAACGTACAAAACAGAACAATGGTATAAAGGTGCAAAAGTACATATCAAGAAGTAAAACCCCTTTGTCATTGACAGAAAAAGAAAACAAAAGCATCATTTAATAGCTACTGAGTTGTGACCTGTTTATCAGGCAATTTAATGTCTCGTGTAATCAATATGGATGTGTTTGTATTGTCGTGTTTGGCACAGGGCTGCCAGACGTGGATTTGGATTTATTCAAACATCATTTTTTGTTGGTTTTGAGGAACATCCTGACGACCACACGTTCAAAATACTAAATTGACAAATGCTTGGTGAACAGGAACACACACCAAGTCCAGTGCCCCAGGATAGAAATCCTCTGCAGTTTTTACAACCTGCATTTGTGTTCTTCACTTATACTTTTCAGTTCAATCATTCCTTTCAGTTGTGTGTAGTTTTTTGTATACTTCCGTTTCAGTTTCCGTTTCACTTTAACTATAGTAACATGTCGATCCCAGATATAAATCAGCTGCTCAGCTTGCACCCGGTGAGAGTGACGTTATAAGGTTACTGGCGACGAACTCGGTGTTTCCGGGTGTAACGTTACGAATTCCAGGCTCGTTAAACATCTTTAGCTGCATTATCCGAAGTTAGAGCTAAGGCTAGCTAACGTAGCACGCGCTGTACGGGGGCAAGGTACAGTTATTATATTTCAGAGTGAGTCAGTATTCACCCAGAAATAAAGCGGAAGAAATCACATCTCTCTGCACGTGTCCCAAAGTATTTGATAACTTCAGATATGTAAATAGCGGAGACTTACCGGCAGGCTACACACTAAGTGCTCTACACATAAATGATAACGTTAGGCGAGTGTTTACATTTGTGGCACGGCTTTGACCGCTGGCTGCAGCCGACGGAAGAAGACAGAGAAAATGTGTTGCTGCCCTCTAGCCTCGGTCCTCCGTTACTGCAGTCTCTCGTCAATAATAGTTTTGACATGCAGGAGTAAAAACAAAGATGTGCAGCATCGCCATACATTAACCTTTAAGAAATAAAAGGTGTGGTATTTAATAACAAAAACCCAAGTTGCAAACTATGCAATTACTAAATGAAAAAATTAAAATTAAAAATGAAATGTCAGCTATCTCTAAAAATCTCCAACAGCTTGAGTAGCAAAATGCCTAAAATCAAGATGTTGCCGCAAACAAAATCAGTGATGGTATTTTAAAGTTAAAATGTTTAATCAATTCCTAATAATTAAAAGGATCATGTCAGCGCATGGAATATTTTCCCAGCTTCTAAAGTGCCGGTAACGCTGTAGGTGATGTTGTGTGCAAACTACTAACCTGCTGACGTTACTCTGCATAAATGTTGTATGTGAGATAATTTCTATATTGCAAATAACAGAAAGAATTGGTTTCATGAAACGTATTTTTGAAGAAAATACTATTACTATCAGCTAATAAAAGATCACAATATCCTTTGCTCAATGAAGCCACCCAAACATTTCTCAGCAGGAATATAATGATAACTTAGGAGAGCTTAGACAATCACCCTGAGGTTTGAGAGGTTCTCAACAGGAAGCCTGCCCCAGCAGCTGTCTACATACAGGCCATGCAGACAAGATCAACTGTGCAGAGATTAGAAACAGCAAATCACTTTTTCCTCACTAATAAAGTTAAAGAGAAAACTTTGGGAAAAGAAAGTTACTTTTGCAATTTAGGAACTGAATATATATAATACAAAAATTCTAGATAAACTTGGAAAACTATGTGACTAAGAACCTTATTATCATATAGATCAAAGTTACTGGCCCTTTGTTTTGATATAATGCAAAGAACCCAAAACTGCAGTCATTTTAAATCTGAATAGCACTTGAGGCAAACTTTACCCCCATAAAATGTAATGGGTTTTGGTATTTTGTGTTTTCTGTGAAGCATATATTTGTATCTGAACTCTTTCATAAACTCAGAAAACATAAATGCTACAAAATCTGTCAAAATGTGATAACATAACTTGACTGCATTGTATTCAGACATCTGCCCCCACCCTCCTTATTTATTTCTCCCTTCTCTTTATTCCTTTTCTTCTTTTGAACTGTGACTTCTTGTACATTACAGATGTAAGATGCTATAATTTATTGTGCGAAGGTTATTCTGCCAAAATAAAAAAAAAATAAAAAATACAATAGATTTAAGGAACCCAATTTAATAGTAACAGCTCTAAACACAGACCAGAGATGGCAATAACACATAGTACTGAATAATAAATTATATTAGTATGTATTATATTGTGTTGTTTTTTGTGTGTGTGTGTGTGTGTCAGTTTGCATAGATTGGGAATTTTTTCACTGAAATCTTTTCCAAGTTCTTTCGGCTCGTAATTTCGAAATTTCGAAATTTCGCTTCCGGGTTACTGAGGCTTTTATTTTGCACAAACGTTCACAGGAAGTTCGCTGTCGCTGTGGCTGTGACGGTCATTTAAACATGGCGGAGTGCTTAGCTGCACGTTTAGCCGCACAGGAGGAGCAAATCCGGCTCCTCACCGAGGACATCTGCAGTCTCCGGGACGGTCTAAGTCTGGGTATAGACCCCGCCTGTGGCGGACGTGTCTCGCCGGAGCTGGAGAACCTGCGGGCCGAGAATGAGAAGCTCAAGTACCGGCTCCTGCACCTGCGGCGCGGTCTGCAGGCGGAGGCGGAGCTGGAGGCGGCGCAGGGCAAGAGACAACACGGGGCGAAATGTGGCCGAGCTCCGGAGAAAAGCCCAAGCAAAGAGCAGCAGCTAAACAACCGAGCGGATAATAAGGTAGAAATAAAGTAAAGTTTCGCCATTTTCAATGGCTGTAGTTCTAACGTGATGGAGGACTGAGCAGGTGTAGTAGTAGTAGTAGTAGTAGTAGTAGTAGTAGTAGTATTTACATGTAGCTTTGTAGTAGTAGTAGTAGAAGAAGAAGAAGAAGAGCGGGCCTCTGTCTAGTGAAGCTGGTCACCGACTGTGTCACTCACTCCATTTCCACAAATAGCCGCCACAGTCAGTGCCACAGCGTGTGCACACTTTGAATAGCGCGCATGGTCACTGGCTTTACTGAATGGCTGATGACACACACACACAAGGACAGGCAGATATTGTGACTGTAAAGACACACACACCTCCTCTGTTTGCTAACAGGTGGTAAACCCGGATAGCAAAGCAGCTGACAGGACCAAGAAGAAGCAGGACAGAGGACATGAAAATGGAGGTTTGAAAGAGGTGATTGGTACACGACTTGTTCCCCTTTGAAAATGTAGTAGTGCAAAGCTAAGTACTTCAGCTTCGCGCAACCAGCACATTTTTCCTGTAGCCCTCATCGCTCTCATTTTATGCCGTAGCTGAAGCCCCGGCCTGGATACATAGCAGAGCGACTGAGCCTCTATGAGGAGCTGAAGAAGGAGAGTGATGCCCTGCTGGCACAGAGAGCGGCTCACAACCAGCCCATTACTGTGGAGCTGCCAGATGGGCAAAAGGTGGCAGGCAAGGCGTGGGTCACCACGCCGTACCAGCTGGCCAGTAATATCAGGTTAGTGCCTCAACAGCCATGATCAACTGACGTCCAGTCTACAATTGTGTCAACTGATGGCTGCCAATATCTTTATTTACCTTTTTAAACACTGAAAATTGTGCCACCAGTCACCTTAAAGGCACAGCTTTCCCTCAGATGGCACTTAATCTATACATTCATTATAATGATAGTTATCACTCTTGTTAAAATTGAAGGCCGCTTTGCTGAGGCAGCTATATTGCGCTTCTTTCAGCCAGGGCCTTGCCGACAATGCTGTGATTTCTCGGGTGAATGGGGAGCTTTGGGACCTGGACAGACCTCTTGAGCAGGATTGCTCTCTTGAGATCTTGCGCTTTGACAATGAGGATGCTCAAGCTGTGAGTAGAATATTTGGCTACATGCATAATCTCTGATATGGAATGTACTTGTTATGTACAGTTAGGTTCATAAATATTGGAGCAAGGTTTTTGGGGTTTTTTTTTTGGCATTTGGCCTTTGGAAAACACAACACTGATATGAAATACAATACTCCTGAATGGTTAATGCCACACCTTTATCCAAGCCCTTAAAAAGTCTTTGCTTCCCTCAAATGTTAAGTGTTTCATTTGAATTTCAACATGGTGTACCTCTTGCCAAATGCCAGAAAAGGTATCATTCTTCCAATATTTATGTTACTAACTGTATTTAAGCTGGTCAAGTTCTTGTACTCATCTGAACCATATTGCCCAAACCACATCTTCTTTGTAACTGAGTACTGTATACATTAAACTGTACATATGAAAAGTAATATGAATATTTTTTTCTCATGTCCTAGGTTTATTGGCACTCCAGTGCTCACATCCTAGGGGAGGCAATGGAGCAGTTTTATGGAGGCTGTTTATGTTATGGTCCCCCTATAGAGAATGGTTTCTACTATGACATGTTCCTGGATGGACCGAAGTGAGCAAATATTTTTATTACCAGTGTTTTTTGCACAGATGGAAATTTTCTAAAACATCTAAACATTAACATTCATTTATTCTACTCTTAACTACACATTTCACTTCTTGTTGAATCCTCACTAAAGTCCTCCTTTGTTGGGTTACAATCAAAGACTTTAGTAATTAGTAAGATTTTAGTAATTACAGAAATGACATGACGCTGAGTGTGAAACTGTTTTCAGGGGGGTATCCAGCACCGAGTTTGGGGATCTGGAGACTTTGTGCAAGAGTGTGATAAAGGAAAAACAGCCATTTGAGAGGCTTGAGATCAGCAAGGAAACGCTGTTGAAGATGTTTAAGGTGAGAGTAAGAGCACTTTTATGGCATCACAGATAGGGATTCTGTGTTTTGGAAGAGTGAAGTATGACACACGGTAGTTGTAATTGCAATGTGAAATACAATTCATGGTCAAAAAAAGTGACTAATATTTTGTTGAAGCATCTTTAGCTTGTCAAACATCCAGAGTTTTATTAATCAGATATCTTCCATTGATGATGGAAAAGTCAGACCACTGAGTAACATCTTCTCTTCCATGTCCAAATGATTTCTAGAAGTGTTAAGGTTCCCAGTTTATTTGCGAAAATTATGTGTTATGCTTATCAGAAGACCACGGAATCGGGCCTGGATAAAAATGGGAAAGTTTCAGCAGGAAAGGCATCTGGCATAAAAGCACATTCCAAATCCACTTGCAGAGCACATCCCGCTGTGCCACTGCCTGAAGGGACAAGCCAAAAGCCATTGATCCTTTGTGTCTCATGCTCCCCACACCAGTTCCAAAATTGAGCCTGATAAATCCTGGCATTGTTTTGCCCATTGCAATAGGGAGAAAAAAATTATTCATGGAACAACCTGGATATTCAATATATTCAGGTACTCAGCTGACCTAATTTATGGGCACATTAACGTTGCTGAATCTAAACCTCACCAACTAAAACAACTCTGCTGCAACCACAACCTTGTATAGTAGGCAATAGGCATAATGGGTGCATTGCTTTTCCAACTCTTTTCTTACCCTTATGTGCCTGTCACGGAAGATCGATGAAGCCTCATACAGGGCAATTTTAGAAATCCTGTTAGAGTCACGAAAGATTTGAGACTGGGGCGGAGGTTCACTTTCCAGCAGGACAATGACCATAAACATAAAGCTAAAATTAGAATTGCTCCAATCAAGGCACATTTATGTGTCAGAATGGCCCAGTCAAAGTTCAGACCTAAATCCAATTGAGAATCTGTGGCAAGACTTGAAAATTGGTGTTCACACACGCCTCTGACATCCAATCAGACTGAGCTGAATTTTATATAAATTTGGCATAACTCTTACTGCCTAGATACAAACTTGCAGCTGTAATTGCAGCGAAGGTGGTCCTACAAAGTGTTGACTAAGGGGGGCTTAATACAAATGCACGCCACACTTTTCAGATATTAATTTGTAAAAACTGTTTAAAACCATTTGTCATTTTCCTTCAACTTCACAATTATGTACAACTTGGTATTTTACTTTTTACTATTTTACTACTTTTTGTATTTTTGTATTTTGTATTTATGGTTGTAATATGACAAAATGTGGAAAACTTCTTGGGTATGAATATTTTTGCAAGGCACTGTATATATGGCACTACTACTACAGTCAGCACTATCGCATGCATTCTCACACTCTGTCACTCTGTTTGGACTTTTCTAGTACAACAAATTCAAGTGCCGCATTCTGAACGAGAAAGTCACTACCCCCACCACTACAGTCTACAGGTGAGCTGATGAGATTGACGTTAATGACATTCTGATTTGATTGATTTTACTTTCAAGTACTTTCTTTTTTTATAATATCTATACCTTTTTATAAAACTGCTGTCTCTAACCTGAACTTTGGTTAGATGTGGGCCTTTGATTGACCTGTGCAGAGGTCCCCATGTCAGACACACAGGCAAGATCAAGGCCATGAAGATCTACAAGGTATGTAGATAATATACATAGGGGTTTCCTTTCAATGAAATACCTGATTTCTACAAATTTATGCTGTACTTTCATATGTTGCTGTTACAAAATTTTTTAACAAACTGTATTCCAAGGTTTAGGTCTTCTCATTTTACAAATATTTTGTAGAAAGTAATCTTATACCAACATTTGTAAAAATTTCAATATTCTGACTGTCTCATTAGAACTCTTCCACCTACTGGGAGGGCCGCTCAGACATGGAAACACTACAGAGGATATATGGGATTTCCTTCCCCGACTCAAAGATGCTGAAGGAGTGGGAACGTTTTCAAGAAGAGGCCAAGAATCGAGATCATCGCAAGATTGGCAAAGTGAGTCAGTGAAGGCATGTTCAGTGTAGGCATGTTCACAAGCCCTCCCAGCTGGCTGAGGCCTACACACGGAGACTAAAACCTAATAGAACTATGTAACACAATGGCTGACTCAACTCCTTTGAGGTTTTGATATTGTTTCTCCTTCTGAGAGTGTGGGTTTGTCATTGTGTTGTTGTGAAAGCTCTAAATAAATCTGGACCAAGAACACTAACCGAAAAATTTAGACGTTAAACAAAATGAAATCATCTTTCTGTTTTAACCCAGTTTCCTACCCTAATTAATTTGTATTGTCATGGTAATAGACTGGCTTGGTCAGCACTACTGTATTGTTCATAGCTTCAAGCAGTGATTAACCTTTGCCCTAGCTCCCTGCATGAAAACGTTTGTTACCGCTTTAAACCAGCTGAGGGCACTGCGTTGCTTTTTATTTGCACAATCGAGACATCTGTGACTCATCTGAGCCCCCAGCTGGTCTCCCAGCATGGGAGACGCAGACGGTGGCACCTCAATCAGCACTGATTACAACACAGTTCCATATTAAGCGCGAGAGTCAAGAAATTGCTGTCATAGCCATTTGGAGGGAGGTGACAAAAGTGCCATGTTGTTTTAAAGATGGTGCTCCGTGGCATGATCCCAAGAAGGCCCTTTGCACTGCGCGTCGTGGAAGCGCGAGAGTTTTAAAACCCTCTCAGCTGCCGTCCGTTTGTGTAGACCGTGTTGCACTGAAGTAAAAAGAATCCCAGTTGGTCTGCCAGGAGGTATGCAGCTGTGCTAATTTTTATAGTAATTAAAGATGTAAGACCTCACCATTTTTTTTTTTTTCCACATGCATTACCTTTGCTGTTGGAAAAAAATCTCCAGATGGATGTGTCACAAAGAAAGATCATTAGTGAAACCAGCCTTATTTCAGTAAACGAGGCTTGTTTTTGAGAATAGATGTTATATGTAAAGGGGCTTTTAAATGAATAGACTGTCAGGAGCCTATTATTATATAAAATTGAAGGGACAGAAAACAACAAATCACCTATTAGTAAAATGACACTAAATTGCTCTGATTCAGATTCTCATTTTCTTAAAACAAAATAAAATAAGCTACCCAGATACACAGCACAGGTATATTTATAACTCCACCAGGGTTGGCAAAAGTTTTCAACCAATATGAAAATGTCCATATTATTTGATAGATTTTGATATTACTATTCCCTAAATCTCATCACATTAGTTCAGAGGTGACTTTAAAAACTAATGAATTTTGCTTGGGTTTGTTGTTTTCAGGTGCAATAAGCCGTGTTTTTCTGAGCCACCTTTATGAAACACTCTTCGGGTGTCACAGCTCTAATCCCACACTTCAGTTCTCAGTTAACCCGATATTGAGGACATTTCTACACATATGTGGCTTATATTGCATCATTTTACAGCTTTCTTCAGAATAAGGTGCAATGAACAAAGATATATGATTATTATAGTGTTTGTTCAGATTTTCTTTTTCTCTTATATGTTGTATATTAAGCTACCTTGTCTTTGTTATGAAAGTGTAAGACAAATGAGCTGGGAGTTCTGCCATAAACCCTTACACAAGAAGATGACTTGTATTAATACCGCTTATTATTCAAGGTTATAAAATACATTTTTATTAGTGGACCTGTTTACTTTCTTGTACTAGTGAATTGTTCTTCTTTTTTTTAAGGGAGACTTAGGAAGGTCTTTTCAGTCTTGCTAAGGAACACTTTGTCTTAACACCAAACTCGATGGTTTCTTTTTCCCCATTTAGAGTTCATTGAGCTTTTTTTCTTTATCAGTGAGCTGCCGACAGATGAGCTGCTGTGTGAAGATTGGATGACACCCTGTTGTGCAAGTTTCCTGCTGGTTGTACCTGCAGATAATAAGTATATGTGAAGTCATTAAAAGCCTTTTTCTTCTTCTGCTTCACAGGACCAGGAGCTCTTCTTTTTCCACGATCTTAGTCCTGGAAGTTGTTTCTTCATGCCACGTGGAGCCTACATCTACAACACACTCACGGAGTTCATCAGGGTAGGAGTTGTGACCGAAAAACAGTGGCTATTTTATTTACTCGGCATATCTTATTCTACTTAAGTTTGAAAATTCCATTTTGCTGCAAAAAGTTTGCTTCCGCAGTCTTTACAGAATGTTAACATTTCTCTTTAACCTAAAATCAATATATTTTCATTTGCATTCATTATCATGTTGTTACCTCAAAACAAGAATTTGGCTCACATCCTGTAGCATCTCACAGAGGCAGTTTGGTCATGACATTGTTATAAATGAACAATATGTTTTTTGTCATGACATTTAAAAAGTCAAAAGTTGTCAAGATTTTCAGGTCGGGAGCCTAATGAGCCTGCCCACAGCACACTGGCCTATATAAAAGTGTTGTTTTGTTTGTCTCGTAGACCTCGTGGAATGATAATTTGAAAGTTGTCTAATGGTTTTTAGTTTAACCGCACTGCTACATGTGGTAACTAGATTGGGCAGAAGTTCTCAGTTAAGAGCAGACCACAGCTTTATCCAGAACTCTGCAAACCTTCAGAGTAATTTATAGTGTTTTGCAGAGTTCAGTGACTGTACAGGAACTTGTCTCTGTGATGTATTTACAGAGAAGTGTTGACATCTTGAAGACTTTCACAGCCCACACTAACACACTGGACAAAGCCAAGAAGGCCTCACATGCATTGCACCGAAATGGTGCAAAATCATTATCACAACACTTCAGTCTGTTATCGCTTCTATTTAAAAAATAAAAAGTTGTGCTCTGCATTTTCCTCTACATCATATCACAAAACATTAAACAATGAGAACTTTCCTTTCACTGCAAACAACAGTATCTTTGCACAATGTCTTCTTTTGACTGCAGTGGCAATGATTATTGCAATGAATGCTGCCAGGTGTCACTTGGGTTTTTCATTCAGGTTTTGTAGCTCCTGTTCTCTGCTAAATCATATTTATTCACAAAGCTGACAGACATGCTCTTTTTCTACTTTAGTTTCTTTTTCACAGTTTCACACATTCAGTTAAAAACTTAACACTGGTATTCCACTGTATTAAATAGCTCAAATAGATCAGAAAGGTTTTCCACAAATAAAACAAGTGGATAAATACAGCTCAAAGCATGTGATTTGAATTGCAGTAGTTGAAAGTCTGTCCCAGAAGTCCTTTTTCAGCTCAAAGTACCTGTGCAGTCCAGTTGATGCTCAGAGCTTGTTTTTGTGGCTTTTTTGTTTTTCTAGGATGAGTACTGGAGACGAGGCTTTCAGGAAGTGGCCTCTCCCAACATTTATAACAGCAAACTGTGGGAAACCTCTGGTCATTGGCAACACTACAGCGAAAACATGTTCTCCTTCCCTGTGGAAGATGACATCTTTGCTCTCAAACCCATGAACTGCCCTGGTCACTGGTACGTTTAGAGAGCTTATTTTAGCACTGTTGACATTTTTCAAATGCTGTAAATCTAGCAGTGCATAGCGTATTGAATACATATCACTCATTTAAGTCCCTCCTCTCTGTTGTCCTGTAGTCTGATGTTCAGCCACAGACCGCGCTCATGGAGGGAACTTCCTCTGAGGCTGGCAGACTTTGGGGTCCTCCACAGAAATGAGCTGTCTGGAACACTGACTGGGCTGACCAGAGTACGGCGCTTCCAGCAGGATGACGCTCACATTTTCTGCACAATGGACCAGGTGACCACATCAGGAGATTGTGGGACAATGAAAGAGAATGCTATTTGTTTTCCATTTCCAACTCTCTAAAAATGTGAAAAACCTATCTCAAAAACAAGTACCTAGTTATTATGACTCGTATCCCAAGTCCATAATCTTCTTTTTTGTCTACAGATCGAGTCAGAGATGAAGGGCTGTCTGGACTTCCTCCGCTGTGTTTATGATGTCTTTGGCTTCTCCTTCCAGCTTCACCTTTCCACTCGTCCAGAAAAGTATTTGGGTGACATTGCTGTGTGGAACCAAGCTGAGAAGGTAAACAGTGTCATATTGTAGTTATGAACTACGGTGGAACATTAAGAACTGAGAATTAAATTGAATTAAACTTATTCAGCTATAGATTTAACTTCATCGTCAGGCTGTTTTGGGTAGGCTACCTACCTAAAATGACAGGACACCTGGTACTGTGAATGAGAGAGATGTTTACTGCAATGTGATCATATAGTAGTTTGAGATCTGTGAGTCAGTGTGAGGTTCCTTGAATTTCTGTAGGTGGTGTGTTGTCAGTGAAAAATGGTGCTTATCTATGTGACCTGATAAGAAGTGTGTTAGACAGTGTGAAGTGTAAACTAAATTGTATGGCATTTACATATGACGTGTCCTGCTTCACAGTATTTGCTTTCGCTGTTTAGATTGAAAAGATGTTCATCTGATCTGTGCCCCATGTTTGACAGCAACTAGAGAACAGCCTGAATGAGTTTGGGGAGCCATGGAAACTCAACCCTGGAGATGGTGCTTTTTACGGACCCAAGGTCAGGACCTTGTCTAAAATTTTCTGCCAGACGCAAAATCGCTGTAATTCTCTGACGTTTGTAATTATTTCTGTGCCATTGCAGATTGACATTAAGATCAAAGATGCAATTGGACGTTACCACCAGTGTGCAACCATTCAGCTGGACTTTCAGCTGCCTATTCGCTTCAACCTGACCTTTGTAGGGTGAGTCACCTAATCAAAACATTGCGTCTATGCGCTTTACTGCAGCAAGGATTATGGTAATCTCCTCCCGAATAAGGTGTCTCAGCTTGTGCCCTCTGTATTAGTTGAGTGCTTTAAGAGACGAAATGTTTTATGTAAATTTGAACTTGCTGAACATGGTTATTTATCATATTAAAAACACGTTTTAAAAAAAAAGCGTTTCCTAATCCTTTACAGGAAGGATGGAGATGACACAGGGCGGCCAGTAATCATCCATCGTGCCATCTTGGGCTCAGTGGAAAGGATGATAGCCATTCTCACAGAGAACTATGCAGGCAAATGGTGAGATGTTATCTGGTTGCAGTTGCATTTGCATTTGAGACCATCAGTTAAAGTATTCAATAAAGAACGTTACACACAATGCTGATTTGGCCCTCAGATTTCTACAGTCACACTGTGACGGTTTTGTCCTTTGTCGTTAGTTAGAGTTGGTTTTGAAATATATGCTATCCTTTTAGAATGCCAAAAAAATTTTATATCATCACTAGCATACCATTTATATTTCAACGAGCTGTTCCTTTACGTCTAGTAATGATATTGTCTTTACACTAGCCATCCACTGTAGTATGTGAAAATTCTTTTGGTTGTCTGTCCCGCTACCAGGCCTCTGTGGCTCTCTCCACGCCAGGTGATGGTGGTGCCTGTCAACCCGTCCTTTGAGGAGTATGCCAGAAAGGTATTCTCCATGTTGGACACTTTTTTTTTTTTTTTTTTTTTATTGTGATCATATGTAGGCAGGCAATATTTTTCTCTGCCTATGCTTGTGAACATACAACTTATCAAAACACTGTATTTCTGCCTGTCAGGTGTGTAAGCAGTTCACAGAAGCTGGATTCATGGCAGATGCTGACCTGGATTCTGGCTGTCTTCTTAATAAGAAAATCCGAAATGCCCAGTTGGCCCAATATAACTTCATTCTTGGTGAGGAAATGTGCTTCCCTTTCTCTACATTGACTGACCACTGATTGGAGGACCTTTTTTCCACAATTTGCTGCTCTTAGAGTTCCCCGCAATTACTTCAACAGTGCTTTGCTCCCACAACATTTACCACCAGTTTTGAAGACATTATATTTTTTAGATTGGTAAAATTGTGTATGTCTGTAAAAATGCTCCTTGGCCAATCCACTTATGTAAAGTGGTCTATTATTTATTACAATGTGGCAAAAACGTTAAAGGAACACACATAATTCAAACATGCAGCAAAATGCCAATAATGAAAATGTTTGAAGCCAAAGCATATTTTACATGATCCAAGACCTTTTTTGGACTTGTATCCCATCCTTGTATGGGCAATCTGCACTCACAACATAAGAACAAAAAAAAGCATGCAATGCCTTCCGAAATAATTAGAAGAAAGGTTTATAATATATACTGTAACCCGTTGTAAATTGACCTGAGTATAACAAACCACTACGTAGGAACACATGTTCCTTCCTCAGGAATAATGAGTCAAATTAAACATTCTTAAGTGGTTCAATCTAAAACAAGTGGACCCCCAGGCTGGCTAACCACTCGTAGTTGTTGAATTCAGTGGCACAAAGCAGGGAATGTGTTAGGGTAGCTGTATGCGTGTGTGTGTTTGGTGTGATTTGTCCCATGTCAAGCTGTTTTGTCTTCTCATGTCTTGGCAGTGGTTGGAGAGAAGGAGAAGATGACTAACAGTGTCAATGTGCGCACAAGAGACAACAAAGTCCACGGAGAGCTGTCAGTGTCCGAGGTGCTGGCTCGCTTGACCCTGCTCAAACAGTCCCGCTGTCGAAATGCTGAGGAGGAGTTCTGATTGAGACCTCGAACAAAACCGACTCTCATGTTTGAAAACCTCATGCTTAAAGTTACAGCCACATGAGCGTTAAAGGGAGAAATCATAGCACACAAAAGGTTGGTATGGAAAAGTGAAGTATTCAGACAGAAACGGATGCAGTGTATGTAATGAATGGGGCTGCAAAACAGCCTGGCCATGTGATGATGGAAGAGGACACGTTTTTGTATGTGATGTTTGTATCCAAGCATGTCAAAGCGAAATACGTCTGTTGGAAGGAAAGTTACTTGATGATTTATGAAAACTATGTAATCATCGTTAAAATGAAAATTATGTAAATGTGGTACTGACTCATTTTCACAGAGGTCTGTCTCCAGGGGCAACACCAAAAATAAAAAAAATATTCTGAATTTGCATGTTTTCTTCCACTTTTACAACCGAAGTTTTTGTTTTAACAATTCTTTTCACAAACAGTATCATGTTGGAGAGGCAAACAGTCCTCTATAAATTCGTCATGCTTGAATGTACTGCTTCCAAAAAATCTCATAAAACTGAGCAGATGCATTTAACTAGTAGTTTTCAGGTAAAGATAACAAACCTTTATTCGTCCCACAGTGGGGGAAATGTCCATGTTACAGCAGTAGAAATTGTGCAGTGTACGGCAAAAAAAGAATATGGGAATACAGTTTATACAATTAAAAATAAACCACATATGTACACTGTCATACAAGTTATTGCACCATGGGTCATTTGTATTGCACGGTTCAAAAAAGTGTTTTAAAGTGACTAATGGTGATAACGGTTCACTGGTAGCAGCAGGGAGAAAAGACTTCTTGATATCGCTCCTTCAGACACATGTTCCCACGTACTGTCGCATAAAATGTCCGATCAGAAACAAAGCTGACTTCTCCCTTAGTTCCTCTTCCAACCTGAGTGCTGATGAGCTGAGGTTTGAAAAGCCTAGTACCTCCAAAATGATAAAAGCTTAATAAAAGCTGAGATCCCATCTCCACTAGTAAAGAAAATGTGAAAGGAAAAAAAATACATAAATAAATAAATAACCGTATACCGCAATTGAATTCATGGAGACGGAGTGGTGGGCGTGGCAACATGAAGACCAGGAAACGCTGCTTGTGATGGTGCGTTCCTTAGCATGGGAAATGTGCCTTTTACAAAACGTCAGTTTAGGGAACCTTTTCCATTTATCAACTATTCATTTAAAGCACAAATCGTGGTTGTTTTTTTGTTGTACACTATTTATTTTTTTGTTGTTCACATTCATAACTACAGGTGTTAACACTTTAAATTACAGGTTAGTGGAAAGATCTTGTTAAAAACCGGCACGTCAATTCAGTTAGTCTCTAGATTTTTATTTTACTGCAACTCATAATTTGCCAAAAACCAGCAACTTCATGGATGCTCACGGTTTTCGTTAGATGTACAAACACCCAGTCAAATGCATTCCATTGGGTTGTGTTGCTGGAATTCGTTTTTGTCCCACATGACTTGAATGCAGCACTGGCTGGCTCCGCAGCAACAATGGCAGAAATCTGTCATATATGGAGACCAGATCGAGGACGGGGCTTGAAAACCTGTGGAATTGTCATTGTGTTGTTTATGGACTTGGTCTCACAATGTGTAAACGGTATGTTTACAGGGTCACTTACAGATTTTCAGCAGCTTGGTTCGCCTATATGTCAACTTGGCACTAGCATAAGTGTTTAGCTAACGTTAGTGCTTTTAGCTAGCTAACTAGCAGTGACAACGTAACGTTAGGATAGAACGAGAGACCTGAAACGGAGTTTTAATTTAAGATTATAAGAAAGAATACGTAAAGCGGTAGATGCCGTTTTTAATTTCCAAAAGGCACCAATAGCCAGTCAAGGTGTCAGCAAACTAGCTAATGCTAAAGAGCGCTAACCCTTTAAATGTCGACCTCAGTTTACCCAGAAATGCTTCATAAAATATACACAAGTGACGTAACGTTACAGTTAGTAACTTATAGCAACAATTTATTTCTACTAAGTTATTCAATAATGTCCAAGGTGTCTGCCTCATATCTCTGCAGCAAATCCTTTCAAAATCTGCACAATAGGTAACGTTATAGTTTGTGATTTATGACCGTGGACGTGCTGTCTTGTCAGGGTATCTGAGCTCTCCTCATGTTGGCCAGGAGCCCCCCTACACCAACGTTAGAGATGCCCAGCAGGGACCTCCCTTCACCAGCCCAGTGGACCTGACTTCATCCTCTGGTAAACACTTTATCTAAAGAGCAACATTCATTTTAATCAATCCTGATAACTACAGTTATCATTGATTAGTTATCAGTTATCAGTAATGGCTCAGTTAGCATTTTCCTGGTTTTCTGCATAAATTAGTTATACAGTGTGTTATGATCGTCACCAAAGTTGCATATCAACAGACATAATATTTCTACGCAGATAGATTAAACGGTATTGATATTTAATGTTTTGATTGTGCGCACCTATTAAACATACAAAGGGAAGGGGAAAATTACTGGCACCGAGCTTTTGATGTCACTAAATGTCAACTGCAATCAGATAAACCTGTCCAATCAATAAAACATGGAATGGAAATGTAGTTTAGAACTACCTTAACCTAGGGCTGAGTGAGATAGGAAAATGATTGAATTGTGATTTTTATTTATTCATTAATTTATTTTTATGTGCAGTATTGAAATTGCAATTTAACATGCATTTTTTTAAAGAGATTACTCTTATGTATTACTCAGTGCAAGGAAGCTTCTTCCCACACACATTTAGTTGGTGTATAATGAACTGGAAAAACCAACGACAACATGCAAACATGTCATCACCGTTCCAACTGCTTAATGTAGCCCCTCTCCCACACTAACAGTGATGTTCTTCAGAACACAGACAATAAATGCGTCCACTCGTTTATAACAAAAGTAAATCCAAACAACTGATCTGACTGCCTTTTTTCATTTGATACTAGCGTGGACTCTACCTCATCCACATCCAGGCCATTTTCGCTACAATAAGCAAAGTCTAGTGTAGTTTAACTTGTGTCTTAAAGGGCAGATCTCTGTATGTCTGCTATTACTGTAGCAATAAAAACATTTTGATTGCAGGTTTTGTGATTATAAAATGCTTTTGTTGAATTGGGTATAAGACAATCAATTGTTGAGCTGTAACTTGACCTTTTAAACAGTATTAGTGTGCTAGTCCAGAATTCCTCCTGAAGGTGTTGCAGGTCTAATCCAGAGCTACAGTAAGTGCTTTCTTGAGGTTCTGCCAAAGTCAAAGCTGGGTCAGTTATTAAAACACTGTTGCCTTTTCCACTATTACTTTGTATGTTTAATGGATGTGTTTATTAAAGAATGTTTGAGTTTTATCAGCTTAGAAAAATTGTGCTTGTTGATATTTGTGACTTTGGTAAAGATCTCATCACATTTCATGACCAATTTACACAGAAAACCAGGAAACAGTACCTGCTTTAATCTTTTTTCTTGCAACTGTACATCACTGATGTGACGGTGACTCAGTTTTGACATCTAAAATTCCGCTCTATTATTAAAAACATATATATTTTAAAGTAGCAGTTGTAACCTAGGCATTTAGTTGACAGTGTGCAGTCATTTCATTGTGGGGATCACTTGAAATAGTACATTCCAGCATATGCGTCACAAAGCCATCAAGTGCTAAAAATGTGCCTGTAGTCATGGTAGAAGTGGTCTCTTTAATATAACCGTAGATAGCATGCAAAAAAGTATTTATCGTGTTATAACAGAGTGCAGATACTGGGAGCTTCAAAATTAATTTAATTTTTATATTTTGTGTTTATTTAAAAAAATGATTTTCTTACCTGTATCACATCGAAGGTAATATTCCTCTTATGTTTTATAGGCTTAAAAGAGTTAATGACTTTTCAACAACAAGCAGCCATAATGGAGCAATCAGGACTAAATGGCCTTGTTCAAGGACTCTTAAAGAGCGTTTTTTCTCGAGAGCACCGTGTTTGTTGGTGTTACTCACCGACATCCCATAGCCTTATTTTCCACTGTGCAAGATAATCAAAAGAATGGAGTCACAAGTATGAAGCCCTACTCGGTAATCATCCGAGAATTAAAGCGACCAAATTCACTTTCACTAAAGCTTTATTACATCACAGTAAATATTTTCGCCAAATCTGATAGAAGACCTGTAATTATGTGTTTATTGTTTTGTAGTGTCTCCTACAGATAATGACAACTACACTTCCAAGTGTCCTAGTGGAGGTTTGTGTAATCGACTGCCAGCCGATTGCATCAACTGCAATTACCAACATAACTGCACCTATGGGAAACCAGCTACCTTCACTTGTTCCCCCAAAAATGGAGTTCACTGTATTGTGAGTAACAGTTTGTTTTCCAATAGAGCTCTCCTACATTACGTTATATTGTATCTGTACCTTTTATCAATAACTATATATTCATTGTTGTGTTTGTGTGCTCTGAAAATGAAGACTGTCTAAGTGCTTCTTCACAAAAGTTATCAACACAAATAGTTGTGGTGGTGGCGTGAAATTTGTGTTGATAAGACAAGGCAGCTTTAATACAGCAAGACATTTGTAGTAATAACCAGATGTGTTTTTTTCATATTTTCAGGGAGAGTCAGGACAACAACAAACCAACTTCTCTCTCTCAATCACCTGTCAGTTCTGCTGGCAGATGGATCCATCCCAGTATCGCTGCTCAAACTCCACCAACTGTATGACAGTCTCCTGTCCACGCCATCGTTACAATGCCACCTGTAATGTGCTAGATCATGTACATTGTTTAGGTATGATAATGCTGGAAATGTTGGTAACTGTGTCCAACGGCAAGTCTTCAAAAAAAGCCGCTTTAGCTGCTGCCTGTGTAATGGCTTGGGGTTTACTCGCATAATTACGACCCAATGCATATTTTTTGGCTTTCAAGTGTATTTGTACATACATAACCACATATTCATTCATTATGTATTGAGGTTTGAGCTTTTTTAAAATGTGGATGATATAGGACCATGTAATACACAATGTACCATACCAGGCGCTTTGCCTTCTGTGCAGACACCTCAACAGTCAACAGCACTGTAAACAAATATTTTTTATGCATTTATTGTTCCAATCAAAATGTTTTTGCCTACAGAATAAAAGAGAAACAAAAAGTGATCAATTGGGAAGTAACTTTTAAAATGGCAATAGTATCTGTGCTTCTCACAGTTGTTTTGTATTGACTGAACCACCATCTGATCTCTCAACCAGTCACTGTGGACATACGAGTTAATTTAAGTTTTTCATATAGCACTTTCCTTACATATAGTCTTCAAAAAAACTTACTACCTTAAATGGGATGCAAGATTTTAGAATATTTAATGATTTCAGCTTTATTAGTAAAGATAAAAACAAAAAACTTATCTCCCTTTGAGGATGCTTGGTCAGATATTTTTTCTTTTATTATTGCAGATTTGTTAGGGGATAATGACCTTTTCTCAAATGCTATTGTATTTTAAGCCAATTCACTAAATTTGTTGTATTTCTGTAGGTAAAAGACGTTTTCAGAAACGTTTATTTTGCAACTGGACTGGAGGATACAAATGGTCAACAGCATTAGCACTCAGGTAAAGCCGCAACCATTAGAGTTTAGTGATATTCTCTAAAATGTTTTCTAAAAATAATTTTCATTTGGGCTCTGTTGTCCTGTAGCAGTTATGATTGTCTCTGCTTTTTTTTACCTTTTTTCTCTTTTTCAATAGCATCACACTCGGTGGGTTTGGAGCAGATCGGTTTTATCTGGGCCAGTGGAGAGAGGGTCTGGGCAAGCTGTTTAGCTTTGGAGGCCTTGGTATTTGGACTTTGATAGATGTTCTTCTGATAGGGGTCGGTTACGTGGGACCTGCTGATGGCTCTCTCTACATTTAAAGCTCTGGAGACATGGTTGAATTGTTTGTGCCATCTACCGCTTCTCTCTCAAAGATTGAAGATCTGAGATGCTGTGTTCTTAGCACGTTTGCATGCACAAGCTCGCTGTGCAACACATCCTCATCCCATCTGCTAACACACAGGAAGTGTTTTCCTCATCACGCCAACGAAGACTACCCACACAACCATCAGATCTGTCCCACACATTCTGTGTCCGTCTCCCTGGATTCTGCAGATGGAGCTGGGCAAGAGGACCAGGAGCCAGTAATTGTGTCTGTTTTTTGGTTTGTTTGTTTGTTTTTTGCTTTTGTGTGGTTGGATTCAACTCGTCAGGCTCTGTCATACTGAAACAGAGAGAGATTTGGTTTCCTGGGGAGCTGCGCTTTCACAGATGACCTGTCACCTCTTAGCTGTGTGCAGATCCTCCCTTATCACAAGGTAAAGACATTATTGGGGGGGGGGGGGATCAAATGGTAACCATAGCTACAGAGCTTTTTATGGCAACACCTGAAACTATAGAATATCTGAAAGAGATTTATATCATAAATGAACCTGCAGAAGGAAGACTCTACATGTACATATATGTTGCTGTGCATAAATTCAGTGATTACTTTGCATGCAATGTGTTTATCCTGAGCGAGCAGTGCAGGTCACAACTGTAAGAATGTTGCCCCACGGGATACCTTGGCCTTTGAAAAAAAAAAACATAATTATTGTCATCACTTTCTGCAACTTTCTGCGTGACCTTTGGGGAATGCACAGATAATAATCTTTCAACAGTGTAGGTGTGCAGATGCATTGCAGTTACTTATGGTTTTCCATGTTGGACATTTTGGAAATCCTGCACATTCAGTTAACATTTACCCCCAAATTATTAGTCATCACATTGTAAAATGATAATCTTTGTTCTAACACTAAAACCTTTGCTTTAGACTGTGGCAGAAATGATTTCTTTCACTTGTCAATGTTTTTTTCTGAATGCCAGGATATTTTTATTTGTTTGAACACTGTAAATGAAATGTTTAAGTTATGTAAATAAAATTGTAAAATATTTTGTCTTTATCTAATTTTCTCCGAACTGCTTCTATGAAAACCTTTAAATGATGAGTTATTTATTGTTCTAAATATTTTATTCATGCTGTTTCAGGCCTAATCAAGCCAGGCTTTGGAGTAACAAGCATTTGAAGAAGCTGACTACCAGTCAGATATTAACACCAGAAACACAGATATTTAATTTTTAACACTCAATTTACAAATTTCTAAAGCTAAAACATTTCCAGTTTACTACATTTTTTTTCTTATTGATGCTCTGTCAATTTGTCATATTCCCCCAGAATAGTGAACACATGCTTCAGGTTCATGTGGGGATGAGTTTGGACCTTCTGTTTAAATGCTGCTCTCCCTGCAGCCTTTATGAATTCACCGTTCTGTTATTAGCGGAGGTCACTGTCACAGATGTCTGTTCTTTTTCTCAAATTAAGCACAGTGAGAGGTGCCAGACCCTGTGTTACCCCAGAGGCATGTGACAGAAGGAGAGAGTAGCAATTGGTAGAGGCTGAGAAATGGTCCCTTCCAAAGTCTTTGCTGTTTTATTACCTTTGAGCAAGGCACTAAATTATATCACCATGCAGTCAGACATTTTTAATAGTTTATATAGATTTTTAAAGGATGTTCTTATAACAGTACTATACAGTTTAATTAAGTATTCAAGTTTGTTAACTTCCCAAATAGAAGAATGCAAATAAAGAATCAAACAGGACAAAATAACAAGCAAATACACAAGAAGCAAAGGACATTGTGATCAGAACTTAAAAATGACATTCTCATAGGTTTGCAGATCTCTGTAGCAGTGTTACATAATTTTAGGGCAAGAAAAAAATATTTCCTGTGTATTAAGTTCTGATTTTGTGTCGGCTTTTCCAATTGGCTGCTTGTCTGAAGCTGTTGTAAATTTACTCCGCCCTGTTTCTAGTTCCTCAAATGTAACACCGGCCACTACAGCTTCTGTACCTCCCACAGACTGATGCAAGTGTGTGTCAACCAGGATATTTAGAGATAAGATATCATTTGTAAAAAAAAAAACAAAAAACACTTAAATTAACATATAGTGTAATTTTGAAATAAGACTTGAGTGAGTTTTTTTTTCACCTTTTGTAATCCTGAATGCACAAAACACTTCCTTTGATTCCTGCTACTGACTGTCCTAACATGACTTTTTGTGTGACTCAAACTTTGCGGTTATGTGCAGGGATGAATGAGTTTACATACACTGTCATCATGCTGTGCATTACCTGTCAGCTTATGTAACAATTGCAACACAAGGATACATTGTGTTATAAGCAAATAATTTGGTAAATGTATTTAAGACATATATGAAAATGGTAAAATAGTTTAGTACAACAAAAAGTTCAATGCACTGACCACACTGTTGAAGCTGGGTGTCATTTGGTGGTTTTACTCTCACTTCTGTGATCTAATGACCACATTTGACCAATTATGTCTGGATAAATCAAGTCAGAAGTAAATGACAAAATTACTGCAATAAATAACTTCTTATTCATACATCAATGGCTAATGCCCAATTACAAATAATGGCCAGTGTGGTATTTAGTTTTGCTATTTTCTTTCTTTATGATATTCCTATTTGCTCTAATGGTAATTATATAGAACTTAGTCTTAGAGGAATAATGGTTTAATTTTATCATCGCCTACTGTGCTAGAATAACAGGTCACTGGGAATCAAGCCAAAAATGTCTGCCATAGACGGATAGTATCACGACTTCCTGATTTTGAATTGCTAATTGTGCAAAGAGGAGAACAAAAGTTTATTCATGCGTCTGTTATGCAATCACCACTTAGTCCCATTGCAGCTCTGAATTTTGGAACATGGGCTCTGACCCTCTGTATCCAACACAGGTTAACAGACTGTGTCCTCCCATTATGTTCCCTCCTACAGAAGGCAGCCTCTCTAACAAAAAGTGGATAAACAGAATGCTGCAACCACATGAATTCAGACTTCCAACGATGATATGAGCGTCCAACTGTGCGCTTCTTTCGCTCACACTTCAATAGTTGCTAAAGAGCATTTGATACCACCTGAGGACATGATATTAATTACAGTGCCTATGAAAAGTATACACCGCCCTTGGACGTTTTCATTTCGTTATCACTGAATTTTAATGGAGTAATTCTCTTGTTTTGACACCAGTCAGCTGAGAGGACCATTTAACGATAAGAGTAAAAACAAAGCTCAGCAATGCGATCCAAATCGAGGACACATTTATAACAAAATAATTGCGTGTGTTCATACCCTTTGTCCTACAATACAAATCATAATTCCTAGTGCAGCCAGAATTTTAAAAAAATATTCAAATCCCCAGTTTAACTCAGGAGATACAGGTGATTATTAGCTGCTAGTCATTTTAATTTCAAAACAAAGATTCACTGTTGAATAGTAGTACATTAACTATTAAATGTCTCTGTGAGAAGATTAGTAAGCAGCCACGAAGACGCCTGGAGACCGTGAAGGAGACATTGCACAGCAGATATGGACACACTGTGAAAGTGCTTGTGTTTGCCAGAAGCTATGTGGGGAATTCTGACTAAAGGTGAGGCGGTCTTGCAAAACTGAGCTTTTTGTCCATCTCTGTGAAGCCCAGTGTTTGACGTAATTTGAACACTGCACAAAAGCATAAACTCGCCGGCCCCAGCATCAAGCCTGGTGGTGGCAGCATCATGCTGTGGAGATGCTGCTTTTGCGGCAGCTCCCTGGTAGGCTCGTACAAGGAAAGGTTAAGGTAAACGCAGCAAAACACAGAACAATCACAAAGGAAAGCCTTCATGTGGTCCGCAAAGGAACTGTGAGGTGGCTTATAGTTTCTAGCAAGAAAATACCCCTAAAACACAAAGCCAAGCAGAGACCGGAACGTCTTCAAAACAAGATATAGTTCAAAAGACCAAACCTTAATCAAAGCTGTGGTGAAAACATTTTTTTCACTGTCATAGTTCACCGTTTTAATCTTCATATATGGTTTCTATAGCATCGATTCTCCTATCATCCTCCCATCTGTGCAGTCTTTTTTAAAACAAACCAATGTGCCAGTTCTGCCATCCAAATGTGAAATCACTTCTTCAGTCTTGGCAACGTAACAGCATCTCATTTAATCTTGCTTACATATTGAATTAGACACTAAACTAAAATTGTGGTTGTTGCAGACAATCACACCCATGTCAAGATGCGTCACAAACAAAAGAAGAAATCAGGCCAACTGCAATTTCAGTGATTTATTTGTACAATAAGAATTGCACTGTACAAATACCCCAGACATAAAGACAAAGGCAAGAACAAAAGTCTATTCTGCCTGACCTGACCATCCCTCAAACCTCACTGTGAAATTCACCTGATGGAACCATATGCCCAGAAAAAAAAAAACAACAAAAAACTCAAAGCTTAAAAAAGAAAAAGCTACTTGCCAAACCAATGAACATTTACGGGGCAAGAAAAAGACCCTTTCCAACAAAGTACCTAAGCAGACTGAAAATACTGAAATTAAAAAAGGCAAAATAAAAACTATGTCCAAGTTTGACCTTTATGGCAGTGGAGCGATTATGGCCTCAGTTTAAAGAGCATGTAAAAAAGAATAACTCACAGTAGAAAAAAAAGCATATGGTGATATCTACCACATCTATCCATGTGCCTATGTCTCCTACACCAACTGACAATGTTGTGAGCTTTTACACGCAAGACAGAGGACTTTAATATTAAAAAAAAAAAAAAGTGGAATTCTCTCTCTAATCCGCTCCACACAGAACAAGTTTCAACAGCAATGGAGGTGACATGGTCCATTTCAATGGCATATGTAAAGTTTTCTCTCAAAGCAATATCAACTTACATTCACTCCGATTTCCGTTAGTCAATAACTAAGGTTACCATGGTAACTCAAAACATTGTATAAAAATATAACAGACTGAAAACGGAACAAAAAATATATCTACAGTCTCAAATGTGGGGCAGGGGTTGAGCAACACGGCCAGCAGCTCAAATATCCAATATATCATGTTATATCTGGGGACAGGAATGCATAAGGATGTCGCACATTTCAAGTCTGAGTAGCAGCGCTCTTTCCCCTCTCGCCAATAGCGACACAGTGAAAGCCGCGGGTTCCGTCAGGACCCCTCGGCAGCCTCATTACGCCCGGTGGCAGGCCGTCAGCATTCTGGATCTTTCTACCCAGCATCGGGCTACCGACCGGACTGCTCTCCTGAGACGCCACCTGCTTGCGCCGCTGAACCCACGGGCTCCCTGACGGGGTGAGGCTACTGTCTGACGAGTAGTCTGCCCAGCGGCGCCCGGCCTCGGGACTCAGTCTGCCCTCACTGGCTAAGGGAGACTTGTGGGAATGAGGAGATTTACGCTGTGGACAGGGGCTGCCACGGGGGCTAGACCAGGGACTGTTACGTGGGGACATAGTAGGACTCAGGTGGTTGTTCTGGAAGCTGACGCCTGCAGTGGTGGGGCTGAGCTTGTTGCAGGACTGGGACTTTCTGGCCAGCCTGGGGGACGTAGGAGTGCTCTCAGTCTCTGAGGAGCTGCAGGCCGAGTCCTCCCCGTGGTACTGAAGCTCTCGTACTCTGCTGTTGAGCGAGCGACTTTTGCGCATTCCCCCCTCCTCGCGTGGCCGTTCTTTGGGTACCTTCTTCTTGGGTGGCTTGGTGCCAATCAGAACCACTTTCAACCCCAGCGAACTGGCCCCTCCATCCTCGCTCCCCACAGCCTCGTTGGCTTTCACAGCAGCCTCCACCTCCTCAAACTCCACTATGGCACATTCCTCGGTGCCTAGCTGGTTGTAGCGGCCGCTCAGCCTCTTGAGGTCAGCCGGCAAGTCCTTCCCAGGCTTCAGGACTCTGACAGAGGCAATGGCGCCGTACGTTCCGAACGCTTTCAGCAACAGCTTCATCAGCTGCTCCTGCTGAGTAGCTCCTCCCTCACTGCCTCCATTATCCTTCGTGAGAGCAGCCAGCTCAGGCCACCTCTGCAGATCACTTAAAAGCAGCATGCGGCTAGGAAGTGATTCGCTGGCAAAGACCGGCACTGGGGATTTACGTCGTACTTTACGCCCCTCATCATTCAACTCAAGTATCTTTGAGTGTCTCAGAGCATAAGCCGTTGTTCTCCAGTCACGAGTCAAGTGTTTCACCTGCAAAGAAACAACGGTTATGCGGCGAGATGCGCAGTAGATTAACCATTAGGTCACTTAATTTGACACTTTCTCCTTCTGAGTTTAACCTAAGCCTGAGTACTTTTCTCTTATTCATACAAACCCAAATCAATACCAAAACTGTATTGATTCTAAAAGTATGACTCCATCATCCTGGCTTCACCTTTTTCAATCCCTTACTGTATCATTTGCTGATGTTTACAAATGCGTCACAAGCTCATATTTGATTCCTTGTTAATAAAAACGAGCGTGTGCGCTGGGACCAAGATCGCTTGTGCCGTAAACACAAACACAAGCCGAGAAATCTACACGCATGAGCCTAAAGTAGCACCAGCTGCTGTGAATGAATGTGAGAATAATTCATATCCAATCATAAGCAGCTGCTATTCAGTTCTCATGAGCCTCTATCTACTATGAATTATTGGGAATTAAAAATGGCAAGCTTAGCTTTTTTTAAACACAGGGCTGCTTTAAGCTATTTTGTCCACTGTGGTCAGTCTTCACATATCCTGTACGCTGACTGTGGCTGTATTGTGACACTGTACTCAGCCAACTATCAAAGCCCACACTGCGTTGCCAGTGGGCTTTTTAAGCAGGTGGGACGTACATTTTGTCCGTATTAGCACAGGCTTTGTCGGTCATTTCCAGCCATATGCAGACAGGGAACCAAAATTAGTTCCTGCGTGTTACATAAGTGCCGTGCAGCCATGGATACCTTTTTGAATGAGGTGAGCAGCTTGACGCTGACAAAACCGAGTTTGTTGCGTCGGACATGTTTGAGTAGAAAGGCATCGTGCTCCAGGTTCTCGTCCGACAAGTAGTACTCGATCTGAGCGACCAACTTCTGCATGAGCTCGGTATCCGGGGGCTGCCAGCTCTCCTCCTCCAGCTCACCTCCGCTGGTTCCTGCCCCGCTGTGTGTGTGTGGGAAGAGAAACATGCCTCATGGTTAGCAGTGACTCTTTTTGTAGTACATCATTCAAAGAGCAGAATGCTTCGTATACTGAACTGCCAACAATCCAACTGTTACACATTTCACTTCCATTAATACAATAAGCCAGAGGCTTACAAGTTGTTGGCAGGAGAACAATCTCATCTTGCCATTTCCCTCTGCAACATGTTGGAGGGAAAGAGTGAGATGGACAGTTTGCTGCACCCTTTACAGATTTTCCTTGTAGCTTTTGAGCTTTTGTTTCCTGCTTTTGTCGCCGTGCCTCGGTGCCAGACCTCGACGTCGCAGTGTCCGACCAATCCCGAAAGTGCCAAGACCTCTCCATCTGAAGGGTGCGGAATCACAGACTCTCCCTCCCACACACACAATATGGTGGCATGGCACGTCAACCTCACACAGTTTACAATAACTGACATCAACACTGTTGATGGCTGAGGTGCGGAGGCACAATTTGATCCCAAACGCGGGCAGATGCTCTACAGCAGTGTCAGGTAGCCCCGCAGATTAGAGTGAGGGTCTGAACAAAAATTTGTGGATGACTCATCACCTCCTCCAGCCTCCTCCCTCGCACACCCTCAGTCAACAGCTTTCCACCAGGCTGACCGCACAGCTGGCACAAGCTCACAGCTTCCTCACAAGCTTGCAAAGGCGAGTACTGCCACTCCACACACAGCAAAAACAAACATGTGAATGAAAGGAGGAGGGTGGGGGGGCAGAATTAGATGCACAGATTTTTTTTTTTCCTAGCAGGCTGAAGTTAACTTACACACTCGTGAGTGGTGCACTGCTAGTCTGTGAAGGAATGCTGCACGAATCTGCAGACCAGACACCCACATGCTCATGCACCAGCTTAGAATCTGCACGTCTCTCCCTGCAAGTTTGATACCACCGCGTTCATGTCCCCTTCAAACCCGTCCTGCGTGAGAAGCTGCGCACAGGTCCCGCACAGGTGGCTGTGAAGGTGTGACGTGCATTCTAACGCCTGGTATGGAGCCAGGAATTCGTTTTCGCCTTTGGCCTTTCCAACACTGACTCAGTATTTGCGCAAGTAGTAAACGTATAGGCCAAAGGCTAAAAATAGCAGGCCGTGACGCAGGGGAATTGGATTAAAACGAAGGCGCCATCCTTCACCCCCCTCCCTCCCTCAGGTGTCTGCCCACAGGTGAACTGACGCCTCAGCCATGAGCGTCTGTGAGGACTTCCACTCCCGGCTGTCACTGTCTTTTTGTCCCCCCCACACATCGGGCCGTTTGCAGCCTTTTGTTTTCATTGAGAGACACCTACACGCACCGCAGTTGGATTCGAGCAGCGAGTCTCTCATTTGTTGCAGTGACACAAGACGATCCGAACCGAACCCACGCTGCTCATGTGCTGCTGGCAGTGATTGAAGTAAAAAAAAAAAAACCCGACAGAAATGGAACGATCGAGCTGAAGAGGAAACGCTTTAATTCATCTCCCGCCTTTACACTGAGCATCAGTTTGTGAAACTCTGAGACCCGGTGCGGAGTTTCTTCAGGCCACTTAAAGCTGGTGTGGATCCACTTTACACAGCCCGCCGTCCCCGACTAAGTCAATTAAAAACACACATTAGCAATTCAAAGGCAAACCTCGACTTGTCGTGTCTTCCGATCTCGTCCTCGCTGCAGCTGCCTCCGAGGAAGTCGATGTGATTGCACGGCACTTCCTCCGGCTCCTCGTCCTCCGCCGCTTGAATGGCCACGGTTATCGTCACCGTCCCCATCTCCTGCGTGTGCTGATCCACGGTGATGACCTCATCCACGCCCCGCTCCGCTGACGGGCTCGGACCGGCGATCCCCGCGGACCCGCTCATGTTCCTCGAATAAGTCAAGGCGCGTCCGTCCTTTCCCGTCCCTTCCCCGCTTGTGGCGGTCGTAGTAGCAGCAGCAGCAGCAGCAGCAGCAGCAGCGCCGCCTTGGCAGGTTTTAATCTCGCTCGACTCGAAGGCACAGACAGGATACGGGGCGCGTAAAGCTGCTCGACGCTTCTTCGGGCACCAGCGATGGCGGAGAAGGACCCAGGGGGCTCCGAGGACGCGCTCCACGGCTCGCCAGAGACCCCCGACCCAGATCAGACCCGACGCGGGGCCCTGAGGAGCAGCGGGGCTTGTAGCAGCCAGCGAGACGCAGCCTGGAGCTGGTGAGACGGACGGGCAGGAGCCGCCTTGTGCTTCTAGTACCGCTGCTGCTGCTGCTACTGCTGCCACTTCCTCATATGTCAGGAGCTTAGTGCTCTTGAAACGAGCTCTGGGATTGGGCCGCGGCAGCGTCTCCTCGCACTCATTCCCAACCCACAAGCAAAAGCTGACACAAAGCCAGGAGGGAGGCAGGAGGAAGGAGAGGCAGCGTAGGAAGGCGTTCACCAAGGCGTGCATGGTTCTCTCTCTCCCTCACTCGGTTTTTTTTTTCTTCCCCCCTTTATCATACACGGAGTATTACGGCTTTTCCTGTTAGAACACGTCGGCCCCGTTTACGTGTCTCTAAGTAGAGGCACAAGTCCACGTGTCCCCGTGTGATTGAGAAACCGCTGCGCCAATGACAACCCCTGCTCCACGCTGCTAATTGGATAATTGGCTTTCCGCGTCTGTTTGTAAGAGGGAGTGAGTGGGGCATGCACCTGAAAACGGAGGGGGGGGGCATAAATATAGCTCAGTAGATCCCAACCCTCAAGGCCCCCGTGACCTGTTCCTGTTCCACCCATCCCCACCCAACTGGTGCCCTACCCACTGTCGATCACCTGGATCAGGTGTGTTCAGTCAATCAGAAGTTGGAAGATACCAAGCGACTTTGTACGTCCTCATTCCTCCCTCATCTAAGATGGTATCTGCCAGCCAGCCTCTGAATCCAAGTCCTTTGCAGTGGGTGGTGGAAGGAAACGTGGGATACATGCAGGGCAGTTGTCCAGGGTTTGGAGTAGGGATTTAAAGCATTCATGGCTTATGAAACACAACTTGTGACCATGGCCAGGATTGTAAAATATTCATCCTAGTCCACATTCCTCTCTGTTTATTCAGATTTCTGTTTTTTATTTCCTTTTATTGCCATAGAATTCGGCTCGAAAGGCCTCTTGTGCGTTTTTATTCTTAGCTAAATTTGAACTGTTACATGAATGGTTTTAATATGTGCTTTATGTTGGATTATATTCTCAGAAACCATAAGATGCTATCTTGTCGAGGCCTCTCTTGAAAATAAATGTAATCCCCTTTTAATCTACCTGAAATCAAACAACATTAAGCCAACCTGATGCCATCCCTTTGCTTCCATATGTATACTAGTGTCAGCTAAAGGCCCGCTTTAGGTCTGGGACTAATTAAACTTCAGTGTAACAAAAGTGAAAGTAAACTTTGTTTTTCTGTTCAGTAACTGGTCTCTTCAGACTGGGCTGGTCGAGTGTTCATTCCAAGAATTGCAGGTTTCATTGATGTTGATTTGTGGCACAAAAGCATATGTAGGTGTTCAGATGGTATAATTATAATTACTGTCATTTCAGTACTTCTCTGCAGGCTGTTGCTCAAGTCCATTTTTGTTGCTTGTTGTTGGCCTCCATCCTAATAACCTTGTAAATCACCCACACCAATGTTGCTGACTGTTTCCAGCCCTACATGAAATATCTTTACTCCTCCCCACTGTCAAGCCAGGCTCACAGCTGGTGGGCAGTCTGAGTCATTCTCTGCACCACTTGCTATACAGTACGATTTGTGTACAGTGCAACATGGGGGTAGACAGAGAGGCAGACAATGGGTGGGAACAAAAGAGCAAGAGGTGGGGGATTGACAACAAATAATGTGGAGGCATTTAGTTTCCTATTGAAGATGTTAAGATCAACAAACAGGTTTCCTCTCATCACTTCCAGGGCAAATAAACCCATTACAGGAATTTTCTAGAATCACATCCATGTCAAATACAATTTACCATTTTTTTTCCTAGCCAACAGAATTAAAATGAAACATCTGTGTGAAATTGTCAAGTTACCAATGCCCAGATGGCACTATTACCCTAATCCATTAATGGATTACCAAACAAACCTCATGGGCACAGGCCCAGGGGCTCTAAAACCTATCTGTGAAGCATGTAACACCTAACATGACAACAGGCCGTTTGGACCAAATACACTATAAGACACAAAATGAAAAAACAGTTGAAAAACAATCAGAAACCGACACGGACAAAACAAAGACACAAAATCATCAAGATGATGTAACAGACTTGTGTGGTTGCTTCATGTCTCTTTCAGCGTCACATTTCTGTATAAGAAGAGAACAAGGGAGGGGGCCTATTGCCGATCTGTGACCAGGGGCCTACTTTGACTTCCCCATGTCACATAAACTATTGTTAGTTTTACGTATGTAAGTATGTATCCTCAAGAATTGCTGTGATTGCACACTGTTTTTGTTGCCCTGTGGCATTAAACACCACTTAATGGTATCAGTGAGATGAATGTGTGATCAGTAGGGGTTAAATATGCAAGATATGCTTCCACCATTGCTCAGCACAAAATCAAGTGCCCTTAGAAGTGTCATGCAGAAGTAAGAAAGTGCCCAACTGTTAAAACATGCTCTGCCAGTTAGATAATTGCAGTAATTGTTGTAAGGAGAACCCACACTAGGCTAATAATGGAGGACTTTGCTGACACAATCCCCACAGAATGACAGGTACAACAGTTTCACTCAAAGTCAATGAAAACAATCATTGTTTTCACTTTTCAAAGCCTCCTCGCTTGGTCGTAGCAATGCTTGATATGATTGCTAGAGTGTAACCTCTAAAACCACGATGTGTAACGTTGTGGCTGATCGTGTAGAGCGTGTTACTCTCAACCCGGTCTAGCTGAAGTCACTGTTATGCACATGTCATTGCATAAATAATGAACTGAAGGTTGAAATAATTACCCCCGAGCAATCAATCTATTTTTCTGTTTGATTGTGGCGTGGCATAAATCTTTCAGCTCCAGAGGGTAAACAAAAATCAGAAAAAGCTTGATAAAAAAGATCCTTCTCTCTCTCTCTCTCTCTCTCTCTCTCTATCACATCAATCACACACACACACACACTGTATAACTCACTGCCAGATGGTAAAGAGCAGCAGATCGACAGTATGTATATCACTTATTACTGGATTTATACATTTATAGTGATACTGCGTTTACAAATAATGTCACTGATTGTAAGGCTACTTGTCCTTGATCAGCCAAGCCAGGGGTCACGCTGGGCTGCTGCCGACAAATGGGGCGACTGTGCCGCAGTAGGTAGCGCAGGCGTCCAGCAATCCTACCAATTGGTAGAAAAGCGCTATAGAAGTGCAGGCCATTTACCATTTAACAAATCAGCGATCCTGGTATCACTTAACCCACATTTCGTTTTTGCTGTATAATATTTGAGCAATTTGGTCTACATGTTATTTGAAAAAAACTATTTTGAAATTGAATAATTTTTCCATTTTATGATTAAAGGTCAAAGTACAGCTGAGGTACAGATAATATATTTTGAATACCTCCTTTACCTACCAGTATCTGCATATATGTTTCCTTTGGGAAGGATGTAAACCATATGAAACAAAACTACAAGCTAGATGGTTTTATAGATCCACACACAGCTGGAATTTGCTTTGTGCTTTATTCGGTACGGCCTGTCGCACAATCTTCTGATGATCACCTCCCATAACATGCACCAGTCTGTGACAGGCAGTGTGTGGGATGCCCCTTTGATGAATCTCAACTTGTGTTCTCTGAGCAACCACTTATTACTGGCAGAGTAAAAAAGCTGAAAATACACAGCACAATATATTCGGTCATAATTTGTGTTCTGTGGTGTTGGTGTCTAAATTAAAAGGTTGTCACCAGATGTATACTGTAAATTAAGCAAGGAAAGACGACAAAACACATGGGTAAAGTAAAAGACAAATGCTCAGTGAGAGGACATTTTGAGGATATAGTAAGCAGGAGGGTAAAGGCACATATTAATTTACATAACATAAGATCTGAAAAATTCAGATGACTAACCCTCATGGCGTTTGGCACACCTAAGTGGAACACAACTATCATTAGGGTTATTTGTTGCACCTGTGCCTATTCCTGTAATGACAAAATGTCCAGTCTGAGAAAGGGCTGTTATTATTGTGCTTGTGTTCATTATGTTAGCAATCTCTTTCCTCACTGCATCAATTTTAACTAGACTACAAAATAGGAACATAGAACAAGTCCAAATTAAAAAGTTCATATGTTCAGGGGCATAATAATTTGCTTCGGTTTTGTTTTAATTATGTGCAGAATTATAATGCAGCATTCACCCTGCTATTATGTGTAATTTTCATCTCTGCAAATACACTACATTGCCAGCTATTGTCAGTGTAGGATGTTACCCCTTTCGTGGGTCATAGTGGCCTAAAGATTTTGAAACTCCTTGTCTTGACCGTACTGACGTCACTACTATTAGAATTTCCTGCTTGAGGACCAACTGAAAATGTCTAACCTCTTTGTGTTGTGTTGTGTTGTGGATAATGCTTTATGAATACTCTAGTTCGGCTGGGTTGCAAAATTGTACCCACATCCCAAAAAGTCTGTGACGGACAATAACAAAGACTTAAGGCCGTTGGTTTTCTTGTTCTTTATGTTCTTAAATAGGTGTATTCTGGGGGGACATAGATGATTGCCTGAGATGTCCTGAGAACAATGTTCAGTGTGAAGAAAAAGACCTGAATCAGCTCCATGCCGATCGTTTGACCCGTGGACCCAATGACCCCTCCTCTGTCAGCTCTATGCATGTGATGCTTACTTAAATTATAAGTACAGGCCATGAAGATTAGTTTCCTACTTTATGGGTGTATCATTTCTAAAAAGTAAAATTAAAAAGGAAACCTGAAAGTAGATTTTGACACTGAGCTTCTCTTCAGTGCAGTGTCAGTATTAGGTTCACTAATCTGGACTAAGCTGCAAATCACATTAAACTGATCTTTAGCTTAAGAAACAAATTTCACGAGTTGTTCTCGTACGGAGGACTTTTTAGTGACACCGGAAGTGATCGTAACCCAGCAACGCGGCCGTTACTACGGCAACGCGCCATGTCTCCGTCCGACGAACTTTGCCGCGCCTACAATCAAAAGAGGATCCGTTTATTAACAACATATTAAGCTGTAGCAAATCAATAACGCCAGTGGACGAAGTAGAACTCAGTTACGAACTGACGTCCCCGCTCAACGTTGTTGTTCGGTCCCCGTTAACTCAACCATTAGTAACGTTTACGCAAATGGAGCAGGAGCGGACTGAGGGCAAAACGACGCGGGCTCACAAACGTAGCACCACCGTCAACGACAGATGGGTGTTTCTGACTCCCATGGTAACTAACACGCTTTTACGCTACATGTTAAATTATGTCTTAAGAAAAGAATCTCTTAAAGTTTGTTGCTTTATGATTATATTACAACAAAGTCTGTTTTTTTCTTTTTGAATGATCTGTTCAATTTCTTTGTTTGACCGGTGAAATAATTTCTACAGGTCAACAGCTGCAAGTTGCACCTTACAACTGTCAAATCAATAACGCCAGACAGAACATTAAAGGTTGGTCAATCATAACAAGCAATTAAATTATGAGTCTCCATTCCATGCTGTGCTGATTATCAGATGTTTACCTTTTCACAGACTGACTTTCAACATGGTAATGAAAAAAACCTGAACGCCACCCAAACAATGACTCATTCGAACCCAGGTAAGGTTGGTGGACTCCATCCATTTGCACACCCACCAGCCTCCACAGAGGTTTTTTTGTGTGATTCAGCATCTTATTGTACATGCATGAAAGGCAACAAGTACAACCATGGACTATTTGCACAATTTGCTCACCATGACATTACCTCTGCAGAGAACTGGCTGCAGGCGTGTGGCCAGAGAAGGTTTGTCCAGACGCCCACGGTACCATCATTTACCAGCGAGATTACAGATAGTTCTACGTATAATCCAGTACCATCAGCGGGCGGCTCTCAGAGTGGTTGGGCTGCAGTCTCACAACCGGCACAAGAAGCTGCAGACAAATCTAGGAGGTCCACACTTAGTACAGGTGCCACTTACTTCTGTAATGCCTTAAACTCTCCCAAGCCAACAGGTAAATATTTGGTATCACTTAGCAAATATAATTTGTAATTTTTCTTCATTTGCTGACTTTAAATTTACAGATTCATTCTTAACATAATTTTTAAAATCAGGTGCACTGTAGAGTGTTGTGTTTTGCTGAAATCAGTGTCTACTGTAATTGTCTATGCCAGGAAGTTCTAGAGGACTTAACTACAACTCTGGTTTTCCTTTTACTCGGTTGCCTTGTGACAGTTTTACATCTAATTTGAAACGAATCGACCTGGACAGGTACTATTTCATTCATCATGTGACAGTAGAATGTGTTCCTGTTGTAGAGTAGAACATGTTGGTTTAGTTGAGAGTCTCTAACTGGACGTGTGATTGACATGCTGTGAGTGATGGCATTTCATTTTATATTTACTTGCATCTGCAGTGTCTTTTCTATTCGTACCAGTTCTTTGTCATTTCATTTTATGAAATCAAGTGTGTCATTGTTTTAGAATTTGCATAAAAGTACTGTAGGTTTTAAAAATGGAAATGCTTCAGGATGCCACCAGGGAGCAGCAAAGTCATTTATAATACCAACAACTTATCTCAGAGGATTAGTGATTTCACTGGTGTGAGCGAGACAAGTTACAAGAAAGAATCAAAAGTGCTGAATGGAATCATGTATATATTATGCCTAAACTAAACAGTTTTATTTTTTATTTTGAATTTTCCAGGCGCTGTCTGGAAGAATTCCCCCAGCTGGGTGTAATAGATGAATTGCAGCTTCTCAGCCTCCAGCACAATCTAATCACAAGCATCCAGCATTTGTCACATATGCAACAGCTGGTTTTCCTGAACTTGTATGACAATCACATCTCTGAAATGACCGGCATTGAAGCTCTAAACTCTCTGAGGATCCTTATGCTGGGGAAAAACAGGTTAGTTGTCAGTTGCCTCACAATAAAATTTCAGAGGATGTATGTATAGACATCAATAAAATAGTTATTATAACGTTACATCGAGGATTGTTTTTTGAGCGGGTGCACAGTTTAATAGGAAACATTTTTTAGATAGTTTTGTTTGAAAAAGTCAGCAGAAATAGGATTAAATTCACAACTCACCATGAATGACATTAAGTTGCCAATTTTCCCCACTTTATGTAAAGCAGGACATTTGTCTTTTTAGATCAACTTTCAGGCCCATAAATACCAGAGATTTCAAAATCCATTGCCATTTTTCATGAAACTACGCCCTTTTCATTTTGAACTGTAAATTGATCTAAATCCACTTGTTGTCACAGTCATAGTTGGCTGTTCTCTAAAAAGACACCCACTCCCCTTCCAAAGGTGGCTGAATTTTATATAATCAAGAAGCTTTAAATTTGTTATTGATTGCTGTCATACTTTTGATGCATTACATTTTATACCATACTCACCATTTCTTTGTCAACTTTCCTGATACTTCTCAGAATCCATAAACTATGCTGCCCAGGAAGCCTGTCCAAACTGAATATTCTGGATTTGCATGACAATCAGGTACTGTCCATCTACCATCATGTGGTTAGACTTGTCTGACTGGTTGTCCATTCTGTAAGTTTTGTTTTTGTGCAGGTTTTGTAGAAACTGGTATTCTTCTCTACTTTGTCCACATGGCAGAATGCACTTTAATTCATTAGTCATAAATGCTCCATTGATGTCTTTTAGTTATTGCAGTTTCTAAAGGGTCTTGAGTTTGTTTTACATTTACATTTAGTCAGTTCACAGCACAGTTGGAGAAAAAAAATCTGAACTTCCAAGCTCTTGTCTTGGGCCTATTCCCACATACACTTCCTCAGTGACCCCAGCATAATTTATTGAATACGCGCCACACTTTCTCTGCTTTCAGAATTGGCAGTAGCGTTTTCTTCTGTTCTGCTATTAATTTAACTGTGAATCCGTTATCATAGGCTGTTTATTTAGCCTCCAAAATAGAACCTGACTCACTGATATTAAAAGCCTGAGAAATCTGACGATTTAAATAAAAGCAATGTTCGATGAGAATTTTAGCAAATGCTGGTAAAGGAAAATAGAATAAAAAGGCTTCCCTTGGTTAAAATAGTGTTTTGCCAGCGTGCCGCCTACGCCCCTCCTTAGAGAGCTACTCCACAGCCGTGGTAAGACTCCCTTTCTTTCTGATGTTGGCTGCTCTTTACATGAACAGACAACCCAATTATTATTCAATGACTGCTACATTGTTATGTTATTTTTTCTGACAGAGGATGCTTTGTTGCCTTAGGCTCTCTCCATTTGCTGTGTTCATAACTACATTTCTGTAGAACTTTTAAACTACTGTGTCAACGTGACTTAGTTCACTGTGTAGTACACTACACAGAAGTAGTTACTTTAGAATTAATATGTAAATCTGTTTTGTCCTTGTTTGCGCTGTATTGATACTTGGCAATTTGCTGGCAGTGTCCTATTAATGAGCGTTAGAGAAGCCCATCATTCCAAATAGAACTGGTTTACCTTTTCACTCACTGACCTCAAACACTCACACGTATGGCATTAAAAAAAGCTGCACAATGACGATACAAGATGGCTGAATTCTGGGTAGGAAGTGGTCATTGTTATTATCCCCTTTAAGGTTGTTGTTTAGTTACCATTGGTCACAGAACACCAGCTGCTTGTCCCTTTTTTGTCCGTGACCACAAGCTGTAGATCACAGTCATTCTGTTAGTCTCCCATCTTCTAGCAAGGACGCTTGCATCACTCCCAAACGATCGTGTTACTCATTTATTTGTGTAGCTTCATTTTGGTTTGGTCATAACTTCATATTTGAGTTTGATTTTTGCTAGAACTATTTAAAAGAAGATATTCTCTTTGGGAGTATGTTAAAATGTGACCTGACATCGCTGAATAACTAGTCTTTAGTTTGGCTGTGGTGTTTTCCGCTCGACCAGTTTGACTTACATATTTATACAAGATAATGCAAAATGCCCTAGAGGGATGTAAAATGAAGAAGAAGAAATATAATCCCTCCTTTAAATCAAGATGAAGATTTTGATTAGGTTTTGTTGGCTCTATCATGTTTATAAGCATGACACTCACTAGGTCATGAACTTTCTACAAGAATGCCGTAGGCTGTTGCTGTTGTTGTTAACATAATATTATATATTATATTATATATTAATTAATAGCATGGTTTCAAAATCTGTGCTGAACCACTGTACTATATTCTAGATGCTTGTCCTACATCACCGGAAGGCACCTTAATTGTGTGTAACACAAAATTCTGTGCAAGATCCAGTACAGGTCAGGAGTGCTGGAGTGTGGACATTAGATAATGTTGTATGGATTTTCTCCTCCTCCTCAGTCAATGCTCGCTGGGTACGCAGCTCTTTTCTGTCCATTCATGCGTTTTTACCCGATGAAGCTGTTTTATTTTGGACTCTGAAATTGACCTGGTGTTGTTACCTATCCTGCCACCTGTATATGTGGAAATGTTGTATATATACACATTGTCAACCCATGATTGTGTTTTCATTCAGAAGGCAAGTATCACACATAACACGTGAAAGTCAGTTTACTAGTCGTAGAGACACATGAACAGAAACATGCATGAAACATGAAATTTGAAAGACATGCCTTTACCACTCAATAGGTCATGTCTTGAAAACTCTTATTTTTTTATTATATTTGTGTTTGTAAATGTAACTACATTTTATTATTTTAACCATAGCAAAATATCTACTTCATTTGACCTGTCTGACATTTGAACCACAGTGATACTTGAATGTTATACTTTGAAAGTTTTCCTAAACCCCGGTTGGCCTTTCTTTCTGACTTTGCTTTCACCCAGATTTGTAAGATAGAAAACATATCTCACCTGAGCGAGCTGCGAGTGTTAAACCTGTCAGGAAACAGCATCTCCAGAGTAGAAAACCTGCAGGGCCTTGACTGTTTGACTGAACTCAACCTAAGGCACAACTGCATATCTTTTGTGGTAAGATGCCTCTTTCCCACTTACTGTAAGCCTTTTATTTCCTGCATGTTTGCAAGCACAGACTGGTCAGTATCAACTGTCCAGAAAATACTCTCTTTTCAACCAGTGTTTTGCTTTATTTTGTATTTTTTGCCCTTTCAAAATGCAAATTAGAAATTATACTAAAAACATATTAGAATATGTGCAAGGAAGTAACCGTGGTAAGTATGTGGTAACTACTGTACTTTTTGAACACTGATGTCCAACAATGTTCATTGAGGTACAAGGCAAAAAAAAAATCTCACTTGAGGAGAAAGAAAATCAAAGCAAAGTGCGTTTTATAAGACTTAGGTGCGTAGAAAGTTGCGGAACAGTTGTTTTTTTCAGCAATTTTTTGAATGGTGGGAGTGAGGCTGCTGAGCATGCAGAGTTTGGTAGCTTGTTCCACCACCATTGTGGGATCACTGAGCTGAAGAGTTTCGCTTGGTATCTTTTGTGTGGTGATGGGACCACCAGACGCCGTCCGTTGGCAGAGCGCAGTGGACGGAAGGGATTGTAGACCTGAATAAGAGAGTTGAGGTAAGCAGGAGTTGTTGAGACGACCGTTCCTCTGGAAAATGTTTCCCAAAGTGGCTGGTAGCTGTGTGCTTAATCTCTCTGTGTCATTTCTTTTTAGACGTTTCTTTGGCTGGGTCTGATTTCCTCTTTTATGTGATTATATATAGCAAGGTTTACTGTTACAAAATAACAAACACAAATTACATTAATATATTCTCTGCTGCAAACTCAGAGGTGAAAAATATAACACTAGTGTTACCTAGGGAGACGTAGCTCATTAACCACAACCTCCCACCAACTCTCTGGCACAGCGAAAAAGAAACTGGATATTCTAAACACTAGAATTGACTCTCTTTGGTTTCCATAGTATTAGTCTGATAAACAGAACAGCGCATGCCAAAACAGGCCATTCATTTGTATGCAGATCCCTTAAGCCCTTTCCTGCTTTTTGGGGTTGAAGACTCACACAGAACCCAACATTGTGTCTTATGAAACCCTTTTCCCATCATTCACCCTGTCCACCTTCTGCAAGTTCGGATCAAAAACTACTTCCAGTTCTAATTATGGGATGTAATGTTTTTATCTGATTTGGTACACAGCTGAGGAAAAATGCTGCCTCTCAGCAGATTCTCCAGTCTCTGTCATTAGTGGTGTTAGGTGCCAAGTGCTTATATCAGGCACAGAGTAAATAACCATCCGCCAGGTGTCTAGGTTTTTTTCTTTCATGAAAAGCCTTCTGGAAAAAATAGTTTTAGTTGGTTGTATTGTGTGTGCAGTCATTTAGTAAGTGTGATAGCAAAGTAGTCAGCATAAGCACTTTTCTGACAAAGCAAAAACGTGCCATAGACAGTCTGACGCTGTGGATTAGGAAAAGTTTTTTTTTGATGGACTTCAAAATGGAAAACATGAAAAAAACATGAAATGCTCTTTAATATTTGCGCTTAGATTCAATAACTCTTTACTCGCTTCAAAATGTATAGTAAGCAACCTTTACTAACACAAAACCTGGAAACTCTGGAAACTGTTCCAAAGAGAAATTCAAAACTCTACTACAGAAAATCCAAGAAACAAATTACCAACAAACATTTGAACACTGACTCTGTCAGATGTAATGTAAGAACAAAACAGCAATAACCACTTAACAACTTGGCATCTGCCTTACTACCCCAATACCTCTACGGCCAGATGTGTGCCAGCAAAGCTCGCTTCTCAAGTGTGTGCCATTCGGTTAGCAACCACAAAACCCAACAGCTCATAATCCTTGAAACCCCCTTAAGCATCCACATGTACCTGTGTTTGTTTGAGCAGCTTTCGTTCTCCTTTGTGATTGTGTGTTGTTGCATGCAACAGAGACCATGGTGATGAGAGGTAGTCCTGTGTTTGAGGAGTAATGAGTGTGAAAAAATGAAGACACGCAAGCTGTCAGTGAGAGGAGGGTGGAGCAGGGCTGGAGAGGTGAAGGCACGGCCAAACAAATGCATAAATACACACCCGCAGGCATACAGACGCACAGCAACAGAGCTGTACCCAGCTTCTCTTATCTGATTGGTTCGGATCAATCAGTTTTTTTTTTGAAAAAGAGACCACATTGGTGGGTGATTGTAATGCAGCACATCAGCTCAGCGATGACATCATTCAGTCTGAGAAAGGGCTTCTATATTTAGTCTCAGACAGCGTTCAGTGGCGGCTGCCTCACCACCATCCGTGCAGGCGCTGGCACAGACAGTGTTTCTGGGTGTGTGGAAGGGGATCAGCAGCAGCTCGCACTGGATCGCATGACTTGCAGTTTTACAAACTGGCATGTACAGCAGTGGATTCTCAGAGTAAAAATGTTGCTTATTTAATACGTCCAATACTGTTCTCAAACAAATTTAAATTTTTGATTTCTCATGTTTTATTCATCAGATGTTGCTTCACAATAGTTTTTTTCCATTTGGGAGCAATCAGGCTGCATTATCAAATGCTCATGGTTGGCATGATTGTGTACAGTTGGCACAATTTCACATTCAGCAAACACACAACAATGTGATCATGCTTTTATTTGGTTAAGACAACTGGCAGTCCAATATAGTGAATGTTGGACCGCCTTTATAAAAATATCTCAGCTATTTTAATTTAGCTAGATGCTCAGTTTTCATTTCAATATTTATTTTTGCCTTTATTAAATAGATATAGTAATGCTTGGAAACAGGAAACTTGAGGGGAGAGAGAGGGAACACATTTCATGCCACTCAAACCCAGGATGCTGCATTTATGTCAAGGCTCTGATGGATTTTTCTTAAAACGTCACTCACATAACTTGGCTCATTTTCATCTTCTGCCATGCTGTCATGCACTGTATAGTCACAAATGCTAAGTATTAGTTAGTGAGACCCTAATTTGGGTCAAACAGTTTAGTTCCTAATTCATATCGTTATCCTTTTTTTGCAAAAGGTGTATTTATAGTCGTGTTTTGATGTCTAAAAAAGAGCAATATGATATTTAGAAAAACCTTCCTATTATTATGAAGAATTAGTAGTAGAAAAAGTTGGCAGTTCAGATCTAGTAAAGATCTAAATGACACCTGCAGACGGGCAACATGAACGTGGCTAGTGTATCCAAAGAATGATAGAATATGCCAAAGCATGCAGCACGGTGGGAACAATATACTGTCGGGTTTCAATGGACTGAGCATCAAAGAGTGAAAGACACCACACACCTAACAGAAAAAAAACCTCTACTAGTGTCGCATGCTGTAGTATAGTCAGCAGTTTGGCACGTGCAATGGATGAACCAAGAATGAGTACAAATGTACTATATTTATATGACCGTATGAATGTGGGTTGTGGGAATTTATGAAATAATGTGACTTTTCTGCCGGGCTACTGTTTACTGAAGAGAAGCATGTGTAGCCTAAATCCTAGACTAATATATAATTTGACTGGGGACTGGCAGCAGTGCTGGAAGGGGCTGTGAGGCGGTGGCTGCAATCTGGGTGGATGCTGAATCAGCTCAATAAGGCTGCTGCTGGGAGTGTCCTCTTTGCTTCCAGCGTGTGCATCACTGGCCGTCGACGCGCACACGCAGGGCTCATTCATCTTGACACTTCCAAACATGATTTCCCTCACATTGTCATTCATATCAGCTGATGATGGGATGGTTGTGACACTGCCTGTGTCCTTGTTTGTCTTCTGTAGCTTACCGTCCGTCCAGCTGCTGCTCTTTACTCCGCCTCCTGTCTAAATTGTGTATTGATTTTGATGTTGAGCCTGCCTGAGGATGAAACAACCCCCATTCATAGTCAGTTTCCACTGAATTTATCCTGGTGACTGTTCTTGCTTAGCACGGTACAGTAGCTAGCTGTGGCTATTGCCTGCCTGTGTGTTTCAGTGAGTTTGCCTCCTGCAGCAGGGAATCTCTGCATTAGCGCAGCAGACGCTGCTCTCCCTCCCCTCCCCCTTTCCTGCTCATGCTCTCTCTCCCCCTCTCTACTGCCCCTCCTCTCCATGTGCAGACAAGGCAGCGTCCTCTCTGTATATATGTGTGTGTGTGTGCGAGTGTGTGTGTGTGTGTGCATGCGCAGCTTGGATGGGGATGCTGTATGCTGAAGCTGAAAGCTGCAAGGTGACTGAGGGAATGGAGAGGGATACAGAGCTCTGACGACAGTGACGATGTGGTGCCCTCTTCCTGAGAGCCTTCTTCTCTCCACATCCCTCCATCTCTCTTTATTCCCTCTCCCTCTTTCCTTTTCTCTTTCTAGACTGAGGTGGACCGCCTTCCGTGCCTGCAGCGCCTCTTTCTCAGCTGCAACAGCATCACCAGGTAAGGGTTCATCTAGCTTAACTCCCTCCTTCCCGCAGGGCAGGGTCAGAGATAGTGGCTGGACGGTGCCATTTCCCCTCCCTTGGCTCTTGGCAGGCCTGTCCAACAAGCTGCAGGCAAACAAACACACATAGCCAGGCACACAAAGGTTTGCTGTAATGCCAGAATGTGTTACTATTTGTCATACCGTTACCTTCGGAATGGGCGTGCCTTATCTTTAAAGTTACTCAGACAACAGAGAAACAGGCCGGCTGAAGGTAGTAAACTTCCAATAAAAAAATAATAACAGATATGAGGGTTGAGTTAATTCAGGAGCAGCATCGCTAAGGTTACTTTGTATGGGATGAATAAAATGTATGTTTTGTTGCTTAAGTGCCCAACATAAACATGCTTTACACACTTTTTCCATTTTTGTGCCGCTTTTTTTTGTTGCTTTCCCCTCTTTGGCCCAGGAATCATTATGCCGTGCATTTACTTTGTTAAAAAAAGCACAGACTTGTCACTGAACCAGTTAATATTTCTTTGTCTGCCTGAAGGAGGGGCCTGTATGTGGCATTCTGTGTCGCACATGATTCGAAAGACTCCCCGACCACAGTCACCTTGTGCACTGATAGAAGTTACCTGACGTTTTTAGCCAGCCCTGCTGTTCTAGTTTTTGTATGGTTCAGTGACACAGTGTCACAGTGAGGTTCATGAATAAAAAACGAGCAACAGATTTGTGTTTTTAAACTCTTCAGGACTTTGCAGACTGGCACTGTAATTCAAGTACAACGTGCATTTAATAAATACTAATACTTAAAGCAGGTCTTTTGAATGTATGGTCATAAACCCAGTGTGTGTACCTCTTGAAACTGTTCACCTCTGATAGGAGAACAGTTGCGATCTGTTGCTAGGTGAAGAGACAGGACACACTCATCTCGTTGCAGTCAGAAGGCAGGATAGAAAAGGTGCAGTGCTTGTAATGCTACTACAGAGAAAGTTGGAAGCTGCAGCGTGTTCAGCCACTCCCCACTGCACATCCAGTGACCACATCCAGTATATTTATGAAGCATACTTAATTTTGTAAAAGATTTAGGGACAGATTTGTAGAGACATTTTATTTCTGAAACTATTACTAAGTGGGTGTCATACGAGATGTAATAAAAAAGCATTGAGGTCTCTGAAATAGTGTCATAATGCACCCTGAGCATTACTGATAGAATAACAGAAAGTATTGCACAGGCATAATATTTAATAACGCGTACAGTGATCGATGTTACTGGTTACTGAACGTTTTAAACTGTAAGGCACCTGCAGTGAATTGTGAACATTTGCTTGGTGCTAAAAATGGTTTTACTTCCTCTAATGGTTTATCTGAGGTCACTATCCGCGCCTGTTTTGTGTTTTTGCATCTGAAGAAACCTCTGGCTAGTATTGGGCACGGCAGCGAAGCAGGTCCATCAGTAGTTCCAGGCAAATGATTCATCAAGGTTATTATCACAAATTAGCAGCTGTTGTTATTTTTTCGTGGCTTCTTTTGCCACAGGGTAATATTAACAGTGTAGCAGAGGATTCTCTCTTCATTGGCCCCTGAGTAATGTCAGGCTGCCAGTGTGCCTGTGAAATTACCAGTTTTTCATGTCTTCTTTTAGCTTGGTTCCATTCTGTCAGTATAGCCCTAGATTAAAGGTTTGAGAATTTAACCAAGGGGGCAAGTTGTCTTGTTTGACATGCACTGTGGATGACTCAGGCTTCCCGGTACTTACTTAGGCCACCATGACTCTGTATCATTATAAAGCTTTTAGTATTGGAAACGTTTTTGATCTCATTCAAACCCTCTTTTTTCCCGTTTTTAGTCTTGATCAGCTAGCCTGCCTTGGAGACTCACACTCCCTTTCTGAGCTCACCCTGGATGGGAATCCTGTAGCCCTGGAGACATGGTACAAGCAGGCCGTCCTGCGCTGTGTGCTTCACCTGAAACAGCTGGACATGAAGCGCATTACAGTAAGACTTACAGTAAATGTTTTCTATGTGTGTGTTGTCTGTTTAAAAGAGGAAACTGCCTACTGGGAAAATGCGGCTCATTGTTGCTGTGGCTATTTAAGTTTTAGAATGGGATTTATTATCTTTTCAGATGCTTTCTCTTTGCTTCTACATCTTTAGGACAGCAAACCGAACATCCACAACGGGTAAACATGATATTTTATGAAAGCAAACAGAAGATAGGCACAGAATTATTGACGCAAGCAAAACATCATCAGTTATTATCACTTAAAACTGCAAAAGCCTCAACCCACGGTTATGCTGTACATTGTATATACAAATGCCTGTTTTATCATGTCATATTTCAATCAGACATTTATATTCAGCTTGTGACCCCAAACCTTTATGCCACTGTCTGAGCATATGTACCTACAGGCACTCTACATGTTGATTCTTGAGAGTGACTCTGCCTTGACATAAGCTTCATTAAGATTTCACAGTTCAAACTAGATTAACCCACATAGGCCGCGTCTCATTCACTGTCAGTTGTGCATTTCCAAGTTCTGCACATCTTGATGATGTTATTTGCAATAACCTTTGTTCTCTGACATTGGCATTATGGCATACATTATGTCCTTATTCAAAAACTGCACCAGGAACTAAACTGTGACTAAGACCTACTATTCACAATAAACCGAATGTATATCCATTTTAACAAAGAAATGTTTATTCTCAAGCATAAAAATGAAGTCATCCTATTTATACATTGTGCCAGCGAAAAGCTACAGTGAAATGTCAGCCTGCATTTAGAGGCTGTCAAGCAGGGAGCACCCAGGTCTGAGCTTGTAGTTTGAAGGAATCTGTACCACACACCTTGCCCTCAGAACATCGTGCTGATACAGGGTAAAAAAAAAAAAAGTTGAACTCTCAAATTTCAACAATTTTCATATTTTAAGTTGAATTTTAATGCACATGTGGATCATAACAAGTTTAGCAAGTTTAATGACCCCAGTCACCATGATCAAATAGTTTCACTTATCTAGCTGTCAAACCTGACAACTGTGCTGCTGTTTTATTATATCTGAAAGTTAACTTATGGGAGGAAGTTTCAAATTGACAACAAATATACTGGACACAGCAAAGGTGCTTTCATGATATTATTGCAGAGAAAACTTCAAACTACCCACCTCATACCTGTATCTTTTCCCATCCAGCTGATTTTGAAACACTTGCCCACAGTGCACAGTGCTGTCAGGACAAGTGCAGATCAAATAATTAAAGATAAAATTCCTGACTGATTGCTGATTGAGTGTTGTTTATGAATGTGATGCAGTTCTACTGCATATTAAGAGATAAAGTACTGGTATGCAATTGAGTCACTTACCAAAGCTGCTGCTGTGTCTATTGTTTGCCCCAGAACGTTTTGGATTTCAATTATGTCAAAAGATAACTGCAGTAAGTTATAATACCACACACACATATTAGACTGGAGTTGACTAAAAATATTGTTAGTTCTTGTATAATAATAGCATTTTATGGACTAATAAAACATAAAATCCTGCTCTTATTGCATTATTTACTTGCAGATGCATTGAATATAGCAAATAATACAGTTATTTTTCTACGGACGTCTGTAATCTTCTGGAAAAACATAGTTTAAAATGTGTTAAATTGTTATTAAACCTTAAATTATGTAGTTATAATTGTAGCAGCCTAAAATACTTTGTGGCATGTGCAAAAGTAGAGTGATTGCTGTGAAACAGCGACCTTTGCAATCAGTTAGACACTGATCAGTCCCAGAATATCGTGTGCTCTGCCTTTGCTCACTGATTTAGTTTGAAGTGATACGTAGCAGCATCTTAGTCTCTCTCCACTCGCCGACATCAGTGCCCTGACTCCAGTGAGGCCAGCATTTTGCCTCTGTGGATCGGACGGAAGCACTGGCTTTGCTAGCTCCACACAGACAGCTGAATATCCCCTAGCTCTCAGCTGGAACACTCAGACTCTGTGGGCAGCATTGCATTCTGGGATTTTTGGCTTTCCCCAACAGCTGGGCTCAGCTGATCTGAGTCTGAAAATCAGACAGATAATCCTGTGGTGCACCCGGCTGGTGTGAGAATTTCTTCCATCCTCCACAGTGGTCCGGTTCTGTTGTAGAAAACAGTCATGCAGACAGCATCTTTTGTTGTTCCCTTCTCTCCTGAATAATTCAAAGCTTATTAATGGAGCGACACTCTGATTGCACTAGCTATTTTTTCCAGGACGAGGATCGGCGCATGGCTGGTGTACAAGCTCGAAAAGAGGAGGAGAAGAAGAGGGAAAGTCACAAGCAGACCATTCATAAGGTACCACTCAGATCCGATTTGCTCTTCCTGTCTTAGTCTGCTTGAATTTACAGATTATATTTTTAGCAAATACACACAGATGGACAGTATTCGTCAGACTCCAGGATTAGAAGGATTCTGTAAACGTACCTGCGCCCTTTTCATAGACCAAGCGTTGTTTGATTAGTTATTCTTGGTGGGATGACGACTGGAAAGGTTCAAAGGAATAAATAGAGCTTTGATAACATCAAGGGTTTTAGCAATTTCAAAATGCATGTTATAATTAGTTCATTTCAAACCTTGTTGCTGCATTTTTGCTTAGCTTTGCAATTACAACAAATTTGGTGAAAAATCAAAAGCATTTGGGTCATGCTTAGCAGTTTTTGCAATAGTTGACTTCTTTTTCTTTTCAAAGTTATCTCTAGAGATTGTTTCAGTGTGTCATTAAATAGTCATTCTGAATGCTGCCATGGATTTTTAACATTTAAATGTATTTACATTAGTTGGCTCTTATGGAACTTTGTTTATGAATGGTAGTGGAGTACCCTGCAAACAATTCTTGTCAATTCTACTTCCTTTTAATTGTCTAAAATGTTCTGTCTCGTACAGGCATCTGTTTTGCGAGTACATCTTTGTGAAAGTACGTATTGATGGGGTCCTTCTGTGACTGCAGTGCTGTCCTCTGCAGAAAGGCTCTCTGTTCAGAATGCATTGTCTCTCAGTAACCTAACTCCTGCTGGTCTATAGTGTTGAGAAAATGCTGTATTGAATGGCACACGACGGGTTCATAAAGGTGAAGGATTTACAATGAACTGATACTGACTCACCACTGCATCGGGGAGTGGCACATTCCACTACTGAGCGTATTGAAACTACAGGTTGGCCAGGAAAGAACAATTGAAAGACAGCAATGGAGCAGAACTCTTCCCTCGTACAGGATGGAACTGACACTTTCACTGCTCAAAGAGCCAATCACAGTTAAATCGCAATGTGACAGTAGCAAACATGTTCATTAACAGAGAAATATGCAGTTTTAGTCAGGTTGAATAGTTTTTGGATGTTATTATAATTACATAGTATCTCAGAGAGCATGTCACAGTCAGAAAGGTTCCATCAGCTTAGAATAGAGCCTCTGCGTACTGCTTAGAAGAACTGTCACTTGAAACTGTCTCTGACCTCTGTGCGTGTGCTTGTTTTGTGGTGTTCATCCAGGAAAAACGGCGTCTGGCCATCCGTAATGCAGCGCAGCAGTGGGAGGGCGTCAAAGCCTACCTGGAGCTGCCACCGACAAATGGCGCTAAAGAGGACGTCAGTCCGGAGAATAGCCCCGCCCACAGCCCTGCTCAGTCAAACGGCCTCATACAGGAGCCTTCCCCAGATGAGCCAAGGTACACCTCAACGTTGTGTCCCTGGTTTAGGTGATCGTAATTGATATACACTGGGTCAATTTTACAAACATGCAGCCCTCCAGACACAAGCATGACTACATTAAAATAATGTAGCCTAGTAGTTTGGATCACAGCTCGATAGACGTAATAATGTGTGTGTATGCGTGCATGTAGACTTAACAGCAAGTACACACAAGTCGGGGAAGAGACACTAATTGTTAAGTGTAGCAAGACAAGTCAAGAACATAAATATACCAGCAACTGCATCTACAAATGTGCTTTTTCCAAAGGAACTCCTAAATCTAAAAGGGATAATATTGGTCAGACTACCTGTTGTCACATAATAATGATAATCTTTAATACAACTAATAATTAGATAAACAACCAGGTGTTATTTTCTTTATGGTTTTAAAAGGACGTGCTCTTGGATAACTCTTCTGTGCACCGAGTTTTTTTACTTAAAAGATGTAGAAGCATTACAAGCACATTACTCCTGATAAGTTGATTTTTTGTACTATAGTATTTGACACAGTTAATTTCCATTGTATGTAATTATACAATAAAATAGAGCAGCTATAAAATGTATTATTATGTATTTGATTTAGCTGGCTTGTTTTTTTCTCCATAAGAAAGAAGCTGAAAACAGTAGTTAGTGTCATTGCTGTGGATTTTGGTTAATTAATTTCTTTTTTTATTAGACGTATAAGCCCAGGTTCAGGACCAGAGCGGCCATCAGGGGGAATGGACAGCAGACTCCGCACCAACAGTCGTCCAAACAGCCCACGAGACCCCAAGTAAGACAACAGACCATGTGTGCATGTCTCAAACCCAGCCAACAATTAAATACCAGCAAAGCAAAGCCAACGTCAATATATTAATAAAACGTTATCATTAACACTAAAATTCATATAACAAAACTCAATGCAGATTTAATGCGCTCTTTTATCATTTATACACTTTCAGATAAATTAGTAGTAGTGTTGAGCATATGATCACTTTGCACAAATTGCAAAAATACACTCACTTCCCTCATAAATACACACAAAAATATTTAGTTGTCTCACTGAGTTGAATAGCCATTAACTAAAATACAAAAATCTAAAAAAAGACACATCATTACCTTGTTACCTTATTACTACGTTAGGAAATTCACTGATACATAAGGCCCGTCACCTTTGTGCCCTATGTCTGGCATTCTTCTCCATTAATTACAGCTCAGCCTGGCTAATCCTGTCTCATTCACTAAGCTGCATCTCATTTATCTATCCAAGTCACTTTCTATATATGTGTAACCTAGATCAGAGCATGCCACTACACCCGATGGAATATTGACACATCTCTGCAGCAGCTGGTGCGTAAATCCATCTTGACGTATTTATGAGCAACATACTAACTCCGTAACTTAGTTCAGTGGTGTTGGTCTTGCTTGCTCTCTAGTAACAGCCTGCATGTCCAAGGAAACAGTTTTCTTCTTCAGCTGTTTGTGACATGAAGTTGTTTGAAGTCATCTAAATAAGACGCCTGGGCTTAGTCTAATATGAGGGTAGGACTTTGGTATACTCATGCCCTCTTCACTTAATGTGATCAAGATCAGAGTTATAAGGGGAAGCACTAACATGAAAGTGGGGGCTGTGTCAGGCCTATTATTACATGTTTCAAAGACAGTTTTTCCTTCCTGTACCAGGATATGAAAATGGCCCTGAAGCACAATTCCTCAATAGCCGTGGCTTTCCTTTACAGTCTGCAGTCTGATATAACATCCCTCGTGTGACGTAACAGGTCATGGTGACAAAGGGGACTCACGCGATTCAGTCTACTCTGCTGCTTGTGAGTTGGACGTTAAAGGACTTTGGCTTCTTTTGTGTGATAAAATAACAAGATCCTTTAAAAACTCTGGAACTACCAGTAACTTGAAAAAGAGCCAATATCTGTGCCTATAAGCTATATACCTGGGAATGTGAAGAGCAAGTGGAAAATTGTTTTTTTTTTTATTCAGCAGCGTGTGGGTTTATAGAAGGGTTATAATGCCTACGCAGTGTAGCTCGGATTAACTCTGATAGCTGCTGAAGTACTATATGCTGAAGAAAATTACACCGTCCTCCTCCATGTAGATCATAAAGAGGCAGGTGATGGATACGGTTGTCTCTGTCATCTGGTCGGCTAGGTGGGAGCCAGGGAAACACGGCAACCACTTGGTGCATGTCTGTTTTTCTTTTCGAGTATCAAACTATCTCACTCATTTCAAAGCTACAGTATGCAACATTCCTCAGAAAATAATAGAATTATGCTCGTTAAATTATCTTAATGTGAAGAGGTTTTTACCGAGGGCCTAAAAACAAATGCCAGCCAAAACTTTGTATGCAGTAGCACGTCAGCGTGTCAATGTGACAAAAAAGATGAATAACCACCAATTAGTGTTTTAAATAAATCAACTTGTTTAACTGCACTTGAAAGTTTAATGGGCTTTTGTAAATGCAGCCATTTGCTATGATTTACTGATTTACAGGCTTTGCCAGGGCAACGTGATCCTTGGCCGACCATAACTGCACCAAATCCTAAACCCTCTTATACTTGATGTACTTTGAGTCAACGCATTTTCTTAATGCAGTTTTTGGTTGGGATTCAGTTCTTCAATTTTAAGTGGTGCATGGGCTGTGTTGGCTTGAAGAGACCATTTGTTTCTTTATCTCGAGAAAACTTTATGATTTCATCACTGGTTGGCATTAGCCCCCTCAGGCTGGTAACAAATTAGAATAATTGTCTCAATGACAGCACATTTAGAAAAATAGCATTACTGTCATCCTACAGTAACTTATGGGACAATAGCTCATGTCACTGCCAAATTGCGACTGTGATGCAGGGCCAACTTTTTCCCATGTGAACAACTTAAGATTTATTTGACCTCATTTCCCCTGTGAGATTGGAGTAGGGATGCATTGCAGTGGAAGAGCTGTAACTCAGAAATCCAATAGTGGGGTCGGTCACCATGTGCAGAGATGGAAAGCCTTTGTGCTCCTTCTGCATTAGTCCAGTGAAGAGCTTTGATGAGATCCTGCAAATACATATATCAATAAATTACCTTCACGATGGTGAGAAACAAGCTTAGAGCGTTCCACACATGAAACATGAAATCTTTAACAAAAGAGATTCGGTTTAGGATTCCATATTCATAAGCACATCTGCAGTGCACTACTTTTCACTTTACAAAGATGAAGAAGTATTTTTTTAATCGAGAGTTCAAAAAGTAATGTTTGATATGCATCACTGCCACAGAATTTGCAGCTGGAGACGTGCATGCTACAAGCCATGTCTTTGGAGGAATTAAATTGCTCCGAGATGACAGATGTCTGTTTTAAAACTGCTGTAGGATTAAGTGTGATCGTCCTGATTGAATTAAATTCTGAGTGTGATAGGCCCGAGCAAGATCCATGTAATAGTCACAGATTCTTCACTCTTCACTCTTTCCCACCTTGTTCACTACTTCTATTAGCATTTGTTGCTGGGTTTATGTCAGAGGGGGTATTCAGGGCCACCTGGCAACCTTTCAGCTGTGATTATGGGGGGAAACAATATACGACACAGTACAGAGTGTGTTGATGGCACATTTCCAGGCACCCAGTTTCTCTCATTCTTTGTGCGACTTATCAGCATGCTATGCTCCATCTCCTGCATGACTCTCCAATTCCTGCTGATTTACTGGCTTTGGCAATCCTAAATTTTGGAGGTGTGGCATATCTTTACAATACAACTGCCTTCCAGTGTCTGGTCCCTATTCGACTAGCGCGAGCCAAAAGCCCCGTTCCTCTCCATGCTTCTGCAGAACAGAAGGTGTCCGCTCAGTTTGTCATCAGTGCTCTTTGTGGAAAATGGTTCTATAATTTACATTTTTTAGTTGCAGTTCAGTGGTTGACAGTGTGACACGGTCTACTAGATTGCCTTGGATAACCAATAAGGCCAATGTGACTGGATACAGATATGATGATTGAATGGGACATTCCCTGTATGCCACAGATTTATTTGGTGAGGGTCAGACTGTGAGGGTCAGTTGCTTGATTTATCTGATCCAATTATTTTTGCTGGAACGTTTAATTTGTGACTGCTTTTGTTGATCTGCCCTACTAACTAAAACTGACAGAAATCCAAGGCATACCATGGCTCAAGCACCATTTTCATTTGTGTGCATATATACAGTATGAGTGATTTCATCTCATCCAGCACATGTTATTATTGTTATTATGTTTGCATTGTATGCATTTTTAATGCATTGTATTAAATTGCACAGGTGGGCATACTAATATGCCTGGTCAGTTTATATATTTGTATGTGTGTATGTGTCAGAACCTCTAGTCTACTCTAGGATACCTCTCATTTTAAAGGTGACTCTTAATAATTTCATCTGTTTTTTCAAATCATTGTTCCCACTTTGTTTTCACTGCACATGCTCGAAGAGTAAACAGCTTTTTCCGCCCGGTACATAGGGGTTTCACCTCTTGGGCATCAGTCTGTGTGCAACAAAGAGGGTCTTTACACAGACGCCCAGTTACAGTACAACGTTATTTTATTGTCCTACATCTACAGTGTGTCGTTTTCTTTTTATTTCTGCCTCGGATTCTCACTTCTTTTGTGTTAATCCTCACTACACATACACACACTTGATAAAAATTGATCACAACAAAAATCTAAGATTAAAGTACTGACTAGGGAATAGTCTTTTAACCACTGTGGTGAAATACAAATAGGGGTGATTAGTGGCCTGAACCCAGACCTGCCGCGTGTTGAATTGGCAGATCCAGGAGGCTGAGCATGAGCTTGGACACAGAGATTATATCTTCTTGAGACTCACCCAGAATTTCCACTCTCACGACTTTCTTATCTGCAAAGGGCACTTCAACTGTCGTATATGAGAATGGAAAAAATTGGACAACAAGAAAAGGACATTGTCTGGAAGACTGAGTGTTCTGCGGTAATGTTTCTTTTTTTTGTCTCTTGACACAACGCTTGCTTTCACACATTTTTGTGTTTGTGTGTATTCTTTGCAGGCTTGTAGAGGCAGGGAGCAGTAGTGTTCAGAGCTTGTCCCTGTCTGACAGTCACCTGGCAGAGCTGGATGGAGACACTCTGCGTTTATTTGGACTCGGGGCCCTGGAGGCCCTGGAGAGGGGCTGGGGAGTTCAGACTGCTGGTGCTGTCACTGTAATAACCTTCCGCTACATTAACTTTGATGCCATTGTACCAACACTGCCGCGAATAAGAGTCAAGTTCCCTAATCTATCGGTGAGGTCCTAAGCTTGTAGCCATAGGATGCATGAGATAATGTTTACATAAATTGATGAAAAAGAATGGAATGTACAATTTGCATTTGTTAATGCTATTGTAAGTTATTGAACCTGATCAATAACTTGGCATTTAGTTTCTAAACCATTTCCAATAATAAGTTATTTGTATGGGAACTTTTATTTCACAGCACCTGATCTTCTTGGAAACCAACATCAGCCGTTTGCCCCAGCTGGCGGCCCTGGCTCAGGTGAGGCGTCTGGACCAGCTGACCATCCACCCAGAGGGTAACCCAGTGGTCAGTCTGTCTCTGTGGCGCTCTTTCGTCATCTACCGCCTCCACCACTTCAACCTGCAGAAGATCAATGGCCAGGAGGTATGAATATACCATTTTAGAAAGCAAATAATAAAATAAATCACCAAGTTTAAAGGTTAGGGTACAGCTTCAGGTGTTTTTACACACCTGTATTGGAAGATTTTCCACCATTCTTCTTTGCAAATCCTCTCAAGGTCAGTCAGGTTGGATGGGGACCATCAGTGGACCACCATTGTTCAATGGGGTTTAAGTCAGGGCTCTGGCTGGGCCACTCTAGTATATTGTCCCTAAGCCACTCCTGTGCTGTCTTGACTTAGGATTGTTGTCATGCTGGAAGGTGAACCTTTAGCCCAGACTGATCTGTCCTGAGCTCTGTGGAACAGGTTTTCTTAAGGAAGACTCTGTACTTTACTCCATTCAGCTTTTCCTTGACCCTGACCATTTTCCAGTCCCTGCTGTTAAAAACACCCCCACAGCAGGGTGCTGCCACCACCCTGCTTCACTCCTCCCTTCACTGCATGACTGGGCAGGTGATGAGCGATGCCTGATTTCTTCAAGACATTTAGAATTGAGGCCAATCAGTTTAATCTTGGTTTCAAAAAACCAGACAATCTTCACACACTCGGAGAGTCTTTCAGGTTAATTTTTGGAAAATCCAAGTGGGCTTTCATGTGTTTTGCACTGAGGAGCATTTTTTTCTAGCCAATCTGCAATAAAGCCCAGATTGATGGAGAGTTGTAGTGCTGGTTGTCCTTCTGGAACTTTTCCCATCCCAACACAGGATTTCTGGAGCTCAGTAATAGTGACCACCAGATTTTTGGTCAACCCCCTTACTAAGGCCGATTGTTGAGTTTGGCCAGGTAACCGGCTGTTGGAAAAGTTCTGCTCGTGCCAATTTTAAAACTTTGTACAATAGTGGCATTTCTTTAAAGGCTGTAGAAATAGAGCCGTGTGAAAAGTATAAATGAACGATAGAGCAATTACCAACAGCTAGTATCACAGGGTCCAGTGACCATTAATGATAATGCCTTCTATAGAAAGGTGTGTGCCTTTCCAAATCCTGTCCCATTAATTATAATTATCAGGTGGACTCGACTCAAGGTGTAGAAACATTTCTGCAATAATGGAAATGGGAAATGGGAGGCACCTGAGCTAAATTTCAATTGCTGTTGCAAAGGGCCTGAGTCCAAAGCTAACAAAATCTTTTCAGTAGCACTTCTAAGCACATACTGTACTTCAACACGCTATATCTGGATCTCACAATGTGTACAATTTTGAAATTTTTGTGAAATTTACCAAATGTACAAACTTTTCCTTTATTTTTAGCAGCCTTAAACATGAGCCTTATGACTCCTGAAATGGCCGATCTAAGGTCTTTGCCTCTTTAAAACTTTCTAAGACTGCACTTAAATTTTTTTAAATCATTCTACATCTGCTCATTTTTACTCATACATTTCTTAATAAATTTTATTGTGCAATCTGCTAATTGCAGTTAAATTTGATTGTTTTTGCGGTTGTCATTTTTGCAGTTTTATTTTGTTTTCGGATTGTAGTGATACACTCAGTAAACCTGTGTCACTAGTGAAAGTGTCTTTTTAAGTGTGTGTATGTGTGTGTCTGCCTTAGGTGACCATGAATGATGTGATTGCTGCAGAGCGTGTGTTCGGTACATTGGGTCATATCGCAGCCACTGAAACTCCACGTTGCCGGCTCCTCCTGCTGCTCGAGGAGTCCAGGTGAGAATTCAGTCTTCACAACATAAACCGAGCTACAATTTAATGACAGGTGTGCGCTCTGTCCTAGGCTGTGTGTCATGTTCATTTAAATATGTCAAGAATGTGTGGATGCTTAAATGTGCATGTGTGTGAGTTACAGCTCGGAGCGTGCAGGCTGCCATACGTGTATGTGCATGCCTGTGCATAGGTTTTGTGTGTATACATTTGTGTGTATGGGATGAGACAGAGCCTGGCACCGAGGAGCCAGGAGAATTAGACTGTGCCTCTCAGAGTCAGGGTGGGTACTTGGCACTTCGGCACATACATTCCTGTCTCTCCACAGCCAAAAGCTCTTAAGGTCTGTCACTTGGGGTCAATGAAAATTGTTTTTGTAGAGAAAAAAACCTGCCAACTTTGTCACGCACAAGAATGTTTTTAATTCTAATCAAAACTGTTGGACTGCACACATTTCACTGTCACTCTTAACGTTTGCTGAAAGAAAATTCACCCGGCTGAATTATCTGACTAGATACAACCACACTTACTGGCCACTTTATTAGGTACAGCCGTACAAGCTAATGTAATGCAATACAGCAGCTTTGCCATGAATTCTACTTTGACAATGTTCTAATTTCTTTTAAGCTGAAACTGTCAAAGGTGATAATTTTAATTATTATTAAGATTGAAGTTGTTAGTTGAGTCACACTGGAATTATAAAAAGAGGTGGTTCTAATGTTTTGGCCACCTCATTATTTTTATATAGGGTGTTCAAAACCTTAGAACCACCTCTTCTTAAAATGCACCCAGTATGATTCCACAGTATGATGTAAATTTTTATGGTGGTCAGTGTATATTACACATAGGTCCCTAAATATCTCTAAATATCTCTATTATACAGTTGAGATCAGAAAACAGCATTAAGCTACTCTCAAGCACTGTAGTGTGTAAGCATGGAGCGCTATTTGGACTTAAAAGACGGGCTTTTGGCTGCATGTCATCTTGGTTCATACATACCATGTTCATGTTATGAATAGATAATATGAATAGCCCAGGGCTCAGGATTATGTTCATATCACCAATGAAGTCTTAATCACTGTTATCTGCATGATCACTAACCCTAGAGTCAATTATAAAGGAGTTGCACTAAATGCTGTTATATTTCACATCTATTTTCTCAAAACCTTTCTTTTCATTTTCTGTTATTTGCATGATACAAGCAACACTCTGAAGAGAATATGACAACAACACAAAATGACCTGCTTTTGTGTTGCACAGTGGATTGTAATTTTTACACAACCAGTGTTTGTGGCTCAATTCCCACAGGGATCCACTATTGTAAACTTCAGGTGTCACAGTATGAAATATTTGACTAACAAAAGCTTTTGCTTATATAATTATGCATGTTCATTAAAAATAACCTTTACAATACCATTCTTTACCACCTTTATGGAACCGATGCCGTCAATACAAAAAAGTCGTGTTAATATTAATTTAGTAGACCCTGAATTGCATTAATGTCTTTATCTAAATCCCACATTTATACTAAGTAGGATAAATTTAGACATTTCCGTGTGACCCAGATATGACACTGCATGTAATCCACAGCTGTAGAATCATTTTTGCAGCTTGCTGAGGACAGACTCTTTATAATGGATTCTCACTTCCTTTTAGAAAGAGTATACTGTACTTGCTACAAGCATTAAACATATATAACAACAAAATATATTGCAACTTGAGCTTCAACTGGTTTTGGTGTTGCAGGTTTCCAGTCTTCTCTGTTCATTATTTACAATGCGGCACTGTGAAGACATTTGATTTCAGAGATTTTTCATTTTAACCCTTTCTACTGATGTTCTTCCCGTGATGAAAGTGGTAACAGGTTTCATCAGTTGTCCCACTATTGGGGAGAGAAATTAGAGGAAAAACTGTTGATTGACACAGAGTTAGTTACAACCTGATCACAACAGCTGTTCTCGGAATTACATTTAACAAATACAATTTGTCTAATGAAAACACAACATTCACCGTTTCTCATGCCTGCGTGATTCGCACTAATAGCAACAAACATAAACCGTGTGCATTTTCCCATTTTCCCAAGTAATGTGGACGGACACACATGCAGACAGGCTCACACACACTGTCTTCTTCCATATGGAATGTTTGCCTGCAGCTTCACATGAAAACACGGTTTCAGCATCCTGGCACTGAATTGGGGAACATGTTGGTGCATTAGTACATTACATGAACTTTCATCCTGACCGAAAGTAGCATTAGATGTAGTTTAGATAATTTTGGGGGGTTTTCAGCTACTTTTATAAATGTACAAATCTTAATGCTGCATTTATAAAAGAATATATTTAAAAAGCTAAATTATTATTGTTTAATATAGAGAAAGTTTAATTGAAGTATGTTGTTTTTCAACAAATGAGGCAGATCCATCACATTACATTGCATTAGTTTTAATGAATTAGAAATATTAGCGTTAGGCTGAGGGAATGTTGTTTAATGGATAGACGTTACAAATGTACCACCTTGTTATCGCTCACCCATTTCTCCCCAGCTTCAGTCTGACTCTAACCCACTCTCTTTCACCCTGAAGGAAGCGTCAGCTGCAATTCCTGTTGGAGGGGCGTGGGCGACGGGCAGGACTCAGTCCAGAGGAACTGCGAGACAACGGGAAGCTCTTAGGAGAGAGCCTGAGCAGAGCACTGTTCAACTACCCAAGCCGAGACTGCAGTGCAGAGAGCCCTGAGGTCAGTGTTTTCACAACGCCTGACTGAATTGAGAAATCTCTGCCACTCATAAAGTAAAGTTATTAGTTTGATTGACATATAAACCCCTGTGTCAACTGGCAGTCGGACCTTGTTGAGAGGTGCAATAGATGTCTATAAACCCAAGTAACAACAGCTTCATTCACAGTATTTGCATGAAGCATATTTCATTCATAGCGTTCGTAAAGAAGCCAGGAGAGGTGTTAGGATTTTTTCTAAAATCAAGCTTTTTGTGCCACGATGTTTTTTTAATCAAATGGATGTTGGCAGATAAAACCACGAGCGCCTATGTTGCTGACTATAAACTGACTTTTATTTTGATATAAGCTAAACTTCATCTACAGAGATTGAAAGACGCTGTGTTTATGTAGATCAGCTGATAAACATTACATGCAAAATGACAGTATTAATCTATAATGCACCTGTGTGTAACCCTGTGATAAAATTCTTTCAACAATCTGTAAATGGATCAAGGGGAAGAGAAGACGTTCAGTTTTTACAGTATTTTAACAGGCCATCTCAAAATGTTGAGGTGCAGAGTGCAGTCGGATTCCTTATTCGTGAAACTCACCTTGGAATTTTGTTAGATGTACAGTATTTATTAATTTTTTTGCTTGCATATTGTGTTGTGATTTATTAAAATGATGTAATAGGTTAACCACCAGTTGTCTTGTTTGAGTTGTGTTTTTAGTGTTAAAGTATTTTGCAAAACTCAAACCCAAATAACAGGATTGGTCTGTTTTCCTCACAGGAGGGCACTGTGGAGTCATCGGAGCGCGCTGCCATGATAGAGCAGTACCTCCAGGATTTGGTCCAAAGGGCATCAGACACAAATCTAAAGGGCGAGGCTCTTCACAAGCTCTGGCCCTCCATGTTCGCAGAAATGGTCAGAGACTGTGTGTTGGAAATGAGGGACAGAGCAGCCTTCCGCCAAGCCAGCCTTGCAAAGCTCACCGAGACCAAGTGAAGAGGACCAAAGGTTCACGCTTAGGCCACACACACACGGACATGGTTTTCCCAAGAACATCCAGTGCTTAATCTTAGTCTCCATCATCAACACAGCATCACTCAGTGACCATAGATATATTATACTCAGATGGTGCATTGGCTGCTCTGGCCAATTGCTGCGATACAGTATGTCGACATCGCCGCCATATTGGAGAGGGCAAGACTGACCTGTAGTTTTTCTGGATAAAAAGCACTATTAGGTTTAAATATGGCTCATATAAATAGTTGATGATCTCAGTTTAGTAGAAAAAAAGGTTTTTGCTGCAGTTACTGAGAATAGTTTGGCTGTCATCAGAGGATTGCATGAGCTCAGGTACTTACATGGTATAAACTATTTCTAAAAGGAAACAAAAAACTCACGTTTGTTGAGCATGGATTTCACCAATGGAGTGGATGGTGTCACAGCATCCACTCCATCGTTGTTTTCCCGATTGATTTTACTTTTATTATTATTTATCCAGCAAAAACTTGGCATCTAACTGGTCCTTAACAGTTTGTGTTTAAAGTCAAAAAAACAATTATATAGAGGAAATGTATGCTATTAATCCCGATGAATGTGGTGTATTTCAGCATATTTTATAATAAAAAAAAGTCTTTAGGGTAAAACGTGCAACAATCAGTCAATGATCAAGTCAGAAACTGTCTTTCCAAGCCTGCTAATCAGGCATGTGTTGTTTCAAAGTCTAATCTTCTGAGAATTTCTCAAATTTGTCAAATGTTGTAATAAATGTTACAGTTTTGACTGATTCGTATTCTGAAGTGGCCAACTTTACTGCATTAGATTTTTTTCAGTGTGTTGTGACTTCTTAGCATGTGGAACTTGCTTGTTGTTATCATTAATCTGATATATCATTTTCAGCAGAACAAACAAATGTTTGTGTGATTAGCAGCCGTGTAAAGTTGACTGTGAGTTAGCAAACGGTTGCATCTTTCATCCTATAGACTAATTCAGTAGATAAAATTACTGAAATATGCCACATTTGCCAAAACTAATCTGCTCCATAAAAGCTGAATAAATTGACATTTTCTTAGTTCTGTTGCAAATTAAGGACTAGTTAGATTTTGAGCTCTTTGCTTGATTAATAATAAAGACACATGATTGATTAGGAGAAAAAAGAGTGATTGGTGTCACAGCAACCACTGAATACGTGAAATTAATGCTTGACAAACATGAGTTTTTTTGATTCCTTTTGAAAACTTTTCTACTGTGTAGGTAGAGGTTTTCACTTACTGCAGAAAAAATCATTCTGCACTAAACTTAGATCCTCAACTACACACACTGATCAGGAAAAACACCTGTTTATTTTAATGCAATCCAATACTGTGGCTCTGCCATGAATTCAACTTTCACAAGGTTATAATTTCTCAGATTTTAGGTTGGAAGTGTCAGAAAGGTGATAATTTCACTCTGTGTTCATTATTGAGGGTAAAGTTGGTAATGGAGTCGTACTGAGTGCATTATAAGAAGGGGTGGTTCTAATGTTTTGATCACCATATTAAAAATAAATAAGGGTGCCAAAACATTAGAACCACCCCTTCTTATAATGCACTCAGTACGATCACATTTCCAACTTTACCCTCAATAATGAACACAAAGTGAAATTATCACCTTTCTGACAGTTTCAACCTAAAATCTGAGAAATTATAACCTTGTAAAAGTAGAATTCATGGCAGAGCCACAGTGTTGGATTGCATTAAATTGCACAGGTGGTCATAATGTTATGCCTGATCAGTGTATACAACTAATTTAAATCGGTGGACAAATGTATATATTATAATACCTTTTATCCAGAAAGCTCATTGACATAAGTTCCAGCGGGCAAGGTGGCATCTACATGTATCGTATCTATGCTAGTGACTTTATGAGTTATAAAATATTTGGAAACTGAGGAGTACATTTCCCCAGTGTTATGGGGAGATCTTTCTTAAGGTGGATGTAGACTTTTTTAAAGATGTCTAAACTAATTCTCATGACAAAGGTGTCTTGAGTGAATGTAGATTTTCATTGAAACCACATGGATTATTCAGTGCTTAGCGACTGTAATAAAGGTATGTAAGTTACAGGCACTTATTGACTCACGGTGCAGGGTGGTCCCTGTCGAGTGTCCTCCGCACTTTAAATGCCTTCTGTATATCCCCTCTCCACCATTATAGTCATCAACTGAAAACGACTAGCGTCTCTTTAGTTGAGACTATAGAATGATTTTTCCGTGTCTTAAATCTTGTTTCACGCGTCACTAACTTGCTCTCTCCTGCCTGATGTAACAAGAGGGACTTAGACAAGAACAAGGACTTTTCTTTGTTTACCACGGATTTTCAGCATTGTACTTAGTATTAAAAAATTCTGTAACACTCCGTTTGTGCACATGGTTTGCATGATTGCTTTTTCTCAGCTTCCGGTCAGTTCAAGTGAGTGAAGCATCCAGCCGTTCCCATATACTACATGAGTCTATTATTATTTATTTTTATGCTCAATTATATTTCATCTGGTTCAATTTGAAGAACAGCAGTATCCCCACCTCATAGACCACTGGGACAGTTTCTGTGTGTGTTACGAGGTCCAGGAACTGTAGTGCAAACTCTGACTGGAATGTCCCTAAAGGCACCAGTTCCTCGCCACCTGTTCACGCTCCCCTCACACATACCATGTTAAAACGTTTTACTCCTTATTTCGATCAGGCCTGTCAGTGGAGATTACAGCACCAGGAGGAGTGACTGCAGGGCGATGGCGTGGTAAACAGCTCCACATACACATGCAAAGAGGTTGACAGGTAATGATGTCCAGTGTCATCCACTCCACTGAAGATTGGTGCTTTGCTCAAGGGTAACTGATTTAAAAAAGTTGACCACACGTTGTATGTTAAATGAGTTTGTCTTGTAGCCTTTTTACACTCACTGAATGTTAATGTCAATCTTGAGCGTGCTGGTGGTAAACTGTCTGGTGAAAGATTTATGCACCTAAATAGCAAAATACACTGTCTCTACATTTGTTCATTGAAATTAGAAGAAAACATACATGTTATTTAGGAAGTAAGAGTGGATAATTTAATTTTGGGCATATCTTCTTGAAAAGAAACTACTCAGTGCCAATGTCTGCAATGAGATAGTAAAATCTAGTTTATTTTGCACAACTCTGATAAACACCATTGATTCATGCTTTCACATTGGTTGTTTTATTGACCTATAGTGATAAACAATATGGAAAGATTTGGTTCTAGTAGTTTTTCAGAACTCCTGCAAGTGTGCAAAATCAGAAACGAGAGCAAGAACAGTGAAATGGAAATGAGTTTAAAATCCCAGACAGCGTATTATTTCCGAAGCCTACGTGACGTTCACATGTTTTGGTGAGAAATTGTCCACAAAAAATGGGGGGGGGGGGGGTCAATCCAAGCTGTCACTGGGCAAGAGGCATACTGTACACCGATAACCATTTACACTCTCATTCACACCTATGGGCGATTTGGAGTAAGTATTTAACCTTATGAATGTCTTTGGACTGTGCGAGGAAACTGGAGTACCCAAGGGAAACCTACACAAGCACGCAGAGAACATTCAAACTCTACACAGAAAGGCCACGGCTGCCAAGGGTTTGAACACATTTATGAAATCACTGCTGGATGCAGGGACATTTTTAGTATCATATTTCATTTCTCATAAAAGGTCATAATGACATTATAACATATTCTATACAACTTAGTCATAATAAACATTCAAATGTCCCTGTCAGTTCACATAAGTAAGAAGGGATTTTTGTCTGTTTGAAGGTTCAGCAACTGAACTGGCAATATCTTAGTTATAGGACTCTCCCGATCACAGCGTGTGGCTAGAATGCAGGGACTGAAAGACACGATAAACTAAATGATTTAAACATCAGCCACAACATTTTAATATAGTGGTGGCCTGGGGTCTGTGTGGGAAACCTTTCATGCTGACCCTGATCAACAGGTTTCAGAAAACACTGCCTCACAGTGAGGGGCTGCATAGTTACAGCACAGTCAGAGTCTCCATGCTGACCACAACACTGTAACTGAATGGTGTATAATTCCTTAAATATGTTGATCACAAAATATGTCAACTTTAAAGGGTAATTAAATTAATGCAGAATTTAATTGAAGCTTTATCACTGATTGCATATGCTTTGTATGCAACTTTCATTAAACCTTTTAACATTTTTCCGAAGGTTAAAATGGCTTTTTGCTAACTGAAATCTCTCACGGAGACGTTTCAGGTGATAAATCAAAGCAGAGTTTTTGGTCTTGTCATAACAGCATCAGTGTAGACCTCAGTTGCCAACACACAAAGATCAGCCAAAAAGAGCTTGTGATGAAAAGCAAAATTGTGTGGTAAGTTTGCAATCTTGTCAATGATCTATAATTTTAAAGATGCACATAATTACACTAATATTCTTATAAGACGGTTAAAGACTTCCTTTCATTTCATAGCCTCATTCATTATCCAAAGAACATGCCTGAATGTGTTTCATTCTGCTGTAAGTAACAAAATAATATTTTTACAATAATCACGTACACTTCGAAGAGTAATGGTTTAAGGAGTGTCTAGCAAGAGCAGCATTAACGCACTAATACTGACTTACCAAGACACCAAGGTCGTGCACTATTATCCAGACAATATGCTTTTGCCTGAATGAGAAGAAATAAATTGCAGGTTGCAATGTTGATGTTTTCGACAGTCTGATAGACTTTTGTGTAGTCTGCAGACACGGCTGCCAACTCGTTCCACCTCACAGAACCAACTATTAGTTTCCCCTGGAATCAGCCGCATTGTTTATTGTGAGCTGCACACTGCAAAAAAAGAAGAACCATTTGAAATGGAATTTCACTAGAACGGGATAATATCAGCGATTAAGATATTTTCTTGGTGGTGATTCAGCAAACTTTGATAATTATTGTGAAATAGATTACTTTATCTAGGTATTCTCGACAAAGGTATTTATAAAATTAGTTAACTTATTACTGGACACAAAGTTATTTTATTGTTCATATGAATGAACATAGGAACTTTTATCATGCTGAAGTGACCTTTAGATGTCTTATTTCTTTCCATTTATAAGGTTATGTTAACAGTGTCTTAAAATCATTACTGGGTCATTTGGAGCAGTACTTAATTAAAGAGATTTGTTCTGGAGGCCTGTTTATCTGCGATGAGCTTGGAAACACTGGGGCTTCAAGGCACATTCCAGAGAAACAACATCTACACACAATTCCGGACAATCAGCATCATGCATCAACAGCAGGACCTGAAGATAGACACTGAGTTTCATATTATGATGCTGCAGCTGATGGGATTAGACATTTGAACATTCAATGAGTTGCTTTTTCGTTGAACTAAACTCTTCTCCTCTGCACATTATCTGCATGTCAAGCTACAATAGGGGCAAGTGGGCAAACGATGTGATTTGCCGTCCTTCATCCTCCTGAATCCCTCTTTTACTGTTGTACATCATTTGTGCGTCAGGTTTGACTTCCTTTATTTCATAAATGAAATCACTGACTTGCCTGTGGCTTTAATTTGGGAATCTCACTGTGAGAGAGCAGGACGCAGACACTCGGGGGCTGAGTTTTACACGGTTGCACTCTTAATCTTCGGGCTCTTTTCCAAATCCTGGCGCATCTCGCAGTGGGAAAACGATACGCACACCTACACATTAATATGACACACACACACACACACACACACACACACAGGGTAACAGCTGCGGCAGGGGGCGCAGCAGAGGCAGAGGTGGTTTTCTATGCGCCGTGTCGGTCTCCAAGTGTGTGTCTGCTGCCTCTGTCCTTGTGCGTAAAAGCGGAGCCGCCGGTGCCAACGCGATGACCGAGGTATGAAGTTTCCACAGTGAGAGGATCTAACGCACAAGCCCGGATATGAGGATATGAATCCACTGATTTGCGCGAACCTTCCCTCTAGATTCTGATGTAAAGTGTCGACAATGAGGATCCATGCGCTTGGAGACGATCTGTGAACGCTCCAGTGTGTCCAAGGATAGAAAGTGAAGTTGCAAATACTTCTTCACCTAACTCTCATCTACAACCTACAGGTACGTTGGTGATGTGATATGTGGGCTGTTTTTATTTGTACGATATCTAGTATGAAAATGACTCTAATGTGTCGTTCATAGACAGCTGTGTTTTTACCTCACTAGTACTTAATTTTATTACTTAAAGTCTGCAGGACTTCCCATCCTGTCTGGTTCAATTAACTTTGACTTTAAAAAGGTGCAAAGTAGGGCAGAGTTGTATGAGGGGGTGGGATTGGATGGGTTCCCTCTCAGGAGCCCACATACATGGTCAAGGGTTTAGATTTTCTCCCTGAGTCAGTGTGTAAAGGAGTTGCCACATACAGTCCTGTGGCAAGTGAAAAAATGGCAGGATTTTGAAATTCAAAGGTTATTATGAAATATAATTTGAGCTTCAGGTAAATTGGTATAACTTCCATTTGTGAGATAGTTCACTATTTGTTGCCCAAGGAATTTCGGCAAGACAACATGCTTCAGTATCTGTAGATCTATAGTGATCAGACACTAAGTAAAGTTGTAGCCTCCAGAACCTCTGGACTGTGGCCACAGACATCAGCTGTGTTGTCAGTACCACTGTGTAGGTTTATGCTCATGTCAAGCTCTTGTCTGTTTCTTAGAATCCTGGAGCTATGCACAGAGCCTGTGTCTGGATTGTCAGGTACTGTAAGCATGAAAATGATAATCATACATATTTTTGTAATATATAATGTTTAACATAGCACGCAATATCATCAGAAAAAACAATTTATAATCCAACAATGGCAGTAATCACCTCTGTGTGTTGTCTCTAGAGTCTCTGTGCTGCTGTTGCTTTTCTCTGACCCCCTGGACTGCCAACACACAACGGACCACAGGAAGGTGAGCAGGTGGAGCCCCCGGAATAAATCTGTGTTCCGACACGTGTGATCCGTTTGACATCCACGCTCAAATAGTTTCAGGAACGTTTTTTGCTGTTATTGTTTTTTCTATGAGTCTAAGAGAGTGAAAAGTGTTTGTCTCCAGTGATGGCGTGTAGGATTGTGTCTTGTTAGCATAGCTAAATGCCATCTAAGGACACTCACCCCCTCACGTCCCCCCTTCTTGTGTCCCGGTTTGTATAGACATCGAGTGTCCCCAGGGGGAACCTGATTGGGCTGCTAATCTGTCAGGATGTAGAGTAAAAACTGTTGATCACAGCACAACTCAGGCCATAAGTCTCCTGTCAGCAATCACCTCTTGAACTCTGAAGCCACATGGAAGGAAACTTGTGGATGCACCAGGTGTGTGAAGCTGACGGACCACTCGACTGTCCAATCAGTTTGTGAGGAGCTGGTGCAAGTCAGCACGGCGTGTTCCCACTGAGAGTGCAGCTTTGTGACCTACAGCTGACCTGGGGGATGACAGGGGGTTTCGAGTTACAAAGGCTGAGGCGGGATAGGAGAGGTAGAGGGAGGTCTGAGGTCTCTCTGAATAGCCACACAGGCTGATTGACAGCAGAAGAGCTTCCTGCCAACTCTCCCCACTGCTTCTGTATTCTCTTTCCATCCGCTAAAAGTCAAAAGCAGCTTAGCTCTTACTACAGCCATGTGTTTGCCCAGAGAGGTTGCTGTGAATGGAGACAAAGTGCTTCTTAAAGAGCAGGATTTCCACGCGGCTCCACAGATAAAGCCCTCTTGGCACAGGACTCCCGCTGGCAGATTCCTCAAACAGAGAGTACAGTGAACGCTGCTAATATGTCCCTGGCAGAGTTGCACAGAGGGATAGAGTCAACAGTGAGAAATGCAGGTAGTCAATAGGCCACTACCAGACACCCGCTAATCAGCCAAATCAGGCCTTTATTACCGTGAACAGAGGTCTGCTTCATGCACAGTGGTGGGAGAGGGGGGGAGCGGGATAGTCATGTTGATGAGATGAGGTCACTGACTTGTGCTTTTGTACAAGGCCGTGATCTGGGGAGATTAAAGTCTCATTGATGGAGACTTTCCATCAGCCTTTGGCTTCCACGTCTCGTGTCACTGTCCTGATTCTGTGTGCTCCTGGTGTCGCTAATCGTGGTTGTTTTGTCTCCATACAGGTTCTTCAGAGGGCAGAGTCCACACAAGAGTTTCGGGCAGAGCGTGGAGAAATTTATGGTTCCTGGGGCGCCTGGGGGGATTGGTCGGTCTGCTCTCGGACCTGTGGAAAAGGGGTACAAGAACAGAGCCGGCCCTGCCTGCCTGTTTACAGTCCATCCCAATACCCGTCCAGACGAGGTGGTGGACACCCCCAGCAACCAGTCCACGTCATCTCAGCATTGCGGCCAACGGCTCCTCTGCATCAAAACACGGGCCGGCCGTCCAACAGCAGTCGTGGTGAGCTGAGAAAGGAGGCCCGGCCTGGTGGACGAAGGTACCATATCAACAAGGGTTTATTCCAATCAAACCACTCTGCGTTTCACTCGATTGGAGGAGGTGTTTAGATACAGATGTGACTCAAAGAAATGTAAAAGAGTAAATGAATGGATAAAAATGAAACGATCACAGTATCAATGGCTGTGATAGAGAATTCATTAGTGCATAATAATCACACATTTTTTATTTCATTACAGTTCAATTGAAACTAATTGCGCAACACCTGACTGATGAGTTTTTTTTCTTCTACTTGTTGGTTTTCTGTAGCTTGTCACAGCAGATGCTCTACAAGTAAAAGTGAACTAGTTTGTAATGTCTTTATGAAAAAATACATCTCTTCAATGAAGCTCAGAAATAGAATAGAATAGAATAGAATAGAATAGCCTTTATTGTCATTGTACGTCATGTATACAACGAAATCAGATGAGCTCTTGGTGCAAACAATGCAATAAAATTGTGTAACAGAGATGCATTTTTAAGCGCTGGCTCAATTATGCCACAAATCGATGTCTGTATCTTTTGCGATGCATTTCATTTCGCCTTCCTTCACTATTGCAGCTCTTTGTAGAAATCTGTGGATGTCTTTGCTGCCTGTTGAGCATCCTGGCCTAAAAGTGACTCTGTGGAGCCAGTACTGGGGGCAGTCTGACTACCCTCCAGTGGAGAGCTCGTCTTTTATGGATGGTGTCAAAGGCTCGGCTTGCGCTTGGCAGCTTTGTGACCTCCTTCCTGTTGTGCTCGCCTTTAAACAAATAGCACTGACAGCTGAGTAATAGGGGGTTGTTTGAGTTGAAATCTAAGGAGCCAAATAATGACAAAAGCTCCCTGAATTCTGCTGCTGGGATCCTGGTGCTTCTCAGTACTTTGGACAAAGTCCCTTAACACTGTCGTCAGTCTAAGGGAACATTTTGCTAAAACATCCCTAATGAGAAATTGATCTAACTAAGTTTTTGTCTCTGCAGGAGAGTCAGTCACATCGTCCCAGGGAAATATGGCTATGGGAAAGGTCCTTACGTTGCTCCGTTACAGACAGACACAGGACAGGGCCCAAAGACGGCTCACCCCCACAGACAGAGACGCTCTCCTGCTGCTGATGCCCACCAATTCACCACTAGAGGACACAGTGCCCCCAGGCCAAACAACCTCGAGCTGTATAATAAAAACCAACTTTACAGCAGACCCTACACGCAGGCCCGGACGCAGCAGCCCAGAAATAACCACATCTGGGCGCCCCTCTATCAACCTGGTTCACCCAACCAGCCTGAGATCCAGCAGAGGCAACAGCCAGGCAGCCAGACCTCTGGACCCCATCAGCACAAGGAGAGACCCTACAATCCTTTACCTACTTCTTTTTGTGCAGGGGAGCACACTCACTACAGAATCTGTAACAGTAATGTATGCAACGCCTTGTGGAGTATTATATTACCATTAAATGACATTTCAAGAATCAGTTTCAAGCCAATAGATATATTCAGACATGTCAGGGAACAGGGACCTCTTTAAACTACATATTAGCATGTATAATAAGGAAGCATAGTCCTACTGCATGAAGTATGTTGATGTCTGAGTGAAAGAAGAAAGTCATGTGTTTTATAGCTTCTTCTAGTGACTAGTCTCTCAGACTTTGATTGGCTAGGTTAAGACAGAATCAAGTGATTCTTGATTGCCATTCCTGAATCCTTGAGTCTGAGTTTTGTCTTTGGTGCACTGGGACACATTGTTAGATTATCTAGGGTCCTGATTAAACAATAATTAAATAGGAACTGAAAAGACCAGTTCATTACATTATGACTGCAGTTGTAGATTAGCGTCGGCAATTTCAAGCTTTCAGGACTAACTCTAAATATTTTAGGGTGAAACGGTCGCCCCAGCATCTCACCACCAAAGTTCATGCAGATGTTGCTGGAGGAGCTTAGCTTATCTGAAATGGAATCCAGCCTGTGCATTAAAACACATTCAAACAGTGTCTGGATCTGTATATTGTCTCTGGTGTGCGATGACACAGATATTTAAGCAAAGTAAAGCAGACCGGGCGCTTGTTTAGACGAACGAGATACGGAGAGACCTCGCGGAGGTTGGGTTTCACGGGAGAACTTTCGTAAATACTGAAATCTAAATACACTGAGCAGGAGAGAATGAGCTTCAAGTGAAGGGTTAAAACTGTTAAAACAGAACAGCTTTGCTCCAGCCGTCGGTCAGTGGCAGCGGAGTGTGACTGGGGAAACGTGAGCTGCTGCGCCTACAACATGGGTTTACCTGTTGGACTTAATCTTAATGAAAAATAAATTGTGTGTGTGTGTGTGTGTGTGTGTGTATCTGGTCTGTCCTCAGGGCTGTCCTCCATCCAGCAGACACATCAGGGCTGTTCAGTGTTCTTCTTACAACAACCAACCTTTCATGGGCAGACTGTACGAATGGGAGCCTTTCAATGAGGGTACGTTGTATTTCTGGATGTCAAACTCTCTTCACTTTTGGTTCGAACCAAGATTCCAGATTAACGTTATTGTCCTCAAAATGCAATTATTTATGCAGGAGCAGAGTAACACAAAGACACAGTCAATACAAACCGACATAGAGTAGATGAGGAGAGAAGTTACATCTTACATCATTAATCATCATGGTCTGTTGTGTCTTTGGGTCCCTGACTTATATGAAGGTGTGATGTGATATATAAAATTGTCAAATCAATCAAAACACCTTTAAAAATGCAATTTATGTGAGAACTATAATAGAAATTACAGTCTCCAAATTAATATCTCACCGCTGTTTTTGTGTGATCAAATGAAACAGGGACTCCTTTATTAAGAGGGAACAGCTGATTTCCAACAAATGTCTTTGCAATTAGATGTTAAATTTGTGCCTTTGCATATTGGTTGTAGCAGTACCATGGTAACACATCACAATCTTTTGCCCTGAATAATGTGACCTCTAACCTTTTGGGCAAATAAGTCATTTTTTTGCAGGTCCTACACACAAATAATTATTTTCCTCTATAAACATTTTTGAAGCTATTTAAATTACTATTCCTACCTATGCATGTAGAATTGCTTAAACTGAGCTATAATGTGTAATGCATGGAAACACTGAGTTGCTGCATGTTCTGCACATGGATAATTCATTTTTTTTTATGTGTTTGCCATTGTGGGGATTTGACCGGCCTTCATGTGGTTCTGTTGCCCTCTTATGTTTGTCTGTGTCTATGTCTCACTGCACACTGTGAAATTAACATGTTATCGAAACGTCTCTGAATGTATTTAACAACCACATAAATCTCCTCTCAGTTCCCGGGGCTCAGCATTGCGAACTCAACTGCCGGGCCATGGGATTCAGGTTCTACGTGCGGCAGTCAGACAGGGTGATTGATGGGACGCCGTGTGGACAGAACGATAGCTCTCTGTGTGTGGCGGGAAGGTGTACGGTAGGCTTTGTTTTTATTTTAAAAAGACAGTAATTCAGGAGAGACTTTTTGTTTCATTACTCATCATGCTTCATCCACTTCTGTGTATTATTCAGTCCCTCCAGAAATTTGCAATGTTGTGATCTCAACAATTAATTCAATTATTCCCCCGTGGATTCTGTGTGACCTTGCCAATTAAAACATCATAAAAGCATTACCACATAAATCAAAGGTCTTTTTTTTTAGAAAAGCTGTCGTGAAATCTGGCATTTTAGGCTGCAACAATGACAAAACGTCTGTGAACCCCCTGAGGGAATGATTAATCAGTGTTTTCAGCTCAGTCATAATGTACTTTTTTAAACTACTGGCCACTACACAGCTTCATTAAGGCCGTTGGCTTCCAGGCACGTATTAATCACAAGCTCTGTTCGCTCGGAGATTTGACCCAGAAACAATTTAAGTCATAAGGCAGCAGGACGTTTGTGACCACCTGAAAATAACGAGTCACGTGTTTTGTTAGCCGGATCTTCGTCAAGCTTTTTGTCTCTAAGCTGGAATCATTTTTAGATTCCGGTGGTATTTTTATATCTACTTCCCAAAGTAAAATTAATACAAGGAGACAAAGGATGGACATAGACCCTGGCATTTTATAATTGCCAACTAAGTTTGTGTTAAACAGAGACTTAATTGTCATAATTAATAGGGGATGTCTGTTTTCACCCACATTTGCATTATGAATGATATTTTGCTAAACATTTAATTTGAATTTTCCATGCTGCCCATTTGGAAAATGGCTTATGTCTGTCAATAGTGATGCCTTTGGTATATATCTTTATCGACACTGTAATCCAGTGTGTCCAGACTGCGTCCTAAAAAAGCCCAACCTGAAGTTTTAATCTCATCGCAAACATTGTGACGATCACAAAAGTGATTTACACAATAGAAGCTGCATAAGAAGTGAAAAGCTCTTCACTACTGTGATAAAACCTTTGTTGACTGAAGCCAGGAGGTCTGACATGGTGACGGCCGTGAGCAGCAGAGGGCAGCACAGCATTAGATAGAGCTCTTCCTTTGTGATGTGGAGGAGTGAAGTAGAGGTCAGGAGAAAGTTTTTACCCCCGTTGGGCTGAAGCAGGAGATCTGGGATCTCAATGTAGGGCATATTTGTACTTCTGACCCCATATTTAATACACACCATGAAAACACACCTGCAAGCTCAGAGTTGGAGAGACATAAGTCGCTTATAGCTGGCGAAGTATTCACTGTGCTGGATTCACTTGAACATTTTTTGATCAGGGTTTAACTCTAAAGAAAAATGTTGAAGCAGGAGTTCGTTTCCAGTGGCTTGTGCTGACCCTGCTCTGGTAACCCTGTCTATTTCCCATGCACTGTAATCCAGTCATAGTCTTTGCAATATTAAGACTTAATTAATTGAGAAAGCCCTCTGATCTCTCTTGATCACATTTCCACTGTTAACACACGACATGACTAGGCTCCCCTTTTACATGAGTAGGGTTGAATTATTGTTAATGATGGAAAACAAATAGCAATTGATAACTTTAAATCAAGCAAAAGGCTAATTTATTTACCTTTCTTAGGTTTGTTGGCTGATTATTTTAGGACTCAAGATTTTCTCAGCTGGCCCAGCCATTTGAACAGGAGTTCCCCTCAAGCTACAAGCCAAGAGATAATGTAAAAACATCTGGATAATTTAATTTAAATCAGAACTGCTCTCATCGCTGAAAATAAAGATGGTTGTAGATTCGGGTTCGGCTCGCCCCTTTCAGGGTAAGAACCATCACAAACCATCACACAGGATATACAGTGTACGTTGCTCATAACAGGAGATGTGGGCTGGTAGACGGAACAGCACAGCTTTTCACCGTCATCAGCAGCCGCAGCAGCAGCATGGAGCAGGAAGGAACCGCAGGGAAGAAAAGAGGAGCTGGCAGCTCAGACAGATTGTTTGAAGTGTCACTCATGATTGGTGCCTGTTTGGATCAGCTGACAGTCAGCTGGTTGGGTGCACTCTGCTTGACCTAACGTGAGACTTCAAAACTTGTCAAAATATAGTGTAAAACGGATCAAATATTTGCTAATCTTTTTAAATTTAATACATTCGAAATTAAATTAGCAGCTTGGCTCTTTGCCGCGTTGCTCACTCGTAAGTCGCTTTGATTAAAGCGTCTGCCAAATGACTAAATGTAAATGTTTGGGCGTGCAGCTGCCGTGGCTTAATGGATTGTTGGTTTGATGGTCTGACAGTCTACCAGTGTGGTTCTGCTACTTGACGGCTTGCCATTAAATGCCGCCCAGACATTTATGCTTCCCATGGGACGATGATGATATGTTGGTTTATGACCAAATAACTGCAAAAATAATGACATTTCCATCACCCTCAGCTGTACTTTGTCGTAGTGCAAATTAGAAAAACGTCACACTGGGTAGACTACTGTCCGACTGTGCTCGCAGCAAATATCGCTTGCTGTTTGCGGACACAGTCAGTGGCTAACCTGTGAGCCCTTGTTGCTGTGGCTGCCGCTGCAGACAGTGTCCGTGTGGAGTAAGTGATTTGTTTTTATGTGGCCTCGGCGGGTTCCAGCTCTGTCCAGGAGCCAAACAGCTGCTTTGGTCAGTGGATAAGAAAGAAGTACAACAGCCAAGCCAAATCACCACGTGTGTTAAACTGTTTCATTGGCCTATTTGTCACATTTATTACAAAAATGTGTTCTGAAGCCTCAACTATTTTAGTTTGTTATTTGAAAGACCAATAGCACCAAGTAAGGTCCAAACTGGAGGCTCTGTTATGTGTTTTTAGCAGAGATATCCTCCATAAATTAATGTGGTACCACGTGACACCACACTGCAGTGATACACTCTTCTCTTTTAAGTTTTCTAAAGAATTTCTGACCAATCAGAAAAGATCAACTCCCACATTTTTATACATAAGGCCCATTGTATTGGTGGACAGCTGGTCCTTCTTTAAAGTTTCTCTGTCTATTCACACTGAGCTAACAAATGAAGATGCTCCAGTCCTGAGTTCACACAGGTACCGGCTCCCTGGAATCAGTGGCCTGTGTCGAACGCGCCACAACATTTACAATTTGACACAGACTGAAACAAAGCGTCAGAGCAACACCACCAAAAATGATTCTGATCACTGACTCAGTTTCCTGCGGCAGCATGTGTGTGACGAGAAGCTGTTGGGGAAACAGGCTCTGTGGGACCACTACCACATGTGGAGTGGGCAGAGGTGGTAGGACTCAGGTTTGGTTAAGTGCAATAACACATGATTGAGGCCTTCTGTTTCTTTTTCAGTGTCGGCATTGCCTCAATGCTGAAACACGGTAGTCAAACAAATTCCTATCTGACTGGAATCACTGTACTTTATCCCACCAGCCCCTGATGCTGGCCTGGGTTACCAAGGGCTCAAATCTTTCTACTTTCAGCAGTAGGAAAATCACTTTTAAATCACCAAACTGATAGTATACCTACATCTTTACTGTGCACAAAGCATTAGGTTCTACTTTACCATATTTTATTTTGTGAACTTTTGGAGAGTGACAGACTTTGTTATTTGACCATAACAATTAGCTTCAGTGATTTGGACTTGTGCAATAAAACAATATGTCTTACAGTAATTATGTTGTTATTTTAACGTTACCTACGGACCAGTCCATGAAGGTCATGTGCCACGTGTGGTGATGCTACTGCTGAATGCAGAGGAAACACTCAATCATGCCACACAGCCCACAGTTTGTGTGGTCTCACGTATTTCTCTCCTGCTGTAGGAATAACAACCTAACTCTGTCCATTTGACCTTTGACCCCTGCTGTCTCCGCAGGTCACCCTCTCATCCATCTCATATTTTTGAATCTGACCCTTAGTTTGGCCTGTTGGTGAGACTCATGTCAGTCAAGTTGTACAAACAGAGCTAATGAGACACATCGTGGTAATTTAAAGATCACACCCTGTTGTTTTGGACCTTAAGCTTTTTGTCCCACAGGAGACACTTTCGCTCTCATACCACCTGGTTTATTGGTTAAAATGAGCTGCTTCACTACTGTACATTGGCACCTAAGTGCCTGTCCCCAACTAACTGTTTCGGATCACTTTAAGTTTGTATTGTGTCCAAATCATTTAGAACTGCAGTAGGTAGTTAATTGATTCCATTTGCTTAGTACCTGCTCACTCACATTGTGAACGTGCCGACATGGTGAGAATCCAAACAGTTGCTCACTCTTCAGGACACTCTGCTTACTTTTTGTCTGCTACAGAGTGTTGGTCATAATTTGTCCTGCTTCAGACATGAAGCCGAGGCTCCAAGAAGCAGCTTCAGTGGCACCACATGATGATCTCAGTGTCTGATTCGGATTCTGTAAAGCACCTACAGGCTTTTTACTTTCAAGAACAAGAAGACTTAAAACTGAAGGATTGAAACTGGCATGCGAACATGTTTACAGTGACAATGTGCCAACCTTTTAAACAAAGGGAATGTTGGACCTCATGATAGTGTTGGAGGAAAAGTAAAAACATCACCCAAGTTATTAAATTCATCTTAAAAGGCATCACGAATATTTGGACCAAACAGAGTAATACAACCAATTACTGAAACCACATAAACACATACACTTTTGCCAAACAGTATTTATAAGTATTTAAAATTGATTATTTCCCACAATTAATAAATGAGCACAGTCTAATTTGTTTAATTGGTTGCTCTTTATCTCGTTTTGCGACTGGAAAATCAGAACATGTTTTAATTAATGTGCAGAAATAGAGAAAATTCATTAGGGCTTCATAAACTCTCAAACATAAATATTAGGGTTTATATGTTTCGCATACTTTTCAGTTCCATTAACTTTTTTTGCTACAGTGCCAGCGCCTCAAAATGATGTGCTGTAAGGTTGTCCCTGAACTGTGAATCTTAATAAAATAATAATATATTCATATCATGTAACTTGTGTTAATATTTTGAGTCATGCCTTTTTTGAAGAAATACAGAATCTTTCTTGGCCTTCGCATGTGCACATGAGTAAACTGACAAAGCCAGTGCTGAGGGACTGGAAGCCTCCTGAATGTGGTTACCCGTTTCAGATGAACAGTGAAAGAAAGATCCCTTTATGGCGAGAATTCCTTTCAGCTGCAACTTCTCTCCCTTTATACTAAGGAAGTACATTCGAGAAGGGTGTGTGTATTTTTAAAGGGCGATGACTGACCACACACTTCTCCTCTGGCGTTGGTGGGCCCAGCTGCGACTCGAAATCTGTCTTGCTTTGACTATAATAGTTGGTTTATACCATTTCCTCCTGCTCAGTCCAGTTAGGTGGGAGACAATGATGAAGTAACAGGAAATCCAGTTATAAAAGCTAAACGTTTATTCCTCGAGGATCCTTTTGGATATCGACTGTGACAAATTTAGCTGTAATACTGGCGTTGCACTGCTGATGAGCAGTGCAGCATTGACCTGAAAGGTTTCAGCACGGATTTAGATCTATTGTTCTCTCCTGATAAAGATGACAGATAGAATGAGGTTACGTCTGACCCAGTGCAGCGTCAAGGTCCCGGCCACAGTCTTCCTCTCTGACTGGCATGTTTCCCGGAGCATGGCTCGGGCCCAAACGCATCAAACAGCAGCCTGGGCCACTCCTCACTTCTCTCCTCTGACAGCTGCATCTGTTTTTTGCATTCCCCTCTGTGGTGGACAGACAGACTTGTTAAAAGGGGGATGAGTGCTCTGATTTACAGCCTGCCTGGCACATGCAGGGGGGAGATGCCTCAATCCTATCTCCCTACCCGGGAAGCCGCAGCTGCGTGTTCACAGGGTGTTCCCAATAATTACCCAGTGCTCATGGTTATGGATTCATGTGAGTGGTGTCTGTGCGCAGTTAATTAACAAACAGTAGTAATAGATAAGTCAGGTATTGGTTGTAGACAAATGTTGTCTTTACACTTTGTATTATCAGCTCTTGAGGTTAATGAGAGGGAGTATATGTAGTTGTTTTGTAGGTCAACAAGTAATTTAGCTTCTCCCTGATTACCTCTGCAAAAACCTATTGGCATTTTTGGACTGGATTTTACATTATTGCGGAAAATAAGCTAAGGGAAACTTTGCTATTTTTCAACTTGTAATCTATGGCTTTAGTTTAGGGTGTAAATGTACATTAATGCTTTTAAACTTCCCTCTGAATTCCCTATGTTAAAAAGTTTCTCTTCTTCTACCTGAAAAACTCCTCCACATGACATCACCCGGAGAAGTTTTTCATCATTAGAAGTTTAGATGATGTCATCTGGAGGAGCTCGAGAAAAAAGAAGGTTGACCATGATTACGAAGATGACATAATCTGAACTAAAAGTTTCTCCAGGTGATTTTCAGCAAGAAGAAGAGAGATGTTCTACCCAAACTAGAGCCAAAGGAAGCAAGTTCAATATGAGTGAAGGTGTACTTATTGATACATAGATATTATGTTCAGCAACATAACCTTCAGACTTGAATACTTTTATGACTTTTATGCTTAAACACAATGGCAGAAGTAAAATGTGTAGGGTGTAAACAAACTAAAACATGGTCGCAACCCTTTTTAATTTCATCTAACACACTTACCTTTTCTACAAAAGCCTTTCCTCATACAGTGACCTCGAAAACTCATTCATAATCATAAACACATTGTCGACAAAGCTGTGAAGGTGGATTATTCAGTCTCAGCGTCCCAGACAATGACATTTAATGATCCTGACGACCGCCGTAGTCTCATTCACCCATTTGAAATACATGTCAAAATGCACAACTGGGGTTTTGACTGATGATCTTTTGGTTGTAGAATAAAACATGAAAGTTCTCTTGACCTTATGTTACCTACAGACTTTACTAAACTCATTCATAAAACCTGTCGCTTTGGGAACAGAGACCTGTACGTGCATAACTGCTAACTAGGTTTTAGGACTCATTCCTACAGAACTGTCTAGTCACTAGTTTTATTTCTGCTTGTGTCCTTGAAAAAGGCAGACTGGCAGGAAGATTATAACACGAGTAGTAAAGTAATAGAAAAACACTTTACGTTGAGGGAAACACACCGTGAAGTATGTTAATCATTCTGCTGCATTTCATGATCCTTTCACCGGTATTTTTGCCATCTGATCCGAACAGAACCCAAACGATGCACTGTAATATAATCCAGTTTAAATGAGGGTGATGAAATGTGTAAGAAATCATGACATTTTAGTCATTATGTTGTCTACGGAAAAAGATCAGATGAGCAGTATCATCCCAACCTCACCTCACAACGTGTAGTGACTTGTGAAGGAGCAAGTCGTCCTGAGGAGAGAGAAAACCAACCTTCTGGCCACACGCTTACTTGTCTAATCTTTAGGCTTCCACTGTCCCACTGCTCCACCAAAGCACGGCCTCACAGAGACACTAACACGGCTGTGATCCTTTAGCTTTGTCCATTTTTTTAACCTCAACAAAAACAGGACTTGCCAAAAGTTTTTTAAAAGTTTAGTTCAAGAAATTCCACGTTTGTCTACAATGTAAAGAAAGAACATAATTAACCACAACTGGAACCGGAATATTATAATGCTCCGTTAAGTCAGTGCAGTGGAGTTCCTGTGTCTTCTGCCTCACCTCCACAGGGAGTCAAAGGTCAGGTTTAGCTGTAGAAAAGCCGCTCTGCTTAATCACGCTTGTTACGGCACTTGTTGCTGTCAAGAGGGTTAAATATGAGAAATCCAGTTGGAAGACAGTTGACATAAATGCTGCCCAAGAACTTGAGCTGCGAAGGAGATGACAGATTGACGTCCTTGCTTGGCCAAACTTCCTGGACGTTGATGAGCTCTGCTGTACCCCCCTACTGGGTCTCACTGGCCCACATCAGCACTCCTGCTGCCTCTGTGAGACCCGTGCACGTCTGCTAGGCTTGAGCTCTCCGGGTTCGGGGGTCAGACACTTGTTCTGCACCGCTACACTTCTGCTGGCCTCTGCTACAGCTCATAAAGTCCTTCTTCAGGAGACAGGGGAGTGTTTAACCTTGTAAGCGGGGCCTCCTTCAAGCTGTGAGAAAGCAAAGTGTCTGCGTTTGATGGGATCTCCATTTGATGGGTTTCCAACACAGTAGTTGTTCCTCTGTTGAATCCTGTGAGATTTCCTTTTTCCTTTTTTTTATTTTTTTGGATTTAGCTTTTTATTTATTTCTCATGGGGATTATTAAACATGGCTTAAAAGCTTTTTTTTAAGCCACAGAGTTGAACCACGGATGACTCCATAACCAATTGAGCCATAGCTGCTTGTTTTGCAGTGGTTGAATTCTGTACTGCCTTGTTTTTGTTTTCCTTGTAGTTGTTTTCTGAGGCATAGATAATAATTTCAGGCTTTTTGAGACATTTTTGCATAATGTCGGTATGTTACTACACAAGAATACAGGACCACAGAAATGGTAGAAGACAAGCCAGCATTCCTGATTGTGTTCTGGCAGCTCAGCCCAACAACTGCCCCTGCCCCAGCCCCTGCAAATTTTCATGTCAGCACAAATAAAGTATTTGCACAAGCAGAACCAGGCACTTTTGTTCTTTGTGTTTATTTGAGTGACCATAAAAACACCCTCCTTAGACAGATGAAGGAGTCTTACACCAAGCTGTAAGGTAGCACGAAACCTGGTCAGTGATGCTTTTTATCTTTTAGTTGTGATATATATTCTCAGTCGAAATCATGTGAAATCATGTTCTATCTATGGTCAAACCAGCTGTGTTGTCCCATAGGGCTGATGTGTGTCTCTGTGTGGACAGTGGACAGACGACTGATAGGCAGGTACAGGGCTGATGATGTGGGAAGAGAGCAGTGACCTTCACAAAGCTACACTATACAGAACCGTGGTTGTATATTTGGTACCGAGCGGTCACACGGGTCTTCCTCAGACGGACAGCTGTTGATGGTGATTGCCTCCTTCCTGGGTGGCTGTCAATTGATGAGGCAGTTTTTATGCCTCGTCGGTTTGTTTGGAATGTTAGAGATGTGCAGCTCTCATTGTGTGGTCAGCACTTCCTGGGCACCTGGAATTCAGGGTCAGGGGAGAATCAGATAAGATACAAAAGTGTGAACGTCTGTGTTTGTAATTATAGATGTGACCACAATTTTCTAGGCATTTGTTTTCATCATGTGTTAGTGTGTCTAAATGTGTAGATTTGTTACTACTAGCGTTGCTTTCTCTCTCTTTCCATGAATTACGCCCTATCGTAAATTATCTGTTGTTTCTAACAGTTTTATGAACAAAAGGTCTCCTGCAAGTTCAGAACAACACAAGAATGATTAAGCTGAATTTGTTCTCTGAAGTCAGTCACAGTTTCGGCCTTGTAAGGTGAAGACTGGGGAATAACGAATGAGGCTTCAGTTCGCGTCTGTGATGAAGATGATTTTCAGCCACAGATAGAGATGAGAAACTAAAGTTCAGCTGCTGTAATTCTCGGCTGAAATGACACCGTACATGCACTAACTGTGTGCAGACCATCGGCTGTTTTTTGAATGAAGCAAATAAAAACAGCAGCTCCTCGCAGCCACGCCTTGCCCCTCCCAGCCCAAGTGGCTTCTCAACCTGCTTTATTCATTAAATGTCCTGCCTTAGTAAGTCAGATACCTTGCTCCAAGGGAGGAATCCTGGGACCTACATGCCTGGTCTTGCTAATACGTATCCCAGATGCACAGCAATGATGTGTTTTCTCTTCCTACTTAACAGATTAGCCTGTTGGGAGGAGGGGGATTAGAATACAGGGATAATTTGTATATAGGATTTGTTTTTCATTTTAAATATGACCACCAAGATGTGAGATGAGTTGCAGACTTGTGTTCTGCATCCTCCTCCACCTCTCTTCCTTCAGTGAGAGCATTTCTGCAGGATGAGACACTGTAAAGTAGATTAACAACAGAAGCGTCAAAGTTGCCAGGTAGTGTTTCCCACTGAGGCCACACCTGCTAAAACCGCTCGCAGTGGATTTAAATGTCCGCCAAAACATCAGATGCTATGCAAGGCCGGAAATGTGACAAAGAATAAGAAAAACAGCTGAATACAGCTATTGTACGAATGTGTGTGTGCGACAGACCCTGATGGCGTATAGTAAATGTGGAGCCCACCCGCTGAAGAGCACGACTCTGATGTGTGTGGGTTGGAGATTTGAGGAATCAGGTGCCTGGAGCCAAGGTTGCTTCGGGGCTAACCCACATGTTGAAGGAAACAAGGACCCCAGGGTGTACTGGAGAGTCAGCCTGGCCCTGCCCGACCTCTGGGCTCTGTGCCTCCTTAATAAGATCTGTCCAGATCAGAGGTCGAGCAGGAGACAACATCTGTAGGTTCATTGTGATGGACAGGCTGTTGAAAAGCCCCCCCCACCCTACATGTCTGCAGCTGTTCTTCTTGCTTTTCTTCCTACTGTGATTACTGTACAAGGTGCTTTGTGTGTGTGTGTGTGTGTGTGTGTGTTTGTGTGTGTGTGCAGGGATCCACTGAATCATTCATAAAATCACTGCTTTTTTTTTTTTTTTTACTGAGAACGTGTCTCAGCTTTCACTGTTCCAGCTAGCTGCAGGTGTGGAGATGCTTGTTTCTTGCTTCATTTCCCCACAACCAATGCCTCTGCTTGCTCTGCAGAATATTGGAAAAGGTGGGATGGTGTGACTTATTGAATATAGTGCCAAAAGGCATATCATTATCCAGCAAATATTTGGCAGTCTGCACAGCTGACTTGTTACGTGTGTGGGTGCAGACATACTGTAAATCTCAAGCTTTATAGCAGCTGTTAATTTTTCTGTGAGATAGTGTTTAAGACACTGCAAATTTACAGCTGGTATCATCAAGGCCGAGGGAATTTGGTATGCTATAATAATTCATTATACAGTGGCCCACATCATACATATACAGTATCTGTCTAATGCGGCTTGATGTTTTTCCTTTTCCCTAAAATGATTCTTTTTTTTTTCCACAAATAAATTTAATAATAAACTTATAGGTTCACATATAGGACTTTGACAACAAACAGCTCATTTTTCTCTGACTGTTTTGAAGATATATTTTTATAATGCTGGTACAAAAATATGTTCCTTAAATCACATAGACCATGAATAGGACCCTGGTTCTATCAGCCCCCCTTTGAACTTCATTCATCACCTGCATCATATTCAATCTGTTCCATTGTTAATCGCCCCATACACCATCCAGCATCAGTTTGCCTAATCTATCCTTGGCTTGCTTGTACAGGAAGAACTAAATATAACTGGAAATAGTATTGAATACAATACCTCCAAAACCCGAGGAGATTGAATTGAATTCTGTAAATTTGTTCATGTTCTAGTAGATTTGCATTGTAATTCAGAGGAATTACCAAAAGTCAGTTTCTTTTTCAAAATCATGGACAGTAAATCACATTTACCAACGTAGGCTGGTTTCTACTGTATTCTGCTGTTAAGGAATGCAATGAATAAACACTGCAATAAAAACGCTTCAAAGTCACCGTAAATCTAAAATAATTGAAAATCTCCCACGTAACAGTTTTATTTTTCCTTTCCTAAACTTGTCCTTGAACCTCCCTCTGCAGAATGTGTGATCTTGTCCTTCCAGTGCTTACGGCTGACCGCTTGGCAGGCTGTTGTCGTGTCTGTGTGCCACTGCAAAACAGAAAAGTTTTCAATTATCTCACACATAATCCAAGCACACATAATCGAGAAGAATGTCCCTTTGTGCAGAAACAGCCCCAAACACAATGTCCTTGATGTGTTTGTTCTGTCCATATAATTTTATGAGAAAACCAACTGTCAGATGCGAATATGAAGAGTGCACTTCTTCCCTCAGTGCGTCCTGCTGAATTAGGGTTTAATGTAGTGGAAACAATGGTGGCGTAATAGGAAAACCATATGATGATTCGGGTCTTTTTGGCAGTAGTAGCTGGGCTTCCAGTGTTGCAACGTGGCTTGTAATTAAGGATTGTTGGGGCGGTCAAAGAGGGCAAAGTCATCTTAATGTTTTTGAACTAAATTCACACAGGGCGAATTCTATGTCAGATTCGTCGGGAAACATATGAACATATTTTGTTTGCCACTTTTTCTGGTTTGTGTTGCAGCATCAGGAAGGAGCTGCTTTAATTCTGTAATTCCTATTGGTTGGCACCGACTGACGATGGCATGCCCACCTGCCAATTATTTCCACTCTTTTAACCGCAGTTTGCTTACACATTCGTTTCAGCCATGCAAGAATTTCCTTCCTCTCTTGCTTTTTTCTGTCACATTGAAAATATTCCCCAAAACTTCCTCTCTGACTTCCAATTTGCTGTCAGCACTAGCTGCCACACTCTCCTCTATGCCTCCTTTCCCTCCCACCTCTCTCTTCATCCTATTCGGTTTCTAACTCTCACTCTCCCTCCCCTAAAAAAGCCTCTGGTTCCTCTACCTCCACCAGCCGCACCTCCCCCAGCTCAGTTTACGAGGGGAGCTCGCAGAGATCAGGTCGGTAGTGAGAGGTTTCATTTGGCATTCTCGGTCCTGCAGAGGTGAGAAAGAGGCTGACAAGAGCAGCCGCCGGACACGTTTGGACCCTGAGTGACTTGTAGTACATTTCCTGTGGCCACATGAGAGAATGCTGCCAGGACTGGCTCTTCTGCTGCTCGTCTGCCTCCACATGCGTGTGCAGGGGAAGCTGCGGTCACAGGTAGGACCCCCGCTTCGCCTCTGTTGGGGTCCTGGAGGAAGGTTTCTCCAGGACCCCGTTTAGCTCGCTCTGATTGAAAGACTTGCACAATGCATGGCTCTGTGAGAGTTTTTTTTTTTTTTTTTTTGGTTTTAAATGTGGTTGACATGCCGCCACATGCTTGTCATCAAGAAAAATCGTGTGTATTTACTGGACATGGGGATTAGATTAGCTCTGATTAAGATATCTAAACCTATGGATGTGGACACGAGTAAGCCTGGGACCCGTTTCCAAGCAGTTTGCTGTGCTTGTAAGCAGGACTGGATTGTGCCACTATAAGCTGGAGTCAGTGCAGCCCAGGACCCTGGTCCATCGGCTGAGCAGACGTATTTACGGTGTGGCTGTATTCACTGTTCTTGCTCTGTGAGCTGTTTATTTTTCCACTGCACGTTCACGGGCTGCTTGTACGAGGAGATTTCCCAACTATTGGAAGACCCAATGAGTTGGGCCTGTCCTGGGACTATAATGATCCACTTGGACTCTTTTATGCATAAACTGCAGGCTGGACTTAGTCTTGCCTCACCTGTGTTTGCAAATGATTTGAGGTGCCTGAGGTTCTTTATGCTAATTTGTGAAGCACAGAGTCAGTTTTCAATAGCTGATATGTTGAAATGTTAGGAAATGTTCTGTTTTTGCAAAAAATCTATTTGGCAGAGGCCATCATGAATGTTTTATCAAATTATATCTAAATAAATGCTAGCGCTGGGTTAGACGTTAATCCTACAGTGAAAGGAGAAGAATTTGTTGGAAATTGAATATTTTATCTTAAACGTCACACATTACATTTTGTGTCAGGTAAACCCCAGAGGACCAACTGATCATTTTAAACAAACCAGTCAAAACTACAATAATTACAGAATATATCTTTGGAATTTGGGATGATATTTGATGTTTAGAACTAGTTACTGACTGAGCACATAAAAGTCCATTGTGTTTAACTCCTCGTCTGTTCCTGAAATCATGTTTTTATGCTGTTTGTTTGATAATGTTAAACCATATAGATTTCAATGAGGTTGTAACCTCTTCTCTAACCTTCTGGAGTCAATGGACACACTGACATGTCCAAATCACACACTCTGTTGAAGATGAAGTAGCAGTGAGATGAAGTTCTGCAGACGCTTTATCTTCATGCAGACGTCAAACTCGATGGCAGTTTTTGAATCGTGTTGATAGGCCAAGCAAAGCCAGATTTATGATAAATTGTTCACATATGTTCAATTGCGCAAATTAGTGCACATCTAAGGATGCTTTGTCTTGAATATTCTCAAGTTTTTTATTTGTATTTTACTGGCAGGCAAAGTCCCCCCATGTCAAGGAAGAATATTTCTTGTGCAGTTGTGTTATTACAGTAAGTCAAAATGAAAAAAAAAAAAAAAAATTAAGCTGAGATGAGGTTGTGCTAATAAAATGACACTAAATATTCACATGATAAAACATAAAGATACAGAATTACCCTAAGACTCCAGAGGGCTAAGATGGCAGCATAACAGGAGACAGCAGGAAAATGCTCTTAGATCCAGTAATAACGTTCCAAACAATTTCTGTAGGTTCGGATGTTGGTTATATCAGAGAACAACAATCAAGCAATGACGGAACAGGCAGCCACCATCAGTATAGTTTTAATTTTTTGGGCCTTTTTTTACCTCTCAGCGTTAATCACCTGCCGAGATCATTTAGTCATTCTGTTCCTGGAAAAGTCTGTTCGAGTAGTGATGAGAGAAGAAACCTTACTAACGTTCTCAGTGCTATTCCGGAGGGTTTACAAGCCTGTGCGCCTTTAATGGAGACTCCGTGCCCGTGACCCCACTCCACACATGATGGCAGTGTGCGGTAAGATGACGCCTCTTTTATTATTGGGATCAAAGGTCCGCCACTCGTGCTTACGTCTTTACCCACCGCTTGGCAACACATGTTCACGCCTGCTGCTGGTAGAACATCCTGTATGATAACCTAATTTAATTTTATGACCTTTAGTCCTGCAAAATTATCCACACAACACCAAAATGCATTTGAGTAAGTGGAAAAAGGCAAAAATGGCAATATACCACAATTTGTGAACATTTTCAAACCGCAACTGCCACTTGTTTTGTCCTCAGCTCATTTCGACACAGTTGTAGTAAGTGATTCCATCTTGGTTTGACACATGTTACTATTGATTTCCAGGAATAGTGCCGCATGTTGTGGGGAGCACAAAGCTGAGTGATTACCATCCAAACACCAGAACTTGTGTTTCTGTTTGTGGTTACAAACCACAGTTAGTCTTCTAGTTAGTATTGACATGAAATCTGAGGGAACGGAAAAACTTTGATCAATCTGCAAGTTTTTAGCTATTGATGAAGTCATATCTTCCATGTAGTACGTGCATAACTGGGCCAGATTCAGTGTTTGAAGCTTCTCTTTTAGCCATAACATCTAATTTGTAATGTAGGAATATATTTTTAATACATCTTGATGTCGCTTTACAGAAAAGGGATTTATATTGATTCTAATGATGTCAATGTAGAAATATGGTGTATATTAGGGTATGGGCCACATGTACAGTAGTTAATAGTTTACATTTTATTGTCTTGTAATAATTTAAACAATAGTGCTTGAGTTCAGACACATGCAGATAAAATCAGATCTTTCATTCTCAACCAAATTTCCCAGCAAACAGTTCAGCTATTGATGCTTAATTAATAAAGCTACTGTACAGCACTGAAGGAGGGAGTTAAAAATATCTCATATTCACTTTATGATCTTTTCAGCTAATATGTTTTAAAAGGAGAATCTTCTAAAGACTAGAATCTATGTGTCCTAGACAAAAAGCCAGTCACCAGCCGATGCACCGTGCAGACGCTGAAATACAGAAAATGTCTTGACATGTTTTGCTAGATATTTCTGCTTAAAAATATAATATTATAAGGTTACACAGTGTTATTATTGGCTTTTAAAATATAAAAAAAGACCCTCCAAACTCTTTCATTGTTGTTTCCCTTACTACACTGCTACCCTGACCTATGTAAATATAGAGCTTGACCAGTCTGATGTTAAGCTGCCAGTGAGGGATTGCTATTGGGAGAGAGGTTTTATAGTCAGTTCCTTTTGCATGCTCCAGCTATCTTTGCATTTATTCATTTAATATTGAAACAAAACAAATGATGAATGTGCCATGAATTACATGCTGTGTCATCCTCAAAAAGAGGATCATTCGTCCTTATGGTGGACTGTTCATACACAAAAAGACAGTAAGTCAGAGGCAGACAGTGGTTCAGTCAGTTTATACGGGAGAACGTGACATGTGACCTCGACGTCCGTGTTGCTCCCGGACACACATGCTTGTGACATGCAGACTGAAGTAAAAGCAGCCTCGCCTCCCTATTCTCATTAAAACCAGTTAAACCTCCACAGCATCCTAGCATGTGGGAGGCAGATGCTGGTCGCTGTGGCAACCAAAATGTGCACTTCACATGCAACGAAGATGGTGTGTTATCATTTTATCCTGATCGCAACGTACTTTTAATCAAACAGATGAGATGCTTGTAAGAGGAAGAGTTTGTAATGTCATTTCCAGAAACGGCGTTGTGTCACTTCCACTATAAATTCTTTGTCTTTGTTGCTTCTGTACCTGGAAGTCAAGTTAAAGCTGTATTGCTTTTCCAGACATGCTTGTGTGTCACAGCTGACCAATCTGTGATCACTTTATTTGCCATTTGCCAAAGAATGCTACAAACTTTCTATGTGTGAAGACCTGTAGACATCCCCAAAGTGATCACGAAGCTGCCCTTTCTAACCCTTTCCACATATGTATTATTTAAATATTATTCCACTCACGTGCATTTTTGTATTAGAGGAACATGAGGAGCTGTGTTAATGTTACAGCGGCTTTGCATGATCGGAAACCGAGGGTCTGCTGGCACCAATCAGTAGTAATGGAACTTATTTATTCATTTTGTTTACAGCAGCATAACTGCATTGGTACATTTGAAGATAGTGAAAACATATTTTAAAGAGACGGCAGTCCGCGGCTCTCAGTCTTATTATTTATCTTGCTTTTTGTGGTCAGTAGGAAAACATCTCAGCTTTCGCCAAGACCCAGGTTAGGAGGTTCTAGTGGGATCTGAGCCTCAGCCAAAGTGGATTCATGTGAATTCAGACAGTCTTTGCCCCAAAGACATTTAGCATTTTTATGTTTTGAGGCTAATGTCTGGAATGTTTATTTAACATATTCATGACAGATCGCTCTTTTGAGTCATGTCGAGCCTTAAAACACAACACATACAGTACATCAAACAGACTAATGAGAGTTCCAAAGATGGCAGGAGGAGCCTGAGAGATTTATCATTTTGAAGCATGTGCATAGTTTAGTGTTCAGGCATCTTGCTGACGCAGTCGATCTTTTGTGGTCCGGTCCTGGTGTCAGTATGTCAGTCTTGTAAACACTGGCTGACGCAGAACCTGGTGCCTTCACTCTCGAAACTCGAATGCTCCAATACGTTTTTCAGTACGAACGGTGTAGGTGTCAGCTTGGCCTGTGTGACAAAGAGCTGCGATTGTGTCTCATCTGACCTGGTGAAGAAACACATAGTCTCATCTAACAAAACCTCACAAAAAACGCAGAACCACTGCAAAACTAACCCAGTTCATTTAAGGTTCATAAACATTCAACCATTCTCCAAATTTTTATTCTTATTATTTTTTTACCACATCTCAAGCTTCATTTACTCCAGTAGAGATGAGGGGAGAGTTAAAAGCCACAACATTGTGTTCTCTACTGCTGTTAATTTGAGCATGATATCATTACTTTTTTATTCATAGTTGCATTCCCAGAGTGGAGCCACAAACCAGGGCTCCTACAGGGATAAAAGCACTGTTATTGCAAGGCAGCTGGGACATTGTGCCAGAGCTGTCAGGCCGAGATTTTGTCCCCGCGCAACTGTATATCTTGACATTGTGCATGTTTGTTGTTTGGAGTGATACAGATGTCTGATTTTTGCCACTTTCCCCGCTCTTTGATATTGCTTTAGACAGATATTCCCTGCCACTAAATCATTATTTCAGAGAAGAGACGTCTCTGCACAGATGTGAGTGAAATGGCAAACTGGTAATCATTTCTACAATTACGCTCGCACAGACAGAGCAAGCGCCCGTGCAAATCATCACTCATTTCTAGGCTACGACGTGAAACTCAGGATTAGGTATGTGGCCGAGAGTATGTAAGAGTCTAGTTGCTCGATGTTTGAGGATTAAGTTATGTGTGTTCAGAGGAATTATCACCTGACTCTGCTGACAGCTGTTTCCTTCAAGAAAACTCGCATAAATCCACTTTACATTAGTAGTTGATAAAGATAATGACTCATTCAGCAGGGTAATAGCCTCAGACACTGGTGGAGACGACGAACTGAGCTAAAAGGAGGAGGAGTGTTGAATTTACATGTTTCTCAGTGTATGAAATGTTGAAATGAGGTGTAGGGTGGGGGTTGGAATTAGTCTTGGTAAAAATAGAGTTTATAGAAAATAGACCCAACCAGGTGGGAGAAAACTAGGAAATTAAGAAAGCAGAATTATTTATTACAGTAAAAATGAGCTGCAAAAACTAAATGTAAATAAAATAGAAAATGTTAAAAGTCCCGTTCAGTCGGATACAGTGAAACAAAAATAAAGTCCAAACTTGTTCCGAGTGTTTAGGGAGTTGTACTTCGGGTCTCTGGTGGAGGCCGTGGTGTCTCTCAGCGACGCCTCTCATGACACTGGCTCATCTGTCCTCTTTTTCTGTTGCCCTACTTTCACTGTCCGTCTACTTCCTGCCACAGACACATCACCATTGTTTCCGCAGCTCTTTGCTTCCATCGCACATCTGTCACCTTCCACCAACCAGCAGCTGTCTGACTCAGCCATTCCCTTTGTCTCTATCTCTGCCCATTTACAACCTTCTCTGTCACGTTTTGCCTGTTCAGAACAAACCTCATCTCATCAAACTGTCTCTCTCAACTGTTTGTCCAGGACCTTCTGCCCGAAGAACCATTAGCGACATTAAACCTGGAGCTTGTCCTTCTAGTCATGCGATTGGTCAGTTTATCCTTCTAGCTGAACACAGCTGTTACAATCAACAATATAGAATGAGAAATAAAGTTATTACCCTTTATTTTTTTTTAAAACATGCATTGAAAACATTGTATGTGGAATCAATCAATATGCAAGTGGAATAAGGTCAAAGCAGACAAGTGAAATTAAAATGCACATTTATATGAGACATAAATCTGTTATCTAATAAATTGTTTGCTTATGGTCATTATATATAAATATGTAAATATATTATTATAAATTTCCTAAAACCCCTTGCCTCTACTTTAAAGTGGAAGTGCGTTCCTTCTATTCACATGACCCCAGAAATAACTTGTTTTTTTATTCATCTTAGGACCAACACACACTTTCAATTTTCAGTTCACAGGCTAATAACCATAATATTGAACAGTGTTATAGGTCAGTCCAATTTATGTTTTTAAGTATTTTAGCATTAAAGCTGCAAAGTGAGTAGAAGTGCTGCCAGTTCAATAAAAACAAAACTTAAAGACTAAAACTTACCGCTCACAGTGTCTGTGTCTAATTCGAAATGCCTTGTTATTCTTTTTCTGGGAGTAGAAGAAATCTCCAGTGACAAGTGCCTTTGGCAAAACTGCGTGTGAGTTCAGTTTGTTACAGAGACTCTGCAAAATTTGAGTTTAACCCAGCTGCATCTCGTGGGAAAATACCATCAGGATTTACTTTAAGATGATGTTGTTTTCAGCGACCGCGAGTTAACTGGGAGTCGCCTTCCCTGTCTTGACACATGTAAGCATTTCCAGATGAAGGTGGGCTTCGGCAACATGTTCAAATATCCCCTTATAGCTCTTGTGAAAACAGGGCAGCTTCTTCCACAGATGGCACAAACCTCCCACAGAGAAGGTGAAAAAAAAAAAAACACTGATGCGGTCTCAGGATGAAGGAACTAGACCAAGACGTCAAAGCTGCCTCCTCATTCGTCAACCGCACTGTGAGGAAGAGGCTGCGCTCGTGTGTCCTGACACCAGCGACGCCTCATTTTAACGGGTTCGCAGCTGAGGTCGCATTCGGTCGCCACAGCCTGGAGGGCAGATGTGACGGTGTCGGGGGGTTATTCACGGGCAGATGGGACGTTGGTGTTTTGTGCAGCAAAGTTTGCCTGCGACGCTTCACGCAGGAAATTTAATAATGTCCAAGTGTCCAAGTAGCTCCTTAACTCTCTAACGCTTCCTGCGCTGGAGGTGTCAAACCTCCTGGTACATGTTTTTAAAACCCGCAGTCACAAAATATTAAAATCACAGTTCAGCTTGGCTTTCGGCTTAATAAATAACACCGCGTATACTCAGCACCTTCGCTAATGTGTTATTTCAGACAGTCTCTCTTCCAAGTGGCCACAGATAACCTCTCATCATGTCAGCCTCTGTTTTATGAGAGGAACATTTTTTTTCCTTTTTCAGGCAAATGTTGCCTATTCCTATAACTGTTGTTTTAGTTTCAGGGGAGTTATGGCGAAAATGGAGACGGGAAGGAGATATTCACTGACAGTCATGTCACCATCAGCCCACCACGACTACATTTTTATTTGTTTTTCCACTGCGGACTTATTACAGCCACTTTAAATGTCCTCAAATGTGTCTTACCATGCATTATGGATTCTTTATCGCCGGACTGTACAATTCTGAGCTCCTCTATATTCACTGATGTGTTTAAGCGAGGCCACGAAATGCAGCAGTTGTTGTGTTAGATTTAATGATTTTTTTTTCCCCCCGGCTTCATTCTGCCCCATGCTGTACTTCAATATAATTCCACACTGACCACAGAAGTGTTTGGCATTTTTTTCAGGACTCTTAGTTTGCTGTTCTCTTTTCTCGTGGCTTATTTCCTGTGTAGAAAGAGATACTTCGTGTTTGTTTTGGCCCGGAACAGAGTGAGCTGCTGCGGGTGAGAGAAAGCCAGACTCTCCTCCTAAGTTCACCCCAAAACTGCCTTCATCAACCCTCGGCCACTGTCTCCGCTTCCATCTCTCTTTTCTTTCACCTTCCTCCTTATCCTCTTCTGTGTCTTTCTGTTAGTCTGCAGCTGATTTACAGCCCCTGGAGATGGCCACCTTTGCAGACTTATTACACACTTCTTGTGTAAACGTGTTAATGTCATTCATCTTTACAGTTAGCTTGGCACCTCACAGGTCAGGAGCCACACACACTAGTTTATGTCACTGTGGGAGTTCACATGTTTTTTTAATGAACGTGGGGGCTCAGCACATGCATTGGCTGCATTACCAGACAGAGCCGGAGAAATATATCATCTGCTATCAGGGGATCCGTATACAAGTCATATGAGAGTTAAGAACTGACTAGAAGGCCTGGAGATTGGCTCACGCCCAGTCACAGAAAGCCTTTGTGTTAGGAGGTTTTTCCCACTCTAATGCACACCTGGTGGTTGGTTGCTTTATTGAGGACCGCGGTTTGTTTGGGACTCGCTTGCAGTGGCCACAGGCGAGTGTGTGTTGAACGTACAGTAGCTCACTGGGAGCAGTTTTGGCTCCTGCACCACCTGTTTGCACAGTGAGTCGTTTTTTACTGCAGGTTTGAGTGAATTTATGGACTCCTGATGTTAACTGTTCTATTTTTACTGTCCCTGGGATTCCTGTAATTTATTGATACAGAAAGCTCACACCCTAGAGATCTGCGAAGGAAATGGTGGAGTCAGTGCTGAGACATTTGTGGCACAAAGATGCCGTCTGGAAGTAACAAGATTCCTGCTCATTAGTTATTTTGTGGTGATGGTTGATTTCCGTTCGTCTGAATTAACGTTGTTAAGACACAATAGTCCACGTACTTGCACATACCATGTAAACCCTAAATACTCTTTTATTGAGCTCATGAAGTCCATGCTTTGACATTTGCAGCTGTCTCCAAGCCTCCTTATTTTAACTCCCCTTTCCCCTCTGTCTCCCAGAGTCTAGGCTGTGATGAGTATCTCGGATCAGGAAAGGTGATGGACAAGTGCGGCGTGTGTGGAGGAGATAATACGACCTGCCGGCTGGTCTCTGGAGTCTTCAGACACAGTTTGACCAAGATCGGCTATCACAAGATAGTGGAAATCCCAGAGGGAGCCACCAAGATCAACGTCACAGAGATGGTGAAGAGTCGCAACTACCTAGGTGGGGAAAAAAAAACATTCCTCCGGATAGAACGGCACTGTAGTTTCACAACTGAAAAACTCTGAGGACTCTCCCTGCTCCCTCCTTTTTACTCCGACTGACAACTGTCAGCTCTGAGCTAGTTCATGCAGTAAACTACTCACTGGCACGTCACCTTGGCATCCACCTGTAGCCTGAGAGTCCACAGTGACCCGGGGTTCTGTACCGCGCTCAACCTTCTGTTTTCTGTCTGTGCAATAATAAGGTCATAGTCTAGATGCCAAAACAAATGCTGAATGTATTCTGTACTGATAGTACAAGTCATTCCGTGGAAGTTGAGCTACATTTGGGGAAAATGGAATGGAAAAGTTGTTCTTTGCTGATTAGCACTATGTTAAAATAGTGCCATGATAAAACATGTTGGCATCCAGCAGTTGGCTTGAGAACAGGGTTTAAAGCTTTCGTTGCTCAAGAGTCTGAGCTGTAAATAAGGCTTAAAAATTGAAGGAGGCGACTGAACTTTCATTTTGTGGAGAGTTTATGATAGGGTCCAGAAGGCTGAATGCCAGAAAGGTTGGCATGTGGAGAGGCTGTAATCATGGAGGCATTGGTACTGACTGGTGTCTGACTTTTACTTTCTGCTCTGAGCTGGGAAATCTTTGGTGATTTTGACTTTCGCCTTAAAAATATGTGAAATATGAGGCCTTACAGTGCTGGATGGAGTACTTCTGTTCTGTCACAGCTAATCACAGGTTTGCAGTTTCATCAGATGCAGAGCTCTGCTTTCATCCCATAACAAATAAAGAAAAAATGTGAGTAAGTCTTCATCCACAGCTGTAGAGTTATTTTACAGTTTCAATGTGGGATACTAATAAAATAAATGGACATAGTTTCAAGGAAGATCATGAAAGAAACTAGAAATATTTGCCATTTGATATGTTGACATTAGACAATTTCATCAGCTAGTTGTGAAATTAATTTGATTTGGCTCATGTCCGGGCAAATCTATGAGAGACACCTTTCAGCCTTGCAGGCTGCATTATCCCGCGTTACTGTGATATAGTCTTACAGTGGAGCCTCAGATTGAGACGCAGATAATTAATGTCTTCATAGATGTGCAGCAGTGGGACGCAGCGGTGGGTTACATTCAGGAATTCATGCTGGAATGTGAGACATTGTTTAATGAGAGCAACACGCACACGCTCAGCAGTCGGTTAAGAGGAAGAGGGAACAGCTCCGATTGTCCCCCGTCGGCCACTTCCCTCCAAAAAAAAAGCATTTCATTAGAGGATCTTACTCCTCAAGCCTCAGCATCCTGTTTAATTAAGGTGAGGAATTTTACTGCTCTGTGAAAAAGAACGAGGAACACAGACGGACAATTGATTCGGCGGCCACCCTTCAAATCCCGGCTGCTTGGATGCCAAGTACACTCTGCTTTTCTTAAAGTACATACCTCAGTGTACTTCACTCTCAGAGCTATGTATGGCCACTCCAACAGCTGCAGCTTCTGCAGCTTTCACTCACTCCGACTCACACACCATTTCATTTTGGACAACTGTAAGCAAAGAATGTGTAAAAAATAAGTTGCATTAATAACAGAAAACAAACCAAAATATTAAAGAAGGGCCACCTACTGCATCCTCTCCATATCCCGGATTTCCATCAATAGGCCTCTGTTCTGTGCGGTGCATCTCTAAAAGTGCTTTTATCCGTCCAAACACTCTTTTACAAGTCTGTCTAATGTTACGCTTCTAATGCTTTTCTAATGGCCACTTATACTTAATCCATGACATTAGTGGAAAACATTTCAGGAGATTTTGTTACAGGATTTGCATGAAAGATTTGCCAGCACAAACAGATGCAACGTTTGCTTTGAAAGTGCGTGAGAGAGCTCTTATTTAGTTTGCTAAAATTACTGTTTTCGGGTGGAGAACCTAAGCGTTTTTACTACAGCTCCTTATGTGTAAATGCTTTTATATTGAAGAGTTATTGCATAATAGACATTATGTGGATAGATTTCCAGTAATAATTTCCTTTTTGTTGGGAATCGGGGGTGTCAGTGGTGATTTCGTGGTTGTTCTCTGTCTCTTCCAGCTCTCCGAAGCCGATCAGGCCGATCCATCATTAATGGAAACTGGGCTATAGATCGACCAGGAAAATATGAGGGAGGGGGGACTATGTTCACCTACCGCCGCCCTAATGAAATCAGTAGCACAGCCGGCGAGTCCTTCCTCGCCGAAGGGCCCACTAATGAGATACTGGATGTTTATGTGAGTAACATATGAGCTTGAAGTGGACCTCAAGATACTTGATGTATTGACTTTTATTCTAAAAAAAAATTGGCCTGGAAAACCAGAGTTGTTAGAGCAAATATCACATTTTAAAAGGGCAAATATTTGAATTTGAATAGTATTTTTATTTGATTCTCATCCACCTTTGGCTCAGATGATCTTCCAGCAGCCAAACCCTGGTGTTCATTACGAGTACATTCTCCCCTCGGAGAAACCTGCTGACCCTCAGCAACCGAACCATAATCCAGAAGGTAAATCCGACCCACTTTCTAAAAAAAAAGAGGAAAAAGAAGAGTTACGTTAGTCATGTTCAACATAATCCATTCAATTATCCCATCCAGTCACCACAGTGCTTCTCTCCTTATGTGTCCATGTCTTAGGAAACACTGTGAATGGACAGGGTGAATACGACCATCACAGTAACACTCATCAGGAAAACTCGAACCCCACAGATCGGGGGAGGTACCCTCCTCATCTCCCCAACAACCAGGTACCTGCTCCACCGCCGCCCAGACGTGAACGAGAATACAACTGGAAAATGGCTGGTGCCACAGAGTGCAGCACCTCCTGTGGTAAAGGTGTGAGCATATTTATGTCATATTACATATTTATGTTTTAGGCTGCAAACAACCAGGGAGAATAACCCCTAACTCTAATCTAAAATAAGGTCATATCCAAGAAATGTCTCCAAGTCTCCTTGGAACTGATGACGTTTCTTACAAACCGAGGTACAAAGGTTCTTTTTTACCTTTAAGACTCAGTGTCTAAATCGAATATCTGTCTCCTAGGATTCCGATACTCCGTCTTTCACTGTGTCCACCGGCTGAACCATGTCCAGGTATCGGATGCTTTGTGCGACAGCAGCAGCCGACCGACTCCACAGGAAGAAGCTTGCAACCTGCAGCCCTGCCCAGCATTGTGAGAGACCACACTCCTCACACCCCTCACACACACTGCTGATTACTACTGCATTTAAAAGGCACTTTACATTTTTGAACCAGTGAGATGGAGTTTTATAACCGATAAATGAATTAACAGATGGGAAAAATTGTTTTAAGCGTTTCAATATTGCATAACGATAAAGGATCCAAACTCACTTCCAGATAAACAAATCAGCTTAGAAACAACCAAATGAACACAGTAGATGTAACACAAAGCTGTTGTCATTTCCAAATGAGTAGCTGGGACATTGGAGAGTGGTCAGAGTGCAGCAAGACCTGTGGCCTGGGCATGCAGCACCGGCAGGTTCTGTGTCGCCAGGTATACGCCAACCGCACCCTCAATGTCCACACCAGCCGCTGTCGCCACCTGGAGCGGCCTGAAACTGCCAGTACCTGCCAGCTGAAGATCTGCAGTGAGTGGCAGATCCGCTCTGAGTGGACCGCTGTGAGTGACAATGAATCACCAGTCACCCAACAACAGGTCCAGTCTTCCCTGCACAGTAGAACGTTAACCATGTGGTCTGTGTGTTTGTAGTGCTCTGTGCCATGCGGGCTGGGTCAGAGGTCACGGGAGGTACGCTGTGTCAGCAACGTGGGCGATTTAGTTCCAGACGAGGAGTGCAACATGAATCTGCGGCCCTTCGATGTAGAGAACTGCGATATGGGAGCCTGTGCCAAGAGCTGGTTCTACACTGAGTGGGGCAATAGGGTAGGTGTCAGAGTCAGCGGTGACATACAGCTTTCATTCAGCTTCAGGAACAGCAGGAGCCATTGTCCAGGCCTGTCTTTATGCATCAAGCAGCTCTTGTAGATAAGCTGATGTTATATAGAGCTTTTAGTGCTTGTGAATCATGGCAAAATTTTCATTTGTCCAACAAATGATGCTCCTTTCCCCTCAGCCAACGTCCATCCTTCTCTAAATGCTGTCAACTGCAATGGCGTGAAACACAAACTCAGACGTGATGTATGTACTATAAGCACAAAGCCAGTTGACAGGGTTGTTTAAAATCAATAAGGTCAATCACTGAGAAATGATTTTGCCCTTATTGTATGTGTACTGTAATTTATACCATCATAAGTCCCTGCATTGTTTTGCAATTTCAATCTGCTTATGAAACATTATTTTAGTGTTTTGCATTAAGAAAAGGGCTGAGTCACTGTCGATGATCGATGTGAGCAGTGAAGTGAGTGTGATCTCCACAGTGCTCTGCTGAATGTGGAATGGGCGTCCGGACCCGCGGTGTCCTCTGCCTGACCAACCACATCAGCGGTCTTCCTCTGGAGGGGTGTGGCAGCGAGAGGCCCGCGGACTCTCAGGTCTGCAACAACGGCCCCTGCGAGAATCGCATTGAGTGGTTCACGGGCCCCTGGAGTCAGGTACGAGGACTGGAGGTCAGGCTGGGACCTTGTCTGGACGTTGGAGGAGTTATACTCATGGAATATTACTGCAATCCAATCAAAAATCCATGTGGTTTACGCTGTTGTTGTACGTGTCTCAGTGCTCTGCAGAGTGCGGTGCAGGCAGCCAGCAGAGGACGGTCGTCTGTCTGATACGGTCAGATGAAGGATTCACCGTCATGCCGCCTTATGAATGCTCGTCCCTCGAGCGGCCCCTCAGCCAGCAGAGCTGCAAACTCAAGGCCTGTGGAGCAAAGTGGTACCACACTGAGTGGAGTGCTGTGAGTAAGCTGTGAAACCCCCATTCACTATTGGGATACACTTAAATATGGCGTGTAAATGGTGATTTGTGTCCGACAAGAGCGATAATCTGGGTTTACTCAGTGTCCTATACAGGTTGCAGAAGTTGTATAAGGCAATAGGCCCCTGGGAACAGTCAGAGCCCCCCCATCCGTCCGTCCATCCCTCCATTCACCCATCCATCCGTTCGTCCCTCCATCCATCCTCAATAAGAGCCCTAGACTGTAAAAGACGTAGAGCGACTGAAAATACGGCTGTCACATTGTTTAAAGTCAATTTCTGTGCTTTTTGTGCTTTTTTCCGCTTTTCGCAGTCTGTTAGTTATTTTGGATTATCACGTGTCTAGCTCTGGTCATTTTTCAACTTGTTGTGGTCATTTTTGGATTATGTTTTGTCACTGTGTTGTCATTTTGTATCTTTTAACTGAAGTCTGTGACTTCACATAAGAAATATTTACACTAACTCAACACAGAGGCCTTGGCCCAGGGCCCCCCAGAACTCTGGGACCCCTGAGCCTATGCTTACTGGTCCCATTTGGTAGGTGTCTGGCTCATCAGGACTGTGCCGGTTGATCCGATTTGACCACATACCACAGAACACATTAACTATCACATCACAACAACTAATAATTTAGTTTGGATGCTTCTAAACTGGTTGCAATATATTCTTCCTACTGAGCCCTGTCTACTTCAAACCAGTGAGAGGAGCACAGAGATAAAAAGATAAAATAAATAAATATAGTAATTTATCATGCGGAGCAAAAAAACTTGTAGAACTGGCAGAAAGTATGTTTATATAGGATCATTCGTAGGGAAAATACATTTTCAGAATAGAATCTTTGCAAAAGCAGCAGTGTCGGCAGTGGACCAAACTTAGTCTGGACTTGTTATTAACCGGAGACCGACTTCTGTCCATTCAGTGTTCAAAAACATGTGAGGGGGGTTTCCGTGTGCGGGAGGTGCGCTGCCTGTCCGATGACATGCTCTCCAGCGAGGCCTGTGATGAGCAGCCGAGGCCGGCAGAGAAAGAGGACTGCAACCCCGAGCCCTGCACTCCAACAATAGGTCAGTCGTGGCTTTAGCATCATTGGGAACACCAGGGTCATTGCCGTGGATGAAAAGCAAAATAGTAACGCACATTTCTGTCGCAGATGAGAACTGCAAAGACAAGTACTTCAACTGCAACGTGGTGGTCCAGGCTCGCCTTTGCGTGTACGATTACTACAAGACAACGTGCTGCGCATCCTGTTCACGAGTGACCCACAGACAGTCGACCCATCGGGGCCGGAGCTAGCGTTCTCCATCGCAGATCCCCGGGATCCCTGTCGGGCCAGACTCAGTTCCCACTGCAGTCACTCTGGTCCTGTGCCAGCCAGCCAGGGGAGCGGACTGGCTGAACTTTGCCTAAAATGGACACTTGTTCTGTTTGCCAAGGATGGAAACTGAAGGAGGAACATTTGTGTTGGCTATCTGGAGAAAGGCATACCTAAGAGGACAGAAGGACGGGAGCGTAGATTCTGGATAAACAGAACCTGATGGGGCGAGAGAGGTGCCGACCCTAGGAAACCTACAAACCGCTTTATGGATTATAATCACAACTTCTAATAATTCTATCTTGTTTGGTGGGAAGCAGTTTGCAGTCGTCTCTTACAGCTCTTGAAGTGGATTACCTAAGAAGAGAGGAGCACCTATAAACATTTACCTATGTATCGACTGTATATGTTCTAATATGATTATTTACACGACAGTGCTCAGATTTATGGCGTGATGTCATATGAAGTAGGTCCTGTCTCACCTGTATTCAACTATTTAACGCCCACTTTGTTGACCAAAGACAGTGACAGGTTAAGTCATTTTTTTGCTGATGCTGTATCCTTCACACATCATGGATTCACAAGAGAAATATGTGTTGTCCAGCTGAGGTTTTTCCCACAGTACCCGTGCCCCATGATGTACAAATGCAGCCTTTGTAATATGAGTGTATATATGTATGTATGACATGAGTGAATGTTAAGGGTCTTTTTTAAGGGTTGTCAGACAGTCCTGCCAGCAAGTGAAGAGAAAAAGAAAATGGTTATTTATTTGTGTGGTTTATCGGCCACCGGTGGCCCCTCTTTGGCTGCAGGGATAAAACACTTTGCTGCACAACCTCTGAACTCACTGTAGGCATTCCACAGCCTGCTAGATGCTAGAAGCAGATGCTCAGAAACTCTCATGTATTTTGAGGGAGAATCAAACTGTATATAACCATTATTTCTCTTTGGTAAATGATCATTCCACCTGTAGACAATCCCTCACAAATACACTGAATTAAAAGCTACATATGATTCAAATTTGATCATGTGTAGTTGAATCATGAAAGAATCATGACAGTGATGAGATTTTGAATAACAGTACATCTTTGTTTATGAACGTTCCCTCTTTGGTTCACTGTGTAAAACCTGCACACGTGTTTTTGTTGTGTTCTAGTTGTGCGTTCCCTCCCCGCACTATAAACATACCTCTGGTCTTTAAGTACTGTATACGTGTAAGGTTCTGAATGAGTGTGCGTTTAATTCCGTTGTGAGTATGCCGACAAAGTGGCATGATTCTTGACTTTCATGAAACAATCAGTACGACTCAAATAACAGAATCTTTACACGTGACTGCAGCCAAGGACACGTCCACTTGTCTGATTTTAGATTTACAGTGTTCAACAGCTGATTTTCACTGAGTGCTGATATTTTCTGTAATAAAGACTATTACTAATTGTTATTACACTGTGGGGGTACTTCCTTCCGTGGCTGATTCCGTTCATTTATCACATGCAGCGATTGTGATTCATGTCACCCATCTTGAGGACAAAGGTGGAATTACAACAAACACATTTACTTACTTGGATGATACTTATGATGATTTACGGCTGCTTCACAGTCGATTTATTTGTATGAGAGGTCAAGACGATTAGTGTCAAGGCTTGGATCATCTCTGTGGTGCGATGTCCTACTTTGCATAATCTCCACAAAAACATGTCTTTTATATTGAGGACGCTCGAGACAAAGTGCATGATTAGATATGAGAATCAGTGTTTACGAAGGGGTTTGAAAAAACATTGTTTTGCAGACAACAAAAGCTCTCTGTCACGTAGGAGGGAACTGGAGACACCAAGTTTAAACCATATCCTGTGGATCTTATTGTTAGTGACAGCAGGCAATCATATGACTAATCGTGTCCACAGAGAACTGGCTGAGCCACTTCCTCGTCACGTCCCCGTCCTCCCAGCAGCGCCACAGTTCTGAGGCCACTCTGGGTTAACTCACAGAGTGTGTGACTGCACCAAAACCCTTCGCCACAACCTGAAACTGTCTGCGTTCAAAGATCAGACGACACTTCTCCTCTCTTTCCGTCTCTCGCTCTGTCTCTGTCTTGTCCTCGTGCAGAACTTGTCCCTGTGGTTTGGCCTCTTTTTGTTCCACTCTCTGCATCAAGCCTCTCTATTATTGATGACACATCAAAATTTTAAGGAATGTGTTTTCTTCTTCTTCTTCTTCTCTCTGGAGAGTTTGATTTCTGTTGCAACCCCGCTGGTGGTTGTGATCTGGGCCGTCTCGGCACCCAAGTCGACCCCTCAGCGTGTCAGGATCCACTTCAACACAGTTATTGAGCAACAGAAATGTTCTGATACTGTATGAGCTTTAACACTGTTCTCTGCTGGATCAGAACCAAAACTTAACGTTTTAAGCCTCTGATCAGATGAAAACAGATGAAAAAGTGTCGGCATGCTGCACAGATAATGGTCACCTCTGAAACAACAGAAGGACACACACAGTGTCATTAAAGATGAGCTGAGCAGTCACCAATCATGAATTTTATTCACACGAGGTTGCACAAGGTTCCGAGTGTTGCAGGTTGGCATGTTTTTTTTTTTTGAGAATCTGTAGCTTTAGATGGATGAGTGAGTTTTTAGGTGAATTAAAAATCAGTGAGCCGAAGGAGAAAAAACAGCAAAAGCTACTCACTATGTCATCATCCATAATTGTCTTGTCATTGGATCATTATCACAATTACTGAATAATGAACTGTAAGTATATATGAATAATCTCTTAAACCACAAAATGACATGTGACTTGTATGAATGTTGATTCATTTTAAATAAACTAATTTAGTTCAGTACAACGCCCATCCATCCTCTGCCTTCTGACGAGAAAACCTACACATCGAGCCTCTGTAAAAATCAGGTCCTCATCTTTTGAGCGATTAATTTGAAGAGGAAAACAACTGGCATCCACTGACAATTAATTCCCAGTAAGTCCTCATTACACGTGGCCTTTAAAACAAATGAGCAGAGCCTGAGTAACAGCAACATCTCAGACGTCTTCATTCATTATGATGCTCCAGGCTGACAGCTTAAAGCCTTCACCCTCCACAGATACATGGGTCCAAGGTGTGACCCATCCCTCTTTAGTGTAGCAGCAGCTGCAAAAAGATTCAAGGAGGAAAAACAAGCATTAAAAAAAAAAAGGAAAAAATGATTCCAACACATCAGAGATCAGAGAAAACATCAATTACCTGTAGGACGTTCACTGGCCTTTTCCTGACTGTGTGTTTTCTTGAGAATTCCTTCAGCTTTCGTTCTTTAATCATCGCACCGTCGAACACATCAAACAACTTTTTGGAGCCTGAGTCCCTGAAACTTTCCAGGTTCTTCTAACACAGCAAAACATGAGTCAAAACATCTTCAGTAAAAAGAGAATCCGCTGACAAAATACACCACATTTCATATTCTTTGCATCTAGGTTTCACACGCTTTGTACCTAAGGAACAGGAGGCTAGTTTGATACTTACCTATACGGGCACCAGGCCACATATAGAGTCTTTAAACTACTCCAACAGTTGTGTTTGCTGAGAAAACAGGACCTTCGATTGGTTGTTCCAATGTCAATGACTACGAGCATCATTCCTACAATTACCATGTGATGGCGCCAACATTTCATCCCAGACACCTGGGGATGTTTGTTGGAGGTTGCAAAAGCTCAAAGAGCCTCAACCTAAAGAAAGAGACACAGAGTTTTCGTAGGACTGAGCTTTACACCTGGTGTTAAGCTGCAGAATAAAGGTCAGTTCGGTATGTGCTATAGTGCCTCTCTGAGATGACTGAAATGATTGGATAAATTATTTAATCACATGCTTCAATCTGTCTGGGTCTGAGTGTTTGAAAAATAGAACACTGCTAAAAAATTCATGACCTCCCACTGGAAAAAAGAGCATTGTAAAATAATCGCAGAATACGAGCGAGTGATGTCTTTGTCTGACAAGATGACATGACTTTCCATAACTGAACGCAGATGAAAAGGATGTTCAAATCTGATCCAGTGTCACATAGTAGACGTTTCTCATGCAAACCTAATGTTGGTCCCTGTACCTGACACCAGACACACTGGCAAGACATGCAATAGCAGTTTTTGCCGAGAGGTAAAAATAAAAGAATAATGATTTCCACCTTTATTGTCTTTTGCTCGAACTTGAAGTTCAGCCCCTGCACAAATGAAATGTCACACACACAAAGGCTGTGAAAGACCAACACAAACAGGAAGTGCTGTGCCTCATCAACCTCCTTCCACTGATGTTCAGATAAGATCCTGTCAGCACATGCAAGACACACATCTGGAAAATAAAAGTTCAATAAAAATCGGAGATTTTTAAGAGTCTCTACTCTGGGGTCATTTGGGTAATGACATAAAATTTAAGGCCTTGGCTGCATTTTAAAGACAAACCCAATGCAAAACCTACATTCTTGAACTCAGCGTAAACGATCCAACTGTGTAGCACATGACTTCTTCATTCTTTCATCACACAGCGATGCACCAGGTATGTGATGATTGTTGGCCATGAACACATGAGCCATTTGATGATTAGTGGGACTCACTCTCCCAGCCAAGTAGCGCAGCTTTCAGGGAGTTTGGGAACAAAAAGGATGGATTTCTCATGGCAGAGTTCACATGAATGGCTCCATAACAGTCAGGCTCAGCAACAGAATGGAAAGGAATCAGCTAAGATGTTACAAAGAGAGATTATAATAGTCAGTGAGTCACCAAAGCAGATTGGTGAAATCTGGTCAAAATTTTTGATAGGAATAAAAAATAGGAGCTTCCCTTGTCAGATTCACAGATGTGCATATGTTGTTGTGGACTTGCTGGTTCATTGCACCATGAATTCTGAAGAAGAGTCCAGCAGTGCAGAGAACCTCCTCTGCTATTCTTGGAAGCATTTATATAAATTATTTTTACAGTAAACGCTCATTTCTGAAGACAAGAGATCATACCAGGTAACCTTGGGCACGATGTTATTACTGCTTGAAATGATGATATTGATGTTGCTAACAGCTAATTGCGTGCACAGCTGTCCTCAAGGCAAACATGGCCTATATTGAGCAATCTAAAATATGCAACATATTTTTCATATTTGATATTAATATTTGTTTAAATTCTAAAAGGCTATCTGGCCTTAGACTGCTGGCCTTGGGATTAGCACCCGTGGATTAGCAACGGTTAGACAAAATCAATAAAAGCAAGCTCTCGTTGATGGGATGCACAGCCCTCTGATCACAAGTCCGACCTGTTTATAACGTTCCATGTTTATGCAGTTCATCTCCTCGATTTGAACATTTTTCATTACCCGGGCAGAGGACAGAGAGACAGACGTGGTTCAGGTTGGAATAGTAGTTGGAGACTGTTGGGTGTAAATTAAGATGTTTGTAACAGACATTGTTCAGTAGCCTGTAATGCTCGAGGCTACACAGTGAGTGTCCCTTTCTTTCACCGTGATGCACAGACATTATCTGCTAATTTTTTATTTTTTAAATGAGGCTCAAAACTGTCAAAGAAGGACAAACCCTGTGCATCGCAAACAGTACTGATGCAAGATGGTGTCCCATGTGTATCTAAGAGATGCCACAGCGACACAGCTGCCCTGCGTGGATTAAAATTAGCCTAATTTGTTGCATATTGTGGCTTTAACTTGCCCATGTAGATTATGGAGACAAGCACACCGGTGATGTTCAGAAGAAAATGGCAGTTTAATAACTAGAAATGTCTTTCTCTCTCTCTCCGTGTCCCTGAGGTAAGAAAATATATTGCGTTTATACACTTTTACCTTCATTAAAGGTTTATTGAGTCAATGGTGGAAATTGTTCATTTGAGCTTTGAAGGTGAATTGCATGTTCAAAGTCAGCAGAAACATGCACCACATATCCTGATCAAAAACTAAAGATGTGTCATATCTGATGACTAGATGTGAATATTTACAAAGACAGTGTGTAAATTGCTGCCTTTAGAAACCAGTACTGACATTACTTAGATACACGGCCTTGTAAGTCACTCTGGGCTTTAGTTCTACTGGTAAGATACAGAATAATATATCTGATTCACAGAGAACTGCACCGAATTTAATCCATAACCACACAGTATTTAATCCACGCAGTCATTGTCTTCTACTGCTTATCCTGTGCAGGGCTGCGGGAGGCTGGAGCCTGTCTCACCTGTCATAGGACGAGTGGCAGCGCACAACCGGGACAGGTCCGGGGTCTATATCAGGGTCAACACCGAGAGACAAACACTCACAATCACATTCAATCATATGAACAATTTAAAGTACAGTATTTTTTGACTCAAGATTTCTGTTTCCTCCACTGCTGACTGGGTTTTATGGGGGTGAGGACAGATCGGCCTCCATCATGTCATGGATTTTGTTTTTACTGTGGCTGCAATAAATACATTTACTGCTGTTCTCTATGACGTCAGTAGCGTGGATATGAGTTCTTACAGGATGTAGATACAATAATGCAGAACAACATAAACTATTATATGCAGGACTTAAAAGAACCTTGTGTATAATCTGTAGGTATTGAGGCATTGGGAATAAATGACAAACACAAATTAATTTTGTTCAACATTTTAAATTTCAGATTGTCATAAAAAATAAATAAACGAACAAACAAACAGCTGGAGAGGTGACGATTTCTTTTGAGGATTACCTGCCTGCTTGCAACAGTTACAAAATTCTATTTGAATTTTTTTGCTACCTACAGTATGAGAAATAGCAATTTATTTTAACCTCTTTAAGTATTTGAACACAATCTGCTGTCATTCCTACACTGTTCATTCAATGATTTTTCTTTAACCTAATCCTGAGATTCTACACTTTACTTTTTCCATCAAATTTCCACCAAAGTCCCCTCATACATTGGAATGTACAAAAATGCTTTTTGATTGAGTGTTTTGTGATTGTCTGACATTTGAACCTTTAATGTTTTATTCACAGTACGTCAGTTTGACAGGAAATGAGGAAATGCTTGGTCATGTAGAGGACAAACACAGGATAATAAACATGCTTCATATACTGAACTTCCTACAGTGCTGTATAGTATAAGCTGATTTTATGCTGCTCAAAAGAAACTGTCAGCAATATTTCTTTTCAGTCTTTAAAGAATAATCTTGTTGGCTGGTTCAAACAAACACTGCGATATATTAACATGAGTCTCCTCCACCTTGTGAGGGACGGATGTCAGCAGCTCTATATCATCCACTGTCACAGCATCGTCTTCTTCAATAGGGAACCTGCACACAATAATGACAAAGTACTCAATAAGACAAGGTAGAATTAGAGTAAAAGATGTTCAAAGGCAAACGATGATGAAAAGAATATGAGCTGGATTTGCCACTGAAAAATGTCCTTAGATTTCAACAAATTCCCTAGAAATGCTTGAAGTCTTTTCACCACATCTTGCCACCTTGACACCTACCAATCCATTAGCAGCGCAGACAAGCGAGAAAAAGGCGGCTAAAGAAAACCACTCTGTGTTTGAGATGCTCTTAATTTTTATAGCCTTGACTTGTTGACTCGTTTCTAACACCCGTCTACTGAATCCAGTCCAACAAACAAGCCAGAGAAACTGCGGCGTCGTACTGACCCCTCCAAAGGCACGAAAGCCAGCCAGCACTTGGCTGCTGATAAAGCAGCTCTGGGCAGGGTCGGCCCGGGCCCGGTCCAGCAGGTGGTTGATGAAGTATGTGCCGGGCTCCATCCTCCTCAGTCCAGCCTCATTGACACGCTCCACTCCCTGCACAGCAGCACAATTTGTTAAACCCAAGCTGCAGCTTTTTAAAGAGCAGGGCTTTGTTAGGGCTTTATTGGAGAAAATACCCTAAAATATCTTAAAAATTCTGGTTCAGACAGTTGAGAGATGAATGATTATGGGTTATCTAAATAATTTAGGACATTTTAAACTGACATATTTGGTCCCACTGGAGCTACTGGGAGTTAACTGTCTGTCTGTTCTGTATGATATTAAAAGTGTGGGACTGTACAAAACCCATCACCACAACCTGAAACGGTTCATTTCCCTTTTTCTCTCTCTCCCTCTTTTGTCCACGTACATAACTTGACCTGTTTTTTTTTTTGTACTCTTACTTCCTCTATGGATGTTCTCTCTGTTATTGATGACACGTCGTCTGTGTCAAAAGTTATAGACAAAAGCTGATTAGCGGGTACTTTTTAGGTTCTGTGTGATGGCAGCCGGTAATTACTTTTTCTCGCTTCAATTGTGTATGTAAGTGCCGTGTACTAAATAGCTGGCGTTAAAAGATGATGCCTGGTTTGATGGCAGCCATGACAGCATGGAAGGACTTGGAAAGGAAGGAGCAGGTGATGTCTGAGGTGTAGCAGTAAAACTCTCCAACCATGTCAAACAGACTGCAGGGAACGCCATGTAAGAATGAGCACAAACCATAATTTATTAAATATTGCAGTTTGAAATAGAACAATGCCAGCTGGAGTCACTTCAGCTAAGAGCATTACATGGGAACTTAGGAAGTTGGCACTGAACAATCAGTCTGACAATGACACAACAGCTCCCCCTCTAGGAAAACATGCTTAGATTTTCACTGAATTACAATCCAAAACCACGAGGTGCTCGGATATAAAACCTCCTGAAAGCCTCTCACCACATGTCTGTAACTGTCTTGTCACTGGGAGCCCCAGCATGTGTCAGAGGACAGAAGTATTGTTTCCCCTGATGTTGACCACACAATGCGTGAAATAAAGACAAAAAGCATCTACTAGACTATAAGATGGTCATGGCATTAAATGTGATTAATGAACTCAAAGTGAAAATAGTTGCCTATTTCAGAGCATCACGCTGCCAATTTGAAAAGGAAAATAACTTGACCAACCGTGACCACCAATACCTAGGAGATCCTCATTACACGCGGCCTTTTATATCAAAGGCCACAGCGTGATTAGCAGCAACGTCTCAGAATTCTTCATCGATGTTGATGCTGTTAGCTGGCAGTGACCGTGCAGGAGGGACAGAGGTGATGAGCTGCTTTAGAAAGCACAGTTTGTGTTTTCTGTGGCAGGATTCAGCAGCGTTACCGAGTGGCTGCTCCTCTGCATCCGTAACTCTGCTTTGTGAGAGGTGAAGAATGTTCTGTGTTTCTACTGTTTGTTCATTCACTAACGCTCAGCACAACATGCGAAGGCCGGAGTGGGTTTGGTTTGAGGACGTTAACTGGCACCTGGTCTGATTCTCTTCTTCCAGTGACCTGATTTGAAAACTAAAAAACGTTAATTGGCTGAAGGACTGTGCCCGTTCCTTTCTTGATCCATTCAATCTTTTGTTGAGACAGTCAAGCACATCAAACAGTTCTTTGGATCCTGCTGTACACTGTTGATGAGCGCGACTGACAGCTGTTCGGACACATTACTGGCTGAAAAAAAAAAAAAAGTCAAACTGTCTTAATAAAAACTACGATCAAAATTACTTTGCAAATGTCCCAAGCTTGAATTTAAAATATGCTTACAGCCTATTATCCAACAGACGAGCTTCTTTGGTTAGAAAATGATGTTTACTCTAGCACAATGTTCAACATTACCAAACCGCGTTTTGAAACTACGCGATTTGTAAAGCTGTTCATGCAATAATTTAATCATCAGTGTTTTATTCAGTTCTTATACAATAAATATACTAATATCATGACGTTTCTAGTTCTTTTATTTGAATCAACAAGGACGTTATACAAACATCTTTCTGTCTGATTTAAGTTTTAACAAGTCAACAAGTCACAGCATTCTAGAGTTGTGTGCACAAGACTGCATTCATTTATTTTGAAATGGCAAAAATATATTTTTTCATCAACATGTTACCCAATGCAAATTGATCTCTTCATATAACTCCTGTGTTAAACTCCTGTGTTAAACGGTCTCATAATCTATTGTCACCGCAGTATTTAACCGCCTTTGATTTAATTCCCAGCTTTAAGACAACTAGAGCTTTTTGTCTGCTAATTCAAACCAGTTCTCATTTGCTTGTGTTGGCAGAGCAGTAGTAGCAGTTTTATGGCCAGAAATGAAAAACACACTTAAGGCTATTAAGGGGTTTTCCAATATACCGTATTTTCCGGACCATAAGCCGCTACTTTTTTCCGACGTTTTGAACCATGCGGCTTTTACAGAGATGCGGCTTTTCTATGAATTTTTCTGCAGCCCTCAGATGGGCGCTGTAGATGGAAGTCAGTGCAAACAAAAAAGCGCCAGTTTTTATTCTTAGCGCATGCAACCCAAGACGCACAACAGCAAACATCAGCACTTTTACTGCCGTGTTACAGGCACCATTCAGGTTCAGGTGTATGAATAAAGACTTATGGTACAAAATCATTTGTTGACCGCAGCAACTCCTGCGTAATTCGTGAAGAATAAGAGACGTCTTCTCCTTTGGCTATGGAACAAGCCGTTTATTTATAACAAGGACCTTTTTGTCGGCTCTGTACATTCGACATGTGTTATACCAGCCACACATACACAAACGCACTCTTTACCGTAATGCCGGTAAAACAGCGCACAGAACATCCTCATGCCTACTGTGAACAATAAGTAACATACACAGATATTATTTCTCAGCCTGGATATTGGCGGCTTATAGTCCGATGCGGTTTATATGTGACAAAATATATATTTCTTTTAAATTTTAGCGGGTGCGGCCTAAATTTAGGTGCGCTCTATAGTCCAGAATTTACGGTAAGCACAAAAATAACACATTGCAGTGGCAATCTATGGTAACACTGATGAAATAAAAAAAGAAAAGGCTTATTAAAAGAGAACCACGTGAGGTGCGGACGGGAGAGGGGACAGAGGGTTTCAATCAAGTCTTTCTCCCCAGGAGGTGTGCTCGAAAAACATTCCTGTTTATTTCAGAAAATGTCAATTCACTCTCTAATGCGGAAGACAACCAGGTAAACACAAAGTCTATTACATCTGTGCAGACAGGCGCCTGACGTCAAGGGGGGGAAAACAGCCGAAGAAGAGCCACCGTTTCTGATCACACATGATTACCTGACTGGGCAGGTGTAATTGTTAAAACTAGCAGAATGTGACTGAAGAAACTAAAAAAAAAAAATGAAAGAGAGAGATAACAGTGGTCACATCGCAAAAACTGGGGGGCTTAGCATTCCACAATGACTGGATGCAGAACAAACAAGTGACAAAAAACAGCAACATTATTTAAAGAAACACAATCTGAAGAAAATTGTTATATGACCTTTGAACTAAGTAAAGGTCAGAATGTTGCTTAGATAAATTGGGCAATGTGTAAAAAGAACAAAGGACGACATCGATGTTGCCATTAGTCGATAACAAGCAGAAGCAAGATTCTTTTCTTCATTAATTCATACTTATTATAATTAGCTTATTCAAAAAGTACATCTCAGTCTGTGGTATTGTTCATATAAAAAAAGTAGTAATTGTGATAATGCAAATTTCTACACTGACTAAGTCCTTCAAAGGAGGCTTTACGGCTGATGCTCCCACTGTTGGTCTTCTGTCCTCACTGCGTGAGAAGAGAATCGCAAAAATGACATCATCAAGTGTTCCGAAAAGTTTTTAATAAGATTTATATCCTGGCTGATGATCTATCTCACAAATGGCATTGACATTATGCAATCCACACGTCTGACTGGAGTTTTTACTTTGATCCCTCAGAGCTGTGTCGTAAAATGCTCCAACATTTCACTAAACTTCTTCTCAGTCATTAGATATTAAATAATTTGATAGATCACTTGCTGTAATTGGGAAAGAATGAATAATGCGTACCAGTGTTAGGAGCACTGCTGGTTTCAGATTGGACAGGACATCAGCGATCTGCGAGGAGGCAGACAGGGAGTAATTAGAAGAGCGGGAGGCACAGTGTGGCAGCAGAGACAGCAAGCGACAATTTTCTTCTGCTGCCAGGCTGCAGAATAAAGGTCAGTGTGGAAGGAGCCACAAAGACAAACCTCAAGGGACCGTGTTACTTCTTAGCCAACAGTCCAAATGCCAGATAACAGAATCCCGACTCAGTGATATTGGAGCATAGTTTTAATTACTATCCTAATTTGCTGTATTGTCTTTGCAGATGGAAAAATCCTCCTAACACCTAAAAACTGCAGTTTTGAATAGAGCCGAGAACCTCATTGTCAGTTAAACAGTGATCAGCGATTAGCTGTAACAATAACCTCAGAACACGAGAGGCTGCCTCAACCAAATAATCCTTTGATGAATGAAAATAAAACATAGGAGATTATAATTGCATTTAAACCCAAGGAAGGTTCATTTTAGTTCAGAAAAATACACATATTGATTAAGCAATATAAAGATGTGAATACTCCTATTGTTTCTTAATAAAAAAGGTTGATGATAATTGCTGATGTGTGCAAAAACAAAAAATGTTCAAATGTTTCAAAAAGACATAACTAAGAGATATATTCATGCTATATAGGCAGCACTGCTAACTGAAAAAGGTTTCTATATGTGACTCACACATGCAGTTATAATATGAATTAGGGTTTTCTAATATTGCCATTGCTTCATTGAAGAACTGGCAGTTGGTTGAAGAAATAAGTTGCATCTCAGCCTGTGAACAATTAGCAAATCTAACAGCTCAGGCAGGTGTGGAGGGAAAGAGTGTCTGAGCTATCAGCAGCATGATTAGTCATCAAAATATCAGAGTATAAATACAGAAACACACGTGTAAAAGTATGTGAGATCTTTTTCAAACGCAAACGTCGGAGTGATTTGTTGGCCAGTGAAAGCGCTGATATCAAAGCATGAATATATTATTTTGATTTGTCAACATTCTCACATCCGAAGCAGCTCTGGAGCTGTCAGTTACTAGCTCTCCTGGGAATCGGCTGTCAACACCGATATACTCTTTGCCCAAATTCTCAATGTACTATTTACCCAAACTCTCAGAACAGGCAATTACAGACAGACTGAACAAAAGTGTCAGACAGTGGAGCTGCAGGTTAGAAGTAAAACTCAAAATAAATGTCTCTGTCAGAGATGCCTGACGCTGCTGTATTCTTCTATCTAATTAATAATCTGTATGATGGTGATGTTTAGACAATGGCACTGATTAATAACGGTTAATAAACCAGGGTTTCGAATATGTGTCATTACTCAGAGCGGGAGGAAGTGAAGTGAAGCGTCGTGATGTTGAGGTGTGTATCGGTGCACGAAGCTTCATCGGAGCTACTGCTTTAGGATGTGCTTCGAAGTTGGCAGGATTTCGGGACGTGAGGTGTAGCGGTGGAATCACAAAGCTTGTCAGTTTTTAAGAACATTGCAATTAAATCTTTTCTCTGTGTTTGCAGTCACAGAAACACACTCAATGTCTCAGCTTCACAGAATATGCTCATTTTGTTCATATGAGCTACGCTGAGTTTAATGTAACTTTCTGAAGACACAACGTAATGAATATGAAAATTTAATTGTGATCACATGATTTACTACAGAAAGATGCAACAATATTAGAGTGGACATTTGAGTCAAACCCACCTGTCTCAGTAAATGGCAAATGTATTTTCTTTGCCTTCAAGAGCCTTTTCTACAGCTAAAGTCAGCGGACGATATCTAATATTAGCTCCTCTTGATCATTAGGTGGTTTCATGGGCACAAGAAGCTTCCAGACAAACTGTTTTTTGGTTCAGGTGGTGTGGAATTCTTCTGTGTTAGGACTGAAGTCACAAGGTCGACCCCGGGGCGTTTACATCCTCCTACACTGTGTAGAAAGTCGTACACTAAAACTAACACTAAACTGCTTTTTAGAAAAGATCCTGTCCACAGATGCAAACTCTCAAATACAGCACAATCTCTGGAGACATGGCAGATGGGAAAATACAAGATGACTCACTATTAAAGCGCTAATCACAAGGAGAAACCTAAATTAATGAACTCAAAACTTTAAAGTGCTGCTGAAGGAAGGGAAGGAGGGAAAATGATTTTTCATGCACGTCAGATGACAAGATGCTTAGAGGTGTACGGATCATGGAAGAGTAAGCATGTGACATGGTCACATCATTACAGTTTCACAAATTGTCTGTTACACATAAATTCCAAAAAAAGTCTGCAAGACTCTGAGCACCAATTATTTTATTCCACGGTCCAGTGGAAAAATCAGCTGTCTGTCAGGTGTTCAAAGGAGCCAGCAAAATGTGCAAATTATTCTTGCTGCTCTTTTTGTAATTAATGTAAATAAAGCTATAAATAAATGTAAAAAGCTATTTGAGCCTAAATGGACTCAGTTACCTGAGTGCTTGTAATAGTGGGACATGTCCCTGATACAGTCTGGGAGAAAACAAATAATCATCATTTTTTTCTGCATTTGAAATTAACTCCATTCAAACATGGTCTAACTGTGTTGAACATGACTTGTTCAGCCTTTGCTCCATGTTGAATTTGAAGTTATGCAACAGGTTGTTGATGATTGTTGGCCATGAACCCAGCTCTTTGAAGATTAGTCTGACTCACTCTCCCATCCAAGTAGCGTAGCTTTCAGGCAGTTTGGGAACAAAAAGGATGGATTTCCCAGAGTCCACATCAATGGCTCCAGAACAGTCAGCCTCAGTTACTCCAAAAGCCCAGTGGAAGAAAGACTCAGCCAGCATGTCACTGAGGGAGATTATGATAAGAGATTATAATAGTCAAATACAAAATAATAAATTTAGTAAAATGTGGTCACATTTCAGCTCCATAACATTTCCCTGTATTAGGCCAGTTAAGTCAGGAGAAATAAATTAAAAGCACAATAACTAATATAGTGCCTAAATATTTCCAAACACAAGTGATATCTCTGCAGGACATTTGACATAAGACCATGTCACATCTGTACTGAAATGACTATACTTATTAAAATTATCAGAGAAACTCACAACTGAAGTAGTCACGGTTTTTATTTCTCTTTAATTAAAGATGTTAATGATTAATTACTGATCAATTACAAAGGCTGGACAATGCATTTGACGTTATTCTCCTTTGAAGATTTCAATATCGATTCAAAAACTGCAAAGATCCATCTTTTATCAGTAATATTAAACAAGTCAAAACTGAATATTACAGTTGTTTTTTGATGTATGCAATTTAATTTGGGCTGCACAGTGACATTGACAGTGACACAAAAACATTATTTTGAGTTCAAAATTAAAGTAGATGACACAAAAATGCGATAAACCTAGACGTGAATGGTTGTCTATGCAGACCTTTATTAATTTTGTCCCTGCTGGGAATCCACTGTAACCCAGGCCATTAACCATTTACCATTCCGCTGTCTGTCGACATCAGACTAATGTCTCTAAACACAAACACTAAAGATAAAATGAGGTTAACGAGCACTTTGCATGTGCTCAAACTGATCATAAACTCAATGTGCTGTAGTTAGGAACAGGAACACCTGTTGCTCACAGTCCTTGTGTTTCATGGCTTTTACTTACACACCTGTTTACTTTATTCTGCAAAGTTTACTCTTTGCAAAACATATAACACAATGTTTCAGTCATTTTTTACTTGCTAAGGAAAATAAATCACTGATCCCTGGGTTTTAAGAAAAAAAAGGAATTTCTCGATTTTGAAATTTTTATCTGATGCAAATAAATCATATATGTAAAATAATCTGGACTTTGCTTTGACTGAATTAAAATCTAATTGAACTGGGAGATGCCATTATCCAGCCGTATAAATTACTACCATTAAAATTGTACTAACCAATAATGCAGATGACAAGGACGTCCAGCGAAACTGCTAGTAAATGACATCTAGTAATATTATTTAATTAATATATAAAACCTGAAATTATGAAGTTATAATATATGTATGTAAATGTAAAACATTTGTAGTCTGACATTATACCTTGTATTCAAGGAGCTAATCGATCCAAATACCAAAGGGCCGGATTCACAAATATTCTGTTTTGCAGCTTAAAACACTGACATGAGATTGAATATTGAAAAATAGAAATAGTAAGATACACACAGGCAAAAGTGTTATTCCACCCTTTTATTATAGTATATGTAAATAATACACTGTAACACACCGTGACATTTAAAGAGACAATTCTAACAGGAAACAGAAAAACATCTTGCTTGAAATGATTTGCTGATTTTTGTTGTTACTGATATGACAGAATAGCAAATCTCTTGCCAGTTTCTTACTTGACATGTGCAGAGATACTTGCAGGTAGTGCCTGTGTTTTGGGGTGACCACAAAGTAAAAGAACCCACGAATAGTTGAGTTTTACCAGTCCCAAGATATTCCGCCAAAATGTTAATATCCCAAAATTTATGGATGTTGTTTTATGTTTTTGTGAAAACCATAAGTTCCTTAAAATACTTTTTAAAGTTGGGTCTTTCAAAGGGAAGCAGTTTAAGTTACAATAATATAAAAAAAACAGTTTGAACACTTGGTTTCTATCTAACATGCAATGAAACACGATTTAACCTGCTGTAAATGTGGGAGGGTGACACACAGAAATCAATGTTTGACTGTTGTATTTGTTTTTCACTTGCCCGATCAGGCAACTGCACGACTCACTCCACTTGCCCGATCGTAGCGTCTACTAGCCCTGGGCCAGCGCTGTGGTACATTGCACCACATATGACATGGTTCCAGGACACGAGTTTGCTGACTGCCAGCCACAGATTGTAAAATCAGTGCACCTCAGTGTGGCTTTCTGTCTTAAATGTGGGAGTTGTGTGGACGAACACTGCAGCAGGACGCTGAGCTTCGGCTGTCTAAGGGTCACGGTAACGTCAGTCTTTAAGAGGAGCAGCTGCTCGTTAATGCAGGCCAGGAGCTGAGTGTCAAAACCATGAAGACCACCGCCAAATCTCAGGCGCAAACCATTGGTACGAGCAGCGCTTCAATTAAAAACGGCTTTACCATGATCAAGACAGACGTGATAAATGTTTGATGCATTTTAGCAGCTACATTTGTCCAGTTTGAGCAGGTGTTTCCAGCAGCTGGATATGAGCTACACAGCACACAGTTCATATTGATAATGTAGAACATGTGCATTCATTTTGTGGCTGTGTAAGGATATGCTGTTGGGTTTGGGTGTCTGTGTGCAGGGCTGTGTAACATGACCCAAATTTTATGTCCTGATTATGACATTTATCATGCATATGTTTTATACATTTAATGTAATTATCACTTACATTAAATGGCTGATTTCTTAATACAGTTTTAATTGTATTCTTTACTAAAATGCACTTGTAACTGATTTTTTTTCCTGCTTACAATCTAGTAAGACGTAAGCAGTAACTTGTCCAGACATGCGCAGGGTCAATGGTTCGATCCCGGTCTCTCTTGGCTATGTTTCAAAGTGTCGTTGAACTCGACACTGACCCCAAGTTTCTCCCGGTGGAGCCATCAGTGTGTTAGTGTGAATGGATGAACGAGAAGCAACTTTGTAAAGGGCTTCGGATAAAAGCGCTACATACGCGGCCATTTAATATTTTTTCTGTGAACATTACTGTATGATTTGGCACAGATGTGGTGCTGGCAATCCTAGACTTTTTTTCCTCCAAGTAAAGGAAAATAATAATCTGGGTGTAAATTAATTTGAGGAATTTTAGAAGATGCAATCACCAGTAAACTCCACCCTCACTCCACTCAATCTTTGCATTGCAACAATGTCAGTATTAGAGAAGCAACTATAATATTTTTAAAATTATGTTCTATTGGCAAACAATATTGCACAACCCTATTCATCTGTATCTGATAATATATAAGTTATTTACTGCCGTACAGCTTGTGTGGAAGTTTTGAACTGCTTCTTTTTTAGAGTGCTGCATGTCAAGAAATGTTAATGAGAAGGTGGTTATTGATTTTGAATATAGCATGTTAACACATGCTAAAAATTTACAAATAAATGTGATCGGGCCCTTTTCTTTAGGGATTGAGAGACTCAGGACAAGCAGGAGGGACATCCACTCACTAATGACCTGGGAACAAGCCTGAGTTACTCGGATGGAATGATAAAAAATCCAAGAACTCAGCCAGAGTTTTGTGATAATCACCTGATGAACTAATGACAACCTACCTGTCTGAAAAGGACGTCCGTGTCTGTGCAGTACCTCTGCTTCTGCTCCCCCCCCTGCAGCACCACCATGGAGTGTGGCACCACTTCATCTTTGGCTCTCAGCGCTCTGCACAGTCGTTCACGGTTCTCAGCAAATAGGGCAGCAGACACCCTCAGGGTGTCATTACCCAGCCAGTAAACCGCTCTGAAAGGACAGGGAGACACAGATGATAGGGTGGCTCAAGGTGGAGCAGTGTTTGGAGAGTTTGGAGGGATGAACAGGACCGTCATGTCATAAGGTGCAGGAGGCTACGCAAACATCATTTCTTTAAAACTCGGCTCTTATTCAACAAGTTTTCCACATTCTGGTGTATTTAAGTTGTACTTACTAACAAAACTGGTGGTGATGATAACACAGTGGAAATAAAAAATAATTATTCTCAAAATGCAAAGCAGCAGCAGCACTGGGGGAAAAAATTACATCCTACTTTTAAAGCTGGACATGCTGTAGCTTCAGCAATTAAATTAATTCAATTTCACCAATTTGATATTGTTTCCCCTCTCACTCTCTCTGGAAAAGAACTAACTTTTTGTTCCACACTTTTGTAAATCCTGCTCCTTTAACAAAGATAAAGGCGGCAGTAAAAATTGTTAATTGCTTAAATAGAATTGTGTGCTGAGTGAGCGGGGAAAGGAGACCCAATGTTTCCAGTTCTGTCGGAGGTTAACATTTAGACCAAAGACAAGTGTGAACCAAACCTCAGCTTGCCCTCAGAAAGAGTAAAGAGCGACCAACAATCTCACAACTGAGACGCTTTAAAGGTTATAAGGTTATATGTTGGTATCCGGCCATGGCTTTACTGATAACAAACACAACATATCTGATCCAATATGGACAGTAACAAAGGTTAATCCATTAACTCACAGTATTTTATGGCTCACGGATTTCTGTATCATTCCTAGATTTACAGCTGTAAGTGTGCAACAATCTGGAAAGACTGCGTGTCAGTTGTCCACAACAGTTCCAGGGGACACTTAGGATGGACATTTAGATCTGTGAATGTATTTTTAATTGCTCCCGGAGCCATTTCCGTTGTGTTGCAGCTTTTGCAGCACTTTTTAATGCTGCGTTGTGAAATGGTCTTGTCACGTGTTTTCCTGATTTGCAGTACCATCAGCTCTCAGGGCAAAAAGGGTCCAAACTCCAAACCCTGACTGGCAATAGTTCCAAATCCTCCACTGCACCCATCTTTTTTTTGTACCTGCTGTAAACCTTAAATTAGGGTTGGGTGTCTACAGTCTGTTTAATTTCAAATCTATTGTGCCTCTACTCTGGTGGAACCAAAATAATGTAAATTTTGCCACCATTGTGGATCCAGATCTCAATCTGAACTGGTCTCACACAATTTAAAGCTCATGTTTAAATCCATAAACAGATTTTGATCAACTTGCAATTTTGTCAATATGTGACAGTGGTAATTTTTTGTACTATTCAGAGCATCTTTTCTGTGTGTTAACATCACATTAAGGATGAGGAAACGCGTGGTCATGTAGAGAAGGGATAACAAACATAATTTCATAGACTTTTCCTACAGTAATACACAGCATGAGCTGATATACAGTAATATCGTTCCATCTCCAAAAGTGAACATTTTCTGCAGCTGAAGACTAATCTCATTGGCTGGTTCACTGTGGTCCAATGTTCTATACAGCTGAATGAAAGAACTGTCTGCTGCACACAACTGCAAATGGGACTGTTTATTTAATGCAATTTCACAGTATTTATTTAATAGATTTTAAAAAGAACTTTATTTCAAGAGGCACAGAAATCGATCAAAAAGTAGTGACTGTTCCTTGTAGTAACTATTATCACAATTCTCAAGCAGTTACAAAACTTGATGAAGATATTGTTTGAACAAATTGCTGTTTTTTTGCTTGTTAGTGCCATGTGTCATTTCTATTGCTTAATAAAAATACTGATTTTATCAGTTATGCAGATCATACACGACTGGGAAGAGAGAGACAAATTCCAGCTTTACTGACATATATTCTTGATTGTTTATCTGCAGTAAATAATGTCACTGAAATGCAGAAGTCAGACTTTAATGAGAAACAATCAGGCCCTGTCACTGCCGACCACAGGGCTGAAGCTTTTGTCAGAGTCGGCCATGAAAGCCTCAATCTCCTCCACCGTGCGAGGGACGCATGTCAGCAGCTCTATGCCATTTGCCGTTACAGCAATGTCATCTTCAATGCGGACCTGCACACAGTATTGAAAAAAGCACTCAATAAAACAATAAATCTGAGAATCAGAACAGAAGTTGTTCAAAGCTTTTATGATGAAAAAGAATATGAGCTGGATCTGTCACTAAAAATTCACTGACACTGAAAAGTTCTTTTCTCTACAAGTGAGTGACTTTGATACCTACAAATCTATAACAGCAAAATACAATTAAGTGACATCTAAAGAACAAAGCACTTGTTTTTGAGATTTATAGCACTAAGCTTTAGTAACGTTGGTTCGTAAGGTCACTTGACTCTTTTCTAACGCCCGTCCAGTCCAAGAAAGAAGCAAATAAAACTGTGGTGTCGTACTGACCCCTCCAAAGGCACGAAAGCGAGCCAGCACTTGGCTGTTGATGAAGCAGCTCTGGGCAGGGTCGGCCAGGGCCTGGTCCAGCAGGTGGTTGATGAAGTATATGCCGGGCTCCACGGTGAGGACCATCCTTTCCTCCACCAGACGGCCCATTCGAAGACTCCTCAGTCCAGGCTCATCGATACGCTCCACTCCCTGCACAGCAGCACATTGTGTTAAACCAAAGCTACACAGTTTAAAAAACTCCCTAAGCGACATTGTGAGCGGCCTGGTGGCTCAACAGGTGGAGCATCAGGCGAAAATTCAGAAGTCTCCAAGATTAAATCCCAGACACATAGTAGTAAAAAGCATCTATTTTAATAATTTAGTATTTTGACTGTTATGGGGGAAGAAATGCTGTGTAATATCTGTAGCCAAAAGAAAAATTCAAAGCATGATTCAAATAATAAACAGTTACTATATATTTGATAACTGTTTCGAGTTAAATGATGATGAGGTAAATAAATTATCCTCTGAAGGTCTGAATGAAAGGAGCAAATCCTATTGTTGGACAAGGGTCAAGTTCAGCAGACTGAAAACTGTATGTAGCATTCTCCAAAGTGACACCATTTGCTGGTGAGCAGCTAACAGTCCCACTGGAGCTACTGTGGGTCAACGGTCTTCTGTATGACATCACAAGTGTGTGACTGCACACAATCCATCACCACCACCTGTAAGTGTTTGTTCTTACACCTACAGACATTTCCCCATTTTCGCTTTCTCCCATTTCTGTTCTCATCCTAAACTTGTTTTCTTAACTTGGCCTCTTTTTTGTTCTACTCTCACTTCTTTTTGGAGATTTTGACCGTTGCATCATTAAACACTTTTGGTTGTGATGGCCATGTCAGTCTCAGTCTACTGTTGTTACCTCAGGATAGCCTCCCACATCATGCACATCAATCCCCAGCAGGTGTCCCAGGCCGTGGGGCATGAAGACGGAGCCCAGGTGAACTTTTAACATGTCCTCCACGCTGCCGTGTAGGATGCCGATTTTCACCAGCTCCTCCAGATGAACCCGGTCAGCCAGGCGGTGCATGTCTGACCACTTCACGCCTTAAAAATAAGCAGCTTTTTAATGAGCAAAACATCTGTCTTTAACCTGAACATTTAATGTAAGTATGGATCTTTATATTGGACAGTCTAAACACATCTCTAATTCTAATTATACTATAATTAGAATAAGTATAATTACTAAGTATAATTAAAAATACAAGTATACTATGTTTGTATTTTACTCAGACGTGTAGGTTACACTGTAAGTAATAGTAGAAATATGGTGAAACACTTGAAATTTAAATCATTTATAGATTTTGAAAGACAAATGTCCTCATTATGTAGTTTACAACACAAAGGTAAAAAACATGAGAAATTAACCCTGCAATGGCAGGAGAGGTAAAATGAAGAAAAGTCAAATCTAAACTAAAGACTTTCAGTGAAGTGGAAGAGGGTTATATTGACTAATGAGAGCAAAATTGAGCAAAATTGAGCTTTTGCACACGTAGGTTTAGGGACGATTGATTGGTTCAGCAGTTGATTGTAATATTTACCCTCTGGCATTCTGAAATGAACATAAAAACCAAGTAAATGTCACAGGATGATTATAATAACAGACATAGTTAGTCCTCAAGTTAGTACAGGAACACTGGTTGCAAATGTTGTGACACCATTAACTGCTAATATTCAAGACTTTAATTTGTGGTACTGACTGTGTTAAAAGTTACATACAGATGTTGTTTTAAAGCTCTGTGTGTTGGCAGACTGTCAAGTAGACTTTAAGTGTGTTCGTCAGCTATGTGTACTAAGCAGCTGAAGTTAAAAGCTGATACCTGGTTTGATGGCAGCCATGACGTCTCGAGAGGACTTGAGGACAGCCTCATAGATGGCCCTCTGGTCTGGAGTGAAGGTCCCATTAGCTGGGAAGGAGCATGTGATGTCTGAGGTGTAGCAGTAATACTCTCCGCCCATGTCAAACAGACTGCAGGGAACGCCATGTAAGAATGAGTACAAACCACACTTTATTTTGTGCTTTGTGTTTGTGAGCAGAAACACTTAATATTGCAGTTTGAAATAGAAAATTGCCAGTTGGAGTCACTTCAGCTAAGAGCATTACATGGGAACTTAGGAAGTTGGCGCTGAACAGTAAGTCTGACAATGACGCAACGGTTTCCCCTTCAATAAACTTATGTATAAATTGAGAGCGGATTAAAATCTTAAAACTACTGAAAGCTACTCACCACATGTCTCCATCCACAATTGTCTTGTCATTGGGAGCCCCAGCATGCCCATAGTGGAGGATAGAGGAATTATGGCCCCTGATATCAACACACAATGCATGAAATAAAGACAAACAGTGTATGAAACTATCATAATATTTACTAACTTACAAGATGCTAATTGCACTGAATGTGATTTTATAACTTTGAGTTAAATCATTTTGAATTACTGTGTATTTCAAGGCATCATCCAAGTTCCTAATTTGAACAGGAAAATAGCTTGCAACCTTGACTACCAATACCTAGGAGATACTCATTACCCATGGCCTTTATTACAAAAAGGCCACGGCGTGATTAGCAGTCTTAAAATTCCTTATAGATAATAATGCCGTTAGCTGCCAGCAACCTTGCAAGAGAGACGGAGGTGATGAACTGCTTTAGCAAGCACGTTTTGTTTTGGCTGATTCTCTGCATCCTTAACTCTTGTGAGCGATGAAGAATGTTTAATGTATTATAATTTCCATATTATTATTATTATTATTATATTATAATTTTTTCTACTGTTTTTTTATACAGTAAAGCTCAGGACAACATGTGGAGCTAGTTTAATGGTGTGAACTGGGACCTAATTGAATGTGTTTTCTACAGTAATGACAAGATCTTTATTATATATACTATATAACCAATCAGTTAATAATGACATTTAACTAATTACCCATGGCAGAAATAAAGCAAAAGAATTCACGGATTAAGGCTTACGTTCCACAGATACAGGTGTATGAGGTGTGGCGCATCCCTCCTTTGGTGTAGCAGTAATGCTGAAAGAGGCTGCAATGAAAAACAAAAGCTAAATTAGGGATATACTGAAGTAAAAGGTATGAAAGTAAAAGTTCATGATTTAGGTAATAACTGAACCTGTTCCCTTCTCGGGGCTGTAAGAATTCATTCAGCACTAAATCACAGTCAAGCAAATCAAACAGTTCTATGGCTCTTGACAGCAGTGTGGTGCTGCATGCACGTAGGTTTCCAGGTGCTTCTACACAGCAAAGACGGATGAACATGACTAACAGGTGTTCTATTTTGCATCCCCTTACACAGAAAAGGCAAAGGAGTGGATGCAAACTTTCGCTTCAACCTGTGTCTTCTCAAAATACATCGGCGTGACTTCATCGACACAAAAAGTGACCGGAGCAGAGCTGGCGTCCACGTGCCACAAAGCGTACTATCACGAGAATATGTGCAAAGTACAAAACGTTCATTGACAAAATGCACTACTTGCCTCTCCATTTCAAATTCTTTTTTTCCAGGCTTCACATGTTTCATGATCTGCAGAAACAAACGGTGATTTAATGACATTTAATGACATTTAATTACATTGTTAGATTAAATCATGTTTTGTCCACTCATGCTAACACAAAATAATAAGTAGGTGAATGCATTCTTCTACTAAGCTACTGTATTTTTTTCCCCTTTGTTTATTCAATTCATGGTTATTACCATACGCTGCAGGATTTATGCCAGCTGAGCATAAAGAGTTTAAAAATCAGCCAGAGTGCCCTCAAGCACTTGATCATTTGTGAGAACATTTTCAGTTTTTTCCTTACACAGCTACAGGGATTGTCATCAGTGAAAATCTCCCAAAGGGAGGATTTCGGAGACACACGGGTAACAACATCCCTTTGAAAACTAAGTGTAATGATAACGACCGAGAGAAAAGAAAATTGAACCCTCATGGGGTGTGATTTCTAAGAACAAATAACACTGTGAGTTAACTGCTCCTCAACCCCTAAAGAAGTTTTTTCATGGTGATAAAGTGCAATAACGTGCAGAACTAAAATATAGCTTTAATTTTACAGCTTATTGGTCAGAGGCTCTCTCTGTTAACTGCTGGCCCATGAGCTACTCGATAAAGTTAAAATCGATCACGTTTAAACGCTTTATAAGCTTGAAGGACCTTGACATCTCTGAATCCTTGTCATGTGTTTTAGGGCTCTGGACATTCCATTTCTTTCTGTTCCTTTCTTTTATTGTTTGAATGGACCGATGTGAGAAGCCTTGCAGATGACTAGCGTGGCTGAGAGGGATCTCACCATTTTGTGGGCTTCACTGGAAATCCTGTTGGTGTAGCGCAGGACCTCCAGCTCCATATCAGTCTTAATCAGACGGCTAAAAGAAGAAGTTGGTTAATCAGAACTCTATGTCCAGCAGACTGTCCTCCTTCTTTATGTTTTATAGAGAGTAAACGGGACCTTTCATTTCTTTGAATAAAACTGGGGTAAAAGTTCAATAAGTAATATCTCTTCCCTCACGCTGTTTCTGTGGTTGACGTACACTATTCGCCTGATCTAATTCTCTCTGTCACTTCCACTTTCCCACGCTGTCCCACCACAAGCGTCTAGACTCTCCCGTTATGATATGGGCCTACAGTTCATAAAGATTGTTTCACATCACTGTATTATAACTGCCAAAACTCCTGTGTTACTTAAATAAATGTTGTTACTTGTTTCCAACTGATCTCTTCATATTAAAATTCCTGTGTGCAATAGACTCATAATCTACTGTCACAGCAGTATTTAAAAGTCTTTAATGTAAAGATAGAGTTTTGTCAGTTTATTCACACCAGTTGTCATTGATTTGTGTTGGGAAGGCAGTAGCAGCACATTTATGGATAGAAATGAAAAACATGTTTGGGGGGGTATTATGAGTTATACAATAATAGAATGACAAATAACATGAGGTAGTGGTAACCAATAGTAACATTAATGAAATTTAAATAAAAACAAAAGGCCTATTAAAAGAGAACCATGTGAGGTATGGACAGGAGAGGGAGCGGAGGGGTTTGATCTAGTCTTTTTCCCCAGGAGGTGTGCTTGAAAAGCATTCCTCTTTATTTCAGAAACTGTCAATTCAGACTCTAATGCCAAAGACAACCAGGTAAGCACGAAGTCTATTACATCTGTGAAGACTGACTTTTGAATCTAAGGGGGGAAAAACAACCAAATAAAAGCCCCTAATTCTGATCACACACAAACCTGACTGGGCAAGTGTAATTCTTAAAACTGGCAGACTCTAACTAAATAATCTTCAAATTAATTAAAGGGGAGGCAACAGTGATCACATCTCAAAAACTAAATTTAAGGACTTACCATTCCACAATGACTGGGTGCAGAAGAGTGTTGTTCACTTGGAAGCTGATGAACAAGAAACACAACATTTAAAAAAATGCAATCTGACTATAATTGTTATACTACTAACTTTGAACCACATATACAACATTTTTCCCAAAGCAATTAGAGCCATAATGCTAAGTAAATTAATTGGGGCAATGTACTTGGCTAAAATCAGAACAATGGACAGCAGCAATTTTGCCATTACTCGGTAATTAATAGGCAAAAGCAAGATGTTTTCTTTCTAATTCATACTCAGAATTAACTTAATCAGACAGTATCCATGTCTGTCTGCAACCTCTGAAAATAAAGTAGAATTATGTTAATATAAATATATACCAATTAAACATACCGACTAATTCCTTCAAATGAGGCTTCACGGCTGATGCTCCCACTATCAGTATTTCGTCCTCTCTGCATGAAAACAGAAACAAAAAAATAATTATGACATAGATTAGTAAAAAGCCATATTTTTGAAAGTTGATATTGTTATATAGGTGAAACACATCTGACTGGAGTTTTTACTTTGATCCCTAAGAGCTGTGTGGTAAAATGCTCCAACATTGCACTAAACTTCTTCTCAGTCATTAGATATTAAATAATTTGATAGATCACTTCCTGTAATTGGGAAAGAATGAATAATGCGTACCAGTGTTAGGAGCACTGCTGGTTTCAGATTGGACAGGACATCAGCGATCTGCGAGGAGGCAGACAGGGAGTAATTAGAAGAGCGGGAGGCACAGTGTGGCAGCAGAGACAGCAAGCGACAATTTTCTTCTGCTGCCAGGCCGCAGAATAAAGGTCAGTGTGGCAGGAGCCACTGTGGCTACGTGGCCTCTGTAAGACTCAGCAGTAAGCCCAAAGACAAACCTCAAGGGACCGTGTTACTTCTTAGCCAACAGTCCAAATGCCAGATAACAGAATCCTGACTCAGTGATATTGGAGCATAGTTTTAATTATTGTGCTAAAACACTGGAATATAATTATTACACTATAACTGGAATAATTGCCATGAATGAAATTGTGAAAGTTTTGAATAGAGCTCATTGCCAGTTAAACAGTGATCAGCGATTAGCTGTAACAATAACCTCAGAACATGAGAGGCTGCCTCAACCAAATAATCCTTTGTTGAATGAAAATAAAACATAGGGGATTATAATTACATTTTATACCCGAGGAAGGTTTATCCACATATGCAATGGTTGAGCAAATTACGCATTAATTACAAAACTAGATAAAAGAACCTTGAAATTTGCAGAGCAATAAAGAGTTTTCTAAAATAAGTCAAAACTTTAAGAAGAAACAGTTTTTTCCTTCTCTTATTAAAAGAAATTACTTGGAGATTATTGTTTAGTCATTGCTCATACTTGAATTATCTAAAAATATCATCACAGGTAAAAACTCAGGGCAAGTCAGCCAGATACTTTAAGAGGATTAAAAACCCTATTTTCTCCAAACATTCAAACTAATTGTCTGCATGTTAAGCAGGGTAGCACTGAGCTTCCATTCCTGTTCGAAAAACAGGAAACTGTTCAGCTTCTGCTATAACGAAATATTTTTAAGCACTACTATAGGCAGCGTTGCTAACTGAATGCTAAACACCTGCAAAAGCTTACTTTTATTATTATTAAACTGTAATATTAGGTCAACATTTCCAGTGGCAAGTAATACATGAATTGATATTTTCTAATATTGTACTGTTAAGCTGCTAATGCTCCATTGAGTATAAATATAAATGGAGAATTATACATGTATAAGTATGGTAGATCTTTTTCAAACGCAAACATCTGAGTGATTTGTAGGCCAGTGAAAGCAGTGATATTAAAGCATGAATATATTATTTCGATTTGTCAATAGTCTCACATTCAAAGCGGCTTTGGAGCTGTCAGTTACTCGTATAGCTCCCCTGGGAATCTGCTGTCAACACCAATATTCTCAAACTCTCAGAACAGGCAATTACAGTCAGACTAAACTGAAGTGTGTTTTAAACACTAAAGAGAGTGAACTTGTGCGTTAAAAATTTAGTGTGTGTCAAATTAATTTCTGAATTTTGATGTTTTTCCACCGTCAACATGTACATATGCAGATACAAGATTCTTTATTCCTATTTTTTCAATACATTGTTTGCACAGTTGTTTTTTGTTCTTACTGCTCCTGTATCTGATACTGTATCATATCTTAAATAATTGTCTCCGGAGAGTTTTGGTTAAACTCTATCAGAGATGCCTAACAGTGTTCTATTGCTCTATCTAATTAATTACCTGTATGATGCCCTGTGTTGCCTATAATTTCCTTAATCAATAGCACAGATGTAAAGGGCTGGCCCTGCAGCTTCTACATATTACTATAATATCTGTGCATGTCTCCCAAAGACATTCTACTTAAGAAAGTCTTACAGTAAAATTAATCCTAATGCTACCATGAGGTACCACTAATATCTTCCTTTGGTTGAGGTGCAAATAAAAGAACGATGATTTTCACCCTTCATACAGTCTGTGGAAGCTCCAGAATGCTTTCCTCTCACATAATAACTGGGTGATTTACCACAAATGTTCAGCTACTGAGCAGAAAAAAAGTCACACACAAACACAAGCACTTACATCACAGGTGTAATGCACTTCATCAACAGCATACTTCTCCTTGAAGTGCTCTTTAGGAAAGATCCTGACAACAGATACAAAACACAGGGTTAGCGAAAACATACCTAAATGATTTGCTCACAAATAATTAATAAATGTGAAACCCGAAAGAGGAACCAAAGTGCTGTATATGGGACAAGGATCAGATGGAGAAATTCAAACTAATGGACTCAAGACGTTAAAGTGCTGATAAAGGATTTTGTGAGGGAAATTTATTTTTTATACATGTCAGATGCTTTAAGGTGCATGACTCATGGAAGAGCAAGCATGTGACATGGTCAGGTTTTTGCACATCATTATGGTTTCAATAATTTCCCTTTATACACAAACGCTAGAAAGACTGTAACACTGCATGAACTGTTTTTTTGATTTCACAAATCCCCCTCTACTGAAACCAAACGTGTTAATTATTCTTGTTAATTTCTAGTCATTTTAAGTGGAAATTTTATAAGATTAATAATTCTTAATTTCCAAAATGAGCTATAAATAAATCTAAAACCTACATGGGACTAAATATGCTCACTGTACCCTGTGTGCTACAAGTACTAAAGTGTAGTGAAATGTGTCACTGATGTAGTTTGGGGGGAAACATATAACTATCATATCATTTTTTTCTGCATTTTAAATTAACTCCATTCAAACATGGTCTAACTGTGTTGACCATGACTTGTTCAGCCTTTGCTCCATGTTAATTTTGAAGTTATGCAACAGGTTGTTGATGATTGTTGGCCATGAACCCAGCTCTTTGAAGATTAGTCTGACTCACTCTCCCATCCAAGTAGCGTAGCTTTCAGGCAGTTTGGGAACAAAAAGGATGGATTTCCCAGAGTCCACATCAATGGCTCCAGAACAGTCAGCCTCAGTTACTCCAAAAGCCCAGTGGAAGAAAGACTCCTGCAGAATGGAAAAGAAAGAGCCGGGACATTACTGAGGAAAATTATAATAATCAACTAGAAGAAAGCAAACTGTGGTCACATTTTTATTATACTTATTATAAGAGACATGTAACAATGTTCCTGAACAGGCCAGTTAAGTCAGGAGAAGTGAATTAAGCTCAAAAAAGAGAGGTTCAAAACACAAGAGATTTTTCCCCAGGGTGGTGGGCCTACATATGCAGATTAGTTATCAGAGAAGCTCACATCTGAACTTGATTTGAGAAGAAGTTAAGGTTTTTGTGGCACTTCAAACACAGACGTTAATGAATAATTGTTAATAACCGATTACCAATATTGTAATTTATTCAAGTAAAATGCACAGAAACCAGTAACTGAATGTAGATAAATTCAGGACAAGCAGGAGGGACATACACTCACTAATGATTTGGGATCAAGCCTGAGTTATTCATGGATGGATGGATTAAAAAAAAACTAGACCTTGCCCACAACTCAGCCTGAGTTTTGTGATAATGACCTAATGAACTAATGACAACCTACCTGTCTGAAAAGGACGTCCGTGTCTGTGCAGTACCTCTGCTTCTGCTCCCCCCCCTGCAGCACCACCATGGAGTGTGGCACCACTTCATCTTTGGCTCTCAGCGCTCGGCACAGTCGTTCACGGTTCTCAGCAAATAGGGCAGCAGACACCCTCAGGGTGTCATTACCCAGCCAGTAAACCGCTCTGAAAGGACAGGGAGACACAGATGATAGGGTGGCTCAAGGTGGAGCAGTGTTTGGAGAGTTTGGAGGGATGAACAGGACCGTCGTGTCATAAGGTGCAGGAGGCTACGCAAACATCATTTCTTTAACACTCGGCTCTTATTCAACAAGTTTTCCACATTCTGGTGTATTTAAGTTGTACTTACTAACAAAACTGGTGGTGATGATAACACAGTGGAAATAAAAAATACTTAAACACAATAAACTGACAGCGGTGGGGAAAGAAGCTGGACATGTGGTTTCAGCTTACAGCCGAGAGACTATGTTTGAAAAAGTGACCATGCTGTGCTATTACACAGAACACAGTGGTAATTCAGTTTCAGCAATCGGATATTGTTTTCCTCTCTCTGACTAAATGTTTGTTCCACACTTTTGTAAAACTCCCAGTCCTTGAAAAACGATGGCATCTGCAGCTTTAACGTGTAAATTAAAGCGTTAATAGCCCACTATATGAGCACAACCAGGAGAATCATGTGTGGACTGAGCAGGGAAAGGAGAACCATTATGTTTCCAGTTGTGTCTGAAAGTAAACCCCAGGATTTGATCGGTAGATCTGATCTTAAAGACCCAGGTAAAGCAAAGCCAATCTTGCCCTCAGAAAGAGTCAAGAAACACTGTAGATTTAGATAGATCAACAGCCTTAAAACTGAAAGGTCCTAAGGGTTATAAATCTTGGTCTCCAGCTACGGCTTTGCTGATAAGATAACAAACACTCCATACAGTACCTGATCCAGTCTGGACAGTAACAAAGGTTAATCCATAACCACACACTATTTTATAGCTTAAGGATTTCTCTATCAGTCCTTGTTGGCTAGGTTTACAGGGGTAATAGTGTATCTGTGAGGACAAAATAGTCACAGCAAAGTGGAATATAATGTTATTGAAGGTGCTGTAATGAAAACCTTACCTAGCACATTTCTCCCCCGTGTATAATTTCAGCATTTATTAAGCAGTGTCATTAAGGTATTGATTAACTTTTAAAGTCACAATCTTCGCTAATATGCTGGATTATATAATACTTGAAATTGGGCCTGTTGTTTACTCCAACCACTGCAAACTGAACAGACACATCTGCACATTTCACATTTTTATGGTCACCATAGCAGATTTCTCTCTGGTTTTACCTTATGAAGTCAACAAGTCAGTGTGGGTCAAGTTGTGACTGAATTAAAACACATTTTGTTCTACTGACATCTATGAATGATTATTGCAATGTAATTATTGCTTCGTGTAGTGTCACAATTACATAGATAGGAAAGGTTACTAGAGTGCATATTTTCACAAGATATCAAAACACATGCTTACATTGGATAGAAATGTTACATTCCTATCCGATGTAAATATTACCTTAGTTATATTTACATTTACATTACCTTAGTTATATGGTAATGTTTACAAAATCAAGAGACGGAAAATAAGCTTTTTTTTCTGTGCAAAACTGAAACGAACGCTGCTTCTAGAGTGTTATAGAGAGTTTTCAGCTAGTTTAGAAAAGCTGAAGCTGAACTGGCTTCAAGTCCCGTTAACTGATTTCACCAACGTTCCGCAGACTGAGAAAGACCATATTAAACGAGCTCCGAGCTAAACACACTGACATCGACATGTTGCTCTGGCATGACACTAAAAGATAAAACTTAGCTAAAAGCTAAGCATCTATACTTTCAATAATCCAAAAACAAAACAGATTCTTTTTTTTTGTCGGAAAATTCAACTCACTGTGCAGACGCAGCCATGAAAACACTCCGGAGCAAAGTGTCACGTGCTCACAGGAGTCACATGAGCTTTGTTCAGCTCCGCAGCCAATCAGCTGACGTGGCAATGTGCTGCGTTCGCGTGTACCGGAAATATCAGCTTCGACACGGAAGTCCCATTGTGGAACTCAGCACGTCTTCTTCAAAAGGACAAAGGTCAGTAGAATGGGACGTCAGCAGATTGAAACGGAAGACGAGCTCAAAACAGGTCTTTGAGTCCAAGTGGAAATTCTTCACTCCATAAATGTCTGATCATTGCAAGCAGTGGCAGTGGGAAGGACAGAAAACTACAAAATGTTATGTTTTTACATTAAATTGCATGGATTAAAATATTTTCAACGTGGAGAAGAGAGACTGCAGATTTACTCATCTAGAAGTTATGAAAAAGTGAAAATAGTTGACTAAACAGATACTCCACTACATGGAGAAATACCATTGTGAATGCTATTTGAACTTTGAACTTTACTCATGCTGAGGTATTTACGGATTGGATTTGATGCTGTTGATTACACAAACACCTCATAAATTGGCTTTTAATTCGTGTAAAGCTTCAAGGAGATTATTTTAAACCTCATTTATGAAATTGTCATTATCCAACATTAATTAATTTTGTACTATTTAGGAATGTACCCTTGGCAGCAATAAAAATCAAATGTTGGGGCTACACACTATTAATGTGTAAACATCACTAATCACTGACAGGTGGTAAAGATGAGGTTAGTTTTATCTATTTGCCATCCATAAATAAAAAACTGCAATCCATAATTAAAAATCCTCATCAACACCATTTATCAAATCAACATAGAGGAGTAAAGTATAATAAAAAGTATTATACGGTATGTTTAGACATCTATGGCTACGATGCAGTTCTCAGTTCTCTGATGGTTACTGTAAAAGCTACATCTGCAGTCATTTGACATTTTTTAAATGATAAAGAGGAATGCCACAATTAGAAAGCTGACCTCAAATAATCAAACTGAGATTCAGCTTTCAGTTCTTCTTTTGTCATGTCTGAGGTAGTGAAATTATCTACTGTCGTGAATTTCAGTGAGCCCACACTAAGAGAATTAAAACCCGTTATAAAATCTACAGGGAAAAAAGTGTCTGTTCACATGCCTACGTGATGAGATGCAGTTATTAAATATTTATTCATACTTTGTTCCTGGTGCTCAGCCAGTGACTTTTTGGAATTAAAAGAATACCATATAACCGCTTTAACAAACACAGAACCTTCAACAAAATTATGAAACATGTGCCTAAATCTCTAAAGCTTTCTGTACATTTTTATTTAAACCAATAGGCAGAGGGCCTTATAGCTACCACACATCCAAGTGAGATGTTAGGACACACACAGAAATCTATAACAATATTCAAGATACTATCTCTGGATTTGACTTGGTCTACAATGGTGCTTTTACAGTGAAAACAGTAGGGGGAGATGCAACTCTCTTTTATTACCACACAAGGGGAAATTGAGAAATAACTCAATTTCATTATAACTCATTGTAACGAGTGATTGCAGATACTTGATCCAGGTAACGTCAAACAATGGGTCATGAAAGCCAGCATCCATACATAGATGAAAGAGGTTTAGTTCACACAAAAATGAGCAGCTTTTACTGTGACGCATGAGGTGTGTGAATAAACAAGAGAATTCAATGATTCATATGGACAAACATGGCACACCGAAATATTGAATTGTTTAACTAAATGCCTGCAACACATTAAAAAAAAGTTGGGACAGGGGCAACAAAAGACAAAAAAATAAAGTTTTGTAATGCTAGGGGGAAAAACATCTAGTGGAACATCTAACAACAATAATGATTTTGGCAACAAGTCGGTTTCATGATTTAGTGTTATAAGAACATAAGAAGATCAACAACACAGAAGCAGATTTTTTTGAGAATAACACTTTAACATATTGAGACTATTTTTTCTCAGTGTAAAATTACATAGAATTTAGTGATTTTATCATCTACAGTGTACAATATCATCACACAATTGAGAAAATGAGGAGAAATCTTTGGGACAAGGTCAAAAAACAGGGTGCACTGCAGTAGAAAAAAAGACCTTATGTTGTGGAAATTATTGCATGGGCTCAGGAAGAGCTCTGAAAGTCATTGCCAGGTAATATATTTTGTCCCAATATCCACAAATGCAAGTTAAATTATAAAATACAAAATAAATAAACAAGATTCAGAAATCTTTAGTTTTTTTGTAAATTAAGGATGCCACATCCTCCAGGCTAGAAAGGAAACAAACGATCTGACTTGTCATCAGCATATAGTTTAAAAGCCAGTATCTGTGATATTATGTGGGGTCATTTGTGAAGGCATCATTAATACTGAGCAATATTTACTGATGTTGATGAAACATGCTGTTATTCAGGCAGTGTTTTCTAGTGACATTACCTTTTCAGCAAGGCAATGCCAGACTACATTGTGTGTATTACAGCATCATGACTTGTGAAAAATATAACAAAGGAAGCAGCTAAATCCTATATAAAGGAACTGTTGTTTAAAGCAGATGTGATACAGCACAGTGGTTTATTTGATTTGATATGAAATGACTTGCAAAATATTGCATTTTCTTTTTGCATTTTAAACAGCGTCCCAACTTTTCTGGAAACAGGGTTTGTGTTTGCAAATGTAATTTATCATTGCCTAAACTCTTTTGAAGTGTGCACTGACTACTTGGACTCAATATTTTGCTGAAAAATGAACACCGAACACTTATTTAGATTTCTAGATATTACTAATAAAATTCCTAACCTTTCCACCACCTTTCCTGCTAGTGTGGCCTAAACTAAATGAGGCCATTGCTCTTAGTAAGATTTGTCTAATTTAAACTAGAAGCAGTTTTTCTCACTACTCATTAAATTCATGTGCGCAGATTTGTCACTTTGTAAAGGCCAGAGTACAGTTTATTGCAGTTACACTCATCCTTGCTTTTCTTGCAAAACATAATAAACTTACAGAAAAGCGAGCTGAGATCATAGAGCGGTTAGTGGCTTGATTCACTCTCTCCCACTGTCACATGAACATATCCTCACGTTACACACTCATAATGTTATTTCCCTCTCAGTGGCCCCCTGGCAGAGAACTAGTGTTTCTGCTGGTAGACAAAGGAAGACCAGATGCCAAACCACCACTGTCACTGCGGACTGAGTGCCAGTTCCCCAGCATCCTAAATTTTATCTGCAGTACCAGCTGTAAGTTGTGCCTGATACTGTTGAACCACTCGGCTTTGAACTCAGAAGTTTGCTGCTTGCAGGCTTTGGACATCACAACAGAAGGCGGGTCATCTTCAAAGACACTACCCAGAACAAATACACAAAGCAGGGGGGTTGGAGACACATGAAATAGTGATTTTACAGTAAGGCATTGTCACTAGAAAGTTGCTATTTTAACAAACTCACTCAGAAAGCAACCAAATATTCAGTATTTACTATCATTGAATACTTTCTTCGAACAAGGCACTCAAAGTCTAAGAAAAAAGATAGATGAGATTCTAGATATGAAAGTTTCTGTATCCTGTCTTTCCAATATGAAAACGCTCCCCCAAATTATTCCTACAAAAAGAACTATGTTGTATTCCCCATTCAATTAATACAGTACAGTGAATAAGTGTTAATACCTATATCACGTCCACAGGAAGGATACTGAAAGAAAGTGGACTGGTCTTCACCAACTGTATGAAGACCAGTGGTGAGGATACACGGCTGGCGAACAAACATTTTGACATTTGATGCCTTGTACCGACCGGTCAGAACCATCTTAATGGGGGAATGAGCTTTCAATACTCAAAAAGACAGATCAGATCACTTTAAAACTTCCTCTAAGAACTCGAACCAAGTTCCTCCTCCACGGAAGTGCTTCAGTCAATTAAGCAGATAGTGGAGTGTGGTGAAAAGCACTATTGACTCTACGCTATTGATTATTTACTCTCTTCAGATGACCAGAGCAGGGTTTAATTAAAACACAAAAAGGAGCCTGCAGGCAGATGAACTGTCACTATAATACCTTCTGTTGAGCATGTCTCAGACACAGCCCCCACCACGAGGAACAAAACCATCATCTACCACTTTAAACTACTCTGCTACTGTTATTACAGTAGGAACAGGCTTTACAAGTGTTGTGATCCAGCGCTGATCTGAATCTAAACTCTGGTACTTGCATTGACTGTAGATGAATCACTAAATATCATGGAAAAGTAATAGTAATGAAGGGGTATTTAACTGAGCTGAGGTGGGATTTCTAGTCACAGTACAGCGTACAAATAAATTACAGTTAATAAAACGAGCCATGGAAAATGGGGCATGAGTGGGAATAGTTCTAAGAAAAATGGGTCTTTCTTAGTTAACTCTGCACAACCTTTGTGCCTTAAGAAACCTGCCTTTACTCATACATAAATTTAGTCCGTCCATCCAGAAGGCACTTTTTTTCCAATTCGCTGTCTAACAGGAAGGTTCCCTTTGTGCTGGTGAGCTCAGGTGTGCAGGCAAAAATAAATATGAATGTGAATGAAAGGAGGGCATGAAAAGAAAAAAAACACACAAAAAAACTGCTTTAAATTTATAATAACTGGTGGGCGCAGCGATACCTCTGTAGCTTTATCAGATTTTTAATTACGAGATTTCTTTCAGTTTATAGGAGAATAACTGAAGGAAATGATTTAAGATTAAGTAAAGTTTGGTCTGGTGAGGCACAGGATACGCTTCAGATTTTGTGCTTATGATGCCTGCAGTCAAACATCAGTTCAGAGCAGCGTTGTAGTGTCATCTGAACACTTCTTTACCCCTTTGTTCCTGGTCTGCAGCTAACAAGATGTTAGGAAGCAAACAGGCACATCAAACACTTCTTCTGTCTTCTGGACCACTCAAAATCAGAGTCAGCATTTCTGCTAAAAGACCTGAAGGAATGAATTATATGCTGTGCTTCTTTTTTTTGCATGTCTGGTGTTAGAATGACATTAGAGGTTTTTTTTTCTTACCAATTTAAAACAAAATGTTTTTTTTATTTATTTTTTTGGTGCATTTGTGAATTGAAGAAATCTGCAAAGTCGCCAAGTGGCGAAGCAAAGAAAGATGTGAATGTGAGTTTATAACATGGAAAACAGCAGATTGTAGATCAAAGCTAATCGTTAAGATTATTTATTGTGATAAGCCTGTTCATACGGCGCTAACAGTTTCATTGTTCGCTGATATCACCAATCTGTCCCACACAAGAAGAACAAGAGTGCTGTTCTTTTCAATACTGTGCTATATTTTATACACAGGCTCGATGAACTAGAGTAATGCTGATGAGTGGATGCCAAAGCACGTGAATAGTGAGACACCCCCCACCTCCAGATATGAAACTAACCTTGTTTTGATGGAAATCAGGCTTTCTTTAGTATTTTTAAGCTTATGGATCAGTTTTCTGTTATAACCAACTGTGTTCTGCATTTCACCCCATAAATCACATCATCCTTGGAGATCATCTTGAGAATGTATTAGTCTTAGTGGTCTGATTTCAGTGTCCCCTCAAATTTGGTGTAACAAGTGTCAGCACAAAAACTGCTATTACCGAATGTAATTTTCTATTATCCTACTTAATTATATTTTCACATAACGGATGTTTTTGCATTAAAACCTATGTGAAGAAATAAGCTTTATCTACCTGGCAGATGACAGCTTTCTGTATGAAGGGGAGCGTTATCATACCACCTTTAACAGGTGGAATTGAGCCACTGAGACCACATGTCCATAATTATAAGCCCAGAATAACTAGCTCAACCCTCCATTTATTCCAAATTAATTCTTCTTTTGGGTTTTTAAATAAAGACTAAGAATGTTATTTATAAGATTTTATTATTATAATCTTTTCAACATGCAAATGACCAACTACTGACACTTTTATAATCATTTCTAACTATTGAATGACTGAACCAGCTGGAAAAAGTGTATACAAGCAAATGCACCAACAAGACAAAACTCACTCACTATAGTGTTACTGAAATGTCAAACCAAAGTTTTGACTTTGGCAAAAAAGAGCACAATGCCGTCTATATTTGTTTATAAGACTTCTATCCTTCAAACTTTGCCGTCCCCGTCCCCATGGGTGCAATGCTGGTGGCACAAGTATGATGTGCCAATTCTTTTCCATCTGCCCAAATGCCACACAGAGAGATGAATGGTCCTGTAGAGTTGGCTCTGCTCGTTTCCATCCTGTTAATATGCCTCAGAGAGGCCCGCTGTAGTCAGGAAACTCACTAGAGGCTGATCTCCAGAGAACTGAATAAGATAAACATGGCTGTGGAAGGCAGTGGAGACCCCCAGAGCTAAATGACCCTGTACACAGTAGAGGACGTATTGTTCTGCTGTAATCTTTGCAAAGAGGGAACTACAATAGTAAAAGCTTTATAAAAATGAAATCTGCAAGTCAACAACTACTTTAAATGGAACCTCAGTAGCAATAGTAGCTCCAGATCAGGGATAAGAGCTCAATCACAAAAGGATCAATAATTTAAAATGGTGATCTTACCTAAAGTTGAATTATCATTGCCATTTGAATCCTGTTTTGATTGTCTTGCTTACTTACTTTATGATGTATAGGCACTGTACCTAATAATTCATTTGTGCAAAGCTGTGGGTGAAAAAAAGCGTCTACATTTTTCTTTCGAATCTACATTTGTGCTTTCTCGCACCAAGACAATGAGCTGAAAGGTTGAAAGCAGTTAAGATGTGAAAAATGGATCTGTGCTTCAAAGTTGGATCAGAGGTCATCCGGCACACATTACCTGGTATCATTTTTGTTCAATATTTATAAAAATATTTCTCAATAGAAATCTAATTCAAATGGTATGTACAGATCTGGATGTTATCTTTTAGAAAACTGCAGATGGAGGCAGGTTTTATACTTTTCAATAATTACTCTTAAATCTTATTTCAACCAAAGACCTGAATAAAATAAAACCCTAGTTTGGGCGTCATATGGCTTTATTAAGATGATCTCTTAAAGGCATTTTTATGAACCTGCTTCTGTGGAAACTCTTAGACATTATACATTTACCATAACCACAGACCACATTTAACATATCCTCATTAGGTTTCGTCACATACAGCATGTATTAAACCTAGGAAAAGGTGAGAAGTCGAAACATTTCTCACTTCTCAATAAAACATTATTTAAGGAGCAACTGAATGAAACAGCAAAATAACATGTCTGTGGAGAGAAGAAACAGCCTTGAACATGTCCTAAGCTCGTCTGAATCTTTTCTTTGCAAAGTTCCAGAGTGACCTAGATTTTTAGAAGATATTTATTTATTTTTCTTCTTCTTCTTCTTCTTCTTCTTCTTATTATTATTATTTTAATTTATTAGACGTTATTATAGTGTCTAGTTTCAGGGATTTCTTTTATTTTCACTTTTTCCCTTTTGTTATCCCCATGTAGACAAACCCTGGTTGTAAATCACTTATTTCCCTCTGAGAGAGAGATCGTCCTACTTCCAGCATCACTTCTCAATGAAAACAGTTGATAGCATTCTAATTTTCCAAGAGTATCTCTAAAAATTCAGTTCACATTGGGTGATAACATCCATCCATCCATTAACTACTATAACTGCTTCTCCTGTACAGGATCTTGGGGGTGACGCCTGTCGTAGCTGATGAGGGCGGGGTACGTCCCAGACAAGTCACTAGTGTAGCTCACGACCAAGAGAGAAACACAAACATTCACACCTACAGGCACTTTAAATTCACCAGTCAACCTTACATGCATGTCTTTGGACACCGTTTGAAAGTCATGAGCTGTGTCCAAAATATCTCCCTGTTCACTCATTCACCACTTCCCTTTTCTACTAAGCAGTTGACTCAATTGTAGGCAGTCAACCAGGTTTCAGACATTTGCTACCTGTTGTCATGTTGCATCATCAATTCTCATTTTTAAAAGAGGGAGCACTGCATTGTGGGATTGTTGCAGAAATACCATGTACTCTACTTATTTTGCTTCAGAGTGGAAATTTTCAGTGCACTAGTGGGCAAGTTTGGATATTTACACACAAAAAGTGTGAACACACTAATATTAAATTAATATGGGGTGATTTTGGACATGATTTTAGTGCCTTCTTGATGTGTGCACAGCACAGACCTCTAATCAACAGTAGACTTTATTGAACAGAACAGTCTTTTCCCAACCTTGACCATTCCACAACTTTCATGTGCAAGAAACCAAGAAACATTGTCTGTTAAAGGTTTTGTAGTTGTGATGTAGTTGGTTTGGATCCTCTTCAGGATTCGGTTACTCTGAACATCACAATCGCAGTTCCCACAGGAAGGATTCTCTGCTGCTTCACTGAAGCACCTGAGAGTTAAAGCCACATTTGTATTTATTTGAATTATTGCTATTACTATCCACTAGCTATTAAACCATGACGTGAAACACCACATTCCCTGATTACAGAATTGTATAGTGTATTTATAATCGCTGTCTAAATGGCACAAGAGACAATATGTTGCCACAAAAGGTAGTCCTTTGGGAAAACTGCATGGTTCCAGTATTAGGCTTTCTGTTCATTAGCAGGATTATTTTAGCTGAATGCAAACGAGTGGATACTGAACACAGAATACATTATGAGGCCTTTTTTACTGCTTGAGCAATACATCATTATAATGTTAATACTGCATGTAATTTCACACCACAGGGTCTTAGGATAAATTCCAGCTTTGACCATCTCTCATGTAAACACTTTGTCAGGCAAAAATAATTAACTTGAACTTGAAAGAACTGGTATAAACTCTGCCATTGTGTGAATGCAGTCAGCACCATCCAGATGCCAAATGGCAGTAAGTGAGTGTAACAACCCAGACTTGTGTGTGTGTGTGTGTGTGTGTGTGTGTGTGTGTGTGCATGGTCAGTGGCTGAAGCTCAAAGCAAGGTTAAAAGACAAATAAAGGCTCATCAAGCAATAAAACCTATTTCTGATGATGTTTGCCTTTTTCAAATGTATTTAAACTAAACAAGAGTAATAAAAGTATGACAGATGGCCGGGAAAGGGATCAGTATGGTGCATGGTGACCCAAATCCAGATCAGACGCAGATCTCACCACAGGTTAAGCAATGGTCACATCCATAACGCAGGACAGCTGTTTATGATTGAAGAGGATTAGGGACAGCACACATATTTCATCAGGATTTGTCCTCATCAAATTCTAAAACTCGATTGCTCCAAAGCCACTCACTTTAGCTGCTAAATCATTTCAATTATTATGCAACTTCTTTCCACTGTAGGTCAACCAGTGTCCCAGCACTGGCAGATCCATCATTATTACCCACTCATGCCCCTCAGGTTTGACAGCGCTGGGACAGAAAGAAGAGACGCGATCAGTTTTCATTTGAAAATGACACGAATGCTTCTCTGAATGTGCAGTCAATCAAAATCAAAACACGAGGACTTAAAGGAAAGCTGCTGAAAAACTGTAAGAGTCTTTGACTGTGGACAGCAGTGAACCTTACAGCACAATCCTACTCCACCTACAGAGGCAAAGGCCATATTTCACCTAACATGTTTCTTTTCTATAGATATCATAAGACCTCAGTATAAAAACTAGAAAACCACAGATATGAACTGAAAACAATTATAAAAGCCTGAAACTGCACTGGCACATGGCTGATTGAATAACTTCAAATTTACTGGATTAAAAGGGTTAAATATCTTATGCTGTAACACTCTTGTAGCTGCCTTTCATTCCTCAAGAAGTAATTGTAGTTTTGATATTGATGCGACATTTAGTTTCCAATGCTGCTGTTCTTCTACTTAAATAAAATAAAGAATGCAGGATATTCATTTGTACCTCGTCATGATCTGGTATTACTGCTTCTATAAATGTGTAAACAGACGAAAACTTCCCATCACTGCATTTCTGTAATATTTATGGATTTGGAAAGAAGATACAATCGATATCTTCATTCTATAGACAAAGGAAATGACCTGCTTCTATTGTGTATTTTTAGTTCACTGTGCTGTTTTTAGTTAGTATTTGGACGGTGCTTTTATCCACAGTGACATAAAAGTAAGAAAACATACAGAAGCGACCCAGCGTGTCAGTGCTCAGAGACATTTTGACACGTGAACTGGAGGAGCTGGACTTTGACCCCTTGACCTTATGGTCGGTGACTAACCTGCTCTGCCTCCTGAGTGACAGTTGCTGTTGTTTGGTCCCTGATTAGATTTCCCTCTTTATCATTGTCAAGGTCACATCTTAATCAGGTTTTGCTCATAACTTGAACACAGTCCAGACAGGCAGAACATACATAAAAACAATGAGAAGATTTGACAGATTTCTACATGGGAGTATAAAATCGTATTAGTGCGAGAACACACACACACACACACACACACAGAGAAACAAATACAGACAATCTTTCTCTTCTGTTGTCTCTTCTATTTCTAGAATTTTAAGTTAAAGGAACTGAGGGCCTTTTGGGATTTCAAACTGCATGTCTCCTTGCTCTAAAAATGTACAAATATGAAATCTGTCTAAAGGCCGTTGATGTCTTCATGGACAAAAATAAAAAAGTGAAGGAACTCGACACGATAAGACCAAAGCATCACCCGGGCTGCTTTGGTTGTGAAGTTGACCAGCTGTGAACACGATCAGAGTTCTGAATGTGGTACACTGCAGATAAATGTAATTTAGATCAGTTAGGTCCACGTAGTGAACACAACGTGAAGGCTGAAATGGAAAATGAAAAAGGTAAGTACCCTCTGTTCTGATGTGAGAGATGACTAGCTGGGGAAATGCTACAAATGAACTGTGATAGTCTGATTCATCATAATTTTGGTGTGATGACTTACAAAGTAATGAGAGGTGCCAGTTGAGATACTGCACTGTTTTGCATTTTGAACATACTATTTTATATTTAATTACTATTTTAATCTTCAACATCAGGGAAATGTCCCTAGTATGAAATCTAATATATGTGCGGTTTCTTATGTCACAGTGGACAGTCGTGGGCCATAAATACTCATTAGGTGATGATAGTTGGTGGGAGACTCGCAGATTAATAAGAATTGGAGGAGCTTGTGTGTGTGCCATTGTAATGAGCTTATAATATGCCTAACCCACCAGAACAAGCTCAGCTGATGGAAACGGTGTAACATAAATGTTATTTACGCTTTGGAGGGGATTGGAGGGTAGAAGTTAATTGCCGATATATTGGACTTTATATTCACACAGCGATGCCCCCTGTCCTCAGCGGTGGGCTGTGACAACTGGTTATTCATTTAGCAGTGACACTCCATCACCACAAAATAATTGCCTCTCCTGCCAGAGATAATATGAGATGAAAATATTAATATAATTTATCCAGATAATTCATGCAAGTTTTTTTTTTTTTTTTTTTTGGCTTCATCATGATGTAGTGTCCAAGCAAAGATATTTTTAGCTGTGGAACTGCAAGTAGACTAGCAGATGTTGAATGCTTTTATACAAGTGTCATAGATTAAAGGATGCTGAGCCCACATGGGTTTACGGTCACAAAATCATTAACTGGTGGATCCGGCTTCTACAGGGAAGAGGTAGAAAATCATATAGTTGTAGAATCAGCTTCATTAATTCACTGATGATACATTGTGATAAGCAGGAGTGGATAAAGAAGCGGTTGCATCTGCTGTAGCTCCATGCATTTATTGAGTCGGCCAAAGATGTCTTTCTGTGCAATCAAGGGCAAAAACTGTGAAGAACTAAAGGTTGGGGACCGGGACTCTTAAAAGGTTTCAAAAACTGACTGCTGTGAACTAAGAGAAGTAAAGGGACAACGTTTGCTCCTTTGAACTTGGATTCTTTGACTTGGATGTGGTGACATTCCACGTCTGAAGATGTAGGGTCTTTTTTTCGACGAACCTTAAGCCTTCAGTGCCTTTCAAACCCCGAGCAGAATTTCTGTGGTGAGTGGGGACCAATTTGGGGGACGAGTGGGAAAGATAACGACTGTGTTGCTGAAATAATTTTGAAAACCGTGAAATAGAGAATTTTTTAAAAACTTTTTTTTCTTCCTTATTTGAGATTAGGATGCAGATCTGCATTAATCTCAAGAGATTTATGTTTTAAAAGGAAGTCCTCATCTTTTAAATCCCCTCCCAGAACACTTTGAAGTCAGAGTGTATACAAGTGTATAGCTCACACCCTATGGAAAGATCTTATATAACGGTTTGAAAGGGAATTACGAAACAGCTAAATGTATTTTAGGGCATCTCAAACTGGAAAAAGAAAGTATCTTATCAGTATATAAAGTTGGGGGGACGTACTGTGGTGAATATGAAATGCGTGTGGGGGTGTAGCCCCTTCAGCAAAGCAACCGAAGGCATTATCTACTTCATTAATCCTCGCCAACCAGCACACAGCACCACAGACTGATTAACACTGCATTTAACCAGCACGCACTTACTGTACAAGCAAACCGCATTGGCCATAGCCTGACAACTGTCATTAATATTCATTCACAAATTGCAAATGTCATTTAACTTTTCCTGAGGAGTTACAGTGTTTTATTATGTTCACGGCAGCCAAATAGAGTTGAAAATGACTTTGAACCACATCCTCCTCCTGTAAGCCTTTTGGGCTGAGCACAAAGCTCCTCCAGAGTTGGTTTCTGGAAGGCGGTGTGTGACAGGGAGTGATCCTGGTAGTTACTGACAGGGAATCAGCGGGGGGAGGAAATTCATGCAGCCTATCTTATCTTGCCTCCCACTCGCATCATTACTGGGCTCTATTACCATGATACTCATTGCCCAGTAGTGCTACGCCACACTGATCAACCCGTTTTCATGCCCTCACTGGCTGCAAACCTATATAGTAAGTGCCCTGGCATGTCACAAATCAAAAGAAAGCCGTGACTTGTTATCTCGTTGCAGCTCTTCCCCGGCCTTTGCCGAGGAGCCATATCTGTAGCTTTGAAGTCGGAGCCACTGGCAATGTCTCAAGCGCTGCTGCCATCAAGTGAGCGCCTCTTCATTAAATCCTTGAGCTCCTTCTAATTACGGGCTGTATCAGGAGACCCTCGGTGCTGGGCGCCGGGGCAGGGAACAATGTGCATGACACAAATGCCAAAAATCACAGGGGAGCCTGGGGACGCAAAGCCTCAGCAGACCAAGACAAATCGTCCGCTTTTCACTGATACTCTGTTTTAGGACTAAACAGCAGTCAACGCAGTTTTTGCCATAAATATATCAGTCGGTGGAGCAGCAACAGGAAGCAGAAATAAAAGCAGACGACGTGATTTTAAGTCAGCCTGTGTGCAGCACAGGTTCTTTTTGTCGGCTGTTTCCAAGTCTGCCTGCGCAGATGTTTCCCTTTAAGTTAGCGGATCTGCAGCAAAGGATTGTGGGGTGGATTTCATCTGCGTCTTTCATCCTGACACTCTCAGTTCTCTTGTCTCCTACACTCCTAGCTGCTCTATTTATAACTTGTAACCATAACAACTGGTCTTTTCTCTTTGCCAAGGAAAAAGATTTCTGTCACTAGGTGTCTTTGTGCTTCAGAGAAAAAGTATGCCAAAACTTTCATCACTTTTGTCAAAGCTGATGTTGCTGTCACAATGTGTTAATGGTGAAAACTGCAGCTATTAGCAGGGATTTGCATTATTATCTTACGGAGACAGTATCCCAGTGAAATTGTGGCTTTGTGAATTCCAAGAACAAATCTGGAGCACTTTGTTCCTGCGTGATGAAGGGGTGACACGCAGTGTTGAATGAAACTTTGAAGAAGACCATAGGCATTGTTTTCTGAAAGTTTCATCTACACACATCTTCACATCAGTTTTTAGGGTGGGGAAGAACTGGCAGATACTTTTGAAGCTCAGATCTAACGTGTCTTTGCTTGTGAAGGTTTTGATGGAAAGACAAAAGAAAACTGAACTAATGCACATTTGAAGGTTTGATTAGGAACTTTGTGGTTTGTGGGTGTATGGATGTTATTGCAGCACAATGGCCTTGTCAATTGCATTTAAGAAGTTGTGCGCACACACACACACACACACACACACACACACACACACACACACACAAAATCCTCCTCCCATTATGACGTGACACAGTGAAGTAGGTTTTATTAAACACAGTCTGAAATCACTCCAAGCCACTGCGTATGCAGCTGGGGAGTAGTCACGCAGAAACACAAAATGCTGGCAATTCGCCCTCACAGGAGCCGGGGGTAACAGGCGTTTAGCTGACGAGGGGTGAAACCATTGTTTGACATCTCGCTGCTCCCACCCTCCCAGATCCTTTAGCGAGAACTAATTGCTCCCACAGGGACCAATCCCGTGGTTACATCTAAATGAACCTGACCAAAGTGCACCGGGGGTAAGGGTGAGATTGTCTCTGCTGTCGACCGGTGCAATCTCGCAGGCGTCCTCATCACACATCCAAGATCTCCTCAGCACAGTGGAGACGTCGAGGGGAGGGGCAGGGAAGAGGTGAAGCATTAATTCCTGTTGTGAGAGAGAGAACCAAAACATTTTTTTTTTTGTCTTGATAAAAATAAACAGCGCAATTTGTCTTGTGGTGTAACAGCAGGGGGGATTAAAAATGATTATCAAAATCTTATTATTTCTGCATGTGCTCTGACCTTGTTTGTAATGTAATTTGGAGCGCCTTAAAAGATTATGATGAGTCACATTCCAGTTCTCAAATTAGGAAAGAGAGAGGTCTGCAGAGCAGCCCAGATGAATGTTACCCTAAAAATATCGATTCAATCCATTTCAATGCCAGCGCAAGGTTGAACAGTTTAAGGCCCAATCTGTCATTCCAGCATATCAGAAAGATTTCAATTTGGAGCTGGATTCAACCAATTTCTTTATTTTAGATGGTGCAATGTTGCAAACACCCCCCCCCAAAAAAAAGAAAGAAAGAAAGTGAAATGCGATGTCTTTCAAATTAACAACACATTAATCAGATTCAGTGGATTGATTGAGACTGATGATTAAACTATGTTCAGTTTTGATCAGTCTAATGCACTGGTTTGTGTCTTTTCCTGTTTCTTTGTCAATGGCATTGACATTGATTTGGTGCCACACATGTGACCATAGACACTTTCTGTCTTTGTTTAAATACATCTTCGTATATTTTGAGAGGCACAAATGATATTTTCAAGCTCGGTTTTGTACCTTTGAAAACTTTACGCTGAGCTCAAAGCAAAACAGAATAATTGGTTTGAGCCACTGTTGTGTGTTTACACTTAAATGAGAAGGTCAGGGTGCACAGACAGTAAATGAAATATTTTTTAAGCGCATAAACAATCCTGATGTCCCCTCACAGAAATGGTGTGAAATGACAACGATAAAAAGATGCACAAGAAGTAAATTTGTACCTCTCCATACCACGGTGCTTTTGTGATGTCAGTGGTCTGCACAGTTGAGGTTGGGGGGCTGTTATAATTACTCAGATTGTTAGATTTGTTGAGTAATAAAAGATGATGCTGAAAGAGACATGTCCATAGCATGGCTAATGAAACCAGTAAACATGCACATTTTGCACATTTTAATACACATTTTAAGGACACGGTGTATGTATTCATGAGGAGGCTGAGGTGTCTTCTTGTTCCTGTTATCAAAGCGCTCTTTGTTTGATTGCTGCAGGTAAATAATCTTCACTTTAAATGGTATCAGCTTAAAATGGAGCAGCTTCAAGAAATCTCTCTTTTCCTTTCCTTTTCATTCCTTTCAATGCTCTGAGAATTACTACAGCAATAAGCACAGGAGGATACACAAACAGGATTACTTAGTGTGGGCATGCTGAAAATCAATTCAATACTGTTTCAGCTGTGGAAACAAGTAAATGTGATTTATTTTCTCTGAGAACCACATGTAGCCTCCAAAAATCACATAGTCAATTGTAAACCTGCAATATTCCTCCATGTATCATGTACATTTTCTTTATTCTTATTATACAACAAGTGATCCAAGCATTAGTGGTAATGTGTATAAACACAATGAGACACAATACATTTTTGAGAATGATATATTTGGCATACTTTATATATTTATATTGTGGATAATATTTTCTAAAAAATTATAAATTGGTTGAATGTCATGTTGATAATTACTTGGACAAGCTCATATTCCTGCTTTTAGAAAAGAAATAAGACATCTGCCACATCCCAATATTGATTAGATTACCAAGGCACATGCATCTGCATGCCAGAGGTTTTAAACGCAGGGAAAGTGCCGTTTCCATAGTAATATGTTTAGTGTTGGTGTGTGGTCAGGAGTCAATTAGAACAACTTGCTATTAATAGTGTTCTCTTCACCACCCAATGAAGGGGCAAAGGGACGATGAGTCTGCCCCTTCATTGTGCTGGAATTTGCACTCTTTAGTTTAAAACCCCTGTTCGGCTCTTTAGCTTCACAGCTAGAAGGTCACTGGTTCGAATCCTTTGGTCTTACTGTGTGGTGTTAGCATGTTCTCCCGTGCTTGCACAGGTCTCCTCCGGGGTCTCTGGTTTCCTGCCACAGTCCAAAGACATGCATGGGAAGTCAACTGGGGGCTCGAAATTGCTTGTGGGTGTGAATGTGAGTGCGGAATGTGAATGTGCATGTGTGTTGGCCCTGTGATAGATTGGATATGTGTCCAGGGTGGACCCCACCTCTCACCCAGTGACAACTCAAATAGGCAATTACAGATAATAAATAGATGGATGTTACTTTAGTCAGTGTTGTTTTTGTATTTTATTCATTCCCAAAACCTTCATTGTTCTAATTGTTCTTGTGTTTGTGCATAAATAATACGTTTTTGTCCGGAATTCAAATGATATTAGGTCATTATCATGACACAACTAACATGTGGAACAGGTACTATAACTACTGAGCCATCTTTGATCTATGGTAATACTAACAGTTGGGTAAATCATGACTAACCTCAACAAAGGACAACTAACATCTGTCTATTTTTACTAAGAATAAAGTTCTTTGGGATTTGAGACATTAAATCCTAATATGAAAACTTTACCCACTGCAAAACCTGGTCAGGATCCAGAAAAGTTTGTCAGAAGTGCAGGCTGAATACTAGAATCAGGCCGAGAGAATTAACAGCCACATTTAGTGCTTTTACCAACGTCACCGTGCAAAGACTTTAACAAAAACATTGGGAATGTTGAGGGTGGAATCATTACAAAACGATACAGCAGAAATAAGCCCTGAAGCCTCCTAGATTACTGTAATACAACCATCGCAGTCTCATGTTCCAAGTTTTTCACAAGAGATATTACAAATTCATGTCGTGATGCCAAAATGATTCCTTGGAGCATGGTCTGAGGCTCCAGTCCATGTGCTCCACATACTCAGCTGGTAATGAACACATCAATAGAGACACACTGGGAGGAAGGAGGGCAGGACTCCGGCTCTGAAGATCTGGGATGAGGGAATGGTGTGGATATCTGGTGCTCAGTGTATGACGTTTATCACAGCGATCCAACACAACATGTAGCCTGTTAAGAGAAAAAAGGAAGACAAAGTGAGGATCTTGAGCAGAGCTGACACGCAGAGCGCTGGTGTCCCCTTACCATATTAAGTAAGAACCACCAGCTGCGTACTCGGTGTGATACTACAGTAATGGTCAAAACACACCACAATATTTCTCGCTTGGATGTGCAGGAATACTTTCTGCTTTAATGTTGCACTAAATAATCAGTTTTAGCTCAAATTACTCTGTAATATAACAAATTATCTTGGTGGGACTGATGTTCGGATAACAATGTTACAGATGACGATACAAAGGAAATGAATAGCACAACACATGCTTGTTGGAAACAAAGCAAAACGTTTAAGCCGTTAGAATGTGCAGAGTCTTCCATGGGTGCAAAGCCCAGTGACGTTCATACAGGTACCGTACACAGCAGTACAACACTCACACTGCAGCCATTCTCGTTCTGTGCAACAATTTTGTAATATGCATGTGATATATTTTGCATTTTTGTATGAAGATAAATTATCAGACAGGGAAACATCAAGCATCACTTTCAGCATTCAACTCTCAAAACTATGCATGCAACATCATTTTAAAGCCAACAATAATAACTTTCTGACACTCGTGTTGGAAAAACAATTAGATACTGTAACCTTATATGATCAAATTAGTGAATGAGATCGACCCACTACAGGGTAGATTGAATGAAATATGTATTAGACACTCTTCTTGCTTTCTTGGCATTGACTCTGTGGAAGCAGGGACAGTGTAACTCTGCTTTGATGTAACACCCTTATCTGTCTCTTGTGAGACATTAATAGTTCCTCATTTCTTTGAGAAGCTGTACTTTCCTCATTCTGCAGTCACCAGGATAGTTTCCAGAATTCTAAATTAAATGTCTGTCCAAAGCTTTTGAGAAAGAGCTGTAGTTGTTCCCTGTGGAATTATGTATATCTACTTCAGCTGCTGTGTGCTGATATTTAGATGCTCGGTGCATCGCTCTGCCTGTTGCCTTCGCAGTTCAATGTCTTCTGCTTCACACGGTTTAGTCAAAGGAAACCGTACATATTGTCAAACTACTGCATTTGTCATTGATTTTTGTACGCGTGCTCTGAAAATGATGTGCAGCCGTACGGGACCTTAACCCAAGGAGTAGTAATAGCGCAGATATTTTTTCATTTTAACGTTGTTTTTCTGAAAGGACAGGAAGTATGTCGTTGGAGGTTTAGTATGTTACAGCCTTCTGAGGCACAAGAGCCTGTGCAACCACAGCGCTGGCACCACACTTGAGCTGGCTGTGGTTAAGTGCTCCAGTCAGAAGTGCACCATCCATTATCCATCATCTAAACTACTGCCCCTGTTAAGGGTTATGGGGGTGCTGGCGCCTATTCCAGCTGTCATCTGGCAAAAGGCGGGGTACATTCTACATACAGTCACTAGTCTATCTCAGGATTGACTTCTAGAGACAGACAGACATTCACACATGTAAAGAAAGTGCATTGCTTCCAATCAATCTTTCATACATGTTTGATTAAGATACATGGAGAAAATATTCAAATGCCAAACAGAAACGTCTCTCCTAGCCAGCCTGGATACCAACAGGGGACATTCTGTGAGATGGCAACGCTAACCACTCCGCCGGCGTGCTGCTCTCAGTATTGCACCATGGAGATTTATAGCAGACTTATTAATGCTGGCCCTCAAATGTCAGACAACTGCTGCCATGGGAAACACTCCCTCAGACACCATTTCCACAAATACCTCCAAAAATAGCTTTATCTTCTTAAATGGAAAAGGGAGGTGGAAATGGATAGATAGATAGATAGATAGATAGATAGATAGATAGATAGATAGATAGATAGATAGATAGATAGAGAGACAGATAGACAGACAGACAGACAGATAGATAGACAGATAGATAGACAGATAGATAGATAGATAGATAGATAGATAGATAGATAGATAGATAGATAGATAGATAGATAGAGAGACAGATAGACAGACAGACAGACAGATAGATAGACAGATAGATAGATAGATAGATTTAGATAGATAGATTTAGATAGATAGATAGATAGATAGATAGAAGATTGATAGAATAATTGAACAAATTTATGAATCCACAAATTGAAAAATTGAACAAATAGTATAACACAAACTGTGGACTTCCACATTTCTGTGGGTGATCACTTCTAGTGTCAACTGCCAACACACAACCAGCACCAAGCATCAAGCATCTTTTCAAAGTTGTCCTTCAAGCAAAGCTCAAATGAATAATTAGGTTGAGAGTAATTACATTTTCCACCATTGCTGACTGTGGAGACCCCCTGACTGTGATCACTCAATGCACCAAAACTCATTAATGAAACCACAAAACACTTTCTAATCTTGTCAAGATTGAATCCCCGTGGATAACAAATACAAATACATGTCTTTCCCCGATTTTCCCAACAGAATCAAACAGCATCTTGTACAGCTCAGTAGGTGCACTTCCAGATTTATCGATTTCCATTGAGAACTTAAATGTATGCAATCGTGGAGAAGTAATTCACTTTTTAGGATGGAATGAGTTTTTTTTTCTTCTGTAGATACACATGTTGTCTTTCTTTACTTGAAGCCTTAAAGACTCAGCCTTTGTATTTCAGTGCATGAAAACAGACACATCAACCTCCTCACCAGCTGAAAGCCTGTGGAGTCCTCTGTCCTTCATCTGTACAGACACTGTAAACCCTGAAGAATACTGTAGATGTACAGGTTGACGTGTGGATTTCAAATCTTCTAAAAGTTGCTCTCATTGCTTCTGGCCATTTTGATATACGAAGTCCATCATGCAGCTTGAAGAACAGTTTCTGAAATGCAGTTGTCATTCTTCGTGCTATTTGCTGGGATGAAAGCAGGTCAGAAAGCAGGTGTGTCGTGCCAAGCAGCATGGTGTGTCAGGACACTGCGAGTGCTGGGTCACTGGCTTTGTCCTCATGTCATATACTATCCTTCACAGTGGGCTTACAGCTGCCTTCGCTGACCTTTTCACAGGGCCCTGTGGTCCCCCTGTCTCCACATCACCGTACTTCTCCTTCACCTGTACCTGCACTGCCACATCCTGTCTGCTTTCTAATTAGCACATAGTCATTATGCCTCTCAAAAGCCCAGGACAATATCCCGGTGCCTAAATAGAACTGATGAGAGATTTAGAAACACCCACTGGCAATGTGTCTTTTCTTTTATAATCACTAGGCCTCAGGTCAAATGTCGCATCCACATGGAAACACGAGAACAACAAGAGACACAGATAAGATCACAGGTACAATCGCATTTTATATTACACTCCAGTACACAAACGGGACAAGCTGAATACATACTGTGGTATCTGGGAATAATGTCAGACAAGATCCGTCAGATCGTGAGATGAGACATGCAGCACTGCAGCATATCTGTGGTCAGTAGTTGCAGTTTTAACACAGCAGATGGCTCTAGATACACCAACCCAAGCATCCCTGTAGCATTTCCTTTGGAGACAAAATCCAGCACAAAATCTCATCTTGGCTTGGTCTGAAGAGCCAATTACATTCTGGATAGCTATGAGAAAAGCACAGTGGCTGTCATTTGGTGTCAGGATAAATAAATATAAATACTGTTCCCGCCGAGAAGGAACACAATGTTACTTCAGTGGAGAAAGAGTGGTTCACACCAAATGGGTTCCTAAAACCACACTACTACTTTTACAATAATCCTTTTATTCCTTTATAATATTCTAGCTAAATTCTGCTCCAGAACTGACTGAATGTAAAGCAGACAAAAATGCAAAGACAAGCCACAGCGTGTTATTCATTATTTTAACATTCTGCAGACTGTCTTATTATTGTTAATTTACCATACATCACCACTGAGCGTTACTCTCCATAAACATTTTTACACTTCAGGTACTTTGCTGACAAGTAAAGGCCTCATCACTCAACATTAGCTCTGGCGTATTGTGACGCCGGCAGCAGGACTCAGCTTAAAACCCTGACAAAAGACGCCGCAAATGCTCTCGCGTTTCTGCTGAAACACAATATGACACAAAGAACAAAGGCGAGGATGAAAAAGTAGACGGTCCTCTCACCGCTTTACGGAAAAACAGCCGAGTCAGCCTGATTCCGGTAGATAAACTCGAGAACAAACTCTTTGAACACATTCTGCGGCTCTCTGTGAAATGGGAAGAAAATCACCGAGAAAGTGCACTTACCTGGTCCCTCAGCTCTGTGTCAGTATCAATGGGTGTGCAGATGACTGACAGCTGGAATTGAGGCTGTCCCGCACCTCAATCGCTCAGAATTGAGAAAATGTGCTTTGCTCCCACACCTTTTTTGATCCAAGGTGATTAATAAGAGGCCAGATTGTGACATCTGGCCTGCGGTTAAAAAATGTAAAGGGGCTGCTGTGTAAGTGCATTTCACCATTGAAATGAACAAGGGGGGGTTACGTTTTCTCATGCGGGGCAAATGAATGAATGGCTTGTGAAGGTGACTGCAGGTCTGCTGGACCAGGCAGAAATGTGCCACACTTTTCAAAAGCCACGTCTTCGGCTCGAGTGTCTTTCAGAAAGCGGCTCCGAACAACAGCACCAGCTAAATGGTTGAAATGGCAAATACAACTTGTTGCTTTCAAGGTCAACGTGCCTGACATTGTCGCAGAACAAAGGACGCAAGTGCTGAGTCGTCACACACACTCCCCGTCCAATCAATTTGCTGGATTAGTATGTGTACTCTGTCGCCCAGGAAAATGTCAACAACTGTAATGGATTTGCTTGTGAAAAGCAAATTCGCGTTCAGGGGCTTCATATTATGCAATTTTCAATGAAAACTCTTAACTTATGTTGTACATATTGTATAAACAGATAAAAATACATGCACACTAAGAACCAAGGTGCGTTTTCTTAAGTTGCAGTGGGTTGAGCCCTCAGGGCCACCGTACATTTGACGACTCTTACTCTTTCTTTATGAGCTCCAAAACCATGTGTAAATAGAACATCTCCTTTAAAGTGCAGCTACTTCTGTCTTAAAAGCACATTTTGTTTAATAGCTATAATTTTCACTCAGTGGATTTAGACACTAGCATTGACCTTGATCATGCAGACTGCACGTTTTTTTTTTTCTCTGCCTGTTTGGCTTTGTAGAACATATCACTTCTCCACGATAATTTTTAATGTGGCTGTCCTTGAGTCGCACAATCTAGGCCAAGCACTGTGGTGATTTGAAAAGGTCTGCTCAGCTGGCCATCCAACACTCCTGATCTCCATAGACAGCTGAATAAAAAGTGACCGGTCTTGAGAGAAAGTTCACGTTTTAAAAATTGAGCCAGGGCACGGAAAGAGGACATCACATCATAGCTCAGGGAGATAGGGGGGAACGTGATCAGATGCCTAAAAGAGGCTCAGGTGCTGGAAACAGAAATTTAATGATGTCCCATGAGAAGACAAAGCCAAAGCAGCCTGACCCTGTCAAGTCGAAGCCAAGGATAGTTACCTTGCCAGGGCATAGGACATGTAAATGGGCTTGTCCCTCTTCACACTTTGACATTTCAATGAAGCAAAATAATCAACCATTTCTGAGTGTTAGTGCAACAAGCACAGTCTGTGGGTGTGTGAAATGGCTGTGTGCTGTCTTAATGTGTCGAAGATTTTGGGACTGAAGAACTATTCACCATTTTTCCACTGACATAAAATGGAGTAAAAGCAAAGCAGACGGTGCCACAGTGTTTGTGTCATTGAGCCGCACAAGCTTTTTTCCACAGTGACAGATGGTGCGGTCAGCTCAAAAACAACGGTGAAGGACACAACAGCTAAGATGTCATAGAACGTCCCTGCCTCCATCTATATTGACTTAGCGTGAGTCATGTGAGACGACCTCACATTTGGCTTCTCTTATAACACACCACATCAGCTTTATAGTGTGTGGTCTCTATTCCCCAGACCAAACCAAGCACAGCACCCTCTCATCAAGCGGGTCCAAGGGTCAAATGGTTGCGCAGCCCGCCTCTTGTCAGATTTACAACATATGAGAGGCCTTGAGACACATTCGTGCATTTTCTCAGCACAGTACATGACAGGGTATGGCCTCTCTCGAGAAAAGTCAGTCCCACCGGCCTTGAGGACTCGCTCGTTGCTTCGCTGTGTCGAAGCAAAAATGATGTTGACCTCAAATTAGAGCATGTGCAGCCCGTCCCACTGCAGTCACCTTTAACGGCGGCTAATCTGCAATGCAGCATTTTTTTTTTTTATGCCCCACACAGTTGTGGAGTTAAAATTTAGCAAACTCTGACTCATATTCAAAGTCAAGCGTTTGGATTCACACGACCGTCATCCACCTCCCCGGAAACGAGCCAGACTACAGCATCTGTGACTGGTTCACGTAAACCTTCTGCCTTAATCAGCTCAGCGGTCACATGGACCATCTCCTCCATCTTGTCCCTTCTACTCTGCCTTGAAGTAATTTCAGGTAACGTAAATGCTGTTAAACACCTGTCAGCTCCAACCCGTCATCATCCCTTTAGTATCCGTCACTATTGTTTGTAGAACACCAAAAAATGCAACACAGCAGCAGAGAAGCCCAGCATCAGTTTGGCAGTGTGATTCCAGCACGACAGACACACCAACGCACAATAATAAATGTTCACAAAAGTGTGGGTCACTTGTGTAGTATAAATCAAACTTCAGGCTGAAGGTCCAAGGTTGACTTCTCTTCAGAGAGAAAATATCTTCTGTTGGGTTGAACACAAGACAAACAATTAATCAACAGAAGGGATGTTGGCAAGCTGCACCTATGCACAATGCTATAGTTTAGGTGTGGTGGGCTTTTTGGCACAAAATGTACTTGGTTGGAACAGGACTTGTTTTGTGTTCAAATGACTACTTCATCATTGTCATGGTTACAATTCTAAGGAACAACTGCAGCCGTGGTCAAAAGAAACCAAAAATTACTGCTGCTGCAATTCAGATAGACTTTGTAGTGTCAGCTGGATAAAAAGAGATAAAAGCAACGGACCTCCGGAGTTTAGAAAATACCATTAAAATGACTAAGACAAGAAATTACAATTTAGGAGACATATCTCCCTTTGGTATCTGTTTGCATTGTTGAGACATTCAGAATGTTTAATGTACATTATGTGATAACGTGCAAAGGTGCACCCACAGTAATGTGTCTGAAGAAAAGGGTAAAAGACATTTGCAGCACAACATTTTGCATATAAATATTGTTTTAATTTTCCCAGCACCACAATCACTTAAAAGAACTGCAATGTAACATCAGCACATATTAGCTGCTGTATCACGCAGATACAGTATTTTACTCCAAAAATTCATATTATTGAAGCTTTCCTACGAACACAATTCTGAGGTCCATCTCAGCAAATGCATAATAACATGTTATTCCAATAAAGTTAATAAGAAGGACTGGAGAAGATAACCTAAGATGTCAGTGCCATCCTACTGTATGACTGTATCAAAATTAATAACAGTAATTTTCCGCACGATGCGTTTATTTTGGTCCAGTTAGACCTTCGCTGGATGTTATTTTAATTCCTTGAAGGAGCTTCCAACAGATAATACTCTGCTGTAATATAGATGCACAGGCATACCCACGTGCACTGGCCTTGACCCCAGACACATTTAAAGAAAGCAGATGAAGTATTTTTTTTTCACATGTGAAATCTATTGGTTTTTACTCCATAGCTGCTCCCAGAGCCCTGCCTCCGAGTTTCCCTGCAGCGATAAAAGAGAAAGCCACAGCTGGTGATACGAGTGCAGATATTAGTCTTCATCAGAGCAGTGAGACAATGACACTTATGAAGACCTATGTCATTTAATATACATCACCAGCTTTATCGCTGAAAATGGGAGAAAAAAGAACAAGTCAGTACTTCAGGCAGCTCAAGGCCGGGCTGAGCAAGACGCAAGAGGAGAAATCAGCCTTGTCTTTGAAGGCCATGTCTGCAACTAGAGGAAAGCCGACATGTTTTATTCTGTCCCTCAGATTCATAAAAGGATCTCTCCATGTTCAGTTTCTCACCCACTGTGTCTTTCATAGTTAAAAATGCTCTCGATCCCGAATATCATGAAAGTGGACCCCCAATCATGTCTAAAACTGATTAACTGTTCAAATCAAGTGTTTTAGCACGCCGCATTATGCACAATCAGAATGCGCTAGTGAAGTAGTTCAAAGGTTTCACTTTTTGTCTCCCCTTCCACAGGCCAATTAAATAACATCTTCACTTTCTAATCAGCAACGACAGAATGCAAAAAACATATTTTCTCTGAGGCCTTTCATTAATCAATTACAGTAAGCAGTGACAAGCAATTAATTCTCCTGGTTAAAGTGCACGCCGTCAATCTGGACTGTCCAATTAGCCTATGCTCACTTTTGAAATGCACATTTCATTTGACCTCCTCTGCTTGACCGTTGTAGAAAACTTTGTGCCAGAAAACTTTGAACCCGCCCAGTAGCGCACTCAGACTGCCTGAGAAGCAGGGGCCCAAAAAAACTGATGGGCCCCCATCAGCGCAGAACAACCACACATGGTCAGTAAAAAGGCCACATCCTAATTAGACGGCTTTCTAAAGTCCTCAGCAAGATGTGCACACACCTTGGAGGTAGGAAAAGACGCAAAATGAGCTTTTCTCTTTCTTTTTTTTTTTGCCTAAAGCAGCACACATTGCAGCGGGAATCAGGGGAGTGTTTATTGTTCTAGAAGGACACATGCCTCTGCCACAGAGCAGAATAAACTGTTAGCTCCAGAGAATTGATCATAAATCAGGATTTCATAAATCTGTTCAGAGTTTTACACTGAAACTGCACCCCGACAGTTTACACTGTGTGTTGAAGGCTTTTAAATGAATGTTTAAGGCTCTTTATGTGGCATCTATTTATAGTTTTACATTGGGAAGAGGTGACAGCTGATGGAGGAGCAGTCTGATGACTTTAGTTTCTAATTATATTCTAAATTGTTCTGTTTGCAAGTTTCCAGAGAAAAACCAAAAAGAGGCAACATGTGTCAAACTGAGAAAAATGCATGTAACCGCAAACGCTGCAGTGTACACGTCATTAAAAAGGACAAATTTAATGTCAAATGCTCTAAAGAGTCATCATAATGAACACACCTGAGGACCAGGACTGAGAACCACTCCTTCAGCAGGCTTTTACTTACATTTGGATTACAACACGTGCACCTGAGATAGGACTTTTAGTGGTATTGGCGTCTTCCTTTTACTCCTCTAAAATCAGCGTATGAAACTGACCTGATTAAGCAGCGAGAGTTTTCAGTGTTTCACTTGATATCACATCTCGTCACACAGCAGCACTGTTACCTGCATAGCAGTTGGCTAAAAATAAAAGTTAATCACTGAGTGTCACATAAGAAAGATGTAAAAAATGATCTTGGGTTGAGGGCTAACAAATATTAAATGGGTTTTGATTTATAATCAGCGTCTGATTGCAGCTGTTGATATCGCGACCACAACAGCAGACAGATCTGATATTATATGGAATCAGGTCATATTATATTTAAATCAATTATATTCACAAAAGGTTTGCATTGAATAAGAAAAGAGAAAACTGTGTATTTCTTTATCTTTTTTAATATGAGGATGTGGGCATGGCCATTTCCATATTCTTGTCTTAAATTTGTCCTAGTTATTTCAGAGATTTTTGCTTGTATAAGTGTTTTACATTAAAGTAGCATATTATAGTGGGAAAATGAGGAGCAGCACATTTTGGGCTGGTTTTTTGGGGCAGTATTTACCCTTCACAACTCGGGGGGGTGATGTACTAAATGACATCACTTTAACTACAATACTAGTGTTGCCAGCTGTGGAGCTCACATTTCAGAGATCTTTTAAAAATTCAACAACACACTGATTTATAACAACATCTGTAGATGTATCTGTAGGCTGGTATTTTGCCAATAAAACAGAGTGTGAGTCTGTTTTTGTTATCAAAATAAGGGAAATTTGGGAAGACAAATTAATTGGTTTTGTTTTTCACACATTGGTCAGCACTGATTGGCTGCATTAAGGTAAGTGCAGTGCAAAGCGTCTCAAATACACAACAATGAACATGCAAACAAATGCTGTTTTATGTGATAATGTGAATACATCCCCCCCCAAAAAAACAAAAACAAACCTGTTATTAGTACATTGCATTAAGCTACATTAAGCCAGACACTAAAGAATATTGTTTAAGAGTGCTCAATGTGTGATGTGGTCAAGAAGTCAACGATCACTGAGAAATTATAACATAGAGGACCCGATGGATGCTGTCTCATCATCGACACAGGACGATACGGGTAGGATAGAATCATCCAATCAAATCCAGAGGCAACAAGGGGAGAGAGAGAGTTTTTCCACTCTGCTTAACTACAGAAACATAGAAGCTGGTGAATTGATACATGGCAATACAATCAATTAAACTAACGGATGCTGATGTATTATTATGAATGAAACACATGTGAATACATAAATTAGTTAAAACATTGCCCACTGTGCCTTTTTTCCACACCAAGCTGCCATGTTACTTTCACCCCTATTTTTAAACACTGTAATATTACTTTTTTGTCATTGTTTTAACCTCTGAGAGTCTGGACTCAACTCATTCCTTAATGTTATTAATCAAACAGATTTCAGTACTATTTAAACTATGTAGTTGACTTAGTGGTGTATCTTGTGATTTTGTACTTGAGGTAAATTTTATAGGCTGTATCTTTGTACTTTAACTTAAGTAAAGGAGTTGAAGCTCTACTTCTCTTTGTTTTTAGGCAAATACTTGACCTTTACTTGAGTACTGTGTTTGTATTCTTCAACCAGCTCTTCCTCATACTGCTACTGTAACTCCATGTCTTTATAATATAAAATCTGGAGTCCTGATACTCCTGTGAATTGTGTTGCAGTGTCTAACAAAGGATACTTCAGCATTAGATACCAAACCCTAACCAATGCCTTTGCAAGATTTTCATAATGCAGAACTATACTTTCTGCACTATACTTCATCCAGAACTACATTATTATTTGAAAAACCAACTTCTGCAGGAGAGACTGTTGACTGGCCAGGGGTTAGTAGATACAGTACGTTCTGCATAGCTGTAAGCGTCCTGTTCTTTTTACACGGCTGAAGAACATTTCATCAGTTAAAACCCCCCAGCTGATACTTTACATCATATACAGTATGTTTTGTATGATCAAAGTAAAGACAGCTGTAGAGTCTACAAGATAAATTATTTGGTAAATGGGAAGCAGCTGGAGTCAGGCCACAGTTATTAAAATGTTAATCTAAAATGAAAACACTAACTGTAGCTTTCAAATAGTGGAGTGAAAAATATTTTTTTATGAAATGTTGTTTTAGAGAAGGACCAGTACAAATTGTTCTAATGTAGAACATATTCAGCAAGCCTAAAAATATTTACTGTGAGCCTGAAAGCATTTAAAAACCCAATTATAATTCTAGTTTTTAACCTATTAGTGTGAAGAATGACCATATTTAAGTGAGACATCATCAAGAACGCTAAAAATGAGGAACAGAGGAAAGGAAAAAAAAAAAGCAACAACAGACGTTTATCACAGGCGGCACTTTGACTTGTCACAGCGGAGAAACACAAGTGAAACAAATTCCATGAAAGATGGTGCTCTTCCAATACTGCATGCCAGGACCCTGGAACAAGCTCCTGTAAATAGAGTGCAGATATTATTAAAGCTACACCTGTCCCTTTCCTGCTATGATATGCCAAAAGTATCTCTTGGAAGTAGGTGCAGAAAAGAAGATATATAAATATATATATTCTAGAGCACATTGATACGCTTATAATAAACCTGTTAAATTGGTGTGTTTTGTCTGCCAAAGAATGTTTGAATGACACACATCCTGTTATATTTGTAACATTATTAAAAATAAGACGTGAGTGATATCACTTTTCATAATGCAGGTTAGTAGTTAGATAAGCAGTTTTGTGGGTGACTGACAAGGAACTGGAAATTAATAACAATGTGCTTGATAACAATGACACAAATCATGTTTTTAAGTTGTGTGCGTGCAGGGTGTCTTGCAGAGTGATTCAAATTATTTGCATACGCTCTCTGCAAGTGGCCAGTCATATCGGGTGGATGCTTTCAGAGTTTGCATAATGCCCACACTGTGGCTTGCAAGCCTGATGATCCTGGCTCAGATGAACTTCATTCTCAGCTGCTGGAGAGTAGATACTCAGCGGAGTGAACGCATCCGAGCATACAAATTTAAAGTGTTCCTATCAAATATTCTCTGCAGACATTTGCCCAGTAAGTAAATGCTAACAAATGCCCATAAACAGACATTTAGACACATACTGCTTTGAATGCACAGTTCAAATAAGACATTGAACAGCTGTCATCTCTGTCTGCGTTGCTGCAGGCCTTTTTTTTTTCTCCTTTGCAGAATCCACCTCTAACAAACTCAACACTGCATTGCATATGTAGACCTCCCATCTCACCAAAATGCTCAGATCATGGATTTTAGTAAAATGTGATGAGCTGGAATAAAGAGCCTTTCCCCCGGTGGCAGGACTGCCCAACGTTTCAAGGTTTAACAGTTTACTTGGCTTGACTGGAAATCCTGTTAGTGTAGTGCGATTGCTCCTTATCTGTCTTAATCAGAGGCTGTGACGAACAGACAGCAACAAGCAAGTGTGAGATCCACGCTCTCTGATCATTGCATCAGCTGCTCATCCTGCTTGATGAATATTTATCAAATATCTCCTTTACTATGCATGGATACAGCTACATTTTGAATTTCTGTTGCGGCTAAATTTTGAATTTCATTTAATCTACATTCTAGTTTTCTTATTGCTCCCTTATGCTTATAGTTCCTCCAAATCCTTACAACAAGAGGTTAATTTAAATATTTTATAATTGAAAACTGTTGTTTTAATTTTAGACTGTTTCCATATTCCTGTCTTGTGTAGGTCTGGTGTTTCAACGTTTTTAGTTACTCTTTTTTCGAAAAACAGTTGCATAAAAACAGCCATTAAAAGTTCAACAAAAACACTAAAATTCCAAGTTACAGCGGTTACGGTTATGTAATAAAATTTTAAATCGTAGCATAGGCATCAGTTAACGGTGATCCTTAGTATACTTAAAAGTCATTCATTTGAAATAGGTTTGCAATTTGTTTTCCCACCAGGACTGCAGTTTTAACATGTTCCAGGAAGGAACAGAATTTGATTTCTTGATTTTTTACTTTTGTGTGTCTGCCTTGGATTCTTTAAATACATTTTGGATCCATTGGATCAAACAGTGAGTGGACAAAAACAATTTTGACTTGTAGTGATTCGTTTTTGTTGGCTATGGTTCCGCAGATATACGGGAAAGTTAAAGAAGTTTCAAGGAAAGCAACAAGTGCCAAATCCTCCAGAGAACAAGGCAAGTCCTGAGAAGTCAGCTGAATGGGCAGAACAAAGTCTGGGCTATTAACCCCTACACCCTGCCGGTCTTGAAGAACCCCTCTGACCTAATAAGCTGCTCAAAACAGGAGATCGAGGCCACTCACATAAACGTCCAGAGGGGTTTTACTCCAAATCCAGCATCCTGAGACTGTGTGACTGGATGGTACAACAAGACTCAAGACCGGGGTTTGACTCTGGTGCGACATGTTGTGTGCTTCATTGATGGTTGTTTCACAATCTGCTGCATGTAGTTAGTATTGTAAGGACGTACGTCCGTGCCGTTGTCCCTGTTTGTTGAATTTTGTATGCAATTTGTCATTAATTTTAAGTTTTTGGGCCTTACTCTAACTGTTGGTGTTTCTTAATGTAACATTGCCCTCAAGTTTTTTTTATATTTAACCATAATGTTGTTTTGTGTTTATAACTTTTGTTCCTGTGCCGTCAAGAGGTGTCAATGCCTGATCCAGTTTTTCCCAGGGTGTCAAATAGTAGCACCAAAGAGTTCCTGTGACATCAGTGTAATGCGGCACAATTTGACTCCTTAGGAAGCGTCAATATCTGACGATGTTGGTTGAGAATGTGTTGACAAAGATGGACCGAAAGCATTAATCCTGGCAGCACAGGAACATCCTCTAAGTACTGGTCTCCCATACCAGGCAGGACTCCAGGTCCAGGCTTTGCAAAGATCCCCCTAAGACAATCCAGCAAAGAACAGCGGTGTGCAAGATGCCAGCAGGCAGGCTGTACATGGAACTCCATAACCAAGTGTCAGGCACAGTGTAGAGTTGGAAGTCCCAAAGTGGGTTAAGAATGACCAAGCTAGGACCCTGTGGGACTTACAATACAGATACAGACTGAAAAACCGATAAAAACCAAACAACAGGACACAGTGGTGGACAAACAGAAACACCACGAGCTGAAAGAAGAGATAGGAAAGACACTGTCCAGGATCCTCAAGCCCCCGGGACCTGAGCTTGAAGGAATACATATATAGTATATATACATGCATACACAAGTATATATATTTATATATGTCTCTGTTTATATGTTATATGCATACATATTTGTGTATATATGTATTCATAGTCCTGTGTTATCATATATCAACTTCTCCTCTGCATTGTACTGCAGTGTTACTTTCTCAAACTGGCAGCCTTTGATATCTTCAAAATGTCAGGGAAATCAGTTGTTATCTTGTTAGCGAGATGTTCCTAACGGTCTATCTTTAGTCACTCTCTTATGATTCCTGCTCGGTGATTCTTCAGCAGTGACACCGCCTCTTATGACTCACTGAGCAACAGATACCAGAGATTATTAATGTTTTTACAAAAATAGTTACACAGAAATAACAGCAGCGGCAGTAACCAATGGAAACCGAGATGACGTCACCTTCTGTGTTTGAGCTCTTCTGCACTTTATTCCCAAGTTACAATTAATTGGAGGTGACAGCCCCTTGTGTCAGGATGTATTGTCACTAAAGTCATTTTTATTTATAAAACAACAAAAACACATTTCCAATTCATTTGCAGCCGCTCAGGCCTGGAAATATAAGTCAATATATTTTCTCCAGTGGGAGGTGTGCATGACTGGCGCCCTGGCTCATTTGAGAAATGTTACTTCCTCAGAACGGTTCAGCCCTTGAACTCTCTTTGGTAATCTTTGGTAATAAGCAAGGGGCGAAAAGAAATAGAAAGTTTACTGAGGAGAGAAGTGTGGCCATAATGAATCGGCTTCCTGCAGGGTAATAAAGGTCTGTCTCTAATGCCAAGGGCAGCCAGGCAAGCACGAAGACCATTACAGCTGAGCGGGTTGGCTTACAGCTCTGTCTGGGAGGCCAACAACAACACGGAGACAGGCTCCCACCCCCACCTGCTTTTGACTGCAGACACAATTATCTTGTGAGGTTGCAGCCAATATTTCCTTCTGGTGCAAAAGGTGAAGACATGCTAGAGATGTAATTTAAAAAAAAAAAAAAGAAAAACTTTTTCGTACAAAAGAGCAAGTGGTAAGTGCACTCCCTGGAGCATTTCTTCAGGACAGCAGGACACAGAGCATAGCCAGAGTAGGGCAGACACTGAGACAGACCACAAAGAGACAGTGCACTTGTGCTGCTGGCAGTGGGTCCTAAACTTTCTCAGGTTGCTCTGTGCAGTATTAGATAAAATTGCAGAAAAATGCCACAACCGCTTCACATTAATAAACACAACCGCTATCCGGATGCTGCAGTGTGAATGACTGCATGCTTTTTACCGCCTTCACGGTAACTAATGAACATTCTGTTACAGTATGTAATGTAATTTTAATGAATTGCATTTAGTGAAAATAAATCCTCGTGGCCAGGGATTTGCTAAGCTGACAAATCACAAAACACAAAAATGCGCCACAACTATTAATTGCTGAAACTTTATTTTTGTAGCTGTTCAAGGGACAAGATGCAATGAACAGTCAAAATGAGATCTTTCAGCACACAGTAAAATAATTTGCACAAAATGAGATGCAGGAAGTCATTTGAAATGGCACTGAGGCTTGAAGAGGAAAATTGCAGACGGTGATTTGTTAAGAAGTTCTATTAACTCTGCATTTAATTTGCTTGGACTTTGACAGCACACAGCGGAGGGAACATCTGCACAATCTCACACTATTTGAAACTGTGTCGGAACTGTTTGCCTGATGACTAAGATTTAACTTCAGGGTAATAAATAAATAAATAAATAAGTAGATCAGTGTCACAAACTGCTCCCATCAGGCTCAAGGTTACGCATGTAATGTTGCATAATGGTGACAAACTGTACATAAAGAAAGGTCACTCGGATGTGCAGTAATCCAATTACTAAGCTAACCTTCTCCGCAGCTTTACGGTAAACACCACTAGGAGAAAAATAAGCCTGGAAGAGGCTGATTCCTGTGTTCATTACAACACCGTGTCTAATTTTCCCAAACCACTGCACTTACTGAAAATGAGTCACTATTGCACAAACAATATGATTATTGTTTTGCAATTCATCCTGATATGTTATCATGATAAGCTTTGGAGCACATTACGACACCTGCAGAAGCCCGAACACTGTGTTATGTTACAGCTTCCAGAATATGGTTTTGTATCCTTTTATTCTCATATTAAACTGAAGCTTTTCATTCCACTCACTGTTGTGTAAGTGCCTCTTAATACACTCGACCAATGCACAGTCAAATATCCAGAACACTTCCACAGATGCAATATAATATGGACTGGATGTAGTAAATACTGAGTCTGTGGAGGAGAGGAACGCCTGTAGTTTCTCCTACATGGAGCCTTTGATTCATTGTTGCACATTTATTATTCATGGTTCATATTTCCTGCACATCCTTTTATATTACATTTTCCTCGTGTCCTTTGTGGTCGCACTTCCTATCATTCACTGGTCTCGTGTCAGTATTTATTGCAGTGCAAGCAGTAAGCTGTGTGTTTGGCTTCGGTAGCCGAATGCTTCAGCACTAATGTTAACTACATGAGTGTTTGGCCTAATAGAAATATTTTGGTGGTGGTAGAGAATCAATTAATCTCCACAGACACAGCTTTTAAAGCTTTTAACGGCTTTAAAATTATTTGCCGATGTCTTCGCTAGTTGGAAAGAAAAACATAATATTAAATCTTTTAATCAAACACTCCCTCTACTTTGTAAGAGCACTTCCTTTTGCTTTTAACTTTACTTACTAATACTCGACGTGTTTGCCTGCTGATATTTTGGACCGAGTGTGCGGACTGTTTGGAAAAAAGAACAAATTTTTTTCTTTAAACTTCAAGTCAATGACATGCTCAGCAAGTGTGGTCTTTGCTTGAACGTAATGAAATTAGTGGCTCGAGAACATGAAATCTCTTCCCAAAACACTTAAAACATCAAAGCTGACATAAAATTAGACCTCCCTCCAAATCGTCATGTTTTTATCTATTAGTGTGCCAGCACCATTAGCGGATGTTGCATGCTTTAGATTTTGGGTTTGCAGTGAGCAAGATGTCATGGGGAGATTTTTGATGGAGATGGTTATATTTAGTTGAGGCTGCGATACACAAAGGGGTGCGTCACAGGAGGCCAACACGACATAAAGTAGTGTGTCCATGAAACCATGACGCATATTTGGTTTTATTAAATGAGAAATTCAATTGCAGAGAGAGATGAAAATGCAATTATTGTTGATAAGTGAATACTAGTCTTTGTCCTGGTTTTGACAGCAGTAGAGATGTTCAGCAAGTATGTTTGCAGTATGTTTAGCTTAGCTTGTTGTCAAGGAAACAATTACTAAACACAAAGAATAAGCAGGTATCAACACTAGGACTGTATTAGACACATGCACAGATTAAATTTTGCCTGATTAGATTCAACTTTATTGTCATTACACATTTACAAGGCAAAGAAATGCAGTTTATTATCCAACCAGAAGTGCAATAATATACAGTTTCTACAGTATGTGGAAGATTGGCACTATTGTGGACATAAAGTACAGATGGAGGACTATGGACAAAAGGTCGACTGATGGTGGCAATAAAGGAAAAGCTAACGGACACGGAAAAAAAGCAGCACTGTGTTTAACACAAAGAATAAATGAGTGTACAGTAAATACCCGATAACAGATGGTTGCAGTTCCCCTTATTTCTCTTCCAACATTTCACCAAATGGCAACAATATCCATGTGCCTGTGGCACTAAAGGTAATGTCAGGTAATCATGAGAGGCAGTGGGATTCATAAAACACTGACCATAAACAATATTAGTGCCATGTAATAGGCTGGCTGTTGAGGTATCTCAGTGCAGACCACAGTGTTTGAAAGAGTCTGTCACTCTTTCAACTTATACTGAAATCTCTCACACTCGTACTCTTTTTTTTTTGTCTTCCAAGCCCAAATTTATGTCAATATTATTTTAATTATACATCACCTTAATAAATTCCATGAACTGTTGAACAAAAAGAAACACTAGATCAATATTTTTATGTCACCCCAACTGCCAAGCTGGCAACATTTTTGTATCAGAATAACAGAAGAAAACAGGAAGAAACAGAAAATAACTTGCACTGGGTCGTATTACAACACTGATTTCTTTTATTTATACTTAAAAAAAAAACTCTATTAGATGTGACTAATGTAGCATTAACGGAGCCAGAATGGGAATGTCTCTGTGATGACTGTAGCTTAAGCTTAAGTGAGCAGAACTAATGTTTGCCAGACCCCTCGGATTTGTGAGCATCTACTGTATCTCCAAAGTTTTGTACAGGCACCTTGCTGCAGACAAACATCTGATTGTGCCGACAAGATGATTAACATTTACCTGGCCCAGAAAGTTGTCGACTTTTTCCTTAACTTAGTCTCCTCAGACTGTTTGTGAGGCTTATTGTCTTGGCCCCTAACCACTTAACCTTATTGCTCAGTTCTAACTGTTTTGTCTTAAAACCATGAAACACGAAGCCGAAGTTAAGCAACACGAGCAGACAAAGACCAACTGCTGCAACGTCTCACATGGGCTTTGTCTGGGCCAATAAGTGGTAGTAAGTGCACTGATTTGCTAAGCTATACAACCAATCAATAGTGTCTTTCACTAATGGGCTGATTGACTCAAAATCCAGCTCTGGACCTCTGATTTGAAAACTGCTCGTCAACTTTCTAATTTAGTTGCAGATTCTATTTTGAGGCTCTATTTGTCTTTTTGTCACTTATTCAAATTGCCTGTATCATTTTTACCAAAGGTGGGAATTAACCAAACTCCTTGATATGCAGACGCCTTAAAGGCTTAAGTAAAGTGTGAGTCTTTGTCCTTCCTGACATTTAAAGGTGGAACAACTGCTTTGTAGGCTGCAATATACACATTCTGGCCAAAGAAGACAGATGGTTTGAAAGTAGAGAAAAGGAGGCCACCTAACTGGAACAACCACTTAACACCATTTAACAGGGGGAGTGGACTATGACACCACCTGTCAGACTTGTACCATGCAGTCTTGGCATCCCTCTGCAGGTCGTCGTTCAGGCATTCTTTGACTCACGTGACCCTAAATGATGGACGGTTTAGACAACGTGTGACCTCAGTGACCCTCAGAGTTTCAGCAACCTAACAACTTCACAACTTCCTGAGGACTCCACACTTTTAGTTAAAAAGTAGCATCTTTGGGATAACCATGACTGGAATGACTTACATATCAAAATGACGATTGTAACTCACCAATACGTAATAAAAGCATCTCAATTGACGTTATCCATGTTAAACTGTTTATTTGATTTTGTTGGAGCATTTAATGATACCTCTTAAAATCTCTTCCTGTGGAAAGTTAGCCACTAAACAATCTATGTGCTAATAAAATGTATTATTCTATCATGAAAAACAGTTCAATGTATAAATAATTCCATTAAGGGATTATTGCCAAATTGCTCAGCTGTTCCCTGTTTGTGTAGTCATATAATACACTTTCCACATTACTGTGGCACTGAGACTCTGACTCCAACAGTAATGTGTGGTCGGTGTCCACGAATGATTTGCCGGCTTCTTTCATATGCAAGACAACATACAGAAGCTGCTGACTCAGACTTTCTGCATTAAACTAATTATGTAAATTCAGTGTATTGAATTAAACACCATTCATGACTCATCAGAGGCTCATTCGAATATCCAGAGCCAACAGATTTAACAAAATCCTTATAATTCGTTTTTCGCCCTGTGAGAGAGCGGATGCTGCTGGTGAGTCGGTGGATCCTAGAAGAGTGGGCCACAGGTATTAAAGGGTGACAATCATGAGGAATTCATATCAGGTGAATATTGCCCTTATTACCCTCAGTTATATCTCTGTGTGTTGGCCCTGAGACAGACTGGTGACCTGTCCAGGTGGTGATAGTTTCCACAGTCCCAAACAGGAAAAGCAGATCAGATAATGGATAAATGGATGTGGACTTCTCCGTCGACTTTGAATTTAATTTAGTCGTCAAACACCTCAGCAGAGTGTGGTGCTTCTCTTAATGACTGTGGTAGTGTGCGTGATTAAAGCAGTAAAGATGGTACAATGATGATGGTTTTGTAGAATTTGCCTATGAAGCTGTAAATCTCTGTGCGTCTGTAAATCATGCGTCGCCCATTATGAGGAAACGGCTTTCTCCTCTCTCTTCGGTTTCCGTCCTCATTTTCTCACTACTCTTTACAGTACATTCCATATCGATTTATTTCTATGTTTATCCATTTCTCCATCCATCTATCTGTAGCACATACAGTAGATCTTATAGGCAAACAGGGACTATCTAATCTGATGGAAAGAATAAGCCGTGATTTCTGGCTTCACACAAGAACATGTCTCACATGAGCGGTGATGTAGTTTTATGGCTCCCCTGGCACAGAGCGGAACATTTAAAAGGCACGCCTCAAATGAGCTTAGCACACTTTATTACCCATCTGCAAACAGCTTAAGTGTCAAACAGCACATCCTTGAGTTGGTAATGTTCACAGGCATACTGAAAGATGAGTGCAATTAGCCCTGAGAAGCACACATGGGTGGTATATAACCAAACAATGCAAGGCTCTTACTCAAACTAAAGTGTCAATACTTTGCAGGCTTATACTAAAACCTGCATAAATGTATGATGCCATTGCATAAAGTAACCCTGATAAATTACATCTGTCTGCTGGATGGTGTTCAACCAACTGTATACTGTTTTTCCAGTCGTGTAAATGTTTTCTAATTACCACTGCTACTTGGTAATTACAGTGTTATTACTGTTCCACTGCTTTAGTATCCACACAAACAGGACGGATAAATGGTGGAACTATGAATGTGAGTTGACAAATGCTGTGGGAAATAAAAACAGACAGTTATGACAGGTGTGTTGCAGTACATGTACCATAGGTGTCCTGCTGTCAATCATCCATTCCGGTGGTGCTGTTCGAGTGATTAGGGAATGTCCAAGTTGCCTCGCGGCAATAAAGATACGAAAGCACTCACAGCTCGGGGAGTGTTTGTGCAGATAGTTTTTGTTTCTAACAAGCAGTGGAGGTCATGTTTTCCCTTTGCTGAAACAGAGTAGCCTGCTCAGAAATAGCTCACCTGAAAATACGACTGTGCAGGTGATCGCAAATGTTGTTACCGTTTTACCTTCAGTTCAAAGTTGGAAGGTCAAGAAGATGCCTTTCCGCTACAAGGGGATATTTTTCAAATTCACCGTAATATTTTTACGTCGGGCATGTTCACCTGCACCAGCAAGGACAGCGCCTCTCTGACTCAAAGGTGATTTGTCAAAGCAAATTGAGTTTCACCTGAGACAAGTTTCCTATCTTCAGTCCTGACAGCGTACAACGGACAATTTATTCTTTACCTAATTTAATACCTAAGGGTCACTTTGTTTATTTGAACCTTTATTTATTCAAGGAACAGGTTTGAGACACACAGTCCGGTTTCAGTGCCTCAGCCCACCAGCTAAACCCACACGCGGTTTGATTAACATCATATGTGCGCTCAGCAAAAATGTGAGATTGCAATATGTGTGCAGGGACTCAAAAAGCGTTAAAGGGTTTGGACAACACATGACCTGGGCAGAGAGTCCAGTAAAACCGAGACTGTTTGGTTGAGAAGCATGAGAAAGTATGTTGTTTATACTGTCTGCAAAAAAATGATGAAGAGGTGTCTTATCGCTTAGCAACACCCTGTATAGATCCTTCAGAGTTTGTTTCCCACAAGGCATGTTGGGGTGGTGGAGTATTATCAGAGTACAGGACTTCCACGTTAGAGATGGGGGTTTAAGTCCAGTGCGAGACAGCTGCTATTGTGTTTTTTCAACATTTACATGAAATTACTACTTCTTTATGTCATTAAGAAAGTACAAGTTTTAAAACAGACTGACTTTATGATTTGATCTTTAACCCTAACCGAACCTACCTCTGCTGTTTCTGTGTCTAACCCTGTCCTGTCCAAACTGCTGAATTTCCACATGTTTGAGTGTTTAAAGAAAAAAAGATGGACGACATTTTTGTGTCATGTTTGCGCCATTTATTGATCTGTCAATATCAACAGACGCCTGCCTTCGTAAACTGCCACCAAGTTATTACTATTATTTGTCAAATGAAATGTGTAAGTACAAACAACCTCTTTTGCTTTGAAGTCGCAGGACTTGTTGGCAAAATCAGGCTCTTATTTCTATAATTTTTTATGCTGAGTTTCAGAATTTCTAGTCAGATCTAAAAAAAACTAACATTTCCAAACCCCTGCTGCTTTGCAACAATCTATTTGCTCTTTCTCCAGGATAATACCCTTAAGCAAAGTCAGTGACATTACAGACTTATGGAAACTGTGCATGGATGGCTATAAAAAGTCTGCCCTCAAGCACTAGCTGATTTCCAAGTAGGTGAGACGCTGTTCCACTGTGCCACAGCAGACTAATTGGAAATGCAGATAAACCATAAACCATCTTGGTGTTTGAAGAGGCATCTTGGCATCTTTGCCTACTTACTACAAATGAAGTAAGTGTAACAAAACACAACCACCTCCCAAAGCATATAGTCGCAATATGAACATCATGGCTGCATGAAGACATTTAACATTGTTGTAGACAAACTCCTCATGGAGAAAAAGCAGGATGGATGATTTAAAACAACCCACTGAGGCAAAGATATTGCGAGAAGTTGCAGGCCCATGCACATACTGATGATCTAAAAATGTTAAGGGAGTATTAAAGTACTTTAAAATCATGAAAACCTCCTTCCTTCAATCTGTGCCCCAAATTAAACTTTTTCCGGTGTAAGGACTCGCATAAATCCCAGCACATAGACATCATACTTTTGTTTTTAGACTCAACGGGACTTTTACTTTCTAAGGATATTATTCTAAACACAGTATTCTGCATGGAGACCACAGAATATATGCTCTTTGTTTGACACAACTTGGCTCAGAATCACCAGGTTAAAGACATCATCTAGTAAAAGTAATCTAGTAATAGCTGTTTGCCCATCTGTTAATACATGTGTTCATTTCTGCTGCTAAATTGCTAAGAGCTAATTCAACATTCTTTTTATACTGAGAATGTGCCACACCGACAACTTATTTGATGATCCATCCTTCGCGTCGTTCAGTCAACACGATTCATTAGTCAGTAGCTTCCTGGATTGTTCTATAGACAAAACACGAGAGCAAATGCCCTGGTAGTCTGCATGTTAAAAGATTATGGACAATAGTCAAGTTTGTAAAACGTGCAAAAATTAGAATACAGAGCTTCATTGCTTTTCCTCTCTAGCCATATTCGCACTGAGTATAGAGAGATATCCCCGAGCCACAGGTGGACCTGAAGTGTCTTGAGCGAGCTTGCTCAGCTTTCATATGCGTAGCTGTGGCAGCTCACCTCCGTGCCGAGGATCCTAGAATCCTATTTATCAACATCCTGAAAACTCACGGAGGAGGTTAAGCACACGAGAAAATCTCTGCTATTAAGCTGATGTAGGAGGGCAGTGATGGTCATTTAATTCTGCTTAAAAGACCCAGAGGGATCCCAGCGTAGGCCATCATCTTGTTACAGCCTCTCTCATCTAGTCTGAATCACACTACTAAGAGCAGGGCTTAAAGCTTTCTTTGTTTTTCTCTTTTAGCAGATGATTATGAATTCATTCACTACTGTGATGCATGTGTTTACGTTATTTGAAATGAGGAGATTTCCCAAACTGGGAACAGGGAGTTTATATAACCTGCTGAGCTTCTTAATACTTCAGATCTGACCTACGATTTCCACATGACATGTCCTCACACACAGTGTTTACTTTTTTTTTTTAATGGAGATGTAAAATCTGGTGAGACATCAAATCTGTAGTTTCTTACTGGATGAAAAACATCGGAAAAGCCGATTACCAGCTAAGTGGAAAATGATGATCATTACAAGCAATCAAGATGGGCTTGTTTGCATATTGCAGATAAGTTAAGCAGCTGTAATTACAGCACTGGGCACAGGGGCTTTTCTGGAAAGATTACACACAATAAAAGCCGATGATTCCAATGAGATTTAATGCTAGAACTGTCATGGGCCCAGTTCCCTTTTTGTTTTTGTCTTATGTAATGTACAGAACTTTTGAAAACACAACCGTAATGTGTGTTCATTCCGGGTTACCTTAATTAGTTTGAATAATGTATCCCTAATTATAATAAAGTGTTTTATTAGACATAAATGTTGTCACTACTAATCCACATGCTGCTACTACATTTCAAAGCGGGTACAGGTTCACTAGCAGGTATTGATGACGCATCATACTGTACTGACAATGTCACTTTATGTGCTAATGGCTCCTTGACATGTTGCTTCTAAAAAGAATAAAGTAAAGTAAAGAGTATTATTAAGTACTTCAGTGCTGCCTTCAGCTTCTGTATGGTGATTGTGGACAATACCACCAGAAACTAACCAAATTATCGACCCCTTATCAACCCCTATAGTTTTTGTGCAAAAACCAAAATAAGATGTCGAGATGTGATCCAGATGTGAATAGGCAATATCTGGGCGATAATTCTGTTTCCTTATTGCTACAACCAACAATCCAAAAGTGAGCAAATTTCTTGGGTTCAGGTAGAGACAACTTTAGGCAATTTTAATGTAATCAACATGAGTTTTAGCAACATCTGGGCCATAGTTTTATTACATGGGCCACTTAAACAATCCAGATGTGTAAAATAGATGTCTGTAACTTTTGGCAGTGCAGAAATGGGCAAAATCCAGAAGTGGGCAACTTTCTGTAATTCAGACAACGACCACTGTAGACGATCCAGATGTGGCCAATATGAGTTTTGGCCACTGACCCCTTGTGATTAGATGTTTAGACAATTTCAATGTTGTCCAAACATATTTTGACAGTTTCAGGGCCACATCTGCATTTCCTAATGTGGACTACTTTAGTCAATTTGGCCCACACGTCCTTTGGCAACACCTGGGCCGTATCCATATTTTATTATTTAGGCCAGCTTAGATACAGCTGACATGCACGTTAACTACAGCGTGTCAGACTGTTTTTAGCAGAAGTGATGCAGCAATGACAAAATCTAAAAACAAGTGGTCTCCTGGACACCTTGGAGATGCATGTATGTGGACAGGTGTGAATAGTAATGTGTGTGGGCTGTCCACTCCCAAGGACAAACTGGGACATGAAAGCAGACCTGCAGTTTGACTCAGTGCAGCCTCAGGTGGGTTTGGGTGGGGCTGTGCAAAATATGAATGACCTACACACCTCCTTCCACACACACACACACAGACACACACACACTGACAGGTTGCTCACAGAATCCCTTCAGGAACCTTTTCCGCACACAAACTCAAGTGATATGATGCTTAAGACTAAATGAGGGGAGAGCTCTCAGTCATTTCTGTGACAGCCTGGCCCTGGTCCTCATTTTTCGTCTTTCTCCTCTCTGTCCTTCTCCAGCACAGCTCCCGGGTTTGTCTGTAAGTGCTGATATTGGCTGCCGCTAAATAACTTTAGTTGTAACGGGGAGACATTGCTCTCAAATGCTTGAAGGTCTTTTTGTCTTATTTGCTTCTATCCACCCATGTCTTTACGTTTCCTCTCCGTGCTGAGAAATGCAAATTGTGATTGTGTTTTCTGCCCATAGCCACTCATACCCTACTCAATTTACTAGCATGCAAGGAAGTATGCTAAACACAAAATGCATTCAATTATGGTAATCGCTTATTTAATTAAATCCGAATATTACAGAATGCTCAAAATGGATTTTTAGCAACACTGCTATCAGTTTGTGCTAATGTGACTAGTCTGCAACCATCATAGTATAATGCAATATACTTTACAAAAGGTGAAATATTTCAAAGTAATGACACTATAAAACAATGCCGCATTCTTATCTGTGGCCACTGCGTTAACACTGGCTATTGTCCAGTAACCAGGTCATAAGGTCAGTGGATCTTGTGTAGACCAGATTACCAGTTTACCACTGTCCCTAGATGATTTATTTGATGCACAACTGGGATGACATGGGATATTGTTAGCCAGTAGAGCTGTTGCACTTGTACTGGAACTGTTTTTGGACATCAAATCTGGGTCAAAGTAATATGCAACATGTAATCTAAATAATCACGCTAATGTAGCAACAATGACAGTTCAATGCTAAACACCTTATTTAAAATGACGTATTATGAATATATGCAGAGTTTCTATTTAGCAATATGTATTTTACAATCATGGAAAAATACTAAAAATGTGCTGCAGCCGTGTTGTCATCAAGGTGTATTGTTATGTCGTTTGATGAGACTGTAAATAGCCATTACTACGTAACCTGGTGAAGTGGCAAATTACAGATTTATAGTGGGCACAAAAATGCCGCTGCTCTGCCGTGTGTGAGCTGCCGTTTTTAAATAGCACATGTTTTTTACCTAAACAAAGCTGATCAACTTTCCCTGCCAGCAGCAAATTAATCCATAATTCTAACAGCTCGGTTTGTCTCTCTCATTTATAATGAACCGCACTGGATTTACATGAAATTGTCCAAGCAAAGCAAAATTATCTCACAAATGTTAAAGACTTGCAAGTATAGTCTATTTTCTACCAACACTTTACTTGTGTGAAGGTGATGACCATTTTATTATGTATTATTTTGTGTATTTCCACACTTAACATCTGTCTCTAAAAAGTACAGTATACAATTTTGTGCAATGCTATATGATCTGAAACATGCCAGATAAGCACTGCAGCAGCCTGTACACTGCTATTTTATAAAGTACACTGCATAAAAAGCAGTCCTCCCCCCCTTAATGTGAATAATCATCAGAAAATTATGAAACTAGAAGTTTTTCATATACTGCCATTGTTTAATAAACAGCAGAAGTGTGTGCCTGCTTACATAGCAGGATCAAACGCTTCGGAGGGGAGATATCAAACCATGCCTGGATCTGTGCGGTGAGAGGAGTGTTCACCCTCGGGGAAGAGCAGACAACACCTCGACTTTCATCAGCAGCACAGGGCTCCCTCGGAGCGCGGGATGTCGAACAAAGCTTGTAAGAAACCAGCCGGCCTTTCTTCTTTAGTGCTGCCACAAGAGTATTTGTGTCATGCTGCAACTGAATACTTTAATGGCTGTGTTCTCGTCTTAACAAACAAAACAGGTCCCTTCCCATCACGCAGCCCTGTGAGGTACAGCAGACTGCTTTAAATTGTTTCCAGCCGCCTCCTGCAGTGAGTCACAATACTGCGTTGCAACGCTTCTGAATTATTGACGAGCAAATACAGATTATTCAGACTAGGTTGGGGAAGTTGAAAAAGACTTTGGATGTATTTTTGTACTGGCACTTGGATAAAACAGACCAACTGTGTATCACCAGATATAAAACTAAACCGTTTTAACTCTTTGCTGCAGTCTGGTTTTCTGAACACGCTTGTTCGCATCCGTTCATACAGGGGGTCCCGCTCCATCCACAAATGTTACAGACGCGCCTCCCCGCTAAGAATGTGCTTCATATGCAAATGTAAAAATAATAATAATGCAAACAATATCACACAAAAATAAATATTACACACATGGTTGTTGTTGCTAAGCGACAGAGAGCCGGAGGAAATGGAAATCTAAACAGTTTGGACAAGCAACAAAACAGCCTAATGTAGAGCAAGCTGTGCAGAGTTCAATAGGAGAGCCAAAAGGTGCATTTGTAAAAGAACAGTGAGTATTTTTGACAGAGAAAGCATAATGCGACTCTAAACTGATACTCTTTGTTTATCAGATGTTCACATCTGTCAGCATCTATAAAACTCACTTGCTTGTAATTCTAACAATTTTCCAACTATGGAACTATGTCCTTGTCCTTGTTTCCAAATATCACTTTGTGCTTCAGTTTCACTTTTACGCCACATACTGTATGAACACTAAATAATACAAAAACCTCATTCACCAAGACAGCACTCAGGTCTAGCTTCATAATAAATTAAATTATTAATCCACTCAATTAAGGCAACACTTACAGAACTGCAGCAGTTCATATTTTGGACAACTGTTTGCAGTATAGTGCAGGTTCAGCTAAAGAATTTGTAAAATACATTATCTCACGATCAGGAGAAATTATATCAAATATTGTGATGTATGAAATATGCTAACTCAAAAGTAAGCTTGTAAAATGAAACTGACAAAATGAAAAACACAAAATTAGTTTGGACTCAAATTAAAGTTTCCTATATTCTTAATCTTGCCGTTCATCGTCGTGTCACTTTGTCCAGTTTCCCACATTCACTTATGTTCAACAAACAAGCAGGTGTTGCATCTTAAGAGACTTTGGGAAAGCGTCAAAGTGAAGCAGGCATCTTTAATCTTTATGTGCCATATGCTGGAGAAAGACAGCGAACATCAAGCTCATTACCATGCAGGTCTGCAGGGAAACTCGCTGTTTCCATGGACATAGTGAATCAAACTGAGGGCTTTGTTCTCTCGATGGTGTAAGAATGAACAGCTAGAAACACGTCTACCTGCGATCATCATGTACAAATGATGAGCATTACATGTTACATTTGAATGTGTCATTTTAAAAAACTGTATTTTATGAAAGCAAAGAATAACCTGACTTTAGTTCTCAATGATAAACTAAAAGACACTTGTGTTTATATGCTGGTAATTAGGATGAGTCTTTGTTGATCACAGGCAAGACAGGAACCAACACTATCTGCATAAAAAAAAGGGGGCGAAGCCTCAACTCGTTTTTGCAACGCACGACAGCGTTTCTTCTTACGTCTGTTCAGTTATGCCCTGCTCACTCGCTTCTGAACCTGTCAGCACAGGCAAACACAACCTCTTCTAATGAGCGGGCCTTGGGGAGCCCGCGGTGGAGGCTTCTTACAGAGTGGATTAGTGACTGTCTCCTGAGGGTGCTTACATCCACACTGTGAGAGTCATAGCGACTTTGTTGTCAAGGTCAAGCAAATGAGTCAGGTGGGGCGGCGTGATGCTGAGAGAGAAGGAGTGCGACTGCTCTCCATCCGTCATGGCACGATGCAACATGACTGCTGTGACAGGATGCCACCGAGCGCTACCGTGTCACCGCAAGGGCACGGGCTCTTTCAGCTCCTTTGCGGACTTCGTTGATGGCCCGGTGAAAACAGACTTAGGTACTCAGGTATGAAAAACCCACAGGATGAAATGGGAATTGTAAATTCAAGGAAAGGCTGTAGCAATAGCATATTCTGCGCTTTATTTTGTAAAGCGTCTCTCACAGCGTGTCATTGGGCAAGATGCCTCACAAGCTGTTTGTGGGCAATTAAGAATATAACAGCTAATACTTTACTGTAGCTCCCATTACTGTTATATCAGTAGTGATATCTAGGGAAAATAAGATGCTTACAGTGTGAGAAATAGTGCATCCCAGTAGGCAAGCTTCCATAACCACCACAATAGTCAAAGGAATAAGCCAGTACAGCTTTAATTAGTCCGACGAAGCATTTTTTAAGGGTTGCATCAGAATAAATACATACAAATCTATAATAGACAAAAGTACGGTGATGCAGTATTCCTTTCAACGCTGAAGGACTCTTCTACAGGGGCTCTATAGTGTGTGAGAGCCTTTTTCTGATAAGCTGGATACACCTATTCAATTTGCTGATTAAAGTCATATCAGCCACTGCTCCTGACAGCCGAGTTCTTGTGAAAAGATAAAAGTCTGAAGTCTGCGGAATCAGTTTCAAAACACCACCATTTTTTCGCACACCAAAGAGGATGACTGCTACACACATGCATCAAAAAAAAAAAAGAAAAAAAAAGAAAAAAGATTCTATATCCAGACTGAAAATGTTTTCATTTAAGAATCAGGCTGCTTCTTTCCTGTGTGATGGAGCTAGGAACCTGGAATGATTTACTCTCTGGATGTTCTCAGACTGCCTCGACAAGAGGATGCTGCTCCGTCACTGTAAAAGCCCAGAGGAAGACCCTCATAAACCACAGGACCCATCACCCATTTCCCTGTTCCTCAGAGTATGCAAATGTCTTTTCATAGTCAACGCCCACTGAATACACACACACATACATTCTCGCTCACTCAATATCATTTCTAGTGATTTCTATACTCAGCAGTGAATGAGCCCTGAAAACAATAAATATGAAAAGGGATCACAGGTCAATAACAGGACAAGTAGGTAGATCAAAATCTTGTGTTATTTCTCTTTGATACAATGACTTTGACAAGTGTCTGCAAAAATATGCAAATTTATTGTATATATTTTTAATAAGATATACCTGTTGGAATAATATCGAGATAAAATAACAACTCAGGCTACTACGAGTCCAGACGTGTGGGATTTAAAGCTGATTTAAAGCTGATTGATAACTGACAGTAACAGCAGCAGTGGAGCTACGCAGAAAGGTGAGGACAGACTCAAAACACTCGGTGTGAGTTCTATAGTCTGCATAAATAAAACATTTGAGAACCATGCAGAGCAGTTTCACGAGTGGAATGAAAACAGAGTATAAAGTAACACATTAGAATTTAAAGCAAGGCTATAATAAGAAAGTTTAGAGACACCTGTTGCTCATAGACTAAATTCATTACCGGCTCCAACTTTGCCTTGCCGCTTCTGGAGGCTGATGGAGAGATAGGATTGCATCTCATTCCCTGCACCCACACGGAGAGGACACAGTGATGGATGATTGGCTGAGGACAGCTGCTGCTCTGCCTCTCAGGAGGGTAACTAAATAGAACAGGGGCAAGTGGGCCTGTGCAGCGAGTGCAGATCGGAACAGAACACCCTCAAGTAGAAAACAGATTTTATCTCTTGTCGGCAGGCACGAGAAACTCCCAGACCTAAGAGTGTGGTATGGCTTCCTCTTTATCTGCTAATATTTCTTGCAGATTAGACGATGTGGGAGATGATGATGACACCTTAGAGGCCGTGCTTCATAAAGATGCAGTGTATTTACTCTCCTCCTATGGCCACACACAAAGATTTCCAGCTGTATCCTGTAATGAGCAAAAATCTGGAAGCACGTTGCTGCCACTTCTTTCCAGGAGGCTTGTGATTTCCAGGATAATAGCCAAAGCATGCATATTTAATGAGTATTACCTGCTCTGAGTTAAATATGCTGTGAAAAGCTCCTCCTGTGCTCGATTTTCTTCAGCACAGCGCTTGACTACCTGAAATATTAATGTCACATTGCTTAAACAAAGTTTTCTCGAGACATCACAATGTTGGTAGGTGTCACAGCCACATTAAGAGGCATTAATGATAATATCCTAATTCCTTCATTTTCTGTTTGGCATCTGCAGAAAATCGACGATTACAAATTCAGGACAAGTTTCAGTGTGAATGTATGTAAAGTTCTGCTCAACCTACGCACAACAGCAGCAACAGGAGCAGCAGCAGAAGAAGAATATGTTCGCTCGTTTGAATCTTTTTCTCACTTTCACACATTTGCAACTACAGAAAAAAGCTGAGGTCAGTATTGCACTACTGTATTTCCTATGAAAAAACCTTTAAATCAAAAAATAGTAATCAAACCCTTAAAAGAAATGTGCAAGTCAAAAGACTCTCACAACACATTGGCAATCACCTCAATAAATCTTTTTAATACAGATAACATTTAAGGTGCTGCAAAATGTCGGGGTCCTGATAAAGGCAGAAGTCAGTAGATGCTCTACAGCAGATACTGTATCAGGGCAGAGGTAACTGTACACAGTCTAGTTCAAACTGAGCCAACACCATCACACGCTGTATGTGGAAAGACTTCAATGACCAGTGTAAACATAAAAGATATATCTGATATATCTATATATCTGTAGCCTCATCTCATCTTCAGTCTATCCCACAATAGTCACTTGTAGCATAACACACCCGAATCTCAGATGCAACCATTATCGTGAGGTCCTAACTAAGTTCAGACTTCACTTGGACTTGGAGAAAACTTTTACCCGTCCAACTGTACGTCTGCCACTTAGGTGCGTGATATCTGAACAACAAACTCAATCAGCTCTGTTGGTGATGAGACCCAGTGTTGTAGCCTGGGTGGGGATAAAGACACAGTGAAAGACACTGGGTCAACATCGATTGTCCAGATAAACTTTAGCATAAAATCTGTGTAAAATCATTTTATGTCGTCAGATTTGCTGGTTATTGTTCGGCTTGTTGCCTTTAAGAAGCTCAAAGCAAATTGTTAAAATCACTCTGTAGCTGCAGCTTGCCCTAGAAGCACTGATACGTTTCTTTGTCATACTGTCCGTGTTTGTCTTCAGCTTCAAAAAAATGCAGTAATACAAAGTTTAGATGATTTGTGACAGAAAACTTGTGTGGATAAGTTCAAACGATAAAGTATGGGTGACTTGCTTGACCCGAAAGTGACGCGTGTGGGGCGCATCCATTGCACAATGACAGCACCAACTCCGGCGTGTGTACAAAGCAAAAATAAATGTCCTCCTACTGTAAATGCACATGCGCACAGGCAGGTAGCTCCACGGCTAAACGCACCCTCCCATCTGTCTCCATTCACTCAGTTCTAATTAACAAAGCATGCGATCACTGTTATGGCGACAGCAACTTAGCAAATCGCACATTGTCCATACTCCACTGAGCACTTTGTTTAATCTACCGTGCATTACACTCCCTTGAGGTTTTGCAGTCGAGATTATGACAGCAGGCACTTCTTTGGGTGTGGCTGGCTGATTCATGCACGCAAAGGGAACAATTCTGATATTGGTTTTGCACGAGAAATCCTCTCACCACAGAGAGCTGTTGGCAATGTTTTTGGAAAAACTGCATCATCAGCTGTATGACGTCGTATCGAGGTAATTAACCATATACAAACGACAACAATCAAAAAAGATATGTTTTGCGGTGGTGCATAAATGCTTGCACTGTGCTTAAAAGGCTGAAAGGAGTCAGAGCCACCACTTTCCGGTCTGCATTTGTTGTTGAGGTTCCATGGGGAGACCTGAAAGGATGGAATGGTTTCATTTGGGTCAGGACAGTCATGCCGTTTGAGCCCAAGAGTACATTAGAAAGAGCTGAAATAACGCTCTCAGACAGGCCAAGGGGTTGATTTGAGTGCCAGTGCTTTTACCATGCCCAGTGGATCCTTAGGGTTCATTAAGCAGTTTGGGGTTTGTGTCAGAGGCCTCTCCACAACCTGCTGTGATGTGGGAAAAATGCCCTGATGGAAAAAAAAAAAAAAGCAAGAGCTACAGGTTTGGCCCGTAGGAAACCCTTAGGGGCACTTTCCCTCAAAGCCATTAACAGAATGAAAAGGTTACTCAAAGGTTAACCTGCGGGCAGAGGGAAAACAGAGTTCACACATAGCGTTTCATTTACTGCAAATGTGTAGTAAAAAGTAAAACGCCTTGCAAAATAAATGTTGTATTGTCTGCCTTAAAAAAAAAGAAGCTGTATTTCTACTTTTAGTTGTGTCACACAACAGTTTTTAAAAAGTGAATCTTCTACTTCAGACCAAAAACTCTTGACTTTTTTTAATCCCAGACTGTTGCTTTGTGGAGTCCGTGTGTTCCAGCGATCAGAGGGAATGTGATTTAAGGTGATGATATGCACAGGCACCATCCTTGTCTGGCAGACGGCTGCTGCAGTGCAGTATGAAAGTGCTCCCCTTGGCAGTGAGCACATGTTGCTTCATAACAGCTTCCAACTTAGAATTCACCAGAGATAGTCCAGGTCCGCTGGCACTTATGCCAGAACCTCACCGCCTTAGATATTCATGTCCACAGAAATATGGTGAGATTTTTTTGAAATTATTCTCAAAGTTTTAAAAAGACTGGAACTATAAGGGATTTGTAAAAGATGTGCACATGCACTCATAGTTCATTATTTGTTATCACTACAGCACAAGGAAGGTTCTTGGCCTCGAAGAAAACAAAGATGAAAAAATAAATTGTTTTCAACAATTCCTCCAAGGAAAGTCTAATTTTACCAGACTATTATAAAACTGTCCGGTAACCGTCCGAGAAACCAAACGTCAATCAATATGTATCAGATAACCTATGAACTGGTCAGGTGAAACCACTTTATGAAAGCGGTACATCATATTTCCATTATTTTTGGATAATATTCAGACGGCATAGAAGATCAGCTTTGTAAAATGATGTTTGATGTCCTGTGAAAATGGATCTGAAAGGTTATGAGTCATAATATGTAAGAAGTTTTACTTTTGGAAAATTGAAAGAATGGTGCATTAACAGATAAAACACATGAGAACAATCAGACCAGACACACACAAGGTCTCTGCATCCCACCGAGGAAATTGCATGTTTGGAGCCACATTATCAGTCATCAGCATTAATGGAGATGGAAGCAGTGAAGTGCACCATTACCACGCGTCAGTGCAGGAATCGCTCATCACTCATTTTGATCCTTTTTCTCGATTAGTTAAACTACAAAAGGTCTTCTTTCACACACTGACTGCTAAATTTACCACTACAGAAAAACACGGCGGTTGACTAAAGACAGGAATCTAAATGAAGATTAAAAAAAAAAAAAGATTCAGCAACTTTAAAGTTGTAAAGTACATTGGTCATATACAGTAAAGTTGCAGAGTTTACACATTAAACAACACAACTGTCAAGACAATATTGGCTTTTAAACAATTTCTTTAAACTGTTTGAATTTGTTTATTTGCCAAAACCACCTGTTATTGATCCTAATGCTTCCTGGCATTAGTTTGAACTGTTACTTTGGAAAACCAGTGTCAAGCCCCAGCACCGAAATTGCCAACTTGACATACGCTTGACAAAAGTTTTAACACATGGACCAAAAAAAATAAATAAAATAAAAATTCTGGAGAACACTGAGTGAACAGACGAGACAGAGATTTAGTAGTTTGGTGACAGAGAGCACAGGTATGTTTAGAGGAGTACAGGTGGGACATTTTACCCCGGGAACATTGGACCTGTGGCAGCTTAACGCTCTGAGGCTGTCATGCTGACAGTGGACCTGGGGCATCGCACAGAGAGGATGAAATACTGACGAAGGAAGACTTCAGTGTAAGTCTGTCAGCCAGACGGTTGACATGTGGACACACTTGGATGTTCCAACATAACTGCATAAGAAGAAGAGTTAAATATTGAGCCAGAGTTTAGCCAGATACCTTCGAAAAGTGTTTTCTGAAGAACAAATATTAGGTAAATAATATGTTTTAATTCATTGCAAAAAAAATAAGCCAATATTGTCCACGTTGTGTTAAATGATGTATCTAAACTCTCGACTACAACTGTAAGTCACAGTTTTGGGATACTGTAGTACTTACTTTTCCTAATTGGTTTGCGTTCAGTTCCTTTTTATAAAATAATAATAATAAACAGCTGTAAGAAAAAAAAGCAGATCTAGCCATCAAAAAGCACCTGCGTGACAGGACGGATATCCCAGTCTGTGATACAACCTGAAATCAATGTTTAATGTTCATTTTCAACCTGTCTCCTTCTGATTTATAGTAAATTGGTAGTCGGGTGTCAGACAGAGCCCAGCAGATAGTGGAGTCAAATATATGACTGCTGGACAAGTGGAGTCACAACTCATCACTTTACACATCTCTGGAAGAGACAGGTCATCCTGTGGTCCTGACACAAACATGAATCCTCCTAACCTAAATAAAACCATCTCGCAGCACATCACCTAGTCTGGAGGCAGGTGCTCTGAAACAGATACCAGAGCTTAGAGCCACGGAGGCTTTTCGTTCTCCTGCCCGACAAAAGAGGCCACAGGAAAACGTCTGAAGTTAAAAGGAAACGAGTCTGTGCAACAACAAAAAACGAAGAGATAAAACAGCATAAAAACATTGTACTTCACAGACAACAGCACCGTTTATTACCCACAGCAAAGCCGGTCGACTTTGCAATAACGCTGTCCGCATTTTTAAATATTACCCAGAGCCGTCCGTCGGAGAATCTGCCGATAATTGGCACAGGGAGAGTAGAATGTACAGCCCATGGTTTGCGCACGCTATACATCTTCACGCTTGGCCTAATGCTTTTTGTCCACACCCTGATAGTGGAGTGCACAGCTGAGGGATTGGCTGCCCACACGACGCCTCGCCTGTCAATTGATCAGGGCCTGACTCCAGCTTAGTGCACCCTCACTGGAAACCTCAAATGAGGCGCAGCACAAATGCATTCATCTTCATCTGAGGAGCGCCGGATAAAGTGTCAGGGAGTTTTTGTGCTGCAGAGATGGTTACCAGGATAGCACTGAAGCCAGATGTTGTTGCCTTTATTTGTAGTGCTTCAAGTGCTATCGCTACCACAAAATGTCTGCGCTGTGTCCTCTTCTCGCTCAGATCTAATTATCTGGTGCCACTGTGCACCGAATACTGTCTGCCGGCTTTTCTGCAATGAGACGGGGCAACAACGTGGCCTTTCGCAGCACTGTTACTTTTTAGGCTTTCAAATGCATTTTTCATTTCGAATGTATTGCAACTACGAACGTTCAACGACCCAACTTTATCCCTTTGATAAATCACCAGAACCTTTGCTGGCCGCAGTGAAAACACAGTGAAACTCTGAGGCTTTGACAGGTGATGAAATTGTAGATGTTTGTTTGCTGTGTAACAGTCAATATCAAAGGAGAAAATAAAAAAAGCTCGCTCACATGGAGAATGCTGTATTTATTCTGGCCAGTGTAATTCATTAAACTGTTGCTCATACCCATTTATCATAATCAATCATAGGGCAGCAGAGCCAAAAGAGCAATTTAGAGTACTGCAGAGTTATGCCACTGCTGAGTCTGTAACAAGTTTGAAGAAGATTATATAAGGCAATATTGGACCTTGGGGTATCGTTTATGTCAGACTATAATGAATCATATGTTTCTTGGTATCCATAATGTGTCCAAAGGTCATCACACAGAATAAACAGTGACGACTGGAAATGAATTAACATAGAAGAACGTAAAGATCAAGCAGGTCAAATGCTGAGGGTCTAAAGAATGTTTTACGGTTTTGCGATAACAAGGCGGCTTTTAACACATCGCACATTCCACCTTTTATTCATACAAAACTTTGAGTTCAGCCAGGAAGAAAAACTTTTAACATGACAGTCACACTATTCTGTTGGTGCCATATAATTGGCAACTGTTTGCTCTGTGCTGACTTTGGATCCCAACACTATTGATTATGAGTAACACCAGATGCCAGAGTTGGATGAGCGATGAGCAGTGTGAGGGATAGAACTGATGAGTGTGCCACGAGGGGGCTGTTTGTCTTTTGGCCAGGGAATTGTGTCAAGACTCACAACCTTCAAAATCCATCGAGCTGTCCAACAGCCGACGTGTTTATTAAAGTGCATTAGGGATGTGGACACTTGCGTCCCGACGTGACGTTAAACGATGCTGTCTACTTTAAGATATCCTTTCCAAAACATCGAATCGCTAATTAAATTTTTGATAATTATAACGTAGCTCCAAAAAAATACATGGCACGGTGAGATTTTAATGAATAACCTACAGATGACACATCATGTTTGGAGCTACACTAATGCGTTCATAGTCATTCTAATCCCAGACTTAATCAAACGGTATTGCTTTGTAATTGATTCCTTACAAAACCACATTCATAAGGGTTTTCATTGATTTCCCATCCTCGCAAATGCAAAATAAGCAACACTGATAATTTTTGGCATATATTTCTAGGCAGGTCTGCTGATGCCACACACAGTGAACGGATCACAATCCCTGCAGAGACATGCTGCAGCTGCTGTGTTGGTGCCTCTTAGATCTTCAGGACTTGGGCGATGTTTTGTCCCACTTACATGCAGCAGCTTTGTGAGAGAAAGAAAAAAAAAAGAGCCTTCACAATAAACCCTGCTTGTGCTGCAGTGGATGGCAAACCTTTGTGTGGATCTGAATTTGTGTTCTTGGACTTGTACCCAAGAGTCCCTGCAGCCAAACCAAGCTGGGAGAGGGAATTTATTTTCTGCCTAACACCAGCAGAGGGGGGTGTGCTCCAGTCAGGAGGAGCACACGAGTGTGTCAGCTTCAACTGTTTCCAAGCAGCCACACCCAGAAACAAGAGGATGAACAGACAAAAGCACCACAACATGCAATGACGTGTAATATTTATGTCAGTATAAACACTGTTTGTTTGTTTTTTTGTTTGGTGCACTAAGAACATGTTAAACTCTAATACTATAATTATGATTCATTAATATAAATAATAGTTTCCCCTCTACTTTAACATGTGAACACACTTTAATGTTGCACTTCCTGTGACCCGCCTCAACAGCTCATTTCATATATTAGAAATGAGCTCCCCTGGCAGGTTCAGACTTAAGTTGCTCCTCACCAGTAAGACGACAGACTCTGAATGGAGCTTTTTACTTGTACTAGTTGTCACTGAGGCGAATAAAAATGAAAAATAAAAAAAATAAAACACACTGCTTCACAAGATTCAAGTGAACAGTATCCCTTCTGTGCCATATAGAGTGTTAATATTTAGGGATTTCTTTAATGAAAGAAGAAAAAAAAACAGGTTAAAGAAAGCCTTTCTGCAGGGCATGAATTGAAAAATAAGGGCTTGAAGAGATGAATTATGCACATCCACTGGCTTTTGATATCATCCCACAGGGCTTTTTCTCTTTTCATTAAAGTGCTATTTTTTCCAACTCTACCTCCTTTTTTGGAGAAAATGACTGGGCAAAATCCATTAGTTCAAATCAGTGCAAGATTAAATAGCTTATTGTGTGTGCTTTTTCTGGGGCTCTTGTCTGTGCACCGGCTGCAAGATGTTACACTGGCTTAATTAAGATTTGTTAAAGTGGCACTTTGAGCTGATCACACACACAAGAAAATAATATTAATATTAACATACGAGTATATTGAATTCTGCCATTATTCTTGTATCAGGTAGACTTTCATATTTATTGGATGCATCATGTCCCAATTAATCCACAAACATATTATGATGATTAATTCTTGAGAGTGAAATGGCAAAAAAAAAACAATTCAGACTCTCACACGCCTGAAAGTCCTTTTCGGTCCCCAAAATAGAGCCCTCACGCGCACAGTGGCATTGATTTATCACGCACAATTAATAATTAATTTCTAATAAATGGCGTTGCCTGCGTGTGTGTCTGTGTCTCACGGATGCACTGCAGTTCTCAACTCTATGCCGCCTCTACTGTAGCTCAGTTGCATTTGTGAGAGCAGCAGCCATGATCCCGCCGTGCGCCGACACAAAACTCCGATGACGAGCAGCCGCGGAGCTCATCCATATTCCAGGAGTTTCTAACGAACTCCGTCCGTGGAAGAGACAGTCCTCCCGCTCCGGGCTCCCACTGCTGCGCTCTCCCTCCACTCCGTGGATGAGGACGCTCATACACCCATTTTTGTTTTATTAATATTATTATTTTTCATATCAGTGGCAGCATCGCCTTGAAGACAAAGGGAGCTCGCCAATGAAGATGTGCTCCGATACCAGGAGGAGCCCCGTGTGAAAGCCACTGACGCCGCAGCCCGGACGCAGACCGCCGCCGCTCCTCGGAGACTCTTCGGGGATGCGCAAACATGTGAGAGCGCAGAGCCGGAGGTGTCGTGATTGGTCCTAGTCTTCGTGGAGGCATCGGGCCACGGAGAGGCATGTTCGCCCCGGACGGAGCATCAGCGCCGCGGCAGCAAACTTGAAGTGGGGGTGGGGGGGGACGTGCACAGTCGACGCGTTCGCAGCCGTCAGCCATTAACTTGGGTCGTTTCCCGAAGAGACGGACGCGCTTTCCGTGGTGCTGAAACCGGGAGAGAGACTTGGCTGATCAACTAGTGAGGAAGAGGAAGACGCTTTTACTTCTCCAGCAGCTCCTGGGCTTCATGATATTCGGGGAGGCTTGTTAAGGTAAGTCCAGCACTGGATCTGCAGATATGTCTCTGAGATATTATATTACAGCCAGTGTCCTGAGGTGTTGCATTTGTTTGATACAGACATAAAAAGATTATGTCACTATTGATTTTGCTTACATGAAAGAACTACAGAAAAGTGCTGATTTCACTTTTTTATGGTTGCTATTGTAAAAATGCAGCTTTTTCAAATTAACTTTGGTGTCCATTCATCTGTTCCCTCCAAAATTCTAAATCCTTTTTGCACCAAACTTTGGGAATGGAGGCAGTGTCTGCTCATTGCCACAGCTTGCACCACACTGCACAGAGTTTAACTGGAACAACAGTTCATCTGTTGAGAAATGGTTGCAGAAACGAGCTCTGGGTAATGTCATTTCTGTTAGTTTGCTGTGCTTGTGATGTCACCATACGACAAAAGGAGATGTGTCTTTGCGGATCATCTTGTGCATGCATTGCTGCCTTGACATTAAGCAGTTATGCAGATTTTCGTGGTGCACATGAAATGATTCTTGATTGGACATGACATGATTTTCACATACAATGACTTGTTGTGTTGCAGCAGTGACTGAGGGAGCCAGTGGTTTTGTGTTGGTCTCTCACTTTGCCACCTGCTGGTACCTGATGCCTTCATGCAGCACACACAGGGGCAGCCTTTTTTTTGCTTCGAGTTTTGAAATCAATTTATGTTCAGCGTCTTTTAATGAAAGCTTTGTGACTGATGACGAGGGTCAGTGATCCATTCCACGGTTGTTAATGGCAAAGCCGTAGCCGGAGTGTAACTGGAAAACAGAAAAGAGTTTGTGTGTGCTGTTGCCCGGGTGTCACATTGGATTGGCATGCTCACTAAAGCGTAAAACCAACCACTGCACACAAACTGGTTTCAGGCATGTGTCTTATTTCTTTGACACTTTTATAGTGGAAATGATTTTGCTCCAGCGTCTTAACTGCACCGTTAAGTTTTGCAGCACCTTTCAAAGTCATGATGCTTAGAGTGTGTTGTCCAAATGAATCAGAATTGAAGCTGCCAGTGTCAAACCAGCCAAAAAGATAATAAAAAAAATAGTAGGACGGATGAAAGCTTAGAAGGTTTTCAGCATTAATGCAAAATTTTCTTCGTGGTTTTATTTTCTTCTCAGTCCCAATGTTGGTGGTCAGTTAGAAAAAGATCTAAAAGATCTTAAGGAGTGTTGTAACGGCATGAATTGTGACTTACATCCTTTAATCAGTCGCCCTGTCGAGCTGAGAGGGAGAGTGGGTGTAATCAAAGCAGAACAAGGTTCCTTTGAGGTGGGAATCTCATGCCTAAATGACTTAAGTTACGATTAATTTCAAAAGGCCCAATTTATATTCAAAGTCACATTTTTTCCAAGTCTTTTGTTTTGAAATACATTTGGTGTTTTGTATTTCAATCATTAAGTCAGTCAGCCCAAAACTCTGAGCGCTCAGAGGACAATCTGCGTGTCTCTCGTGGGGAAACTTTGAACAGGGCTTGAAGTTGCAGTGGACAATTTTTACTCTACGGCTGGAATTCGTCTGCTCCTGACACTTTGTATCAAAGGTTTACAAGAGTCAGGAGATCTAACGTTACAGAACGTGGTGTTCCCACTGCAAGTACTCGTCCTGTGGAGAATGTGAGGTCAGGTCAGGACGATTATGTGATCCACGCCCGCTACGGTGGTTAATACGATTATAAACTGTTCAAATATGGTGGAGATGGTATAAGAGCGAGAAACACAAGAACAGTTTTCTGATCCAGTCTGCTAACTGGAGTGCAGTCGCACACGCAAAGCGCCAGTCCTTTGCTACCTGCTATAGCAACAGCGCTGACCTTCCATGTTCCAGCATGTTGACAGAAAGTCAAAGCCCGGCCTCTGACTCGACAACAGGAAGGCAATGAGGTCATCACAAGATGGTGTCGCTGCCGCCTTCGCAAAGCTCCAAGTCATCTTCACATTTGCTTTATGAATGATCGTGGTTGTGCTTCGCTCATTTAAATGTAGCCCTCAGGCCACGGAGAGATGAAAGTTCATTAAGGGTTTGATTTGAGTTGATTGCGTTTTAAGTGAAAGGGATTGAGTTTTCATCTGTCATCTGATCCTAATGTGCGTTGAAGACAGGTATATTTTTAACCAAAAAGCCCATTGGGCTATTCGACCTGCACGGCACATTCTGAAATTCGCTCATCGTGGAAAGACAAACTCTCCAAGAGATCATGAACAGAGCTCTAATTGCTAGGTAAGGTTTCTCAGCGGCTTTAATCAATTACTGCGCCTTCACCTCCTTCCAGAGAGAAGGAGAGCGCAGGTGTCATCAAAGCAGAATGAGGCTCCTTTGAGGTGGGAAATGCGAGACTCAATGACTTCACTCAGCTGGGTCACTGGACACACAGCAGAGCTTTGACGCATACAAATTGTGCTTGAAGATGCTGTGTTCGTCTTGGGAGGCTCAGCGGCTGGCAGGGGACCAGCGGAGCAGGGGACATTGCACTCCAGATGGCCCAGAGAGGCCAGAGGAAGAGAGCTGTCCAAGCCCAGCTGGGAGTAAGGGAAACTGGACTGCCGGTAGTGCGTGTGTGTGTGTGTGTGTGTGTGTGTACATGGTTATGGGAGGGAGACGGGATGAGAAAATCAATAAGAGACAGAGAGAAAGAGGTGTGTGTGTGTGTGCGTATGTGTGTGTGTGTGTGTTGAAGGAGTGACTGGGAGAGAAAGGGTGGGAAAGAGAGAGAAAGAGAGAAAATGAGCGAGAAACAGGCGCCTGTGTGCGGTTGCGGGCATGGCAGTAGTGATAGGAAAAGTGTGGGAGGGAGAAGAAATAAAAGAGAAGATGAAGGAGCTTGAATATCTGTGCTGTTGTGTATTTCTGTGTGTGTGTGTGTGTGTGTGTGTGTGCACTGAAGGAGTGACACTGTAGCAGAAAGGGTTGGAGATGCAGAAAATGAAAGAGAGAAAGAAACAGGCGTGTGTGTCTGTGTGTGGGCGGGAGAGAAAATGAAACTTGAAGAAGCAGGCATGTGTTCGTCTGTGTTGGTGTGCCACTGCAAGGAGGAAAAGGCGGGGAAGAAAAGGAGGAAGGGCTGCAAACAAATAAACAAACAAAGAAAAAAACAGGAAATAAGAGGCAACGCGCGTGCCCCTGTGAAAACGAGAGTGCCGAGAGAAACTAGTGTGGTGGGATGCTTGCGTTTTTGTGTGTTTGGAGGAAGATGGTGGATTTGTGTGTGGTCCTAAAGCCGCACAGAAAATTGCACAAAGAAAACAGGTTGAATGGAGTGTTACAGTACCTGAAAGAGCGATCCCATTTTCATTCAGTCAGTCAGCTCCGACCTCTGCCTCTGTGATCGGGAGCCATGTCGCAGGCGCCGGGTCCTCGGGTGTGCACTTTAAGGCACATGGCTTGAGGCGCACGACCTCCTGCTGCGAGTTGCGAATCTGATATTCGCTCCTCGCTCTGATTGAGAAGACGTGTTGCATGTGGGAGTGCAAGTTTTTTTTTTTTCCCCCTCTCTTTACTTTTACTGGATGTTACATGGTGGAGGAGTCACAGAGCTTCTGAAGCGAAGCCACCCGAGAACGAGTGCAGGGCACATGACGAGAAACGCGCAGTGGCTTCGCGGAGATAACTTCGCCTCACTGTTTCCATTTGGGAAGCTGCTAGAGAGCAGAAGGAGAAAAAAAGCAGGCTCTTTTTTATTCCGCCACATCAGCTTCGTGATGGAACGGAGCATGATCTGCACTTTGATCGCAATGAATTATTCCTATGCCTGACTATAAATATGGTCTGTCTTCAGCACCCAATCTCACATTAAGCTGGGAATCTGTGCTCTCTCCTGAGTGTGTCACTGCAGATGTACTGCAGCTCCACCGTTCTTCATCTCACTGTGAAGGAACCAGGAGCTCGACCTCCTCGCTGACTGGGCCGCAACACGCTCAGAACATTTAGGGACTCAGTCAAATACAGGATTAGTACTATTTAGTACAGAAATGGAGCTTTGTGTTTCTTAAAGTGCAAAGCTGATGTCATATGGCATAAAACAATAAAACATTGTTATTTTCTGAAAGAGGAGAGAATCAATAAGGATACACCTGATGTTTACTCCTGCCATTTTCATCAAGTTGTTATTATATATAACATAAAAACATAGTAACTATTATCAAACATCACAAGTCGTTTCTCCCTCACAATTTCAAGGGACAATTTGGTCAAATAAAGGTTAAAAAATATAGTTCAGCTCTTACTAACTACTTTGAACTCTTTGCTCATAAAAGAGTAGTCCACTGTTTTTAAATACAAGTTCGGTAAAGCCAAAATCTCACCTTTGTGTGTTGTGTCAATCAGATTTTTATTTGAAGCATCTTGTTTTCCTGGTACGTCAGGTTGCTAACTGCTGCCCCTGGTGGTCAGGGGAAGGACTTGCAATTCAGTTGCACTTGGGAAATTATAAATGGTAAATATGGTTGAATGCTTACAGAATGAATTTTATACACAGAACTTACAGGGTACAGTGTTGCTTCTCATTTACCATTTCAAAAATGTGTTTTTTTTAAAGAGAATTAGAATTCCACCTAGCACTACCGTACAGGTTACATGTGATAACTGGGTTGTCATGGTGACATGGAGTTAGTGTGTTGAGTTATACTGGATATTTAAGTCTCACATGGGCAATATTTATGCTGTATGCAAAATTATCCAATTCTATGTGGTAGCAGCACCCTAAACAGCAACCTAACAATCGTTCCGTACATCTTAAAAAATTTGCACAACGTGAGATCATGTTATATGGATATTAATTATAGTTTGGGATTTACATTAGCCTAATATCCACTATCACTTTAAATTTAAAACAATCCACATGAGCGAGGAGAGTGTGCATAGGATTGACCCAAGTGTCACTGTTCACTCTGATGAAGAAAAGCTTTTTGGATGGAGCTTGAGACACATGCAGGACTGTAAGCAGGATGAATTCGATGTTTGTGCTGATCTTTACGTGCTAATTTTTGATAACAACAGACTATTTTCAGCCTTTTCCGGAACAACAAGGATTGGTTAGAAATTATATTGGTCTACATAGAATAAATAAGTTAAAAGTTTTGTAGTTTGTTTGTTGTGTTGTTTGATATTTTGGATATACTATGCAGATTTTGTGCTGTTAATAGTTCTATGATTCATTAACTTATTTAAAAACTAAACTGGAAAATAGACCATAATTCACTGGAAAGCCACCAAACCACATTTAGCCCAATGAGCTTTGGGCTAATACATCACTTCTGATTCACAGAGTTGACTACAAGCTCTCGACTGGCATAATCAAAAAGGCTCTGATGTGTCAGGACGAAACTACAGTACAATTCTTATGAGAACACAGACGTAGTGACAAAGAACGGCTTCAGGCTGTGCTTTAGGAACAAACAACAAAGACATCATCTAAGTCTTTGTGTATCAATGCGTCCCACGGGGGACGTGTTTCTTTTCTTAGCAGAGCTGCTTGTGCATTACACTTTGGCTGATTGTACGAACAGATTCAAATTCCTGCTTTCTCTCCGCGCGGCACCTTCGCATTGTCTCCCAGCCTCACCCACAAACCACGCAGCTATCAGCCTATCACCTCTAATGGGAACAAAAGGTCAGCCCTTAATTATTCATCTGGGATGTCAAACAATGCTTTGCCGGCTGTTATTTAGGGTGGGGGAGACCCATTGAATTATTCAGCGCCAGGATTCACTTTCCTGGGAGAGGAGGCACAGTGGCGGAGATGTTTGCGAGCATCTTATCTCCATACAGGGGCCCTCCATCATTCCTGAGCTGACCTTGGCTGTCAGTGCAGCAGCAACATGGGTGGCACAGAAGGTGGCGGGGACTCGTGTTCCTCCCGTATTTGCAGGCCTCCTCCACACAGCGAGAGTGAGTGGGAAGGACGACAGGGAGCTGGCTGCTCCTTGCCTAAGTTCCCCCAGTGTCTGTTTACAGTACACCATGTGCCACGCTGTGCCGGGCGGGTGCCAGTGTATTAGAAAAAGAAGATTACTCTCTTACAATGAATTATTTTGCTTTTTACCCGAGGAACGTTTCTGTATTCGCACACTAGCCATGTCAATTGCTCCTAAGCGGCTTTCTTAAGATGTAAAGGGTGTTTATTGCAGATGAAGAGGGAACAGCACATATTAATGCTATTAAAGTGCATTAAACTGAAGATTGCCATAATGTGAGTCACTTTCATGGCAGGATTAGAGGGAGGCATCGTTGGGGGAGTAAGAGGAGTAAGGAGAGAAAGTGAACGTGTTCATCTTGTTATGTGAGAGGCAGGAGGGAAAGACAGGGACACATGAGACAGAGGGAGTGAGAAAAAGGGCAAGTGTGTGTGTGTGTGTGTGTGTGAGAGAGAGAGAGAGACCGAGAGAGACCGAGCAAGAGAACCCTTGTGCCAACTCTTTGAACAATATCAGAGGCACATACATGGATACAGCATCTATCCTGCAGCGGATGGAGGAAGCCCAGAGGAAACAAAATGAGAAACATGTTTGTTGTAATGTGTAACAAACTGTCCCTTTCTTCATATGACCGTTGGACTTTACAGTGGCACTCAGTAAAAGCTGAGGAGATGATTATAACACTGTAGATCAAATGCAGTAATCATTAATTACAAATGGTGGTACCTTAGCTAAAACATCTTTTTAAAGACAGTTAGTTTTAGAGAAATGTTCAGATCCCTAAATTTAGACCTCAACTGACCCGCAAGATCTAATTACACCAGTGTCTGGCTAAACCATGAGTCAACGTAATTGGCCTGTACTCGTATAGAGCTTTTCTACCTGTTGGTACTCAAAGCACTTTACACTGCTTCTTATTTAACCATTCGAACACAATCACGCACACATTCACACACACCGATTGGGGCGATGACATGCAGCTGGCCGACACTCACCAGGAGCAACTAAACGGGGGTTCAATGTCTTGCTCAAGGACACTCTGACACGTTTTTGGTGGACGACCGTGCCGTAGTCGCCCGCTAAAGCATCTAACACTATTCCCATGAGCAAATCGTACTTTTTTACAGTATGCAGTAGTTGCTGCTGATGCATTCTGGTGCACAGAATGGATATGTGCAGCTGGAAATCACGTCTGTTGACTCCAGGTGAAACATGTTGCGGGCCAAGTCCAAAGTGCAGACATTTAAAAGTAATAGCTGACTTTCTCCCTGCCAGCTCGACTTCAGCTCAGTTCAGTATCCAGGCTGATGAATTGGCGAATGAAAGCAGAATGTTATTTGGGGACATTGTTGCTCAGGGGTTGGCTTGTGATGTCAGTATTTCTTTGAGAGATACTGCCCCCTTTTGCCACCCTATTATGTGCAGAGCAGTGACAACACTCATTTATCTTGGAGCTGAAAAAAATGGTTGAGGAGAAGCAGGTTTTTGTAAAACCGGGGAGGATGTGGACTGGCCCAGAGCAAATACAGTGTGTAGCCTTTTCTCTCAGGCTGACAAGGTGACCGGTTCAGGGACTGATGCTGGCCCTGGTGCTCTTTAAGTTTAAAAACTGCGTGGCACCCAGCGAATCCAGGACCAAGGACACAGACACGCTGGCTGCCAGCTTTCTACCTCACTGTGGGGCTCTTAAAATGCTAACTCTTCTGGAAATATACGTGCCCCAGTGCCAGGGTGCTGATCAATTAGGCCAGAGTGCTGCTGCCCGATTTAATTACACTAATTTGTTTTGCCTGAGCTTGTCAGTAAAGACTTGTCAACACATTCAGGTCTTTCCAGAGGCAGCAGCAGCAACAGCAGCCAGGTCTTAATTTGTGCTATGGATGGGCTCAAATGGGTTGAATGTTCCCTCGTAGAATCATCAGACGAAAGCACCAATTTGAGAAATTATGGCGGGTTAGAGTAACACCGAGGTAACATCTGTCCAGATGCACTTCTGCTTCTAGTTATTCATCCTTTATCTACAGTGTACCACACATCCCGTTAAGGGTTTTCAGAGGTGGTGAAGCCTGTCCAGGATGTCGTAGGGCGAGAAAAATGTCATTGACCAGTCACCAGGTTGGCACAGGCACAAAGATTGTCACCTTCATACCTCAGGGCAATTTAGAGCCAACAATAAGTCTACAGCTGCATGTCTTTGGACTGTGGGAGGAAAGTGAAGAAAGCCCAAGCAACCATGGGGACAACACGCAAACCCACAATTCTGCCATGCTACTCTAAAAAAAATTCTGTAATACAATCATTTGAGAGATGTAGGTATTTGGATACATTTAGGATTTTTAGTTGGGCGCAATGTGTTAAAAAACTGAATTCAAAAGTTAGAATTCACATCAATTACTTCACACTGCTCGTTGTAAAAGCTCAAAATGTGAATTTTTAAATTGTCTGAACAAATGAATTCCCTAAAACATTCAAGCACAAATCTGATATCTGACAAAATAATTAAACCTTGATTTTCATTGTTAAATATTTTGTGTATGTATAATTACATGCACAAAGTTTCATGTCACATCATGAAAAAAACCTGTAGGTTTGAGTGGATATAACTGGGTCCCCAACCCAACTTCACCTCAGACGGAAGAAGCTTGGACCTGACCAAGAAGGGTCTAGCATGATGTAATGATTTGAGCAAACCTGGATGACCGAGAACCTTCACTGGCATCATCAAGTTACAATTACACAATGTGGGGGCTGTGTGCAACAGTTTTAGGTTTGAAAAATCAAAATCAACTGAGAAAAATAGTTGTGATGTCCTTACAGTAAACACCTTTGTATTTAACTGTCAAATAATTTCATTCCTTTTATCAAAAATGTATAGTGGAACCTTTTGACAAATTACTGGCTCTAACCATCATCAACAGTCAATAAATCACTGCAGGGATTTGAACAAAGCAGGTTGGACTGGATTAAACGCTGCTTCAATTAAAAACTGGCATAATAGTCGGTGTCTATAAAATACACTATATTCACTACAGAAATAACATATTCATCATGATTATTTAGTTGGGATAAAATATTTAAAACAAGTTCTTTGTGTTTAATCTTGTGTAAATGTGATCATTAGTTACAATGTAATTTGCTGGTAAACTGTTAATCATTCAATTCCGGAGTTTCCTTGGTAATAGAGTCAATACAAACACATCTACCTTGATTGTTATTTAATGCTTTTTCTTAAGTGATCAATTCATGCGGCACATAATTACACCCCCCCTCATGAAAGAAAATGAATCCCATTTTTTGTTATCTGCTTCTCCATATGATTAAACAAGAACCAGAGGCAGTGGGTTGCTCATTCAATTAGTGTTTCATTTTCCACATTTAATTACCCACAATCTCTGCCCTCTTTGACCCCCGCAGGAAGCCTCATGCGACTAATGAGCGCACCTGATTTCCTTGCCTGGGAAGTCACATCTGTGTCAATTTCCTATGATCTGCTCACACAGAGGCAGTTTATGTATAGTGACTGAAGATTAAAGGGTTTTTTTGGGGGGGCGGGGGGGTGAGTATGTATTGACCAGGCCAGTGGTCTCAAGCCAGTACTGAAAGTCCCCGTGGTGCTTCCAGCTGGTCACCTTACTTCAGCCAGACACTTTGATCATCTGAAAAGCCAACGGAGCTACAAGTAGTCACAATTATTCCTGTGTATCTGTTGAACAACAGGTTGATAAAGCTGAAACATTGCTCAGCTCATTGTAGCGCTGCAAATTGTTAATGGAAAAAGGTTTTTAAAACATCACCTCAGTTCACATGGAATTCATTTCACATATTTGATATAGTGGCATTAAGAGTTGAGACTTTCATACTTTGTAAGGCCTTGAGACAAGCCTTGAATAATAAAAATCGCCTTTTATTTATTAAAGATGGCATGTATTGAAAATCTCAGCGCCTCAGATCTTACTGTAGTTAGATCAACTGCAAGTTTCTCCATTTTGCTTCATTCAGATTTTTTTTTTTTAATCACACTTCACAGCGAGAGGAGGCACGGAGAGAAATGCAGCGGTGAGATTTTTTGATTACGGCTTTGGACTGAGTTAACATGTTAAGTTAGGAGCCATATATTTGTCATGTCACCAAAATAAAATGAAGTACCTTGCTTTAGAATGCAAGACTGGATGTGCAGTGAATGAACACTTTACAGATTTATTAAAGGCCATCATCAATTATCAAGACCGTCATGTTAGTTATTGGTATGAAAGTTGGTCTCAAACAAACTATTCGTTTAAAATTCTTCTATAGTTGGAATGCAAATGACGACCACCACATGGAGTCGTGTGCAAGTATCTGGTAAAACGTTTGAAAGAAATCCACAACACTGCTAAAGATAGATAATGACAAAACATCAATTGAAATCATCACCATCATCAACCTTCAGTTTAAAAACCTTCCCATCAGCCATGAGCTTACAGTATTTAGCCAGTGGAATGATTTCTTCCATCTTGTTATGATATACACCTGCAGTTTAGCAAATTAAGCAGTAAAATATTATTCCCTCAACATAAGTGCTTTACATTAAATTTTAATGAAAGATGTTATTAATATTTAAGATTAACGATTCAGGCATCAGTGTCCGAATGTGAGTTCGGTGTTGATGTCTTCAAAGTGACTGTGATAAGTAAACTCGTGTCTGTGCTGTTTAATACAAAGAATGATCCATTTATGCAGCCATTAAAAATTTACATTACCGTTCAATGATACTTAATCAGCTCCTAATCAGATGTGAGTCTATTATAGTTTTGGCTAGTTAAGCCTGGTAATAAAGCAGGTTACAAAGAGTACAACAGGGACCCTTAGTGGACCAGAAACTCAATAATACTGATCCTCAATAAGTCATGTCACCATTCCTTCACTGTAATATGTTTCATATCTTTACCTAAAGTCACGTTTAACTGTGTTCGTAATTTCTATTGTTGAATATAGAGAGTTTTTTTTAAACATGAGCATGAACAGATGTGTGATTTAATTCATTGTTTTTGGTATGTTGACAAAACAACTTAATTTATGATTTATGTCATTGTATTTCCTGCCACAATTTTTGTTACCGTTGCGAATGAGAAACCCCTGGGAGGGTTGAGAATCGAGGCTTTCTTTAATCACACGCTGTGCAGTGGAGGCTCACACCTGGGAGCTTGGACCACTGTTGGCATGTGAACAGTTCGGAACAGTATTACTCATTCCCTTTACCTGGCAAAACCTTCTCAGCTCTTTCAGAAAATCAAACCAACACCTTCCTCATCACAAACATATCTTTGATACCTGGCTGCTAGTTTGCTTTGAGATCCCTATTCATGTTTGGACCTCTGACTTAATGGAAACTGGTGCTGGTGCAGCGGTGACGCAGGTCCATTTACGAGTGGCACTGTAGTCTTCAAGTTCATGTTCCAGTATATCTTTGGCATAGGAAGCCAATGAGAAAAGGAATTTCTTTTAGAATAACTCAAGGAAGACAATAAATTTCAAGTCTACTGAGCTCTTTAAATACTTTTGAAAGAGTGTGTTTAATGGTCAGAGGAGCACATTTAGTTTGAAGCACAGCCGACAGTCATCACAACAGGATCTTGGATCCTGAATATTGCCGACTCTCATTCGGAAGCTGCAAATCTTTAGTGAAGCTTTGACACGCTGGTTTAAACTTTTTCTTCTTACTTTGCTTTGAACAAAGTCATACCAAAAATTCGTAGCCAAAGGTTGCTGTGTTTCATTTTTATGCAATTTCCCAAATTTGATACAATCAGCTACAAAATCCAAAAGTAATACAAAATACGGCGACTCTGAGTTCACGTTGCAAACATCTTGGCAGATGTTCAACCACGGAGACCGAAATTATACTGTTAGAGTGAGGTCATAGCTACTTTCTATCAACTTTTTCTTGTCTGCTGTCTGGTCCTCTGAATTTTTGTGAAATTAGAGTGGATTTTCAAATGCAAATTTGTGCCCAGGGCAAAAACTGAAAATGTCTACTTTTCCAAAACAAAAAGATGGAACAGATGAGAGTCGGAGAGCAGGCAGAACAGGCATGTAGTTCTATGTAGGAATCTCTGTCTGGAATGTAAAGACGTGAAAGCTACTCTAACAATTCAAAATTCCATTTTAATATGCCATTTGCGTTTCATTGGGTTACCAAGAACTAAATATGCTCAAAATGCTCCAGAAACACCTGCTTCCATAATCCGTGGGATTTTATTTTATAGCTCAGAAACCGCCTCATGTCAGAGAAACACATAATGCAATTCAGAAAACGAAGGCTCTATTATGTATTTATAACCGCAGTCTCTCACAAAGAGCCATGGCTTCCTGTCAAGTCTCACTTTGTAAACACATCCCCCACTTAATTTTTTTCTTTATTTGCACATAAAACACTCCCCCTGGTTTATGGAAAGAAAAAATCTAACTTTGATCCTTGGCTCATCTTTTTTCTCACTTCTGCCTTATGTGAATACTATGATGACAGAGCATCCATGTTGCCATAATGCTGCGTCTGTGGAGAGGTGTTAGAAAAAGATCATAAATAATCCTAAAGGAATGGTTCAGATTTTAAGGAATGGCAGGGTTTTTAGTTTTTAGGGAAATATCTTCACAACTATTAACACACACACACACACAAACATATAAATATATGTATATATATACAGAAATCTTTATGCATTTATACACATATATATATATATATATATATAACATAGTTACATTTTTTTTTTTTTTGGATGATGTACAATCCAAATAATTCAAACTAAATTGAGGATTGAATTGACACTTTGGATATTGAATTGTCAATTTTAAAACGCATTTTCAAATGACATGATGACATAGCATATTGAATTGCCATTTACACATTTAATTGTCATAGAATTATCAACGTGATACGGTTGGATAATTTCTACTGGCCTCAGTATTTTATTTTTCTTTTGTTTTGTTGTTGTTGTTGTCTAACCCTGTCCATAAAAAAATGAAGATTCGTGTTTGACTTGCATGAAATGATTAAGATCAGCCAATCTGTTGTCATATCTAAATACCTCTAGAGACAAAAAATGTGCTCACTGTTTTACATACAACGTGAAAAGTCATTTCACACTATAATGTTGATTGTAACAATAATTTCTATAGTGATGGAAGTGAAAAAATATTATGTTTTCACTACTACTAAAGATGTGTTGCACTAATGCTGTGATTCACACTAAAAATTGGTATATTGCAGTGAATATCAAATCTAAAGTAATCCCAGTTATCTTTGAGTTCATAATGTCAACTAGGGTCCTTTCATAGCCCGTGGAGCCTGTAGAGAATAGATAATTGTCCTTTTCAAAAAGTTGTCGGCATTCTTCAAGTTAATGTGCACACCTTGAGGATTTTAATTTGACAGGCTGATCTTGCTTTTGGTTTGAGGGTCACCATAAACCAATTTCTGCTGTTGACAGTGTAAAAATTCAATCATGTTTTATTAAAGGTTTAAATGTCCCTGCGTGTTCTTGTAAAGGTTTCAGTATTTTTGTGCTTCCTGTAATTTACAGCTGTGTTTTGTCAGAATAACTATTTTGCTGAGTCACGTTTGGAGAGAATGACTAAAACGTTGCAGCCAAAAACAGGTTGTTGTGGGACAACCCGGGCCTGGATTCGGTCTTAGATGCCTCAGGGCTCTGTTCTTGGTCCATCAATGCTTCATCCCTGGGTTTCCCTGTCATTGCTATGCTGACGACACAAAGCTCTTCCTGTCCTTTCCATTGGATTGTCTCATCCCACATTTCTGCCTGTCTCTCTGGCATCTCTGCTTGGATGAATGAAAGACATGTTCGGTTCAACCTCTCCATTCTAGTCTTTTCAGCCAGACCTTCGGTACTATTGTCCCCTCTGTGTCTGGGGGTCATCATCGACAATCTTGTGATGAGGAGCTTTACCAAACACATCGAATTGTTGGGCAAAACCCCTTCAGCTCAGTCGTCCCACTATGGTGGAACAAGCTATCAGACTCTGCACGCTCAGCAGCCTTACTCCAAATATTCAAAAACCTGCTGAAAAAATAACTCCTCCACAACTTTCTATGCACTTTAAATAAAAAAAAAAACCTATCTGTGTTTTTTTCTTGCACTTGCATCTCATGAAAGGGAAACACTTCTTCTCATAGCACTTTGCTTTAATGTTTTCTCCTTGACTTTTTGCTTGTTTCACTTGTAAGTCACTTTGGACAAAAGCATCTGCCAAGTGACTAAATGCATATACAGTACAAATATAAATATAAAAAAAACATAAATGGACCACTGGCTTCTTTTCTACGTCAGTGAGATTTTACTGGTGTCTCAGCTTCCCCCTCAATCAGACAGTTACAGAGAGAATAGGATCATTGTGGTTTTCCTAAGAAACATTTTAGCCAATTCAGTTTACATAGCTATACTCGGCTTGAGAAATGGCAACGTTGTACAATGTTTGCAGAGGAATACTGGTGACTTTGGAAAAATCCTTATTTTTCTTGCAGCAGTACCACAAGATTGACCTTTGTGTAATTGCTTACTGACACACTGACATTATGAAATGCCAAAATAATGACCTCCTACACGCTGATAGTGTAAGTGTCATACAGGTAAAGAATTGCTAGCATTTCTATAGTTTATCAAATGTTTCTAAAACATTTTCTAAACTAAAAAAACAGGCATCGCTGTTACACTCTTAACACAGCTTGTGCCGTTGTAATTTGGCATTTAGGAGTTAATTGCTGGTGACATTACATGACAGACAGACAATACAGGATTGTCAGTCCCATTGTAGAGCAAAACATTAACAGGGCTGCACGACGGCAACGACGACATGAAACCGAATAATAACACGGCGCATGTTAATAAGCTGTTTCAGGTACCAGCGGAGATTTCTTAGAGCAGTGTAACACGGGTTATGGTTACGAGTAGGTTTAACAGGACAGAACTTGGGAAACCTGCTGAGCGTAGCACAAAAGCAAGTGACAAGAATCTGCTGGCGTGGTAAAGCCACAGATGTGCAAAGTACCTGGAATTATGGCTTTCAGCGTTTACAGGCTGGAATTGCTGCGTGTGATTTGCTGTTGACAAGCATGGCTCATGTTGAGTCGGCCCTCCAAGCACAATGATGGAAAGACAACCAGGAGCAGAGGCCAGGGATCTGAGACAGCAGGGGTTGCCACAGCTGTACGTGGTGCTACTGGAAAATTTTGCTATTACCTAACTGCTCGCAGTGTAATAGCCCCGGCTCCAGCACCATCAAAGCAAATAACACCAGTTGCTGCCACTTTGTAGTGCTGAAGTCCACTTAATGAGGCCTATCGGGGGGATTCAGTATTATCAATGACCCATTAGCTATTAACTTATTTTTTGTATGAAGTGGAGTTTGTCCGAACGGGAAGAAATGCATCCAAAAATCCTCAGTACAGTTGGTGCCAAAAAATAAAATAAAAATAAATACAAAAGGTTGTTAAATAGAAAATTGATTGATTTTGCCTCAGTGGTTTATTCAACAATCATTTAACTCCCACTGGCAACCAGAGCTCAATAAAGAAACTGTCACATTGTATATATTTGACATCTTGTAGATTCACCTATGAAAATCAATTGTGGCTCTGAGTGTCATCTCTATTTTTGCCGTACCAACACACTGCACTGGGTCTTTAAATAACACCTGCACACTCAAAACTCTGCATATTTTTACAACATTTTTTTTTTTTTTTTTTTGCTACAGCACATTCTGATGTAAGGCCTACAGAGCATGACAACTTTAACTTTAATCTTGTCAACTGTCTTTTCATCACCATGTGTGAGATGTAATTAAAAGGCTTTAGACGGAGATGAAATCCCAGGACGGCTCCTCTCTTCTCAAAGGCTGCACAAAGCATCTTGTTCTAAGCTGCTGAAATAAAAACTCAACTGCAGCACAGTGCAGACTTTTCGGCAGATAACTGCGGGGAGTGTCAGTGGCTCACAAAATCCAGTAAGCAAAAGGTCATAGATTTGATTTCTCTACCAGCTAATTTGCGTCTATCAATAGTCATATGCTTTGTCAGAAAGCCCCTTAAGAAAAATGCAGCCTGCTTCCTCGCACTCTGAGCACTAGGTGAAATGCATAAATTCTCTTAAAAGCAAAACTTTTGGTATCAAAACCCTTTATATTTTCATAATTTACCATATTGAATATAGAAAGAGTTCCTTGGACAAAACTGGATAAAATTGCCTAGATGAAGGCAAAAAAACTGACACCATAAAATGTATATAAATGAAGTAAATTTGAATAACCATCATTCAATCAGTTAATTTGCTCTGCGTTTCCGTCATGTTTTAAACTGATAAGTGGGAACTCGTTTTAACCACTTCTAAATGGGTTCTCCAGCCTTTCTGCATTCACTATCTCAACTCTTTTTGAGACAATGAACAATTTTGTCCCAGCCAGAGACCTATCTGGCAAATTAATCACAGGAAATGCTCTCTTCCGATTCCAAATCCACCAGAGACAAGGAACTCAGGCAACGAAATTGGCTACACTTGAGTGATTTTTTTTTCTAAATTCTAAGTTCCCCTTCCCTAAATCCCATGAACCTATGGCTTCCAGTGTTGATATGAATAAAATTTGATAGCACAGCAAAATATACATTACTTTATTCATTGATTTCACATTAGATTTTCTCCAGCTGGTGGTTACTATGGATATGTGCTACGATATGTAATTGTTTTAGGATTGGTTCCCATTGTTTCCATTTCATGCCTACTTAGGCAAAGAGTTTAGGGAATTGTGTGTTTATACATTTAAGTTGTTAATGTTAGTGTCAGTGTACAGTATTTATACATGCACATATTATTATAATTTTTTTCGAGCTCCTGTCCTTTCCTGTGCCTGTGGGAAAAGCATGCTATTTAAATTTGCAGTGAATAACAATGCTGTCTGTCTCAACATGGAGCTGTGATAAAATAAATTCATTATTTTAACCTATCAAATATTTTTCTGTTGTTGTGGTCACACAACATTTTATAGAAGTCACTAATAAAGATGTTGGGACAGTATTCAAAAAATGTGCCTTTTTTTATTTAAGGAAACGTATGGTGAGTCTTTATATTTGTGACATCTATCTCATCAAATCATAAATACAGGCGTGATGCTGCATTTGAAATACTCCTGCATCTTTGTATTTTATTCTGAAATCTGTATATATGGTAAACAAAGTGGTAAGGCCATGCTTCATCTGCACTCTGTGAGCGCACGTGTAGCCATCAGTTTCTTCCAAAAATGTTAAAAGCTCTTACCTAGAATATATTACAATTCAGAAATTATATGCACTGTATATCCAACAAAGCCCTACCACCCATAGGTGGTTTGTCCCTACCTCTCATACAACAATAATAATATATTTATGTTGGCCTGCATGTTTTTGCCAGCTTGTAAAAAAGACCTACAGAGTCGTATTTTATTCCTAACAAAAGTATAAGGTTCAAAATGTTCATTGTCAGCCACTTATTTTCTACACTGGATGTATAAATGAATATAAATGTATGAATTGCACCCAAAAGAGGTGAACATAAGATTGTTGTCACACAAAACTCTTCATACAGTCTCTACATGTTTGACAAGCAAGTAGTTTTCTTTTGGTATCTCATTATCTTTGCTGTATGTGGATACATGTGGCTTCCCTCAAATCTGATCACTGACCCCGCACATATATGTATAACCCTCTGTGGATCAGCATTCTGATTGTCTTTCTGATTGGTAGCTGCTCCTGTGTCACTTGCAGCTAATGGTGTCTGACAAACAGATTATTACTGCAAGTCCATACTGTGTTCAAAATACAGAATATAATTCTGAAATACAGGAATAGAAAATACTCTGGGCAGTGCTTGCAGGAAGTTGTTTTCTGCCTATAATCTTTAATTCTGGCAATATTCAGCAGGTGGAAGAAGCCTGTACTACAGATTTGTGTCATGTGTGAGTTAAACAACATATGCTGGTCAAAAAATAACTCCAAGCTTCCTCACAGTAGCACTGGAGTCCAAATCTAGGCCATAATAAGTAAATGAGTTATAAAAAGCATGAAATAGCTGGGTTTTGAATACAATAACTTGACTTTTGTTTGAATGTAGAGGTAGGAAATTGAAAGACATCCAGACTCAGCCATGGAAATGTAAGGAGTGTTTCCTTATAATAAAGGGCGTGGCATTAGATTTTCATTCATACATTCAGCCCAGTCTTCCCCGATGCAGACTCAACGACAGAAAACCTGCATAAATAACAAAAAGCAGCAAAACCGAGAATTGTTGACACTGAGCACAGCCTGTCGAGAAACACACCAAATCCCAGTATGTGGGAATACATCCAGCTCTAAGTGCCTTGTAATTACATTATGACAATAATTAGATTGTTGTCTGTACGCAGCTACAGACACTACACTGTTTTCCTTTCTCCTTTGAAAATTTAGGAGTGTTTGATTTCGCGTCACCTGCACCCCAGCCACTCTAATCCGCCTTAACGCTGTGTTTCTGAGCTCCCTGCTGCATATTGCCTGAGTAAATGTGTAGAAAGGTCACCGTTGGTTTATTTACAGTTTATATTAGAAAGCTGGATGCACAAATCCATGGTGGCACGGCAAACTCGAAGCACTGCCCTATTACAACGGGAGAAATCCTGCATTTATTTTTATAAAACTGGAAATCTAAACATTCTAACTGTTTCGAAAGATACTGCAAAAAATATTTAACATACATAAAAACTTCTCCTTTTCAGCGTCACTCGTGTATCTTTCCTAACTTTTTCTCTGGGCTGTTCTGTGAGCTGATGGGATGCGGCGTGCTCTGCAAACCTTTTCGGAAGACCCCTATATAGATAATCACATAGTCCTTTTGACACTGACAGTTTTTGTTCTGCTGCTTTGATTTTTCTGTCAGAAAAGTTTGTGAAGGAAATGTTGTTGGCAGCTGACTCTGACTGGAACACAGACTGCTGCTCAACCACAGCATAACACCGGGCCACATTTTACTCTTACACCATGATGCTGAAGTTATTTCTCCAAAGTAAGTAAGTGATAAGTTTAGTTACAATATTGTTTTTTCCAAGGCAGTAACATTACATTTTTAGTTGCATAGTGCATAACTTTCACAAAACATCAGCCAGATAAAATGAACTCCAGTCCTCTCACACAGGCCACCCAAACATGAATCTGTCCTACTCACGGAGCCTGAAACTCCACCAGCTTCATTTACACACAAAATTAGCTTCAGTTAATTAAAAGCCTCTTCATGCTTTGACTAAATCAACTCAGTCTGAATGCAGCTAATGATCTTTCCAGGACACAGGGATTTCACAGATGATATTGTTCACATATCCTCTATCACATATTCTGCTATAAGCCGTATTAGTTCCTTCAAACACAAAGTCTTTGCTGATGATGGGGACTGAGCTTTAACTTTTACTGCACTGCATCTTTAATTGTTTATATAGCAAAAATATCAGAGTTTTTGAACTCGAACCACAAACTTTGCTATGTTGCTCCAGGTTTGCAGAATGTGCCGTAAACTCTTAACACAGAGTGAACATTTCACATTCACTTTTAAAATTTAGAGTAACAGGCTTTTCTCAACATGTAGGTCATCACATGACGTCGGTCATGATCTGCTAGCCCCCCCCCCACCTGATATTACAAGGTGAGGATTAGAGGGCACCATCATTGGTTTTTAATCTAACCAACTTTCTCTGTTAGCATGTGTTAAAATATCAGAAGTAAATATGTTCCGTGTGCACACTGGCTCCTCACGTGAGGATTAAAGAATCCTCCACACTTTACTTTACCCGTGAGACTTGCTCTCTTTAAGTGTTTGGGCGGCTCTTTAAGAGCAAAATCTTAGCTGCACTCGGTTGCCGTAAATTGCTTGTTATAAATTGAGAAACACTACTTGTTCACGGAGAGGTGGACACATGTTCTCTTAATTCACTCAGTCAATCACTAAGTGCCACTCAAGAGGAAATGTGTTTGTATTCTCGCATAAAGCCTATTTTTAAACTGTAGATGATTGTTTCCAGTGTGTGTTTCCTAATGTGTAAAAAGATCATTGAAAAGGAACCCCGCCAATTTTACACATCAAAAGATAATTGCAGGTCTTGAGTGGCACCGCTGCATTAGAGGGAAAAAAGTTATACGAGGCCCTTTGTAGCTCCAGATCTCCAGAGGGAGCTGCAAAAAATTGGGTAAATTGCCTCAAGCAATGTCACTTAGAGTTGGATGAGGTTGAAATATACAAGTTATCAAATCATCCGCATTTATCCACGTTTCAACACTAGATTGTTGCCCTGAAATTAGTTTCCAATGGTTGTAGGGGCTGGAGTGTTTTGCTTGACGTTGCCACCTCACATCAAAAGGGTCTTCAGTTCTAACCCACCCGCTGGCTGCGGCCGTTCTGTGTTTGCATCCCCCCTCCATGTTCCTCTGACCTGCAGTTTGGTTAATTTATGACAGCATGAAGATTCTGCTTATATGTTATCTCGACTTTATCCTACCTGTCGTCCAAAGACACCTGGGGATGGGTTCCAGCACCGCTCTGACTATAACAGAATAAGCGCTTAAAGATGATGAATGCACTTTGTGAAATTTTATTCAGGTAATGGAACCACGGGCTTCTTTAGTTTTAAATTTCAGGACGTCCCTGGCCCCAGAACCTTTTCTCCTTCGTTCAGCTCTAATAATTTGCTGCCATCAGTGATCCAGGATGTTTTGACGAATAAAAGTTTCTGACAAAACAGTTATTTTGACTTGTTTTCATTATGTCAGTCTCTACAGCACTAATATGTCTGACTGAGCCTGCGGCCATTTACTGATGTCAACGTTTTTTAAATGTCATTGCGTTGGTAAATTGGTGAGAAGATGCAGCACCGTATAAGAAAGAAGAACTATTTGGCCAGTAGCTGCCATTTTCTTTACAATGCAGGAAAAAAATAATCATATGAATAAGAAAAGAATCCCTCTCCTCTCCTGCATCTCACAGTAGGAACATGTAATTTTCTGCTCTTCACATACTTGCACGACAAGACTTCCCACGAGTTTTGATAAAGTTTCAGGAGGCCAGGCCTGTGAGAGAAATGTGAAACCAGATTTAATCACTTTTTTTTTTGGTACCAACTCCAAATGATGTCCCATAATTTATCGGACACAACCGCTACGCAAACCAAACTGTTACAACATCAAACAACAACAACAAAACCCATCTCCGCGGACTGTGGGTTTGGTTTTGGCTTTGCTTATTAATTAGTTAAGGTCTGTGCCCCCTACATTTTCTAATCAAGGACAAAAACTGCATGGACTTTGTGTAATATGCAATGTCTGAGATCCCACTGTGCTCAGACAAAAATTAACAACAACGTGAAACCTTTTCCAAATGAGAATCGCATTTGAATTATATTGCAATGTCTCTCAATGGTGTGATTTTTTCCCCACATTAAGTGCACGTTGATTGAACACATTTGTCGGGGAAATCAGCTTTGAATTTAATATTAGTCTAATGAGCATAATGTTTTTCAGGGGTACAATCATTACATTGAGGGCTTAGACCATAATTCACTCAAGGACAGAACCAAAGACAACGGCTTTGTTGATGCCTTGGTATTAACTGCATATTTGTAGAGTGTGTACCAAGACGCATTTTTTAATTGCTATTCAGAATATACTGGATTTAGAACTTGAATAGGTTTTTTTTTTGCCGGCTTGACATATTGTACTTGCATATACAGTGAATAATTTGTCTATATTTCTATGGGTAAATGTGGCTTTTGTAATTGTCATGCAGTAAGAAGAAAACCACAAAATAAAGCAACAAGCTTCAATAGAATTAACAAAGCAGACAAACATCCAGTGGATCTGAAGGATGTACGACCTCGCTCCTGGCAATCTACAAAACAGTTTGACAATTAAAAGCAAGGTGAGAGAAAATGAGTGGGATGAGCACAGATCCAGCTCTATTGATTTAGATGTGAGTGTGCCCGTGCGGAGGACTTGGGTGGGAACACAGTCGAAGCTCGAGGCGGTGAATCCTGAGCAGGTCAAGGTTTAGCGGATGCTCCAAAGACTAAGATTTCTTAAGAGCATTCATTGAATTTACTGAAGAATTTAGGCCAAGGGGACGAGCCACAAAAAATGAGTTTAAATGACCCTCACTGTGCGAGCTAATGATAACTTTCTCCAGCGTTTGTTCCCTGCTTTGTGTTTTTCTGCAGTTATGCTGTGTCTCAGTAACATAGATAACTAGAAGCTAATGTGCAACGTTAATGACATCATCTAAGACGTCAGATAGGTGCCTTCTAAGTCTGCATGTAATCGTCAAGCATTGCATTTGAGGCCGTTAGACACTGACCGGAGCAGCAAGTCTTTGCATTAGACCAGTGTTCAGCTCGTGTCACACGGTTTTTAGGTATCATATCAGCGTGATTATAGAACTTTTGTTTTTAGCTGTACTGAAGAACACAGAAGTTCAATAAATCTGCAACGTTTTTTACAACACATCGACCTCTGGAGTGGATCTTTTTTGCACCATCGGACACGCGTAGGGCCGCCTCTACACTCACAATTCTACATTCAACATTTTAATTTAATGGCTATGTTACGTCACAATATTTAAACACCGACACATTTAAAAATTGACAGTTGATGTCATCATCCAGTGTGTCATCACATTAATATTTTAGGCTAATGCAGCTAATCCAACGTAAATTCTGAGATTATTATTATTGGTTTTTGGACGTCATTCAGACATTTTTTTAAGATCAGTTTCCTGATCTTTTGTTAACGTACCATTGAGAACAAAGTATACAGTGCACATAACTGTGTCCCTAATCAATCTGTCACTTGCTCAATATTTACAGTACAGACCTATGGCTACACTATGCACTAGTACACACGTCAGTCATTAATCATGGAGCTGCTGTTCGAATGTTGAATTTTCATATTGTTTTGACACAGTTGTTCGCAGGCTGTCTGTATTTTTCTGTCCACTGTTGCTAATTTGTCTGATTATGAATGGCTGTGTTTAGGCAACATCAGAGTGAGTTTCACAATTAGTTCTTTTATTTTATTCAAATGGAGTTCACATGAGAATCCACATTTTGAGGCAAATAACAATAATAATAATTTCCACTAATCAAAGACCTGTGTTTATTTGTTCGTCCACGTGAGCTTATTCCACTGGAATGTACACTAACTTGAAACTCTGCCTGTACAGCTAATTCCTTACAGTCTAAAGGTCTTGATTCCTTGCTCCTTTGACAGATCCAGAGGCAGGGAAATGTTAGGAATATTCTCTCAAAACCGAGTTGCACCAGTGTTGCACCATCTGTCTCTCAGCATGTCAAGGTGTAACATTTCCTCACCCTGTCTCCTCCCTTCCATCTACCTCTCCCTTTCATGATGGAACTGCATTTAAGAGCCGACATAAACAGCGCGTGGAGCAGACCTGCACAGGTTTCACTTTGTCGTCCCCGTTCGTGGAGGAGCAGGTGACCTTGGGCGCGTAGCTTTTAATTAGCTTTGAGTTGTTGGTAGGTTTTAGTGCATCAGAAGAGCCCGTTGAGTGCAATGATAGGAGTTTTAAACGGTAATGAAAGCATTAGACAATACAGCCCAAATGTTTGCCAAATGAGCCATTTGTCTGGTGTATCAGGGTCAGGTATGTTGTTGGCAGAGAAAACAGACTGCAGCTTTAACCTTACAGTATGTGCAGTAGCCAATGAAATGAAATTTGGAAACGAGTATCTGCTTCCAACCAGCTTTTGGACCTCACAGAAATGAGGAAAAAAAATGTCACGCAGTCCTGGGAGATCGAAGCAGCTTTATTTTCCCTCAGTGGAACGAAATTCTAGCAGCAGATCTTCAACATTTCCAGCGCTAGAACAAAACCGCACTGAAACGGGAATTTTCTGACTTGGATTTCGAGGCCGGTTTACTGTTTTGTCTCAGCCAAATGTTCTCGCATGTAATTTATCAACTCTACTCGGCCGGTCACTGAGCTGCTGACGGGCTCCACGTATAAATAGAAGCTAATCTGTAACCTCATCTGAGAGGTGTGTGGTGGAGCACAGCAGTGCCCCGTGGCAGGTATTGGGCTGACATGATATGGCGAGGATGTGTTGTATTTGAGCATGTCCGATAGTGTTGGAGCTGTCATCACCTGCGCTGCCTGAGCTGGTAGCTATCCTGAGGCCAGCGTGCCAGGTCACCGTCACAGGGGCTTTTTTGATTTCAGTTGGAGAAGGAAGTTTTTTTTTTTGGTGTGGATGCACTAACTATTTTACATGCGGGCACATTTGTCCTTTGACACTTGATTCATTTGGCTGTTTTCCAGAAAGTGGGGGACTTCTGGGAATGGAGCCAAAGGAACAGATGTGGGTCAATCTTTGATTTAAATCCCATCAAAACCCACCCACGAAAACAGAGGGAAGATCACTACGGTTAAAATTTGACTGAAGACCAGATGCCTGTGCAGCTTCTCCAGCAGTTTGCTTCCAAGTAGTTTGTTGGATGTGTGTTCATCCGTCATTCACAGAAAAGGCGTTAAATATGTTTTTTAATGTATGTAACAATCTTACATGTGTAAGCTGCAGGTTTTACTGTGTGTTTTCTCCAGCAGCTGGTTAGACACATGAGCACATGAGGACAATCATATCCACAAACGGCGAACGTTTCTGCAGCTGGTTGCAGCATTAATGCATTATGAATGAAGAACTTTGACTCTCATTTCAGTCTACAGGCACCTTTGCAGTTTATTGCCTCACATTTACATAAAGGATGCAGCCAACGTTTATTGTTTGCATACATATTAACCTCCCTCTGCTGATTATGTGAACTTTTTAAAATATATATGTGGAGCTCTTTTTCAATAAGCTGTACCACGAAAAAGCTACTGTAGCAGGGCCAATCTACACTGATTGCTGGGGCTCATCACAGCAGTGTGGCAAATGCAATTAGCAGTGCTTTGAACATGATCCTATACCAGTTCCCATTCTACCCTTATCAAGTTCCTGTGCGTGTAATCATTAATTTATGAAAGAGTCCTGCCGATGGCTTCCCTTTCTGTGTTTACTAGCCAAGCCGGTTCACTTTCACTAACACACTGGAGGAACTAGACATGAATAATATTAAGAAGACGTTCCCGGAATGTTTTCTATACGCTGTAGATTCTGTGTGTTTCATGCGATACATTTATTTAGGCTGAACTAACTGAAGTCATATTTTCTGCAAGGTTTTCTGATTCATCGTAATTTATTCGATCAGAATTATGATTGACTTGCTTGAACCGTGCAAACTAATGTACTTCACTGCTGAGGCACTGAACAAATATGAAATACATTTTTACTATTCGTAGTTCCACTTTGGCAAAATCTATTCCACTCCTCCATCTTTGGTAGAAGATGCTCCAAAGGCAGGTGGAGAGAAAAGCTTCAATATGTGCAACTAAACAAGCCAATGAGAATATTACAAGAGAATATTGTTAATGACCAACTAAAATTACGACAGCTATTGGATTTTACAATGTAGGGCACTTGAAAGGCATTTATAATGTTTGGCTTTTGATATCTGATTTTGCTTACTCAAACACTTCGAGAGTTATGAAGCAAAGCTGCAGATCGCAACTGCAGGTACCTGAGCTCGATAATGTTTTGATATTTTAATCTCGGACTTTTTGACAAAACTGCATTAGTTTCAGTCACATTGTAAATTCTTTGATATTTGATAGCACGTATCGACTTCTCCGTGGATTGTAGAAGGATTTATTCCGTTACTCATTTTTTTTCAAGAACCAGCAGAAATTACACAGACACAGAAGATGTCGACTTCAAAAAGACTGTACAGTTTTACCATCGGTAACTACTGTAAGTGATTTTGTTTCTACTACTGTTATCTTATCTTTCATTCTTTTTATATATTGCTGCTTTGTACTGTTAACTTGTGCTGATAGCAGAAGCAAACAAAGTCACAGTCTCAGCGTAACAATGGAGCTGCTGAAACCAACCACTTGCTCAAGGCCAAGAAAACAAGGACACTCCTTTGAAATCATTAAAATCAACACTGACATACATACTTTTCACGCATTGCTGACTCTGTGCTCCGTTGCCGCTGTATACCTTGCACTGGAAAAGCAATGCACTAGTTTAGGCGTTTTCAAAAAATATCTTCAGCAGCCAGAAACAACAGCCAGGTGCTTACATGACCCCAATATCTTGTACAAAAATAAGGTGATGAAACGGTGGGTTGAGACCTGAAGAAAAAGGAAATGGAAGTGAAAACCTGGGATGATTTCCGGTGATAAGGTTACATTCCGTGGTTTGTGCCGGCAGCGTGAATGACACAGGGATGTAAAAGGTCAAACTCAGAAAACAGAATGGAAGCGCAGCATCTATCTGCCTCCCATTTTGCGTTATGTGTGTTTGTGACTCTGAAAGTGCAGGAAAAAAAGTGAGTCAGCTTGACAGATATCACTTTAGTCTTGTCACACTGTTAAAATATGATTTTCTCAGCTCTCAGTAGCTCTAATGAGGACTGTAACTGTTTATGTACACACTAAAGTATGCAGCACTTTAGCGGCATACAACAGGTAGCGGCTTTAGACGAGCTCGGTGGCCAAATCCCATCAAAGAACGTCCTCATGAGTATTGTGGCTTTAATTTGCTGGTTAACAGTGCATTTTTAATCTAGTGATTAAAAAGTTTCATCAAAGTATTTCACATTAAAGGACAAAAAAAAAGGCAGCCAGCAATAGGACCTCTTGGTTACCACCTGAGTTGGCATGAAAGGTATAAATATATTCCCATGGAGTAGTTTATTGTATAAACACATAAAGATGGATTTTGCATAGAACACAGAAATTCTTTGTTGCCTTCTTTTCTCTACGCCATTTCTGTTGTCTTTGTTGCTCAGGCTGTGAAGATTACAGAAAGAACAGTCCATGTGAAATAGCTCCTCACTCAATATGAAGTGTCTATAGATGAATATACATATAATATCACTGAGGACAGGCTGTATTTCATAGTAATGCAACAACAATATATGTACTGCAGATGACTTCCATCATCATATAGAAAACATGTAGAACACGTATAATATTTGCATTTTGAATAAATCTCCAATTATGCACTGAACTGAACTGACAAAAATATTCTTATAAATACAAATAGACTTGAGTACAGTCAGAGTGTGAGGATATATATATATTAAAAAAACATCTACCTCCTCTCCTGTGTGTCAAATACAGGATTGCTTGTTCAAAATAATAATTCTTATGCATTGAGAAATCCATTCTTGCGGCTTTTAATGGCACTTTATATCCAGTGTGTACCTTTTGGCTGCCGGCTTTCCTTTCAGAATGACCTAAAGGACATTGATATGGAAATATTGCCAATAAAAAGCTGAACAAATGGTTTTGAGGGTGGCCTAATGGTTTGACATCACCATGACTAGTTTAATCTCCAGAAAAATGAATGCTGTGATGTTGTTCACTTTGATATGGGTTCCACTGCTGTGCCAGTCAAATCAATGTCTGTCCAAGTGTAAAGTGTCATTTTCATTTTATTGTTATTCTGCGATGGCAGCCGCTGACAGCTTTTATACTGCAGCACAGGTTTTGTAAAAGCGAATAGCTAATAACTCCAACCCCTATACATAATTCTGCTGCAGAAATAGCTATTTCCGTAGAATTATATAGATTTAATAAAAGGAAGAGAGACTCATTCAAGCTAAGAACAGGGTTTAAAGCATTAGTTTGGAAGTATGAATTTGTGTGTCTCCAAAAACCAATTGTCACATATTATTATATTTCACTTCACCTTAGACATTATGTTTTTTTTTTTGCACCAGTTTCCCTGATGTCGCCTTTTCGATGTGTTTCGGGTCGTTGTTTGTATTCTGGTTGTCTGGTGAGACATTCTTATAGGCCCATCAGCATTTCTGTTCCACCTCCAGCATTTCAGCATATGCATAAACAAAATGACATTAAAAAAAAATCAATATACATTTAAACACCACGCCTTGAAATGCGATGTTTGTTGTCTGACACTCATTTACAGCTTATTTGTAACTTTTAATTTTACCATAGGGTGAAAGTCAAGTTCCTGGTGTCACTGAAACACAGTTTAATCCTCTTTTTCAGTGACGACATGCTTGAGTGGTCGGGCTTATTTGCATATTAATTCGAAGACAGATGCTTCACGGTCTTTGTGCTGTCTTGAACAGCTCCCAGAGTTGGTCTGCACTCATGCCAGTCCAACTGGAATAGTGTTTACCACACTGCATCCATGCAAACACAACACAGATGCATTTATTTGAAGGAATTAGGTGTTATCCCATCGTGTTCTCATTCTGAATCTCTAACCAGCTCCGATTCATCAAACTTCCTGGGTTTTTCCTTCAGACTGAAATATCCTGAGGTGTTGGGTTTCAGTAAATAACATATGCTGGGTTATTTTCTCCTGAACTGAACTACATGTGCTGTGGATGCTCACAGAGAAACCAGACAATGTGCACAGACCTAATGCTGTAAACCCCGTAATCAAATTGAAAATGACAGGAAATTGTGTTCATTTCAAGACAATATATTTTTTTTCTGCAAATCAGGAGCTACTACTTTAATCTTGAGACACAGATGAATGGACAATCAGCCCAGAGCAGCTACTCTACAGTTTTCAGATTAGTTACTTGAGTAAACTTAAGTAGAACTACCTCCATTTGGGACAGTACTTTAGTCAAGATTATAGTGACAAATTTCTGTGACAAAACTCTTTTCAAGACAAACAAAAGATGTTTTTATGCAATCAAACCTCTGCCTGCTTTGCTCACTCAACTTTTGTCTGTGTCTCGCTTCCCCTCCTCTTTCCATTTGCCTTTTTCCTTGATGCTTCTGCAGAACTTCTTACATTAGCGTCTGACTGTGCCACATCATGCTGTGGATGAAGTGGAAGATGGTGGTGGACTCCCTGCGTGGACGGAGAAGGAGACTGCCCTGCTCCCTCTGGTTTCTCCTGCTGTTCGCTGCTGGAGGTCTGGTTCTTTTCATCCACCAGCAGGATCTATCAGAGATGGTCCAGCAGCCAGGCCCAGGTTTGACAATTCTGATGATTCTTATGCTGTTTGGAGTGTTTCTTCATGTGGGAAATACATTATCTGTGCAGAAGTTGCTTTTCACACTTAGTTTAGTGCATCTTTGCACGGTGCCGTCAGTGGTACTTAGTAAATATTAAGTAATGTTCTGCCTAGAACCAGCTCATAATCTGACAACAGATGAACAATGGCAGGTTGATTTACTTGAACAGGCCCCTGATGAACCAATCAAGTCCATCTGTGTCGGTGTCACCTGAGTCTGTGCTTCAGGGAATAATACTGCTCCTACAAAGGACTTACATAACAATGTATTAAATATTTGTTCCCCATTATAGAGGTACATTATAAGTTCGATATACAAATCTTCAAACCAACATAAACATCTCACGTACCAACTTAAGGTTTTCAAAAAAAGTGAAACTTCTAATTGTAGTAGATCTTTCTTCAAATTTGTATAGATAAATGGCCTTAGTGCTTCCTTCCTTCACCTGTGACATCTACACCACACGTTTAACACCACTTTTCTGGCTAAAAAGCAGCTGCAGCAGCCACATCCAGAGAATATTAGAGTCCGGCACAAATGGAGCTGTACCTGTACACAAACCTCGTGTGTGTTTGTGTTTTGCTCCCCAAACGCTGCCCTTTCCATTCCAGCTCAGCGGCCTTGTGGTCAGAGTTTCCATTGTGATAGAGGGAGGCATTCAATTTCCAAATGAGTCAAACCTTTGTCCTTGTAAAGTGACCCGACTCGGCATTAAGGAGATTGGGGTTTAAGCAGCCATGATGGACGAGTGTCCTGAGCGTGTAAAACTAAGCTGCTTCGTGTCTCAGAAATGGGATCAGCTGCTTGTACTACACTTTCCACTGAAATGAAAACAGACTCAGTTGCATGTTGTTGCACCAGATATTTAATGAACATTAGCAACATTAGCAAACTTTCTTATTAGTTTTGAACCGCAATGCATTAAATTACATAAAATGTTATTTTCTTCATGTTTTTACCTATGACACTCATAGTGAGTTGTAATGAGTCAGTGTCAGAGAAGAGGAGTCAGAGGAGCTGCAATCCCCTGAGTATTGCCACTATCGTGTGTCAACAGCACTGTGAATCATTATGAATATTAGAGCAGTGTCACACTCCACAGCAATAAGAGCCATTTAGCCAGAGTGGAATCTCTCCAACCCTCTAATATTCCCCTGATTGTCAGATGCTTTCAGGCCCACTGTCAGGTGAAAAAAAGGGCCATTCACAATGCTGCAACCACATACGCCACACACACACAGACGCACAAATGCTACACACATGCACACACACACACACACACATGTCACAAAGGTACAAACCATGACAGCCAGTGTTTAATAGTCATGGTCAAATATCAGACCTATAAAAGCTTGGAAGAAAGCATTTCATGCATTTGAGGATTACACCAAATGCATAGTTTTCATCTGTACAATTTTCATGTGCGAAAAGATGCATATAAAATGGCTTTACTGTCATGGCAGTGGAATCTGTCAGGCCGCCATAATTTTCAGTTAAACCGCTGGTGAGTGTTGGCGGTGCCAGGAGAGGCATTTGATTTGAACTGTTCACTTGTTTTGCTTGTCTAGTTGAGGATGTGTTGTTTCAAATAATAATTTCCTGCACCTGACATTTAACAAACCTAAAGGATGTAATTTCTGTGTTTGTACACATGTGTTTTGTATTTTGTATAAAAATAATAAATTCAATTAATAAGACAGTAACAAGAAAACTTTTATTATTTTATTGTGATGGGGGATGTTCTGCATCCTACAACAACGGCGAGTGCAAGGGGACAAAGTTGAGTTGTTATAGATATTTCAAACAAAATATTTTACCATCCACCTGCATTTGATTAGTTTTGGTGGTTATTGATTTAGATTCATTTAGATTTAAATCAAGGCATAATTTAATAGTTTTTACACATTTAGTTTTACATTTCATTTCACGTTTAAATAATTTGACAATATAGATCAATGAAGAATGAATATAGATGGAGTTTGTCCCAAACCACTTTCTGCAACCAGCCCTCAACTGTTTAAAATATATAATTTTTTTAAATACAGGCAGGAAAACAGAATCATACACTGAATCCTTTCAGCAGGCTTCAAACTGGCACATCTGCTTCTTTCACTCTTTCAGCTACAATTATTCATGTCACCTTGCAGGTAAAAGTTGGCTCAGTTGTGAGTAAAGGAGCTCACAGGGTGTGAACATATGCAGTACTGCACGCGTTGTTCTCGCGATCTTCTGCTTATTGATGGCCTGTATGGACGGTATTAACATGTATTGTGATATTTAACTAACTCTAATTGTGTCTTTTTTGATTGTGACTTTTTCTGAGAAAATCTGCTACTCTTTGATGGTTTCACATTCCAGACCATGTTTGTAGTAAGATGCAGTAATTTCACCTGAGGATACTGCACTGAATGACAGATTGCCTTCAGTCCAATTTTCCTCCATCATTTTCTTCCTACAATTTAAAACTATTTCGTCTAAGGTGCTGAACAGTCGCCAACGTTATCTCACTATTTTTTCCACTTAAACCTGTTTTCAAAATCTGAAATAACTTTAGGTTTTCATAAATAATCCACAGTTTTAGCTTTCAAAAAACAGTAAGATATACATGAACCCTAGAAAAAAGTACAACTTTTGACCAGAAAATTTTGAATTATATGTTTGTAAGGCACCAAACCACTAGCTTGATTCCCAAAGGCTGCATATTGCATGTGAACAGTAATTACTTAATGAAGCTATTCCAGCCCCATTTGTAATTAATTATTATAATTTTTTTAATTAGTTAGAGGACCATAAACAATGTAAAAAATAGAGGTAGTCTGTGTAGTTAGCCAGCTGAATGGAATATTCTATTGTCATCTGTATTCATGTAAAGCTGTAACCAACACTGTTTATTCATCAATGTTAAAATGACACTAACAGCCGGACAAAGTAGCAGACACAGTAATTATGTTTCTGTCTGGAACAAAGGAGAAAGTCATTATGACATTATGTTTTTTTTTTATGCAATCTTGTTCAGTCAATAGTGGTGTCAGATTGCTTGTATTGTTCTATTTTGTTGTGAAGAGCATGAACCACCTACATATTCTGTCATTTCATTCTGGGGACTTGTTGATCTTCCATCAACAGTTTTTCCCTAATTTTAAACAAAACAATTTTCCACAACCGCGTTCAAACAATTATGAGTTCCTCCTCAGAAACCAATCCTTAACCACCGGCACATTGGTCGATTAAAAAAGGCAGTAAAATTACATCATTGCCAACAGATTATATTGATATCGATTAACTGATTTCACTGATTATTGTTGTGTTTCCTCTGTTTAAATACATGAATATCACCCTCTGATTTACAGAGACGTAACCTGTACACACGCTCCTTCTGTCGATTTATATCTAATGTGGCAGACAGGACATGACACGAATTCGATTTGTGGTACCAAGAAGAACAGAAACAGGTGGCGGAAGCACTAATACTATTTATTGGAAACACATATTATAGCATTTGCAATTTTGTCCAAAGTCTCAGCCACAAATTCCAAGTTGAAAAAGCAACAAACTGGTGGTGTTAGACTGAGCTGTAATGATAATAATGATGATCAATAAAGTATTTAGAATTGGAGCTCAGTATTGCTTAAATAAAACAAAATCAATAATTAGTTTAACTCAGATTGGATGAATGCTAAAAACGACAGAGATAAAAATACTTTCCTTGCGTTTTGATTATTTTTAGCCACTTTTTACAGCTGATGTTTAGGGCAGGTTTTGCAGCCTAAGCACATCCTTTTGTCTACAGTAGCTTGCTGTTCCACTACTAGATAGTAGTAAGAATCCTAGTTTACTAAATCATGCATGAGACGCCGTGTGGTGTATCAGAACACAGTCTCGCAGCCCCCTCACTAACGCACAATGAGCGAGCAGTATCTTAGCCTTAAGCTATGGTGCTTCACCCCAGCAGAAGCTCATATCTACCAGAGCAGAGTTATAATACATTGGGTGTCAGCTTTTATCTGCCTCCCCCTCTTTCTCCACCTCTTTATTCAGCTTGCACTGAGCTTGTGGGCTTTGTATCCCCTGGTTTAGATGGTCTGCACAATGGTAGCCCAGAAAACTACAGTTTAACTGGCAACGCCCCCAATCTCCCCAAGTAATTGTTTAAGGACAATTGCAGAAACAGCAGCCGCTTTCACAGGGAGAGAAGACACCTGAAGATCCAGCAGTTGAGACGGATTGTCGGCACAAATTTACGCCTGTGGGCATTTTTCAGATGGTCAACCTGAGTGTCACATACTAGCACAGAGCAATTCATAAATTGAGGATGTGTGTTGGTGAGAATGTGTTTACTAGGAAGCGAATCCCTGAATCTTAGTATAAGTGATAATAACGTGCCATTTGTCAAGTGCTTTTAACAAAAGTAGCCTACATTACCCTAAGTGCAGACAGTTTAACACTGCTGACCGCAGCTGGCTGCAGCTGTGTGGGTGGAACTGTGCTTACCCTACGCTACAGGACACGCTCTTCTTTGACTTAATCGTTTAATGCGTGGATGCATGATGTAATTAAATAATACAGCCTTAAAAACAGCTTGTTGAAACGTGAGCTGATTTCTCCATCCATCCACAGCTGATCGCAGCTGTCACTGGGCGAGAGCTCGGCGTCACGCTGGACACGTCGACGGTCTGTAACCCGCTGACAGGCAAACGCTCACGCTCATATTCACATCTACTGGCAATGTAGAGTTTCCACTTAACTCAACTGTATGTGTTTGGACTGTGGGAGGACAGTGGAGCACCCAGAGACAAACCCACTCAATCACGGAGGGAACATGCAAACTCCACACATAATGATCATTATTGTCTCCTAATGAAATCAAAAACAAGGCTGTTAAACTTCCAGGTGTGTTACTGTGTTATATATTATTATTCTCATGTTACTGATCAGCATCAGCAAGTGCCTCTTATTTCATTTTTAGCTTTAAAAGAACAACTATTTTAAGTGCTTTTTTAAAATGGAATATTCACTATTATTTTAAAAACCATGCAAACAGCTTCTTTCTGATTGTAGCAGTAATATAGAGGGACAGGGGAAGCATAGAGCAGATGCAGGTAAAACAGATTATGATAAATAACATCAGTCAAATGTATTGTAGAATACAATTTTCTTTCTATATGCAGACTGATCCCTCTATCTCTGCCCACATGGAGCCTGCCAGGAACTGGGCATATTGTTTCATGCTCCAAGGTAAAATGTGATCTCTCTATCAGAGGTCCAGTAATCCCTTAAGCCTTATCTGTTTGCAATGTCCAATTTAGCTGTCTCTTAATATAATTAAATTGTGCTGATGAGGGTCATCAGCAGCAGAACCGCACTGTATTTGAAGGCAGATCCTCCGCTGGTATGCTCGTGGAAAAAAAAAACTGGTTGTTGTTTAACCCTGACTTTCCCTTCGTTCCATTCACTGCGTATGTGCAAAGCTCCTTCTGCAGACCCTGTTGGTGTTGTGCTGGCACCGTCCCCTCCGTTCCTCTCAGAGCAGGAAGATCACTGCAAAGCAATACTTGGCAAAGCCAACTCCACTGTGGTTTTTACACGACCTAAAGTACAAAATGGCCTCACTAAACAAAGGGGCGTTCTGTCTCCTGAGCGTTAACATACCTTGATTGGAATGTTAAAGCAGTGCAAGCTGATCTTTGTCATCCTGCTCGGCGTTGGGATAGCGTGACATCTGGCATGGGGGTGCAGGTATCCCGGCAACTACAGCAGACACTGTTCCACATTCAGCTCTGCCTTCCCCTGTTCACCTCGGGGAGCAGAGGAAACCGTACCGGGGGCCCATGTGATAACCTGAAAAGAAATAAAAGGAAAACAGACCATTTGTAATGCATGGGTATCAGGTGCCTGCATCACAATCTCTCCAGCCTTTTCCAGACCTGGGCTATGTCAATTGGATTTAAAATGAAGCCGCTCAGAGGCAACTGCAAGGTCATGTGGTTTTCCATTAACATTAATGCCTGGGGTTATGCCACGGGGGCCTTGCATCATAATCTGGTTTTCCTGCCATCTGATCCTTCAGGCCAGTGGCTTCTACATGCCAGTCTGAACAAATACATTTTATTTTTCATATTCCTGCTCCAACACAGGTTAGGGTAAACAACACTGTTTACATAAACATGAAAAGTCTTTTAGACACTTGTGAATAGCTTTAGGAAATAATTTTTACTTTACCAATGAACAGTTTTTGCATTAACCGGGAAAAGGAGGTTGAAAGACCTTATAATCTGTAACAGTTTTACATTGAAATTATGCCTCACAATCATTTTCGCACAGTCTATCTCAGTGTTCTCATTAAACATCCATAGCCACAGCATATCAAAAGTAAGGAAGGTGACGAGGTTAAAGAGAGAGAGAGGAGACAGACTCCAGACTGGATCATACTCACTGGTGAGATGGAAAAAGCTAAAATATAATTGACAGAGTTGGAGTCTAAACTTAGATGTTTTTAGTTAACTTTACTGACTTTTCCAAAAATACACATCTTATTAACTTTTATCAAGTTAGAGGTTATTGAGAGGTGAAAAACGTCTTTACTCGTTGTTTTCGAGGGAAGTTAACTTAAAACAGTCAAGTGCCGTGGCAACAAATGAGGCAATGACACAACTTAACCAGTGGGAGGCAGTGACTCACAAAAAGGTGCTTAAACTGAAGATCTTTATGAAGGTATCAACAAGATTGGATAAATTAGATTTAACTTTATTGTTGTTACACATGTACAAGTACAAGGCAACAAAATGCATTTTATGTCTAACCTCTAGAAAATGTGTACAGGAGAAGATATGGATCATATTTACAGATGCTATGAACATACTATACAGGTTGCTTTTAAATTTAATCAGCGATTTACAATAGATCAGCATAGATTAGCATATATACCGTTGCTATAGTAGTCAGGGGTGTACAAATTGATATGTCCATAATATACAGGTGACTGTTAACTAGATCAAAAATTTAACAATAGATAAAGGTCTATAGTGGTTGCTATAGTAATCAGGAATATACAATTAGATATGAATATGATATACAATTTGCTATTTACTATAATCAGGAATTTACATATGTATGTGTATAAAACAAATTTACAGAGACCAAATGTGTGATGGACATGTGTTTGTGCAAGGAGTATGTGCAATATTAAATAGTGCAATGGGAAGAATGTAGGAGTGTATGATTGCGGCAAAGAGGGCGGTGAAGTCAGCGGGGGGCAGAGTTCAATAAGGAGACAGCTCTGAGAAAAACGCTGTTCCTCAGTCTGGTGGTTCTTGTCCGGGGGAACCTGAAGCGCCTGCCTGAAGGCGGGAGAGAAAACAGTCTGTGGGTGGGGTGAGAGGTTAAAAAGGTTATAAAGGTAGATATTAATAGGGTCAAAGCATCCTGTTGCTATTCATAAACCCAGTGCAATTGACCACTGACCTTTTTCTGCTCTTGAAAAATCATTTGCTGACAAGTACTGATGGAGGATTACATTTTCGAAAGCACATTGCTGCAAGTAAAATATATTTCATATTTATGCAGTTTAGTGTGAAGAACATTTAACATTATGTGGGACTGAGAATTATTGCTAAATGACAAAAGTGCTTTTAGATAAAAGGGCTGGATGGCTGGGGTTCTATCTACCCTAGATACCATGATATTGTGGTTTATTGTAATGCACCCTCATTAATTTGGGGGGGCATGGTTAACACACCATGACTGAAATAGAAAGTCATGTATGACATAAGTTTGGAATCCTAAAGTTACACAAATAACCAATACTTGATCTTTCGAAGGCAGTAAATCAGGCTGCTGTTAAACTGCTGTTACGTGTTACGTTTGTATGTTTGTTCAGAGACATTTCTATCTTTGATTTTCCCCACGTCAACAGAGGTTTAGCAAGTATAGCAAACTGAAGTGTTTTGCTTTTGGGTTGGTGGCTGCATAACTTGCCTCCCTAGTCAAGATAATCCAATATTTGTGAGGTTATTTTAGTTGGGTAGCTGCTCATTTTCTGTTTGTGGAAGCTTTAATTGTCACAAGGGAAGACCTGAGCATGGAATTTTTATATGACCACCAAGTTTTGTTTATGGTCAGAACACACACACACACACACACACACACACACACACACACACACACACACACACACACACACACACACACACGAGAATTACAGTGGCCGGTGTTGAACACTTTTCAATGGGACAACAAATAAAACTATGCAGACTCATTAACACCCTACTGCAAAATGTTATTTTAGAAGATTTTTCTTTTCCCAGTTCTGCAACAAAACAGATTTATGAGGAGAACGCAAACTATGACTGGTATTTATCACAGTTGTGTAAAAGTAAATGAAACTCAGCAACAGTAGGTGGAGACAAATTGCATCAAAGTATCAATTCATGTTTACTGGGACTTTAAGTTTTTATTATTTATTGATTTTTCCATACATCCTGTTCAGTGTCATGGCACAAAGACACATTCACAGACAGATGGCAATTTCCACTCACATTCAAACCTAACGTGAAAGCCCCAACAGCGACCTGGGAATTTGAACCGGGAACCTTCCAGATATGAGGAGGCAGCGCTAAACACCCTGCCGTCGTCCCCCCACTACTTTATTTTTAGAAAAAATGGAACAAACTGATCTTGTGATATTCAGAAAACGATGAAAAACAAATCCAGGTCAGAATGCAAACATATACAGCGGCAATGTTGACTAAAATAAGAAGAACATGAACCGTGATCTTTGGTCCGACTCGGGGGAGATGAAGAAGCATCTTTCACGGCCCTGACAAGCAGACAGGGTTTAGGGCCCTTGCCAAGCGGCAGAGCATACAGTGGCTTGGCCGTCCTGCTGGTGGTGGGGGGGCTTTCAGGTTGCCCTTTTCCATAATGCCACGCTGGGTAACATTAAAAACTCCAAAGGAAATAAAACACAACAAGGCTGGAAAACCAGGTCGATCCAGCAGTGAGGCTGATTTTTAAAAATTGTCTTTGAAGACTGCAATCACAAGATGCTGCCTCTCAGTGCTGTCTGCATGTCACTGAAAGAACCACAGCTGGTTCCAATCCATTCTACAGACAACAGTTCATCTTTAGTGGCTTTAAAATCTCAGATATAGTGCATAGAACCACAAACAAAGAACAAGTCCACATTGAGACTCTGTCCATTTCTGATTCCTTTGGCTGACTAACGTGCATCTAATTCAGAATGAAACCCAAATCCGACTGTAACATAAACTAGTAGTGATGTTAGGAAGGCATGTGCTTTGGACCTTTCCAGGCTCACAAACTTGTATTGAATGTGTATCGATTAGCGTGTGTGTGTGTGTGTGTGTGTGTGTGTGTGTGTGTGTGTGCGCCTTTGAGCTCTGACTGACCACAAGGACCAAATGTCAGCGGAGACACAGCTGGCAGGACACCTGTCCTGAACAATGCGTGTTCTGAAACTGTTCCTCTGTAATTGTTATGAGCAGGTTGGCTTTAGCAGGGCACAGCCATGCCAACATCGATCAAACTCAGCACTTGGCTTCTCGCTCACTACGACATTGTCCTTGCTGGCAGTATCCCGAGTTGTTCTGCTATCTGTCCAACATTGGATTTTCAGGCATCGCTGGGAACAAGACACCTCCCCATGGGAGTACCAGTTAGTCTTGACTGGACTGGTTATTAAAAATTGCCTCTCAACAGCAACATGACTGACTAAAATACAGCCAAGAGTGACTATTTTTCTTCGATTTGTTAGCCTAGAAGCAACCAGTTTCATAAAGAGTGTAATATCATTTCTGAGTAAATAAACCATCAGTTTGAATTCAGTTAGGCTTAAATTACAGCAGCACCATCAATAAATCAAATCATACACTACACACTCTTGGTTATATTAATGCGGTCATGATATAATCTCCTGTGAAACCATGAGATGCTGATTTTCACTCGTACAGTAATTTTATTATATCTTAACACACTCCACTTATCAGCTGCTCTGTCTCTCTGGCTACAATGGGCCTGCTGGCACCAAGGTATAAATGTGGGACACGCTTTTGTTAGGAGACAGTTGTTTAAAAGTGTGAAAAATAAATTAAAATTCTTACATTCAATTAAATCGTCATCCCCATCAGTAATTAGGAAGAGAAAAAGTTTTTACAGGAGCTGCATTAAACACATGTGCCAAGTTGATGGCGATAACGTCTTCTCCTATGTCTGTCTGACAGAAATAAACTTTGCAGTATTAATTTCATCAGACAGCACTAACGTGTTGCATAAGCAGAATGATTTTTTTAATGTCACCGCATCTGTACGAGCGTGTACATCTCAAACATCATGTTCCCGTCAGAAAGCTTGTCTTCACCTCTGAAAACACGTCAGAAAAACACGTCATTCCCGACCAAAAGCCTCGTAAGTTTTGTAGCCATCTTCCAGTTTTCTGGAGAGTCTGAGAACACCAGAGACAGGAAGAGACGTACAAAGAGAGAGTGGGAGGAGAAAGAGAGGTTATATAACCACACTCCTCACCAAGGAGATGCTGTATCTAGTGGCTTCAAAGCAAAGCAGTCATAATAAATGGCAATGTTCAACGTTGCTGAAGTTGTCATCTGCTCAGCAACGGAAGCTTATGCAAGATGGGTTATTGTTAGCACGACAAAACTGTTTATTTTGTCATTTCTTTAAACAGGTCAATTCATATCTACGAGGTGCAAGTGACTCAAGCCTCAGTAATAGATATAACCTGCCTGAACTCCTCGTAATCAAATATTTTTTTTCCTGTCCCTGTTTACACCTTTGAATGTGCAGCTTTATTTAAATATCCGTTCATAGGTGAGTGGCTTTGAGATTTCTGCAAAACGAAGTGTGTGTAGCACACCATGAATAGACTGTAAAGGAGCTGGTCACCCAGCTGCCATGTTAAGGTCAAAATGTAGCACAGGAATTTCACGTTTCCTTTGTGGGAACTTGGCATCTTGGACCTGCCAGTTCTGACAAAACGACTAGTCTTCGCTCTCTCTCTATAGTTTTTTTTTTCTTTCAGTAGCATAATGTAGTTGCAGAAACTTCAGCAAAGAAAAGCTTTCCACTGTGCACAAACTGCAGTATTTGAGCTGCAATATTGTACCAGAACCATTCTATTCTCCACCCCTATTATAGTCATGGATATCATTCTGAGAGGGATCCACATGATTGTTCCCAAAGGACAAGTCCTGCTTTAGGAGCTGTGATCCGTCCCCGCAGACTGTGTACCCATTATCAAATCAGACCTGAACCCGTCCCCTGTCTGCTAGGCAGACATGTTGAATGGATATCATTGTGCACTGCTGAGGCTTCCATCACTGTAATCCCTCTACAAAGTGCAGGCACTCTTAGAGGAAGATGAAAAGACTGGAGGAGAGAGTGGCCTATTTGCAGTGCGTGTCACTGCAGAGGGCACAAGGAGGGAAGTCGGTGGAATCAGTGGCCTGAGCCGGTGACTTTTCAGCCATCCCTTAGCCAGGAAAAAAAAAAAAACAAAAGATTAGGCCCTCCTGCTATCCGCAGTGATAACAAGCTGTCAACTTCTAAAATGTAATCTGCTGACTCCTGGAGGAAGTGGTGGTGTCAGTGGAGTGGGGCACAGATGATGCTTATCTCCTGAATGGCACGCCATTGATGGAAGGAGTCACGGCATTGCTGGGGGATACAGAAAAAAAGCCACCCCCGTGTGCCACCAGACAAAGAGGTCTGCACGAGCAAAGGAATCCGTACGGAGCAATTTTCGACATATTTATATACATAAATCCCCTGCAGACCTCGTCTCTCCCTCTGATGTGAGCCGCAAAGAAAAGCCGATGAGAATGATAAATGACATGAATAGCAGCTGATAGACTGGGGATAATAAGGCATTGCCCCTGACAATGCTGACAAGTGATGGGAGGCTCCCCTCTGTCAACTTGTCTCTCGAGCCCTTCCACTCCGTCTGGGCACAGATTGTTAAATGTAAAAGCCATATTGCTGCCAACACCAAGTCCTAATGCACACTTCAGTGGGCAGTATGGCCTCAATATGGGAGCTGTCAACAGGCTGCAGCCAGTAAATCAATCCAACCTGAGCATTAGACTCTATTTAACAAGGGGATCACTGCAGATAATTGCCTGCACTTACAGTAGTGCATCTATGCCCCCCCCCCCCACACACACACACACACAAACACACACACACACAAACCTGCTCTGTTTGTTTCTTCGTAATGTTACAACTCCAAAATTGCTTTTACATTTCCCATCAGAGCTGCCATGGGTAATAAAACACGCGCAGCCGTCTTTGATCATAGTAGCTTTTAATATTGACAAGCCAGATATGTTTTGCCTTCGTTTTCTGTTGCTGTTGTCTCAGCGTAAAGAATCAAATGTTCTGGTCCGTTCAAGACGCCGCTTACATTCTAGTTGTATATGGGTAAGAGAAGGAATTAGTCACACAGGAGCTATTTTAGGCTGTTTACCGTTTGATTTGAGACTTGGTCGGGGGGCCGGGGGGCTTGTGGGGGTGTTTGCTTGTGGACTAAAGGCTATTGATCCTGAAAACGCCAGTCACATGCCATGAAATAGATACTCTTGGTTGTTTTCTGTGCAGCTGAGTGAGAGAGAAATGACTTTGACCTGGTGCTATTTTGGATAACTGGGGGTCACCCTGTGCAGGCTGGTGCGATTGTTTGCCCGCAAAGTGATAATGGTCAAATATAAAATACAGCAGAATGAAACTGCGTATATTTTTTTGAACAGCTGAAGCACCTGATGGCAAATGGCCATAATGAAAGTACAAACTACGTGTACGAGGGTTTAAGCTCACGCTCACGTTCTATTTTAGCCTCTACATGCCAATAAAATCAATGTGAAGTACATTTTTCTCCCCCAAATCTGTCTTTCTGTGTTTTTATGCACTAAAATGATGTTTCATGTTGGGAACACCCACTGAGATAATACGCTCTCATCTGTCTGACTAAGGAGCAGTAGAAGACACAAAAACAGGCCTCGGCATGCATCACAATCTAGCAAGTCACAACAAATTAGAAAATGTTCTAAATTAAAAATGCGTTAAATGATTAAATCCTCTTACTTATATCTTACTTTACCTATCGCCTTGTTTTCCTTATGTGTATCTGAAAAACATCAACTAGAGACTATAAATTAAACAGATTCCCCCTAATAATAAATGGATAAATCAAACCTTTCCACTAACTGTCATTAAGGTTTAAAGGTGTCAGGATTGCACATACATGAGGCTGGAGGATAGTGGTAATTCTGAGCTGTTTCTTGTTTTATCTTAGAGAAAGTTCACATCTAAAAACAGTCTATTCCACATTGGCATTTGACAGACCGGGCGACTGACTCACTGGTGCCCAGTATTATTTCCTCCAAACAGCGTCTTTCCCTGGTATGTTTAAAAGGTTCAACCTTGAGGAAAGCGACAGCGCATCAACGGTCTGATCACGTATAAACCAGCTGATGACACTTTTCTGTATTGGGACTCCACTATTTGCTGTGCAGGAGAAAAACTCCATTATCGAGTCTTTGAATACCTGCCTGCTGACAGTTAACATCACTGAACCAGGCTGAGCACATCCATCTTGTGTAATATCTGTAATGGCGCTGGTATAATTGCTCTTAAACAGCCGCTCCAGAAGAAAAAAAAAAAAAATCAGACACCGCATATATTGCTCTCCTGTGTCTCAGATTGTTCTTGGATGTCACTACTGCTCTGCTTATTTGCTGCTCACGCCGCCTCCGGTGTCGGTAACGCGCAGGAGTCTGCAGCCGGGCTGGCCCATCACTGAGATCTGATCTCTCCCTGAGATTTACGTGTGCTCCATTCACGGCAGAATAGAAAGATTTGTAATAGTTCCCATTCATGGGCTGGTCCAATGTGATGCTCGTCCATTATTTACCTGTCGGCTAACGGGAATCCTGCACTCGACAAAAGGTCAGGGAATCAACATCGTTGCCGCTCATCCTCTGGGTGCCACTGATGTCTTTACGCAGTTTTACAAAAGTCCATCTAGTAGTTTTTAAAATACTTCAATATCAGCCGCAAATGTCATCCTAATAGCACCATCCGTTGCAAAGGGATTCGTCCTGTGTGGCTTATTGACGTCTGCTCCTATCTTATGGTGAACCATTCAAACAATGTGGAGTTTCGGTCTGGTATCGAATCCTACTGAAAGGTTGGCAGTGTCTCAGATTGTTTAGCAGAGCTTTAGAAAGAAGCACCGGTACTGATTTAATGTCAGTCTCTGTAGACAGAAATTTTCATCAACTAGAAAATCATAATTGTGGTCCATGATAGGAAGTTATTGCTTTTTATTTACATTTACAGGCAAAGATAACTGTTCAGATGTCTTCCGGTGACATCTAGGATTCACTTCGAATGATCGAATAACGACAGCGGTCGGAAAGTGCTGGAATCTATGAGCTTGGCCTTGGACAAAGAAGTCAATTTCCTGGCTCGCGGCTGTGTTACTTGCCTTGTAATGCGTGTGTCAATGCCAGTGGCTGATGTGAAACCAGTGCACGGAAATGATCTGGACTGCAGATAATTTAAGTATTCCGGGGCAGATTGACAGTGCAAGGATGCTTTAATTATTAGTGCCCGGCTTCCTTTTTAGACACGGTGATGAAAAGCTTCTCTCGGTTATCCTGTTTGAGTTCCTGAACAAACGTCCATAAGAGGCACGGCTGCATCGACCTTACGTGTGACAATTCGACAGCTCCACAAGTGTCTGTTTGCACTGGACAGATTGGTTCTACCCTCAAACAAATGAACCGTAGGGCCACCTCACAATCGTACGTTCGGCACCTGGTTTTGATTTAGTTTGATTTAGTCTCATTTTGTCTTGTGCTTTTCAGTGTTTTATATTTAAATCTTTAGAACATTAATATACAGTATATATATAAAAAAACTGAGCTGTACAAGGTGTTTTCTACTGGTTCTACATTTTTTTTTCACATGGCCTGTGTTTCTACTCTGCAGAGCTGCCTCACCAATATTTTGTCTAAAAGGTTGTTCATTGATTCAACTCGAGAGGAGAAGCTTAATGGTTTGCTAACATTAATACAGACAGATTTCTTTAGCAAACACTGTGCCAGCTAAGTGTTAAATCATCAGTATCCTGCTGCATTTCCATTCTAGTCTCAGCTTGACTTGTCTAATTCTAAGCAGATTAATTTATTTCTTTAACCCGGTAATGTCAAGTGACAGAAGCAGAAAGTGGCTGATTGTAAGAAGCTTTTTGTTAACAGTGGTGCAACTGGCCAAATGGCTAAATCAACTTTTAATTTGAGGGATATTTTACAGTTTGCGATTCCACAGATGCTGCAGGTTGATGAAGAACAACGTTGGGACATTTCTTCATGACTGTCCTTTTTTACATTACCACTTTGTTTTTAATGTTTAAATATTTCAGTAAATCAGTAATTGATGAAAAACTTCCAGCAGTTTTGTGTGGATCGACACAGGTTGTCCTCTATCATTCATTCATGGATTATTCTGACTCTTTTTTTTTTTATTTCTTGGTGTTTGTCCCTTTCTGAAGAACCATCTAGTTTGCAGGTTAGTTAGTTAAAGTGCAGCTAAACAGCATCACAGTATGAGACTGTCTGTGAGCCCAGAGTCCAGGGAGCCTTCAGAGATAAACCACATCCTCTTTATGACGAACATGAGCTGCTATCATCAGGACAAATGTGCAGGGTTCCAGCTTTGCCCACTGCTCATTCTGCACACACAGATTCCTTACAGCCGCCAGTGTTGAAAGGATCTTTGATTTATTTGTGACGTATCATTGGAGTGTAGCGTTGTTTGTCTGTTTGTATTTTTAATGTCCTTTGTTGTTAATGTCTGACAGCTGCCACATATGCAAAAAAAAAGATAATAAATGAGGACAAACTACATGTAAATAAATCAGGTTAGGGCTGAAAAACAGCATTACTGACTCATCCATGAATAAACAGATTTATAGAGCAGATGGACGCAGTATATTTCACTTTATCAGGATGTATCGTGCATTCATAGTGTCTGCCATAAATTTATTTTGGTGCAACTTTGCAATAAGGTAACATATGGTTTATTTATTTTCCTACACAGACAACACACCCAGTGGAGCACTTTACTTCAAATCGCAGCCCATTACACAATGCAGTACATCTTCCCACTTTATCTCTGCTCCAAAGCTTTGTCCTTTCAGCTAATGGCCTTCAGAAACTCAATGAGTGGCCATTAATGTCAGGACTGAGGATACAGCACAACAATCTGAAGCTCATGTCTGACTCTATTACTATTGTCAGACGGTGACCATGTCTGTGATGAGGAAGCTTTTAGGAAATGAAAAATGAGCGCCTATTTTCTCATTACAGCCTTTATTCTTGAAGGAACGCTATGCTATGATTTTACACTTGACACATAAATGAACCTCTTAACATTAATTTCAAGAGAGAAAAAAATAATTCTGCTTCTTTAAAATATCTCCAACATTTTTATTATTGAAACACATCGTGATGTTTACGGGCGGATTTGTTATCCTTTTTATTTTTCCTTTTATTTCTTTGCACTATATGTTAGAGCTTTTACACATTGCTTTCCCAACAAAAAAAGACACGAAAAAATTGAAAAAGCTTCCAGGCAGCTGTCATACATTTTGCAGCCTTTTTTTCCCGCTGTGTTTTACCACATTAGACAGAGCCCTTAACAGGTACAACCCATTAAATTACATCGAGACAAATTGAGCTGTTCACCACCCATTTCCAATTTTCTCAGGCTGGCACAAAAGAGAATTAGACATAGATCGCCTTGTATTTATTTCCTTATATCTCAGTAAGTCTTTGAGGCGTTTTGTCTTTCTGTACCATAAAACTCAGCACTCCCTGTTTTATGAGAACTGACTTAGGTGAGGCGGAGGCCAAAGGACTTAACCTCCACAGCGGGCCTGTCCTCCATCATCGCGGTGGGGATTCAGTCCACCTCCACTGGAACTGATACGCTCCCGCTAATATACTGAGCACTACTGTATGTCTCACAGGCCCTTTGGCTTATTGGTGACTTCAGACAGCCACAGCTCACAAAATAAGACCCCGCCCCTCACAACCCCGTCTATTGATTACGAATCCGACTATATTTCATGAGAGAACGTTTCCGTATTTTTTTTTATTTTATTTTACTTTTTTTTTTGGCCGATATCATTGTGGGTGTTTATGTGCCGAGAGGATTCCAGAGGATCCATACAAAATTGTAAGAGCGCTGTTAAGAAATAAGCCCACTTCAATGGAGGGATTTGCCGAGCCCACTCAGAAGTAGGAGGGAGGCTTTCAAAGCCGCCCTTTTTCCAAGGCTGTTTACTGCACTGTACTGCACGCAGTGACTGCCACTGCTCAGCGTGTTTCCCCCAGCCCACGGCCAGCAGGACCAACAGCACATTCAAAAACTTAAGGCTCCACCAAAGACCCGTCAAAGCCTGCTGAGTCTATTTATTGTTGCTTTTTACTTACTAGAAAGAACAATAAATGCTAAAAGAGGAAAATTGTACCTCGCCAACGTGACTTGCAATTGTTAATTTATTTCTCTTACACTCGAACACAAGAGAGCGTGAAAATTAAATGAAAATTAAAAATTCTGCTCAAGATCAATGTATGCTTAAACCAGACACACGCGTGCTTGGCACCGTTTCTCCCATCATGGTATGACTGACCTCTAAATGGCAACTCTATCAATTCAGTGTCAATCCTCATCCCAGCTGAGGCACAGAGGGAAGTGAGGCAGCATTAATTATGAGCTTTCAAGCTCCAAGGCACAGTTAATCTTTGTCATTTTGCTCCTGGAGACATTTGGATCTGCCTCCAAGATTGGAGCCAGGTCACAGCTCTTGACCCTTTACTAACAATAAGAATTCTGCTCACGCCTCATGTGGAAGAAACCTATTCTGCTTTTTTTTTTTTTTTTTTTTTTTTTTTTTTTAAACACACATAGCCCCAGGCTGTTTAAGTCTGTGCGGTAACGTCTACCTTGACTGAAAAGTTTCCAGGATTTAGAGGAAGGAATGGTTCAGATTAGTTGATGACCTTTGAAAGAAATGTTTTGTCTAAATAGTTTCAATTGGAACAAACTAAACTGAACAGAACTCCAGAATTAATGTCATGTCTTTACTTTTGTTTTGGTTTAGGTTATAAATCCTAATCCAAAGATAGATGGAAGTTGCACACGCAGGATTATGACTTTTATCATCCCATTTTTATTACTCTTTTTTTTTTTTCTTCTAACTTATCCTAATTATTTATGAACTAATCCTTGTCAAGGTTTTTGACACTTGTTGTTCTTCCTGACACAACTGGTGCTCAGATGTGAACTTGCTTGCACAACCCAAACAGCTGGGCTGGGCAGTTTGAAGGTTCATCTGCTCACCCTGGGACCCCTCACTACATCACCCGGGGAGTCGGGCCGCAAGCCTACAATCAGTGAGCGCCCACTCCGTTGAGCTGTTGCCACCCTCCCTGTTGTTAGTAATTTTTTTTGCATTCTTCCATATCTATTATGATAATTTTTGTCAAGCTAATTATCACCCAAATTAAATTTGTTAGGGCACAACAACAGAAATGGTGAGCTTGTACATCTCTCCTCATCTAACCACGCCGCACTGACACACAGTGGCTAGTGGGGGCTGTCATAACCCAGGTGTAAAGAGCTGATTGATTCCCGCAGGCGAGCCAGGCAACAAAGCACTGCCGAAAAAAGCCGTGAGGACTCAGCGAGGGAACATTTTGACAGAATTGGGGCATCTCCTCGATTATACCTTTTCAGTGGCCTTTTGTGTGTGTTTAATATCCTCGGAACAAGACAGGTTTCACTGGCATGAAAAAAAACGATGATGATAATAAAGACAAGATTTTTTTTTCCTTCGCATGTAAAGTCCAGCTATTCACACGAGGCGGGCTCTCATGGGTGCGTGAATTGTCTAACGGCTGACAGCCGGCTGAGGACGCAAACTCTGTTAACAGCCTAAGCTAACTGCAGTATGCAGGGTCACGGGGACAGGTGTTGGAAAAAATAAAGAGGAGATTTCCGAGCTGCTTAAGCGGTTAATTCTGTAAATGCTTCACAGAGGTTATATTCAAATACACGCCCTGTTTTCCTTTCATCTGCTCTCAACCACATGCTCAGTCTTTTTCCGTGAGAACATGCTGCACCTCCAAGGTGTTGAAGAGTGCTCTCAAGAGAATACGCGACCCAGCAGACAGGCAGAGAGAAGAATGAAGCACAGACTGGAGCTGCTATAAAGATTAATGAGGCTCCTGTTGTCGATGTCAGTTTTAGGCCATCTCTGCATGGAGACGAGCGTGGGATGTTTGAAGAAAGACACCTGCCGCGCAGCATCTCCTGATTCGAGCTTGGTCCTTTCTTATCTTGGAAACGGAAAGATGTGGTGGGGGAAGAAGGCAGATCCTGCGTGTTTGGGGGGGTGGGGGTTGGAGGTGGAAGGACGATAACAAGAGGAGTGCGGTGTACTTAACGCCATGCTGACAAATGTGGATGACTCACGTTGAACAGCTGTGCGAAGAAATTTCACACCAAATCGCCTTTGAGTTTACTTTTATTGATCCATTGGTCCATTACTCTAAAGTACTGTAATTATCTTTTTGCATTTTGTAGTAGTTGGTGTGCATGGCTACAGTAGCTGCTTTATTGAGAAGAGGTAAATACAACTCAGGTGAGAGCAACAGAATAATTATAATTGCCTGACCATGTTTGAAAAGAACGATGATCTCTTCATTTTACATTCTTAGGCTTCACTAGTGTTTAATATTTTCAGAACACACAAACTTATTTTCCTCTGAGATGTTGAGCCTGGGCCAACACTGGCTCGTGTGCAGAGCAAAATCAAAAAAAACAACTTTTTGATAGTCACACACACTTACGAACAGCAAACCTGTTCCTAAGTGGGAGAAGGCATCAACTCGTCGACATTTTTATTTGATTCGTTGCTTGTTACTTGAACGAAACACACTGTAAACAGGCTGTGCTGTGTAAGAATGTTCTTGAAAGATGCTGCAGTCGCAGTAGATGAGGCAGGCTTGTCAGTCCGGTGCTATTAGAGGCCGATTTCTAAGGGAAGTGATGTAACACCCAAGCAATAACCACTTATCACCAAAGATGTCACTAAATTCAAGAGAGCCATTGTCTTAAATCATGTTAATCGGATGTGTGTGCATTGTATGGATTATCCACCTTTAAGAGAATTGAGCGTGGGCGAGGAAACCGCATTCATTTCCTTGTTGTCAGCGCAGTGGTGGAATCAAACATTTTGGGAGGGTATGGGGGATTTTTACACTTTGTTATTCATAGATTTGCTATGGATTTTTTTTTTTTGTTAGCAGAGGCTTAAATTCTTCTTCCTTCTACACTGGGAACAGGATTTGACACACACCTATACAAAAACACATTTTATGAAAAACCGGATCTTATGGCTTAGTGCACCTTAGACGAGTGACAAAGATGCCACTATAGAAATCCCTATTTATATCCTGTAAATTTGAAGAGGATCTGCCAATAGAGACAGAGGAGCCCTTCCTGGACAGCAGTAAATTATCACTGGGTTGAAAGGGAAGATTTTATCTGGCTCCCTTTTCAGTACAGCACCTGTCACGTTTGGAGTGACTCGGCTCCAATCACCACATCAGAGAGATGATTACCATGTCCAAATTTGAACAGCTGATGAGGAAGGCTTTATTGTTTACACCGTCTTTAATGGAGAGGACAAAGCTGAGGACAGGTGACGACCATGGAATGAATATGCAAAAAAAAATTTATCAACTTGAGCTGATGAGACACCTGAAGAAATGCAGCAATTATTTGTAAAAGTTATTCTCAGGATGGATCCACAGACCTTGTGCCTGTTTCCAGAATAAATGTTGTGGCGATGATTGATATTACAGAGACATGAACCACATCATACGTTGTCTCAAAGTGACACAAAAGGTCCTATTAATAAAAAAAAAAAAAAAAAAGAGAATTCAAAAGTCATTTGATGAATGCTGTGCTAAAAAGAATAGCTCAGAATTAATCATGGACAAATGTGGAGAATTTATGTTGAATACAGTCATAAATTAAGCCACGGTCCACGTGGAGGCAGAGTGATCCGGAGCCGTGGAACAATCGCTGCTCATCGCTCCTCTGGCTCCTCTCTTCCTATGTGATGCCATGTCTTTCATTTGCTCTTGTTTAAATTTTTGCCCAGAGATGATGTAGTCGATAAGGCTCTGCCTGTGAAACCCACTTGGCTGATAACATATTACAATGTTATTTTTCCCAGTAACAAGCAGTTGAGCAAATTACTGTTTAATTTTCTGTGATTATATCAATTGCCATGTGGCATCCCATGATGTGATAATTGTGAATAATATAATTAAACATTCCATAAAAGCTCATAATGTAGTAACCTGCTCATAATTTAGTTCAAACATTGCCTGGGCTTAATGCTCAGTGTTTTTAATAATACATTCATTTGAATTGAACAGCGTAACATCATCACATGTTATTTTACAATAAAGTGACATGTGCAGTAGAGCACTTTAAGTTCAATACAGTTACAAGCCGACATTTTAGAGAACATACAGGCAGGATGCTGCTCTTGTTGCTTCCCTTACATAAGGTAAATTTAAAAAATATAGACGTCATTATCCGTGACATTGACAGAGGCACACACCCATTAACCCGTCTTACATAAGTCCCACGTCTGACACAGAGTTTCTCCCTGGCAGTGAAAGCGGGTGCTTCCCGTGTTTTTGTCGACATCGGCACTGTCACTGCCAAAGTCCCACATCTCCCCCGCATCATGTTCATCCTTGTCTCATCTGGCCTCTTATCTTATAATGCCGTTCTCTCTTGGCACCTATTTGTGCACTCAGCTGTCCAAGTGAGGAATCCCTGTTTGACTGGAAGCACAACTCTTCTAGTTTGTACCAAGCTCTAATCTTACCAGCACTTTCTCTCTGCTCTCTTGTTGTTGTTCTGTTACAGTTTTTTGTCTTTTTGCTGGTGGGGGGGGGCACACATACAAAATTAGGCGCATTGTGACTCTGAGAAGCAATAATCATCTCAATCTGTGCAGGTCAGTGAGAGATGTAAAGCTAAGGGAGCATGAAGCCTCTCTGTGTAGCCGAGCTCATCTAATGAGCCGTCTTTGGCCTCGTGGCCCGTCTCTCTCCGGTCCACAGGGCCACAGGGGTCGGCGGGCTCAATATCCCCCTCTTTAATTACTCACCTCATTAACACGTGGCTCCTCTCATTCACTCGCTCCTCAATGGACGCTCGGCAGCAACTGCAACGAGCCTCTCATAGCATAACATAACCTGATCGATTTGGCTCGCTCTCCGTACAGCTGTTAACAGTATTGGCACAATCTAAAAAGATGTCTGGAATGGAGGAGCGGGATAGAAACCTTGGCTTTCTTTACCAAATACTGTTACTATATTTGGTAAATGATATCTGGTTTAGTTTTGGACAAACATTTCCACAAGGATACATTTTGCCATTGTCTCCCCCCAGGTTTCCGTGATAGATGTACAATAAAACGATCAAAGTGAGTGGAAAGCAGAAGGCGCATGTGTGCTAAGCCGTTGGAAAAAACTAAGCAGTTTCCCCTGTAATCCTGAAGGGGCAGATTAAAAAAAAAAGTTTTGAATAATGTATTAACACAAACCTCTTTCAGGGATCAGTAGCCTCACTGCTGACCAGTGATAAATCACGTCGGCACTATCAGTCCTGCTGAAGTTAAGAGGACGATAAGTAAGCTGCCACAGAGACAATGAAAAATATTCATCCTCTCCATGAGAGATGGAGGGGATTTTTGGATGTGCTTTGGTCTGTCTTGACATTTGTATTATTGATTCTCTTTCTTTTGTGTCGCCATGGCTTAGGTTTCTAATTGGATTCGTTCTTTGCCTGATTCATTCCTTTTGTCCCCTTCAAGTTGTACTTTTTCAGCATCTCAGTGAAAGGATCCAGTTTTTATTAGTCAGTAAAACACTTAACTGTAAATTTCAACATAAACATAATAGCTTTTTTACATTAAACAAAACAATTTTTTGATTTAACTGTATTCTTTTGTGACTAACCTTTGTCGAGTGCACCGCTTCAAAGGTACAAACACAACAGCTGTTACAGCTTCCCTGGATTTAATCTAATCTCATTTGGGATTTTTCATTAGTTAAAAAAAAAATTCTGAAAATCTGTCACATGAAAATCTTTTACATGTCTGTATTTTTGGTTTATGGGTCACCTCACCATCCAAGCCACAGGTAACCCCGTCACTGTCTGCATCTGACACACAAGCTGTGCCGTGGATGGTATTGGCAGGGAGAAATCGAATGTACGGACATATCACTTTGAGTCAGTTTGTTTCATTTATTTGATTCCTCTCCACAAAGAACCTATTGTATTTGAGGCCTGGAGTTATTGCAGTCATTTGTTTGCTGGAGAGCGGCTTTATCCAAGAGCAGCTACTGTACAGTACAATATTTTTTCTGAGAGCCGACAGAGTACTTCGATCCGCTCCTCTAGTCTGTTGGAGGTTTGACATGATTAATATTGTCACGGACAATATTAATGAAAGTCTATTTTTAAACCACAGGAAAAAAAAGGGGAGCTTTTCTGGTGCAAAAATGAACTGAGTGGCTCAGCTTTGCGAGATCAAAGAATATATGTGAGTTTTCACGAGCCTTTTCGCTGACTCCTTAGCACAAGCTTGGCTGTTCCTGTCTATTTATGAATGCGCTCTTTATATATTACGTTGTGCCTGTGTGCGACTGCTTGTTTTGATCCGAGTTTCTGTTGTTGTGCTTTGCATATGTACTGATACGGTACATCTGTCAGCATTAACTGTTAATGCCTATACTTATATGTGGATACAGCGTTTCTGAACCGGTGTCATTATCATACCGGCACATTCATTGTATATTCAGTCTTTCAGAGGAAAAATAATTATTGTTTTTGATTTACGCTTTTTCCTTGAACACTGCAGCGTGTGTTCTGAGGCTTTATGAGATGAAAATACAGAGACATTTATTAATTACCATTCCACAGTCTGGCTTTTAAAAGGAGCACAGTACAAGTGTAATGTGTGTGTGTGTGTGTGTGTGTGAGACTGTGGTTGTATGCAAAACAACACTGATTTTTTTGTGTTTGTACAATGTGAATTTCAGATAAACAAAGAAAAGTGCTTTTCCCCCACAACAGCAGTTTAACATTCACAGTCAGGAAACGACATCCTCAGTTTAGCAGCAGCATTTAGGGAGTCTAACAGACAGGTGCTCACAGTGTGAACTCTGTGTGCCCTGGGCAAAAAACTGAAAATGTTTGTGTTTAGCACTGGCACTGCAGCACCAAGTGGATTTTTGTACGGTAGAACACCTTTAACCACGGAGCTGCAACGCTCTGTCTCTCTAATTGTTACAGGATTCTAGCACCACAACATCCTAATACTCCAAATACCGTATACATATAAAACATAGACTGTATGTTATATATTTATACAGATCATACACACGTGAATCCTGATTACAAATACTTAATAGGTACAAAAATGTGAACACAGAATTTGTGAGCCCTTCAAAAAATATAGGGATAAATTGAGATGTCAACTGTATAATTTGTGTAAAAGAATCTTTTTGAACTTGACCTGACATAAGCAGACCATTTATCAGCTTGGAGTTATCAACAATCTCTCCATTTGATATGTGCCACTCAACTTACACATCATCAGCATCATCAGCACCACCGACCTCAGTAATCATGATCATAAAATCCTTTTGTATTCTTGCCAACCTGACAGAAATTTTTACATTTTAAAAAGGACATATGACTTTTACTATATTTTGATGAAGATGGAATCAGTGAGTATTATTAAAGACTGTGTATTGAATATGCTCAGTAACGTTAACTGTCAAATACAGTATAATATCCAATGTCATGGAAAATGTATGAGTTTTCACATTAGTAGGAATGTAAACAAATTAGTTCAGCTTAATGGTTTTGCTCTTTTCCTGCAGAGACTTGGATTAAACCACTGATGCCACTCTCATACCTGTAGACTGTAGCCAGTAGTCAGTTAGCTCAGCTTAAGACTGGGACTGGAAGCAGCCGCCTGTCAGGAAAACCTACCTATCAGCACCTCTAAGGCTCACTAATTAAAAGGCCTTGTCTCATTACTTTAATCCATGCACAAAAACTAAGTCTGAAAACAACTCATCAGAATGGTATGGGGGAGACCAGTTGCCAGGCAACCAGCAGGGACACGAAGTTATTGCTCCCACACATAAAACTGAGAATTGTTGGTTTTTAAATTGAGTTTTTCATGGATTAACCAAACGAGACGTATTAATTAGTGGGATTAAGATTGACCAGTTGCTGGCTGAAGTTTAGCACTTTGAATTATATCTTGACTTATATCTAGCACTTTGAGATTTGCTTCAAATGTAAAGGTGCATTTGAAATAAAATGTATTATTAATATTATTACTAGTTAACACAGAGAATTGTATCCATCCTCTCATCTCTGCATGTTGTATCTTTTTAATTCAACAAATCCAACAATTTCATCTCAATGTTGACATGACATTTTCACCACGTTGTGACCTCCTAGTTCACGAGCGGGAGCTGTGGTGTGTGTGATGTGTGTGTATTTTAGTCCATATAGCCATGTCTATACCAGTCAACTCAGGCCTTCCTTGTGGCTTGTGATGCCAGCATGCATGGTTTGCTGTGCAGCCACCCAGTCATGTGTGTTTTTATATGCCCTGTTTACCGACAGCGCTTTATCAAAATAACTGCTCCATTATCGCAGTGCACTTTCATATCCTTCGGCGAAGAAGAAGTGTTTTATAATCATTTTACACTGTTGATTTGTAGACTCAAATACTTCAGGGCATCTGCATGTCAGATGGGAAAAAAATTTACATACAGAAATACAAAAAGTGACACATTAAACATCATTTAAATTATCACAGTGCTTAAAACTGTTTGCTGAATGAAAGCCGACAATAAATGGGAGACAAGACTAAAATATACGGTTTATACTGAATTATTTAAGGCTTATTTGTTTTAAAACTGTGGTGCTTTGTTAGCAACCAGGCCTGCTAAAAAATGTGTTTATATGTATGTAAAAATATGTTAACAGCCTAACCCTTCTAACACAGCAAGGAAATGTTGTCAATAATATAGTGTAGATAATATGCCCCAAATATGGCGCTAAGTATCAATAGAATGTCACCAGTCTAGGTCATTTCAGCCAAACTGTCCCATCCTGTGATACAACATCCAGTTTGTCTGACTACAAAGTGAATTACTTCCTTCAGGATCAACTTTCATTACTCAAAGCATTTAGTAAAGTTTAATAAAAAAAATGCATAAACATTGGAACTCAAGTCGACCCCAGGAACCTTCTTTCAACTCACTTGCCATTAATTAATGCAGCGCTTCATTCACTCAAACTATTAATTATATAATTGGCTTCTGTAGAAAATCTTAATTGCAGCTGCAGTTTAGTTGTGTGGAAACATAATTTTTACAGGAAAAGCGTATTTGTGAGTGTCAGAGTGGATATTGAGCAAACCTAAATGTAGAGTTTGTTATCGGTCTACATTTTTTTAATCTGTTATGATGTTGCTTTGTTTTTTTTTGTCTTTTTTCCCACAGTGTTGTTGACAGCAGCGTTGGTTTAGATTGATGTTGGACACATTTTTGCTTTATTGTACCACTGAATCTGTGTCTTGGGACAGTTTCCCAGATTTGGACTTTTAAGAATAAATTAGAGAATTGTTTCATTATCTCTGGAAACTCATGCTGCGTCTCACTTCATCATTCTCCCCTCCTCGGCACACATCCCAGCCCATAACCGTACAGGTGAGTCTGCAGCAGTTCATCATCTCCGAGGTTCCACCTTTTCCATGAATATCAGCCACCTGTGGTGTATAGTATATAAATTAGGCGAAGCTGAGGGGAAACAGCTATTTTAAAAATCACATTTGGTTAATGAGCCCTGCGTTTCCACAGCAGCACTGGGAAGCAGAGGGGAATAAATGAACCTCTTGTTCTGTGGAACGGTTCTCTTTTTTCAGCCCGTGGCACCTCCTGGTATGGAGGTCTTATGGGGTTGAGACAAAGCAAGAGGGAGTGAGTCATTAGGAGGAGTCTTCCTCACCAGCAGGGTGGGTCAGCAGTTTGATTAGCATTTTAATGAGAGCGAAGGCACAGCAGGATGACCTATCAGGTGATAATCGGAGTATGTAAATGATTAATTACAGTATCTAAAATGCATTGGGATCATTTGCTTGTTAAGTGAATGAGGAGCCTGTCAGAATGCAATTCCAGCATTGATACTATCGCTCAGTATCACAGCGTTCGCCCAGCCAGTCATCCACCAAATGGAATGTGATGAGAATTAAGTGGGAATTAATGAGGTTTCTCCAGGTAATATTTAAAAGCACGGGCCAGCGAAAGCTGCTATTAAGGCGCACTGTAGAGCCACAGGCACCTGACGGGCTCAAAGAAGACAGATTTTCATTCTTTTATCACTTTTTAATGGAATCCTCATTATACTGTTGAAAAGTCTCTCATCAAAGGTTTGTTTTGCAAAAATGCTTACTTGGCGAATCCTGTGACGTAAAGCCGCCAATTAAATTGACCTTGAGGGACAACGAGCTAAAATCTGCATTAAATACGCTGAAAACTGCCTCCCAGTATGACAGGCTGTTCGTCTTCCTCTAAAAGACCAAAAAAAAAAAAATGACAGTGTTAAATGTTGTGGTTGATGATCATGATGGATATTCCTCAGCTTTGGCATTAATACACCACTTACAATAATTACATTAATTTGGAAATTAGCGCTGCTTTCTCATAAACCCCTGCTTGTATAGACAGGAGTCTAAGTGGTATTATAGCAGTTTCTAATCAATTATTTACATTTAGCCATCTGACACTTTAATCCAAAGCAACTTACAAGTGAAGAACCCACAAAGTAACTTAGGACTTAGTGTCTTTCCCAAGGACACTGTGATACTGGGACTGAAGGAGCCGGGGATGGAACAGCCAGCCCTGATTATTATTTGAATCACTCACCAATCCCATAAAATGACTTACAGTCTGAAAAAAAAAAAAATCTAAACGGCCAGATTCACTAGGTGGAATAAAATTGAACCCTATTTCCTTTTTGTGACTCAGTGGAACAAAAAGTGCAACCTGACTCCATTTCCAAGGCAATGAAAAGTAATTTGTGAGAAAGAGTAGACATGCACTTTATGAAATTGCCAAAGCACAGCTTGTACTTATACACTGTAGGTTTTATTTTATCGCGGTATTAAAAGGCAGTGGGCAATCGGCACTGAGAAACCTTAAATTAGACCCAACTTAAACTCTTTTAAGAGCATTTGGATTAGTTAATGTTTACCTTCACTGACGCCGACTTAATGAAAACTGCACTTAGTCAAAGCGTCAAGGTACCGTGAGCCGGTTTGATGGACAAGGAGGGAATCGGTTGATCCTTATCCAATGTGATTTTAGGTTCTTTCTGGGAGATGATCTGTGGGCCGGTGTAAGGCAGGTGGACTAGAATGTAAATGATTTTGTAACTGTGCGCCACTGTATGTCCTCAGCTAGATAAAACTGCATCAGGGGTGCAGAGGTTCCGGGAAACACATCAGTATCACACCGGGGGGTTCTCACCGGGTGTCACCCTAAAATAGCGTGTCCCCGGTGGTGAATTTCATTGTGAGATTAGAGTTGGGAGGCTGTCCTTATAAAAGCGGCACAACCCGTGTGTGATGATGTGTGGTGCCGCAGAGAGCGGAGCAGGTAGACTCGGGCCAGGGAGGAGGAGCAAAACTGATGTAACCGTTCTGCAAGGACATTTTGAGGAAATCTGTTCCACTTGGCGAAATGTGAACCTTCAAAATGTCACGTACAGTAGATAAAAGGTTATCTTCATTTGCCTTTTATGTTTGGGGGAGGAAAAAAAAATCATCTGAACCACAGTCACATCTTGATTTTCTCGTTGGAAAACTAAATTAAATCCATACCTGACCAGAGGGCACTGCATGGGTTAACTACTGCGCTGTTGTCACTCCATTTTAGGCACGCAGCGATCGCAGGAATGAATGAACACGAACACGGCATACATTATTTTCCAAGACACTAAACCGCAAGATCATCTCAGTTTGAGATCATGTTTTTGTTTCTACAGCCAATTATGTCTTCCAGCGCGCACAAACCGCTCTTATGTAATCCGGGGCCAGTGTAGCAAAACCTTGAACAAAGCTCAGGCTGGTTGTGTATACATGTAATTACCACCCAGGGATTGTGCTTAGTGGTTCATGGCATCTAAAACACTGCCTGCCCTGTGCTTTCTTAATTACTCTAATTATACCGCTGATTCTTTTTGCCGCTTTACTTCTGATTACTTCCCGAGAAAAAGCCAGTAGGAGAAAACAAGAGAAGGGGATGAAAAGGAAAAACCTCCCAATTCAAAGTTCGAAACTTTGGTCCCTTTATTGCCAGTAATTGTGCAGCAGCATTCGCTTAGATGAAGACATTAATATTCCAAGTCAGAATGTGCTTTTATTTCAGCACAACACAATGCACATTCCTTTTCCTCTGTGCGAACCCCACACAGACCTGTGTGCAGAGGCAACTCAGGACAAAACTGGCACCAATCTTGAGCGCTTTTCATCACCAATAACTGCTTGTGTAAAACTTCCATTTATATAATGGATCGTGTGCCGTGCCGATATCCATACAGTATTGACCTTGAGCTGAATAAAGTGAAGACAATACCAACTCCTGGGGCCCTGCCCTGTGGTTGACCCTCTCCAGCTTCATTGGCAGTGGAAGCAATCAATATAGTATCACAACAGTAGTAAGTAATATCTCTCACCTTTGCACATTAATTTTGACGTTCCTCCAATGTAATGAATGTCATTTGTGTGAAATATAGATGATAAGGGATCTTCAAGTAAGAATATAACTTTGCATTTTCACAGGATAATAAACTCATTGCTCTAGATAACAGGGCATCTGGCAAAGTGGGGAATTATTTTGTACATCACAGTAACAAGAGAGCACATTGCTCACCAGGGAAAGTGGTGGGTGCCAAATCTTCTAATTAATTCAGAGATTTCCATCTTGCCATGAAAGTGTTCTGTAGATTAGCAGATTGGACCGCAAACAACAAAAAACATTGTCTTTTCATAATGAAAGTGCACACCGTGGTCATATTTCACTTAACAGCTAATGTCAACAGATGTTATGTTATGGGCTCGTGCTGGCTCTTTTATTTCCTCTGGCTTCGTTTCCTGTTTAGCGCTCAGAGCTACACAAATCCCCTGATAAGTAGCAATTGCAAGCTGCTTCATTCCTCAGCAGAGATTTATTCACTAAGTCATTTGGAAATTGGAGTAAAAGAGAAAAAAGAAAAGCCAGTTTTTGTTTGTTATGAAGCTGAAGACTTTCTATGGAGAGAGGATTTCTGCTCTGCAGATAATGGTTTCCTCCTTGGAGACAACACACAGCATTATGCCATCCCCAGCTCAGTAAATGAAAGGTTTCATACAGTGAAGTGTTATCCCTCTGTAATAGCAGCAGAAACACTCCACCATCCAGTAATGAATGAAACAGATAATAATGTAGCTAACTACATTATTCAAATGATCCCTCAGTAGTCAGAGCTGTATGTAATGATGCTCTTTATTTGACAGTCTATTAAACCTCAGCCATTCATTCACAAAGCACGAAAACTCCAGATGTACATGACATGATTATGCATGTTTCTAATGTCATGGAGAAAGGACAAGGCCATGCTCGCTGCGTGGCTCAAATATATATGAATTTCTGATGGCGCTCCTTACGCCGACCGGTCCATCCAGTAATACGAGAGAACGACGAGAACAGCTATTTGCCGAGGATGTTCTAACGGCAGACGGTGAATATACGGCACAAAGACCACAAAAGCAGATCAGTTAAGCAGATGCTGCGTGAACGCTGCGTGTCATTTTGGCGGGAAATATGAGGTTTATCAGTGATTCCGTATTGCGCGCCACGTGATCAGGCGCGTTGCCGTTAATGGTCGTGTAAGTGGTTCAAAGACTAACAAAGTCAAGTCCTTTGCCCCGATTGAAATGTCTTTCACCGAGGCAACGATGGCGTACAGTACCCGCTCCGCCGGCCACTTCCTATCGCTGCTTTAAATAATGTAGCTGTTCAGTTATATAATGCATGATGGTTCGGGGCAAATGAAATCCAATTTCCTGATAGCACTGCAATACAACAGCTGAAACGCTCCAATTAAAACAATCCTACCTGTGGCTGTGAGGTCTGCGTGTTGCTGAGACCGTGGCTTTGGCACAGGTGAGTGGGCCGGTTAGTGGGAAGACAGATGACACAGCAGAAGCCAGTCTGCATCTTGCAGGCTGACTGCATTATCCAGTCTGCCCACCCACTCGCAGGGAAGAGTGAAGGAACCAGCGGGGCAGATGGGACCAGAATCTGACTCATTTAAACAGGCCTTGGAGTTGCCAGTTGGCGTTTAGCCTGTGAGCTGAGGCAGAAAATAACACCTTTTAAATAATGAAATAAGCCTTCATTTAATGAAAGATTCAGGCTCCATGTCTTTTTACTAAATCTGAAGGCCTTGGATGAGGATTATGTTACTATGGCAGAGGTTTTCCACATGCTAATGAGTAATGTTGTGCACTATGAATATTACTCACACTCTCATCTTCCTCTTTCTCTCGTTCTTTCTCTCCGTCTCTGTGTTTCCATTCAGCTGCATGGCTTTGACTTTTCTTCCTCCAGGACCAGATTTGTTTTAATGTGTCGCATAAATTAGGAAACTAGTTGATGCTGACACGTTACAAGGCACAGAACAATGGAGGGCTTAAAATAATTTACATGCACAAAACAACATAACGGGACCTCACGTATGTAATAGATGAGACATAGCGTGTTGCGCGATGACTGCGTGATACTGTAGGGTCGACAGTTATGGATTCAAAGCCAAAGATTTGCATTCATCCGGAGACGACATGTAAATAAGATTTATGCCGCGAGCACAGTGGGGGCTGAAAAGCCCATCAAACCATAACTTATCAGGTTCTTCTAATTAGCCTTTACTGCTGTGTGTTCCAGTGTCCTCAGCAGCCATCAAAAACTACACCTTGTTAATATTCTGCCGTTACATGGACTACGTGCATAATTCACAATAAAAGATGTTAATTCACGCTCTTTCCTACTGCTAGTAAACACTTTAATAAAATGCCATACAACAGCTGCTCTACAGCTGCAGAACCTCCGCGGTTTTATGAAGAAGGTTGAAAACGCTGATTTGCTACTTTAAAGTAGCTCCTCAGGCGGAGGAACCTACTTATAGCAACTCAAGAGAGTAACCTGATATAAAGTAGAGGTCATACTCTCAGCTTATCAAGAGTCTGGGAACTGCCTGTTTTTGTCCAGCCTGCACACAAACTAATCACCAGATTGTACCCACAGCACCTGACTTTTCCTCTGAATATATTCCATTGCACTGCTGCATTATTATTCCTGCATTATTCCATCCTGTGTTTTTTTTTTTTTCCCCCAAGGCTGAAAGGACTCAGACACTCGTCATGTAACCGTCAAAGTGTTGTTATGTGTAATTGCATATAATCTGATAAAAGTTACTGGTGCATTACTGTGGGCCTTTGGCTTTTTGAAAATGCTTAATAAAGCAAGAGTAAAGGAAAAGAGGGCCATGAGGTTGGGTGATTCACAGCAGAAGCCTCTGGAAGACGGCAAACAAACAAAAGTAGACGACAGCACGGGCTAGTTTGTGGAGGGAGCCAAACTCCACGCAGAGGCCCAGGGTTTCCTGAGATTACGTCTGAGAGCCTCAAGTCATCGCACGATGTAAAGCAACAGCTGGACTCAGCACTGAAGGAGGTGACAACATCATTTTAACTCTCACACCTCGTCCTTTGTCCTTCGCTCACGTCTCTCTGACTACTTTGATTGTTCCTTTTTGCGTGGACTAAAAGGACTTCATGAAGGACAGTTTTCTGCTGAGCTTTAGACTTTTTTTTTTTTTTATTATTTTTTGACTCCTCAAAATGAGCAAGGGACTCGTTGTGGTAATTTAGCAAATGAACTGTGGGAAGAAGAAATTGCCTGACATCTAGACAAAGAACAGTTTCTGAGTGTTTTACTGAAGCCATTGTGTTGCTGATTGTTAGATGATTACAAATGATCAAATCTCACTCTAACTAGCTGCCTCACAAAAACAAATGAACACTTGCAAATTTGAATTATATTTGCATCTATTCGATGCCATGCTAATGATCAATTACTCGTTCAACATCTAAAAACTAACAGATTTTAGTGATGAAAACCTCATAACAATTACAGCACATAAAGAGATAAATCTGTTCAAAAGCAGGTGCCTTTTTTCTTAGATTAACCCAATCGAAGCTCAATAATATAAAAGTGGCGCTTAAAAACAATCGCAGGCAGACGCAAGCAGGCACCTTGCAAACCTTTGCCACCCCAAGGTATTTATTTAATATTATCAAAGGTCCCTCCCGCAATGAATATTACATGAAAATTCCCTGATGTTTTATACATTACTACTGAGAAAAACAAATTGGCTTGTAGCACAGAGCAGAAATGAGGATCTACAAACAAAGCAGGATAATTATTATCTGAAATAAGAGGCTCTTTGACAAGATCCCGTCCTCAGTAGAGGTCAGATGTCTTGGGTCTGAGGCGCTCGCGGCTGATTGGATTATTCTGCTATTCAAGCAGAAGCGCTGCTTGGCACACAAATATAAAGTGAGAAAATTCAATGTGTAAGGCCAGATGAGATGCTAATAGAAAAGAAGAATTGCCCTCGGAAAGAAACTCAAAGGGGATGCAACGCATGTAAGATATTTTGAGACTGAGGGCAAGGCTGATGTCTACTGCAATCTCAGCTCTGCTGCTGTAAGAGGAGGACGAGACTCAGCCAGATAATCACACAGTATGATCAGCTTTTATGTCGGCAATCATAATAGCAATAATCCCATCCTATTCAAACAATTCCACTGCCGGCGCGCTCGAAGCTATCGGGCCGACCTGAACCAGCCACTGACCAGGGTCCGTGGAAGTTTTCTGACCGTGCAGGATACATTAGTTTTTTTTTCCATTTGCTTTGTCTTACTTCCACACAAACAAGATCGTTACACAAAAAATTCAATCCCACCAAAAGTGATTCTGCCTCACCACTGTGTAGAAAAGTCCACTCCGCGGCGCACGCAGTGGCCACCTTTAATTAGCCGATGTAAGCAGAGCCATATTCATCGCAAGAAATGCTGTTCCTCTAACTCAATTAGGCTGTCAATCATAGCGCTTTCCCAAGACTCTCCTATTTCCTTTTGCTGCTGATTAATGGCATGAAGTGAGTTTATCAATGTGCCATATGTGGAGCACAATTCATTACCCTCATCTCCAGGATTCGGCAAACTGCTCGTCCTGCCTCGCTCTTTGTGAGTGTCCACGAGCAGAGGACGTGCATACACACACGCGTGGTGATGCCGCTTGTTAGTATGCTAATGTAAATATCAGTTTAGCACACACCTACAATTTTCAAGCAACACGTAATGAGACAAGCGAGTATCCCCTTCAGGTTGACATGCATCATGGGAGAGGCACTCCGGGAATGGATGCCATTAATCAAATCATCCACAACTGCTGTGACAACAAACTTATTTTTTTTCTTTCCCGATTAGCAAATATGAGCCTGAGGAATCACAGCTGGTTACATATGCAGTAACCCTGGAGTGAATTCATAGGGAGCTGCTCGGAATACATTGATCAGTCCAGTATTTATTTGATAGGCTGGAACAGACTTTCACGCTGATGATTTATAACACCCGTGTCATTTTTGCTGTTTGCAGTCATTGTTTAATCATCGCAGTAATGGATACTCTCAGCTGCTGAGCTTGGTCCTCCATTTTGAAATGCGTTTTAACAAATCGGAAAAGATGCATCGTAAATGTGATCTCCCCAATCATCAATCAAAAGTCCCATCTTGTTAGGTTGAACCTTTACTAGTGAGCAGTTTGATCTGCTGGGAGTCTTAAAGCTACATTAAAAGAGCATAGGGTGGTGGGAAATCTCAGTCCGTTTGTAGCGTGTGTAGTTTAATAATACTTTATTTATAGCTTAAACTAGACATAAATAATATTAGGCTTTTTTATACATATATAAATAATATACACATTAATGCCATCCGGTGGTTTACGTTTTGTGATGGTCAGGGGTCTGACTGCAGAGCAAGCTGCAAAACTCTGTGGGATCTGACACCTGTCAATCATGACCCCACACCACAAAGCTAAAACCACAAGCTGGGTTTCCTGCTGTCGGTTGTGGACTGTGTTGTCTGAAGTGCAACCGGTCATCTAGGGCTAAATGGTGCTTCCTTTTCTAACAAGAGTGAGAAATATTGCAGCTTTTGTGCATGTGATATTCAAAACGATATTCAAAAGACAAAGGTTTACAGGTAGAATAGTGTGTGAGCTTTCAGTCAGGCTTTCTTGGCTGCACCTTGTTCAACTCCCTCATCTCCGTCCTCTATTCCCACCTTGGCCCTGGAATCTGCCAAGGTGGCTCGGTTGAATATGAGGCATGAGGCAGGCTGCAAACATTGTGTGACTAAAGGTCATAACAGTCCTGCTTTTTGTCCTCCGCGGAACAAAAAACATGTGTTCTGCATTGTAATAAACACATGTATTAGAAATAAAAATGTTTGATTTATCAGGCGGTGAATTGCTAATTCCTAATATGCTGTGCAAACATCAGCCCATGGCCCTGTGCTCTGCCAGCCTGTCAGCACTGAGGGAGTTTCTATGGTTACTTGGACTGTCTTATATTCACGTGTGCACATGCACCTGTGCAGGATTGTCTGAGCTGGTAAAATTGGGTATAAACACAAAAAGCTTTAGTAAACTGTCATTTTTTTTAATAAGCATTGGATGCACGCATGTGTATTACAGGGTCAGGATGGGAAGATCCGTGGTTCTGAACCATCCTGGTCTTCCACATCATGGTAAAGAAAACACAGGAAATTATATCATGGTAGTTGTATTACCTGCCAGTAAATGATTTACTGGTTTGAACAAAAATAATTAGAATATTGTTAAGACGGCTCATGTTTTTATGCTTTTTACAAACCTTGAATAGTTTCAAAATAGACTGTGTTGGTTTTTGAAGCTTTACAAGCGGAACAGCTATAAGTGAAATGACAAAGGGACAGTGAGGTTTCTTACTGTGCACTTTTCCAACACTCTTCAGTGAGATTTGTCTACAAAGTTCGACAATTGGTTGATTAGCAGCTACAAACTGGGAAAATGGCTCATTATTCAATGAAATCTATGAAACATGTTTTGGTATCATGTAATGGGGTTTTAGACCCAAGCTGTCAGTTAATGTTTGAACAACAAAGACATGATTTATATAATCTATATATAATTTTTATAGCTTATGTATAGCTCTAAATACACTTTAAAGAACTAACATTCACAGTAATTTTGCCCATGTGCACAGGTTTGAATGTTATTTAAGTCCTACTACACGTGTGAATCATGTAATATAAATCAAGCTGATTTCTTGTAACACTGTGAAAATGTTATTTACTCAGATTCCGCACACAAACACACAGTCATTTTACGACTACGACGCCATTTATCCACATGCAGTTGCTGCACAAACTGACCATTTGGATTTAACGGTGTTTTTTATCAGCTTGGACCAGTCCAACCGAACCACAAGTGCAGCCAAATGTGCAGGAGTCATTTCGCCTCATACATGACCCCTATCAGGGAATCAGATTTATTTTCCTCAGCGAGAGATACGAGTGGAAGAACCACTTGGGAAATCACATCAAATTATAGTTTCGTCTACAGACTAATAGCAGTGTATGTTCAGATATTGGTTCTATTATGATCATTGAATTGCAGATTGTGATCTCTTGTGAATTCAGTGTCAGCAGCTAT